>CM057458.1:450407500-451657500 GCA_016271365.2 Neoceratodus forsteri
GAAGAGGAAGGTTCCCTCCTTAGTGCTCTTGCACTGAGAAGGCCCTTTGCATATTAAAACTCTGAATTTTTAAATAAACGTTGTCTTCAGGCTACTCCTTCAGGGCTCCGGAATGGATGACACGAGGTTGGCACCGGGATTCCAAAAAGGTGCTTGCGGGCAGAAGATGTCTCGGATGGATCCACACAAAGTGTGCATCTTCTGCCTGGGCAGTGAGCACGATCCTCAGGCATGTGGCCTTTGCCGCACTTTTCACCTGCCTGCTTTTGGGTCATCCGGACGATCGGGATCTGCCTGTCATATCTAAGTATGCCCATCGGATGGTTTCTGTGGCTGCAGGGTCCATTGAATAGCTTGCGGCAGTTGAAGTCGTGACCCAGGCCGCAGTTCAAGTTTTCTATGTTTCTGCCTTTTTGACTCTCTCCTTGGGTGCCTCCTTCACAAGGGCATTCAAAAATTGTGCCAGACCCTCCCCACCCATAGGCAGGGTCCCGTGGGCACTACATTGAAATCTACGAAAGAGACTAAGAAATGGTCTCGCCATTGATAGTGGGATCAGGAGCGCGCCCTGATCTCCGATTCCCAAGCTTCTCCTGAGGTTCCGACTTCAGTCTGTTTTTCGGCCCAGGCTGCCACCCCCTCAGTTTCTCTGGGCCAGTTGGTTGAGACACAGGTTGATCTTCCGGCCAGTAGATTTCTCAAACCGGTCAACCCGTTGTTGCCAGAAGAGGCCAACATCTCCCTGTCTGGGATCCCCGTCTTACCTCTCACTCGAGGAGGGATGGACAGACCAGTCTCCTGATCTGCTGCCTCTTAACCAAGTGCTTCAGGGCTCGTAGGTGCTCCAGTTCTTGCTCTGAAACCCACCGTCGGCGGCCCCGATCGTCAAGGTTGCGGTCCTGGTCGGAGTCCTGAGTTGAGCAGCTCGTGTCGACATCAACACTCAAGACACTTGGGCAAGTGCCGCCGCTATGTCTCGTCCTCTTTGGGCGAGGAGAGGCTCTGGCGTAAGCTGCGTTAGCGCTACGAGGACTTGATGTGGCAACAGCTCATTTTTGCCAGGGTGAAGTCTGCCTTGGTTTCGACAGCAGCCATTACTTGGCTTTCGCCATAGAGGCCGCAGCTTCCTCCGCCTCTCTTAGGTACTACATGACTGTCACTAAGGCCCACAGACAGGACAGGCAACAGCTGATAATACTTCGAGAAGCAGCTCTTGCAGCAGGTTACACCATTAGGACTGATGCCAGCAGGCAGCAGGACCCCACAGAAAACTTAGAGCTAGCTACATACAGTGGGGAACTGCCTGTGACGTTGGCCTTGCTCCGGCGTTACATGCATCATAAAAGGGGTGGTCTTCCAGCATCCCTCAGTCGACGTGCAAGCATCGGCTCCACAGATGCTTTCAGCTATCGAACAACACCATCACTTAAGTTTTTCTACTTCATTTCTTTTATTTTTCGAAAAAGTCAGATTTTCTTTCTTTTGCATCTCGTCTTTCCCGAAGGCATCTGTCGAAAGACACTCCTCAGTGTGCTTGTGGCAAACAAATTCCTTTCAAAGATAAGCACACGGCCTGTGTTGGGTGACTAGGCCTAAAACACGACACTAAGGCCTGTCCCATTTGCCAAAAGTTTAGCAGCCGCACGAGGATCCGTTGACAGAAAGTTTTGAAGATCTTCCTATTAGAAAAAAGATTAGCAGCCACACAAAAAGACTCCCCATCTGCGTGGATGTCTGACTCCAGGGTGAGCTTAGACTTTGCCTGCTCCAACAGATCTCTGTCTTGGACAAAGACCCAACCTCAGCTGGCCGGAGTCCAGACGTTGGGTGGTGCTGGCGTTGCAGCCATCCTCCAGCCCCTTAAGGTTCTACAGATCGCCTGACCCAGGCGCACTCCGTCGGACACTACTACAGCCCCCGACTCCCTGAACTTGCGCCAGGACTCCGACCACTGGACATCCGCCTCCCAACCCCCTGGGGACTCTCTCAGACATCCACTAAATGGACCTCAGATCTGACGTCCCTTAAGCGGACGTTGGAACAGATGCCCGAAAAACGTCCTAAGGACCAGAGACCACAGACAGAGATCCACTCTCACAGAAAAGATGTTACCTTGTCCATGCTGGATATCGCTCTGTCCAGACATTCAGAATATAAAGGTACCAATGCCAGAGTCTAGCAACTCGGTGATGACCAGGTGTCAGGAGACGAGGAGGAAGCAAACCTCCTACGCAGCCCGCCACCCATGGATCAGACAACGGGTGCATCAGGCCACAGACTGTCTGACCCAGGCAACTGTCAGACAGCACTTCGAGATGAACAGACACCAGGTCAGTTGTCTGGTCTCGACATCTCTGAGGTGAAGGAGTTGTTCTCCTGTTGGTGGGAAACCATTCCAACCAAACCACCAGTGGAGAACCTGTCTCCTCCAAAGGAGAAAAACCCAGACAGACCACCCCCTGGAGAGGAGAGTCCCAAACCTAGGGGCCAGTCAAAGGACAAGAAGTCACCCAAAGAGAAGAAGCTGCCGACGTCTCCATCACTGACCCCTTCCCGCTCTCCCAGCGTGCTTTGACTTAGAAAGCACCACAGGAGATCAGACTCCTCCTCCTCGGATGAGACTCACTCCTCCTCCTCCTCTGAATCTTCTAGATCAAGCTCTCCATTTAGTATCCCTTCACTAGACCCAAGGGATCTACCTAGGCACATCCCCCCCGACGACCCAGCATTCATGGATATAATGCGGCATACCCAAGATAACATGGGGTGGGACACAGAAGACTTAAATCCTGAAAGGCGATGCCTTGCCAAGTATCTATCTGAGACAAAAGAGGGATTATTACTTCCTTCTTTCGACTTGTGATACCCCTACTAATACACCCTAACATCCCCCCAGCCTTATCTACTGCTTTAGTGGTCTGCTTGGATGATTTCTGGTCATTGATGATGATGCCCAAGTCTCTTTCTTCCTTGTGGCTGCCAGCAACTCCCAGCCTATAGGTGGCTTCAGGGTTTCTCTTCTGTGTGTGCATGATCTTGCACTTCTTTGCATTAAATCCCAGATCTTGCTGCGAGAGGGTTCCTTCAGTAAGTTGTCACATACAGGACTGGAGCCACCTGGCGTCTGGCTGCACGGCAGACTTTTCTAGCAATACCTGACGCGGGACCACCCACCCGACATCACGTGACTTGCGTCAGCGTGACTGTATATAGTGGGTGGTCCCCACACCTGCCCTCCAGTTCTTTCCTGCCGTCGCCTCGTGTCAGTCGCGTAGCAGACTTCCATATAGCGATCGTCGAAAGTGTTTTGCATCAGATTTTCCCTCGCTAATTTCCTACTAATTTTCTGTTTCTTATTGATGTCTTCTTCAAAGAAGTGCTCGTCCTGTGGCATGCAGATCCTGCACAAAGACTGTCACCTCAAGTGCATCCTCTGTCTAGGCCCAGACCATCCAGTCTCCTCCTGCCCTGAGTGTCAGACCTTCAGTCAGATCACTAAAAAGAGAAGACAGCTGGCTTTGGAAGCCCATCTGCTAAAAGTCCGCTTCGCTTCTCTCGAGAAGAAAATGAATAGGCTTAGACATTCTTTGTCCGAAAAAGGCCTCTCCTTCTAAAAAACGCAGATTAATCTAGGGAGCAGGAATGCTCCACGGACGACTCTAGGCCCTCGACGAGCAAAACCCAGCTGCCGCCCGGCAAGGACGGTAAGTCTAGTAAATCTTCAGTGAGTCAGTCGGCCGTCTGCTTCTCCACTGACCGGACCACTTCGGCCGATAAGTCGGCCCCTGGCTCCTCCGGGAAAGGCAGCGCCGGTAAGACTGCTACCCAGGCTGTGGGTATCTTGCTTCGTTGATAAGTCGGACGGGGTTCTCCCCACCCGCCCGACTCCATCCAGTGTCGGCCGTCCCTGACAACAGCGCGGGTTCGGTTCCCCCGTCGGGGCCTGACGGCGCCTCACCCAACGTCTGGCGGGACCAGAGGGAGAAAGCCCCTCTTCCTACTCCTCCCTCCTCACCTGTACCCTCGAATTCCCCGGCGGGTACCTCCGGTGATAACGGAGAACCCCTTGACCCTGTTGATGCCTCGGGGTCTGTTCTGCTCTGCTGTCTCCTCTCAGGGTCAAGGAGAAGGAGGCTCCTATCTGGCCTTACGATAGAGGCCCCTCCTTCGCCTTTGGGCGGGATCCCGACGCTGGTTGCCCCTATGACAGTTCTGCAGCCGGGACCAGTTGTCTGGCCTCTGCCATTGGCACCGATGCTGGATCAGGTTCCACTGCCGGACCCCCCCCCCTTCCGGCCGATTGGGTGGTGCTGGTTCCGATGTCGGTTCCCCTGACATGGGCTATCCCGACACCGGACCTTTTGCCCATTTATACAGTGGTGGATCCAACATGGGTACCTCGACGCAACAACGAGGATATATACTAGACCCCGAACTGTCCTGCGCATTACCCACAAGGGTATTCTGGGGCTACTACCGGGGGCTCCAGAATGGAGCAATTTTGGACAGTTCTACCCTGGATCCAATCCCTATTTGAATTTTCAGGGATTCCAAGGTTATTATCCCCACCGATTTCCCCGTTTCAAGGCTTTAATCCAGTCTTGGTGGCAGGGGTATGGTCAGAGTTGGCCTCGGACCTGCAGACTAGGCTCCACAACCGCGGTCTCCTTCCCCCAGCAGCTCTTCCACTGCCACCGTACACCTCTGTGGGAGGACTTGGCAGGATGTTTTGATCCCAGATACCAGACGTCGTCCTGACGAGAGGTGGATGACAGTTCAGAGGGGGCGGACGATTTTTCTAAGGAGGTTCTGGAGGACACTGAGGATACGAAAGGCAAGGAGTCTCCGGTTCCCACCAGAGGACCCTGCCTTTTCAGATCTGTTGAAGTCCATGAAGGAGTATTTCGACTGGGAATCGGAGGAACAGGGCCCCATGAGACAGAGACTGGCGGAGCATCTCGGCGTGGAGTCTCTGTCCCTATTCCTCCCTGGATGGCACCTCCCCACTACCATCTGGCAGATGCCTCACATCCTCCTGGCTGTCCCCAAACGGGTGGACAGGCTTTACTGGGCGCCGAAGGATGGCCGTTTCTGAAGGTTCATCCCAAGGCTGACTCTGTGGTCATCTCCGCGGCTCATGATCGCTCCTCTACACCAAAGCACATGAGCACCTCTCCTCCTGACAGAGTCGAGGCAGATGGATCAGTTCGGGAAGATTTACTCATCGGCCACATGCGCCCTTCGGTCCCTCAGTTACGTGGCCCACGTAGTATCCCACCAGAAGGCTACCTTGGCCAGGCTAAAAGCGCAAGTCCAGTCCATGGACCCCTCGGCTTTGAAGGAGGAACTTGCCAAGGATCTCTGCCAGGGATCGACAAATCCCATAGCCTGACGTCCCGGGCTACCAAATTGCTGCCATGGACAAGCAGGTTTTAGTGGCCCACTTGCCCACGGACAAGCATCAGTCTCTATATAAATTTGTTATATGTACTTCTGATTTGTCATCTGGCCAGGAGGGGTCACAGCATCTGACGTTGTGGAGCTGATTTTTTGCTTAGAATGGAAGCGGGCATGCGCTGCGTGGTACGGGTGAATTCACCGGAGAGATTTAGAATGTAGCATTGGCAGCTGAATGAACAGGCGCGTACCAGGGTCGGGAGATGGCGAGGTGTCATGCCGCTTCCTCTTGCATTCAGCAGGCAAGGGGGTGCAGGAGCGGCTGAGGAGGAGCGTGGTTGCCCAGCGATGGGTTGTAAGATTGAGAAAGGAGTCACTAATTAGTAGCCGCACTCCGTCTATGGCTTTCCACCTTATTTGCAGAGGATAGGAAGGCGGAAGTCTTCTGAGGATTTTTTGCTGAAAGGATTCCTGTTAATAAAATAAAAAAAAAAAAAGTTTGGTTCCAAGTAATATATATTAAAAGCAGGATTTTGTGCCATCTTTTTTTTTCCATCGCTGGTTCAGCAGTGCTTCAGTGGAGGCAACTTGCAAGCAAACTACAGTAAGTGGACGGAGACAGCAGCAAAAATTAGACTCGGCATTGCAGCTAATGAAGAGAGATAACAAGGGAAAATTGTTGGAGAGAAACACTTGCAAATATATTGTAACAGTGTTGTTTTTGTGAACCCTTTGTGTGAAGAGAGAATCAGAAAGGTACAGAGTTGCGAATAAAAGTTGAAGCACGAGGGGGATGGGGGAGCTGTGAACTTTGTGTAAGGAAGTACTGATGGCAGTGTGAGACTTGAGGCTGCTCTTTCAAAAGAGAGAGAAAAAAATCCTGGAAAATGTAGTGTGTTGAAATGTTAGTGTTTTCTGTTTTTTTCTTTAGGGTAAGCTGCTCTGTTCTGTTTGGGTCGTGGCTGCAGGGGACAAGCTTTGAAAAACAAAAACACTTGGCTTGGCCACGGGCCAGCTGTTTGGGCAGTTGGTAGCTTGGGCACTTGTGTTGGGGAGTACAGAGAAGCTGTGATGGGGTTGGAGAAAAGGTTACAAGGTAAACAAAGAAGCTGCTCTAACAAAGTACCATTTCTCATTTATATTCATTCTTCATTATGTGAACTCTAGACCAGCATGTTTTAGTGAAGGGAATACTGTGGGAGTAAATCATAAGCAGCCAATACTGTGTTAAGTTTAAGGAGGGCAGAAGATCTGACAGGCGGAGCACCTATGACATAGAAGCTGTGTACATAAATGGGTGGTGATATAGTAACTGTGAACATAAATACAAGATTCTACATTTATACACACAGTTACTGGTTTGTCACACTCCATTTACGTCCACACCTGTTGCACACACATTATAGATATGAATGTATGTGTATATGTATATGTATGTGTGTGTGTGTATATATATATATGTATACATATATGTATATATATATATGTGTGCATATATATATATATATATGTGTATATATATATATATACTGTACATACCTACAGTACGTGTCATGACTCAGACTTCAACCTGTATTTCATAGAAAAATTCATCATTTTTTCTGTTTTTCAGTGACCTACAGCTACACATTATTAATAATACAACCCCCACACCATGCACTTCGTTGATATGTAATGTTTTTCAGATTTTCTTTAAAATATAGCCTTCCGATCATGGACTACCATTTTTGGCCAGGCCAGTTGTCCTGGACTAGCATGTAAATTTAAAATTTGTCGATCCCTGATCTCCGCCACTCCAAAGTTTCTTGTAGGCATGCCTTGTGCGCCACCTATGATTAAGTCGAATCGGTGGCTCGCACCTTGGCAGTGGCTGTTGCCCTTAGACGGCATTCCTGGCTTCGTCTTTCTGGAATTGCCAATGAAGTCCAGTCGGCGATTCAGGGCGCCCCTTTTAGGGGCTCGGTACTTTTTGGTGGGGACACCAAAGATATCACAGACCTACAGGACAGAGGACTTGCCCTTAGGTCCGTGAGGTCGATGTACCAATAGGGCTTGCAGCAGCAGCCCTTTTGGAAAAAGACCTGGAGGCAGAGGAAGAACACTCAAGCGTGCCGCCAAGGGGAGCATAAGGCCATGGGTGCAGCCACCCCTCCTGCCTCCAGAAAACGACATTCAGGAGTCCCTCCCCCGAACATCCTGCCTCTTATTGACTCCCCGGACCCACTGCCTCCTCAGTCTCGTGTGATGGGGAGCAGATGGGGGGGAGGTTCGCCCTTCACGTGCAGGAGTGGAGAGCGATCACCTCTGACGAATGGGTCCTGCAACTAGTGTCCGTAGGACACACCATAGAATTTCTGGAACTCCCTCCGGAAACTCTTCCCCGGAAGTCCTCGTATTCTCGGGACCAGGTCCTTCTAGTTCATGAGGAGGTAAACTCGCTCTTGCTCAAGGAAGCAATCAAGCATGTCCCCTTCGGGCAAAGGGGAAAGGGATTTTACTCCTATTTTTTCCTGGTTCCAAAAAAGACAGGGGACTTCAGACCGATACTCGACCTAAGTCAACTAAACCAGTTTGTCGAGTACAAAAGATTCCAGATGCTGATGCTCCAGCGTGTCCTTCCTCTTCTCATGGAGAACCATTGACTCTGTGCCATGGATATGCAGGATGCCTACCTGCACATCCCCATGTTCTCCAGCCACCGCCGATTCCTGCGTTTCCTGCTTCCAAGGGGAACACTTCCAGTTCCGAGCGCTCCCTTTTGGTCTGTCCTCAGCACCACAGGTTTTTACCAAGTGCCTGGCAGTGGTCGTAGCGTTCTTATGCTGCAGGGTTATTGCGGTTTTCCCTTGCCTGGACGATTGGTTGATTTCGTCTCTGTCCAGGAATTCTCTATGGGAGGCTCTTACCTTTACCGTGGACCTTTTCAACAGACTAGGGATCACAGCTAGTGTTCCCAAGTCATCTCTTATCCCTGCCCAGAGACTTCAATTCATTGGTGCAGTCCTGGATACAATCCAGTGCAGAGCCATCCTGCTTCCAGACAGGGTGGAGACCCTTATCTGCCAAGCCTCCAAAGTGGCTTCTCTCAGAACCATCTCAGCTCAGGAGATCCTGCACCTTCTGGGCCTGATGGCATCTGCCATCACAACTGTTCCCCTAGCAAGAGTTCACATGAGGGTCACTCAGTGGTCATTGCGAGTGCAGTGGGATCAGCTCCTGGACGACCTGAACCATCTGGTTCTGGTCTGCTCTGCGGTTCAGAAAGAATTGCAGTGGTGGAGAGAGTCTCGCAATCTTTCCGTGGGACTTCCCTTTCGGAGCCCTGCCACTAGCTACCCTCACCACGGATGCCTCAAATATGGTGTGGGAAGCTCATCTCTGGGAGCACCAAGCCCAGGGATTGTGGTCCGGCATGGAGTCTCCTTTGAACATCAGTGTCCTGGAGTTGAGGGCGGTCCTGTACGCCTTACAGGCATTTCAGGCTCTACTTCCAAAGGGATCACTTCTAATCCAAAAGGACATGTTGGTAGTTTGGTGTATCAACAAACAAGGAGGAACCCGGTCATACCCCCTGTGCAGGGAGGCGACGTGGGTGTGGAACTGGGCAGTCCAGCACCATCTGGTCCTCGTGGCCTTGCATGTTGCTGGCATTTTTAAACGTCCTGGTGGACAGTCTTGGCAGATCTCGTACACTAGCTCACAAGTGGGGAACTGCTTCTGGAAGTGGCGTAATCCATCTTTCAATGTTGGGGGCATCTGGAAATCGACCTCTTCGCCTCCGAATCCAACGCAAAGCTTCCCAGGTTTTGCTCGCTCGTTCCAGGGCACGGTGCTTTCTGCAACGACGCATTCTCTGCATCTTAGACAGGGAAATTTGTGTACACATTCCCTCAGTTTCCCATTCCGCAGAGGGTTCTGCTCAAGCTTCAAGTGGAGAAGGCAAGGATGATTCTCATCGCTCCTCTCTGGCCGAGACATCTGGTTTCCGCTGCTGCAGCAGCTTTCCAGCAAACCGCCGGTTCCACTTCCAGTGACTCACGACCTCCTGACTCAGGATCAGGGTAGACTGTTGCACCCGGAGCTCATGACCCTGCATCTCTTTGCATGGCTCCTGCCGACATAGCAATCTCCCGTTTCGAGGTTTCCTCCAGGGTTGCTCAAGTCCTCATTGAGGCTAGAAAGCCCTCTACCCGTTCCACTTATGCCATGAAGTGGAAGCGGTTTTCTGTTTGGGCGACCACTAAGGGTTGGAATATCTTCTCTTGCTTGGCCTCACAAGTCACGGAATACCTCCTTCGCTTGTCCGACTCTGGTCTGTCCTACTCCTCTTTTGAAAGTGTATATCTCGGTGTACCATGAGCTAGTGGATGGTAATCCCGTGGCTCAGTTGGAGGTCTCAAACACCTTTCTGAAAGGGATTCTCTATCTGAAATCCCCAGTCCGAAGCCCAACTAAGCCTTGGGACTTGAACTTTCTCCTGGAAAAGCTCACCCTTCCTCCTTTCAAGCCGGCTATGAGCTGTGATTTGCACTTCCTTTGCTGGAAGGTGCTTTTTTCTAGTGGCTGTCACGTCAGCCTGAAGGATTTCGGAACTTCACACTCTAGTCTGCCCTATCTGATTTTCCATAGGGACCGGGCGGTCCTCAGAACAAATCCGAAGTTTCTTCCCAAGGTGATGTCAGAAGCCACGCTGAATCAGTTGTGTAGAGCTTCCGGTGTATTGTCCATCCCCCTCTAACAGAGGTGAAGCACTCCTTCATATGATGGATGTCCATCGGATTCTCCGGTGTTACACCCACCGGACCAAAGAGTTCTGCTCCTGTGACCAGTTGTGTCCTTTGCCTCGAGATCGAGGGACAAACCGGTTTCTAAGCAGGGCCTGTCCAAGTGGTTAGGCAGCTGCATTAGATTCTGTTACCAGAAGTACGAGAAGCTTCTGCCGGGTTCTATCGGAGGTCAGTTTACTAGGGGCATGGCTGCCTCCGAAGCCTTCTTATGGAACATATCTGCAGCTGATATTTGTGCGGCTGCTACTTGGAGTTCAGTCCATATCTTTATCAAGCATTACAGCCTAGACATTGCTTCTAGGCAGAGGGCTGGTTTTGACCCAGCCATCCTACAGGGCCTTCTGTCCTAGACTGGGTCCATTTTGGATCTCAGTTTTTACCGTTGGAGTTGTGTTTTCTCCTCCCTAGTTTCTCTCTGTCTCTCCTTGGAGGGACTGCTTGGGACTCTGTCCTATGTGTGATTACCTACTGAAGGAATCCTCTCAAAGTAAGATAGTACAGTTACGTAGGAACTTACCGTAACAGTAGATCTTCGAGAGAGGTTCCTTCAGTAGGTCATATTTTTCCCTCCCTTCTTCCCCTCATTTCTGTTTTACAGGGACTCCAAATCCTGTTCATTCCTGCTGTCAGGCCTCTTCTTGGTTCCAGCAGGAGAACTAGAGGGCGGGTGTGGGGACCGCTTACCATATAGGGTCACGCTGATGGTCACGTGACGTCGGGTGGGCGGTCCCCCGTCAGGTATTGCTAGAAAAGTCTGCTGTGTGGCCCAACGCCAGGTGGCACCAGTCCTATATGTGATGACCTACCGAAGGAACCTCTCTCGAGGATTTACTGATCTTACTGAGAAACGGAGTCTTTGGCAGGGTTACACCATTGGGATAGGCAGTTGAGCGTAGGACCCTGAATTTTCTAGCTAGCAGTGATCAAGCAGGGACGCCCCGGCGTCAGGCATGGTACATAAGGGCAGTCCCCATAATCCCAGTTCTTTTCCCGCCATCAACTCGCCAGCATCGACCTCTAGGTCTCTACCTAGTGCACGACGACTTAGAACTTCCAGAGTTTCTTCACGACTAATGTCCTCTCCAACCCCTTCATTTGAGGGTCACCTTTCAAAGTGTGCCTGCAGAAAACAGATCCTTTTCAAGGATCCTCATTCCTCCTGCATGCGTTGCTTAGGCCCAGACCACGATACTAAGGCCTGCACCTTTTGCCAGGGGTTCAACAGCCGCACCAGGATCCGCCGTCAGAAGGCACTTCAGGCTTATCTGCTAGAGGAAAAACTTAATAAGGTGGACAAGGAACCTTCCTCCAGGGGCGATTCTTCCTCCAAGGTCCACAAGCACCGGGAGAAGGCAAGGTCTAGATCCCCGAACTGGGTTTCGGACTCGCAGAGCGCAGGCTCCACCTGATCGGACTGCTCTCACTCCAGGGCTAAGTGTCAGCCCCCTCTGGTCAAGGTCCGGGCTTCCAGCGGTTCTTTGACTCTTCAGCCCATGAAGACCTCCGGGCCCACGGCTTCCTCTACTCCCTCTTGGGCCTCTTCAAAGTCCTATGAATGCCACAAGTCTTCCTCTAACACCCGACCTTGGGACCCAGACTCCAGGTCAGTCTCCCAGCCCCTAGAGGCCCGGATCCTCCATCCAGGAAGGCCAAGGACCTGGCGTCCCTCAAGCGGACGATGGACCACGATGCCAACCACAGCTAACCAGCGTCGCCGGAGCTACGACCGACGCCAGCCTCACGAGCTGAAGACCGCTCCCAGTCACCGGTTGACACCGCTCACAGAGCTCCATGGAGGAGGACACCGTGTTGCCCGAAGACCAGGCAGGCAACACAAGGGATGCTGGGCTCCCAAGGGAACCTTAGCCCTCCCGGAGACACTAGAGGACCACCCGGGCGACAGACCACTGGTGCCAGGCCCGTTGTCGGGCATGAATATTCAAGAAGTAAGGAACTCTTACTTTCTGGTGGGACACCTTCCGCAAAGACATGGTCCCAGTGAAACTTCCTCTTCCCCTCCTCCTACTCCTTCACCTCCACGCCCCCTCCTCCACCACAGGGGCCAGCAGGACGACCACCAACCCCCAAGGAGCAGACTCCACCTCCTAGGGGTAGATCCAGGATCGGAGAAGGCCTCCCTCAAGGCCTCCATTAGGGTCTCCCAGCCCCAAGCGACCCAGACATCGGTGGTATACTCCGTCGTGGGAGGACTCCAGATCCGATATCTTGGATTACTCCAGATCTTCTTCTCCACTCAGTATTTCTTCACCTGACCCACATGACCTTCCCAGGTCTCCTCCAGATGACCACTCTTTCTCTGAGATCTTGAGGCACATCCAGGACAACATGGGGTGGGATGCTGAAGAACTCAACCCCGAAAGACAGCGCCTTGCCTGTTATCTGCGGCAGAAAGACCCAAAGCCTGTGGTAGTGCCACCCTTGGTGGACACCTTCACGGACATCACCAAGGCTGCATGGAGGCGTCCGCACTCCACTCCTTCGGTGCTGAAGAAAGCTGACCACCTGTACAAGGCCCCGAGAGAGGACCAGTACTTGGCTCAACAACCTCTGGCAGACTCCCTGGTCATTATGGCCTCACATGACCAGTCCCAAAGACCGCAACACGTGAGCACACAGTCACCGGACCAGGCATCCAAACAATTGGACGCCCTGGGGAGATGCATGTATGCGGCCGCTACATGCTCCATCAAGTCCCTGAACTACCTAACCCACATGGTACAGTTTCAGAATGCCCTATGGGAACAGGGCCAGGACCTGGTCGATAAACTTCTGAGTGGCGAGCAGAAGGCGGAGCTCCTAAAACTTCTCCGCACAGGGTCTGATGTGGGGACCCAGGTACTGCGAGCCGCATATGAGTCTGCGGACTCGTCCGCCAGAGCTGCAGCTTCAGTTGTCTGTCTCCGGCGACACTCTTGGCTCCGTGTCTCCGGCTTCACCCCGGACGTGCAGAAGAACATTCTTGGCGTCCCCTATAAGCAGTGAGGTACTTTTGGTGAACCCTCGGAGAAGGTTGATCACCAAACTTCAGGAGACGGGAAGGCAGTCGGGTCTGTACAGGCCATGTACAGACGCCAGGCACTAGTTTTCGTCAAGAACCAGAGCTGTTTTCGCAGCGGCAGCAAAGACAGCAGCCCGCTTCCGCCAGCAACAAAGGGCACCTTTCAGCGTAAAATCCAGGCATAGTCGTCCCCAGACAGAGCCCAGCGTTACACTAAACCGGCCCAGCCTGCAGGGTCCAGTGCTGCCACAGCATGACTCCTTCCGGCCCTCACCACCCCCCACCCCCGATCAACGTGCGCCAAAGGTCGGGGTCGCATCGCCTCACCACTTTTCAGGGTGGCAGTTGATCACCACCCGACCCGGGTGGGTTCTTCAATTAGTCGAGGCCATTTCATAGAATTTCTTAGACCACCCACCGGCAGCAAGACCTCCCTGCTTTCCCGTTACTCGGGGTCAGCACGCCCCTGTATACAGCAGGGAGGTGCTTACGCTCCTGGAAGAAGAAGAGGCGATGAAACACACGTTCCACAGAACCAGAGGGATGCAGGATATTATTCTCACTTCTTTCTGGTTCCCAAGAAAACGGGGGATCTCCGTCCGATCCTGGACATCAGCGACCTTGACGAGTCGGTCCTGTACAAATACTTCCGCATGGTGACTCTCCCAGGTCTGATTGCCATGCTCAAGCAGGGCACCTTTCTAGCGTCTTTGGACATGCAGGACGCCTACCTGCATATATCCACCGCTCGAGTGCACAGGAAGTTCTGTGCTTCGAGTTCCAGGGCCACCATTATCAGTTCCGAGCCCTCCCTTTCAGACTGTCATTGGCACCTTGGGTATTCATGAAGTGTATGGCGGGCATCGCGGCGACTCTGAGGAGGCAAGGCCACTATGTGTTACCCTACCTGGATGACTGGCTTCTCATGGCGCTCTCTCGGGAGGCCTTGATGTCCACCATTCAATATACTCTGTGTTAGAGACGCTGGGCATCTTGATCAATCAAGAGAAGTCTTGTCTGGTTCCGTCTCAGACTCTGCAGTTAATAGGCGCAGTTCTGGACACCGTCCAAGGGAAGGCTTTTCTTCCCCAGGACAGAGCAGAACACATCAGATCGCTCATCGGGGACATTTTGGCAAAGAAGACCGTTCCTGCCAGATTGGTCCTTTGCCTGCTCGGACACATGGCTGCGGCCATTGCAACAGTCCCGCTTGCTCATCTCCACATCAGGTCATCCAGTGGATGTTACGGGTCCAATGGGATCAAAAGCAAGACCATCTGCAGCTTCCAATCCGGATCACGAAGACGGTAATCCGGGATTGGCAATAGTGGCTAGATCCGAAGAATCTATCGGCAGGGGTCCCCTTCATTGCACGATCTCCGATTAACGAGACACCTAAGACGCCTCCAGGTCGTGGATGGGGAAACACACCTCGACGGTGTCCAGTCTCAGGGCTTGTGAACAGTCCAAGAGACTCATCTCCACATAAACATCCTGGAAATGAGAGCAGTTCTTTATGCCCTGCAGGCCTTCCAGTCGGAGATTCCACCGGGTACTCTTCTGTTACAGACAATTCCGTGGTGATGTATTACCTCAACAAACAAGGAGGCACCCATTCCTACCCGTTTTGCAAGGAGGCCATGAGGGTGTGGGATTGTGCTGTGCAGCATGGTGCAAACCTCTTTGCTGCTCATGTCCCAGGAGTGGACAACGTCATCGCAGACGACCTGAGCTGCTCTCAGGCCAGAGCCCATGAGTGGGAACTACTTCAGGAGGTAGTAGAGGATCTGTTTACACGAGATGGGTACACCAGAGTTAGACCTTTTCGTGTCCCCATCAAGCACAAAACTGCCCAATTTTGCCACAAGATCCAGGGCCTGGTGTTTTCTGGCGAGACAGCGTTGTCCCTCACGGACAATTCCTCTGCCTTCCCCTCATTCCGTTGATCCAGAGGGTTCTTCTGAAACCGCGAGAGAACAAGCGGGCTGATACTCATCGCGCCGTTCTGCAAATAGATTTGGTTCCTCTGCTACATCAGCTATCCCGGGAACCTCCCAGTGCCTCTGCCAATCAGCTGTACTTGTTGTCTCAGGAGGGTTCTTGGTCCATCTGGACAGCCGTTCACTGAACCTGCACGCTTGGCTCTAGAGACATAGCCATTTTGCGAGGGGTCTCGCGCCAGAGTAGCTGACGCCCAGGTCGCAAGAAAACCCGCCCTCAATCGCCATTTCACGCCATGAAATGGCGCCTGCTTTTTTGCCTGCGGCCTGCCGCCAAGCCGCCCAGACTGTCCAAAAATGTCAGTCTTGGACTACCTCCTGTCTCTTTTTCAGACAGGCTTGGCCTACTCCTCGATCAAAGTACACCTCTGTGCCATATCAGCCTATCATTGTCTGATAGGCCAATGCACCATATCCCAGTTGGACACGGCATGAGCCTTCTGAGAGGTATTCTCCACCTTAGACCTCCGAGTAAGGATCCAATTCTGCCATGGGATCTACCCTTTGTCCTGGAGCAGTTCTCACTGCCACCCTTTGAACCAGCCATGTATTGCGAGCTACGTCTTTTTACTTGGAAGACATTGTTTTTAGTTGCTGTTACTTCGGCCAGAAGAATTTCTGAACTCCATTCACTCATGTGCAAAGAGCCTTATTTGATTTTTCACCAAGACAGGGTATTCCTACGGACTAATCCCAAATTTCTGCGTAAGGTGGTCTCAGCTCTCACCCTTAATCAAGACATCGATCTACCAGTGTACTTTCCCAACTATTCAAATCGAGAGAAGGCCCTGTTGCACACCCTGGATATGCATAGAGTGTCTCCAATACCTGACCTAGAGAACCAAACCACCGAAAATCGGACCAGCTTTTTGTCTCCTTTGCCCACAGGATGCTGGGAGCTCCTGTTTCCAAACAGTCGCTGTCCAGGTGGCTCATTCAGTGTATCACGTTCTGTTAACAGAAGCGTAACAAACCCTTACCAGACGTGGTTAAGGGTCTTTCCACAAGGGGGGTGGCTACCTCCTTTGTGGCCCTTAAGAATGTGTCCACCTCGGCCTTCTGTGCTGCAGCTACTTGGAGCTCTGTGCACACTTTCATCAGACATTATAGCTGGATATTTGCATCGAGGCAAAGCGCAGAGTTTTGGTCTAGCAGTCACAAGGACTTCTGTCCAGGCTTTGGTTTCATTAAAGATTTCTATCCTTCCTCCTCCCAGTGGTGGGATTTCCATGATTGCTTGAGATCGATCCTAGTGTGTAACCTGCCAAGAGCTGTTTCTCGGTAAGATAGTAGTTTCGTAAAGAACCCTAGCGTTAACAGTAGATCTTCGAACAGCTCTTGCAAGCGAAGCTTCTTCCTCCCACCATCCCCACTGGAGGTAGACTCTAGTTCCTACATCTTTATCCCAGGATTAGGTATCCAGCATCTCTCTGATCCCATTTGATGATGGATCCTCAGTCCTCTTTTGATGTCATCCAGCGGCTGGGAGTCTCTGGTGGGAGAACTGGGATTCTGGGGACCGCTCTTATGTACTATGCCTGGCGTTGAAGTGGTCTCCGCTGAACTCTGCCTTCGGATGCAAATTTCTGTGGGGTCCTGGTTCCTGCTGGCTTCAGTCCTAATGGTGTAACCTGCTGCAAGAGAGCTGTTCTCGAAGATTCATCACAGCTATGGTAAGCTGGCACACAACAGGACTTTACAATAAGTTCCCTACGAAACAGTACTTCGCCACTCTTCCCGACCATTTTGCTAGTTTATCCAGATCTCTTCTCATTCCGCCCACCCCATCTGGATCATCTACTCTGTTGCAGATCTTGGTGTCACCTGGAAACAGACAAACCTTACCCTCCAGTCCATCTGCAATGTCACTGATGAAGATATTGAAGAGGACTGGCCCCAGAACTGATCCCTGAGGTACCCCACTTGTGACTTGCATCCCTTCTGACTGTATACCGTTTACCACCACTGTGTTTTCTGCCCGTCAACCAGTTTGCCACCCAGTTGACCAACCTCTGACCCACCCTGAGCCTACCCAGCTTATTAATCAATCTTCTGTGTGGAACAATATTGAAAGCTTTGCTGAAATCAAGGTAGGCGACATCATCTGCTCCCCCTTGGTTCACCACTCTGGTTACCCAGTCAAAGAAATCTGAAATTAGTTTGACAGGACCTTCCTTTTGTAAACCCATGCTGTCTTGGATCCTGTGCTCCTATGGATTCCAGGTGATGCATTGTCCTTTTCTTAAGGAGTGCCTCTATAATCTTGTCCACTACTGAGGTAAGACTGACTGGTCTGTAGTTCCCTACCTCCTCCCTGCTACCACTCTTGTGGAGCGGGATCACATGAGCCCTTCTCCAGTCTTCTGGGACCTCTCCTGTGCTCAGAGACTCACTAAACAGTTCTGATAATAGCTCTTCTAGCTCCACCCTTAGCTCCTTTAGTACCCTGGGATATAGCCATTAGGTCCCATTGCCTTGTCCACCCCTGAGCTTATTGAATCTTGTAGGACCCTTTCTTTGTGAAGGGACTGAATGCACCCCTCTCCCCATGTCTATGGAAAGGAACTGTGGGCCCTCTCCCTGCCTTCTTCTTCAGTAATATGAGGCAGAAGTATCTATTTAGGATAGATGATTTTATATGGTCGCCCTCTCCTCAAAGCCCCATTATCTCCTTTGATCTTAACAATACCCCCTCTGGACTTTCTCCTTTCACTGATGCATCTATAGAAAGTCTTGTCACCTTCTTTTACTGTCTGTGCTAGTGTTTCCTCGATTTGGGCCTTTGCCTGCCTTACTGCCTACCCTGCTTCCCTTAGGGAAGTTCGGTATGCCTCCCTACCTTCATCCCGCTGTGTTCCCTTGTATTTCCTGAAAGCCAGCCTTTTGGCTCTGACCTTTTCTGCTACTGTTTTTGAGAACCAAAGTGGTTTCCTTCTTTTGCACTTCCTTTTCTAACACAATGGGATGTTGCTTCAAGTATTGCATCATTAATGCTTGCCCACTTTGCCTGTACCCCTCACCTGTGTTTCTTTTTGCCAGGGCTAGCTTAACTAGAAGTCGGCTCCTCTGAAGTCCCATATTTTTGCCTTGGAATGGGATGATTTAGTTCTAGTGGCTAAATTGAACCATACCACGTGATGGTCACTGGCCCCCAGGTGACCTACCTGGAGATCTGTGATGCTTTCCCTGTTAGTACTAGATCTAGGATAGCCCTCTCTCTTGTGGGTTGTTGTACCAGTTGTTTGAGGCCTTCCCCTGCAGGGACTCCACCATGTGTCTAGTTCTGGCAGATGTTCCTGCTGGTATTGACCAATCTGTATCTGGCATATTGAGGTCTCCCATTATCAGAACCTCCCCTTTAGCTGTCATGTTTTGTGTATCTAACAGTAATGTGTGTATGTCCTCTCCTTGATCTGGGGCCTGTGAGCAACTACAGATTATTATGGTTAACCATTTCCTGTTTCCAGGGCGAACCACAGTTCTTCTGGCTCCTTATGTGTATTCTGAATTTCTGTAGCTGTGATATTTTCATTGACATACAAGGCCACTCCACCCCCTTTTTTTGCACCTCTGTCTCTTCTGAACAGTACATAGTCAGGTACCGAAGTCTCCCAGGTGTGGTTACTGGTAAACCACGTCCTTGTTAATTGCTACTATGTCCAGTTTAGCCTCTGTCATTATTGCCTGCAGGTCTGGGATCTTGTTTGTCAGACAGCGAACATTTGTGTATATGATTTTCCATTGGCCAGATGTCGGTGTGTTAGTTGTTGGGGGAGGTGTGGCGTTTCTCCTGTGCATCGTATGTGGTGCCAGACCTTTTTACTTACTTGGTGATGCAAATGAACTGCAGACATCCTGAACTCCTGTTTGACCACTAGCTGAGGGGGGATGGGTGTTCTTCCCAGTCGACGTAGGGGGTACTTCACCCCTCTCCCCATTTGCTATTTGAAATATTCTGCAAAGATGTAAAACTTCTGCCCCAGTGCACTGACTCCCTCCTTAGTCAGATGCAGTCCATCCAATTTAAAAACTTCGGCTCCCAAAACTGTCGCCAGTTCCCTACAAATGTGTGTCCTTTTTCCTGGCACCAGCCCTTGAGCCACATGTTTAGCTCCCTTATCTCCCCTTCTGACCTTCTGTCCGTCTACCCCCTCTGTCAGACTGGCTGGATCTCAGAGAAGGAGATGCCGGATGAAATGGATGATAGTTTGTCACCCAGCCTGGTTAGGTGTTCCTTGGTCTCCACAACTGACCGGGTGGCGAGATCATTAGTTCCTATGTGTATCAGGACGTCAATGTTTTCTCCTGCTTCCTGAACAGTTTTAGCAGTGCGGTCAGTCTCTCTCTCCATGCTAATGTACCTGGGAGACATCTGACCATTACCTCTGGCTGAAGATAGGTATCAACTCTCCGAATCATGGAGTCTCCTATGGTCAGAAGTGTTTGGATTTCCTTTTTGCTTTTTTTGTTTTGGTTCCTGTTTTAGGCGAGTTTTGTTGTGCTAGCTCCTGTGCTGCAGTGTCCTGCTTTGCAGTGTCCTCTGCCCCTTTGTTTGATTTCAGAGATAGAGGCAGATACCTGTTTGTAGTTTTTATATGGTTTGTGGAGGTAATATGTTGGAGAGCACAGAGTGATGGGGCACCCGATCTGCCCCTCCTAACTGCCTGCCAACCTCCTGGACCAGCCACCCTGTGCGGTCGAGGTGCTGCTGTTGGATGTTGGGGAAATGGCGGGTGGTTCTTATGATATCTTTCCTCTTGAATATGAAATTTGAGGCGCGCAGTCTCTGCCCATGCTGCCTGGAGCTGAGCCCTAAGATCTCCAATGGCCCAGCATGTAGGACAGTGTCCTAAATTCTGTAAAACTGCCCTTCTGAAAAGTGTTCCGCAGTACCTGCAGTTAATGATATCCATTCCAGATAAGTTGCTGGATTTATAACCTGGTCAGAGTAATCAGAAGGAAGAAAATTAAAGCAAAATTTTTATTTTGTGTATTGTTTGTTTGATTTTGTATAACTTGTTATAACAAGTTAAATTACTAGTGCCCCTGTAAATGAGGTCACCATGTGGATACCTCACTGATCAGCTCCTTCCTGCTTTGCCACAGGAAATGTCACGACTGTACTACCCTATAAAAGGAGTGTAGTGTGGGGTGGTTGGAGATGGGGGTGGGTGGGTGGCTGGGTCCTTCCCCTGCCAAAAAAGAACCACGGCCGAAAGAAACGAGGTAAGAGCAGAAGCAGAGTCGGTCAGCAACAAATGCAGTAACCCTGAAAGCTTATCCTACTGATAAATACAACTGTAAAACATGTAAAGCACCACCTGTAATAATTTCACAGAAAATGCACCCTGTAAGAAACACTTCGCTACAGAGAAAAATGAAGCAGTAACAGAAGATATACAGTCAGCACTTGTTTATCCGGGTCTCATTTATCCGTTTCTCTCATGTATCCATCTTTGACTGCATGATTTTTTTATTTCCCATTTTGTTTACACTCATTTATCCGTCCCTCGAGTTATGCGTTTCCGTTGCCCATCCTGCCTGTTCTCTCCTACGTGGATGTCAATGTTTACTCTCAGATAACTGACCCTTTTCATCCTCAGTAGAGTATTGTAGAGAAAACCACAGACCAAAGCAGGCAAGGCAGTCACAAACCAAGGCAGCCACAGACCAAAGCAGGCAGGGCAGTCACAAACCAAGGCAGCCACAGACTAAAGCAGGCAAGGCAGTCACAAACCAAGGCAGCCACAGACCTAAACAGCCACAACAGCCATCGATCAAACTACAGACCGAAGCATCCAGTTTCCATTTAACCGTTTCTCTCAGATATCTGTCACCTGACCTGAGAACGGAAGGTAATGGATATCTGAGTGCTGATAGTACCTTGCAAAAGACAATTTGAATCAGAAGATTACAGCAGTAATCTGTTAGCACACACCTGTAGGCACACCTTGTAATAATGCAGCAGAAGGTATACCCAGCAACAACAGTTTGAATCAGAGAAAAATAAAGCAATAAAATGTTAGAAACTAACAGTAACAGTCCCTGTGAGTACAAAATAAAAAAACACAGTAAATCTGCCTAGCCAAAAAAAAGTCTTAATCATTTTCCTTGCTCTGGTAAGGTTCTTTGCTCTGTCCTTTCAAGCAACATAGAAGGAAAGAGCTCAGGTGAAGCTAGGTGCCTTGACCAGCAAACCTAGTCTTCCACCTGCATTGTGTTCTGTTACCAGAAGCAAAACAAACCCTTACTGCGACCGGTAAAGGGTCATTCTACCTGAAGGATGGCAATATGATTTGCCTCCCTGAGAAATGTTTTGGCTCCTACCATTTGTGCAGCAGCTCTTTGGAGCACAGTGCACACATCATCAGATGTTACAGTCTGGACATTCTGTCCAGACACAGAATGGGCTTTGGCCTTGCCACCCTGCAGAGGCTTCTTTCATGAGGGGTTCCCTTTCACCCTTCTCCTATCCTCCTTCCAAATTTAGGCATAATATTCATCACTGCTTGGGACTCTGTCCTAATGGTGTAACCTGCTGCAAGAGTTACTTCTCGAAGTAAGATAGTACAGTTACGTAAGGACTTACCGAAACAGTATATTTTCGAGAACAGCTCTTGCAGCAGGTCAGCTACTTTTGCAATAATAGTTACTGTTGGTCTTCCCTTGGAAGTGAATCTTCGGTCTCCCATCAGAATCACATCACTATGCCGGAGTCTCTAGCGGGAGAACTGAGGGATACTGGGTGACCACCGCTTTTATGATGTATGTGACGCCTGGGTGAGGCCGACGTCAGGGGCGGTCCCCCGCTATATGTAGCTAGCTAGAAGGTTTCCATGGGTATGCCTCTGCAGCCCATTCAGAAGAAAGCAGAATATCATCTCACGGATATTCTCAAGAGGGGAGGATACCCCGAGGGAGGCCTTCCCAGTGGCCGAAGCCATAGTTGGCCCGGCTCTGGAACTTTGGCAGCGTCCAGCCTCTTGCCCGGCTCCCTCTGCCCGCATGACCCGCAAGTACGCGGTGCCCATGGGGTCCTTGGCGGGCTTCACTGAGCACCCCTCGGTGGAAAGCCTTGACTGCCTCAGTGTTTAGGCGAACGGGCAGCTCTACGGATACTGACCGCCCTCTGGACAAGCAGTCCAAACTTATGGACCACTCGGCCCGGAAGGTCTACGCGGCATTCTTAGGCCTTCGTCAGGCTAGCTCAGCAGTGATCATGGCACACTTCTCTCATGCCCTTTTGGGGTCGCTTGATGAAGTACTTCCTCATCTCCCAGCTGATATGCAGACCACGGTCAAGCAGGTCCGGGACCAGGGCCGGACTGTTGCTAAACAGCAGCTCCAGACGGCTCTGGATATTGGAGATTCCTGTGCCCGCTCACTTGCTGTCGCAGTCACCTCTCGCCGCAGGGCTTGGCTGAGGTTAACCTCCTTTCCGGCGGATACCCAGCACAAGCTAGCTAACGTGCCCTTCCTTGGCACCGACCTCTTTGGTCTGGGAATGGCAGGTCACCTTCAGTGCTTTGAGCAGTCTAATGCCACCTTAGATTCCACCTCTACTAAAGGTTCTTCGGGCAAGAACCAGCAGAAGCGCAAGAAGAAGTCCTTTCGGCATTCTTCCCCTGCGGTCAAACAGCCCTCCTTCCAGGGAGGTCAGCAACAGCAGCAGGCTCAAGCTTGGCGCCCTAGGCCCAAGCAAGGTCCTCAACAGCCTCGCATAGGAGGCCGAGGTGCTGGTCAAGGTGCCTCCTCCTCCTTCTCCAAGCCTGCACAGTGACGGGTCGGGGGTAGCTTCCCCTGTACCCATCACGCCAGTTCTGGGTTCTCCCGTGGGGGCTCGGCTCCACCACTTCCTTTCTGCCTGGTCCGGTATCACTTCGGACAGGTGGGTTCTGGAAGTGGTCGGGCAGGGTCTGTCCTTAGAGTTTGAGCAGTACCCTCCCAGCCTAGCCCGTGCCCCACGGGAGGAAAGGATCTCAGTTGGCACCCAGTCGGCCCTTCGGGGCGACATCGCTCAGCTCCTCCTCAAGGAGGCAGTTTCTCCAGTACCGGATCCTCCTTCAGACCCAGACTTCATCTCCAGGTATTTCCTGGTGCCCAAGCGGACGGGGGGGTTGGTGCCCCATCCTAGATATCCACGACCTGAATCGGTATCTCAGGTCTCGCACCTTCCGGATGGTAACTCTGAACCAGATCATACCATCTCTGGAACGAAACATGTGGTTCTGTACACTGGTTCTTCAGGACGCATTCTACCACGTCCCAATCCATCCATCCCATCAGTGATTCTTCCGCTTCAGGGTTGCAGGGACCCTGTACAAGTTCAGAGCCATGCTGTTTGACCTGTCATCGGCACCAAAGGTCTTCATCAAATGCATTGCAGTGGTGGCAGCTCATCTACGGCATCAAGGGGTTCGCATTTACCCCTACCTAGACGACTGGCTCCTGGCGGGTTCCTCCCTTCAGGAGGTGGAGAGGTCCAGGGACCTGACCCTCGGAACCTGCTCCCACCTGGGCCTTCTAATCAACGAGGCCAAGTCAGAACTCGTGCCTTCTCAGGTGATGGGCTTCATCGGAGCAGAGCTTGACTCTTGTCAAGCTAGAGCTCGGCTCCCGGCGGACAGGGCAGAGGTTCTTTCCTTCTTTTCCCAATCATTTCTGGTTGGGCACTTGTGCCCTGCCTGGGACTTCCTGCGCCTCCTGGGTTACATGGCAGCATCCACCTCTGTGGTCTGCTGGGCCAGACTGCACATGCGCCCTCTTCAATGGGAGTTGACCGACCAGTGGTCTCAGCGTCAGAGTCTCTTCGACCAGCTGGTCACGGTCACCCAGAGGATGTGGGATGCTCTCCAATGGTGGACCGTCCCAAGTCACTTGCAGGAAGGAGTCCCGTTTGTCTGCCCCGAGCTGACGGTCATCCTTACGACCGCCTCTCTCACGGGGTGGGGAACCCACATGGGGGACAACAGAGCTCACGGGTCCTGGACCCCCGAGGAGTCCTGATGCCCCATCAACCTGCTGGAGCTCAGAGCAGTCAGACTGGCCCTGTCAGCTTTCGCTCCTCAGCTCCAGGGTCAAGTGGTTCAAGTCCAGACAGACAATACCATGACCATGTACTACCTCAACAAACAGGGCGGCACGCACTCCCTTCTGCTATGCAAGGAGGCGCTCTGGATCTGGACCTTCGTCAGCCGGCTGGAGGCGGATCTCCTAGCCATCCATGTGGTAGGAGTCTCGAACCAACTGGCGGATGCTCTCAGCCGCTTAGGCCAGATATCTCACGAGTGGTCTCTCCATCCAGAGGTAGCTTACAATCTGTTCTCCCGTTTGGGCAAACCGTTGGTGGACCTGTTTCCTCCAGGGAGAACACCAAGCTGAGGCTGTACCATGCCCGCCCCGCTCAGCAGGGTTCGCTGCAGGGGGATGCCTTCTCGAGGCTGTGGACCCCCAGACCTCCTCTACGCCTTCCCTCCAATTCCCTTGATCCACAAGGTGTTAGTCAAGGTGAGGAGGGACAAGGCGAAGGTGATCCTGGTAGCCCCAGATTGGCCACGCCAGTTCTGGTATCCAGATCTCCTCAGCCTCAGCTGCAGGGCCCCGGAGCGGCTTTGTACACGCCCGGACCTGATATTGTTGAACCAGGGGAAGGTCTTCCACTCAGACCTTCAATCCCTGCACTTCACAGCCTGGTTTCTGAGTGGCTAGAGTTACAGGCTTTGGGTCTTTCTGAAGATGTCTACACCGTGGTGGAAGCATCTTGAAAAGAATTGACCAGGAAATGTTATGCCTTCAAATGGAAAAGATTTTCCATTTGGTGTCAGGGAAAGAGCCTGGACCCCCTTGTCCTGCTCTGTGGCTAACATTCTAGACTACCTTTGGTCCCTCTCCGAAGGGGGTCTTCGGTCATCGACCCTTAGGGTGCACCTGGCAGCCATCTCTGCTTACCAGGCACAGGCCGGTCAGCCGATGTTGGCACAGGAGACAGTGGTCAGGTGCTTTTTCAAAGGCCTGGATCACATATCCCCTCCGGTGCCTGAACCTCCACCTCCGTGGGATCTTTTGCTGGTTTTGGCAAAGTTCATGGGCAAGGCATTTGAACCCATGCACAAGTGTGAGCTCTCACACTTGTGGAAGACTGCCTTCCTGGTGGCTATCACATCAGCCAGAAGGACAGGGGAGCTCCAGGCGCTTTCAGTGGACTCCCCTTATCTGGTCTTTCACAGGGACAAAGTTGTCCTGCGCCCCACCTGAAATTCCTTCCGAAGATGGTGTCAGAGTTTCACCTTAACCAGGTGTTGACTCTGCCGGTATGTTACCCTAACTACACCTCAGATGCTGAGTACAGGCTCCATACTCTGGACCTCAGGCGTGCTCTCTCCTACTATAAGGAGAGGACGACGGAAATTCGGGGAGAGGTTCGCCAGCTGTTTGTCACCTACGCTGAAGCCGCTTTTGGCTGACCTGCAGCCAAACGGACTATTGTAAGGTGGGTTACATCATGCATAGGTCTGTGTTATGAGCTGGCGGGCAAGGAGCTTCCCAGAGGGATAAGAGCTCATTCTACCCGCCATACTTCTGCTTCGGTGGCTGCTTCCAGGGACATCCCTATCCAGGAAATCTGTCGAGCTGCTACCTGGAAGTCAGCTAACACCTTCATTACCCATACTACATCGGCGTGGGAGTCACAAGTGATGCTGGTTTTAGACCTCGGTTCTCCAATCTCTGTTTCTAGAAGTAGAGAGTTATGTGCTTGCCTCCCTTCTCCCGGACAACTGCTAGGAGTCTGCCAGACATGTGTGGATGAACAACATATCCACGCTCCTAGAAAAACAGGTTACTCACCTGTAACAGTAGTTCTAGGAGTGGTATATGTTCATCCACACGCACCCACCGACCTCCCAGCTTAGGCGCACAACCGCTGGCCAGGGCTAGATCTGGCATCATGGAGGCGGAGCTGAGGTATTTACCACCGGGTGGGTGGGAGGAGCCAGCTTGAAGACTTCCGCAGGATTTAAAGGGGAAAGGGACAATGCCAGACAGTGTGGATGAACAACATATACCACTCCTAGAACTACTGTTACAGGTGAGTAACCTGTTTTTCCTGACTTGTAGGAATGTGGGAAAAGGGCACCCAGTGTCTAAAAGGTCCATTTATCAGTGGTTAGTGCAGTGTATCCAATTCTGTTACTCAAAGGCCCACTCCACAAGGATACAGCTGCTACTATAGCAGCTGCCTGGGATGTTCCATTGGTAGACATCTGTAAAGCAGCTGTCTGGAGAACAGTACGCACCTTTACGAAATATTATAGCCTGAACACCCAGGCTAGAGGTGATGCCACGTTTGGCACAGCAGTCCTGCAGTCTTTTTCCAAAGTAGGTTCTTTGCCCACCTCCAAGGGTACTGCTTCTTAGTCTACATAGAGTTAGGAATATTGGAGTATTCCTGGGGTAACAAGAAAAAATTACCATTGTAATCTTGTTTCTTCCAGGGGATACTCCAATATTTATAACTCTCCCACTCTGCTTCCCCTTCTAGAGCCAGTAGCCTCTGCACTCCACACTATGTAACCGGGGGTAGGCGTGCCACACTCTGGCATATTTGGTTTTAAACTGTGTTTGCATTGTTTTTCCCCTATTCAAGGGTGTTTTTGTGTTTTTTCCCTCCTGTTGGAGGATTTTTGGGTGTTTAGCATCTCCTGTATTTTCCTGGCCTAGACCGGTCTTTGAAGGCCTTTCTGAAGTAGAAGTGGAGTTTCATGAGTCTGACCCTGACCTGCTTTTGTGTGAGTATGCAGTGGATGACTTGTTTTATAGGCTGGAAAGGAAGCCTTTTGTATCAGCTGAACCTTTGGTGGAAGATCTTTCTTTCCAGTCTCTCATCAGGAATTATGGGGTCTACCATAACCCTGTAGACTTCATCTGTTGACCCAGGCAGACTTTTATGCCTTATTTAATTCCCCTAATATTCTTGTAGACCTGACTCCGCCAGTGCCTCCCTCCTTTTAGACTCTGTCTGAAGCAGTGTGGGACAGGCTGGCTCTAATCCATTTTGTGGCCAAGTCCATAGATGGGAAATAGCGCCCCCCCCCTCCCCCAAAGACAGACCTATCCTGGCATCTCAGGCTTTTGCAGATGCTCTGGTGGTGCCTGCAGAGAAAGATCAAGCTGTTCTTGTGCTGCAGTCTACAGCAAACCTATAAATAAGGACTCTCGAGGAGTGGAGCTAACCAGTCAAGATGGAAGCTGTGTAACTAAGCTGCTGCAGTTCCACTCTTATCCACCCTGTTGCATCCGAATTCTCAACACCCATATCCCCAGGATATTTCTCCGGATTTGCACTCTGTACATCGAGCTGAAGCTAAATCTACCTAAAGTGAGAATCAGACAAGGGATTGCTATTTTATTGTCTGTTGAAGATTTTCTCATTGCTACCTCAGGCCTGTAAGACATTTGCAAACCACCAGGCTCCAGCAGGGAAGCAGTCCCAAGAGAGGAGATGGCCCACTCTAATCAGCCTCCTATTCCCCTTACTCAGACAGTGGTCCAACAACTGGGTAATATTACCTCTATGCTAAACAAAGTATTATTGGATACAGCAGCACTCATTTCCGCCACCTCTAACACTAAAAAGGACGTTGAGAAATTAACCTCCAGAGTGGTGGATACCGAACTTCAAATTAAACGACAAGGCCAAATCCTACATGACCAATTTCTCCAAACTAGAGACCGTCATAACCAGATGCATTATCTACTGGCCAAGGTTGATGACCTTGAAAATCGAGGGAGAAGGAAAAACATTCGGATTGTGGGGCTCCCGGAGGGGACTGATTGCCCAGATATGATCTTCTTTTTGCAAACTTCTCTTCCAATAATGCTAAAACTGAACAACCCCACTCCCTTGGAGCTAGAGAGGGCGGCCCACAGGTCACTAGCCCCAAAGCCTCGGCCTGGGGACCGACCTCGCTCAATACTGTGTAAATTTGCCAGATACCCGGTTAAAGAACTATGTCTGAAAACTGCTAGAGACCTCAGAATGCTGCGTTGGGACGGGGCTCCCGTTCAGATATTCCAGGACTATTCATGTGATTTATCCCGGCGACGTAGAGCCTATGGTCTGGTAAAGCAGAACCTTTACAAGTTAAACCTTCTGACCTCTCTGATACCCTTTGCAACTGCGTGTACTGTATAAGGGTGAGCAGCTTACCTTTAACTCCCCAGCTGAGGTGGAACTCTTCTTGGAGGACATCGGTGGTGAAGCTGGGCTGCAACAAACTCTACCCCTCCGTCTGTGATGATGCCACGTTGTTCATGGATACCTCTACTCCTCCTGAAGGCTCTCGGGGCGAAACTCACCCCGTCAGCCGGAAGACCTGAGTGGCAGATACAGCATAGGTAGGGATGTAAGTTTGTCATGGCAGTCATACACGTCATTGATTCCATGACATTTGATCTTTATTCAGGACTTCCATGACTTTCACTAGTGTCATCAGAATGTAACAATGATGACAGTGCCACAACATTTACTACTGTCTAAGATTGATTTCATGAACAAACAGTGAGTCATTAAAACCTCATCCATGACAAACTTACATCCCTAAAATAGGGGTAGACAATGAAAGAAAGTGCCTGGCAAGTCGGGGAAGCCTTGTCTGCCTTCTACTGAGAAGCCGCAAAGGAATTGCTCGAGGAGTCAGCAGTGGGTCCCACCAGCTTCAGGGAGCAGTGGCTTCTCCACCTACTCCACGCCCGTGAAGCTGTCCAACAGATACGAGCCGCTCAGAGATTTGTTGCCTGCAGCCCTGGTTATGCCTGACAGAAGCACCAGCCACGAAGATGTACTCTCCCTGGACAATGCCGAGGGGCTGGCTGAATGGGCTCCCTTCGAGAAAGACTGGGCAGCTGAACCTTGGAGTCAACAGAAGGACAGGAGCGCCACATCTTTATTGGTGAAGCCGCAAGATGGGTAAAGGTCCCAGGGTTATGTAATTTTGTCAAATGTTTTGCTGTGGTACACGGGGCAGCTGGAAATCCAGGGCTTCCTTAGCTTGTACTAGGTGTAATGCCTCCTTTCCTAGGGCCAGGCTGTAACTTCCACCTTGTGCGAAGTAGGCTGAGTCCCCATTACTGTGAGCTCCAGACCCTTTTCTTTATTCCTTCTCCAGCTGCACTGCTCGCCCTCTGCAACTTGCAAATAACGTTCAGGTCCTGGATTAAATGTGCCGTGTACAGTCTGGCCTGATAAAAATGTCAGTAGTTGGGCTCCTGGTTATATGTTAATCTTCTCCGTTGTGGAGTTATGTGCTTTACAGGGTAGCCCTGCTACTACATTATGTAGCATCAGTGGTTGTCTCCCCCTTTGTTCTGTTTAGTTTTTAATTGCCAGCAGGTTCCTGCATGATTTCAGGTGAGGGGTTTAGATTTAGCTCCATATTACAAGCCCCTGTCATGATACCCTGTAACTTTTCTGGGATTTTAATCCCCGAGGCTTTTCCCACAGATTGGGGCTGCGGCCTTGTACACATAAGGTGCTCTGGCACTCAGGGGATATCTCTCATGCAGAGTAGAGCAAGAATCTATAGAACGTGGGCTGTCTGTAGAATGTTGCCTTATGGAATATGTGTAAAATGTGAGACTTATTGGGAGCTAATATTGCTTCAGAAGGTTTGCTATGGAGTTATTTCCAGGCACAAGCTCACTGGTGTTAGTGGCCGCTATATTTCAAAAGGTGTCTGGATTATGAATGTCCTTCTCGTTCTTGCACCCTAGGGACCCTGATACAACAATTATATCACCATGGTGACAGTATTTGTGACACTGCAATGTATAGTTAATTGCACCTACCATTCAGGTAGAGGTACTTATTTTCATTTCTTTATGTACTAAGCTGAAAGAATCTTAATGTCATTGTAATTCTCAATACATTTTGGCTCTCCCTGCTCTTTCTACCCATTGACTAAAGCTGATCTAGGGATGGTGTGGATGTATTTGTTCCAGGATATGGAGAAGTGGCACCCCCTTTACAATGTTTTTGATGGCTAGAGATGCACGTACAGTGCTGTCCACCTTGTGCAACCCTAATCCCACAGGTTATTTGCATTCCCCCACCCCCGGGGATAGTCTTGGGCCATTGGGAGTTGATGGTGCATTTTCCTCCTCCCTGGTCGAAAACAGACTACACCCCCAGTCTGTCCTTGGTGAGGCATATCAGCATCTATTCTGCATGCTGACCTACCTTTCAGCCGAGGAGCTGCTCTTTAACTTACCTAACCTATCCTCCTGGATTGCATTGATATTCTGGAAGCATCCGGGACACTTCAGGGTGGTATATAGGTTTCTGTTTCTATTCGTTGTCCTATCGGGTTTACCGATAGTCATAAAAGTGATTTCAGTGTTTATTAGGACCTGCAGAGAACATGTTATGGCCCTGTTTAGGCCTGTTGGGCTGCTTAGGTTAGGGCAGGGACCCTTATTTAGTTATTGGAATATTCATATTAGCTTTCAGCTAACACTCTACTTAGCGTCAGTGTTTGTTTTATAGTTGTTGGCACACAAAATGGAAACATCCTGACAAGGGCTAAGTTTTCAGATATTATAACCACTACTTGGAATGTTAGGGGTTTGAATTCTCCCATAAAGAGAAAAGCGGTACTGTCCCAGCTAAAAAAAAAAAAAAAAAAAAAAAAAAAAATTGGGCACCCAAGTCGCTTTTTTACAAGAGACTAAATTAAGTTCCAAAGAAGCTGCGAAGTTGGTGAGGGATTGGGTAGGTACAGAAGCTCATTGCATGGCAAAATCGGCCAAATGGGGTGTATCCATTTTGTTACATCAATCACTGCAATGGCAGGCTAAAGAGGTTTACAGAGGGGGAGATGGTAGGTGGATCATTCTGAAGGTCTCTACACCCTCTGGCACCCTGATTCTTGCAAATATATATGGTCCCAACGAGGAGTCTCTGGAATTTTTTTTACTCTATTTCACAAAAACTCATGGATATATCATATGACAATCCAGAGTTGCTCATGGGAGGTGACTTTAATTTGGTAATGGACAGCCTTCTGGATAGATCCAATGCCAGACCGGAACCCCATTACAGAGCGTGGCAGGCACTGCAAGATCTGATTTCTCTGCATCAGCTGTCCGATGTGTGGAGGGTATTGAATCCTTCAGTAAAAGATTTCTCCTTTTTCTCTGCACTCCGCCAAATGGCTAGTAGATTGGATTATTGGCTCACTTCTCCTAACATCTCTAAAGCCACCTCTGGGGTAGTTATTTCCCACATATATATCTCCGATCATGCCCCTGTCTCCCTTACCTTCGTACCCACTCTAAAAAAAATCTCCAGATCACTACTGTGGAGGTTGGATCCCCTCCTGCTGTATGATAAGGACTTCGCCCAGTGGCTTCAGGCGGCTACTGAATAATATTTCCTTCACAATCCCCCTTCTGCCTTGGCTGCAAGCACTTGGGAGGCCTACAAGGCTACTATTAGGGGAGGAATCATTTGCTTCGCCTCATATAGGCGGAAGATGAGGGCCCAGGAACTTCTCCTGCTAGAGAACACTTAAAAAGATATGGAGACGAAGTATAAAGTGAAGCCCACATTGCTTCAGACACCGACAGTATTAACCGCTCTGGCTGCCATACGTTTAAAAATCAGTATGCTGGTCAGCAGGAAGGCAGAGTTCTATATTCGCAGAACCCAGCACTGTTACCAAGCTGAGGGTGAAAAGGCTAGCAAATTGCTGGCCTACAGGCTAAAACAAAGACAAGCTGAAAGAGCTATGTCCAGCCTAAGGGACGGGTCAGGGAAGCTCTCCATGAACCCCACTTCTATTAATAACACTATGACAGAGTTCTATAAAATTCTTTACTCTTTCCATGATTGTTGGGACGGTGAGTCTTGCACTCAATTTATTGAGCCCTTGCCCCTCGCTAAGCTTTCTGACTCACAGAAAGCCACACTAGACCTACCCATAACAGAGGCAGAAATTGGCAGAGCCATTACTAAGATGGTTCCTCATAAAGCACCTGGGGGGGGATGGTTTTTCAGTGGATTTTTACAAACTAGTTCAGCCCTTGATTACAACCCCCCTGGCAAACATGTTGAATGAGGCACATTCGTGTGGGCAGCTCCCTCCTACCCTGTCTGGGGCCATAACTGCCATACTACCAAAAGAGGGTAAAGATCTCTCCCTCCCCTTCCCTCCAGTTACAGGCCTATTTCTTTGATCAATACTGATGCCAAGATCCTGGCCAAGGTTTTGGCCACTAGATTGGAGTAATCCCTTCCAGAGGTTTTTCACCTTTCGCAGGTGGGGTTTGTTAAGGGTCGAATCAGCTCAGATCATATCCAGGCCCTAGTACCTTTAATACAGATAGCGACATCCCTCCCCACCCCAGCGGCAGCAGTTACAATTGATTTCCAGAAGGCCTTTGACACAGTAGGCTGGGAATATTTATTCGCAGGCATGAGCACTTTTAACTTTGGCCCATACTTTACCATTTGGATAAAGACTCTCTATGCCTGCCCTACCGCCAGGGTCTTTACCAGTAATGTCCTTTCTGAACCATTTTGTCTATAGAGAGGGACTGGACAAGGATGCCCATTATCCCCCCTACTTTTTGTTTTAGCTGCTGAACCCCTCGCGGCAGCCCTCAGAAATCACCCTCATATACATGGACTTCAGGTTAAGGACAAATGTTATATCACTAAGTTGTATGCCGATGACTGCCTGATCCTGACCCGTGACCTACTACACATCCTTTCTACATTACAAACATTCGGTAAAATCTCAGGCTTGAACATCAATCTAGTAAAGTCTGAAATCCTCCCTCTTAATGCTCGTACTACATCGACCGTTGTGGATTCCCAAGGTCTGGCCTGGGCAAGATCTGAAATAACATACCTGGGCATCCGGCTTACCTCCAAACTCTCGTCCTTAATGGACATAAACTTTAAACCCCTAGTGACCCTCGCTGTCTTACTCACCAAAACTGCTTATAAAGAGCTGGGATTTGAAATATTTAGCCCAGTAAAGGCTCAGAACCTCTTTTGGCAGTTATTTTTATTGTAAAAACAGTGATTTTAATCACTCTGCGGGAGCTATGTAGTCCGTGACCCCTAGGAGCACTTCCGGGGTCATCTAGGGCATATAACCTAAGCCCCTGCGGCGAGCAGGGTGAGCCTAGTAGGCGAGCGATCATACAGAAAGACACGCAGATTCATGTGTGTTAGGAGGGTCTTAAATGAAAAGTACCATGGAGAACAACATAGAGAGTAGGTAAACTCGCATATACAAATAACTTCTTATTGTTTTATTGGGTGAGGGCCTATAGCAAATAGATTCTAACATCAGGCAGTAAACCCTAATTCCCTATATAAACAGACTGAGATTCAGGGCAACTAGACTGCAAAATGGCAAATGTCATAACAGTTCAGGAAGATGAAAATCTCTTACAATGTACAAATTGTCTAATGTACTTAACAAAACAAAGCCCTATAGCATGTTTCAAATGTGTGAAATATATTCATAATGAAGACTTATTAAGTGAACTAAACTCCTTTACGGATAGGTTACTACAACTGGAATCTAGTCAGAGAAATATGGCACACAGACTTGGCACAAATCTTGATAAAGGGCACAAAGAGACATTATTTACCCCTTCGTTGTTGACGATCACACACAACTTAGTTAATACCACTTTAACCCCTGAATCCTCATGTACAACCAAACAAAAGGAGCAAGAACTAAACATTAAGAAAAACAACAAAAGAAATAGAGAGGAGGATGTTACACCTGATGGGGATGAAGAATGGTACAACATTCAATATACCGAACCTGCAAAAAAAGAAAGCCATGCAACAACACTCAATATACCCCTTACAAATAGATTCTCTTTACTTGAAAGATTAGAAACTAATTCTGAAAATATCCAAACACCTATTATAGAAGTAGAAGGGACCATGGAACTCCTTACCATAATAGACAATAATAGCAATAATAGACCTACTACTCAAGCCACTGGGGAAAGTTATACTTGGAACAATCTTGTTAATATGGAACTTGACAGTTCTACTCAGTCGAACAACAGAAACCTCTTGGTAATAGGGGACTCTATGATAAAAAGATTAGATAGGAAAATATACAATCCGTACAAATCACACAGGACCTTATCGACTTTCAGTGGGGCAAAAATTGCCGACTTAACAAATATGTGCAAAGAGGTGGTTAAAGGACTAGGTCACAACCCCCTCGTTCTTACACATGTAGGAACTAATTATATGTTTAGGGACCCCCTTGAGTAAATAAAATAAGACATGGTGGCTTTAATAAATACACTAACCCACCTTGGATGCAAAGTTATTACCTCTAAAGTCCTGCCCTTTCCGAAAGCCACCCCCTGAATCAACCAAAAAATTCACAACTTTAACAACTGGTTGAGATCATGGACTCTCAGGCAAGAGAGCCATTGTCTAACCCATTGGGAAGATTTTTACCTTAAAGATGAGTTGTTCTCCCGAGATGGCCTACTCTTGCACAGTATAGGAAGTGATTTACTTAGCCACCAATTTACCTGCTCCCTGGACAAATATTTAAACTAGCTTTTTGGGGGGGGGGGGATCCCTAAATGGGAATCTTGTATTACTACCTGGAATCATAAGCTATGAACCCACAAATACTATAGTTACCACTAATAATTTTATTTACCTACAGCAACAAAAAAAAGTGACATGGAAGTATTATTATTAAATGCTAGAAGCTTGTCTAATAAAATGGATGAACTAAGATATATAATAGACAAAGAAAAAATTTCTATCTGTGGGGTCACTGAAACATGGTTTCAAGATGAAAGTTGGAATATCGATATACCAGGATTTAACAAAATAACAAAAAAATAGGAAGGATAAAATGGGTGGTGGAATTGCATTATACATTTTTGAAGAGTTCCCATTTCACTGCTATCCAAATAACACACTTACAGACTATGAAAGTGAAATATGGGCAGAGATCGATTTACCAACCTTAAAAATATGCATTGGATTGACTTATCGACCTCCTAACTTGGATAAAGATCAAAATATTGAATTCCTAAAATTGATAAACAGTTTTGACCAAAAAACAAATGACATCTTAATGGGTGACTTTAACTTCCCAAACATTGACTGGAACAAACGCACTTGGAAAGGAAATGTGGAGAAAGATTTCCTAGATTTAACAGTTAATCTTAACCTAGAACAAATTATACCGGAAGGTACTAGAAACCACATTATCATTGACATCGTACTAACTAATGTGGGGAGTTTAGTACATAATTCTAGATTATTAGATCCCTTGAGAAATGGTGACCATAATACGATTGTTTCATATACAGTCTAGAGTAATAGACACTAAAGGGAACACCTTAACCAAGGATTATACAAGAGCGGATTACTCAAAAATTAAACAATATTTGAACATATGGGGTTGGAAATCGGAATGGATCGGCCTCAGTGTACATCAGGCATGGAACAGCTTATTGACCAAACTCAAATATTGTATAGATAATTGGGTTCCTAACAGGAAAAAGTACAAGAAGGGATACAGAAATCCTGCCTGGTGGAACAATAAAATCAAAAAATTGTCAAAAAACCAAAAAGCTACAGGAAATATGAAGTCCAACCATCAGTAGATAAATGGAAACATTATAAAAAGTATGCCAACAAAGTGAAATTAGAAATGCAAGAAAAAGTATGGAAAATAAATTTGCTATATAGACACTACAGATGATAAGAAAAAAATTTATAACTATACTGGCTCTTTGAGAGGCTCCAAAGCTACCATAGGTCCTTTAGTAACCAGTTCAGGTACTGTTACTAATGAAATACAAATTGCAGAGGAATTTAATAAATACTTCCATAAGATATTTTCAAAAAGAACAATTTATTAACAACTTAAACACAAACTATAACTTAACTGTCGAACCTATTACGGTAGATGAAACTATGCAAGAACTACAGAACTTAAAAGTTAACTCATCAGCTGGACCGGATGGGATACATCCTACTTTATTAAAAGAAATCTTATCTTATATATCCGGACCACTATGTAAATTATTTAACCTATCACTAGAAGAGGGCGTTAGTGTACAAGCATGGAAAGAAGCAGTGGTTATGTAAGTAATAATACCCGACAGGGTGGGCATTATTGGAATATAATGGACCGCCCAGGGGTGTAATGAGGCCCGACGCCGCAGGCGGAGGGCCTCATAGCCCCTAGAAGGTCCGTTATATCCCATAATGCCCATCCTGGAGGATGTTATTACGCTTAGATAATGGATTACAGATGCTATTTTTGGGAAAAAAATACAAGACAAAAATTTATATATATAAAAAATAAGTAAAAACTAAGCAGAAATAATGTTTGTTGTAAAATAGTTCCAATGGTGTGAAGTGCTGGAATCACCACCAGAGGTCGCTGCTCTGTATTTTTTATGGTCTTTCAGATTAGCTTGCCCTCCTGCTTCGTATCTGTTTGTGTCTCACATACACACACACAAACATTCCCCAATTGAGAAATGGTGTCCGAGAACAAGAGAAATCTAGAGTGGTGAGTTTTAGTGAGGCTTAATTTTGTTTAATGTGATAGGGATCAGAAGTGTGGCAGGAGTTTGCCACTGTTTTTAAAAGTAAGCACAGGATTTAGAGGGAGCACAGCAGTGAAGGGAAACGGAAGACTGGGAAGTTTCTGTTACGCGAGGTGGAGCGAGCTGGAAATAATGTAAAAATGGATGTTTGGGTTTTTTGCGGTGACAGAGATGAAGAGAGTGAGTTCGGGAGGCAGTATGAGGCTGTCTGTGACATTTAATTTTAGCCGCATGCTGGGCTTCGGGTTTGGGCTGTCGTCTCACTAGCTGAGTAATAAAACAGCGTCTGGCAAATTTCAGTTCCAAATGATTGAGCTGGCACTTTTTCTGAGCGGGCCGTTGTTAAGAAGTAACGGCCTGGGTGCCTGGCTCTTTCAGCCAATCAGGAAGTGAGTTTCAATTTACCCATTATCTAAACCTATATACAAAACTGGTGATAAATCTATAGTATCCAACTACCGACCTATAAGCCTGAATTCTGTTATTGGAAAAATCCTTGCAAGATTAATCCTGCGGGGACTTGAAAAACACATTAATCTATAGAACTTATATGATACATCACAGCATGGTTTTAGAAAGGGAAGGTCATGTTTAACTAATCAACTAAATTTCTTTGAAAATGTGAGTGCTGCATTAGATAGAGGACTTCTGGTAGATATTATATACTTGGATCTGGCTAAAGCATTTGACAGTGTGTCACATAGAATTCTTCTAGAGCATCTAACGAATCAAAAATTTCCACATACTTTAATCAACTGGATTAATTCACGGTTATGCACTCGTAAACAATGTACATCAGTTAAGGGTGCCTTGTCATCATGGGTCGATGTTACTAGTGGAGTTCTGCAGGGCTCTGTGCTGGGCCCTGTTCTTTTTAATATTTTAATAACATCAATGCAGATATCAGAAAACCTATGGCTATCCAAATATGCTGATGATTGTAAAATTGGATGCATTGTTAATACCGTTGAAGCACTAGACTCTCTGCATAAAGAATTAGAAGCACTAGAAATCTGGGCCAGGAATAATAAAATGACATTTAATGAGCTGAAGTGCAGAGTAATGCACTTGGGTCACAATAATCTGAAAAATAGGTACTTATTAAACAACACAACACTTCAAATAACAGAAAACGAAAAGGATCTCTGGATAAACATAGATAACAAATTAACTTTTGAAAATAATACAACGGTTAAAGTAAAGAAATGTCAGAAAATCATGGCTGTATTTGGAAAAATATTAAAAGCAGACACCCACAGGTTATTCTCCCACTTTACACTAGTCTGGTGAGATCACATCTAGATTAATGTGCCCCATTTTGTGCACCTACCACAATTCATGGAAAGAAACAACTTGAGGGAGTCCAAGGGAAAATGACAAAAAAAAAAAAAAAATCAATGGCATGTTTGACGAACCATATGGTGAAAGACTAAAAATACTTGGTTTGTCTTCAATCCAATACAGACAACTTAGAGGAGACCTTTGCATGATTTATAAGGCCCACAATGAACCAGGAGTAATAGAAACATTAGGTACTGAAAGAAGAACATCTGTATCACATACAAGATCACACAATATGAAATTAAAAGGAGTAAACTGCCGAACAAAAAAAAGACTGCAATGGTTCACTCAGAGAGTGGTAAATTTGTGGAACACCTTACCAGCCTCAGTAGTTGTGAGTAAAACTATGGACATGTTTAAGAGATCATTGGACAAACGTATGGGTAACACTAAATTTGATTATATAGAGAATTAAAACCACCTTCGGGTGGCAAGTTAAATTATAGGCTCTGCCTTCTGAACTTGTAAACAACTATGAAACTCCAATCTGCCACGAACAGATGGGCTCATTTGCACCTCTCCCTGGCAGGCAAGATTTCTGCGATAAAAATGCTGCTTGCCCCTAGAGTATACCACCTAATATCCCATATTCCCTTTCTTCTTCCCGATGCATGGAATCAAAAGCTGAACACTTTGATCAGCTCCTTTTTATGGGGTTCGCACAGACCTAGATTTAGTAGAGCTAAATTGAGGGCTCGGAACCTGAGGGGAGGCTGGGACATACCTTACTTCTCTCAGTACTCCATAGCATTTGTAGTAGCAAAGACCTTAAAGGAGGAGGGTTCCTGTCACTCCCTTCACTCTCCAGTATGGTCCCAAATTGAGAGAGATCTCTTGCAGGGCACTTCGGTTTCCGAGCTGGTGTCTCACCCCCTTCCAAAGCCGCACAAGGGTTGGCTCTCCATCCATCTTGCACATCAAGCCTGGCAAAAATTGTGGCTCAAAACCTCTCGATGCCTTGGCTTGGGAAATCATACCCATCTCTGGAATAACCCTAGTCTCTGTATTAATAAATCTCCCGTGAACTGGGTGGACTGGGCCTCTAAAGGAATACTTTACATTGGGGTCTTGAGATCCCCAGGACACTCAGACATGGACTCGTTCCAGGGTTTGCAAAACAGGTATGGCCTCCCCCCACAGTGATTTTTGGAAATACCTTCAGATGAGAAGCCTATACCAGTCTTGGGTTAAGAAAAGATGCACCTGTGTCACTTACATAAAATGTAAAGTTGTTAAACCCTCTCTTCCTGTAGATGACTGGATTATGCATTCCAAAGGTAGGGCTGGTTTTGTACAGAGATTTCAAAGAGATAGTGCTCCCAACCCCTCTCTGCCGGCCAAAACCAAGTGGACCGCCGCATTAAAGATCACCTCTACTGATCCATAATGGCGATAGTGCTGGTTGAGAACTCGCCAGGCCTGCTGCATCCCCCAAAGCCTTCTTTTACAGAATAAAATCCTGCACCTCTGGTATTCTACTCTGTCCCAACCAAACAAGATGTGTCTTCTCTCCTCCGACTGCTGCTGGAGATGTGAGGCCCCAGACGTGAATCTGCTTCACATCCTGTGGTCATGTACTCCTTTGAAGTCCTATTGGGAGGCAGTAATCCTACATTGTTCCCTTATCCTAAAGACGTCCCTTCCAGCAGATCCTGATCTTTGGCTATTAGGCCTTATGCCCAAGGTTCTCACTCTCCCCATAGCCTCTAAACTGTGGCTCATACAGGCCTGTGTAGAATGGAAACGTCTCATCATATGTTGCTGGAGATCCCTAGAGGTTCCATCCCTGGTAGAGTGGCTTAGTGCCATAGAAAGGTTGGCCACCCTGACCAGGATTTCTTGTGTTAAAAACCAGTGTTGTAACAAGTTTGAAGCACTTTGGGCCCCTTATTTAACCTATGTTGACCACAGTAACCATGCCTTGCCTTCCAGATATTTGAAGGACAAACTGAAACCCCCATGACCACCATAGTAGTAATGGTTGATTAATTGTTAAGACTGCAGTGGCTTTTCTTTATAGCTATCTTGAGTGTCCCATCTCCAGATGGTCATAGAGATCCCCCCAAAAGCAAGTTTTCACACCTTATGTGAAGATGCTCTGTCATTCTTGAGCCTGCCTTTTTAAAGTGAATAAATACCTTTCTCTGGATTTTCTTAGTATATCCATGGTAGGATTTTCCAGGTTAGTGATGCTTCACAGTTAATACTTAGATAAGCCAGTTGTTAATACATATAGGGCGGTGGCAGTGGTGATCGGGTCAAAAGTTGTTATTTTTCTGGACCTCCTATATGCACTGTGCATGTGTATAAGTGGATTTTAAGTAAAATATAGTGTGCTGGCTTCGCCGTCTTCTGTCAAGGTGTATAAAAATAAGTTTGATTTGTGCGGCGTGCCTCTACTGCACTAAGACTGTAATTCCCCTCTGCCTCTTCTGTTTAGGCCTGGAGCACAAGGTTGAGGATTGTGAGGCCTGTTCCAGTTTCAGCCAGGCCACACACAAGCGTTGCCAGCAGGCCCTCAAAGCCCATCTTCTCAAAAAGAACATGGCAGCCGTGGAGAAAGAGTGCAAAAATTATGGAGTCGTCTACTCGACGACTGACTCCCACAGACAAAGAAGAGGGACAAGAAGCATCGGGATCAGGAACAGTCTTCCCCCCACCCCACCACCACCACCACAAAGCTACCCTTGGCTATACAGCGGCCCTCTTTCTCTGGGAAGATCACCACTACCTTCAAGTCTGCCCCACCTTCCCAGGAGCAGCCCTTGGTTCCCCTGCAGCCACTGGTGATGGTGGCCGCAGACGCCTCAGCCAAGTCAGAGGTTTCCACCTCCCTTAGACCCCCTTTCCACCACTGGGTCTAAGCAGGCTGGCGGGGCCGATCAGCCGCTCGTCTGACCTTCTGATGAACGCCCAGCCCATGCCGATAAGTCTGACTCCAGGGTCTCCTGTGCCCACTCGGCCAAAGTTGATAAGCTGGTTATTGGATCCTCCGATGACCGCCCGACCGGTCTGCTCATGGGCTCCGGCTTGAGCCCCGAAGATGACCGGCTGGACGAGAGCCAGCTGCCAGTCTGTGGGCAGCATTCTTCAGTGGGTTCTACCCACGGAGATACCTCATCTTCTCCCGTTGTGGAGCTGCTTCCACCCTCCTCGTTCCAGCGGGAGCCAGAGGATGGGCTTGTCAGGTGCCATAGTTCCTGGTTCACCCTTGGACCTAACATCGGAGTCTCCGCTGGCTCCTTAACCAGTTCTTACGGCGGGGCCCTCAGCATCGGCGCTGGCCATGCCTCCTGCTGGACCCATGCCTGACTCTGCTCCTTCGAGCCCTTAGGGTCCAAATTTCAGGCCTCAGGGTCTTATGTCAGTCCCTGCAACTCCTCCATTGGGTTACCCTCCTGCTGATTACCCGCTCTTTCATCAGGTTCCTGGGTACTCTCTGCCAGGCTACCAGACGTCAGGCTCCCCAACGTCGGGGTACGCTCCTTCATACCCTTCACCGGGTTATCCGATGCACGGGTTTCACATGCCAGGATACCAGATAACAAGGTGCCCTTCGGGGTTCCAGCCAGTTTACCAGTCATCTCCACCCCCTCCCCAACCCCAGGCAGATTTTAGGGTCATTCTCCAATCTTGGTGGTCCGAGACCAAATCTCTGCTTGTCTTGGAGCTGGACAGCCGGCACCAGGTGAGAACTTATTCCCCGATTCGCCTGGATTAGACGCCCAGATTTGCTTCCCCGCTGGGACCTTGTCATTCTACGTCGGGCTTGATGAAAGCTTCTCAGTCAGCCCTGACATCAGGTGGTGCTCCTCCTAGGACTCAGGAGGACTCTAGCCCGGACGTCGGACTTTCAGACTCCTCAGACTCAGAATTCGAGTCAGGGTGTTCCTCTATGGCTTCGGGGTTTGAGACTCCACTTAAGGAGGAACCTAAGTTGATGGAGTCCCCCAAATTGCTTCCGGAGGACCCTTGTTTTGCAGACCTCCTGAAACAGATCGCGGAGGTCTGTGGATGGAAATCTGATGCTCAGGACCCCAAATGTCAGGGACTTGCTGAGCACTTGGACATCCAGGAGACTGCATCTGTCCTCACACGAATTTGGTCTCCACTATCTGGATGATGCCTTCCTCTATTCCCGCTGTGGCGAAGAAGGCTGACAGGACCTACAGGGCTCTTGATGGAAAGGATCACCTCAGTGTCCACCCTGAGGCTGACTTAGTAGTAATTACGGCTGCCCATGATAGGTCCACCAAGCCAATGCACATGAGCACCTCTCCTTCTGACAGGGAGTCAAGGCAGCTCAATCAGTTTGGGAGAAAGTTTTATTCTTCCTCCAGTCTTGTCATGTGTGCCCTTAACTATGTGGTACACATGCTAGTGTATCAGAAGTTGCTGTTCCACTGGTTGGAGCTTGATATTGAGGCCATGCCGGACTCAGAATCCAAGACTGTATTGGCTGACATGATCCAGTCAGTCATAGTTGTCTGTTGCCACTCTTTGAGTACCACCTGTGATGACGCAGAGTCCTCAGCCAGGGGCACCGCCACGGCTGACTGTCTCAGGAGATTTTTCTGGCTCAGGATGTCAGGCTTGGCACCTGATATCCAGGCTGCTATTCAGGATGCCACTTTCAGGGGTTCTGCCCTGTTCGGGGGGGTGTGGGGGTGGATGTCCAGGATAAGGGCAAGGCCCTGAAGTTGGTTCACACCATGTACCACCCTAGATCCAAGGCCAAACAGCCATTTCGTCACCAGACCAAGCAGCAGACGGAACAGCAGCATATAGCCAGACCAAGCATCCGGCTCCTTCAGCCGCAACCACTCCTCCAGCCAAAGCTCAGCGGGCCTCAGTGGCGGCTGTCTTCATCCCTCCCTTTGTCTCTTGACTCGTGGCCCACTCCTCTTCCGTTATGGGAGCTGGTGGGTGGAATGTTCGCCAGTCACCTGCTGGGGTGGGAGGCAGTCACCACAGACTTGTGGATCCTTCATTTGATCAGACAGGGCCACACTCTAGAGTTTCTCAAGAAGCCCTCAAAAAAGCCTCCAGGGGTGTCTATCCAAATGCTCACATTCCCCTCTTGAGGGAGGAAATTGGGGCTCTTCTGCAAAAGGAGACAATAAAGCCCGTACCGTCAGACCAGCTACGAAAGAGGTGTTATTCCCACTTCCTCCTGGTCCCAAAAAAGACGGGAGATTTGTGTCCCATCTTGGACCTCAGCACTTTAAACCTGTACGTAGAGTACAAACGGTTCCGAATGCTGACCCTCCCAGGTCTGCTGCCCCTCCTGCACAAGGGACATTGGCTCTGTGCCCTGGGTATGCAGGATGCCTACCTGCATATTCCATTTTTTCCAGGCCCATCACCACTACCTCAGGTTCGCCTTTCAGGGGAAGCATTACCACTTCAAAGCCCTCCTCTTCGGCCTGTCCACGGCACCCTGGGTTTTCACCAAGTGCCTTGCGGTAGTGGTTGTGTCCCTGAGGCGCCAGGGCCACTATGTGTTACCCTACCTCTATGACTGGCTTCTGTCAGCCCCATTGAGGGGGCAATTGGAACTTTCCCTCTTGCTACCCTGCCCTTTTTGCGTAAGTGGGGATTACTGTCAGCCTTCCCAAGTCCTAACTTGCCCATTTCCCAACACTTCCAGTTTATTGGGGCGATGCTGGATATGGCCCAGGGTTAGCTTTCCTCCCTTCGGACAGGGAGGAAACCTTGCAGAAACAGGTTCGTCTAGTAGCCTCCGGCAGGCAAGTCACAGCCAGGTCTGGTCTTCGACTTCTTGGCCTTATGGCAGCGGCCATCCCCACTGTCCCTCTGGCAAGGTTCCACATATGAATTTCACAGTGGACACTCAGAATGCAGTGGGATCAGAGGTCTGACGACCTAGACTACTTTGTCATGGTCTCCAGTTAGATGCAGTGGGATCTTCTGTGGTGGCAGGATCTCAACAACCTCACTAAAGATGTCCCTTTCTAGTCCCCTCCTCCCACCCGAGCCCTCACTACAGACATGTTGGGCCGGGGTGCTCACTTGGAGAACAACAGGACTCAAGGGGCTGTGGTCTGTTGGAGCTCTCCCTGTACATCAGCGTGCTGGGGATGAGGGCATTGTGTATGCTCTTACAGCCTTCCAGCATCTGCTTTACCAGGGCCCACTATTAGTCCAGTTGGACAATATGTTTATAGTCTGGTACCTCAACAAACAAGGGGCACTCGCTTGTATCCCCTCTGCAGGGAGGCGATGTGGAATTAGGCAGTTATGCATTGAATTCACCTCACAGCCGTGCATGTCCAGGTGTGCAAAACATCCTAGCGGACAGTCTCGGCCCCACCAGGGTAAGAGCCCACAAATGGGAGTTCAAGCAAGAGGTGGTCGAATGCATTTTTGACCTATGGGGTCAACCTTTGGTTGTGGATAAAGGTCGCTGTGAGGAGAGTCTGCCAGCTGGATCGCACTCTGGCTTATGGCTTGCAGGCGTTCCGCTGACAACCTCAGATCAGGTGCGGAATCTTGGTGTAATAATTGACTACCACTTGACGCTTAAAGCCCAGGTGTCAGCGGTGGTCAAAACTTCCTTTTTCCATCTGAGGAATATCGCCAGGGTGAAGCACCTGGTTCCTCCAGAAGATCTTCCAACATTGATCTACGCCTTTGTTACCTCCTGCCTTGACTATTGCAACTCCCTGTACCTAGGGCTATCAGGGGTTGAGCTTCGCCATCTGCAGCTAGTGCAGAATGCGGTGGCCAGGTTGTTGACTGTTTCTTCTAGATCCAGCTATATAATGCCTGTGCTCCGTGGACTGCACTGGCTGCCACTTTTGGCGAATCACCTTCAAGGTCAGTTTGCTGACCTATAAAGCCCTACATGACCTGGGACCTACTTACCTGAAAGAGCTTCTTTGCCCCTACTGTCCCTCCCGCCCCCTCCGATCCACTGACGAGGGATTGCTGGAGATTCCCAGTATCCGTTTGAAATCTTCAGGGGCTAGATCATTAGGTTTTATGGCCCTGACCCTGTGGAATTGTCTACCTCGTCAGGTGTGAAATAGTCCGACTGTCCTGAGCTTTAAAGGAGCCTTGAAGACCCACCTTTTAGTATAGCTTTTAATGATTTATAATGGTTTTAAATTCTATTTATTGTTTTATGATATTATGCAGGCACTTTGGATTTGAGAAAAGTGCCTTTTTATAAATAAAAGTTTGATTGATTTGATCCAGACCTGGATCTGTTCGCCTCCCTATACAACGCAAAACTACTCAGGTTTTGTGTGCTCCTGGGCATGGTGCTTTTTGACAAGATGCACTATCTCTCTGCTGGACAGGGAGGTTTTTGTACGTCTTTCCTCCCTTTCCAGTTATACAGAGGGTGCTGCTCAAGTTTCAGGCAGAGGTGGCTCACATGGTTCTAATCGCCCCGTACTGGCCTCGTCAAATATGGTTTCCGCTTCTTCAGCAGCTCGCAGTGGAGCCTCCTGTCCTCCTGCTTCTCTACCGTGATCTCTTGACTTGGGAGAGGGACATGCTGGTCCATCCAGGGTTGACATCCCTTCACCTTCACACATGGCACCTCATGATATGGCTGCTTCACACTATGGAGTTTCCTCCAGGGTGGGCCAGGTCCTTGTATATTTCTCCCTACCACACATTAGTGGAGGGCAAAGTTGTGGCTCAGCTGGAGGTTTCCAAAACCTTATTGAAAGGGATCCTCCACCTGAAATCCCCGGTAGTCCCGCGCCACCTTGAGATATAAATTTTATTTTTGGATAAACTGACCTTGCCTCCTTTTGAACTGGCTGGTAGTTGTGATATGCACTACTTATCATAGAAAGCACTCTTTAGTTGCAGTCACTTCTGCTCAAAGGATTTCCAAGCTTCAAGCCCTGATGTGTAAGGAGCTTTATTTAATTGTTCACAGAGACCGCGTGGCTCTGCGTACCAGTCCTCAGTTCTTACTGAAGGTGGTTTCTGAGTTCAGGTTGAACCATTCTATTCAAATTCCAGTGCATTACCCTGAGCATTTCAGTCAGGGGGAGGCGATTCTGCATACCTTGGACGTTTACAGAATCTTGCGTTATACGAACAGAACCAAGTATGTCTGGAAAATGGAGCAACTTTTTGTTTCTTTTTTAACGAAGAGAGCGGTGCGGCAGTTTCGAAACAGTGTATATCCAGATGGTTGGCAAACTGGATTGCTTTCTGTTACCAGAAACATGGTTAAATCCTCCCTGGGGAGGTTAAGGGGCATTCTACCAGGAGCATGGCTGCTTCTACTGCTTGCTTCTGGAATGTGTCATCGGCTGACATTTGAGTGGCGGCCACTTGGAGCTCTGTCCACACTTTCACCAAGCATAACAGTCTGGACATTGCCTTTAGGCACAGGCTGGTTTTGGGTTAGCTGCCCTACAAGGCCTCCTGTCCTAAACTCTCTGCTTTTCTGCAGACCTTTCCTGCCTCCTGTGTTTCAGTTCCTTCTGATTCACACTGCTTGGGACTCGGCCCTCAAGGTGATTACCTACTGCAGGAGCCCTCTCGAAGGAAGATAGTACAGTTACTTAAGCACTTACCGTAACAGTAGATCTTTGAGAGAGGCTCTTGCAGTAGGTAACCTTTTTCCCTTCCTCCCTCCTTCCTCCAAGTTTCTTTGCTGCTCTTTCTCTCTGCACTCATTTTGGGCTCCAGGAGCCTCTTTTTGCATTCTCCTGTCACTCCTTCTCGGAGGTCTCCGGCGGGAGAACTGGAAGGCAGCCGTGGGGACCGCCCACTTTATAGTGTCATGCTGATGTTGGTCACGTGACGTCGGTTGGGTGGTCACCCGTCAGACACTGCTAGCTAAAGTTTTCGTGTGGTCCTGACACCACGGAGTGCAGTTCTCAAGGTGATCACCTACTGCAAGAGCCTCTATCGAAGATCTGCTGTTATGGTATGTTGCACAACTGTACTTTCTGTGGGCAGAATGGAACACCGGTTTCTACTCCCATTACTTTCTGGTCCCAAAGAAAACGGGTGGCATGTGCTCGATTCTCGATCTCAAAAAGTTGAACAAGTACCTGTTCAGGGAGAAGTTCAAGATGATCTCCCTAGGAACGCTACTACCTCTGATCCATCAATACAGTTGGCTGGTATCCCTGAATATGCAGGATGCCTACCAACACATCCCAGTGCACCCAGGTCATCACAGATATCTCCGTTTTGTGGCCTTGGGTCAACACTACCAGTTCAGAGTCCTGCCCTTTGGGCTCTCCTCAGCGCCTCAAGTCTTTACAAAGTGTTTAGCTGTTCTCTCAGCACATCTCAGGAAGCTTGGCGTTCAAGTCTTCCCTTACCTAAACAGTTGGCTTCTAGTAAGCCCTTCCAGGCAGGGGACACAGAAAACAGTTGCCACAGCTTCTTAGTTCCTCACTTCCATGGGGGTCCTACTGAATCTGGAGAAATCCCAGCTTTAACCCTCCCAGCAGCTCCTCTTCATAGGAGCCCTCCTGAATACCTCCAGGATGAGGTCTTTCCTTCCTGGGGACAGGAGGAACAGCATTCTCTAGATGGCTCACTTCATCAGGGAGAACAACTCTGTTCGAGCCCCTTCGATGCAGCGGATGTTGAGTCTTATGGCATTGTTCATTTTCATGGTGCCTCTAGCCTGGCTACACATGAGGACCACACAGTGGAGGCTCAGACACAGTGGTCACCGACCACACACCCACAGTCCTTCCGCATAAAAGTGACAGAGACTCTGACAAGATCACTTGCGTGGTGGAAACAGGAAGACAAGCTTCTACAAGGTCTTCCATTTGCCCCACTGGAATCTCAGATCACCATCACCACGGATGCATCTCTGATAGATTGGGAAGCTCACTGTCAATAACTGCACACTCCTGGAGTGTGGAGCCAGGAAGAGTCTCATCTACATATAAATGTCTTGGAAGGGAGGGCTGCCCGAGCCCTGAAGAATATCCTCTGTCACAAAGTAATTCTCCTTCAGACGGACATCAAGGCTGTGATGTATTACATGAGCAAGCAGGGTGGTGCACACTCGTATCCTCTGTGTGGGAAGGCCATGAGGGTGTGGGAGTGGTGTGTTGAGCACAATGTGTTAATTCAGGCAGTCTACCTGTCAGGAATTCATAACGACCTAGTGGATCACCTCAGCAGGACAGAGGTGATCCACACGAATGGTCACTCGCACCAGACGTCACACAGTCACTATTCGACGAGTGGGGCAGTTGTTGTCAGAAGTCCCCACGAGGCAACTTAATCTGCATTTCAGAAAGCATGGTGAGATGATGACAGTAACTGGAATCAGGAAATAACAGGTTATCAGTTATTCAATAAACCCAGAAGGGGTGGAGGCATAGCTATTAAAGACATTCAGTGTCATGAGATTGTGCTAGGAGATTCCGATAGTATTGAGGTTAAAACCTTATGGTTAAATGTGACCGGGATGGTAGAAAAAATTTCAATCTGGGTGTTGTATATAGACCACCAAATACTAAGAGGGAAAATACAGATGAATTACTGGAACAGATAGCTGGTATATTGGAAAAAGGAGAAACCATTTGGTGGGAGATGTTAACCTACCAACCATAAATTGGGCAATGTCAGAAGCATCTTCAGGTCATGACCAAGATATTGTAGACTACATAGACGATCTAGAACTCCACCAGATGGTAACTGAACCCACCAGGGGAAATAACATATTGGACTTAATTACTAATGTACCCGACGAAATTCATAACGTCACTATCAGTGCAGCATTATCAAATAATGACCATAATTGTGTAAACTTTGAACTAAACAAACAAAAAATATGTATACTAAGGGCATCTCAGTTTTCAAAGATTATAATAAGGCGGACTTGAAATTTTAGTGTAAATGCAGCATGGTCATTTTTTGTTGAAACCATTAAGGCATTAGAGGAGCAATATATTTCACTGAAAAAAATATATATAGTGGGGTGAAAAAAACCTGGCTTGGCAACAAAATTCCACGATTAATTAACTCACTCGGCCCCATAGCACATATGTGCGTCATCAGGAAAATTTCTCTAGTCCCCCATAGCGCATATGTGCGTCAGGTATTCACTTCATCTCATCCCCAGCGTGCATATGTGCATCATGCACTTCTTATGCATTTTTTAGATCAACCAATCTGGGATAAGGTTATTGGAAAGTGCAGGTCGGTAGGAAATATTCCTACCTACCAGAATACAGACCTTAAGATAGGGGTCACCATTGAGTTAGAGTAAATTACTTTTTTTAAAGTTTTAATTTGGGTTAAAAAGTGAAGAAAATTTTTTTCTGCATTACTTGAAACATGTAATCCCTGATTTTTAAAGCTCTTTTCACTGTGAAAAATTAGTATGCTGGTGACTGGGAGCCAGGAGGTGTATTTTTTTTTTTTTAGTTTTTTGGGGATAAAAAAAGTGTAAAAATGTGATTCTAGGAGCGTGGATATGTTGTTCATCCACACTGTCTGGCATTGTCCCTTTCCCCTTTAAGTCTTGCCGGAAGTCTTCAAGCTGGCTCCTCCCACCCACCCGGGTGGTAAATACCTAGGCTCCGCCCCATGACGCCAGATCTTCCTTTCCGCTGGAAGATACAGGTTCCCTCGTGCTTTTTGCAGTGATTGAGGCCCTGGAGTCTAATCGATGGTTTTCACTGCATCTTCTCGCTTTGAAACTCGTAAGAGTATACGACTCGGATCCGAACCTTTCAGACATGGGTGATAAGTTGTCCCCCGGGTTTCGCCGGTGTCCTTGTGGACAAAAAATGTCACGCACCGACCCCCGCCTCTCGTGCGTTTATTGCCTTGGTACAGTTCATGATACCTCGCAATGCAGTATTTGTGCTGCCTTCCATCCCACTGTTCTGGAGGACCGTCAGGCGCGCCTGAAGCTGGGGAGACCGGAGCTTCGCAATCCACCGGTGAAATCTAAGGAGGCCAGGTGGGCGGTTTCTGCGGCTGCGGGATCTGCCGAGCAGATAGCGGCTTTCGAGGAAGAAGCTGCCCAAGCTTCGGCCAACCGATGCTTCTTCATGCCGCTCAACTTGGGCTCCACCTTCACAGGATCCTTTCAGGATTTGTGCCAGTCTCTTCCTACAAAGGGTGAGGTGCCCTCAGGCTTGCACTCTCCTCCCGATCCAAAAAGAAGGATCCTAAACCGTCTTCTTCGAGCCGAAGAAGACGCTCCTGGGACAGAGAGCGGTCCGACTTCCAGGAGCAAGGGTCTCGACTACTGTTGAAATCGCCTCCTCGGCTGCCGGGTTTTCAGACCTTCCATCTGGACAAGGCACTGAAGTAGAGGACACGGCTGAACCGGCAGAGATCTTTCTAGACCCGATCGAGCCGTTGTCGCCGACGCCTGTTGATGACTCTCTGGAGAGAACGCCGATTCTCTCTTTCCCCAATGAGGAAACCCGTCCCGCAGGTATCCCGATCGAGGGCCAGGAGCCGGAACCTCGGTTTTCACCGAGCCCGGCTTCCCCGGACCGACAGAGCCGATGCCATCTGTCTCGATCGAGGAGTAAGTCCTCTTCGGTCGGTAGACCCAAGAAAGGACACAGACACTCCCGGAAGAGGCGCCGCCACCGTTCCTCATCCTCCTCTGATGAGGAGAGGCTTCGACGGAAACTCCATCGATGCTATGAGGATCTTATGTGGCAGCAACTTCTGCTAACATGCCAGAAACCGGCTACGTCGGCGGTTCCGGCTATCACTTGGCCTCAGCCTCTTCGGCCAACACTGTCATCTTCGGGCTCCGGTTCCTTCGGTGGCCCCTGTGCGCCTTTCGGCTCGGCCGGTTACAGGCTCCCCACCAATTTTGGTGGAGCCTCCACCAAAACAGCCTCTGGGAGGGGTTCCCTCTAAGGAGGACCAACAATCTTCGGGTCTCCCTCATAGACTGTCGATTACGGTCACCCCTGATTGCCCCAGGCATATCGAGGGAGATTTAGGAGGGAAGCCTCTGTATCTGGATTCCTCTGATTTGGATAATACCGGCCTTCATTCCCATGACGAGCTGTCGGTCTCAGGCTTGGAAGAAGGGCCTTCTTCCTTTCAGGGCATCCTTCGACTCATTTCAGAGTCCACAGGAATGCCTTTGCAGCCTATTCAGAAAAAGGCAGAATATCCCCTCACGGATATTCTTAAAAGAGGGGATACCCTGACAGAGGCCTTTCCAGTAGCCCGAAGCCATAGTTGGCCCGGCTCTGGAACTCTGGCAGCGTCCAGCTTCCTGCCCGGCTCCATCTGCCCGCATCGCCCGCAAGTACGCGGTGCCCACAGGGTCCTTGGGGTTTACTGAGGACCCCTCGGCGGAAAGCCTAGTGACTGCCTCAGTATTCAGGCGAACGGACAGCTCTGCGGATACTGACCGCCCTCCGGACAAGGAGTCCAAACTTATGGACCACTTGGCCCGGAAGATCTACGCAGCATCATCCTTGGGCCTTCATCAGGGAAGCTCAGCAGTGAGCATGGCACACTTCTCTCATGCCCTTTTGGGGTCACTGGATGAAGTTCTTCCTCACCTCCCAGCAGACATGCAGACCACGGTCAAGCAGGTCCGGGACCAGAGCCGGGCTGTTGCCAAACAGCAGCTCCAGACAGCTCTGGACATTGGGGATTCCTGTGCCCGTTCACTAGCGGCAGCGGTCGCTTCTCACCGCAGGGCTTGGCTGAGGTTATCCTCCTTTCCCGTGGATACTCAGCACAAACTAGCTGACGTGCCCTTCCTTGGCACCGACCTCTTCGGTCCGGGAGTGGCAGGTCATCTTCAGCGCATTGAGCAGTCTAATGCCACCTTAGATGCCACCTCTGCTAAGGGTTCTTCAGGCAAGAACCAGCAGAAGCGCAAGAAGATGCCTTTTTGGCATTCTTCCCTTGCGGTCAGACAGCCCTCCTTTCAGGGAGGTCAACAGCAGCAGCAGGCTCAAGCTTGGCGCCCCAAGGCCAAGCAAGGTCCCCAGCAGCCCTGCAAGGGAGGCTGAGGTGCTGGTCCAGCTGCCTCCTCCTCCTCCTCTAAGCCTGCACAGTGACGGGTCGGGGGTGACCTCCCCCACACCCGTCATGCCAGTTCTGGGTCCTCCCGTGGGGGGCCGGCTCCGCCACTTCCTTTCCGCCTGGTCCGGTATCACTTCGGGCAGGTGGGTTCTGGAAGTGGTCGGGCAGGGGCTGCTCCTAGAGTTAAAGCAGTACCCTCCCAGCTGAGCCCGTGCCCCACGGGAGGAAAGGATCTCAGTTGGCACCCTGTCTGCCCTTCGGGAAGACATTGCGCAACTCCTCAAAGAGGCGGTTGCCCCGGTGCCGGATCCTCCTTCAGACCCAGGCTTTGTCTCCAGGTACTTCCTGGTGCCCAAGCGGATGGGGGGTTGGCACCCCATTCTAGATCTCCACGACCTGAATCGGTATCTCAGGTTTCGCACCTTCCAGATGGTAACTCTGAACCAGATCATACCATCCCTGGAGCGAAACATGTGGTTCTGTACACTGGATCTTCAGGACACTTTTTACCACGTCCCAGTCCGTCCGTCCCATCAGCGGTTCCTCTGCTTCAGGGTCGAAGGGACCCTCTACGAGTTCAGAGCTATGCCGTTCGGCCTGTCATAGGCCCCAAGGGTCTTCACCAAATGCATCGTAGTGGTGGCAGCCCATCTATGGCGTCTAGGGGTCCGTATTTACCCCTATCTAGACGACTGGCTCCTGGCGGGTTCCTCCCTTCAGGAGGTGGAGAGGTCCAGGGACCTAACCCTCTGAATCTGCTCTCACTTGGGCCTTCTGATCAACGAGGCCAAATCAGAACTCGTACCTTCTCAGGTGATGGGCTTCATCGGGACAGAGCTCGACTCTTGTCAAGCCAGAGCTCGGCTCCTGGCGGACAGGGCAGAGGTTCTCTCCTCCTTTGCCCAATCATTTCTGGTTGGGCACTTGCACCCTGCCTGGGACTTCCTGCGCCTCCTGGGTTACATGGCGGCGTGCACCTCAGTGGTCCGTTTGGCCAGACTGCACATGCGCCCACTTCAATGGGAGCTGGCTGCCCAGTGGTCTCAGCGTCAGGGTCTCTTCGACCAGCTGATCAGTCACCCAGAGGATGTGGGACGCTCTCCAATGGTGGACCATCCTGAGTCATTTGTAGGAAGGAGTCCCGTTTGTTCACCCCGAGCCGACGGTCATCCTTATGACCGATGCCTCTCTCATGGGCTGAAGAGCCCACGTGGGGGACAACAGGGCCCACGGGTTTTGGACCCCCGAGGAGTACCAATGCCACATCAACCTGCTGGAGCTCAGAGCAGTTAGACTGGCCATGTCAGCTTTCGCTCCTCAGCTCCAGGGTCAAGTGGTTCAAGTCCAGACGGACAATACCACGACCATGTACTATCTCAACAAACAGGGCGGCATGCACTCCCGTCTGCTGTGCAAGGAGGCACTCCGGATCTGGACCTTCGTCAGCCGGCTGGAGGCGGATCTCCTCACCATCCATGTGGCAGGAATCGCAAACCAACTGGCGGATGCTCTCAGCCGCATAGGCCACACATCCCACGAGTGGTCTCTCCATCCAGAGGTAGCTTACAACCTGTTCTCCCATTGGGGCAAACCGTTGCTGGACCGGTTTGCCTCCAGGGAGAACACCAAGCTGAGGCTGTACCATGCCTGCCGCCCTCAGCGGGGTTCGCTGCAGGGGGATGCCTTCTCGAGGCTGTGGACCCCAGGCCTCTTCTACGTCTTCCCTCAATTTCCCTTGATCCACAAGGTGTTACTCAAGGTGAGGAGGGACAAGGCGAAGGTGATTCTGGTAGTCCCAGATTGGCCACGCCAGTTCTGGTATCCAGATCTCCTCAGCCTCAGCTGCAGGACCCCGGAGCGGCTGTGTACACGCCCGGATCTGATATCGCTGAACCAGGGGAAGGTCTTCCACGGACCTTCAATCCCTGCACCTCACAGCCTGGTTCCTGGCGGCTAGAGTTCCAGGCTTTGGGTCTTTCTGAGGATGTCTACACCATGGTGGAGGCATCTCGAAAAGAATCGACCAGGAAATGTTATGCCTTCGAGTGGAAAAGATTTTCCATTTGGTGTCAAGGAAAAAGCCTGGACCCCTTATCCTGCTCTGTGGCTAACATTCTAGATTACCTTTGGTCCCTCTCCAAAGGGGGTCTTCGGTCATCGACCCTTAGGGTGCACCTGGCAGCCATCTCTGCTTACTGGGCGTGGGCCGGTCAGCCGACGTTGGCTCAGGAGACGATGATCGGGCGCTTTTTCAAAGGCCTGGATCACATATCCTCTCCGGTGCGTGAACCTCCACCTCCGTGGGATCTTTTGCTGGTTTTGGCAAAGCTCATGGGCAAGCCATTCGAACCCATGCACAAGTGTGAGCTCTCGCACTTGTCGTGGAAGACTGCCTTCTTGGTGGCTATCACGTCAGCCAGAAGAACAGGGGAGCTCCAGGCGCTTTCAGTGGACTCCCCTTATCTGGTCTTTCACAGGGACAAAGTTGTCCTGCACCCCCACCTGAAATTCCTTCTGAAGGTGGTATCAGAGTTTCACCTCAACCAGGTGTTGACTCTGCCAGTATACTACCCTAACTATACCTCGGATGCCGAGTACAGGCTCCATACTCTGGACCTCAGGTGTGCTCTCTCCTACTATAAGGAGAGGACGGCGGAAATTCGGGGAGAGGTTCGCCAGCTGTTTGTCACCTACGCTGAAGCCGCTTCTGGCAGACCTGCAGCTAAACGGACTATTGCAAGATGGATTATGTCATGCATAAGTCTGTGCTATGAGTTGGCGGGCAAGGATCCTCCCAGAGGGATAAGAGCTCATTCTACCCGCCATACTGCTGCTTTCGGTGGCTGCTTCTAGGGACATCCCTATCCAGGAAATCTGTCGGGCTACTGCCTGGAAGTCAGCAAACACATTTATCACCCATTACCACATCAACGTAGAGTCACAACGTGATGCTGGGTTTGGGGCCTCGGTTCTCCAATCTCTGTTTCCTAAGTAGGGGGTGTGCGCCTTGCCTCCCTCCTCCCGGAGAACTGCTAGGAGTCTGCCAGACAGTGTGGATGAACAACATATCCATGCTCCTAGAAGAACAGGTTACTAACCTGTAACAGTAGTTCTAGGAGTGGTATATGTTGTTCATCCACACGCACCCACCCGACCTCCCCAGCTTAAGGCGCACAACCTGGCTTCCAGTGGGCTAGATCTGGCGTCATGGGGCGGAGCCGAGGTATTTACCACCCCGGGTGGGTGGGAGGAGCCAGCTTGAAGACTTCTGGCAAGATTTAAAGGGGAAAGGGACAATGCCAGACAATGTGGATGAACACATACCACTCCTAGAACTACTGTTACAGGTGAGTAACCTGTTCTTTTCCTCTGTGTTAGGTACTGTAAAACAAACAAAAAAAAAACAGTAAATGCTAGAGACGTGTGTGACCCATCATTTGAAAGGTCTCTTTAATGCAGACAATTATGCTGGTGTCTCGGGTCTAGGAGGTGTCCTTTTTATGATGTAGGTTTTTATTTGGAAACAAAATGTAAACAATTGCTATTTTTTTTTTTTTTATCATTTCAGGAACTGTAAAAACATATCTGCAAATGCCACTAACATGAGTGACCCATCATTTTAAAGCTCTTGTTATTGTGAAAATGTTTTCGTTCAGGTGTCTAGGGGCTAGGAGGCATACTTTTTCAGTTATCGTGGTTTGTGCGTCATGGGTAGTTGTGCAGAGCATTTTTCCGAATTCAGTTAGTTTACTGGCATTGTGTGTTGGCACATGCCTTATTTTATGGTCTGTTTTATGTAAAACAGCTCAAAAATACTCTAAACTGTGGCAGTGTAATGCACAGATGTTGGTGTGATGGAAAACCATTTGCCACTTCTAAGGTGTTTTTTTTTTTTTTTTAGTTTTGTTTTGTTTCTTAAAAAAGAGAACATTTTTTAATTTTCATTGTTACATGCTCTGTAAAAAAGAAAAACAATGTTACTAACATGTGACCCCTCATTTTAAAGATTTTTTTTATTGTGAGCAAACTTCGTGCTATAAGTTTTGTGATAGGATTTATACTTTTTTAAGTTATTTATACTCCCAAGTCGGATTGTGTTACCATTTTAGTTCCGAACAGTCTAACTGCTCAGGAAAACAGCCATTTTGACACAGGAGTACCTCACTCACTCAAGATTCCATTCTAGAGCTGAGTGAGTTAATAAAAAAAAAAGGCTATTTTCTGTTATGAAAAAATCTCCAACTACTAATAACATTAGTAAATATAAAACTGTACTTGACTCAAAATCACAATTAGGAAATCGAAAAACATTGATTTTATGTTGCCACACCAGTGACAATATGAAAGGGTTCTACTCTTGCATTAACAATAAAAGGGGATCTTCAAGAGTAATCTGACCATTGATTAATAATGGAGCACTTAACAGCAACCCTAAGGACATGGCCCAAATATTTTATAATTATTTTTGTTCCATCTTTAGCAGTGAAAATCCCACAACCATGCCATCCTATACTCCTGTGTGGGGACAAAGTAGTGACTTGATATTTGCTCTCCAGGAATAATCATTGAACAGCTGAAGAGGCTGAGCAGTAATAAATCCCATGGGCTGGATTGCCTCCATCCACATACACTAAAAAGAATAGCTGATTTAATATCTGTCCCCGATATCCATTATAGGCAACAAATCTATCAATGAAGGCATAGTCCCTACTGACTGGAAAAAGGCCATTGTAGTACTGATCTATAAAAAAAAAAAAAAAGCAACAAAAGTATTCTGTCCAATTATAGAGCCATCAGTCGCACATCTATTAAGCAAAATAATTGAAGGTATAATAAAAGAAACCATTACAGAATACTAAAGATAAGGGGCTTATTGACACCATACAACATGGTTTCACAGGAAAGAGAAGCTGTAATACAAACTTACTACGCTTTAATAATAGTCTCAAATATATCTCGACCAAAATGAATATGTGGATGTGATTTTTTTTTTTTAAGGCTTTCGATACACTCCCCCATAGAGGACTACTTGAGAAGCTCAATAAATTAACAATAGACACACCTTTAATTACATAGGTATCTGAGTGACTCAAAGATGGGATACAGATGGTACTGTACATGTGAATGCCCATCTATTGAAGGAAGGGAGAGTGACTAGTGGTGTCCCACAGGGCTCTGTATTAGGACCGCTTTTATTTAAGCTCTTTGTCCACGACGTGCAAATCACTAGTAAGAATAGTCTCTCAAAATTCGCAGACGACCTTAAACTTGGAGGTATAGTTAGTACCAACAAAGTTGCCAAAGTGTGACTAAGGATCTCAATATAATTATACAATGGGCAGAGAATAACAGAATGAGATTCAGTTTAAACAAATGTGTAGTTATGCACTGTGGTAGAAACTATCCAAGACAAAACTATATGATACATAATAAGCCCCTGCAGAAAGTTGATGGAGTCCGAGATTTGGGAATCCTAGTGTCTAGCAGTATGAAAAATGGTACCCAATGTAGGCAAACAGCTGAAAAGGTGAACCATCTGACAACCTGTAGCAAAAGGTCCTTTGCTAATAGGTCTGAGTCTTTAATGTTGCCACCATACAAAACCTACATGTGCCTGTACCTCGACTACTGCTTCCAAGTTTGGAGCCCGGGTCTAAAACATGATGTTGCAATACTTGAAAAAGCACAGAGGAGATTTACTAAGCAGATCCTGAATCCAAGATGCACAGTATACAAAAGCATTCTTCAGAAACTGAAACTATGGCTGTTGCAGGTAAGAAGAGATGGGAGAGACCGTAATCGCCTTGTATAAAATTCTGTGAGACAGAGCTATCAGATTTTGAAATTATTTACAGAGGTAACATGGATAACTTGAGAATGCATAATATGCAGTTACAGGGCGATAAATCCAGAACTATCTTAGAAGCAACACCTTTATACCTAGGGTGATAAGATTATGGAACAAACTTCCCCAGGATGTGGTTAACCAAACAACCTTCTTGGGGTTCAGATCCAAACTCGATGACTACTTTAATAAGTGATATTTACAAATCAGTCCACTGAGTAGTGGGGATGGCATCTATGGGCATATCGTCTTCTGTTGTCCTAAAACCATAGTATAAACCTCCTCTTCGAATGGACCTCCTGACACAGGGACGCCTGGTCCATCCCATCCTGTGCTCCTTTCATCTCCATGCTTGGCTCCTGAGGAAATAGAAGTGGGTAGGTTTAAGGTTTCTTGGAGAATCTTGGAAATCCTCTTAGCACGTAAGCCCTCCTCTAGGAAGACTTACACAGCTAAATGGAAGCACTTCTCTATTTGGTGTGCGAAGTCCCTTCTGGACCCTTTCTGTTGCCCATCAAAGTGTTGGAGTACCTCTTGGACCTGTCAAATGTAGGACTGCACTACTCTACAGTGAAGGTACACCTCTGCATGATTTCCGCCTACCATGAGCCATTACAGAACATGACACTAGCTCAGTTATTGCTAGTCAAGAGATTCCTCAAGGGCATCTTACACACTAGACTCCTGGTCAGGAAACCGGTGGCTGCGTGGGATATTAACCTCATGCTAGACATGGTCACCTGTAAACCTTTTGAGCCTCTAGCTGCCTGTGACTTGGAAATTTCTGATCTGGAAGACTGCCTTGTTAGTGGCCGTTACTTCCGCTTGTAGGGTCTCTGAAATACATGCCTTGGTCACAGACCCGCCATGCACTGTTTCACAAGGACAAGGTGGTACTTCATATTCTCCTTAAATTCCTACCCAGAGTGGTTTTGGAATTTCACCTTAATCAGCCCTTGGTTCTCTCTACTTATTTTGCCAACTTCCAGAATGAAGGGGAACACACCCTTCACTCCCTGGATGTGAAGAGGTCTTTGTGATCGTACAGTACATTGACAGAACTAAAAAGATTCCCAGATTCAAGCAACTCTTTGTATCGTTCAGCATGGCCTGGCTGGGTCAGCCTGTTGCCATTAGATGCATTTCTGTGTGGCTAGTGGCATGCCCACCATTGCTACTCGATGGTGCAGGTCAAGTTGGAAGGCCGGGTTTACACCCACTCTACCAGAGCGGTCATGGCATCCCTGGTGGAAATTTGTAACATACCCATTGCAGATATTTGCAAAGCGGCAACTTGGAGCTTGGTGCACACCTTTGTGAAGCACTACGCTCTGGATGTCCATGACAGACAGTATACGTACTTTGGCAGGACAGTCCTTAATGGAGTATTGTTCTGAGTGAGCTCTGCCTCCTGCTGCCTTGCTCGGGGGGTATTACATAGAAACGTAGAAACATAGACCTTGAGGGCAGATAAGGACTGCTTGGCCCACCTGGTCTGCCTGTTTCCCTACCTGTTGGATAAGCTGCAGATCCTAGTTAACCAACAGCCTACTTCTTCCTGTCCCCCACCAGAATTGCCTTATGTCTGTCCCATGCATTCTTGAATTCCCCCACTGTTTTTGACCCCACAACCTCCTCAGGAAGGCCGTTCCATGCACCCACCACCCTCTCTGTGAAAAAATACTTCCTCACATTGCTCCTGAGCTACATGCCCCCCCCCCCACTTCAGATTGTGCCCCCTTGTTCTTGCACATCTCTTTTTCTGAAAGATGTTGCCCTCTTGGACTTTGTTGATTTCTTTGAGGTACTTGAACGTTTCTGTTATATCCTCCCTGCCTCCTTTCCTCGAGGGTTATACATATTAAGCTCCTTTAGTCTCTCTTCGTATGGCTTCTGTTGCAGACCCTGCACCATTTTAGTTGCCCTCCTCTGGACTGCCTCCATACTGTCTGTGTCCTTGCGGAGATGGGGTCTCCAGAACTACACTCAGTACTCCAGATGGGGTCTCACTTACTGTCTGTAGAGAGGGATAACAACTTCCCATTTTCTACTGGTGATGCCTCTCCCTATTCATCCCAGTATCCCCCAGCCCTCCTTACTGCCTTCTCACATTGCTTGCTTTCCTTTAGGTCATCTGATATTACTACTACCAGGTACCTTTCCATTTTTGTTGTTATTAGCTTGGTACTTTCCCAATAGTGTGAATGGTGAATGCTTTCAATCCAGAAAGATATGTAAATTACATACCTACCGTAATTCTTGATGATCTTGGACGAAGTCTTTACCATTCATTCACACGCCATCCCCGAGCTTACTCATTCTGTTTGTGGTCTTCACTCCCTCGTTCATCTGGGCTGTGAAGACATTGTTGAGTTGATCCTTCTTATACAGGTATGCCCAGATTAGGTTAGATTACGCTACATCTCCTCTGTCAAAAAGGTATGGAGGTGGTTGGAGGGTCGACCCTGAGATAGCCCACACAGGCGCAAGACAGTCTCACGGTGCCACACATGTGCGGTCCTACCTTGGCACCGGCCCTCCTGAAGATTGTTGGCTCCCGCTGGGTCTTAGCGCCTCCGGTGTCTTCCCTGTAGTGTGAAAGAAACATAGAATTGGACGGCAGATAAGGACTGCTTGGCCCACCCAGTCTGCCCATTTCCCTACCTAATGGATAAGCTGCAGATCCTAGTTAAACAGCAGCCCACTTCTTTCTACCCCCTCCCCCTAGAATTGCTTCATGACTGTCCCATGCATGCTTGAATTCCACCACTGTTTTTGACTCCACAACCTCCTCCGGAAGGCCATTCCATGCATCCACAACCCTCTCTGTGAAAAAATACTTCCTTACATTACCTCTGAGCCGCCCCCCATCTTCAAATTTTGCCCCCTTGTTCTTGCACACCTCTTTTTTTGAAAGATGCTACCTTCTTGGACTTTGTTGATTCCCTTGAGGTACTTGAAAGTTTCTATCATGTCCTCCCTCTCCCTCCTTTCCTCGAGGCTATACATATTAAGCTCCTTTAGTCTTTCTTCATATGCCTTCCGGTGCAGGCCCTGCACCATTTTAGTTGCCCTCCTCTGGACAGCTTCCATCCTGTCTATGTCCTTGCGGAGATTGTGTCTCCAGAACTGCACACAGTATTCCAGATGGGGTCTCACCAGCTGTCTGTACAGAGGGATAACAACTTCCTGATCTTACTTCTCGATACAGCTCTTGCAGCAGGTTACACCATTAGGACTGAAGCCGTCAGGCGCCAGGACCCCACGGAAATTTTCTAGCTAGCAGTCTTCAGTGGGGACTGCCTCAGACGTCGGTCCCGTCCCCGACGTCGGGCGTAGTACATGAGGTGGTCCCCCCACAATCCCCAGTTCTTTTCCCGCCGTCGACATCGCAAGCATCAGCCTCTCTGTGACTGTCTAGCGTGTGACGACTAGGAACTACGACGTTCTCTCTTTCTCATACGAACTTGGATTCATCTGATGTCCTCTCCAGACACCTCTCTGGAAGGTCACCCATCGAAGTGTGCCTGCGGCAAAAATCCCCTTCAGGGATCCTCACTCACCCTGCGTGTGTTGTCTAGGCCCAGAACACGACACCAAGGCCTACTCCTTCTGCCAGGGCTTCAACAGTCGCACCAGGATCTGCCGCCCCAGAAGGCCCTTCAAGCGTTTCTCTTGGAGGAGAAACTCAAGGCCATGGATAGAGAACCTTCCTCCAGGTGGGAGTCGTCAGGGAAGACCCATAAACACTGGGAAAAACTCCGGGAGAAGGAAAGGCCCAGGTCCCCGTCGAGGGCTTCGGACTCCTGAAGCTCCGGCTCGCGGTCGGACCGCTCTCCTGCCAGGGCTCAATCTCAGCCTCCCCCGGTTCAGGTCAGATCCTCCAGTGGCTCCTCCTCCCTGCAGCCTATCAAGACTTCCAGGTAATCGGCTTCATCCACTCCTTCTAAGGCCTCATCCAAGTCTGGGGAGCGCCACAAGTCTTCCTCCCGCCGTCGGGACTCCAACACCAGGTCGGTGTCCCAGCCTTCGCATGGGTCGGACCCGGTCTCGCGTAAGACTTAAGGACCTGACGTCCCTAAAACGGACGCCGGACCCGTCGGCCAGACATCACAGGCACTCCCAGGAGCCAGCTACAGTAAGACACCCGTTGCCTGCCAGGTGTTTGCCTCCTAGGGCATCGTCCAGGGGACCGACGTCGACTACCCCAGAGAGGAGGACCGCACCCCCGTCGCCTACCGACGTCGGTCGGAAGGTATCATCGGAGGAGGACACCACTCAGCCCAAGGACCAAGCGGGCGACTCCGGAGCTGTCAGGCTCCCACGGGAACCCTCCCCGGAGCAGGAGACCCTCGGGGACCCGACACCTGACCCCGGCGACAGGCCACCGGTATCCGGCCCATCATCAGGCCTGAATTTGGCAGAGGTGAAGGAGCTCTTCACCTTCTGGTGGGACACCATCAGGAAGGATGTGGTCACCACGCACCCTCCTACTACTTCGGTTACGCCTCCACCTACTCCTTCAGCGCCTGCGCCCCCTCCTCCACCCAAGGGGCCCGTAGGACGGTCACCAACCCCTAAGGAGCCAACACCTCCTCCTAGGGGCAGATCCTCAGATAGGAGAAGACCTCCCTCAAGATCTGCTTCAGGGTCACCCAGCCCTAAGAGACCTATACGATGCCGGTACACCTTGTCTGTGGAGGACTGTAGATCTGACACCTCAAGGTGCTCCAGATCTCCTTCTCCCATTAGCATTCCCTCCCCAAACCCACACAACCTTCCAAGGTCTCCTCCGGATGACCCCTCTTTCACTGAGATCATGAGCACATTCAGGAGAATATGGGGTGGGATGCTGAAGAGCTTGACCCCGAGAGACAGCGCCTTGCCCGCTACCTTCGGCAGAAAGACCCAAAGCCTGTGGTAGTGCCACCCTTGGTGGACACCTTTGCGGACGTCACCGAGGCTGCGTGGAAGCGTCCGCATTCAACGCTGGCAGTGCCGAAGAAGGCTGACCGCCTATACAAGGCCCCGAGGGAGGACCAGTATTTGGCGAACCATCATCTGGCCGATTCCCTGGTCATCACAGCTCCGCATGACTGGTCTCAGAGATCTCAGCACTTGAGCACACAGCCACCGGACCCGGAATCCAAGCAATTGGATGTCCTGGGTAGGCGTACGTATGCGCCTGCGACTTGTGCCATCAGGTCTCTAAATTACCTCACCCACATGGTTCAGTTTCAGAGCGCACTGTGGGAACAGGGACAGGACCTGGTTGAGAAGTGGCCCGATGGTGGTCAAAAGGAGGAGCTTTTAAACCTCCTCCGTAGGGGTTCGGATGTGGGGACCCAGGTGCTCAGAGCCGCATACGACTTTGCGGACTCTTCGGCCAAGGCTGCAGCCTCAGGCGTGTGTCTCTGGAGACACTCTTGGCTCCGCGTCTCCGGTTTTACACCGGACGTCCAGAAGAACATCCTGGACGTCCCTTACAACGGGGAAGTCCTTTTTGGTGAAGCCTCCGAGAAGGTGATCACCAAACTTCAGGACGCAGGGAAGGCAGTTAGATCTGTCCAGGCCATGTACAGATCTCGACCTAGTTCCTTTCACAGGAACCAGAGTCGCTTTCATGGCCGAGCACAAAGGCAATAACCGCGTTCCAGCCAACAGGGAGGGGCTTCTTTACCCAAAAAGCCCAGGCTCAAGTCATCCCCAGGCAGGGGCCACAGAGTCACAAAGTCGGCCCAACCTGCGGGATCTAACGCTGTCACGGCATGACTCCTTCCCGGCCACCGCCCCTCCTCAGGATCAACGGGAAATGAAGGTCGGGGGTCTCGTCGCACGTCACCTGCCAGGGTGGCGGTCGATCATCAACGACAGGTGGGTGCTGCAATTGGTCAAAAAAGACCACTATATAGAATTTGTAGGCAGCCCACCTACAAGGCCTCCCCTGCTTTCCCACTACTCGGGTCAGCACGCCCTGCTTATACAGCAGGAAGTGCTCGCGCTTCTGGAGAAAGAAGCCTTAGAACACGTTCCAGAGAACCAGAGAGAACTAGGCTATTGTTCACACTTCTTCCTGGTTCCAAAGAAAACGGGACCTCTGTCCAATTCTGGACCTCAGTGACCTCAATCTGTCGGTAGTTTACAAATGCTTCTACATGGTGACCCTTCTGGGCCTAATCCCCATGCTGAAGTGGGACGCCTTTTTGGCGTTGTTAAACATGCAGGACGCCTACCTGCACATCCCAATTGCTCAAGCTCACAGGAGGTTCCTGCGCTCCGAGTTTCACAGCCGTCATTATCAGTTCCGAGCACTTCTTTTAGGGCTGTCATCGGCATCTCGTATTTTTACAAAGTGCATGGTCGTAGCGGCATCTCTGAGGAGACAAGGCCACTACGTGTTCCCATACTTGGACTGGCTTCTCTTGGCTCCCTCCAAGGAGGCACTGATGATGGCCATTCATTGTACCCTGTCCCTTTTTCAATCACTGGGTATTCTCATCAACTACGAGAAGTCACTCCTGGTGCCGTCCCAGAAACTGCAGTTTATTTGAGCAGTTCTGGACACCGTCAGAGGGAAAGCTTTTCTTCCCACGGACAGAGCGGAACACATCAGATCCCTCATCAGGGACCTGTTGGTGAAGAAGACCGTCCTGGCCAGATTGGTCCTTCGCCTTCTCGGACACATGGCTGCGGCCATTGCAACAGTCCCGATGGCACGGCTCCACATGCGGCTAACCCAGTAGATGCTAAGGGTGCAGCAGGACCAAAGGCAAGACCATCTGCAGCAGCCAATTCGAATCACGAATGCTGCAATCCGGGATTGGCAATAGTGGCTAGATCCAGGGAACCTCTTTGCAGGGGTTCCCTTTGTAGCGCCGTCTCAGACTGTGACTCTCTCCACAGACGCCTCAGGGCTCGGGAGGGGAGCACACCTGGATGGTGTTCGATCCCGGGGCCTTTGCACAGCCCAGGAGTCTCATCTCCACATCAACATTTTGGAAATGAGGGCAGTCCTTTACGCTCTGCAGACCTTCCAGTCTGAGATTCCGCCAGGTACACTCCTGTTACAAACAGACAATACCGCGGTGATGTATTACCTCAACAAACAAGGAGGCACCCACTCCTACTCGCTTTGCAGGGAGGCCATGAGAGTGTGGGAGTGGATATTGCAACACGGCGCAAATCTAATTGCAGTACATGTCCTGGGAATGGACAACACAGTCGCAGACTGCCTGAGTCGCTCTCAGGCCAGAGTCCACGAGTGGGAACTTCTACAGGAGGTGGTAGAGGATCTGTTTCACAGATGGGGCACTCCAGAGTTAGACCTTTTCGCGTCCCCATCCAACGCAAAAGTGACCAATTTTTGCTCACTAGATCCAGGGTCTGGTGTTTTCTGGCGAGACGCGTTGTCCCTCTCCTGGGCGGGCAGATTCCTCTATGCCTTCCCTCCTTTCCCATTGATCCAGTGTCTCCACTTAAAACTTCGCAGGGAGCAGGCAACGCTCATTTTGGTAGCGCCTTTTTGGCCCAGACAAGTTTGGTTCCCTCTTCTGCATCAGTTATCCCGGGAACCTCCAGTTCCTTTGCCAATCAGCTCCCATCTATTGTCTCAGGAGGCGGGTTCATTGGTCCATCTAGGCTTACGTTCATTGAACCTGCATGCTTGGCTTCTAGAGACACAGCCATGATGCGACACGGGGTCTCGCAAGAAGTGGCAGATGTACTCTCTGCTGCTAGGAAACCGGCGACCCACGCAACGTACGCCATGAAATGGCACAGATTTTGCTTGTGGGCTCAAGCGCACGGTCTCTCACCATTAGAATGTCCCGAAAAGCTGGTCCTGGATTACCTGCTTTCCCTTTTCAGTCTGGACTGGCTTACTCTTCGATTAAGGTGCACCTTTGCGCAATTTTGTCTTACCATGCCCCCATCGGATGGTGGCCCAACTAGACACTACTCGTGCCTTTTTAAGGGGAATCCTCCACCTTAGGCCTCCTATCAAGGATCCAATTCCTCCTTGGGATTTGCCCTTTGTCCTGGAGCAGCTTACGCTGCCACCTTTTGAACCAGCTGTGGATTGCGAGCTATGTTTTCTGTCATGGAAAACGTTATTTTTAGTTGCAGTTACTTAGGCAAGAAGATTTCCGAATTGCATGCACTAATGTGCAAAGAGCCTTATTTAGTTTTTCATCAGGATAGGGTATCCCTGAGGACAAACCCAAAGTTTCTGCCTAAGGTGGTTTCAGCCCTCACCCTTAATCAGGATATTGACTTACCAGTGTATTTTCCAAAGTACACCAACCGAGTAGAAGCCCTTCTACACACCCTTGATGTACACAGGTGCCTCAGATATTATCTGACCAGAACCAAACAGTTTTGAAAGTCGGATCAACTGTTTGTCTCCTTCGCTGTTAGAATGAAAGGAGCTCCTGTCTCTAAACAGTCTCTCTCGAGGTGGCTCATCCAGTGCATCTCTTTCTGTTATGATAAGCACAACAAACCCTTACCAGGCGTGGTTGAGTCATTCCACTAGAGGAGTGGCCACTTCCTTTGCGGCGTTAAGGAACATCTCCACCTCAGCTATTTGCGCTGCAGCCTCTTGGAGCTCGGTGCATACCTTTATTAGGCATTACAGCCTGGACATTGCATAGAAACATAGAATTTGACGGCAGATAAGGACCGCTTGGCCCACCCAGTCTGCCCATTTCCCTACCTGATGGATAAGCTGCAGATCCTAGTTAACCAGCAGCCTACTTCTTCCTACCCCCAACCCCTAGAATTGCCTTATGACTGTCCCATGCATGCTTGAATTTCACCACTGTTTTTGACTCCACAACCTCCTCTGGAAGGCTGTTTCCATACATCCACAACCCTCTCTGTGAAAAATACTTCCTTAAATTACCTCTGAGCACCCCCCTTCTATCTTCAAATTGTGCCCTTGTTCTTACACACCTTTTTGAAAGATGCTACCCTCTTGGACTTTGTTGATTCCTTGAGGTACTTAAAGTTTCTATCATGTCCCCCCTCTCCCTCCTTTTCTCGAGGCTATACATATTAAGCTCCTAAGTCTCTCTTCATATGTCTTCCGATGCAGACCCTGCACCATTTTAGTTGCCCTCCTCTGGACAACTTCCATCCTGTCTGTCTTTGTGGAGATTGGGTCTCCAGAACTGCATGCCGTACTCCAGATGTGGTCTCACCAGCTGTCTGTACAGAGGGATAATAACTTCTTGTTTTCTACTGGTGATGCCTCTCCCTATGCATCCCAGTATTCCCCCAGCCCTCCTTGCTGCCCTCTCACATTGCTTGCCCACCTTTAGGTCATCTGATATGACTACTCCCAGGTCCCTTTCCGTTTTTGTTGTTGTTAGTATCTCACCCCATTGTGTACTCTTCCCCTGGGTTTTTGTTTCCCAGGTGCATTACCTTGCACTTCTTAGCATTGACTCTAAGCTGCTATACATTTGACCATTCCTCTAACCTTGCCAAGTCCCTTCTCATCCTTTCCACCCCACCTTGTACATCAACTCTGTTGCAGATCTTTGTGTCATCTGCAAAGAGATATACTTTTCCTTCCAGTCCCTCTGCAATGTCGCTTATAAAGACATTGAAGAGGACCGGTCCCAACTTGTGCATCGAGGCGAAGAGCAGGGTTCGGCCTAGCCGGCCTTCAGGGACTTCTGTCCTAGGCCCGTAGGGTTGTGATCCCTACCTTTCTTCCTCCCTGTGGCATAAGATTGCCACTATTGCTTGGAAATCAGTCCTAATGCTGTAACCTGTTGCAAGAGCTGTATCTCGAAGTAAGATAGTAAAGTTATGTAAGAACTTACTGTAACAGTAGATCTTCAAGAACAGCTCTTGCAGCAGGTACCTTCCCGCCCACCATTCCCCCTTTTTGTGGAGGTAGGTAGTAGCCAAATATCCATCTTATGGGATGGGAAGTTCTTTTTTAGTCTTGGCCATCTGGTGGCAGATCCTCGGTCTCCTCTTCTGATGTCATCCAGCGGCCGGGAGTCTCCGGTGGGAGAACTGGGGATTGTGGGGGGACCGCCTCCTTGTGTACTATGCCTGATGTTGGAGGCGGTCCCCGCTGAAGACTGCTAGCTAGAAAATTTCCATGGGGTCCTGGCGCCTGACGCTTCAGTCCTAATGGTGTAACCTGCTGCAAGAGCTGTTTTCGAAGATCTACTGTTACGGTAAGTTCTTACGTAACTGTACTTTTTCTACTGGTGATGCCTCTCCCTATTTATCCCAGTATCCCCCAGCCCTCCTTACTGCCCTTTCACATTGCTTGCCCACCTTTAAGTCATCTGATATGACTACCCCCAGGTCACTTTCCATTTTTGTTGTTGTTAGTATCTCACCCCCATTGTGTACTCGTCCCCTGGGTTTTTGTTTCCCAGATGCATTACCTTGCACTTCATAGTATTGAATCTAAGCTGCCATACATTTGACCATTCCTCTAACCTTGCCAAGTCCCGTCTCATCCTTTCTACCCCACCTTGTGCATCAACCCTGTTGCAGATCTTTGTGCCATCTGCAGGGAGACGTACTTTTCTTTCCAGTCCCTCTGCAATGTTGCTTATAAAGACATTGAAGAGGACCTGTCGTAATACTGAACCCTGTGGTACCCCACTAGTAATCCCCCTTTCTTCAGCGTGGACTCCATTTACTATTACCCTCTGTGTCCTATTCTGCAGCCAATTCTTTACCCAGGCTATCATCTTGGGACCCACTCCCAGGCTGGCTAACTTGTATTTTAATCTTTTGTGTGGGACTGTGTCAAATGCATTGCTAAAGTCTAGGTAGGCCATGTCCACAGCCCCTCTCTGATCTACTACTTTGGTCACCCAGTCAAAGAAATCTATTAGATTCGTCTGGCCTGACCTTCCCGCTGTGAATCCATGCTGCCTTGAGTCCTGTGCCTTTCTGGCTTCTAGGTACTCGATAATTCTTTCCTTCAGAAGTGATTCCATCATTTTCCCTATCACTGAGGTTAAACTAACAGGTCTGTAGTTTCCTGCTTCTGCCTGCTCCCACTTTTGTGAAGAGGAATCATATCTGCTGCCCTCCAGTCCTCAGGTACCACCCCATTCTCCCATGATTTGTAAAAGAGGGTAGTCAGTGGTGTCACTAGTTCTACCCTTAGTTATTTTAGAATTCTGGGATGAATCCCATTAGGCCCCATTGCTTTGTCCACCTTCAGTTTTAAGAGTTCTTTCAGAACCCTTTCTTCTGTAAATGGGCTGGTATTAACTGCTGTATCCAGAGTGTTTCTGTTTGTTTTAGGTACCTCCCCTTCTTCATTTGTAAATACTGAGCAAAAATATTTGTTTAGAATCTCCACCTTTTCACAGTCACCCTCACACCCCACCCCTCCCTTTATTAAACCTCACTATCCTCTCCTTGGTCTTCCTTCGCTCCTGATGAACCTAAAAAGGTTTTATCCCCTTCTTAACTCAGTTGGCTATCTTTTTCCTTGGTTTGGGCTTTTGCTGTTCTGACTGCCTTCCCAGCTTCCTTTTGCTTTAACTGATACAATTCTCTGTCCTCTCCTTCTGTGATTCCTTGTACTTCCAGAATGCTTTCTTTTCTCTTGAACCTTCACTGCCACCTCCTTTGAGAACCGTAGTGGTTTCTTACATCGTTTTTTTATTTGCTTCACACAAGGCTTGTTACCTCTGTGATGGCAATTTTATCATTCCCATTGTTCTTCCACCCCTCCTTCCTGCCCATTTGCTAGTGCATTCCTTAGGCACTCACCCATGTTGGCAGAGTCAGACCTCCTGAAGTCCAGTACTTTTGCCTTTGTATGGCTTGATGCTATTGCTGTGTTTATTATGAACCATACTGTTCGATGGTCGCTAGTTCCCAGATGGCTACCCACTTCTACATCTGTGATCCTCTCTCCATCTCAATTTGAGGGAACCAAGTCTAAGATTGCTCCCTCTCGATTGGGTTCCAGTACTAGTTGTCTAAGGCGTGCCCCCTGTAGGGCATCTAGAATAACCCCACTCTTAGAAGTGGCAGCTGCAACTGCACTCCAGTTAACATCTGGCATATTCAGATCACCCATCAGCAATATCTCCCCTTTCTAGGGACATGGATATGTTCATCCACACTTTCTGGCAGGTATCCTTGCCGCTTTAAATCTTGCGGAAGGTCTTCAAGCTGGCTCTTCCCACCCAGCCGGTGGTAAAACTCTCGGCTCCGCCCTGCTCAGCATGATCTTCCTTACCGCTTGGAAGCTCAGGTTCCTCCTTAACGCTCTGTGTATAAGACTGGTTCCTAATTCTTGGTTTACCGAAATAAAGTTTAAGTTTTCTGAGCGGTCAATTATTTCCCTACGCCTTCGATGGACAAATCGACTCCCGGTTTTGGAGGTGCCCATGCGGGCAGAAGATGTCTCGGACGGATCCGCACTCCATGTGCATCTACTGTAGGCCTTGAGCACGACCACGAGCCTCGCGACCTGTGCTCTTCCTTCTTGGTCTATGTCCTGGAGACCCGTCGCCCGTTTACAACTTGGGCGAAATGTTACCCGCCGGGTGAAGTCGAAGGAGGCCCGTTTGGCGGTGTCCGGCGGCTGGCTTGGCGGAACAGCTCGAGCAGATGATCGCCCTCGAGGAGGAGGCGGCGCAGGCTGCATCTTCGTCTTCCTCGGCCGCGGCCTTTATCCCGCTCTCCTTGGGATCCTCTTATTCAGTTTCTTTTAAGGAGCTCTGTCAGTCCCTTTCCACCAAGGGAGAGGGGCCATCAAGACTTTCCTCTTGGTCCAAGAAGGAGGACTCTAAAGGTAAGTCCCTCCATCAACTCTCTTGGGAGCGGGACAGGTCCCCCTCCCCGGGTAGTCGACCCTCGACTTGGTCGATTCTTGACCACTGACCTCATAGGCGTCCCGTCAGGTCAGTTGACCGAGACACCCGTCGACGCAGTCGAGAATTTTCTCAACCCGTCGGACGGGGTGTCGACCGGTGAAGCCGACAACCCTCACTCCCCGGTTCCCCCGACGGAGATCGAGGTTACCGTGGAGTTGCCTGTGCCTCCAGTTCCGGAGTTCACGGTCGAAACTGCCGAGCCGAGGGGAGAGCGGGTCTCCCCCGGCCCAGAACCCTCCTCGGAAACGCCGAGGTTCTCTGTCTCGGACGTCTTCACGGTCCAGCCAATCCCGCCGACATAGGCGGTCTCGGTACTGTAGTAAGCGGCGTCGCCGCTCGTCCTCGTCTTCCTCCTTGGACGAGGAGAGGCTTCGACGCAAGTTGTGTCTGCGCTACGAGGACCTCATGTGGCAACAGCTCCTTCTGTTTAGGAGCAAGCCGACGTCGTCGCCTTCCCCGGCCATCAAGTGGCTGTCACCGGAGCGGCCGAAGCAACCCCTCGCTCTGGCCGACGTGCCCACCCCCGGGCCTGTTGCTCGACCGAAACCGGCTGCCCCACCGATTCTGGTGGAACCTTCGCCTCCACAGCCGAAATTTGGGGTCCCAACCAAGAATTCTCGGTCGGGCCAGGGCCTGCCCCATAGGCTATCTGTCACCCTCACTCCCGACTGCCCTCTGCAGCTGGAGGGTGGCTCAGGCCCAAAGCAGCTCTTTGCGGACTCGTCCGAGTCGGACGACGATTCCTCCCTGTTCTCCAGGCAGGTCGACCTGGAGTCCTCCGGAGGTCAGTCGCTGGACAATAGCCCATCATCCTTCATGGGTTTGCTTAGGCTCATCTCGGAGTCCACCGGGATGCAGCTCGAGCCCGTATCCAAGCGGGCCAAGTATCCCCTAACGGAGATGTTGGACCAAGGGGATTCTCCCACGGAGGCCTTTCCGGTGGCCGAGGCCATTGTCGGCCCGACCTTGGAGCTCTGGCAGCGTCCTGCTTCCTGCCCTGCGCCTTCGGCCAGGATGGCAAGGAAGTACGAGGTCCCTACTGGTTCCCTGTCTGGTTTTTCGGAACACCCCTCAGCCAAGGGGTTGATTACCGACACCGTCTTCCGGCGTGCCTGAAGCGCCAGGGACGTGGACAAGCCTCCCGACAAGGAGTCCAAGAAGTTGGACTACGCCGGGCGCAAAGTCTACGTTCGTCCTCCCTTGGCCTTCGTCAGGCCAGCTCGGCCATGCTGAAGGCACACTTTTCCTACGCCCTGTTGGGCTCCCTGGACGAGGTAGTCCCTCATCTCCCGGCTGACCTGCAGACCACGGTCAAGCAGGTGTGGGAACAGGGCAGGGCAATGGCCAAGCAGCAACTTCAGACTGCTCTGGACATTGGCGACTCGTGTCAGGTCAGTCGCGGCTGCAGTGGTCATGCGCCGTCGGGCATGACGCTGGATATCCACGTTCACAGCGGATACCCAGCACAAGTTGGCGGATGTCCCCTTCTTGCGGACCGACCTCTTCGGCCCTGGAGTGGAGGGTCACCTCCAGAGGATCGAAAAGTCCAATGCTACTCTGGACTCGGTCTCCTCCGCCCAGAGGACAAGGGCACAGAACTGCTTAAGCCCTTCCGTCCGTCTGCGCCCGCGCACGCGTCCCAGCAGCATCAGGGCCAGCAGGCTGCGACTGGCATCCCAAAGCCAGGCCTGCGCTTCCTCTTCCAGAAGCAGGGAGGCAAAGGCCCAGGAGGTCCCTCAGCGGTCCCTCCTCAAGCTTGCCCAGTGGCCGGGTTGAGGTGTCGCCCCCAACCTCGTCACTCCACCCCATGTTCCCCCCATGGGGGGACGGCTCCGCCACTTCCTTTCCGCCAGGTCCGATATCATCACAGACCGGTGGGTGCTGGAAGTGGTAGGAAAGGGCTTGCCTCTGGAGTTCGAGCAGGCCCGCCCTTCCGAGCCCGTCGCCCAGGGGAGACCAGTATCACAGCCTAACAACCGGCTCACCGAGCCAACTTTCGCTCTGCTCCTTGAGAAGAGGTGATCAGAGAGGTGGCGGACCCTCCCTCAGACCGGGGTTTGTGTCCAGGTACTTCCTGGTCCCAAAACGGATGGGGGGCTGGTGCCCCATTCTCGACCTGCACGGCCTAAACAAGTTCCTAAGGTCTTGGACCTTCAGGATGGTCACTCTGGCTCAGATAATACCATCCCTGGAATGAGGCATGTGGTTCTTTTCTCTGGGCCTACAGGATGCGTTCTTTCACGTCCCTATCCGTCCGTCTCACCAGAGATTCCTTCGCTTTTGAGCGGAGCGATCCCTTTGCGAGTTCCGAGCCATGCCCTTTGGCCTTTCTCTTGCTCCCAGGGTCTTCACCAAATGCATGGCAGTGGTGACAGCATTCCTGCGGCACCGAAGGGTCCGGGTGTACCCTGACCTGGACGATTGGCTGATAGCAGCCCTCTCCAGACAGGAGGTGGAGCGGTCCAGAGATCTGGCCCTCCTGGTTTGCTCTCAAATCAGCCTTCTCATCAACGAGGCCAAGTTGGAACTCGGACTGAAGCAGGTGATTCATTTCATCGGGGCAGAGCTCGACTCTCTTTGAGCCAGAGCACGGCTCCCGGTGGACAGGGCCGAGGTTCTTTCCTCCTTTGCCCAATCATTTCTGGTTGGGCAATCGCGCCCTGCCTAGGACTTCCTGTGCCTCCTGGGCCTCATGGTGGCCTGCACCAGCGTGGTCCGTTGGGCCCGCTGGCACATGCGTCCCCTTCAGTGGGGATTTGCCAGCCGGTGGTCACAGCGCTGCGATCCATTGGACCAGCTAGTGACGGTGACCCAGGGGATGTGGAATGCTCTCCAGTGTTGGACTGTTCCAGCCCATTTGCAGGAGGACATCCCGTTTGTCTGCCCCGAGCCGACGGTCTGTCGACCGATGCCTCTCTGATGGGTTGGGGTGCCCATCTGGGGGAGCACAGAGCGCAGGGCTTCTGGTCCCCTCGGGAGTCCCGATGCCATATCAACCTGCTGGAGCTTCGGGCGGTTCGTCTAGCCCTCACCGCCTTTGCTCAGTTTCTACGGGGTTAAGTGATTTAGGTGCAGACGGACAATACCACAACCATGTACTACCTAAACCGCCAGGGTGGGACGCACTCCATGCCTCTGTGCAAGGAAGCTCTCCGCGTTTGGTCACTCGTGCGCAGCCTGGAGGCGGATCTCCTAGCCATCCATGTGGCAGGAGCCTCCAACACTCTGGCTGATGCCCTAAGCCGGATAGAGGCTGTGTCCCACGAGTGGTTTCTCCTGCTGGAGGTAGTACAAGATCTGTTCTCCCGCTGGGGCACACCTCAGGTGGACCTGTTTGCATCCAGGGAGAATGCGACGCTGAGGCTGTTTCATGCCGCCCCCCCCCAGCAGGGTTCGCTGCAGGGGGATGCCTTCTCGAGGCCGTGGACCCCGGGCCTCTTCTGCGCCTTTCCCCCATTTCCCTTGATCCATAAGGTGCTTCTCAAGGCGAGGAGGGACAAGGCGCAGGTGATTCTGTTAGCCCCAGACTGGCCCCGTCAATGCTGGTATCCAGAGCTCCTCAGCTTCAGTTCCAGGCTCCCGAGGCAGCTTCCAGCTCGCCCGGACCTGTTATCAATCAGGGGAAGGTGTTCCATCCGGACCTTCAATCCCTGCACCTGACGGCCTGGTTCCTGAGCGGCTAGAGTTCCAGGCCGTGGGTCTTTCCAACGAGGTCCTCAATGTAGTTGAGGCGTCCCCTAAGGAGTCGAGCAGAAAATGCTATGCCTTCAAATGGAAGAGATTCTCCGTTTGGTGTCAGGGCAAGGGCCTGGACCCTTCCTCCTGTTCCTTGACAAGCATCTTGGACTACCTATAGTCCCTTTCTCAGCAAAGGCTTAGGTCGACAACCCTTAAGGTGCACCTGGCAGCCATCTCTGCTTACCGGGCATGGGCCGGGAAGCAGTCTGTGGCACATGAGAAAGTGGTCGGGTGCTTTTTCAAAGGCCTGGATCACATATCCCCTCCGGTGCGTGAACCTCCACCTCCGTGGGATCTACTGCTGGTATTGGCAAAGCTCATGGGCAAGCCATTCGAACCAATGCACAGGTGTGACATCTCTCACCTGTCGTGGAAGACCGCCTTCTTGGTGGCTATCACGTCAGCCAGAAGGATGGGAGAGCTCCAGGCGCTTTCCATAGAGTCTCCTTACCTGGTCTTCCACAGGGACAAGGTTGTTCTGCGTCCCACCTGAAATTCCTTCCGAAGGTGGTGTCGGAGTTTCACCTTAACCAGGTGCGGACTCTGCCGGTGTTCTACCCCAATCACACCTCGGAGGCCGAATATAGGCTCTGTACTCTGGACCCTAGAAGGGCGCTCGCTTACTATAAGGAGCGCACAGCTGAAGTTCGAGGAGAGGTTTGCCAGCTGTTTGTCATCTACGCTGAAGCCACACCTGGCAGACCTGCAGCCAAGCGAACGATAAGCAGGTGGGTCACCTCCTGCTTAGATCTCTGCTATAGGTTGGCGGGCATGGAGCCTCCCAGAGGGATAAGAGCTCATTCTACCTGCCATACTGCTGCATCGGTAGCTGCTTTCAGGGACGTCCCTATCCAGGATATCTACAGGGCTGCTACCTGGAAGTCGGCACATACCTTTATAACCCACTACCACATCGACCTTGAGTCACGCCGGGATGCTGGTTTTGGGGCCTCGGTTCTCCAGTCTCTGTTCCCTATGTAGGGGGTGTGTGCCTTGCCTCCCTCCTCCCAGAGAACTGCTAGGAGTCTGCCAGAAAGTGTGGATGAACAACATAGTCATGTCCCTAGAAATACAGGTTACTCACCTGTAACAGGAGTTCCTAGGAATGGTATATGTTGTTCATCCACACGACCCACCCGACCTCCCCGGCTTCGACGCACAACCTGAGCTTCCAGCGGGCCAGATCTGGCGTCATAGGGCGGAGCCGAGAATTTTACCACCCGGGTGGGTGGGAGGAGCCAGCTTGAAGACCTTCCGGCAAGGTTTAAAGCGGCAAGGATACATGCCAGACAGTGTGGATGAACAACATATACCATTCCTAGAACTCCTGTTATAGGTGAGTAACCTGTATTTTTCTGCCATTCTAAGTATACTTTCTGTCATTTCCTTGTCCATTTCCTCCCCCTGAGAGGGGGGTCTGTATACAACCCCTGTGCGGATTGTGGTGCTATTGCCTGTCTCCAAATTGACCCACAGTGCTTCTTCTCCTCCCTGTTTACCCTTTTGTTCTGTTGCTTTGATTCCCTCCCTTATGTAGAGAGCTACTACTCCTCCTCTTTTACCCTCCCTGTCCCTCATGTAGATAGTGTATGCTGGTATGTTAACGTCCCAGTCATGGTTCTGTGTGTACCATGTTTCTGTGACTGCCACAATATCCAGATGTTCCACCTCCATCAAGGCCACTAATTCAGGAAGCTTGTTACCCAGACTACAGGCATTGGTACTCATTGCTCTCCATTGTTTGATGGCTTTACCTTCTGTAGCAGCATCCCCCACTGACCTTTCTACCTTGGTCTTTTTTCTCATTTAGTACCCTGTTTTGTAGGGAGAGGCTGGGATTTTCCTGCTGCTTATCGGTGCCTCTCCCCTTGACTAGTTTTATAGCTTGCCAATGAAGCATTTAAACTGATTGCCCAAAAGACTTGTTCCCTTCCTGGACAGATGCAGACCATCCTGCCAGTATAGGCTGGTGTCCCTCCAGGTGGAACCCCAGTCCCCAATAAAGCCAAACCCCCTGTGCTCCACACTTTTTTCAACCATTCGTTAAACTGCATGGTGCAGAGTACCCTCGCCTCACCCATGCCACTGACAGGCAGCCCCTCTGAGAAGGATACTGTGTGTGCTGCTTGTCTTAGGCCCCTCCCAACTCTACAAAGTCCTTCTGCACTGTTCAGATCTCATGATGAGCCAAGTCATTTGTCCCTAGGTGGACAATGACGTCCAGCTCAGACTCCCGTGCAGCTGTTCTCATGATCCTAAGGATGCGCTTCCTGTCCCTCCAAGCCATGGCACCATGCAGGCACATTACTTCAGTTTTCCCTGCTCCCCCCAGTTCTGTCCCCCTAATAATTGAGACCCCCACCAGGAGCTGCTTCCTTTCCCTGTGGTGTCCTTTGCCTCCTTCCTGAGGGCTTCCCTTGAGATGGTTGTCTGCAGTCTCCTTGGTCTCCTTTGCAGGTGCATCCATAGGGGAACTATGCTCCCCCAGAATGGTGTATGGACAGTGGAGTGGAACAACTGACCGGGTGTGCCACTGTTCCACCACCCTTACCCTCCCTGAGCCCACTGTGGTCCAACTGCTGTGCTTTCTTCGCAGCCTCTGAGGTAGTGGTGGTGGCTCTGGTGCTCCCTGGATGGGGGAGGTCCCCTTACTACTGTCCAGTGCGGCCTGCAGGAAGGTTACCTTACTACTGTCCAATGTGATCTAAAGACGGGCAGCTTCCTCCTTCAGGGCAGAGAGTTGTCTGCAAACAGGGCAGCATCTCAGCCTCCAGAAAGACTCCTGGAAGACTGCTGCCCCACAGCTGTTATATTGCACTACTTCCCACATGTCTGTCTACCTTCTTGTTTTTTTTTTTGTGTGTGTGATTGTTTTTTTTGTATAGAAATATATATATATTATATAATGTGTATGCATGTATTATCAGTGCAGTGTGCTAGAGAGGATATGACAGTGACATGCACCTTGCCCTCTTGAGGAAATGATGTCAGAACCCCAGGTATAAAGGGAGTATTTCCAGGGGTGAGGAGTGGGAAGGGTTTGGGCCTAAACTGTGCCCCCACGAAACAATCAGCTAAAAGCTCTGACCTACCGCTGCGATGAGTGTCTTCCTGTCAGCAAGATGCCCTACACGACAGTTTGACCGAGAAAATACCCTGCTAATCAAACAGAGAAAAATCCAAACATCCAAGTCAGACACAGGTAAACCTCCCCAGCCCCAAAACAGCCTGGTGACTTGTGCTGTGAAAGCAGGCAGCCTCAAAACACATCAGCTCTGCACAAGGACAGACACAGTAAACAGTATTCAGTCCCTCTGGGTTTAAACTCTTCCTGCACTGAAAATCTTAACAATTATAACAAAAGTAAAGCAAGGTCCACCTCACTCTGTTGATTGAAAGACTGCCTTGTCTGATAATTCTAAGTTCCTTATTTCACCTTTCAGTTAGATGTAGCCTCCACCTGAAGAATATTAACTTCCCTAATGAATCTGCTAAAAGCCAAAGACGATTGTAAATTGTAAGGTTCGCCTCTCTCTGTTGTGAGCACAACTCGCTTTCTTGCAAATCCTAAGTCCAGTGTTGCAGCTTCCAGCCAGAGGTAGCTTCACCTGAAGAATATTAGGTTTTCTGGTGACTGGTGAAGGCTTCTTGCAAGAAGATCAAGAATTGTGGTAGGTGCGTAATTTACATTTCTGTCCACACCTTTACCAAGTACTACTGTCTGAACATTGCCTCCAGGTTTAGGGCCAGCTTTGGCCTAGTTGTCCTCCAGGACTTACTTTCTTGGGCTTGGGATTTCCTCCACCCAGACTTTGCTGTCTGCTAATGAATCTGCTTGGGACTCGTTCCATAGGTGTGGCCTGTTGCAAGAGAGAGAACCCTGAAGTCGGATAGTACAGTTATGTAAGCACTTACCGTAACAGTAGATCTGTGAGGGGATCTCTTGCAGCAGGCCGTGTCATCCCTTCCTTCTTCCCCCTGGACCTTGGAGGCCCTTCTGTGCCTCTGCCTCGTTCTCCATTTTTATTTTTGGTGGGAACGTTCAGTTCCTCCTCGGTTCCTCAACTGGGACTTGGGGCTACGTAGCTTATGGTCTCCAGTGGGAGAACTGAGGAGGACATGGGGGCTTCCCACTCTTATAGCATAGGCCGACGCTGGTGTATAATGTTGGAGTGGGTGGCCTCCTGATAGACTGCTAGATAGAAAAGTTTTGGTGTGGTCCTAGTGCCTGGTGGCTATAGTTCCATAGGTGTGACCTGCTGCAAGAGATTTCCCTCACAGATCTAATGTTACAGTAAGTTCTTGCATAACTGTACTTTAGGCTACACCTTTGGAATTGCAAGCTGTCAGCGTGAGGACCACTTGGAAACTTACTGCTGGCCAGGGGCCACCCACAGTGATGTGCTGCATCGATGCATATATAACAATGGCAGCCCCAGCAGTCCTCACTTCTTTCTCCCACTGTCTGTCATCCTTGCCGGACCTGCTGAAGAGAAACAATGTTGAAATAGCCATTGCCGTTTGTCATTTTCAATTCTCCTTAAGTATAGTCTACTCCATCGTTGTCTCTGTTTGCCGACAAAAGACAACGAGCCTGTGTTCCATTATTGTGTCTGCGGCTACAAGATTTACAAGGACGACACTCGCACTGTGAATGTGTGCTGTTTGTGCCTCTCTCACAATGTGAGGGACTGTGAGATTCGCCAGAGTTTCAGCCAGGCTACAAGGCGACATTATTGTAAAGCCATGGAGCATTTTCTTGCTCAAAATGCATTGAAAGCCATGGAAAAGGCTACAGGTTCCAGGACTGCTTCTCCCTTGCCTGTCTCTCTCACCACACACACATGCATATTTGTATGTATGTTACAGATTGCATATAAATATATAAGTGATACACAGTGGGAACCTCATGAGTGGTGTAGAAAGCACATACAAATATATAAGTGATAGTGGAAATCTCATTAGTGGGATAGATAGCATGTATATAGAAATAACTTATTTATCACATAAGATACCCTTTGCATATGTTATTTATGCAACAGGCTAGGACCTTAAGGGAGAGACATTTGTTTTGCCTTTTTAGGCATAAAATTATTTTTGTAAGTCTGCTATTTTTTGAACTAATGTTACTGTGCTTTCCACCATCTTGATTGCTATAACCACTGCCATGAAAGTGAAGTCAGGATGACAGTCTGGCACTGTGATGTGGTAGTTTGTTAGTGCTGCAGAACTTCCGAAGAAATTGCAAACCACCACCGTAGAAGTTCTGCGGCAAATGGTAGTCTTGCCGCAGAACTTGATCCCACTGTGCCACAGAAAAGTAGGGGCCCTGGACACAGGTGATCCTAGTGGCTCCAGACTGGCCCCGCCAGTTTTTGTACCCTGATCTCCTCAGCCTCAACAACAGGCTCCCTAGATGTCTTCCAGCACACCCGGACCTACTCTGTCAATCAAGGGAAGGTCCTTCACTTGGACCTTCAGTCCCTGCACCTGACAGCGTGGTTTCTGAGTGGCTAGAGTTCCAGGCTTTGAGTCTCTCCGAAGATGTCCTCACTGTAGTCGAGGCATCTAGGAAGGACTCGACTAGGAAGTGCTATGCCTTCAAGTGGAAGAGATTCTCCATTTGGTGTCAGGGCAAGGGCCTGGACCTTTTGTCCTATCCGGTGGCTAACATTCTCGACTACCTTTGGTCATTCTCCAAAGGGGGTCTTCGGTCTACGACCCTTAAGGTGCACATGGCAACCATCTCTGCTTACCAGTTGCAGGCTGGTCAGCAGACGGTGGCACAGGAGAAGGTGGTCTGGTATTTCTTCAAAGGCCTCAACCATATTTCCCCTCCAGTACGTGAACCACCACCACCGTGGGATCTACTGCTGGTGTTGGCAAAGCTCTTGGGCAAGCCATTTGAACCAGCGCATAGGAGTGAGATGTCACACCTGTGATGGAAGACTGCCATCCTGGTGGCTCTCACATCAGCCAGAAGGATTGGGAAGCTGCAGGTGCCTTCTTTTGAGTCTCCTTATATGGTCTTCCACAGCGACAAAGTTGTTCTGCGCCCCAACCCGAAGTTCCTTCTGAAGGTCATGTCAGAGTTTCACCTGAACCAAGTGATGAGACTGCCGGTGTATTACCCCAATCGCACCTCGGAGGCCGAATACAGACTCTATACTTTGGACCTGAGATGAGTGCTCTTATTATAAAGTGCGCACTGCTGGAGTTCAGGGAGAGGTTATCCAGCTGTTTGTCACCTAAGCTGAAGCCGCACCTGCCAGACCTGCAGCCAAGTGGAAGATTGGCAGATGGATTACATCATGCATTGATCTCTGCTATATGTTGGCAGGTAGGGAGCCTCCCATAGGGCTAAGAGCTCATTCCACCCGCCATACCGCTGTGTCAGTGGCTGCTTCTAGGGATGTCCCTATCCAGGAAATCTGCAGGGCTGCTACTTGGAAGTCGGCAAACACCTTCATTTTCCATGCCTACAATGACCTAGAGTTATGCCAGGATGCTGGTTTTGGGGCCTCAGTTCTCCAATCTCTGTTCCCTAAGTAGGGGGTGTGCGCCTTGCCTCCCTCCTCCCAGAGAACTGCTAGGAGTCTGCCAAGAAGTGTGGATAAGAACAACATATCCACATCCCTAGAAACACAGGTTACTCAGCTGTGGTGTATGTTCATCCACAGTGACGCACAACTGCTTCCAACAGGCAAGATCTGGCTTCTAGGGCAGAGCTGAGGGATATACCACCTGGGTGGGTGGGAGGAGCCAGCTTTTAGACCTTCTGGCAAGATATTTAAATGGAAGGGACATGCCAAGAAGCATGGACGAAATACATGTACCACTCCTAGAACTACTGTTACAAGTGAGTAACCTGTGATTTGGGGCTGGGGTGGAGGGACACCTTCCTAGAATCGAGAAGTTCATTGCCACCCTGGATTTAGTTATGTCCTTGCAGATGGACCCCCAAGGGACAGAAGGTGAAGAGTATGTATCTTCCATTTTGGCCCCTTCCGTTGCAGCAGCCCAAAGTGCAGCAACTGTAGTCTGGGCAGTCCCAGGTCTGGCAGCCTAAGTTGAAGTTCACCGGCCATGGCTCCCAAGAAACCTGGAGGCCGGGCCAGGAGTGCTCTTTTGGCGGCCAGCGCTGGGGCCCCCTCCAGGACTGCTCAGTGGTGGACTGGGGGCCACCTGCCTCCCAGCCATCAAGTCCCTCCTTCCCTCAGTCCTCCCTGTGGGGGTTCGCTTTGTCATTCCTAGTACACTATCACTACGGACAAATGGGTGTTAGATGTGGTGGGTCAAGGATTGCTTCTTGACTTAGAGGCTTTCCCACCCTACTGAGCTCGTGCCCCACAGGAGCCCATGGTGTCAAAGGCCACATAGTCCGCCCTCAGGGAGGACATCACTCAGCTCCTGGAGAAGGGCATGGTAGCCAGTGTCCCAGCTGAGGGATTATGTCTAAGTTTTTCCTGGTCCCCAAACTGATGGGGGTTTGGCACCCAATACTGGATCTTCATGAGCTGAATCAGTTTCTGAGGAGGCACAAGTTTGAGATGGTCACTCTGAACCAGATAATTCTGTCTCTAGAGCAGGGCATACGGTTCTGCTGTCTGGACCTCCAGGATGCCTTCTTTCACATCCCAGTCTGTCAGTCTCACTCGCGGTACTTTCATTTCTGTCTGGAAGGGTTTCTGTACAAGTTCTGGGTCATGCCTTTCGGCTTCTCGTCAGCCCCTGGGTCCTTCACCAAGTGTGTCGCAGTGGTGATACCATTCGTCAGGTGCTTCTAGGTCCAATTACATTTGCACCTGTACGACTGGCTGATTGCTGTTCCATCACGGGAGACTGTTGAGCAGTGCAGGGACTTGGCCCTCCAGAGTTGCTTGGCCCTGGGTCTTCTCATCAGCCGAGCCATGTCAGAACTCAACACCTCACAGGTCATCATCTTCATGGTGGCAGAGCTCTACTCCCTCCGGGAAAAGGCCCGACTCCCAGTGGACCGGGTAGCTGATCTTACCTCCTTTGCCTGTTCATTTCAGATTGGGCACTCACACCCTGCCCAGGATTTCCTGTGGCTGCTGGGGTACACGGCATCCTGCATCAGCGTAGTCTGTTGGGATTGCTGGTGGATGCATCCCCTGCAGTGGGAGCTGGCTCTCCAGTGGTCTCAGTGTTTTAGGTCACCTGGACCAGCTGCTCATGGTGGTGCAACCAATGTGAAATGCCGTCCAGTGGTGGTTTGTCCTGGAATGAGTCCTATTTGTTCACTCAGAGCCGACGGTTATTTTGATGACCGACACATCTCTGATGGAATGAGGGGACCACAAGGCCCAGGGGCTCTGATCCTCGAGGAGTCCTGCTACCACATCAGCCTGCTGGAGTTCCGTGCAGTGTGTCTGGCTCTGATGGCATTCGCTCTATTGGTTTGGGGTGAGGTTGTGTAGGTCTAGACGGACAATTCCATGACCTTGTACTACCTGAACAGGCAGGGCGGAATGCATTCCCTCAGACTTTGTCAGGAAGCCCTCTGCACCTGGACCCTTGTGCGGAGCTTGGGTGCTGATCTCCCGATGATTCATGTGGCCGGAGTCTCCAGCCAGCTGGCTGATGCCCTCAGCAGAGTAGGTGAAGCATCTCACTAGTGATCCCTTCATCAGGAGGTGGTGGACTACCTGTTCTCCCAGTGGGGCAGTCCCCTAGTCGATCTGTTCACCTTCTGGGAGACCGTGAAACTGAGGCTTTTCTGCACCCACCCCCCACAGTACAGGACCATGTTTGGGGATGCCTTCATGAAGCCCTGGACACCAGGCCTCTCTTATACCTTCACTCCCTTTCCCCTCATCCACAGGGTGCTGGTTAAGGTGCGGATGATTCTGTTGGCCACAGTCTGACCACACCAGTTCTGGTACTCAGATCTTCTCGGGCTTAGCAGCAGGCGTCCATGGCGCTTGCATCTACTCCCAGATCTGCTCTCTTATCACATGGGAAAGGTCTTACAATGGGACCTTCAGTCCCTGCACTTGACAGTCTGTTTCCTTAGCAGCTAGAGTTCCAGGCTTTCGGTCTTTCTGAAGAGGTTCCCCCAGTCGTGGAAGCCTCCCAGAAGGGGTCAATCTGCCAGTGCAACGCCTTCAAATAGAGGTGCTTTTCCATTTGGTGCCAGAGCGGGGAGCTAGACCCCCCCCTTTCCTTGCCTCTTGGCTAGCATTCTGGACTACCTGTGGTCCCTCTGGAGTTGGGCCTTCGGTCAGTGACCCACAAGGTGCACCTTGCAGCCCTCTATGTATACTGGGTGTGGCTGGTGTGGCAGTGGTGGGGCAGGAGAAGGTGGTCGCTTATTTATATTCCTTGAGCAACTGTCCCTTCTGGTGCATGAACCACCACCACTACCACCTTGGGACTTGGTGGTGGTATTGGCAGTGCTTATGGGCAAGCCATTTCAACCAGCGCATAGGTGTGATAGTTCTCTCCTGTTGTGGAAGATTGCCCCCTCATCAGGTGATCAGTCTCCCTTTGTACTTCACCAGTCAACCTCAGAAGCTGCGCACACGCATCATACGTTTGAGGCGAGTGCTTGCTTATTATATGGAGCGCACAGCTTTAGCTCAAGGAGAGGTTCACCAGCTGTTTGTCTGCTGCACCTCGCAGACTGGCAGCTGAGTGAATGATTGGTGGATTTTCTCCTGCATCGACCTGTGCTATAGGTTGGTTGGTAGGGAGCCTGCCTTAAGGCTTGGGACTCATTCTACCAGACATATCACTGCCTTGGTGGCTGCTTATAGGGACGTCTCTATCCAGGATATCTGAAGGGATGCTACCTGGAAATTGGCACATTCCTTCATTTTCCATTACCACTTCGACCTTGAGTCACACCAGGGTGATGGTTATGGGGCCTCTGTTCTTCACTCCCTGTTTCCAAAGTATGGGTGTGCACCTTGCCCTTTTCTCCTGGAGAACTGCTAAGAGCCTGCCTAAGTGTTGATAGTGCACCATATCCATGTCCCTAGAAATGAGGGATCTTACTTCGAGAAACAGCTCTTGCAGCAGGTTACATCATTAGGACTGAAGCCGGCAGGTGCTAGGACCCCACGGAAATTTTCTAGCTAGCAGTATTCAGCAAGGACCGCCCCCGATGTTTGCCCCGCCCTGACGTCTGCCCCGCCCCTGACGTCAGGCATCATATAAAAGGGGGCAATCCCCCAGAATCCTCAGATTTTACTTCGAGAGGGCTCTTGCAGTAGGTAATTACATATAGGACTGAAGCCAGCAGGCATCGGGGCCCCACGGAAAAATTTCTAGCTAGCAGTCTCTGGCGGGGACGCCCCATGTCGGGTGACCCGGCGTCAGGGCGATCAGTATAAAGGCGATTACTTCCGCCCACCTTCCAGTTCTTTCCCCGCTGGCTCATGCCATCCCTACACCTCCAAGCACAAAAGTGCGACCATGCGGCGCCAACTCCAGCACAAGGACGGCCATTACCTGTGTCTTTTTTGCCTAGGCCCCAACCATCCAGTGGAGAAGTGCCAATACTGCCTCAGCTTTAACGCGGCCATGCAAAGACGGCGGCAGCAGTCCCTGGAGGCCCATATTTTGAAAAAGAAAATGAGCTCCATGGAGAAGGAATTGAAACAGCTCCGGCAGGTGTCCACCTCCCCTGAAGGCCATCACAAGAAAAAAGATAAAAGCACCGGGACAAGGGCTCTTCATCCACCGCGACTTCCTCGGGAGTTGCTGTGCTAAAGGTAATGCGCCGCGCCCCTTCGAGGGACTACTCCACGATGGCCACCTTAGAGGCTTCTAAGGTGACGTCAGCCCACCTGTCTGGCTCGCGCTCGGGCCCTTCAGGTGCCTCTGGGCTTTTGGAGGCCTCCGCTCCCGGTAAAGCCGTGATTTCGCGGCCTGCTGGTGTGAGCGGCTCCAATGAGCTGGACGTCTGCTCCTCCGACGCCCGCACAGAGGTGGTCGGTAAGTCGCATGACCCCTGTTTCGCCCGACCAGGTCGCCCCTCCATCGCGGCCTGCATCCGGCGATGGGTCCGTTAAGTTGGATGCCGGCCCCTCTGGCGTCCGCCCAGATCCCGCTGATAAGCCGCACGTCGGTTCGCCCGACGTATGCACAGTGGAAGAGCCGACGCTGTACCCTCCCACGTCTGTCGCTCCTGGCTCCCCGCAGCCATCGCTGCCCTCCAGGGACCTTGAGTCTCCTTAGCCCGACCCCGAGGATTTCTCTCCTCCATCCCCGGGTGACGCTGAGGTTCCTGTTCCACCTCCTTCAGACCGTCCACGTGCTGGTTCAACCGATATGACGTCTGTTCCCCGGACGCCGGCTCCAACGCCGTTATTGCCGACTCTGACAACATCCCCTCCGGTGCTGCTCCAGCGCCGCCCCCGGCCTTCTGCTCCAGATCTGTTCGTGGGGCCTCTGGCCGGGCCTTCTGCTCTGGCAACCCCCCCTGGTTCCCGGGTATCCGCAGTCTTACCTGGCGCCGACCTATCCAGCGCCGCAGTACCCAATGCTGGGCTTCCCGCCGTCAGGTAATGGATACGCGCCTTATGGGTATAATCCATACCCGTATCCCCCCTCCTCCTCCACCTCCACTGCTCCCCAGCCGCCAGTGGAATTGCAGGAGATTCTGGCCTCCTTGTGGGCTGAGGCCAAGGCTCAGCTCACCAGAGAGGTGGAGAGTCGTCTTCCGACGACGGTGCCAGTCCCGGTTCCTGTATGTGCATGATGACAAACTCCCTCTCCTCCTCCAGACACCAGGGCTAAACCCTCTGGGTCCAGAGAGGGGCAGGACACGCTTCCCCGTGGGTTTCCCAAGGGGTCCGTTCCTCCCCCTCTCTGGGAGAGGGAGTCTTCATCTTCATTTTCTTTTTCCTCGGATGCCTCCGACGGTTGTTCCGAGCAAGATGACAAGCCACGCTCTCCGTCCAAACCCAGGCCAGGGACTCCTCCGAAGTCTCCTTCCTTCACAGAGTTGCTACGCAAGATCCAGGAGGTACATAAGTAGTACTCCTTAGAGCCAGACCCCCAGTGTAAAAAGCTCACTGAGCATCTGGATCTGCCCGTGACAGCGCCCACGTTGGTGCCACCCTGGCCCAAGCCTCATGCCACCTTATCACCACCATATGGAAACAGCAGTCGGCCTTAGCCCCATTTCCTAGGAGGTCGAACAGGCTATACCAGGCTCCTGAGGGTGTTGACTATTTAGACTCTCACCCTCGAGTTGACTCTGTTATGATTAGTGCAGCTCATGGCCAGTCAGCTCACCCCAAACATCTTAGCTTATTTCCACCTGGCAAGGAATCCCGCCTTCTGGACCAGTATGGAAACAAGATTTTTGCTTCTTCCACTCTGGGTATTAGGGCCCTTAATTATGTAGGATTATCAGAAGGCGATTCTCAGTGACGTGGAATCTAAATTGGACTCCCTTCCGGACTCCCAAGTCAGGCAGGTAGTGGCTGACCTTGTCCGCTCTGCACGTTTGGCCAGTCATGCACATGCTTCGTGCGACCTACGATGCAGTGGACACTGCCGGTAGGAGCTCAGCTTTCGCCATAGGCTTACGGCGTCATGCTTGGCTCAGAATGTCAGGGTTGGTCCCGGAAGTGCAGTCCACCATTCAGGAAGTGTCCTTCTGGGGTTCGGTGCTGTTCAGGGGTGATGTCAAGGACATAGTCACCGACTTGCAGGAGAAGGGGACAGCACTAAAATCTGTTGACTCTATGTATCATCCCTATCAAACGCAGCGCCGTCCCAAAGTGTGACCCCGGGGAAAGCGGGCCACTAAATGTTGGGGCCTCTCCAGCTGCCAGCCCCCAAAAAGCAGCGGGAGCTTCAGCTGCGGCACTACCCCACACCAGCTGACTAATTCCCTCTCCCGCAGTCTCCGGGCTTCCCTGAGGAACCGGTAGGAGAGAGGGAGGTTTTCCCTCCACCTTCTGGGCTGGGAGAGGATAACATCACATTCTTGAGTGCTCCAGCTAATCGCAGAAGGACACTCAATAGATTTTCTACAGAAACCACCTCGTCACCCTCCCCCAAGGTCGTCGTATTCTCAGGAACATCATCTTCTGGTCCAGGAAGAGATTTCAGCACTTTTGCTAAAAGAGGCGATATAACCCGTCCCCTTCCCTCTGCAAGGAACGGGTTACTATTCCAACTTCTTCCTGGTTCCAAAGAAGACAGGAGAGGTCAGGCCTATTCTAGACCTCAGTTCCCTGAACTTATTCGTGGAATACAAGAGGTTCAGGATGCTCTCACTGCAGAGCCTTCTGCCCCTCCTTCGCTCGGGTCAGTGGCTGTGCGCTCTGGATATGCAGGATGCTTACCTGCATATATCTGTCTGCCCTTCTCACTGCAGATATCTCCATTTTGCTTTTCAGGGGGACCACTACCAGTTCAAGGCACTCCCATTTGGCCTTTCCTCGGCTCCCAGTATTTACAAAATGCCTTGCGATGGTGGCAACCTTCCTGTGTACCCGGGAGTATAGGTTTTCCTGTACCTGGACGATTGGCTCCTGGCAGCCTTATCCAGGGAGGAACTCCAGCACTCCCTCTCCTTCTCCCTTATCCAGCAGGTCTTTGCCTGTCTGGGTATTACCATCAACCTTTCCAAGTCTAACTTGATCCCATCCCAGAGACTCCAGTTTATTGGGGCGATACTAGACACTACACTGGGCAGGGTCTTCCTTCCACTGGACAGGGCGGCCACACTCCAGACTCAGGTAAGCCTGTTGTCCGGCTGCAGGCGGGTCAGTGCAAGGTCGGTTCTTCGTCTCCTTGGGCTTATGGCGGCTGCTATCCCAGCAGTCCCTCGCGCCCGGCTCCACATGTAGGGTCTCTCAGTGGATGCTTCGCTTTCAGTGGGATCAGTTGGTGGACGACTTGGACCAGTTAGTCCTAGTCTCCTCTCCCATAGTTCGAGACTTGCAGTGGTGGATGGTTCGAGAGAACAGTCTTCGGGGAGTTCCATTCTTCCTTCTTCCCCTAACCCAGACTCTGACCACAGATGCCTCGGGCGAAGGTTGGGGAGCCCATCTCTGTCCACATCGGACCCAAGGCTCTTGGTCCAAGCTCGAACAGTCCCTGCACATCAATGTGCTTGAGCTTCAGGTGGTGCTTTATGCTCTCCAGGCTCTCCACCTGCATCTTCTTCCAGGCCACCTAGCCGTCCAGATGGACAATGTGTGTGGTGTGGTACATCAACAAACAGGGCAGGACTCTGTTCTACCCTCTTTGCAGGGAAGCGATGAGAGTTTGGGATTGGGCAGCATAACACGACCTTCACCTCATGGCAATTCATGTTCCATGGGTCGAGAACACCTTATCAGACAAACTAAGTCGCTCGTCTGCTCAAGCTCACGAGTGGGAACTGGATCAGGGGGTCCTAGACGGTATCTTCCTTCATTGGGGAACACCTCAGGTGGACCTGTTCGCTGGAGAGCGCTCTGTCTCTGGATTGGAAGGACAGATTCATCTGTGCCCCGATTCCTCTGATCCCGCGTGTCTTGCAGAAACTCAGTTCAGAAGGAGCACAAATGATTCTGATTGCTCCTTTCTGACCTAGGCAAGTTTGGTTCTCTCTTCTGCAACAGTACTCGGAGGAACCTCCTCTTCCTCTGTCACAAATTTTACTGACCCAGGATCAGGGGACCCTGGTCCGTCCAGGTCTCAAGTCCCTTCAGCTACATGCGTGGCTCCTGCAGACCTAGCTCAAGCCCGCTTTGGGGTTTCTCCCCAGGTGGCTGAGATCTTGGTGGAGGCTAGGAAACCCTCCACTAGGTCTACTTATGCCATGAAGTGGAAACGGTTCTCAATCTGGGCCGCTTCAAAAGGCTTCAAGCCTCTCTCTTGCTCAGTTGGGCGACTGCTGGAGTACCTGCGCCATCTCTTTGACCTGGGTCTTAGTCACTCGTCTCTGAAGGTACACATGGCGGCCATTTCGGCCTACCATGTTCCCTTCGCAGACAGGACGTTTGCTCAACTGGAAGTCTCTAAGACTTTCCTCAGAGGGGTTCTTCACTTGAGACACCCATCCGAGTTCCCACCCCTCCCTGGGATTTGAACTTCGTTCTTGAGAAACTTACTTTGCCTCCTTTTGAACCGGCAGCCTCAGCAGACGTGAGGTTCCTTTCTAGTGTCCATTACCTCTGTTTGCAGGATTTCCGAGATCCAGGCCCTGATGTGTAAAATCCCGTACTTGATTTTTCACAAGGAACGTGTGGCTCTGCGCACCAATCCTAAGTTTCTCCCCAAGGTGGTAGCGGAATCTACATTGAACCAGTCCTTAGAGTTACCCGCTTTCTTTACGCAGTACTCCAACCAGGGAGAGTATCTACTTCACTCTATGTATGTTCACCGGATCCTGAGATACTACACTAACAGAACAAAGGATCTCAGAAAGACTGATAAACTGTTTGTCTCTCTTGCCCCCAAAAGAGAAGGCAATGCTGTTTCCAAGCAATGCTTGTCTAAATGGTTGGCTCATTGCATCACCTTCTGTTTTGACAAAGTGCAAGGAGACCCTTCCGGGTCAAGTAAGAGGACATTCCATCAGAGGAGTCGCTGCCTCGGCGGCATGTTTCAAGAACATGTCAGCGGCAGACATCTGTGCTGCTGCCACTTGGACTTCTGTTCATACATTTACAAAACATTACAGTTTGGATATTGGCTCTCGCCGTAGAGCAGGCTTCGGGCTCTCTGTTCTGCAAGGCCTCCTTTCTTAAGGCCTTCACAGCTAGAGGATCTACTTTGAGTAGCTTTCCTCCTCCCGTGTGCTTCTTCTTGTTCCAGACTGCTTGGGACTCAGTTCCATATGTAATTACCTACTGCAAGAGCCCTCTCGAATTAGTACAGTTACTTAAGAACTTACCCTAATAGTAAATCTTCGAGAGAGGTTCTTGCAGTAGGTAATCATCCTCCTCCATCCCCTCCATCCCTTTTTCAGCTCCTTTTCCAGTGAGGGAAATGTTCACTTCTCTCTCTCTGGCCTCTTTGGCCCGTGGCGGAAAGAACTAAAAGGTGGGCGTGAGGGACCACCCCTTTATACCGACGTCTCCTGGCGCCGGTCACCTGACATGGGGCGGTCCCTTGCCAGAGGCTGCTAGCTAGAAATTTTTCTGTGGGGTCCTGACGCCTGCTGGTTTCAGTCCTATATGTAATTTTCTACTGCAAGAGCCTCTCTCGAAGATCTACTGTTACGGTAAGTTCTTGTGTAACTGTATTTTCTTTTCCTGCCGTCGACTCGCGAGCATTGGCCTCACGGTCCCACTCTAGCGTACGACAACTAGAACTTTCAAAGTTTTACCTACTAAATGTTGGCATCTCCAACTCCTTCCTCAGAAGGACATCCCTCCAAATGTGCCTGTGGCAAATGGATCCCTTTCAAGGATCTCCATTTGTCCTGCCTGCGGTGCTTAGGCTCTGAACACGACACCAAGGCCTGCTCCTTTTTCCAGATGTTCAACAGTCGCACCCAGATCCGTCGCCAGAAGGCACTTCAGGAGTTCCTCTTGGAAGAAAAGTTAAGCATGGACAAAGACCCTGCCTTCAGAGGTGATTCTACCTCTAAGTCCCATAAGCACCAGGACAAGCATCGGGAAAAGGCCAGGTCCATATCCTGTAACCGGGCCTCGGACTCGTACACCAGCTCAGGCTCCAGGCACTTAGACCGCGCTCTCTCCAGGGCCCGCGCTCAGCCCCCTCCAGTAAAGGTTAAGTCTTCAGGCAGCACTTCGGCTTCTCTGCATCCCATCAAGACTGTCAGGCCTTCGGCTTCCTTAACACCCTCCCGGGCCTCCTCAAGGTCTTCAGACTGTCACCAGGCCAAGTCCTCTTCAAAACAAGCTTCCTCAGAGAGACACCGGGACTCCGACGCCAGATCAGCCTCCCAGCCTCCTAGGGGTCCGGATCCCCCTCCCAGGAAGACTAAGGACCTGACGTCCCTAAAACGGATGGACCCGAAGCGGGCTTCCGACCCTTCATCGGTTAAGCGTTCGTCGGACCAGGCGTCGGCTAAGCACCAGATGTCACTGAGATGTTCGCCGGAGCCGAAGACTGCCTCCCTGTCACCGGTGGACACTGGTCACCGGGACTCTACAGAGGAGTACCTGACGTTGCCTGAGGACCAGGCAGGCGACAGTGAGGATGTCGGGCTTCCACAGGAGCCTTCGCCAAACCCGGCCACGCCCTCGGACCCGACGCCCGATACCGGCAACTGACCACTGGCGCCAGGTTCATCGTCCGGTATGAATATTCAAGAGGTCAAAGATCTCTCTACCTTTTCATGGGACACAATAAAGAAGGGTATGATCCCAGTCAAACCTCCTCCTACTCCTTCACTTCCTACTCCCCCTCCTCCACCGCAGGGGGCCAGCAGGAAGACCACCGCTCCCCAAGGAACCTACTCCACCTCCTAGGGGAAGATCCAAAGAACGGAGAAGGCTCCCTTCAAGATCTCCCTCAGGGTCTCCCAGTCCTAGATGGTCCACTCTGTAGGGGGATGATTCTAGACCTGACACCTGGGATACCTCCAGATCTCCTTCTCTGATCAGCATCCCATCACCTGACCCACGAAACCTGCCCAGATCGCCTCCGGATGATCCCTCTTTTTTCCAAAATCATGAGGCACATCCAGGAGAACATGGGATGGGATTCGGAAGATCTCGACCCCGAGAGACAGCGCCTAGCTCGTTACCTTCGGCAGAAGGACCCGAAGCCTGTGGTACCACCCTTGGTGGACACCTTCACGGACGTCAGCAAGGCTGCATGGAAGCATCTGCAGTCCACCCCTGTGCTGCCGAAGAAAGATGACTGCCTGTACAGGGCCCCTGTAGAGGGCCAGTACTTGGCACAGCAACCCCTGGCTGATTCCCTGGTCATTACGGCCTCCCATGATAGGTCTCAATGACCACAACATCTGAGTACACAGCCACCGGACCAGGAATCCAAGCAGTTGGATGCCCTTGGGAGGCGTATGTATGGGGCTGCCACATACTCCATCAGGTCACTGAACTATCTGACTCATATGGTCCAGTTTCAGAATGCCCTGTGGGAACAGGGTCAGGACCTGGTTGACCAGCTTCCGGATGGCAAGCAGAAGGCTGAACTCTTGAACCTTCTCCGCACAGGGTCGGACGTGGGGACGAAAGTGTTAAGAGCCGCGTACGACTCTCTGGACTCGTCTGCCGGGGTGCAGCTTCAGGCTTCTGTCTCCAGAGATGCTCCTTGCTCAGTGTCTCCGGATTTACCCCGGACATACAGAAGAGTATCCTGGTACGTCCCTTATAACAGAGAGGTCCTGTTTGGGGAACCCTCTGAAAAGGTCATCGCCAAGCTTCAGGACACCGGGAAGGCAGTAAGGACTGTACAGGCTATGTACAGACCCAAATCTGGTCCCTTTAATAGTAACCAGAACCGTTTTCGCGGCAGACGATGACAGCGGCCATGTTCCGGCCAGCAGCAAAGGGGTACCTTCCACGGTAAGGCCCAACCTAAGCCTTCCCCAGGCCGAGGTCAGCGGTATACCAGACCGGCCCTAGCCTGCGGGGGGTAATGCCGCCACAGCATGACTCCTTCCCGGCCCCCGCCCTACCTCTGGATCAACAGGCAGCAAAGTTCGGGGGTCGCATTGCACGCCACTTTTCAGGGTGGCAGTCGATAACCTTCAACTGGTTGAGAGGCCACTTTATAGAATTCCTCGACCATCCACCGTCAAGACCTCCCCTGCTTTCCTGTTATTCGGGTCAGCATGCACAGCAGGAGGTGCTCGCACTTCTGGAGAAGGAAGCTATAGAGCACGTACCAAGGTACTAGAGAGGTGCAGGTTACTTTTCCCACTTCTTTAAGGTTCCCAGAAAGACAGGGGACCTCCGTCCGATACTGGATCTCAGCGATCTCAATGCTCCGGTCCTTTACAAACACTTCTGCATGGTGACCCTTCCCGGTTTGATAGCCATGCTCAAGCAGAGCACCTTCCTGGCGTCCTTGGACATGCAGGATGCCTACCTGCACAAACACATTGCTCAAGCGCACAGGAAGTTCTTGCTCTTCAAATTTTTGGGTCGCCATTATCAGTTCCGAGCCCTCCCTTTCGGACTGTCATCGGCACCTTGGGTCGTAGCAGTGGCTCTAAGACAAGGCCACTATGTGTTTCCCTACCTGGATGACTGGCTCCTCGTGGCACCCTCTTGGGAGGCTCTGATGTCTGCAATTCACTGTACTCAGTCCCTGTTCGGGACGTTGGGCATCATTATCAGTCGGGAGAAGTCATTACCTGGTTCCGTCACAGAAGGCACAGTTCTGGACACCGTCCAGGGGAGAGCTTTTCTGCCCCAGGACCGAGCGGAACATATCAGATCCCTCATCAGGGACATCTTGGCAAAGAAGACTGTCCCAGCCAGACTGGTCCTTTGCCTGCTCGGAAACATGGCTGCGACCATTGCAACAGTCCCGCTAGCCCGTCTCCACATGCGGGTGACTCAGTGGATGTTACGGGTTCAGTGGGATCAGAAGCAAGACCATCTGCAGCTTCCAGTTCGGATCACGAATGCCGTAATCCGGGATTGGCAATGGTGGCTAGATTCACAGAACCTGTCGGTGGGGGTCCCCTTCATTGCACCGTCTCTGATTATGACGCTCTCCATGGATGCCTCAGGGATCGGTTGGGGAGCACACCTCGACAGGGTCAGGTCTCAGGGTTCGTGGACACCCCAGGAAGCTCATCTCCACATAAATATTTTGGAAATGAAAGCAGTTTTTTATGCTGTGCAGGCCTTCCAGTCTGAGATCCCACCAGGTACTCTCCTATTACAAACAGACAATATCGCAGTGATATTTTACCTCAACAAACAAGGAGGCACCCATTCCTACCCGCTTTGCAGGGAGGCCATGAGGATGTGGGATTGGGTTCTCCGACACTGCGCAGACCTCATTGATGTTCATGTCCCAGGAGTGGACAACGTCATCGCAGATAGCCTGAGCTGCTCTCAGGCCAGAGTCCATGAGTGGGAACTACTCCAAGAGGTAGTAGAGGATCTGTTTCACAGATGGGGCACACCAGACTTAGACCTTTTCGCGTCCCCATCCAACGCAGAACTGCCCAATTTCTGCTCGCTAGATCCAGGGCCTGGTGTTTTCTGGTGAGACGCGTTGTCCTTCTCTTGGACGGGCAGATTCCTCTACACTTTTCCTCCCTTCCCGTTGATCCAGAGGGTCCTTCTGAAACTCAGCAGAGAGCAGGCAACGCTGATATTTATTGCGCCTTTTTGGCCCAGACAGATTTGGTTCCCTCTGCTACACCAGCTGTCCTAGGAACCTCCGGTGCCGCTGCCAATCAGCTCTCACTTATTGTCCCAGGAGGCAGGTTCTTTGGTCCATCCGGACCTTCGCTCTCTGAACCTGCACGCCTGGCTCCTAGAGACATAGCTATCATGCGGTACAGGGTCTCGCAAGAGGTAGCAGATGTTCTAGCGGCTGCTAGAAAACCGGCCACTCATGCCACATATGCCATGAAATGGTGCAGATTTTGCCTCTGGGCTCAAGCACGAGGCCTTTCCCCGCTGGATTGTCTGGAGGGGTCGGTCCTGGACTACCTCCTGTCTCTCTTCCAGGCAGGCTTGGCCTACTCCTCTATTAAAGTACACCTTTGTGCCATCTCAGCCTATCATACATCTATAGACCGACGTCCCATAACTCAGCTGGACACAGCACGAGCCTTCCTGAGGGGTGTTCTCCACCTTAGACCTCTGATCAAGGATCCTATTCCTCCATGGGATTTACCCTTTGTCCTGGAGCAGTTCACACTGCCACCTTTTGAACCAGCCACGGATTGCAAGCTACGTCTCCTAACATGGAAGATGTTATTTTTAGTTGCCGTTACTTCGGCCAGAAGGATTTCTGAACTTCACGACTGATATGCAAAGAACCTTATTTGTTTTTTCACCAGGACTGGGTGTCCCTAAGGACAAATCCCAAGTTTCTACCGAAGGTGTTCTCTGCTCTCACCCTCAGTCAGGATATCGACTTACCAGTGTATTTTCCTAAATACTCCAATAGAGGAGAGACCCTGTTGCACACTCTAGATGTGCTTAGGTGTCTAAGATACTACCTGACCAGAACTAGCCACCATGGTAAATTTGATCAGCTTTTCGTCTCCTTCGCCCATAGGATGATGGGAGCTCCTGTTTCTAAACAATTGCTGTCCAGGTGGCTCATCCATTGTATCACGTTCTGTTACCAGAAACATAACACAACCGTTAATAGGCTCAGTTAAGGGTCATTCCACAAGGGTGGTGGCTACCTCCTTTGCAGCCATGAAGAATGTGTCCATTTCAGCCATCTGCGTGGCAGCTACTTGGAGCACCGTGCACACCTTTATCAGGCATTATAGCCTGGACGTTGCATCATGGTGAAGAGCTGGTTTTGGTCTAGCAGTTCTTCAGGGACTCTTATCCTAGGCTTCGGTCCAACTCATGATCTCTACCTAGCCTCTTCCCACCTGCGAGGGATTTCCAGTATTGCTTGGGAATCAGTCCTAATGGTGTAACCTGCTGCAAGAGCTGTTTCTCGAAGTAAGATAGTACAGTTACTTAAGAACTTACCGCAACAGTGGATTTTCAAGAACAGCTCTTGCAGCAGGTAGTTTCCCTTCCACCATCCCCTCTGGAGGTACAGTTGTTCCAGTATCTCTTTTCTAAGATTAGGTGTTTCTAACACCACTCTGAAAACCTTTTGATGGTGGATCCTCATCTCCGCTTCTGATGTCATCTAGCGTCCGGGAGTCTCCGGCGAGAGAACTGGGGATTCTGAGGGACCGCCCCCTTTTATATGATGCCTGACATCGGGGACGGTCTCCGCTGAATACTGCTAGCTAGAAAATTTCCGTGTGGTCCTGGCACCTGCCGACTTCAGTCCTAATGGTGTAACCTGCTGCAAGAGCTGTTCTTGAAGATCTGCTGTTACGGTAAGTTCTTACGTAACTGTACTTTATTCACCTGTAACTGTAGTCCTAGAAGTACTGTATGGTGTACACCCACACAACCCACCTGACCTCCCCTGGCAAGTGGCACATGGATCCCTGCTTCCAGCGTGCAATATCTGATGTCATGGGGCAGAACCAAGGAGGATATAACCGGGTGTGTTGGAGGAGCTTCACTTAAAAACATTCTGGCTGAAATTAAAGGGAAAGGAAGACTGCCTGGGTGTGGATATGCACCATGTACCACTTCCAGAACTTCAGTTGCAGGTGAGTAACCCTCATTTATTAACCAATTCCAGCATGAATAATAAATGTGCTCAGAGCCACATAGGGCTACAATACTCCACAGCAGTATGTTCACTTAAGCAGAACTATGCAACTAGTGCTCCTAGATGACTTATAAAACAGGCTGTGCCTATACGAAGTTGTTGCCTCTCGTCTAGCTGACAGCAGAAATGGTTCTCGTCATGTTCTCTCTTCGAGCACTACTGTTGTGGATGGATCACAGCAGACTACTCGAGGGTGTTCCATTCCTTGTACCAGCCGCTGTGCAGACCCATGGTAAGGATCTGTATCAGCTGCTGTACAGATCCTCACCATGCATGTCTCGAGCTCATGTTGGGGTGCCAATCTCTGTCCCTTCCAGAGACACGTGTCCTGGACCAAGGTGGAGGCTGAACCACGCCATAAATGCCTTTGAGATGAGAGCTGTCACTTTACAGCCTCCAAGTGTTTGAGTCATCTGTGTCCTGGTCCTTTGTTGATACCGACTGACCATGTCCATGTCAGGCGCTACATAAACAGAAAATGAGGGTACTCACTCCTGTTCCCTAGGAGGGGATGCATTGAGTGTGTGGTACAGGGCAATGTCTTGTGACCTACAGCTGTCAGCCATGTTTCTCCCAGTACTCCAGAATGTCTTGCAGACAGGCCAAGTAGGTCTCAGTCCCTTATACATAAATGTGAACTGTTGAAGTCTGTGGTAAACAAACTCTTTGCAAGATAGGTTGTCCAGAGTTGGACTTTTTTGCGTCCCCACACAATGCAAAACTGCCATGTTTCTGTTTGCTAGCTCCAGAGCCTGGTCTCAGTTCCTTATACATAAATGGGAATTGTTGAAATCTGTGGTAAACAACCTCTTTGCAAGATGGGTTGTCCAGAGTTGGACTTTTTTTTGCATTCCCCACACAATGCAAAACAACCGTGTTTCTGTTTGCTAGCTCCAGGGCCTGGTGTTAGTGAGCACGAAAGAATGGCGCTTGCAAAATGGTGTGCACTGAAATAAGGTCGGGAAAAACACCGACCACAGCAGAAACAAAACGCGCCATTGAGGAACATAGCATTATCATTTGCCCCACACATTCCCTGGACTAAATATAACTTACTCTGAGGGGATTTGGACGGGGGGGGGTCACTGTTTAAACAAAAGAAATGCTGCAACATTATGGGACTTTGTGGGAACTGAACAGTGTCCCCAGGTCCCCTGCGCCACTAGGTGCTGGTGCCCTAGCCACTCCACCATGGGAGCAGCTCGACCAGGTACCATACCAGCAGCCTTCTTGACACTCCCCCATCAGGACATACAGCGTCAGGGGTAGCGGTTATTCTTGAATGCTGAAAACCCCCTGTTGCTGTACATTGTTTAGCTGTTTATGTAGCATGGTTATTCCTGCACTGTTTTGAGTGCGCTATATTGACCCGGTACCTGATGCACCTTCCTGTTTATTACCCTGAGCAAGCCAACCAGGGTGAGGAATTGCCCCATACTCTTGATGTACATTGAACACTGAGATTCTGTGTTGCTTGCAGTATGACCAACAAGAAAACTAACCAGCTTTTTGTTTCATTCACCATGGGGAAAGAATGCACCTCTGTGTCTAAACAATACCTGTCCAGATGGCAGGCTAATTCTATTGTAGGAAACACTGCAAGGAACTTCCTGGTACTGTTCGTGGTTACTCCACACAGGGTGTGTGGTCATTTCTGTTGCTTGTTTGAGAAATGTTCCTGCTGCTGACACATGCGCTGCTGCCTGTTGGAGCACACTCCACACTTTTTACAGTCTGGACATCATCTGTCATAGACATGCTGACATTGTACTTGCTGTATTGCAGAACCTCCTGTCCTATCACTTATCAGACTGTGCCATCCTCCCAGGCTGCTTTGTACTGCTTCAAATGCATTCCAAAGGTGTGGCCTAATGGAGGAGATATCCATGACCCGGAGTCTGAACAGTTGCATCAGAACTTACTGTAACAGATCCTTAAGAGTCTCTTCCATTACACCACACTGTGCCTTCCCTCTCCCTTTCTATCAGAAGGTTCCATCAGATGCTATGCCTAATGCCTTAGTCTATGCATCCTGTTTCCATTCCCATGCTTCTCCGTGTTTTCCTGATGCTGATTTTTTTGTCTCCTGGTTCCTCACAGTTAGAGGCTGTCCTAGGCTAATCTCCAGAGAACTGAAGAGTGTTTGGCCACTCTTGTTTTATATGAGTTGACGCTACATGTCATTGTGGGTGGCCCCAGGCTAGCAAAGAGTTTCTGAGTTGTCCTGACGCTGACTGCTTACAGTTCTAAAGGTGTGGCCTAATGAAGGAGTTTCCTTCAAAGATCTGCTGTTATGGTAAGTTCTTAAGTAACTGTTCCTGTGTGTGTATGTGTGTTTGTATACACACACAGATATATATCTATTCATACATACAATAAACACTGGGCAAGTGTGAGTTACAAGGTGATAATTTTTTTGAGGGGTTTATGGAATATAGCATTGTGTGAGGCCAAAGGCAGAGTAGCTTGTGGAGTTCCATAAGCACTGAGATTGAATTGTCATCTTGTAATTCACCCTTGAATATTTTTTTTTTTAATATTATAGGGCTAATCCAATTATGCGTAATAAACGACCCCCAGTGTCATTTTTGTGGCTCAGTGTGAAGAAGCGATTAGAGCCAGGAGGTCCATGAGTGAAACAGAACGCACAAGGAAAATGGGTAGTGTGACACCTGAAAAACTTAGAGATTTGATTGACAGCTTGTGATAGTTCATGGAATTTGATTGACAGGTGATGAATCTGTTAGTCACATTGTGATGATAATCCACAGCTAGCCGTGAATTATCGCAACCCTTCAATCCGATACCAAGAATTATCTGATCTGGAAAGTGCTTTCTTGATGCAAATTATTGGCCTTAGCCATATAACGGATAATCCACCACAGGGCTTATGGTAGTGCTCTGATACACGCATGCCGTGGTGTGCATTATGTGTCACAAGGTCGTAGGCCGAGTGCGTTCAGCTACCCAGGGAACATGTGTAACAGAGGATGACTGTACGCCCTGTAGTGGATTATCTGTCTTCTGAAATAGACATGGCCAGAATTTTTTTGGATGGGGGGGTTGGTGGTCAAGCATTCCATCTGCCACAGTTAAAGGTGATCTCGTTGATGCTGTCATATTTTTTTTTCTTCAACTTGTTTAACCAGGAGTAGCACACTAAGATGAAAGCTAGTTTACAGGTGCGACCTGGGAGCACAGGGAAGCTAAGTGATTTGCTCAGGGTCACACAGTATGCAAGTGGGGGCTGTGGGATCCAAACCCAGGTCTCCAGATTTGCAGCTCAGAGCCTTAATACCACTGCGCTATACTGCCTTTGCTTGTACTGTAGTTTGACCAAGCAACGTTCATTGTGGTAAAATTGACAAAATTTAAAAGCGTCATGTTTTTTGTATTAATACTAGTATTCCCTAGGTGTTTGTTAGTACATACTCTGAAATTGCTGCTGACTATGCAGTAAAGAGAGCAAACGAGTTGGCAGCTTCACAAGCATAGAAGAGCGAGCGTTCCTATAGCAGTCTTGCTAACCCCTGCATCTTTGCTTGTGAGGCCGCTGACTCGCTCTTATTTTTGTAGAGTCATTGGTGCTTTCAGAAGATTTACTAACTAAAACACCTGTATTTACTAGTGTTGATAAGGAAAATGATGTTTTTAACTTTTGACAGTGTCATTTTTACTGCAGTGAACCCCACTCAGTCATGCTACACTGCAAGCTGAAAGTGAAGGTTAAACCAGTCCAGAGAATCAAACCGGTAACTGAGGGAGTCCTCAAATGGCAGGATTGACCAGTTAAGTGTTTATTTTATTTATTTTTTGGGGGGGAGTCGATAAGGTAATACACAGTAATTTGGGGGGGGTTTATACACAGTGTGGGATAGTCAATATATTTGATGGTTAATAACTGTTTTAACGATAGGCTATTTCTGACATCCTGTTTTCCGGTTTGTGCGTGCCAGGTGTGGAGTGACCTACTGGTACAGGGTGGTAGAAAGAAGGTTATGAGGAAGGAGAAGTGCAGGTGTGTGGGCGTTGTGTAATGCACGGTCATGTGGTATATTTTATCCAGTCGGGAGAGTGGAGTTAGTGTTTTTTCATACTCATTTTATTTATTTTTTTGGTTTTGCTTACTTTTTTTTCCTGACGTGGCCCCGATCGGGGCTCCTCCTCCTCTCCTCTGTCCACCCGCACCAATCTCACGGGCCACCACTTTGTACTCCCCCACGGCTTATTCCCCATGGCAAGGGACCCCCTATTCCCCCACCAAGCACGGATGCGGATCATGTGGTGCCCGAGGAGACAGCACGTGCCGGCCGACAGCCATCAAACCACGTGACCTGGAGTCAGTATTTCTGCTTTTCTCCCCTTGTGGGAGCGTGGCGTGCTGCGACTCCTGTTACACCCACGTCAGGTGTCTGCTGCGTCCCTACCCCATATTCATGCGGCCGTGCCGCCAGCCCCAGCCTCGCTAGACTAGCGTGCACTGCTGCGGATCTCTGCAGAGATGGAGGGCAGTCCATCGGATGCTCAGTCCATATCCTCCCTGGCAACCCGTGCTTGTTCCTGAATACGGGTCACTGGCGCAGTGCGAGGTGTGGCGATCAGCACCTCAACCCTGTGTGCCACTGGGCCAACTTTGTACTCATTTTATAAAGCTCTATATGTAGATGTAACATAGTTATAGCAGATCTATTTTTATTTCGAAATTACCATCCTCCCTCAAACCAAAGGTCTCAAGTTTGCTGTGGGTAATAAGTGGAAATTATACTCTAGGGACATGGATATGATTATTCACTTTTGTTGGCAGTTGCCTTTCCCTTTAAGACTCCACCAGAACATCTTCAAGCTGGCTTTAACCACCCACCCAGGTGGTAACTCCTTTGCATCTGCTCTGATGCCATATCTTCCTTTCCACTGGAAGAAGCAGGTTCCCTCCTTACCGCTCTCACGCTTAGGAGGCCCTTTGCTGTAACTTTCCAAGTTAATAAAAAAAAAAAACTGTCTTCAGGCTCATTTTTCTCGACTGATGGACAATGACAAGTCCACTCAGGAGATGCCTTTGTGAGTAGATGTTCTGGACGGATTCTCACACTGTGCGGGTATTGCCTGGGCCACAAGCACGATCTCCAGGCCTGCGTTATCTGTTGTACATTTCACCATTCTGTTCTCGAGGACTGCTGCACCTGCTTAATTTGGGGCCGATCAAATGAACAGCACCCACCGGTCAAGTCGAAGGATGCCCGCCGGGTGGTTTCAGAGGCTGTGGGACTGCAGAACAGCTAGTGGCATTCGAGGCGTGGCCCAGGCCGCTGCTCAGACCTGCTCGGCTTCCGCCTTTTTGCCGCTCTGTCTGGGCGCCTCCTTTACTGGGGTGTTTAAGGACTTGTGCCAGGCTCTCCTGACTCACGGCCAGGGCCCCTTGTAGGCACACAATTCCAGGCCTATAAGAGAAGCCAAAAAACTGTCTCGCCGTTGATCTTGGGATCAGGAACGCTCTCACCTTCGGGCTTCCGATTCCTGTGTTTCACCAGATGCGACTTCATTTGAATCTTAGGTCCAGGCCGCCGGCTCCATGGTAACCCTGTTGGGCCATTTGGCCAAGATGATGGGCGATCTTCCGGCTGAGATCTTTTTTGATCAGGTCGACCAGTTGTTGACCGAGGAGGCCTATACTTCCTTGTCCGTGACTTTGGTTCTGACTCAGGGAGGGATGGATCAGTTTGCTGACTCACTGCCTCTTGTTACAGACCAGGATCCAGAGGGCCCCGGCTCACGTTGGCACCCTCTAGGGCCCACCACCTGTCCCCCTGTCTGTCGAGGTCCCGGTCTTATTCCTGTGGGTTGAGCGTCTCATGCTGATGTCTGCGCTACTGCTCTAGATGCCTGGGAAAGTGGCCCCACCGCTATTCTTCATCCTCGTCGTCCTCTAGTGAGGAGAGGCTTTGGCGCAAGTTACGTTAACACAACGAGGAATTCGTGGCAACAGCTGGTATTCACCGGTATGAAGCCTCTGCCGGCTCCTACACCCGCCATCACCTGGCTTTCACTGCAGAGGCCAATGCCTTCTCTGCCTCAGGAGTGGACCAAATCGGTCCTGGCTCTGCCTACACTGGCATCTCTGCCAATCCCGGTGGGCCTGCCACCTAAACAGCAGAAATCCAGTACTCTGACCAAGGAATCTTGGCAGGCTTCGGGTCTTCCCCATCAGCTGTCTGTCAGTTACCCCTGATCATCAGCAGCGATTCAGGCAGTCGACCCCTGTTTGACAACTCCTCGGAGTCAGAGGGGCCCTCCTTACACTCCCGTCCGAGGGACTTGAGTCAGCTGGGGGTCTCTCGCTGGATGAAGGCCCTACTTTCTTCATGGGCCTTCTCCGCCTGATCTCGGAATCCACGGGTCTTAAGATGGAGCCCGTTCAAAAATAGGGCTCGGTACCCTCTTCCCGAGATCTTGGACTAGGTTGACTCCCCTGGAGAAGCTTTTCTGATTGCAAAGACCATTCTCTGCCCTGCCTTGGAGCTTTGGCAGCGACCTGCCTCCTGCCCAGCGCTGTCGGCTGGGATGGTCTGCAAGTATGCAGTCCCTATTGGCTCCCTATCGGCGCCCTATCGGGATTCACAAAACATCCCTCGGCTGTCTGATTCTGTGTTCAGGCGTTCCGGCAAGATGGGGGTCATCGATAAACCCCCTAATAAGGAGTCTAAAAAATTGGACCATTTTGTGTAAAAGGTCTGTGCTGCCTCTTCACTTTGCTTTCGCCAGGCGAGCTTGGCCCTCCTGATGGCCCACTTCTCAAATTTTGTTTGGCGCTTTGGATGAGGTGCTCCCTCATCTTCCAGCGAACCTCCAGACCGTGACTACCAGACAGGTCCGAGATTGGGGTCGGGCTATGGCTAAGCAGCAGCTCCAGACAGCCATGAACACTGGGGACTCCTGTGCCTCTTCTGTCATGACTGCAGTTGCCATGCAGTACAGGGCTTGGCTGCGGATCTTGACCTTTACGGCAGACACCCAGCACAGGCTGGTGGATGTCCTTTTTTTGGGCACTGATCTGTTCAGGCGTGGGGTCGGGGGCCACCTCACACGCATTGAGAAGTCCAGTGCACCTTGGACTCTGTGACATCTGCCCAGAGAGACTCCAGGGGCTCTAAATAGCAGAAGAAGCCCTTGCGGTCCACCTCCAATCCTGCGGCCAACCAGCAGTATCCCAAGCTGGGCAGCAGGCTCAGGCCTGGCGACCTCGGCCGAAGTCAGTAGCCACAGTCGTCTGCAAGCCTGGAGGATGAGGCCCTGGTGGTTCCTCAGTGGGGCCCTCCTCCGCCTCCAAGCCTGCCCAGTGACGGTATGAGGGTGCCTCCCTCACACCTGTCACACCACCCCTAGGTCTTCCCGTGGGCTGGCTCAGCCACTTCCTTTCTGCCTGGTCTGTTGTCACCATGGATAGGTGGGTTCTTGAAGTGGTCGATCAGGGTCTGCCTCTGAAGTTCGAGCAGTAACCCGCCTTGCCGAGCCCGTGCCCCACAGTAGGACATGGTATCTGCAGACATTCTGTCAGCCCTGTGGGATGACATTGCCCAGCTCCTCCATAAGGAGGTTGTGGTTCCTGTTGCAGACACTCCGGAAAACCAAGGGTTCTAGGGACATGGATATGGTGTACTTATCCATACGTTCTGGCAGTGTCCTTTCTCTTTGAGATGTGTTGGAAAGTCCTCAAGCTGGCTCCTTCCACCCACCCAGGAGGTATATCCCTCAGCTCCGCCCCATTACACCAGATGTTCCTTTCCGCTGGAAGAAGCAGGTTCCTTCCTTACCCCTCCCGCATTGAGTAGGCCCTAGCGTTAAAAATCTTCAGATTTACTTCCAAAAACTTCAAACTCTTACGAGTTTCCGTCTTCAGCTCGATCTTCAATCATGACCGCTATGGACGATAAGTCTACGCCCAGATTTCACCGGTGCCGAAGTGGGCAGAAGATGTCACATACCGACCCTCACACCACGTGCATCTACTGCCTGGGCCACGATCATGATACCCAGTCCTGTGACATTTGACATGCGTTTCACGCAGTGGTCCTTGAGGACAGCCTTGCCCGTCTGAAGTTGGGCTGCCCGGAAAAATGACATCTGTTGGTCAAATCTAAAGATGCCCGTTGAGTGGTCTCTGCAGCTGTGGGGTCTGCTGAGCAGTTGGAACAGCTTACAGCCTTTGAGGAGGAGGCCGCTCAGGCAGCCATGCAGTCCTCCTCTGCTTTTGCCTTTGTTCCACTCCAATTGGGCTCCACCTTTTTGGGCTCATTCAAGGAGCTGTGCCAATCCCTCCCAACTAAGGGGCAGGGCCCATCGAGTCCGCACAGCTCCTACTCTCGCAAGAAGGCATCGAAGAAAGAGAGAAGACGCACCGTCGATGTTCCTGGGACTGGGAATGTTCTCTGTCTCAGGACTCTCAGGTTTTGACCACAGTCGAAACTGCGGCCTTGGCCGCTGGTTTCACATAGACCTCGTCTGGCCAGATGGTTGAGACGCTGGCTGATGATGCGGCAGAGATTTTTCTCAACCCTATAGACTGTTTTCATCCGAAGAGGTGAACAATGCTCTTTGCTGGACTCTGGTCCTGCTCGTGACCTCAGAAGGGGCTGCTCAGTCCGCTGAGCAGTACCCTCCAGTCACCAACCCAGACCAGGAGGAGCCATGGCACTCCACAGCTCCCTCAGAGATCCCCCATCAGCACCCCCAGCAGCTGAGGTTGAGATCTCGGTCTTCCTCCTCCTCCAGTGGGTCGAGCAGCTTCTGCAGTTATCTGCCCTCCCACAGGAAGCGGCGCTGCCGCTTTTCCTTGTCTTCATCCTCCTCGGGTGAGGAGAAGCTTTGGCACAAGTTGCGTCGACACTACGAAGACTTCATGTGGCAACAGTTGGTGCTAGCTGGTCCGAAGTCAACCCCGACTCCCACACCGGCCATCACTTAGCTGTCGCCGACTTCCCCTGCTAGGTCGGTCGAGACTGTTCCCTCCTCCAGCGGAGCCGGTGCAGACCGTCCCAGCTCGGCCGAAGCTGGCCTCTCTACCAATCCTGGTGGAGCCACCACCCAAAAGGTCACTGACTGGTGCTCTGACTGAGGAGTCTCAGCCGGCCAAGGGACTTTAACATCGGTTGTCGGTCACCCTCATGCCTGACCATCTACGGTGGGTTGAGAGTGACTCGGGCGGTCGGACGTTTATGTGACTCAGAGTCCGAGGATTCCTCACTGCACTCTCGTCCGGTCAACGTGGAGTCCGTGGGGATCTCTCGACAGAGGAAGGGCCCACTTCCTTTATGGGCATTCTTCGCCTCATGTCCCTGTCCACTGGGATGAAACTGGATCCCATCTAGAAGCAGGCTTGCTATCCCTCACCAAGATTCTGGACAAGGGACTCTCCGGAGGATTTCCCAGTGGCCAAGGCCATTGTCAGCCCAGCCCTGGAACTTTGGCAGCTCCCCACGTCCTGCCCAGTGCCCGAATGGCATGCAGATATGCGTTGCTCACTGGTACCCTCTTGGGTTTCATGGAGTACCCCTTAGCCGAAGGGTTGGTGGCTGACTCCGTGTTTCGGCGCTCAATCAATTTGGGGGATGTTGACAAGCCGCCGAACAAGGAGTCCCAAGAAATTGGACCACGTGGCTAAAAAAGTCAGTGCTGCTTCCCCACTCGGCCTCCGCCAGGCGAGCTCATCCGTCATGATGGCACACTTCTCCTATGCTCTCTTGGGTTCTTTGGATGAGGTGATTCCTCTCTTACCTGTGGAGCTCCAGACCATGGTCAAGCAGGTCCGAGATCAGGGCTGAGATGTGGCCAGGCAGCAACTTCAGACGACTCTGGATTTGGGTGATTCCTGTGCCTGCTCGGTGGTAGCCACAGTTGCCATGTACCGTAAGGCTCAGCTGTGGATGTTGACCTTCACGGCAGACACTCTGCACGAGCAGGCAGATGTTCTGTTCCTGGGCACCGATCTGTTTTGGCCCGGTGTGGAGGGTCATCTCCAGTGTATCGAAGTCCAATGCCATCTTGAACTCCGTGACATCTGCACGGAAGGATCCCAAGGGCTCTAGGCAGCAGAAGCGAAAGCCCTTCCAGTCCTCCACTTCTGCGGCAAAACCAGCCCAGCATCAGCTGGCCATCAGACTCAGTCTTGGCAATTCAGGCCCAAGTCAATGGCCTTGGTGGTCTATAAGCCTAGAGGGGAAGGGGCCTGGTGGCTCCTCACCCGGGTCCTCCAAGCCTGCTCAGTGACGGGATGAGGAGTGCCATCCTCATGCCCGTCATGCCTCCCCTGGGTCCTCTTGTGGGGGGGTCGGCTTCACCACTTCTTTCCACCTGATCCGTTGTCACTGCGGACAGGTGGGCTTTGGAAGTGGTTGGTCAGGGTCTGCCTCTGGAATTCAAGCAGTACCCTCCCAGGCAGAGCCTGCGCCCCATGGGAAGACTTGGTATCCGCAAACAGTCATACGAACATACAAAGAAGCCAGCAGAGGAAGGCCATTTGGTCTATCAAGTCTGCTGATATTGCAGGGTCCACAACTTGAGCCAGTGTCCCTGCTCTTCCTCCCCACTCCTTCCATTCTCCCTACCCATGATTCTTACCTTCCCTTTATGCCTATCCCTGCCTCTCTTAAAGTTGCCCACTGTCTTCAACGAGATGATCTCTTCCAGCGACATAGCCCAGCTCCTCCGCAAGGCTGTCGTGGTCAGAATAGCAGATCCTCCGGGACACCCAGGGTTGGTCTTCAGGTACTTCCTGGTGCCAAAGCGGATGGGTTGGCGCCCCATTCTGGATCTGCACGACGTGAACACGTTCATTAATTCACGCACCTTCAGCATGGTAACTCTGTCTCAGATCATACCATCTCCAGAGCAAGACGTGGTTTTGCTCCCTGGATCTTCAGGACACGTTCTTTCACGTCCTGATCCATCAGTCCCACCGACTGTTCCTCCGCTTTCAAGCTGAGGGAACCCTCTACGAGTTCTGGGCCATGCCTTTCGGACCCCAGGATTTTCACCAAATGCATTGTAGTGGTGGCAGCTTACCTGAGGCGCTGAGGGGTCTGGGTGTACCCTTACCTGGACGACCGGTTGATTGCAGGTCCTTCCAGGCAGTAGGTAGAGCGGTCCAGGGACCTGGCTCTCCAGACCTGCACTTTTCTTGGCCTCCTGGTCAACGAGGCCAAGTCGAAACTCATGCCCTCACAGGTGATCAGCCTCATCGGGGCAGAGCTCCACTCTTGCATAGCCAGAGCCCAGCTTCCGGCAGATTGGGTGGAGGTTCTCTCCTCCTTTGCCTGATCATTTCAGGTTGGGCAATTGCGCCTTGCCCGGGACTTCCTGCGCCTTCTGGGTTACATGGCGGCCTGCAACAGCATGGTCTGTTGGGCCTGTTGGAATATGTGCTCCCTGCAATGAGAGCTGACCAGCCAGTGGTCTCAGTGCAAGGGTCACTTTGACCAGCTGGTCACTGTGACCCAGAAGATGTGGGACTCCCTCCAGTGGTGACTAGTCCGGGAGCAGCTGCAGGAAGGGATACCATTTGTCCGCTCCGAGCCAATGGTCATCCTGATGACCAACACCTCTCTCACAGGCTGGGGTGTTCATCTTGGGAAACAGAGCCCACGGGCTCTGGAGTCCTGATGGCACATCAACCTGCTGGAGCTTCAGGCAGTTCAGCTGGCGCTGACTGCATTTGCTCTGTAAGTTTGGGGTCAAGTGGTTCAGGTCTAGATTGGCAACATCATGACCATGTACTACCTCAGCAAGCAGGGCAGGACGAACTCCCTGCCTCTGTGCAAGGAAGCTTTCTCTGTTTGGAATTTTGTGCGCAGCCTGGAGGCGGATCTCCTAGCTATCCATTTGACAGAAGCCTCCAATCAGCTGGTGGACGCCTTTAGCATGGTAGGCAAGGCGTCTCACGAGTGGTCGCTCAAGTCTGAGGTAGTTTAGTCTGTTCTCCCAGTGGGGCACCCCTCAGGGGGACCTGTTCGTCTCAGGGAGAGCGCAAAGCTGAGGCTGTTCTGTGCCTGCCCCCCCCCCAGCAGGGCTCGCTGCAGGGGATGCCTTCTCGAGGCCTTGGACCCCAGGCCTCTTCTGTGCATTTCCTCCACTTCTCTTGATCCACAAAGTGCTGCTCAAGGACAGGAGGGACAAGGCGCAGGTGATCCTGGTGGCTCTGGACTGGCCGCGCCAGTATTTGTACCCCGATCTCCTCAGCAACAGGCTCCCGAGGCGTCTTCCAATACACCTGGACCTGCTCTTCATGAATTGGGGGAAGGTGCTCCACCCGGACCTTCAATCCCTGCACCTGAAAGCCTGGTTCCTGAGTGGCTAGAGTTCCAGGCTTTTGGTCGCTCTGAAGATGTCCTCACTGTCGTGGAGGCATCTAGAAAGGAATCTACCAGAAAATGCTATGCCTTCAAATGGAAGAGATTCTCCATTTGGTGTCAGGGCAAGGGTCTGGGCCCTTTGTCCTGTCCAGTGGCCAGCATTTTGGACTACCTGTGGTCCCTCTCCAAAGAGGGCCTTTGCTCAATGACCCTTAAGGTGCACCTGGCAGCCATCTGTGCTTACCGGGCGCAGGCTGGTTAGCAGTATGTTGCAAAGGAGAAGGTGGTCTGACGCATTTTCAAAGGCTTGGATCACATTTTCCCTCCAGTGCGTGAACCACCACCTCTGTGGGACTTGTTGCTCATTTTGGCAAAGCTCATGGGCAAGCCATTTGAACCGATGCACAGGTGTGAATTGTCTTACCTGTCATAGAAGACTGCCTTTCTGGTGGCTATCACGTCAGCCAGAAGGATCAGTGAGCTCAAGGTGCTTTCGGTTAGGTCTCCTTACCTGATCTTCCACAGGGACAAGGTTGTGCTGCACCCCAACCTGAAGTTCCTCGCGAAGGTTGTCAGAGTTTCATCAGGTGATGACTTCTGGTGTTCTTCCCGAATCGCACCTCGGGGGTCTAATACAGGCTCCATACTCTGGATCTGAGGCAGGCACATGCTTACTACAAAGAGCGCACGGCTGGAGTTCGGGGAGAGGTTCGCCAGCTGTTTGTCACCTACACTGAAGCTGCACCTGGCAGACCTGCAGCCAAGTGGACGATTGGCAGGTGGATCACTTCTTGCATTGGTCTCTGCTATAGGTTGGAGGGTAGGGAGCCTCCCATAGGGCTAAGGGCTCATTCCACCAATCATACCGCTGTGTTGGTGGCTGCTTCTAGGGATATCCCTATCCAGGAAATCTGCAGAGCTGCTACCCAGAAGTCAGCACATGCCTTCATTTCCCATTACCACACTGACCTCGAGTCACGCTGGGATGCTGGTTTTGGAGCCTCAGTTCTCCAATACCTGTTCCCTAAGTAGGGAGTGTTCGCCTTGCTTCCCTCCTCTGAGAGAACTGTTAGGAGTCTGCCAGTTTGTGGATAAGTACACCATATCCACGTCCCTAGAAGCACAAGATCTTACTTTGAGATGCAGCTCTTGTAGCAGATTACACCATTAGTACTGAAGCCGTCAGGCAGCAGGACCCCACTGAAAACTTCTAGTTAGCTACATACAGTGGGGTACCGTCCCTTGACGTCGGCCTCACCCTAGACGTCCCTTGCATCATAAAAGGGGTGGTCCCCCAGCATCCCTCAGTTCTTTTCCCATGGTCATCTCGCAAGCATCGGCTCCACAGACGCCTTCAGCAACCGATCAACGCCATCACTTAAGTATTTCTTTTATTTTTGATACTCCGTTAATTTTTTCTGTTTATTTCTTTCTGCATGTAGTCTTCCCCAACGTCTTCAGTAGAAAGGTACTCGTCCAAGTGTGCCTGCGGCAAACACATCCCGTTTAAGGACAGCCACACGGCCTGTGTACAGTGCCTGGGCCCAGAGCACGACACTAAGGCCATTTCAACAGTGGAACGAAGATCCGCTGCCAACATTTTTTTGGAGACCTTCCTCTTCAAAGAAAAATTAGCGATGCCGAGAAGTACCTCCTCCAATGAAGGCTCCTGTCATAGGTCGAGGAAACTCAAGGAGGGAAAGGGAGAAAGAGCGCTCCTAATCCAAGTCCCGTATGTCCAAATCCAGGGGGAGTTCGGACTCGGCCAGCCGCTTTACCAGATCTCCATCTCGGTCTAAGGCTCAAAAAACCCCAGTTTGGGTTCAGACGTCAGGTGGTTCTGGTTCGGGAATCACACTCCAGCCTCTGAAGATCTGGCTCCAGGTTCATGCCACCATCTGGTCTTTGGGATCTGTAGGCCGGTCTGCCTCTACAGACCGCACAGTAAAAGCACCCTCCAAGTTGACCTCAGTAACTGGCTCTGACTCCCTTGACCGGTGCCGGGGCTCCGACCAGTAGAGACCAGCCTCTCGGCGCGACACCCCCCCCCCCCGAAGCCTTGCGTTCTTTGGGGCGTCTGCTAAATGGACCACAGACCATATATCTGTTAAGAGGACCACGGACGAATGGCCACCGGCCAAGGTCCACACCCAACGACAGGACAATGACACCTCCACCATACCGGAGGTAGGTCCGTCCCGACGGATGTACGAAGAGGACACTAACACCAGGGTTGGATGTCTGAGTGACCCGACAGTCGGTCTAGAGGATGCAGATGTCATATATGAGCTGACAGCACCCAAAGACCAGATGATGGATGTGTTGGGTCAGAGGCCAAAAGACACAGAAGACGGCCAGGCATCTCGGCCACTGACGGGCCAAACGTCAGGTTTGCGGATATCCAAAGTCAAGGATCTGTTCTCCTATTGGTGGGAGACAATTCGGAAGGATGTAGTCTCCAATAAGAAGCACCTTAGGAGTTCAGATTCCTCCTCCTCCTCACAAGAGTCATACTGTTCATCGGATCCTTCCTTGAGATCTCGCTCCCCTTTTAGCATCCCTTCCCCGGATCCGAAGGATTTACCTTGGTCCCCTCCAGATGACCCTAATTTCATGGATATAATGAGACATATCCAAAATAATATGGGGTGGGACACAGAGGATTTGTACTCTGAACGGCACCATCTTGCAAAATATCTCAGGGTTTTGAATAACTGTGAAAATTGAGTAGCACTTTTATTGTAATCAATTGTGAAGAAGTTGGCATATGTATTTTCTAGCAGTTTGTTGCTAAACAAATGGAGACATGAGCTATGCATTATCTCAACTGATTATCAGTTTTACTCGTGAAAATCTAATCAATTTTATAATCTGTGCCAGAAGGATCCGAAACCAGTGGTGGTCCCACTGCTGGTTGATACATTCCAGGACGTGACCAGGGCAGCTTGGAATCACCCTTGCATATCTTCTGCTAGTCCCAGAAAGGCTGACCACTTATAACAGGACTCTGCTGGAAGACCCTTATCTGGGAGAACAACCCGTAGCGGATTCTGTGGTAATCACCGCCATATACGACAGGTCCCAAAGGCCAAAACACCTGAGCACACAGCCTCCGGACCAAGAATCAAAACAGCTAGATTCCTTCTGCAGAAAAATGTATGCATCTGCCACATGTTCCATCCACTCACTAAACTTCCTAACCCACATGGTCCAGTTTCACAATGCCCTGTGGGAGCAAGGGTTGGACATGGCAAGAAATCTACCAGAAGGAGACCAAAAAGAAGAGCTCGTTAAGCTGTTACAGACAGGCTCTGACATGGGCACACAGGTACTCAGAGCAGCTTATGATTCTGCGGATTCGGCTGCCAGAGGAGCAGCAGCAGCAGGTGTATGCCTTAGAAGACACTCCTGGCTGAGGGTCTCGGGCTTCACACCAGATGTCTAGATGGGTATTCTGGATGTTCCCTTCAAGGGCTATGTCCCTTTCAGAGAAGATTCCGAATGGATCATAACAAAACTACTGGACACTGGCAAGGCGTCCCGTTTCGTACAGGCAGTGTACACACCAAAACCATTTCGGAGACAACAGCACTGTTTTCGTGGAAAACGGGCAGCAGTCTAGGTTTGGACAATAGCAGAGAGGTAGCTTTACCCACAAGGGCCCCTCTCGAACAGCAAGAGGAGCAAAATCAAGAAATGCAAAACCCTCCTAGACAAATCTCCCCTCTCCCTCCATAGCCTGACTCTTTGCAGAGCCCTCCTCTCCCACCTGCCCAGGCAGAAGAGACAGTCAGGGGTCCCGTCTCGAAACATCTAGAAGGGTGGCAGTGAATTAACTCCGACCAATGGGTTCTTCAGTTGGTTCAAAGAGGCCACTCTATCAAGTTCACCGGGCAACCACCGTTCAGGCCACCCCTTCTCTCCCAGTATTCCAGCCAGCACTCCATACTGATACAGGAGGAGATTCAGGCCCTTCTAGCGAAGGAGGCCACAGAACATGTCCTTTGGATTCAAAGAGGGAAAGGGTACTATTCCCATTTTTTTCTAGTACCCCAAAAAGACGGGGGATCTATGCCCCATTCTGGACCTCAGCTGTGTCAACACCTTTGTGGCGTACTAACGCTTCAGAATGGACACCTTACCAGGTCTGATCCCGATGCTACACCCGAACGCTTGGCTTGCATTACTGGATAGGCAAGATGCCTAAATCCGCATTCCAATCGCCAAACACCACAGGAGGTTTTTGCTGTTTTAATTCCAGGGGCATCGTTACCAATTCCTGGCACTGTCTTTCGGTCTGTCATTGGCACCCCAGGGCCTTCACCAAATGCCTGGCAGTAGTAGTAGGTATTCCCTTATCCGGACTGGCTCCTCATGGCCTTGTCCAGGACGGGGCTAAACCATGGACTAGAAGACACCTTTTCAATATTCGACGCAGTGGATGTCACTGTCAAGCTGCCAAAATCGCTTCTCGCGCGCCATACCAAAGGCTGCAGTTCATTGGTGCAGTCCTGGACATGACCAGAGGAACGGCCGTCTTGCCAGAGGACAGAGCAGATCGCCTAAGAGGTCTAACCAGACACATCCTGGGGCAGAAACAGATCACAGCATGTGCCATGCTGCATCTTTTAGACCATATGGCGGCTGCCATAGCCACGGTTCCCCTGTCTCGTCTCCATGTGAGAACCATTCAGTGGACACTTCAAGTCCAGTGGGACCAATGCCAGGATGACCTTGAGCAGCTGGTTTTGGTCCCCTGTTTCAGTACACAAGAGTCCTCCTATGGTGGCTAGTCCCAGAGCACCTCGCCATACGACTCTCTTTCCTATCGACCACACCTTCACAGATCCTGACAGATGCATCAGGATTGGTTTGGGGTGCCCATCTTGGTGACAAAATGACACAGGGATTATGGTCCGGCATAGGAGGAGACCTTCAAGTAAATGTCGTAGAGATGAGGGCAGTCTTCTACACCCTGCAGGCCTTGCAGACAAACCTACTCCCGGGACACCAACTGATTCAGACAGACATGTCAGTAGTGTTCTACATCAGCAAACAAGGAGGCACCCATTCATACCAACTCTGTCGGGAGGTGATGAGAGTATGGTATTGGGCAATAGAACACAGTATCACCCTGTCTGCAGTTCATGTTCCAGGGATACAGAACACCCTGGCGGATCTGCTCAGGTGATTCAGATCTAGCACACATGAATGGGAACTTCTGCAACAAGTAGCAGAAACTCTGTTCACAAAATGGGGAACCCCAGCAGGGGATTAAAAGTCCCCAAGCCCGAGGTCCAGGACTTAAAGAATTGGCACCCAGACTCGAACTGCACAACCCTAGTCATTTCGAGGGACTTGGCTGTGCAGTTCAATCTTGGTGCACATGTGCAGTGTCTCTTAGTGAGGTCCAAGTCCATGAACCCCCCCCCGCGTTTACCTCCCGTTGCACTTCTCCTGGAGTCTGGCAGTGGCAATCTTCATGAATACGCCAGGGGGACGGGAGCGTGTTCAGCATTGCAGCATGGAGCTCGGAGCAGTTCGTGAATTCCCTATTGAGATTGGGTGTCTGAGTACACGCCGAATTGGAAGTCTCGCGGAGTGACGCAGCGTTGCGCGAGAACAGCCACCAGGGAGATCACGTATATCAAACAGTGATCATGTGGTGGCTGTTCTGCGTATGTCTTACGCAGTTTTCAGTGTGCCATCACTCCTGTGCAAACCGCCAGACTGAACGGACGTTCACTTGTTAGTCACCATTCTGCATAACGCTATTTCGATCGACCCGCTCCAGATTTACAATTTCTGAGCTAATCACTTTTTTACGAGTACTAGGATAGAAAATCAATAATATTTGAAATCTGGTTGGAATTTTTGGTACTAGTCTGCTTTGTCAGAGGGGAAATGTCCTGCCTACTGACGTACTTTGAACTCTGGCTGCAGCTGCATTGTGTGGGATAAAAAAAAAAAATATATATATATATATATAAAAAACTGGCTGCAAAATAGAAATCCTCTGATCAGGAGGGGGTACATTTTAAATTGTGACTCTCTGAGACCCTCAAAGGCAGGGTACACATTCTGTGCAGAGGGCTGGGGAGATGAATTTATTCTGAGAGTCCTTTCAGAGCAGAGGGGGACAGATAAGTGTTGTACTCAGAAATTAGAGCCAAAAAAAGTCACTTTATAGTTTATTTTGTGGCTGGAAGTAGCTGACAAATTAGTATCACCACCACTCTGCCAGATTGACTGAAGCAAGCAAATGAGTGTGTGTGTGAGTCTGCATACTGGTTTTGTGGTCTTGAAGCAGGCCAGCTAAATTAAAGCCTGTAGTTTAATTCTGTGAGTCCCTGGCTTTGAATTCAGCATTGTAACCAGGGTCATTTACTTATTTTAAATAATCTCACTGAAGGCAAGCCTAGAGTGCACTGTCAGTGAGTTACAATTGAGACGGTCACAGTAGGTTATCTCTAATATTTTGGCTCTGAAAGCAAGACCGTAGTCATAAAGACAGTCTGAAGTCAGAGTACAGTCACTAAATAATTCTGGGCTCAAGCAAGCCTGTGTCACTTGACAGCCATGTGTTAGTTTGAGACAGAAGTTAGTCTCGTCACTAAATATTTTTGTGGTCATGAAACAGAGCCTGCCACGTCACTGTGTCCACAGTCATCTATTTAGTTTGAGACAGAAGTCACAGTAAAAGTCACAAAATATTTTTCTGGACTTGGAGCAAAGTCTGCGTCACTCTGTGTCTGACATATTTTGTCCAGCTTCCCTGATAATGAGTTGTTGTGACATGTAGGCCCTGTCCTAGCAAGGATAGTTTGGTGCTCCTTAGAGTTCGATGAGTTTCCTAGCTCCCTGAAGGAGGCGGTGGTGACACCTCTCCTGAAGAAAGTTGCTCTGGACCTGAGCTGCTTTGCAAAACTACAGACCAATCTCAAACCTTCCCTTTGTTGGGAAGGTAATTGAGAAAGTTGTGGCACTACAACCGGAGAACCACCTGACCATCCACAGCATCTACGAACCTCACAGTCTGGTTTTTCGTAAGAGGCATAGTACTGAAACCGCTATCGTTCAGGTGCTTAATGATGATCTGATGGCGAGAGATCAGAATTGCCGTTCTATCTTGGTAGTTCTTGATCTCTCTTCAGCCTTTAACACTGTGGACCATGGGGTGCTTTTCAAGCGCCTGAGGTTCATCTGTGGCCTAAGTCCTTAATCACTGGCAGAACTCAGAGGGTGGTGTCGGGCATTTTTTCCTCTGATCCGTTCTCTCTGCCATGTGGGGTCTCTCAGGGCTTGGTGCTGTCCCCCATGTTCGCGGTGTATATGCTGCTTCTCGGAGACATTGTAAGACTGTATGGGCTGAGGTTTCACTGCTGTGCTGATAATACCCAGCTCTACCTGTCTTTTGCAACCGACCAGGATAGTGCGTGCTCAGTATTTAACAACTTCCTCACAGAAATCCAGGACTGGATGAGCTCCAGCTGGTTGAAGTTGAACTCTGGAAAGACTGAGGTGATGGTAGTGGAGCCGGGTTGCCAGACAGAAGGGTTGGGGGCTGGACAACTCACCAGACTCTGTCTTGGGGGTACTCGGCTTCCTTCCTCTGAATGGGTGCAAAACCTGGGGGTGATTCTTGACAACGGGTTTACACTGCGTTTGCAGGTGTCTGCAGTTATCAAGTCCTCTCTTTACTATCTGAGGAACATCGCCAGGGTTAAGCACCTTGTTCCATCTGGTGACGTTCCAACGTTGATCATGCCTTTGTGACCTCACGCCTTGACTACTGCAACTTCCTATACCTATGGCTTCCAGGGGTTGATATCCGCTGCTTGCAGCTGGTGCAGAATGTTGCCGTGTGGTGGTTGATGGGGACTCCTCTGTCGAGTGACATCACGCCGGTGCTGTGCGACCTGCACTAGCTGGCGGTTCACCTTCACGGTCAGGCTTCTGACCTTTAAGGCCCAGCACGGACCGGGCAAGGACTATCTGCAAGAGCTCCTGTGCCCCTACTGCCCCGGGCGACCACTCTACTCAGCTGACGAGGGTTTGCTAGAGATTCCCAGTGTATGCCTTAAGACATCAGGGGCCCATGCGTTTATGTATGCGACCCCATCCCTGTGGAATTCTCCACCCCGTCAGATACGTGAGTGCACGACTGTGGAGCGCTTCAAGAAGGCCTTGAAGACGCATCTGTGGCTTAGCGTCTACCCAGATTGAATATTTTTACTATTTGAGATATTTATTTATTCTGTTATTTGGCTATATTGCTCTGTATTTTATTGATTTTATATGTTTATTACTGTACAGTGCCTTGGCTTTTGAAAGGCGCTGTAAAAATAATTGTTTGAATGAGACAGAAGTCCGAGTAGTACTGGGTTGAAGCAAAGCTTACGTCACTGTGTCCAACAGTCCTATTTAGTTTGAGGCAGAAGTCAAGGTAAAATCACAAAATATTTTACTGAGCTTGAAGCAAAGCCTGCATCAGTCTGTGTCTGACATATATTTTGTTTGAATGAGACAGAAGTCAGAGTACTGACTAAATAATTCTGGGTTGAAGCAAAGCCTGTGTCACTCTGTGTCCCAACAGTCATCTATTTAGCTTGAGACAGTCACACAAATCACTTTTCGGGGCTGTGAAGCAAAGCCTTTCAGTGTGTCACTGTGTCTGAAATCTAATCATGAATTCTCTCTCCTATCCTGGTCTCCGGGCTTCCATACTGATGGGCTGTACCTCCTGATGCAGATATGCAGGCAGGAACTAAGCGCGCTGCAGCTGGGAATATTCAGCCCTCCATTTCCTGTTTCCACCAGTTTACTTTCTGCCATCTTAACTAGCAGGTACTCTGCAGCAGAGCTCTTGTCACCATGTGGCAGGGCTGAAGACATCAGACTGTAAGTCACAAAATTTAATTCTTATTGGATTTGCTGAAGAATCTCGGCACTTTAGAGCACTCCTGCGTGGGCCCCAGTCTCAGCCTTGCAAGCTGTACAGACCGGCCCCACTTTACCGCAGAGATTTTCCCGCGATTCTGTGCCCAACCCAGTGTTCATTGTAGTCTTTGAGTTAGTCTCCTGGTGGATTTCGTCAACGGATGCTGTTTTTACGGCGATCGGACAGTATTAGCACCTCAGTGCTCTGAGAGGATTCTCTCCTCATCAATGTCGGGGTTCTCCTGTCGACGGCTGGCTTCCTGACTCTTTCAGCCGCTCATTGTTAGTGGGCCTGCAACTCTAATTCAGTCACTCGTCGACGAGCACTGCATTTTACAAGGAGTGCTGCTCAGGAATAAACAGAGTTTCTCATGCATACTGCAGGCCTCTTCTCTCCCCCACCCCCCAGCACTAAGGGAGCAAGAAAAGATTAACTAATCAACCAACAGTTTAAACAGCTCAGCTTTTACCTCTTAAAAGGCCAGCAGTAGTGTTCCAAAGAGCCCCCCTGTATTAGCAGGAATCCTCCCGGGGGGTGGGTGGGTGTGTGTGTGTGTGTGTGTGCGGGCGGGCGGAATCAAAGGAGATTAGTACCATTTTCAGACAAACCTGCCAGGGGCAGAAAATGCCAGCATTGCAAATCCCCTCTAATCACTTTCGCATGGTCACTTTGCCTAAAATGTGAGAAGGCAGCGTCTGCAAATGGAGAGGACATGACGGAGGCCTCCCTTTTCTCATCTCAGACAGGTTTGAGCAAACAGTGGCCACCAGAGAGACCCAGCAGTCTGCAGCTCCCTCTCTAGCCCCAGACTGCATGGGCAAGCTAAATGGGGCCTTTGCTTTGGACCTTGCATGCTTCGACTGGCAACCTCCAGGATCATCAGATGTGAGGCCTCACAAGAAGACAAAAAGAAAGAAGACTCCATCCTCATCCGAAGAGGGGCAGTTGTCCTCACATCACTACTATAAAAAGAAAAAATCTCTACACAGGAGCAAATCCTCTGACGAGGAGGATCAGCATTCCTCACGCCACAAGAGAAGTTCTCGTTCTCGGAGTAGATATAGGGGCACCCATAAAGGGAAGTATAGGGACCGTTCCCAAGACTCCTCATACTCCAGTTCCTCTTCTCTAGAAGAGGGGGAGCTCTTGGATGACTCCCCATCTAGAAACTTTGACCTGGAGGACCTAGACTTCTTAATCAAGAAGGTCATAGTTGAAATTAATCTCGATTCTTCCCCAGTGGCTCCAGCACCATCGAAACGGGCCTTTCGCGTGGCATGTGCTACCAAACCGGCCACAGCCTTCCCTATTCCTCTAGCCATAGAGGATTTGCTAAAAAAGGAATGGCAAGGTCCAGAACGCACCAATCCAGTGTCCCGGGCGGATCTCTAAGCTCCTCAAGTTTGACAAGAAACGATCTGAAAAGTGGCTAGACTGCCCCAGAATCGACCCTCTGATTTCGAACTTTACCAAGAAGATGGTCATCCCAGCTGAGGGAGGAGCATCACTCAGGGATGCGGTGGACAGGAAAGTGGATGCCTCACTCAAGAAGGCCTTCCAAGCATCAGCAACGTCTTTCAAGGCAACAACTGCCAATCCTTTTTCGACCAGAGCCGCCCTGCCCTGGGCCTCAGAATTAGCTTTTCAGTTCGCTAAGGACCCAGAGAAGAACAAGGATATTATTCATCAGTTGCAATTAATGGGTTTGGCATCGGCTTATGCAGCAGATGTATTAGAGGAGACAATCAGGTGCGCCGCGCTGACCATGTTTTATCAAACTTCGTCTCGCCGCATCCTCTGGCTTCAGGCTTGGCAAGCAGACACTTCTTCAAAGAACCATTTAGTAAATGCCCCCTATGAAGGTAATTTCCTGTTTGGCTCACCTCTGAAGGAGGTGGTAAAGGAATCTGGTGGGGGGAGACAGCTAACGTGCATGTGCCCTAGTCAAGAGGCAGGGGCAAATCATGGTCCTCAGGCCCCAGATGCAAAGAAGCTGTCTGGGCCCATCCTCAAGTAGGGGTCAGACTTTCCAAATTTCTCGGAATGGGTCCAAACCATGTCTGACAGATGGGTCCTAGACATCAGCAAGGGTTACATTAAAGAATTCAGATCCAAGCCCCCACTACCTCATGTGGTGCTGTCCTCTGTCTCTGGCAACCCGTCCAAGAGACGGGTGACATTACAGGAAATTACAGAACACCTTCAGACAGGGGCTGTAGAGCAAGTTTGTCCCATCAGTTTTTTTTTGGGGGGGGTGTCCGCTCTCTGTTCTTCGTGCCAAAACGCACAGGGATTCAGGCCAGTCCTAAACCTCAAATTCCTGAATCATTTTGTCCGTAGCAGACTCTTCAAGATGGAAACCTCGTCATCAACAATTAAGGAGTTGCAACAAGGGGATTTTCTGTCATCCATCGATCTGCAGGATGCCTGTTTGCATATTCCCATCCGGGAACTACACAGGCAATATCTCAGGTTCAAGGTGGTGACGCAGTACTTCAGTTCAAAACACTGCCATTTGGGCTTTCTTCAGCCCCAGCAACATTCTCCAAGGTGCTAGTAGCGGTCATAGCTCACCTTTGGAAATGAGGAATACAACTTTTCCCTTACTTGGATGATATTTTCATCAAGGCTTCGCAACTCGACCAAGCAGTACGGCGGAGGTAGTCCGGTGCCTGTTGGCACACAGTTTTGTCATCAACTGGGGAAAAAGTTCCCTAACTCCAAGCCAGACCTTGAAACACCTGGGGGCAGACTTCACAACACAAGCCAACAAGGTCTTTCCCCCGGAAACAAAATTCAGGGACCTGCTGAAGCTCATCATGAAGTTTCACACAGCTCCTCAGCTGCCGGCTCACTCCTTCATGCAGCTAATTGGGACTCCACTGGAGTGTACTAGTATCTCTGGCGGATTCAGTCACTTGGACTGTAGTTCACAGGAGGCCCATTCAGGCACACTTGCTCAGCCTGTGGTCCCAGTCCAGACACGGCCAGCACCAACTGATCCCAATTTCTCAGCAGGCAAAAACTTCCCTCCAGTGGTGGACTCTGAGGACAAGTGTCATGAGGGGTCGCAAGTTGGGCCATCCGCACCAAATCACAACTGATGCCAACCTCAGGGGCTGGGGGACTCACCTGCATCAGCTGTCAGCTCAGGTCAAGTGGTCGTCATTAGAAACCAGGAACAGCATAAACGTCCTCGAGATGAGAACGGTACGCCTAGCCCTGATGCACTTCGAACAGCAAGTCCTTAATCAGGGCATTCTGTTTATAACAGACAATCTGACAACGATGGCATACATCAAGCATTAGGGTGGAACAAAAAGCTCAAAAATGCTATGGTAGTCCCTGCTTCTCTTTCAAAGGGCCGAGCATCACTTGGCAAGCATAAGGGCAGTGTACATTCCAGGCAGGAAAATGTCACAGCAGACTGGCTCAGTCGCAAAAATGGTTCTACCAAGGGAATGGGAGCTGAAGGACAGTGTCTTCCACATCCTAAAAGAACGGTGGGGCAATCCTTTGATAGATCTTTTTGCCTGCTGGCAAAACTCTTAGGGTAGAGTAGTTCTGCTCCCTGGCCAAGGACGAACTAGTGGTGGCTCAGGACGCCTTTTCCCTAGATGGGGGTCAGTTCGGTCTCCTGTATACCTTTCCTTCAATACCACTTTTATCCAGAGTCCTCCACAAAGTGGCTCTGGCCCAGGCAGAACTGATTCTAGTCTGTCGTCCATGGTTCCCGCTTCTCACTCATCTTTCAAAGCGACCACCTCTAACCTTCCAGATCAGCCTGGACCTTCTCCATCAGGGTCTGGTACTGCACCCCAGTCTGAGCAACCTCTCCCTCTCAACCTGGAGGTTGAGCGGGAAACTTTCAAAGAGTTAGGCTTCACAGCTCCTGTTATTGAAATGATGGTGAACTCACGTTGCCCCTCTCCCTCTAAAGTAATTACAGAATTTGGAGGAAATTCCTGTTCTGGCTTCAATCCAAACACATATAGAACCAGCCAGTATCATTGCCTGTACTACTGCAGTTCCTTCAAGATGGGGTTGACAAAAGTCTGCAGCCAGCCACCTCAAGGGTTCAGGTTTCTGTGCTGGGGGCGCTCTTGTTGGTGGATTCGGGTGAATCATTGGGTTTACATCCCCATGTCAGGAGGTCTTTAAGGGCAGCAACATTAAAATGCCCCCAATCAAGCCAACGGTACCACCTTGGAGGCTTAATCTGGTTCTCAAAGCTTTGACCAAGGCTCCTTTTGAGCCTGTCGAGATATCCCCCATGCATCTCACAGTGAAGGTCGCTTTTTTCATAGCTGTTACTTCAGCCAGGAGAATCGGCAAGCTAGGAGCTTTGTCCATCAAAGAGCCGTATACTGTGTTTCATCAGGACTCTGTGGTGCTCTGAACAGATCCAGGTTTTTTACCAAAAGTTCTGTCTCCTTTCCACTGCAACCAGGGGTTGATTTTGCCTTCCTTCTGCCCACACCCAAAAAATGAAAAGGAAAGGGAGTTTCACACACGAGATTGAAGATGAGCGGTGAAAATGTATATCAGAGGAATGGATTCTATTCGAAAAACTTCCAGGTTGTTCATTCTAACTACACGTCAAAATATGGCTAAAAAAGCTTTGAAGGACTCTATTTCCAGATGGATCTGTTCTATCATCACCACTGCTTACGGTCAGGTTGGAGTAACCTTGCTTGACCCATTGAGAGCCCATTCTACCTGGGCTATGGCCACCTTGTGGGAGGACTTCAGAGAAGCATCTCCAGCAGGTCTATGCAGGACGGTCACATGGTCATCCATTCACATGTTCACAAACTGGATGTGTCGACTGTGGTGGAGGCGTCCTTTGGCCGCCGAGTTCTTCAGCCGGCGGTGGACCCTTAAGGGCAATTACATTCTTCCCACCCAGGATATCTGAGGATGTACTGCCTTTGTATATTCTATCTGTATGGAAGTCCGGAGACCAGCTTAGGAGAGAGAAAATGAAATTGAAATACCTGTAAATTTTCTTTCTGACAGCTGGTCCCCGAGCTTTTGCTTCCCTCCCAGAATGTGCAGAGCTAGCCAATCGTCTGTGTATGGCTTAATTTTCTTGTTTTTGTTTCCAAGTTCAGATAGTATAGCCACATTTGGACTACTTTCGGAAGAACTGGTGGAAACAGGAAAAGGAGGAATGGATATACCCAGCTGCAGAGCTTAGTTCCTGCCTGCATATTTGCATCAGGAGGTACAACCCATCTGTATGGAAACCCGGAGACCAGCCGTCAGAGAAAGAAAATTTACAGGTATGTAAATTTCATTGTTTGCAGAAACACACAACTTTTCCCTTAGTTTGTGATAAATACCATAATTAAAAAAAATAAAAAAAAAAATTGAGTTGTCACCCCTGGTCAGGGAGTCGCTGTTTTATCGTAGTGTCAGTCGTGTTGTGTCCATCTGCCCTTGCTAACCTATTAAAGCAAATTATTTCTTGGCCACTAAGCAGCACTGTCTTTCACGTATATTTCCATCTTATTAAAAAGGAAAATTTTCTAAATACAAACTATTTTCTAACCTATATCCCAGAGCAATTTCTCACGGCAAAATGAGCTTATTAAAATTTGCTCAAAATCTGGAGGAGCAAGTACTAGTAGTACAACATCTAGTTTTGCTAAAGGTAAAAGTTCTGACGATGGCCTTACCAAGGATCAAAGATATGACAGAGAAAACAGGGTCAAGAATTTCCGTCTTTAATGGAAAAAAGATTATCCATGGCTAGATTAGCCATTATCTCATGCAGAGCCTCGCGGAAAAGTTTGTGCTACGTCAGCCCTTCCTTCGGGTTTTTAACGAAAAAACTCTATTTTTTCAACTAACGTCAGTAGTAGCGTCAATGTATGTCGTCCCCTACACCCTCTGAGCACAAGAATAAGTGCGATTTGTGCGGCGCCCAACAACCACACAAGGACGGCCACTCCCTGTGCCTGTTCTGCCTAGGCCCCGATCACTCGGTCGAGAAGTGCCAGCATTGCCTCAACTTTAATGCGGCTACCTGAAAAAGACAGCAGCAATCCCTGGAAGCCCATATTCTAAAGAAGAAAATGAGCTCTATGGAGAAGGAGCTTAAAAAACTGAGGCAGGCGTCCACTTCCCCTGAAGGCCATCGGAAGAAGGACAAGGAGAGGCACCGGGACAAAGGCTCCTCCACCGCGTCTCCATCGGGAGTCGCTGGGACGCAGGTAACATCCCCTCTGGGGGATCGCTCCTCGACGGCCGCCTCAGAGGTTTCTGAGTAGGTGTTGGCCCACCTGTCTGGCTTGCGCTCAGGCCTTGTGGGCGCCTCCGGGCAGTTGGAGGCCTCTGCCCCTGGTTCGGCTGCAGGCTCGCGGCCTACCACTGTGGGTGACTCCGGTAAGCCTGGCATTGGCTCCTCTGACGTCCGCCCGGAGAGGGCTGGTAAGACGTCTGACCCTCCGGGGCGACGCACGGCCTTCTCTCCACCGGACCAGGCTGATCTCTCCTCTCGGCTTGTCTCTAGTGATGGCTCTTGTAAGTCTGACGTCGGCTCATTCGGCACCGGCCGAGAGCTCGCCTCTAAGCCTCACGTCGGCTCGTCCGACATCCGGCCGGCAAAGGAACAGACTGACCCCCCAATGTCCGTTGTTCCCGGTTCCCCACAGCCTTTGCTGCCGTCGGGAGAACCAGAGTCCCCCCCCCCCCCCAACCTGAACCCGGGGACTTTTCCCCTCCGTCCCTGGGCAAAGCTGGAGATCTTTTGCCTCAGTCAGTCTTTCCTCCACCTGGAGCGCCGGACCAGACATTGGCTCCCTGGACGCTGGCCCCTCCGAAGTCGGTACCTCTGGCGCCAGGGCCTCCGCCGTTGGCCTTACCAACTCAGGAGATATTCTGCTTCCATCAGCGCTCCACTACGGACCCTCCTGGTGAGTTCCCACCGGGCTGTCTGCTCGGCAGCCCCAGTATCCTCGGTCTCATTCGTCCAGTGTACCGGGGAATGCAGTATCTGGTGCCACAGTACCTGCGCTGGGCTTCCCGGCGCCACAGTACTCCCAACCCCAATACCCGACATCGGGCTACCCATGGCAGCATTGAATGCCTTCTCACGGGTATAACCCGTATTCTTATCCTCCTCCTCCTCCTCCATCGCCCTCGCAGCTGCCGGTGGACCTGCAGGAGACTCTGGACTCCTGGTGGGCTGAGGCCAAGGCTCAGCTCACCAAAGAGGTCAAGAGCCGCCTTCCGGAGACTGTGCCGTCCCTGGTTCCTGTACGCCCCAGGTAGCATACTCCCTCACCACCTTCAGACTCCAGGGTTCTTCCGTCTGGATCCAGAGAGGGGCAGGACACACTTCCCCGGGGACTCCCCAAAGGGTCAGTTCCTCCCCCGGGTCGGGAAAGGGAGTCTTTCTCTTCTTCATCCTCCTCTTCACTCTCGGACTCCTCGGACTCTTCCAGCGGCTGCTCCGAGAGAGACGACTAGCCTCGCTCTCCGTCAAAGCCCCGGCCAAGGACTCCTCCGGAGGATCCTTTTTTTACAGAATTGCTTAGAAAAATCCAGGAGGTTCTTCAGTGGCACTCCCTGGACCCAGATCCTCAGTGTCTGAAACTCGCTGAACATCTGTATCTGCCCGTGACGGCTCCTACATTGGTGCCACCCTGGATAGAGCCTTACGCTGACCTTGTTACCATGATATGGAAACAGCCATTGGCCTTGGCTTCACTTCCTAGGAAGTCGAACAGGCTATGTCAGGCTCCAGAGGGTGTTGATTTCCTGGATTCTCACCCTCGTGCTGACTTGGTCTTTATTAGCGCTGCTCATGGCCGGTCGGCGAACCCAAAACATCTTAGCTCGTCACCTCCTGATGAGGAATCTCGCCTTCTGGACCAGTATGGGAGAAGGATTTACGTTTCCTCCACACTGGGGATTAGGGCCCTGAACTATGTCGTCCACATGGGGGACTACCAGAAGGCCATCCTTACTCAGGCGGAAGCCAAGCTGGACTCCGTGCCTGACTCCCAAGTCGAGCAGGAGTTGGCTGATCTCGTCCGCTCTGCTCGTTCGGTCAGTCGACACATGCTACATACGACGCAGTGGACACTGCTGGGCGGAGCTCAGCTTTCGCTGTAGGCCTGCAGCGTCATGCTTGGCTCCACGTGTCAGGTTTGGTCCCGGGGGTGCAATCTGCTATCAAGAAAGCACCCTTCCGGGGGTCGGTGCTTTTCAGGGGTGATGTCAAGGACATCATTACCGAGTTGCAAGAGAAGGGGACGGCTCTGAAGTCAGTTGATTCCATGTACCGTCCCCAGCAGTGCCGTCCCTTTCACAGACGGAATCAGCCAAAGGCGAAACCCCAGGGAAGGCGGGTCACAAAACATCGGGCCCCCGTGGCTGCTAAACCCCCCCCCCGTCCAAAAAAGCAGCGGGTGCTTCAGCTGCGGTGCTGCCCCACACCACCCGACTCCTTTCCTCTCCCACTGCCTCCGGACTCCCCGGAGGAACTGGTAGGAGGGAGGTTTTCCCTCCACCTTCTGGGATGGGAGAGGATAACCACGGATTCTTGGGTGCTCCAGCTCATAGCAGAAGGACACTCCATAGAGTTTCTTCAGAAACCACCCCGCCACCCCCCCTCTGAAGTCGTCGTATTCACAGGAACATGTTCCTTTGGTCCAGGAGGAAATCTCGGCTCTTCTGCTGAAGCAAGCGATAGAGCCCATCCCCCTTCATCTTCAGGGGACGGGTTACTATTCCCATTTCTTCCTGGTCCCAAAGAAGACAGGAGATCTCAGACCAATTTTAGATCTCGGTTCCTTGAATCTTTAAGTAGAATACAAAAGGTTTAGGATGCTCTCTTTGCAGAACCTTCTGCCCCTTCTCTGGCCGGGTCAATGGCTTTGTGCTCTGGATATGCAGGATGCTTATCTGCACATTCCCATTTGCCCATCTCATCGCAAATACCTTCGTTTTGCATTCCAGGGTGACCAGTACCAGTTCAAGGCGCTCCCGTTTGGTCTATCCTTGGCCCCCCCGAGTATTTGCCAAATGCCTGGCAGTGGTAGCGTCCCACCTGCGTACCAAGGGAGTACAGGTTTTCCCTTACCTGGACGACTGGCTCCTGGTGGCCTCGTCCAGGGAGGCACTCCTGCGTTACCTCTCCCTTACCCAGCAGGTTTTTGCCTGCCTGGGTATTACCATCAGCCATTCCAAGTCTCATCTGGACCCATCCCAGAGGCTACAGTTTATTGGGGCGATCCTCGATACGACCATGGGAAGGCCTTCCTGCCTCTGAACAGGGCAACCTCCCTTCAGATCCAGATAAATCTGTTGTCCGACCGTAGGATGGTCTTTGCGGAGGTCGGTCCTTTTCCTTCTTGGGCTCATGGCGGCTGCTATCCCGACAGTTCCTCGGGCTTGACTCCACCTGAGGATCTCTCAGTGGACTCTACGCTCTCAGTGGGATCAGCTAGTGGACGACCTAGATCACTCAGTTCTGATCTCCTCGCCGATGATGCGAGATTTGCAATGGTGGATGGTTCGAGAGAACCTGTTTCGGGGGGGGGGTTCTTTCTTTCATTCTGCCCCTCCCAGACTCTAACCACAGACGCCTCAGGCAAAGGTTGGGGAGCCCATCTAGGCCCTCATCAGACCCAGGGCTCCTGGTCCAGGCTAGAACAAGTTCTCCACATCAATGTGCTCAAGCTTCGGGCAGTGTTGTATGCTGTCCATGCTCTTCACCAGTACATCCTTCCCGGCCACCTAGCCATCCAAACGGACAACATGTGCGTGGTGTGGTACATCAACAAGCAGGGAGGGACTCGGTCATACCCTCTATGCAGGGAGGCAGTGAGGGTTTGGGATTCACAACACAACCTTCACCTCACAGCGATTCACATTCCAGGAGTCGACAACCCCCTGGCAAACAAGCTAAGTCGCTCTTCTGCTCCGACTCTCGAGTGGGAACTGGACCAAGGGGTCCTAGACAATATCTTCCAACTTTGGGGAACACCACAGGTCGACCTGTTCGTATCCCCCCCTAAACGTAAAACTTCCCACCTTCTGCTCACTCATTCCAGAGCGAGGCGCTTTTTGGAGTGACGCTCTGTCTCTAGACTGGAAGGACAGATTCGTCTGTGCCTTCCCCCAATTCCTCGTATCCCATGAGTCTTGCAGAAACTAGCTTCAGAAGGAGCGAGAATGATTCTGATCGCTCTTTTCTGGCCCAGGCAAATCTGGTTCTCACTTCTACAACAATATTCAGAGGATCCTCCTCTTCCTCTTCTTCTTTCTTGAGATTTGTTGACCCAGGATCAGGGGACCCTGGTCCATCTAGACCTCAAATCCCTTCAACTGCATGCATGGCTCCTGCAGACCTAGCCCAGTCCCGTTTTGGAGTGTCTCCTAAAGTGGCGGAGATTTTAGTGGAGGCCAGAAAACCCTCCACCAGATCCACTTATGCCATGAAGTGGAAAAGATTCACTATTTAGGCCGCTTCCAAGAACGTGGAACCTTTCTCCTGTTCAGCGGGGCTTCTGCTGGAGTATCTATATCATCTGTTTGACCTGGGTCTCAGCCATTCCTCTCTGAAGGTACACATGGCGGCCATTTTGGCCTATCATGTTCCCTTCGCAAACAAGGCCTTTGCTCAACTGGAGGTCTCCAAGACCTTTCTCAGAGGGGTTCTCCATCTGAGGCCCCCCATCCCTACTCCTGCTCCCCCTTGGGACTTGAGTTTTGTTCTCGAGAAACTTACCCTTCCTCCCTTCGAACCTACAGCTTCTGCAGATTTGAAGTTTCTTTCGTGGAAGACGCTCTTCTTGGTGGCCATTACTTTGGCTCGAAGAATCTCCGAGCTCCAGGCCCTGATGTGTAAAATCCCCTACTTGATTTTTCACAAGGAACGAGTTGTTCTTCGCACAAATCCTAATTTTCTACCTAAAGTAGTATCAGAGTCTACTTTAAATCAGTCCATAGAGCTACTTTTTTAAGCAGTACTCTAATCAAGAGGAATATTTACTCCATACTATGGATGTTCACCTGATTCTGAGATACTACACCAACAGGACGAAGGATCTCAGAAAGTCTGATCAGTTGTTAGTCTCTCTTGCTCACAAAAGGGAAGGCAATGCTGTTTCCAAGCAATGCCTGTCTAAGTGGTTGGCTCATTACATCACTTTCTGTTATGACAAATACCACAAGACCCTCCCGGGTCAAGTCAGAGGCCACTCCACAAGAGGAGTAGCTGCCTCTGTGGCTTGTTTCAAGAATGTGTCTGTTGCAGACATCTGCGCTGCCGCCACCTGGACTTCCGTCCATACCTTTACGAAACACTACAGTTTGGTTAGTGCCTCTCGCCATAGAGCAGGCTTTGGGCTAGCTGTTTTGCAAGGCCTCCTGTCTTGAGGCTTGCACGGCTAGAACTGCATCTTGGAGTAGTTTTCCTCCTCCTGGTGCCTTTCTTTGTTCCAGACTGCTTGGGATTCAGTCCTATATGTAATTACCTACTGCAAGAGCCCTCTCGAAGTAAGATGGTACGATTCACGTAAGAACTTACCCGTAACAGTAGATCTTCGAGGAGGCTCTTCTGACAAATGTCTCTCCGTCCTCCATCCCCTAGGCTTTTTCAGCTCCTTTTCCATTTAGGGAAATATCCGCTCCTCTCTCTTCTGGCCTCTTTTGGCCTTTGGCAGGAAAGAACTGGAAGGTGGGCGTCTGGGACAGCCCTTTTATACCGACGTCTCCTGACACCGGTCACCTGACATGGGGGCAGTCCCTCGCCAGGGACTGCTAGCTAGAAATTTTTCTGTTGAGTCCTGCCGCCTGCCGGCGTCAGTCCTATATGTAATTCTACTGCAAGAGCCTCTCTCGAAGACCTACTGTTATGGTAAGTTCTTACGTAACTGTACTATCTCTTGACTCAGAATTAAGGGACCCTTTCACATCCCAACTTGAAGTCCCTACACCTCCACGCTTGGCTCCTGAGGATACTTTCATAGCACGTCTTAGTGTCCTCTCCTGTGGCCAGTATTCTACTGGCCTCATGTAAAACAGTGACTAGGGAAACTTATGATGCCAAATGGAAAAGCTTTTGCACTTGGGCTGTCTCCCGGTCATTGGATCTTTATTCTTGTCCAGTGACGAACGTCTTGGATTACCTGGCCTAAAATGCTGAGACAGAATTAAGCTATTCCTCCATCAAAGTCCATTTGGCCTCCATTTCAGCCTTCTATGAATCTCTTGATGGCAGATTACTGTATCATCATCATCTAGCCAAAATGTTTTTAAGAGGAATGTTACATATTAAGCCACTTCTCGGTAGGCTCTCCATTTTCTAATAGAAAAATTAACTCTCGAACCCTTTGAACCTGCGGCCACTTGTGACCTCCGTTTTCTTTCTTGGAAAACAGTATTCTGAGTGGCTGTCACTTCGGCCTGGCATATTTCCGAGCTTCATGCCCGCGTGTAAAGAATCTTGCTTAATTTTTCACAAAGACAGAGTGTAACTTCGTACCAACCCTTCCTTCCTCCCTAAGGTAGTGTCTGAACACACCTTGAATTAATCCTTGGAGTTGCCAGTATTTTACTCTGAACACACCAGTCGAGGTGAATACCTCCTACATACTCTAGATGTCCATCGTATGTTACGATACTGTACTAATTGAACTAAATCGATTAGGAAGACCTCAACTTTTTGTCACTTTTGCCTCAAACAGGGAAGATGGTCTGGTCGCTAAATGGACCATTTCCAATTGGCTAGCACACTATATCACATTTTGCTACACAAAATACAAGCAGCCATTACCAGGACCTGTCCAAGCCCATTCCACCAGAGCTATGGCTACACAGATATCTGCAATGCAGCTATATGGTGCACAATTCATACTTTCTCGAAGCATTACAACTTTGACGTTGCTTCACACTGTAGGACGGCCAGTTTGGCTAAGCTGTCCTACAAGGCCTCCTGTCATGATGACCCCCCTTCTTGGGTTTACTGCTTGGGATTCATCCTAAGTGCATTTCCTGCTGCAAGAGACCACTCAGTGGAAGATAGTACAGTTACGTAAGAACTTACCATAATAGTAGATCTTTGAGGAGCGTCTCTTACAGCAGGTACAATCCCGCCCTCTGTCCCCTCCTCCTTTAGAAGAACAAATTCTGGTCCAGTGACTTATGGGTTGGGATAACTATGGTACCTCGGCTTCCCTTCAGTCCTCACTTAGCGAGCTAAATCCAGCTGGGGAAACTGAGGATACCAGGGACCGCCCACACTTATATAGGAAACAGGAAGGTAATGTCATGTGTGGGCGGCTCCTGGAAAAGACTGCTAGAAGAGCTGCCATGCGCCACAGCGACCTCTGGCGATGACCCAAGTGTATTATCTGCTTTAAGAGACACTCCTCAAAGATCTACTGTTACGGTAGGTTCTTACATAACTGTACTCTCTAGAAGTAGTAGTAAATGATCATCCACACGGATCCACCTGACCTCCCACGGCAGTGGCACACCCTTCTGCTTCCAGCGGGTAAGATTTGGCATCATGGAGTAGAGGGAGTTAACCACCTGGGTGTGTGGGAGGAGCCAGTTTGAAGACCTTCCGGTGGCGTCTTAAAGGGAAAGGCAACTGCCAACAAGCATGGATGAACATCCTATACCACTCCTAGAACTACTGTTACAGGTGAGTAACCTGTTTTTAGACACAATTTAGTTTCTGCTCTGATATGTTGACTTGTCTTCACTTTTTCTGCCAAGTTTTATTTTTTCTTTGTTTGGTTCCAGTGCCCCATTTTGTCCCCAGGTTATCTACCCTAGTGTTGTTGGAGTGCATTGCTGCACGTGACCTTAGTTTTTGGATGTGGGTGATGGACTGCTGCAAGTCCACATCTCCAAAGTCCTGCCTAAAAGTTGGTGGTCAGCTTCCTTTTTTTCTGCGCTGGGGACCCAGAGATCTAGGTGGTGCTGCGGAGTGGTTGAACATGGCGGCGGCATCCTTATCCACATTTCTGGGACCTGCCTAAGATGGGAGACATTTCTGGCTTTCTTATTTAGACCGGGACCAAGCCCACTATAATTACCACTCACTGGAACAGGACTTGACATACAACTCGACCAGTCCACATTTCTGTGTCTTGCGTCATATCAGCAGTTGGATTTTACCCCTGTCTGAAGCCACATGTTCTTAACATCATTAACGTTCTCTTAACTACCTGGATTGCGTTAATTAACATTACAAAGGCTGTGATGCGTAGGATATGTCAAGTCACCAGGTGGCTTGACTTCTTCCACACCTGTGGTGTGTCCTCTGGCTCTGCCCTGTTTGACATCCGATCAGTCATCATCATTGATTCTCGCTAGTGGGTTTTAGCCAGAGACGCTAGGATCCAGCAGGAGGAAGAACTTTTTAGAGGGCTGGTGATGCGGTAGGCATTGCACGCGCTGATGCATGAGTCTGCTAGTATGCAGCCGCACCAGTTGCCAACCGCCTCTGCCCCCCCCAAAAAAACTAGCATACATCAGTGACGTCACTTGCCCGTTGAGAGTCCAAACTTCACCATCTATATGACGACAGTGTTCAGTTCTTCAGAGTTCTAGTGTTTAAACATAAAGTTTGATATTTTTGTGCCATTTTAGTCTATTTTACATAATACACCTTCCATTTTCCCTTAGCCCTATCATGTGCCTACACATGTAAATGGTCACAGGGCGTGTCCATTCCAAGGGGTTCAGAAGACTGACGTCTCAGTACTTGGGAGGAAAGGCAGTTTTCCCATAGGTATAAAAAGAAGTGGTACCAATCCTTCACGTGCTCAGTGTCTGAGTCTAGGCGTCGCTGGACCTCAGCCTCTCTCTCTCTTCTCGTAAGTGAGGGAAGAAACTGCACTGGTCGAGGTCGCCCTCTGTGAGGTCTGTTGTGAGACATTTGACTACTGGGGTTGGAGGTAAGCACCATTATCACCGATGACACCAGGGACTTCTAGGCCCACGAGGTAAGTGTCTCTGGCTTGGTGTCCTCCGTCTTCTTTTGAGTGTTCCGACAGCAGTTCCACCATCGGGCTGCTCTTATGGAGCAGTGGGTGTAGCATCTGGCTCATAAAGCACTGCTGGTGGAGCAGGCCCCTGACCCCATGGGGTCGTCTGGGGTGACACTGCCAGCAGTGCTGCTTGACCCCATACAGTGTTCGTTTGCAGCAACAGTCTCTGATTCCTTGTCACGATCAGCACCATCTGCATCTGTGCCACTTGTGGCATTGCCTTCGTCCTGACAGGGACAGGCATGGTGCCAGAGTCAGTCACTCTAGTGCTGGCTTTGTCATTAATGCCAGATCCTGTGTTGCGTCTGGTACCAAGTTTGAACTGCTTTAGTCCTGACCCGGTGTAGAGCATGGTGTTTGGTCCAGTGTCGCAAGTGCCCGCGGTGCCAGGAATCCTTCTGGTGCTGCCCCTGGGTCCAGGACCAGTGTCACTGGTGGTACCATAGCCACACACTGCATTGTCGGCCCTGCAAACCCACTCTTTCCTCTATCCTCTTTGCAAGGAGGTTGTAGAGGGTGATGAGGCAGAGCCTGACCTTAGTATTTCCAGAAGTGGGGATGATGACTCTAATTATGGTCAGTAATTCTTAGACCCAGTTCTGTTCGTTCCTCAAGAAGGCCTTTCTTTCCAGGCTTCGCTTAGAAAAATGCATTCCGCATTTGATTTCAAGTCAGCAGGCATTGACCAGGCTATGCGCTTCCAGCTGGAGTTTATAAACTGTGATCTTCCGATCAGTTTATTTCCTCTTATGTAACCTGCCCTAGAGACCTTGTCTGATGCGGTTTGGCATAAGCCTGCTTCTGTGTGCTTATCCCATGCATTCTTGAACCCCACTAATGTTTTCAACCTCTCCACCTCTGCTGGAAGGCTTTTGCCAGAAACCACCACTGTTAATGTGAAGAAGTACTTCCTCACATTTCTTTGAATCTATCCCCTCCAGCTTCTTAGTATGCCCCCCTTTTTTTTGTTACTTTAAAAGGCTTTCCTCCTGTACCTTGCTTACCCCCTTGAGGTGTTTAAAGATCTTACTTCAAGGGGGGCTCTTGCAGCAGGTAACACCTGTGGGACTGAAGCTCACAGAAAGCAACTAGCTAGCAGTATACAGCAGGGGACCGCCCCCGACGTCACGTTTGGTATAAAAGAAGCAGTCCCCCTGCCCATACCCAGTTCTTTTCCCGCTGTTGACCACGCAAGTCGGACTTCTGCGGATGCCTTCAGCCACTCGACCACCATTTTTCATTGCGTTTTACTTTCGTCAAAACTAGTGAATTCCTTAAACATTCACTTGCATGTTTTCTTCTCCATCCTCCTCAATTGAGAGGCAGCTTTTGAAGTGTGCTTGTGGCAAGCAGATTCCTCACGAAGATGGCCATTCGGCCTGCCTCTTCTGCCTAGGCCCAGACTACGATATTGAGGCTTGCCAGCATTGCATAGATTTTAGTCAGCTCACTTCAGCTCCGCCGCCAGAAGACCCTCAACCTTCTTGCTCACCAAGAAGCTATCTGAGATGAAGGAGCTTGACCGCAAGAGTTCATCTTCTTTTCCGGCCTCTGGGGCCTCTTCCTCCTCTTCTCAAAGGGAAGAAATTGAGAGGCAAACACAAGCACCGGGAGAAGCATAAGGAGAAACCCCGGGCAGAAGGCCACTCGCAGTCTCCGACCAAATTGGTGACTGCCTCTGGATTATCTCTGCAGGGGCCAACTTCCTCCACCGTGGCTTCCGGGCTGCTGGTGACCTCCCTCCCTCCCTCATTACATTAGCGGGAGAAAGTTCTTCAGGGTGCGGAACTAAGTCCCCCGCCTCTCAAACTTAAGCCCTTGATTCCAATGGGCTCTGAGTTGAGTGGCTTGGCCGGTGGATCCTCAAACGGCAGGTCCTTTGCCTGTTGCTCTCCCGGCCAGGTTGTCTGAGTCTTCCCAGACGTCTTGGGGGGGAGGTAGATGATGCTACCAGGCGACACATGGAACCGTCATCCTCTTCTGGGAAAGAGGGACGTCCGTCCTGCTCTGGAGCCAGCTCCCTTATCCAGGCAGCCGCCAGCTGAATCCCCAGTCTGACCTACACCTACGCTGGTCCCCTCTGGTGACCTTGTCACCACCTAACCCTCCCAAGTCGATGGTGGGGCCTGACACCTATCCTCAGCCAACGCCCGACAGTCTGATGTTGGGTACAGTTTGTCTGACGCCAGATGGCACTGTTCCTCTGGGTTCGATGCCAGGCAACCCGGATCAGCCCACTCCCAAGTTATGCTAACCTGATAGCCAGATGCAGGGGCCATCTAAGCCATTGCTAATCAAGCTAGAAATTGACTTGTGCTTCCCGATTCTTGGGTCGCAAATTGTCGTGCGAACTTGCTAATTTTATGCCTTGCTTAGTCTCTTGTGGTAGGGTTTTCAGTGGAGACCTGCAGTATTTTAGTTGTCCTGTTCTGGACTGCATCCACTCTGTGTTCTTCCGGCCATGTTGTCTCCAGAACCAGACACAGTTCTCGTGGTACAGTTTCTTACCAGCGATCTATACAGAGGCAACATTGCCAACTTCTTTCTACTGGTGATACCCTATTCATCCGAGGATTCCACTAACCCTCTCTACTACCTTGTTGCACTTCGTGTGCCACTTCTGGCTCCTCTGAAACAATTATCCCCAAGTTTCTTTCCTGCTTAGCAGTCGTCTGTACCACTCCACTCATTTTATATTCTACTCCTGGGTTTCTGTGTAATGATATGTCGAAAGGGTTCACTGAAATCTAGGTAGATCACGTTATCGCTTCACCCTGATCTAATTCCTTGGCCACCCAGAGATCTTATCAAATTCGTTTTGATATGATGACCCCCTCCCCTCCGAACCCTTGCTGCCTCAGGTTTTGCAACCTGTCGGATTCAAGATGCTCCATTATCCTTTTTTTCAGCAGTGTTTCCATTAGCTTTCCCACCACTGGTGTTAGGCTGTCTGGCCTATGTAATTGCCAGCCTCCTCCGCGCTGCCACTTTTGTGATGTGGGAAAGTGGGACAACATCTGCCCTCCTCCAGTACTCCGGAACCACTCCTGTTTCCAGTGAGCTGTTAAACAGGACTGTCAATACCTCCCTAAGCTCCCTCAGTACCCTTGAATGCACCCTGTCTGTCCCCATTGCTTTGTCCACTTTCAGATCAGCGAGTCCTTTCAGGACTCTCTCCTCTGAAACAGGACTAGTGTCAACCTGTCCTACCAAAGCTTCTGTTACTTTCTGTTGTGGTTCTTCCCCTTCTGCTTCCCCCTTTGAACACTGAACAAAAGTATTTGTTCAGGATGTCTGCCTTTTCCTGGTCCCCGTCTGCACAGTCCCCATCTTCCCTTTGTAACCTGACAGTCCGTCTCCTGGTCTTCCTCTTTTCGCTTATATACTTAAAAAAAAAAAAAACTTGCCCCCTTTTGTTACCACATGGGTTATTCTCTCTCCATTTTGCACCTTCGCAGTCCTTACTTCCTTCCCTGCTTCCCTTTGTTTCCCGATACCCATCCATATTCTTCTCCCTCTGTGTCTCCATATATCTTCTGAATGCTCCCCTTTTAGCCTTTACCTTTTCAGCCACCTCTTTTGAGAACCTGAGTGGTCTGTTTTCCTCTTGCCTTTGCTCACTTGCTTGATGCAAAGGTTTGTTGCCTTACCTATGCACCCTTTTAGCTTCACCCACTATTCCTCCACCACGCCAGATCATTCATGAGACATTCACCCATCTTTATAAAATCTGACCTCTTTTAAGTCCAGGACCCTCGTCGTTGTATGGTTTGAGTCCACAGCTATCCTTATATTGAACTACACTGCGCAGTGATCACTAGTCCCCAGGTGGCCTGCCACCTTGACGTCTGCAACACTGTCTCTGTTAGTGAATGCCAGATCCAGTATTGCCCCATCACGAGTGGGTTCACTGATTAGTTGCATGAGGAACGCTCCCTGCAGGGAGTCCAGGATGTCGCTGCTTCTAGCTGAAGCCACAGCTGGGAGACTTCAGTCTACATTCGGCAGATTGAATTCTACCACCAGCAGCACCTCCTCCTTTTCTACCATTTTGCCAGTGGCTTCCACCAATACCTCATCTAACTTCTTCCCTTATGCCAGAGGTCTGTAGATGACGCTCGTGCGAATAGTATCTCTGTTCCCTGTTTCCAGAGTGTCCCACAGTACTTCTGCCCTATTTCCTGTATCTCAGTTGCTGTCATGCTTTCCCTCAAATAAAACATGATACCCCCTCCTTTCCTTCCCACCTTGTCTTTCTTGAACAGAGAATAGCCTGGTGTGGCCATGTTCCAGTCATGGTTTTCAGTGTACCATGACTCGGTAGTGGCCACAGTATCCAGGTGGGTCTCTACCATGATGGCCTGTAGGTCTGGAATCTTATGTCCTAGACTGCTAGTATTTGCATACGTGGCCTTCCAGATTTTTTTACTCTGTTTGCCTCCTTTTTGCCTCCTTCCTCTTTTTTTACTTAATGCTCCCGTTTCCAACCCCGTTCTCTTCCATCACCCTGCTTTCTTTATTAATTTGCACCTGGGGTGGGGGAGGGGGTTCCACTTCCCTCGGGTTCCCCCTACTCTCTAGTTTAGCCTGTGGGAGAGGGGGCAGTTTGTGCCACCCTGATTTCTTCTGCCACCCCTTCAACTACTTTAAATGTTCATCAAAGTAACATTTAAACTGCCCGAGGACTACAGTTTCCCCTCTTGGACGGATGCAGGCCATCACCCGTCTATAGGCCCTTATCCATTTAGGTGGATTCCCAATGTTGGTGAGCCTCCTCCTCTCTGAACCAGTTATTGTACCATGAATTGAAGCTTCTGTTGTGGAGATCCCTCTCTTTCCTCCTTACTGTAGACTGGCAGGACCTCAGAGAAAGCCAGTAAGCATGCTAGCTGTCTTAAGATAACTCTCCAGCTCCCTAAAATCTCCCTGCACTATCCTACCTCCATCATTAACCAGGTCATTTGTCCCCAGGTTGACAGTGACATCCAGCCCCCCTCTTCTGTCCTGCTGCCCTAACGATTCCCAGGATCTGCTTCCCATCCATCTGTGCTCTGGAGACACAAAGGCATCTGACCTCCCTCTCCTTGCCCTTCCTATTCCCAAATCTGTCCCCTTGACAGTAGACTTTGCTCCCTGCAGGGGAGTCCAGGATGTCGCTGCTTCTAGCTGAAGCCACAGCTGGGAGACTTCAGTCTACATTCAGCAGATTGAATTCTACCACCAGCAGTAGACAGAAGTTGCTTCCTGTTCTTCTGGTGTCCTCTCCTATGGGTCTTCATATGGAGGACCCCCACATCCTCCCTGGCCACTACCACAGGTGTTTTTTTTCTGGCAGCCCCACCAGAGCATTTTAGGACTTTTGTTGTGGTACCAGTTGAGAAACGTGCCTCCGACCCACCACCTCCATACTTCCAGAGCCCACCATAGTCCAGCTGTTCCTCCTCCATGGCATCCTCTTGGGTAACCATGGCAGATCTAGTGGTGGCTCCTGGGTGGGGGAGAACATCCCCCCCCAAGTCCTGTCCAACTCTGCTTGGAGTCTAGTGACGTCTTCCCTCAGCCCAGAGAGGTGCATGCAGATGGGGCAGCACCACAGTCTGCAGAAAATCTGAAAACTGCTGCCTTAAAGCCAGTTCACTGTTCCACTTTCTGCATTCCCATTTCCTACTCTTGCAGTGTTGATTGGAAATACTTAATTTACCATTACTTTCGATAGGGTGTTTCTAGTTTTTCTCCTTATGTTGTGTTGTAACCCTTTGTACACCTGCCCTAGATAGGGGTTGTTGCTCCTGTTCCCAGTTTTGGCCTGCCCTTTTGCTTTCACCCATCCCTTGTGTACCTTTTACCCTGATAGGGTGTTTGTAGTTTTACCCTTTTTGTTAATTGTTATTCCACTTTATGTACCTACTCTAGATATGGTATTGCTCGTATATACCCTGTTTTGGCCTACCATTTATCTTCCAGCCATCATGGCAGTTAATGCTACAACGGGAGTGAACAGGTGCCTCATCTTGGTCGACCAGCAGAGTCCCCTGCTTCCTTGTTTCCTCCTGCGGATGCCTAAGACACAAGTTTTACACCTGTTCCAGTCAAGTGCTCAGACACGAACATGTATGGGGAAACGTTAGGAGTGCTTTCTCTTATTTACCCTGCAGGTCCTCCCCTGAGCGGGACTTCCTGCTGAGCAGCAGATCCTGCAGTTGATTTTTCAGGATGCCCACGTCACCCTGTCATCTCTTTCAGTGATCCTCTTCCTGGGAGGAGAGAGTGCGATAGGTAGCTGCAAGACAAAAGGAAACTTTAAGGCAGGTTCATTTGCTAACTAATAAAGTGTAGAGCTTTACACATCTCATTTTGAGGGGGAGCTCTTGCAGCAGGTATTACCAATAGGGCTAAGGCCAACAGGCATCAGGAACCCTCGGAAAAATCTTCCAGCTAGCAGTTTGTGGTGGGGACCGCCCCCAACGTCTGCTCAGCCCGTTAGATGTAGTATCACGGGGGCCGTCCCCTGTCGCCATCTCAGTTCGGCTCAACGGACGCCTTCCTTTTCACAGTCGACTACGTGGTTTTTTTTTTTCAAGTTCGAGTTATTCAACAGTTCTTCATTCATCTGTAAGTATTTTGACATTTTTGCATGTCTTCGCCTTCTCCATATCAACACAAGTCGAAGTGCAAGTGGGGGGAATCAGATCCCAGCCAAAGATGGCCATGTGGCCTGCCTCATCTGCTTAGGCCCAAACCACCGGCCTGACAGTTGCCCACACTGCCAGAAATTCAGCCAGAAGACCCGCATCAGAAGAGCCAACGCCCTGAAGACGTATCTTCTTGAAAAGCAGATGGCAGACATGCAGAAATCGCTGTCGGGATGCAGTTCTTTGTCGTCCACTAGAGTCTTCCCTTAAAGAGAAGTCCTTGGGAGGGAAACTTCACCATCACCGTGAGAAGGATAGGGCCAGGTCAGAGTCCCACCTAAAATCCCCCCCCAGAAATCTTCTTCCTTGGCCACCGGCTGGAGGTCAGAGTCTGCCCCTCTGGCAGCTGCCAGGACCTCACAAAAGAAATCATTTATTTTATTTTAGATTTTGTTGACCGATAAGTGCACTAGACAAATCCTGCTATTTTCAGGACCGATCGGAGGGAGATACAGATGAATGCCAACTGACCTTGAACCAAATTAAGCTGTTGGTGGTATTTTCAGTGAATTAGGGAAATTTGGCCAGGACACCGGGGAAATTCCCCAACTCTGTAGGCGGGTGGCACTGTCTGTCTGTCTACAGAGATGGAGGACCTCAGTCTGGAGGAGGATGGATGTGGATGTAGAGCTCAGGAGCTTGCTGCAGTACCTTCTATGTTGGAAGGAGAAGGTCATCTTGTAAGTGGTGACTAAGCAGTGGTTTTGGATTAATCGGTCTCTACAATGCTAATGGGAACGGGGATGTCTGCAGAATTAAAACTACAGAAGGAATTGGATAGGAAAAAAGCTCAATTGTTAGACTTGATAAATATAGCTGAAGGAGACTTTCATACCTGTCAGCAGAAGCTAGAAGCGGAATGGAATAAAACGAAATGCTCTACGGCAAGTCTGCCTCAGGATGGGAGTAAGAAATTAGCTTTTACACCTTTTATGGAAGCACAATCTAAAGCTGAAGTGTTACTTATACTATCAGTGGTTTCTTCAGTAGGAACATGCCCAGTCTCTGAATGGACTCCAGGGACTGCTTTACAGCAAGTAGGATGGCTTTGGGAGGCAGGTCGGTGGGTTCCGGATCCGCAAATCCCATTGCCGGGTTTTTCGGCTGCAGTCGGAATGTCCGAGTCGGGTACAGTGGTGGATTCTTTGTGCGTGGAGCCTTCTATTGGTGGAAAGCCTCTGTCTAGTCCCTCTGTGATTATGTGTCTACAAGGGCAGGATGGAGAAGTGAAGGCTCAGTCTGGCGTGGACGCCCAGGCTGTGTTACGCAATGATTCTGCTGTTTTGGACTCTCAAACTGAGGCTTTGGAGAGGTGAGATGAAGGTGAGTCACGCGAGGTCCAGTCGACCCCGGGTGAAACCTGTAGAGAAACTTGTCCTGAGTCTGCTTAAGAAAAAGGGGACTCTTCTGCCCATATAGACTCTGGGCCGAAACGTTACGCTGGCTTATTTCTGAAGCCTGCTGAAGCGGCTAAGTGCCGATTTTTGGTCAGACTTCGCTACAAGGGTAAAGCCCCTGTAGTTCCGGACAGAGTTTGGGTTGGGAAGACTCTTTTGGTGGATTCTCTAGCGTTTTCACCTACTGAGGTGAACATACATATGATATTAGTTTTGTGACCGTGAAGTCACTAGATAAATTTTGGAGGAAATATTACGAAGTAAAAGACTCTGAAATTTGGAAGGATTTCCTAGCAATTCCCATAACCAAACCGACTATCAAGACTGTGACTATTCTTTTTCGTAATGAGGGTGTTAATGTGGCTAATATTTTATTTTGGTTAGAAAAAAGATGTTCAGTGTTTGATCACCCAAAACCCATAATTGATGAGAATGGTTTCTGGACAGGGGGGTGGACTATAAGGGTTCAACTAAATCAGACAGAGGAAGGTATCCAACATCTTCCAAGTTCCTTTTTTTTGGGTCGGGATAGGGGTATATTGTTCTGTGCAGGCCAGCCGAAGAGCTGTTATAGATGTGGGTCGTTGCAGCATTTGAATACCTCATATGACGAAGTTAAATGTTTTCAGTGTGGTATGTTGGGACACACAGCAGCTCATTGTGTGGCTCCTTCTGTGTGTCATCTGTGTGGGAAGGTCATTCGTATGCTGAATGTTCATGGGCTACCCACGATAATGATGCTTCTTCAGATCAAGAGTATTTTTTTATATAGGGCTAGAACCCCCCCTGGGAATCTGAATTAGGAAGTGTTGACGGGTAGAGGCCGCGGTAGAGAGAGGGGAAGAGGTATAAGGAATGTAAAAGACAGGTCCTCATTAGTTTCATCCCTAGTTGAAGCCAATCCTACTTTTCAGGATGACATGGAAGTGGCTTCATCCCCTCAAACTGTGGTAGATGGTAGGGAATGAGAAACTCCTTTTGTAACTCCACTTGGTTCCCAAGTAAGGGAATGTAGAGGGTTTCCTCCATCCGTTACTTTACATAATGAACATCCTTCTATTTTTTCTGGTAAGAATGTGCCTCATTTGAAGGGAAAAGTCAGTGTTTCTCTCTTGGGGGGGTGGGAGTAGAACACCTTAGGGTACAGGGAGTTCCTCTGTCCCCTTTACTGCTAACAAATTGTGTTACTCTCCTCTCGTCTTGGGGGGGAACAAATGGATCAGGAGACTCCTTTGGTTGAGGTTGAATTATCCCAGGAATGTGAGGAAATGGTAACATCGGGTATATCATTACCCCATAGGAAAAACTCAGATGTTCCTAAGCGAGTTACGAGATCCAGTGGGAAAATTATAAAACCCCCTCCCTGATTTCTCTTCTCTACAGGTTGCAAGCCTAAATGTGAACAGTATTAAGTCATTATCTAGGCGACTAGCTACTTTTGGTGTATTGTCTCATTTAAAATTTGATGTGTATCTGTTACAGGATACTAGGTTGCATACCATGAATGAGGTATTTCAGGCTACACGTGATTGAGCATGGGGCCGTTCCTATTAGTCAGTGGGAAAGGACGTTTGTAGTGGGATAGGGATTTGTTTTTTAACTTTAAATGTGCATGTTTTACGAATAGTTGACATATATCCTGGGAGGCTTTTTTTGTTAGGTGTAATACTTCATGGTCTACAATGTAGACTGATATCCTTTTATGGTCCTCAAAAGCTTCAAGAATCGCTTTACTAAAACAAATTCATGCCTTTTTATACACAAGTCGTCAAATTTTTTTCTGTGGAGATTTTAACATTAATTTACATCATAGGACTGAATTGGGTAAACAATACTGTGAAAGTTTTTTTTAAAACAGTTTTGGTACAAGCTAATTTAGTAGATGCTCATGCTTTAGGGGGTTTGAATGCAAAATCAACCTTTTCAAAAGGTTCATTGAATTCAAGAATTGATTTTATTTTTATACATAAATCCTTGATAATACACAGTGTAACAAATTTACCGATATAAACTTCTGATCATTCTTTAATAGGAGTTAGTATCTAAAACCCCCCTAGATGACAACGAGGTCCTGGGGTATGGTGGTTGAATTCTTCCATCTTACTGTTACCGGCTTTAGAATCAAACTTAAAGATTATAATTCAAGACAAACTTACAACGATAGATTTCTTCTATAATGTGGGGGAATGGTGGGTAGATTTTAAAAATTGTTTGATTGGGTATTTCCAGACATTGGGTAAATTACAAGCTAAAACAAAGTTGGAGGAAGAGGAAGGGGAAGAAGGTTTGACCGAGGAGATTACACAGTTTAAAGGTTTAATGACTCATTATTAGTATAATAGAATGTCTTTTTATGCAAAGAACAGTTGTTTGGAACTCAGGGGATAAACTGCCTTTGTTAATCCATTTATGGCAAGTAAAGATTGGATAGGGAAACTTTTTTGGACATTTATACACTCCTTCTGGCAAACAAGTTTTTGATAATAAAGGCATAATGAATATTCTTGATGATTATACTGAGTTTAAATTTGGTAAATGGGTAGAAGACTGATTGTTTAACAGATTTATTTCAAGCGGCAAACCTTTCTCAACTCTCTGTGGATTTACAAAAGACAATGATTGGGAATTTTTTGGAGATGGAATTGGAAGGGGTTATATTATCTTTAAAAGGAAATATATCTCCAGGATCAGTTGGATTATCTGGAGAATTATATAAAATTTCATGGGGGTTAATGCCTTTGTCATTATTATCTTTATATAATTTTTTTTTTGTTTGAGCCTTTTTATCTTCACAAATGTATGAAGGATTGTTAGTTTTTCTTTATAAATCAGGTGATCGTGCAGATATTAATAATTGGAGGCCTCTTACATTATTAAATGTAGATTTTAAGATTTTTTCCAAATTATTGGTGAATCAATTATCTTTAGTGATGCCAGATTTAATTTGTCAACATCAGTATGGCTCTGTTCCGGGTAGATGTATTACAGATGCTTTATTATTAATTAGGGAATTATTTGATATTCAGATGGAAAATAAAGAAAAACCTTTAGGGTATTTGGTTAGTCTGGATCAGACTAAAGCATTTTGATGAGGTTTCCCAAGATTTATTTATGGCATTAACAGGCTTATGGCATTCCTGAACCATTTGTACAGTGGATTAGATTGTTAGGTTCTAGCCAATGTTAAACCATATGATAATGGATGGTTAGGTTCTTGTCATCAAGTTTTGAAGAGGGTACGGCAAGGGTGTCTGCTTAGCCCACTTTTGTATGTTTTCTCCTTAGACCCTTTATTAAGACTTTTGTTAGCCTCCCCGGATTTAAATGGGATAAATGGGTTTTTTGGTAGTTTTCCAAAATTATTGGCGTATGTGGATGATTTCTTTTTTTATTTAAAAAGATGGTAATTCTGTTATTTCTGCTTGCGAATTAATAGGAGAAGTGGGTAAAATAACTGGTGCACAGATTAATTTGAATAAAACACATTGTTTATGTATAAATGGTTTTTCCCTAGAAAATGAAATTGTGGGAGGGTTACCTTTAGATATGGTTCCCTGTCAAATATTATGTATATATTCTGGAGGTGACAGTATGGCAGAATATAATTGCCAAAAAGCTTTAGATAAAGGACAGAAATTAGTAGCAAACTGGAACAGATGGAAATCTTCTAGGTTGAAACGGGTATATCTGTTAAATTTTCTGCTCCCTATATTTTAGTTTTTAAGTTTTGTTTTTCTCCTACCAAGAGATCTGGAGACACGATTAATGGGATTTTTTTTTTACTGGATTTTGGGGGAAGCTGTTTAAATCCACTTCGAAAAGTATTATATTTATCAATAAAGGATGGGGGAGTTAAGATGGTCAATCCAGTATTATTTTTTTTCTCTGTTTTTTTTTTAATATGGTAATATTGTTCCATTAATCAAAGGGAGTAATCAAGATTGGAATTGTTTTGTACATAGACAGATATCCAGCGTGTTGTTAGAATGGAAATTGAGAGCTTTCCAACACAAAAATGAGACATCCCAGATTGACGAAGGTATGGGACGGTTTGTTTGACAAGATCAGAATGTGGCAAATTAGTTGGAATTCTGTCACAATTATTGATAGAAAAGCTTTTTACTTTGAAGTCCTTCAAAGGTGTTTTTTGGATGCTCTGTTTTCTAACTTTTCCTCTTTCCGCCAGAGAGAGATCTCAAATTATATTTTGGATCCAAGAATTCCCAAGCATATTTGGGATACGGTATGGTTAGCCTTACACAATCAGGTTAATGTACGAAGTAACCAAAAACATTAAAACCTTTGGGATAGATATTGCCCATGGGAGGGGTGTGTTGAAATCCTGGAAACAATGTTGCATCTTTGTTTTGATTGTTCATGTGCAACGGAATTTTGGGATGTAGTTAAAAACCATTGGAAGAATTGTATTTTAGTTCCTCCAGCTTTGGAATTGTTGTTTTATGGGATCCCTAATACTCCAATGTCCAAAGAAAGTCTTAGTACTTTAAGAATCATACATGGTCATTTATTGTGTTGGATATGGTTAAGTAGATGTAGATTGTTGCTACAACAGCAACATATTTCCCTGGGAGAGTTATTATATATGATAAGTTCTGATTTAAACCATTTACAACACACAGAGGCTTTATGTTTTAGTTCTACTCTCTGGGATCAATTATGGAGTGATTATAGATTTTTATAAAGTGGGTTAGAATTAGTAGGTTCAAAATATAATAGGGTGTTAGAAAATTAAGTGTTTTTTTGTCAGGATTTAGGGTTAGAACTGAGATAGGAGTGTAGAAGTATATATTATGAATGGAATGATATTTATAATTATTAATGTTTCTCAAAAAAAAAATGGGAGAGAAGTGAAAAAAGGGTGGTAAGGTAATGGGAAGTGTAAAATAGTTTAAATCCTGTGTGTTTGTTTTTTTTTTCTATGTATGAATTAATACTTTAAGTTGCGATTTTCTTTCAAAAAAATGTTATGAAATTGTTTCCTTTTGATAATTTGTATCGATATTATGTTTGTGTATTATGATTTAAATAAAAATTCCCCTACTCTTTTCGATAAGTGCCATGGGATCTTTAACATCCACCTGAACTACCACCAATCCAGTCATCCTCCTCTTCCACTAAGGAACAAGGTAAGGAGGAGTCTTCTGTACATTTGTCCACCCACCCCCCCCTTGGCTCACTGGCCCCACAAACCTTTAGGGTCAGCCCAAGAGGGAAAGGCGTCTTCTGGCAGGCTTTCGGACTCTGGTGGTAAGTCCAATGGGTCGTCCAAAAAATACACTCGGACGACTCCACTAGGTGCCAGGAGACTGTTCAGCACCAGATGCCTCCGCCCCCTGTAAAGGGGAAGCCTCCTGCAGTGGCGAGCATACCATTAGCTGTTCTAGCTCACCCCCGGACCAGGCCCGGGCCCCTCCGACAGATATGACGTGAGGCGCTACGGATCCGGCGTCCTGCCCCAGGGGATCAGTCGTCTGACGATGACTCTTGTGTCAAAACCGGACACTGGATCGGACGACGGATCTGCCCCTATACGGAACCAGACCAGCAAGCCCGATACCATAACCAAAGGGTCACCAGACAAGACGTCCGCGCCAGAAGATCCGACGCCCAACCCTTCGAATCAGATGCCCGCTCTTCCAGTTGTCCCATTAGCAGACATTGACGCCTTGTTCACCTTGTGGTGGAACACAGTAAAGGGGATTTGCTGTACAGGCCTCCGGAACTTTCCCCGAAGGAAACTCCCGCAGCGCCTCCTCCACCTGACGATGGTCGGGCACCCAATGAGGGCTCTCATCTGCCGCTCAGCCCCCTTAACAAGAAGGCGGCACCTGTCGTTGGTGCCCTCTTTGAGCAGTCATCCTTCAGAGACGACGTGGGGGACTCCTCTTCTGATGATTCTTATGGGGATGGATTGCCACTACCTTCCCCTAGTCTTCAGTTAGTGAAGGGGGAATAAGCTTCTAGCTGGAGGCTGGGAGAGTAAGTAGGCTTGAAAGATTTTCTTAGCTGGTATTCTGTGTGTTTTTAATTGTATTTGAGGCCTGGTCTCAACTGCCATTGATTGGGCTTTTATGTTATTTTGGGCAGGAGGAAGGGATTCAAACAGACAATTTGGTGTTTGTGTGTGTTTAAAAGTTGCTATCTGACCTGTAAGTGCAGGCATCATATTACAGGGGATTAGTGCTGCTGTTTGAATGCAAGGTGTGACTGCGAGCTCAGTCAGTCTTCGGTTAGTGAAGGGGAAATAAGCTTCTAGCTGGAGGCTGGGAGAGTAAGTAGACTTTAAAGATTTTCTTAGCTGGTAGTGCTTGAAGGTGCAGTGAGGGGCAGACACGGGGCTGATACACTCTCATGAGAGTTGGTTGTAGGCCCTAATCCCATCATCCCCCACCCCTCCCTTCCTAGAGCTCGGCTCATTTATAGGGGAACACCTGCCCTACAATTGGAGGAAAAGGCTTAAGGTGCAGCTCATGTAGTTATAGCCACTGGGGGTTGAGTTTAAAGGCTGGGACGGAGGAGCTTAGGGAGTTGTGCACTTCCCCTGTAAGTTTACTGTGTAGTACTGCACCTAGTAATGGGGGTACCTTTTTACTGTGGGACTGTATGTAGGATTAGAGGGTGACCTGATTAGTGGGTAGGGGTGTATCTTGGACTAGTGGGGAACCTGGTGGTTCACACAAGGAAACTTACTTGGAGGGGGATGGGACCACACATCATTAGGGCTGGCATCTTTGGGAGGGTGGTGGGGTGCACAGGGTGTGGAGCGGCCATGATACTGGACTGGGCTTGGAAGTTCGGTGGTTGCCCAGTGTGCTACCAGCTGGCACAGTTTAGGGAGGAGGTTGAGGGGATTAGGAGGCAGCTGGAGGGAGAGGGGAGGTATGGGTGGGGAATAGGGCAGGGGCTGTCCCACAGGGTTGCACAAAGCACTAGGTGCAGGGGCATAGGGGAAGGAGTGCAGGAGGGTACTCTGGGGTCACACAAGGACTCTGACAGAGGTGGCCCAAAAGGAGGACACTACCAAGGAAGCAGGCAGGTATCTGGGGACCCTCACAGAGGGGGACCAAAGGGAGGACATTCTCAGGGAAGTAGGCAGATGGCCGGGGCTGGACAGAAGGAAGCAATGGGGGAGGTGGATCGGACCTTAAGCTCAGTAACCACTTCAGTTCTCTGCTTGAGGATGAGGAGGGTGATGTAGCCATGACAGGGGTGGTTAGAGAGGGAAAGAGAGTGGGGTGCAGGGGCTGGATAGCAGGAAGAACAGGGGGGAACTTGGAGCGCGGGAAAATGGGGGAACGGGGGATTAGAGCAGGAGGAGGAGGGGGTAGAGGGAGGAAAGCGCAAGGAGAAGGACCAGTTGGGAGGAAAGGGCAAGGAGAGGGACCAGAAGTACAAGGAGGATACGGTAAAAGGAGCTGAAAGTTTAGGACTGGGGAGCACGACAGGCAAGGAGGGGCTGAACGGAGACGAGAAGGAAGGGAGGATGAGCCAGACAAGTATAGCAGGTCGGGGGGGAACCAGTTGCGAGCAGTGACCGGGAGGGGAGTAACGAGGTACAGAAGGACACTCAGGAGGAGGCGAGGCATAGGATCAGAGGGGAGGGGGTGGCCAGGGTAAATAAGGAGGGGGCAGCAGGTGGCACCCAGATAGGGGGAAGGGCAAGGAGCCGGCTGAGGGGAGGGGACGGTACAAAGGATGAGGGACATGGAAGGAGGGGGGAATGGAGGAAAAGGGGCAGTCAGAGTGCTCCTGTTGGGTGATTCCATGATCAGGGGTATCAGATGGGATAGGGAGGGGGAAGTCTGTCCGGTTAGAACAAAATTCTTCCCTGGACTGTTGATGCACAGGGCCAAGCATGAGGTATATCAGCTGGCAAAGGATTGTGGAGGTTCCCCGGGCATACTGGTCCACCTGGGTACCAATGACATTGAGGAAAATAGTGAGCTAGAGATGCAGGCAAGGTTCAGGGAGCTTGCCAGGGTCTGCCATGACACAGGATGCACGATTTCCTTCTTGGAAATCCTGCTGATGCCAAGGGCTAGTGGGGAACACAAGAGGAAGATTAGGGAGATAAACCAGTGGCTCAGGGAGTGGTGTGTGGCCACAGGGTATGGGTCGATGGGGGATTTGGGGGAGACCTGGGAGGATAAGGGACTATATGCTAGAGATAGGCTCCATCTCGGTTTGGAAGGGAGGGAAATCCTTAAGTTGAAAATAGAGGGGTTCGTTGGTGAAAGGTGGGGTTTAAACTTGTGAAGGGGGGAGGGATGGGAGAAAAGGCTGTCAAGGGGGGTCCAATAAAGGAGGGAATCTGTCTCCACACCCCACTCCAGGGAGCTGGAGGAATGCGGGAAAAGGCCGACTGGTAAGGCGCTGACTGGGGGAAGACGGAATCCCCATGGCAGCATGAGCAGGGGAAATGGAAGTATACGGAAAGGGTGGAAGGTAGTCCTGCTGAATGCCAGGAGCTTGGGCAATAAAATGCCTGAGCTCCAGGCGATGCTAACGGAGGGAGAGGTGGATGTGGCAGCGGTCACTGAGACCTGGGCCACCGCAGGGCATGACTGGGACCTGAACCTGGAGGATTACACCATGTTCAGGAAGGATGGGAGAGGGAAGGGGAGGAGGGGCAGCAGTAATAGTCAAAAACTGCATTGGCATAGGAGTAGTGGAGGAGGCGGAGGGAACTGTGGAGGCAAGTTGTCACCTTGAGAACAAGGGGGGGCAAGAGAGTAAAAACAGGAGCAGTGTATAGACCGCCCACGCTGGTGGAGGAGCTGGAGGAGAGTCTGGTGGCAGATGTGGGGAGACACTGTAGTTTGGGCAGGGGAAGGGTGGTGGTGTTGAGGGACTTAATCATGCCAGGAATGGACTGGGAGACTGACATCCTCGGTGGCCAGGGAACAGAGGTTGTTGGATGTCTTTCAGGACGCGTTCCTAACTCAGCAGGTGGGGGAACCGACCAGGGAGGCGCTGATTCTGGATGGGGTCCTGGCAGACAGTGACCAGATTGGGGACCCGGAGGTAAGGGACCCATAGGCAGAGAGCGACCATGCCACGATCTGGTTCTGCCTGGACCTAGGAGGGGTAGAAGGCTGCACAAAGACGGAGGTAACTGACTTCAGAGGGGGTGGATTTCAAGGAAATGGAATGATCCTTAAGAAGCATTTGGATGGGATTGGGCCAGACATGGACGCTGACAGTAGGTGGGAAATCAGGAGGGAGGTGCAGGATGCTACCAGCACCTGTACAAGAGTAAGACGAAAATGCGGTAGGGATCGTAAACCCTGCTGGTGGACCAGGGAGGTTCAGGAAGTGGTAAGGGGAAAGAAGGTGGCTTATAGGCATTTCAAGTGTTCAAGGAGTGAAAGGGATCAAGGGGAGTATGAGCTGATGGCCAGAAGTGCCACTAGGGTGGTGAGGGCAGCTAAGGCAAGGAAGGAGCAGAACCTGGCCAGGGAAATTAGGAGCGGGAACAAGGGGTTCTTTAGATACGTTGGGGAAAAATGAAGGGTGAAGGGGCAGATTAGCAGGATTAAAACTGGAGGGATGGGCACAAGACCTGGGGGAGGAGGCCGAGGTACTAAATGAGTACTTCGTCTCAGTTTTCACCAAGGAAAATGGGGGGACGGCATCATACATGGGAGGAGACGGTGAAACTGAGGAGGGGCCCTTACTGATCGGCAGGTCTGGGGAGGGGCCATCACTGGCGGGGCGAGATAGCGGAGGTGGAAATCACAACAGAGAGAGTGAGGGAAGCCCTCAGGTCCCTTAAGACAGAGAAGGCACCAGGGCCGGATAAATTACATCCCAGAGTGCTGAAGGAACTGCTAGATGTCCTGGCAAAACCCCTGGTGGAGCTTTTCAGCATCTCTGAGGATAGGGTGGGTGCTCCAGGACTGGAAGGTGGCGCATATAGTGCCTATCCACAAGGGGGGGGGGTTCAAGGGAGGTGACAGGGAACTACAAGCCTTTCAGCCGGACATCGGTGGTGGACAAGGTGATGGAGGGCATTGTCAAGGAGAGGCTTGGGGGGGACTTGGAAAAGTTGGGGTGCCTGGACGATAGGCAGCATGGATCCGTCCTGGGAAATCGTGTCAGACAAACCTTGGGTGACAAGTGCCTTGGACCTGAGTAAACTGGTGGACGTCCTCTTTCTTGACTTCAGCAAGGCGTTTGACTCTGTTCCCCATGGGTGCCTGTTGGATAAGCTGGGAGAAATGGTGGTGGGGAACCAGATGATAAGATGGATAGGAAATTGGCTCCAGGACCAGACCCAGAGTGTCGTGGTTGGCTGTATAGTCTCATCCCCAAGGAGGGTCATTAGTGGGGTCCCTCAGGGATAGGTCCTTGGGCCCCTCCTGTTCAACGCCTAGTCGCCTATGTCTCTGACATAAGGAAGGGTATCACGGGTGAGATGAGTCTCTCTGTGGATGACTCAGAAGTGGTGGAGGATGGGGAGAAAGGGAGGGTGGCCCTACAGGGGGACTTGGAGGCTCTGGAAAGGTGGTCTAGAAAGTGGAAACTGAGGTTCAGTGCAGGGAAATGCAAGATACTGCACCTGGGAGCCAGAAACCTGGGCCAAGTGTACACCCTTGTGGGGGAGAGAGATGCTACAAGTCTCAATGACTGAGAGGGACCGGGGGTGGATGTCAAGATGAACAACTCTGAGACTTGTAGGAGGGCAGCAGTGAAGGCCAGCAGGATGCTGGGATGCATCGCTAGGGGGGATCACCTCCATAAGGAGGGAAGTGGTGCTCCCTCTTTATAACTGCTTGGTGAGGCCGCACCTAGAGTACTGCGTGCAGTTTTGGAGGCCACACTTAGGACATCGAACTCTTGGAGAGGGTCCAGAGGAGTGCAGTCAAAATGATCTGGGGCTTGGGGGACAGGACCTATAGGGAGAGGCTCGAAGAGCTAAATATGTACACGTTGGAAAAAAAAGGGACCAGGAGGACATGATGGAGGCCTCAGGTACATGAAGGGGTAAATAGGGGAGGAGCAGTCAGGGTGTTCGGAAGGAGGGGGGCAACTAGAGGCATGGGTGGAAGCTGGGGGGGGGAATCAGGGGAGAAAGGAGGAGGTGCTACTTCACTGAGAGGGTGGTAAAACCATGGAATGTGCTGCTCAGGGGTCTAGTGAAGGCAGAGACGGTGGAGGGGTTCAAGACGAGGCGAGACAGGTACAGGGGAAGGATTCTGGAAGCAAAGTCCTGTGCAGCGAGAATATCCAGGACTAGGAAGGTAGAAGCCAGAGAGGGCGAGGGGGGCAGCAAGGTTAGCTCCCAGGGTGGGAGCTGACCAAACTAGCAGACGTGAAAGACTGTTAGGCCTATTCTGCTGGCATTTTAGTATGTTAGTCCGAGGGACTCTCCCCGGTCACCTCTGGATGACCCCTCGTTTCTGGTCATAATGAGGCACATTCGGGCAATCTACCAGTGGAACACAGAGGAGCTTGAGCCTGAGAAGTGCCGCCTGGCTAAGTTTTTAGAATCCAAGGACCTGAAGCCCTTAGTGATCCCACCTTTGGTGGAGCCCTTTCAGGACGTAACCAGGCTCACCTGGCAGCGCCCCTCTGCAATGCCTGCTGTGCCCAGAAAGTTGGACAGGCTGTACAGGACTCCAAAAGAGCAGCCTTTTCTCGGGGAAAACACCAAGGCAGACTCCATGGTGCTCACAGCAGCTCATGGGAGAGCTCAACAACTGAAGCACGAGTGTCCAGCCCCCAGATCCTGAATCCTAAAAGCTGGACCACATGGGCCATAAAGTCTGTACGTCTGCCACTGGGGCTATTCGTTCTTTGAAATTTCTAGCCCACATGGTGACCTGCCAGAAGTCCCTGTGGGAGAAGACCATGGACCTGGTGAAGGCTCCCATAACAAGAATGAGCTCATGGCCTATATTCAGCCAGGCATGGACGTAGACAAGCTCAGATGCTCCTACGACTCAGTTGACATGGCAGCTAGGGCCGTGGCCTCTGCATGAGGAGGCACGCCTGGCTCAGATTGTCAGGGTTCCACCAGGACCTGTAGGATACCGTCCTGGATGCACCATTTCAGGGCTCCGTTCTCTTTGGGCAGGAGGAGGAGAAAGTGATCCTTGTGACTTCAGGACTCTGGCAAGGTGGTAGCATGAAGGGCAACCATGACAGGCCTTGTTTGGCTACGTTTATTCGCCAGCCTTTGTATAATACCCTATGTGGTTAGGCAGCCTGACAGAATTGATTCCAACAAAGGTGCATGCTCTACCATGCTAGTCTCCCCATATACCAACACTATGAACAAATTATGCTGCCACTGTACACCTTTGATCCCCTCACAGTTTGTGGAATCTCCTCGAAGTGGAACTGCTAACCAGTATCCTCTACGTGGTCCTATACCCTGTCCATTCAAACTAAGTATGGCTTGGTGCTATTCTGCATGGATCCTAGGATATGTATCTGTAGGGCAGCACAATAAGATTATTCAGTCTTTGGACCCATGTACTCAAACCTATACCAGACGTAGAAAGACTCGTGCCTTTAAACTTCTCCTTGGTGCCCTAAGGAAAATTGTACTCCTTCTACTCCTGTGTTCAGGTGACGTCGAATTTAACCCTGGTCCTACAAAAGTGCTCTCATCGCCTTCTGAACTCACAACTTTGAAAAGAATTAGCTTCAAACAACATGAAGTCTTGCTATATTATGACATATGCAGTATAACCCCAGGTTAGAACTGCTCCGGAGGTGAAAGAGTTAACTTCCATGCAGAGCATGGAATCTTGAGTGCTAGCTCGGTTGAACACTCTTGTCTGTTGAAGCTCAAACTTACTGTCAGATTCTTTACTCCGCCTCACTGAATAGTCGCCCGAGATTCCTTCTGCTGCTCTGTTTGTTTGTCGGTTTTAAAGTGTAATTCTCGGTTATTTTATCGAAATTTAACCGCAATCACGGTTCAAGCTCTGTCTGTGGTATTGTAAGTAATAGATAGGCTTATTTATTATTTTTTCTTCTGTGTGAACTTGTAAGCGTCTTTTTGGGTTCAGTTTGAACCGATCAGAGGGATTTAAAATTACTTTCTAGCCCTTTAGAGTGCGGTTCCGGTTCTTATTGTTCTAAAAAAAAAAAAAATGGATTTTATTACGTTTTCCACGACCTGTGACACGGTTGGGAACCGATAAGAGAGTCTTGCTTGGTGGATTGCCATTAACGGGCAAGTTTTGGTTAGGCTGGCACTATGTCTGAGAAACTCAAAAGAAAAACCAGACCCACTGGGTTTCAGCACTGTGGCCTCTGTGGGGAAGCCTTTGCCAAGGCTGACCCACACACCATTTGTGTATATTGTCTGGGGTTTGACCACCTCAATGCAGACTGCCAGATTTGTAAGAATTTTCCTGCTGCCACCGTGGAAAAAGAGTTGGTAGGCTCAGGAAAGGGAGGCCAAAAGTCCGCTGACCGGATGGCCAGCCGGTTCTGTTCCAACCGAACCTGAGGGAGTGCCCTCTGACCAGGCGACAAGCCTCGGCAACGAAGAGCCGGCTCTGAGGAGCCGGGTTCCAACTAAAAGGGCTAGAAGGTCAGCCAGTTTGGGGCCAAAAGTTCTTTCTCCAACCGCTGAGGAAATAGCCAAAGCTATCCAAATTGTCCAGTCTCTTTCCCAGTTCCGCCGAACGGCACCATTGGGCAAGCGCCCGGTTCGGTCGGTTCCCTCGGTTCAAGATTATGATTTTGAAGATTTTTATGAACCAGGGGAAGGGGAGGAGGGGTACGAGGAGAGTGGGTGTGATTTTGACAGTCTGGATGTGCCCATTGAACCGAACATCTCTCCAGACAGACCCTCAGGAGTATGCCCTCCCAGGCTATCTGAGTCCCCTTCTCATTTTTTGTTTTACAAGAAAGTTGCCGACACTCTGCAACTCCCTGTTGAGGATCAAGAAGAGCCTGATTTTGTGGAAATGATGGATATTCCAGAGTCTAGGAGACTGTCTATTCCCTTGCATAAATCTTTTAGGAAACAGTAACAATTCTGAAAACTCCTCATTCTATCCTCCCTGTGGATAAAAGGATGGACAAGAGGTATGCTTTATCAGGCTCTGATACAGAGTTCCTATCTCAGCAGTGCAGCCATGTGGGGGTAGTGCAGGCTGCAGCCTGTGACAAGGCTAATATTCCTCTAGCCTCTAACCCTCCTGAAAAGTATTCCAGGAGGATGGATGCCATGACAAAAAAGCAGTACATGGCAGCATCTTTGGGACTCAGACAGGCAAATTATATGGCTTACGCAGCTAGGTACCAGAAATCCAGGTGGGATACTGTCCTGGCTCTAGCAAAACAGGCCCCTGAACAGCTTGCCAGGGAGCTGGAGCAGGTGGCTGCGGACGGTATTGAGGCATCCAAGGTGCAATTTCATGCTGCTGTAGACTCTAATGATGTTTCATCTAGAGTTATGGCTACTCTCTGTCTCTCTCAAGAGAATGGCCTGGCTCAGATGTACTACCCTGTCACAGGATACCCAGTCTAAGGCTATAGATTTTCCTGTTGAGGGAAATTCTCTGTTTGGGGAGCAGACAGAGAATTATATGAAGAAAATGGATGAGTATAGGACCATCTATAGGAGTGCACAGGCCAAAGAAAGGCAAGTCACTCCTCAAAGGCAGCATGCCAGGGGCAGGGGCAGGCCTTTTCATAGGCCGTTTTACCAAGCCCAGGCCTCCTCTTCTGCTTATGCCCAGAGGGGGTTCTTTAGAGGAAGAGGCAGAAGGGGCTCTAGTAAGCCTGCTTCTACCCCTCAACCCAAAGCCCCTGCAAAACAGGCTCCCTGATGGGGTAGCCAGGGCCGATTCTCCACTACCGGTAGGGGGCAGGCTGGCTTACTTTGTCCAGGACTGGAAGTCTTTAACATCAGACAAGTAGGTTCTGGAAGTAGTAAGCCAGGGACTGGTTCTCAGCTTCAAAACATTTCCGAAGATGAGAGCCAGATCTTTTCCACCTGCAAACCCATCAGAGGCACTTGCCCTGGATGCAGAAGTTTCTGCCCTCCTGGCTCTCGGAGCCGTGGAAAGGGTTCTACCCATACACCAGGGCAAAGGTTGTACTCCAGGTACTTCCTTACCCCCAAAAAAGACAGGAGAATGGCGGCTCTTTCTGGATCTCAGGTATCTAAACAAGCACCTTTTAAAACCAAAGTTCAAAATGGTGACCCTGGGGATTATTTTACCCTCTCTAAGGCCAGGGGACTGGCTAGCCTCCCTGGACCTCAAGGATGCCTACTTCCATGTTCTCATCAGAAGCTCCCATCGAAAGTACCTTCAGATTCGAACTGCCCTCAGGCCATTACCAGTTCAGAGCAATGCCCTTCGGCCTCTCCTCGGCTCCAAGGGTGTTCACAAAATCCTGGCAGTAGCAGTTGCTCATTTAAGAAGGCAAGATTGCCATCTTTCCTTATCTGGACGACTGGCTCATTGTAGGCCAGTCTCCAGAACAGGTCAAACTTCATTTACAAGTAACCCAGCACCTGCTTACATCTCTAGGTTTCCTTCTCAATCTTCCAAAGTCAGTTCTGGAGCCTGTCCAGCTTCTCACCTTTATAGGTGCAGAACTGAACACAAAAGAAGCCAGAGCCTTCCTTCCTCTGGAGAGAGCAAGGACCCTGGTGTCTCTGGCCTCCTCTTTCACCCTGCAGGTCTCGACCAGCAAGGCATTTCTACAGTTCCCTGGGGCACATGGCTGCTTCTACAGCAGTAGTGCAGGGAGCAGATTTCAGATGAGACATTCAGTTCCATTTGATAGCTGCTTTTGGTCTCAAAGGACGGATCCCTAACCAAATTGATTCCAGTGACTCAACCCTGATCCAGGCCCTCCAGTGGTGGCAGGATCAGAACAATCTGAGACAGGGGTTCCTTCACTCCCAGTCTCATTCCTTGACCCTTACTACAGATGCATCCCTCTTGAGGTGGGGAGCTCACATGGGCGACCTTTCCACCCAAGGGCTGTGGTCCCCTCAGGAATCTCTTCTCCACATCAATTTGCTGGAGCTCAGAGCAGTTTTTCTAGCACTTCAGGTTTTCTCCACAGCTGTCCAGAACAAGGTAGTTCAGGTCAGAACAGACAATACCACTGCAATGTGGTACATCAACAAGCAAGGGGGCACTCGGTCTACGACCTTGTGCACCGAAGCAATGAAGTTGTGGTCTCTGGCATATTCTCTGAACGCCTCTCTTACGGCAGTTCACCTCCCAGGCAAGGACAATGTCCTAGTGGATGATCTCAGCAGGATTTCCCAAGGCCATCACGAATGGGCACTGGATCCCCTAGTACTGGAGGTAATATTTGCCAGATGGGGCACTCCGCAAATAGATCTCTTTGCAGCCTCAGACAATCACCAACTTCCCGTTTTTTGTTGCAGGCCCCCAGTGTTGGGCTCAGTCCCTCTGGATGCCTTCCTTCTCAGTTGGGAAGGGAAGTTTCTCTATGCTTTCCCCTTCCCCTTCTTTTCAAAGTGCTAGTCAGAATCAGATCTCAATCCTGCAAGATGATCCTGATCGCTCCAGATTGGGCCAGGCAGCCCTGGTACCCACTCCTCATGTCCTTAGCAGTCCACCCTCCCCTATGCCTTCCCAGGAATCACAACCTGTTAACCTGTGCCCAAGGGAGAGTTTGGTATCCGAACCTCAAATCTCTCAATCTCAAGGCTTGGCTCTTGAAGAGTTAGAGTTTGCTGACCTACACCTTTCTCAGGGTGTATTGGATATCTTGAAGGCCTCTAGGAAGCCTTCCACCAGGGCTACCTATAATTGGAAATGGAAGAGTTTTCCATATGGTGTGCTGTAAACATATTTCCCAGAATCTGCTGGTGCTCACGATCCTGGATTATTTGGTGCATTTGAATTCCTTGGGGCTGAAGCCAGCTACCCTAAAGGTGCACTTGGCAGCTGTGTCTGTCTTCTTGACAGCAGGTAAGCCCTCTTCTTTATCAGCTCACCCTGTGTTCTCCATGTTTTTTAAAGGGTTGCTTCACACCAATCCCCTGTTCAGGGATCCAGCCCCTGCTTGGGATCTTAATATTTGCATCGCTCAGCTTGTGCAACCCCCTTTTGAGCCATTGTCTTCAGCAGAGCTGAAGTACTTGACTTGGAAAACTGTGTTTCAAACAACATGAAGTCTTGCTATATTATGACTATTGCAGTTTGTCCCAGCCTTAGAACTGCTCCGGAGGTGAAAGAGTTAACTTCCATGCAGAGCATGGAGCTTAGAGCGCGAGCTCTGTTCAGAAGCTCTGTTAGGGTGGTTTCAAACCAAAACCGTCAGATTCTTTACTCCGCCTCACTGAACAGTTGCTCCGGAGATTCCTCCTGTTGCTCGGTTCATTTCTTCGGTTCAAAGCGCTATTTCTCGGTTGAATGTAACCGCGTTTTAATTATTTTAACCGCAAAACCGATCGGTTCAAGCTCTGTCTATGGTAATCGTAAGTAATAGATACTTTTTTTCTGTGTGGAACTTGTAAAGTGTTATCAGTTCGGTTGAACCGATCGAATTGTATTAAAATTTAAGTTTAAAGCCTTTTAAGGCTTCTTAGAGTGCGGTTCCCGGTTCTTATCGCTCTAAAAAACGATTTCATTACGGTTTTTTCCACGAATTCGCGACACAGTTTGGAACCGAGTAAGGGTGTCTTGCCTGGCACTGCCATTAAAAGGGCAAGTTTGTTGGTTAGGCTGACATCGTGTCTGAGAACCCAAAAGAAAACCAGGCCCACTGGTTTCAACACTGTAGTGTTCGGGGGAAGCCTTGCCAAGGCTGACCCACACACTACATGTGTCTATTGTCTGGGGTTTGACCACCCCAATTCAGACTGCCAGATTTGTAAATTCCTGCAGCCACCCTGGACAAGAGAGTGGGCAGGTTCAGGAACCAGAGAGTCAAAAGTCCGCTGACCCAGGATGGCCAGCCCGGTTCGGTGCCAACCGAACCGGAGGGAGTGCCCTCTGACCAGGGCGAGACTTCCTCAGGCAAATGAAAAGCTGGCTCTGAGGAGCCAGTTCCAGCAAAGAAAACTAAAAAATCAGCAGGTTTGGAGTCCAGAATTCCTTCTCGAACTGCTGCAGAGATAGCCAGGGCAATACAGATTGTCCAGTCCCTGTCCCCGGTTCCCTCCGAACCGCCACTGTCTGGCAAAAGGTCGGTTCGGTCGGTTCCAGTGGTTCAGGATTATGATATAGAAGAGTTCTATGAACCAGAGGAGGGGGATGAGGATTATGATCAGTGTGAATGTGACTTTGAAAGTCTGAATGTGCCCATTGAGCCGGACATCTCCCCAGACAGACCTTCAGGTGAGTCTCCCCCTAGGCTTTCTGAGTCCCCTTCTCATTTTTTGTTTTATAAAAAAGTTGCTGAGACCCTCCAGCTTCCCTTAGAGGAGGCTTTGGATGAGCAAGAGGAGCCTGACTATGTGGAGATGATGGATATCCCAGAGTCCAGGAGGTTGTCCATCCCTTACATAAATCTTTAGAAAACAAACAATAAAAATTTTAAAAGCTCCTAATTCTATGCTCCTGTGGATAAAAAGATGGACAGGTGGTACACTTTGTCAGGTCCTGATACAGATTTTCTTTCACAGCAATGCAGTCATGTTAGTAGTTCAGGCTGCAGCCTGTGATAAAGCTAATATTCCACTGGCTTCACATCCTCCTGACAAGGATTCTAGGAAGATTGATGCCATGCCAAAAAACAATACATGGCAGCATCCTTGGGACTCAGACAAGCAAACTATATGGCTTATGTTACGTAGATACCAGAAATCTAGATGGGATACTGTCATGGCCTTAGCTAAACAGGTCCCTGGCCAGCTTGCAAAGGAGCTGGAACAGGTGGCTTTTATGGTATTGAGGCATCTAAGGTGCAATTCCATGCTGCAGTGGATTCTAACGATGTATCCTCTAGAGTCATGGCTACATCTGTGGCTTTTCGGAGATTGGCCTGGCTCAGGTGTACTACTTTGTCACAGGATACCCAGTCTAAGGCTATGGATTTTCCTGTGGTGGGAAATTCTCTGTTTGGGGAGCAGACAGAGAATATTATGAAGAAAATGGATGAATATAGAACCACTTACAGGAGTGCACAAGCCAAGGAACGGCAAGCCACTCCTCAAAGGCAGCCCCCCAGGGGTAGGGGTAGCCCTTTTCACAGGCCTTTTTACCAGACCCAGGCCTCCTCCTCTTCAGCCTATGTACAGAGGGGGTTCGAGCAGGCCTGCTCCCACCCCTCAGCCTAAAGCCCCTGCCAAACAGGCACCCTGATGGGATGCCCAGGGTCGGCTCTCCACTACCTGTAGGGGGCAGGTTGGCTCACTTCGTCCAGGACTGGGAGTCTTTAACTTCAGACAGGTGGGTCCTGGAAGTAGTGAGCCAGGGTCTGGTTCTCAGCTTCAAAAATTTCCAAAGATGAGAGCCAGATCTTTTCCACCTACAAATCCTTTAGAGACTCTTGCTTTGAAACAGAAGTCTCAACCCTCTTGGCTCTCAGAGCTGTAGAGAGGGTTTCTCCCCCTCACCAGGGCAAGGGTCTGTACTCCAGGTACTTCCTTACCCCCAAAAAAGACAGGAGAGTGGCGGCCTATCCTGGATCTAAGATATCTAAACAAGCACCTTTTAAAGCCAAAGTTCAAAATTGTGACACTGGGAATGATTTTACCCTCCCTAAGGCCAGGGGACTGGCTAGCCTCCCTGGACCTCAAGGATGCCGACTTCCATGTTCTTATCAGAAGCTCCCATCGAAAGTACCTCAGATTCGAACTGCCCTCAGGCCATTATCAGTTCAGAGCAATGCCCTTGGCCTCACTTCTGCCCCAAGGGTGTTCACAAAATGTCTGGCAGTAGCAGCTCATCTAAGAAGGCAAAAGATTGCCATTTTCCCTACCTGGACAACTGGCTTATTGTGGGTCAGTCTCCAGACCAGGTCAAATTACACCTGCTAAGTTACCCAGCAGCTGCTTACCTCTCTGGGATTTCTTCTCAATCTTCCAAAGTCAGTTTTGGAACCTGTCCAGGTACTCACCTTTATAGGCGCAGAACTGGACACAAAGCAGGCCAGAGCCTTCCTTCCCTTGGAAAGGGTAAGGACCTTAGTGGCCCTGGCTGTGTCCTTCACTCTGCAGGTCTCTCGACCAGCAAGGCATTTCCTGCAGCTCCTAGGGCACATGGCTGCCTCCACAGCTGTGGTGCAAGGAGCAAGATTTCAGATGAGGACATTCAGTTCCATTTGAGAGCTTTCTGGTCTCAAAGAAAAATCCTCTATCCAAGTTAATCCCAGTGACTCGAACTCTGATCCAGGCCCTTCAGTGGTGGCAGGATCAGAGCAATCTGAGACAGGGGTGTTCCATCCTCTGTCCCATTCCTTGACCCTTACTACAGATGCATCCCTCTTGGGATGGGGAGCTCACATGGGCGACCTCTCCACCCAGGGGTTATGGTCCCCTCGGGAATCTCTGCTCCACATCAATCTGTTGGAACTCAGAGCTGTTTTTCTAGCACTTCAGGTTTTTTCTGCATCTGTTCAGAACAAGGTGGTACACGTCAGAACAGACAACACCACTACAATGTGGTACATCAACAAACAAGGGGCACTCTGTCTTCGACGCCTTGTGCACCGAGGCAATGAAGTTGTGGTCTCTGTTCTTATTCCCTGAACACTTCCCTCATAGCAGTTCACCTCCCAGGCAAGGACAATGTCCTGGCAGATGCTCTCAGCAGGATTTCCAGTGCCATCACGAATGGTCACTGGATCCTAGTACTGGGATAGTTAGCCAGATGGGGCACTCCTCAGATAGATCTTTTTGCAGCCCCAGACAATCATCAACTTCCACTGTTTTGTTGTAGGCCCCCAGTGTTGGGCTCAGTCCCCCTGGATGCCTTTCTCCTCGATTGGGAAGGGAAGTTTCTTTATGCCTTCCCTTCCTCTCCTGTTCAAAGTACTAGTCAAAATCAGGTCTCAGCCCTGCAAGATGATCCTGATTGCTCCAGACTGGGCCAGGCAGCTCTGGTACCCACTCCTTCTGTCCTTAGCAGTCCATCTTCCCCTGTGTCTCCCCAGGAACCACAATCTGTTAACCTGTGCTCAGGGGAGAGTTTGGTATCTGAATCTCAAATCCCTCAACCTCAAGGCTTGGCTCTTGAGCAGTTAGAGTTTGCTGATTTACAACTTTCTCAAGTGTTCTCGAAATCCTGAAGGCTGCTAGGAAGCCTTCCACCAGGACTACCTATAACTCCAAGTGGAAAAGGTTTTCCATATGGTGTTCTGGGAAGCATGTTTCCGGAATCTGCTGACCTACCCACTGTATTGACCACATGGTCCATCTTAATTCTTGGGACTGAGTCCAGCTACCCTGAAAGTACACTTGGCTGCTGTCTCTGCCTTCATTTCAGCAGGGAAGTCCTCTTCTCTTTCTGCTCATCCTGTATTTTCCAAGTTTTTAAAGATTGCTTCACACCAATCCTCCATTCAGGGACCCTGCCCCGGCTTGGGATCTTAATGTATGCATTGCTCAGCTGATGCAACCCCTTTGAGCCTCTGTCTCGTCAGAGCTTAAGTGTTGACTTGGAAAACTGTATTTCTGGTAGCCATCACTTCTGCCAGGCGTATAAGTGAGTTACAGGCTTTATCAGTAGAGACTGACTTTATTTTCCTTCACGGGATAAAGTAGTCCTCAGGACTAATCAGGAAGTTTTTGCCTAAGGTGGTTTCAGATTTCCACCTTAACCAATCTATTTCACTTCAGTGTTCTTCACTGACCATTCCTCCTGGTGAGAGGAGGCTGCACAGCTTAGATGTTAAGAGGGCCCTAAGTTACTTCGTGAGGCGTACCAAGGGTCACAGGTTTGACTCCTCCAACTGTTTCTCACTTATGGTGAGGTTGGAAAAGGAGACCTGCCAACAAGAGATCCATTGCCAGGTGGATCGCTCTTGTATCCACTTTGCCATCAAAAGCTGGGTAAGGTCCCCCTCAGGCCTGAGGGCTCACTCTACCAGAGGTACAGCTGCATCTCTAGCTGCTGCTGCTAGAGACATCCCTATCTTGGAGATATGTCAGGCAGCTACTTGGAGACAGTACACACTTTCACCAAGCATTACTCCCTTGATATTCAGGCCAGGAGGGATGCTTCGATTTGTACAGCCGTTCTTCAGAGCTTATTCCTAAGTAGGTTCTGTCCCTTCTCCATGGAGGTACTGCTGTGTAGTCTGCAATAGTCTAATATAGCAAGACTTCATGTTGTTTGAAGAAAAATTACCACCTTAGTAATGTTGTTTCTTCTAATGGAGTTCTTATATTATGACTCCCCCAGCCTGCCCTCTCAGAACTCCTACTTTGGGTATGGGTGGGTAGTCCTCTGTTGGCATTTATTGATGCCCTCTTTCATATTTGGGTGTTGTGTTTATTTGGTTATTTTATCTTATTTTCTGGTCCACTGACTTGAGTCTTGGTGTTGGGACCAGGAAAATGTGTTAATATATTGGCCAGTTGGCTAGTGTAGGTTACAGCTTCCACACAGACCCTTAGTGAGTTTTTGCTCGTAAAGATCTGACGGTTTCGGTTTGAAACCACCCTAACAGAGCTTCTGAACCGAGCTCGAGCTCTAAGCTCCATGCTCTGCATGGAAGTTAACTCTTTCACCTCCGGAGCAGTTCTAAGGCTGAGACAAACTGCAATAGTCATAATATAGCAAGACTCCATTAGAAGAAACATTACTAAGGTGAGTAATTTTTTCTTATGGTAGCCATCACCTCTGCCAGGCGCATAAGTGAGCTACAAGCCTTGTCAGTGGAGCCTGATTTTATCTCCTTTCAGAGATAAGGTAGTCCCTCAGGACTAACAGGAAGTTTTGCCTAAGGTGGTTTCAGACTTTCACCTTAATCAATCCATTTCTCTTCCTGTGTACTTCACTGACCATTCCTCCTCTGGTGAGAGGAGATTGCACAGTTAGATGTCAAAAGAGCCCTTAGTTACTATATAGAATGTACCAAGGGTCTACAGGTTCGAATCCTCCAATTGTTCCTCACTTATAGTGAGTTGGTAAAGGAAGCCTGCCACTAAAAGATCCATTGCTAGGTGGATTGTCTCTTGTATCCAATTTTGCTGAAAACTGGGTAGGTTCCTCCTCAGGCCTGAGGGCTCACTCTACCAGAGGTACAGAGCGTCTCTGGCTGCTGCCAGGGACATTCTATCCTAGAGATATGTCAAGCAGCTACCTGGAAAACAGTTCACACTTTTACTAAGCATTACTCCTTGGATATCCAGGCTAGGAGTGATGCTCGATTCGGCACAGCTGTGCTCAGAGCCTATTTCCCAAGTAGGTTCTGTCCTCCTCCATGGAGGTACTGCTGTGTAGTCTGGATATAAACAATATAGCAAGACTTCATGTTGTTTGAAGAAAAAATTACTCACCTTAGTAATGTTTCTTGTAATGGAGTCTTGCTATATTATGACCTCCCCCCCAGCCTGCCCCTCTCAGAACCTCTGGTTTTGGGAGGTGGGTGGGCAATGCAATGTTGGCACTTCTTTGATGCCCACTTATTTCACCCTTCTAGGGTGCTTAGGTGTTATGCTTAAGTTTCGTCTTGAATCCCCCGACTTGAGTCTTTGTTTTGGGATCAAGATCAAAAAGGTGTTTTTGTAGTTAGTAGCCAACGGCTAGTGTAGGTTGACTGCTTCCACACAGAACCTTAGTGAGTTTTTGCTTATAAAGATCTGACAGTTTAAGTTTGAGCTTCAACAGACAGAGTGTTCAACCGAGTTCACGCTCAAGATTCCATGCTCTGCATGGAAGTTAACTCTTTCACCTCCGGAGCAGTTCTAACCTGGGGTTATACTGCATATGTCATAATATAGCAAGACTCCATTAGAAGAAACAACATTACTAAGGTGAGTAATTTTTTCTTCTTGCATACTAACGTGTGTAGTCTTTTAAAGAAGCTCGATTCAGTCCAGGCTTGGATTATTCATACCGCACTAGACATACTCATGCTTTTGGAAACATGGCTCCGGGCGTCCACCCTAGACAGAGAGGTAAACATCCCTAACTACCTCCTCTTCAGAACAGACCAGGGGTGGAGGAGTAGCCATTTATGTTAAAAACAAATTCTCAGTAGCTATATTAGATGCTACCTCCCTTGCCTGTGGATTTGAAAGCCTGTCTCTTAAAGTCGAGCTTTCCCCATCAGTGGCATTTCGCATCATAGGCTGCTATGGACCACCAGCAGCAGGACCACAACTTCTGACACACCTGTCATCCCACCTGGATACTACCCCAGTAGAAACAATCATACTAGGTGACCTTAACTATGATTGACTGACTAAGGTCTCGTTACCCCTGAAACAATTCTGCAACTTTCATGGGCTCACTCAACTTATTACTGAGTCTACTCGCATCAACAAAAAAAATCCAATGAGAAGCACCCTCTTGGATGTTCTCCTTGTTAGCAGACCTCATTTCTTTTCCCATGCTGGTATCCTCTTAGTGGACACTAGTGACCACTGCTTTATTGGTGGCATAAGAACTGTTTCCAAACTTCTACATCAAAGTTTTCCACTAAAAGACCCAGACGGAACTTCGATCCTATTGCATACTTCAGTGAGCTAAAAAAAAACTCTGCTATGGCAGAGTTTCTACCTGGCTAAGTCAGTCAGCGATGCCTATGATGTTCTCCATGAAATCATATCCAGCGCCCTAAACAGCTATGCTCCCCTGGTTAAAGCACGAATAAAAGTCAGAACCTGTCGTTGGTTCTCACCGGATCTGAAGGCTGCCTTACTCAAAAGCGATTACCTCTGGAAAAAGGCTCGTAAATCTAATGCCAACGCAGACTGGTGTCTCTTCAGGGCATCTAGAAACGTCTGTACTAAGTTGGTCAGAGAGGCCAAAGCCAACTTTTATCAAACCGAGCTTCTCTCTGTGTCAGACTGCCCTACCAAGTTCTGGTCAACCATAAAAGAGCTATCTGGCCACTCTCCAGGAAGTGCGCTTCCTTCCAAAATTACCACTGATAATATTATTATTAATGATAAATTAGATACTGCAGGCTTTCAACAATCACTTTACCACTGCTGGCCTGGCGTTTGATAATGCACCTGTAAGGCAGTATTCTTCCTCAGACCAACACCCAGCCTTCAGAACCAAGTAGCAATAACATGGACTTCTTTTCACCTACCACCATAAAAGAAGTTGAAGATCTTCTTCTACGACTAGATACTAAAAAAAGTGCTGGGGACGACTCCTTCAACCCATATTTCTTGATAATAGCATACCATATACTTGCTACACCTATAACGCACCTATTCAATCTGTCCCTAGCACAAGGCTCGGTCCTCAAGGCATGGAAAACTGCTCACGTTATTTCCCTTTAAAGCAGGGGACCCCTGTGACCTAAATAACTATAGACCAATCTCCCTTCCTCCCACGCTTTCAAAACTTCTGGAAACAATTGCGGATACGCAGCTGAGATCTTTCTTGGACAATGCAAGACTACTCAACCCAGTGCAGTCTGGCTTTTATGCTAAGCTTAGTACAGTTGCGGCACTGGCAAAAGTTACTAATGATTGGCAACGGGACCTAGACAACAATAAATTTGTTTGTGCTGTGTTTCTGGACCTCAGTAAGGCTTTCGACACTGTTGACCACTGCCTGCTCCTCTCCACCTTAAAAACCATAGGCATTGGCCCAACCGCACTGGGATGGTTCCAAGACCACCCTTCTTATAGACAGCAACAAATTAAGGCTGATGGAGAGATTTCTCCACTTAAACCGATAAAAGTTGGTGTCCCCCAGGGCTCCATACTGGGCCCATTACTGTTTGCCATTTATATCAACAGCTTGGACGCAGGCATCAAAGATGCCACTATTCACTTGTTTGCTGACGATACGGTGCTCTACTTAAGCCGGGAATCTCCTGAAGCTGCCTGCGCTGAGTTACACTCTGACTTTAATACTCTGCAGTACCAGCTCCTTAGCAAAAAGTTACTACTAAATGCAAAAAAAAAAAAAGGCCATTCTTTTCTCACCATCAGGCCCAGGGGCTTACTCTGCTGTCGCTAGTCCATTACCATCAATCTCTACTTTATTAGGAGAAAATCTTGAATTTGTGACTAAATTCAAATACTTTGGTATTTGGCTAGACAGCAGACTCTTTTGTGGAACACACAGAACTGTTGAAAAAACTGAGGCAAAGGCTTGGTCTTTTTTTCAGAATTAAACTCCTCTTGACCACAGACGCAAAAAGACAGCTTGTCCAATCTACATTCCTTTCTTTAATTGACTACGCCGACTTCATTTATGGCCATTGCCCTGCCTCATATCTTGCAAAACTGGATGTATTATATCATGGAGCACTGAGATTTATAACTGGCCTCCCATACTCCACACATCACTGCTCTTTATATACAGCCGTAGGATAGCCCTCCCTTCAATACAGGCAATATAGAAATGCAGCCCTATGGACGCTCTGAGCACTTAGCAACAAACTCCCACAATACGTTGTTGACTGTCTCCCCCTTGATCCTATTAGGAACTATGCCTTAAGAAAATCGCTGATTTCTTTGAATGTCCCAAGGGCCAACACTCGCTTTGGAAGGGCCACCATAAGCTATGCCCTGCCTACTCTCTGGAATAGGATACAGAAATCATTGAGACTTGGCTCACCTGTCAGTCCTGCCTTAAGACCCTCTATGACAAAACGTTTGCTGAAATCTGTAATTGCTTCTGTCGCTCCTGGCAGCTTGACTATTGTTCCTGTCTTCTTCAGCAACTAGTCCCAGCTGCTTATCCAAATCAGCCCTTGCCACTAGTACTCCCTCCTCTCTGCCCCACTTGCCCTTAGCACCCTCTGCATCCCTCTTATTCGCCACCCCCCTTCTGCCGCATTTACCTAAGGCTTACAGACTGTTATGCGAACCTCCATAGCTTAGGAATTTCCATCTAGGCAGTAACGTGTTTCTGCTGGACAGGAATATAAATAATCTTTCTTTTTTTCTTCTATGGTTTGTATATGACATCCATACACATACTGCTCCTGTGGGAACTGTGTGTGTGTTTTTGTGTGTGTGTGTGTGTGTATATCTATATCTATATCTATATATATATATATATATATATATATCCGTGCTACCATAGTTAGGGTTGAGGAGCCATTTACATGTTAAACCCAAAATTTTGCACCGTAATAACTTTGCAACCGTTTGATGGATTTGCCTGAAATTTGGAATACACGATCAAGACCCATAAGCCTTGGGATCTGACAGGTTTCGTACTGGTCGGATACACGGCCGCGGAGTTGAGCGTGATTCATGCGTATGCCACGCTTTTTCTGATTCCCACGGTCGCGCTCACAGGTTGCACGGTTATGCTGACCGCCCAAAATCTTCAGGGAACGTGGGGCCGGGTCCCCGATGTGCCTTCTGTAGATTTCGTGAAAAAATATTAAACAATTCAAAAGTTATTCAGAAAACAATTTCCCATTATAAGTCAGTGGGAAAAGTTAACAAAAAGTTCTACAGTATCGCAAATACATTTTTACTTTCGCAAATGGCCCTCTTGCTTTCGCAAATCCGCCATTTTGTTTTCAGTTAGTAATCAGAAAAATGCTTGGCATTTAAAATTGAGGCCCTCTAGCAACCTAATTCTTTTTGTATTCACCTAGTCGGAGCCTGAGGATGCTAGCCATGTCTTTATTTTGGGGTAAAACACCCAGAAATATGTTTTCAAATTTCTGGAAAAAGTACTTTCGTGTTATAGATAGTATGCAAATTTTATGAAAGCTTTCTGAATTGCGACAGTACTTTTCTAGGTCGGGAAATGACGTCCATCTCTTGGCACCGCTGCAAAAGAACGGTTTGGAGTTTTGGCTGAAATTTGAGGAATGCAGCCGATATTCCCAGATGGCCTTTCAGTGTTGTGTTGAAAACATATTACACAGCGCAAAGTTACGCACTCAAAGTTGACACTTTTTCCCATAGGATAACGTTACGGCAGCCAACGTATTGCAGCAATCGTTTGACGCCTTGCTGCAAAATAACGGTTTGATCTTTTGGGCTGAAATGTGCAGGGGATACAGCCAACATCCCATAGATGTGCCTTTCAGCGGTTTGGTGAAAAAATATTACAGGGAGGCAAAGTTAAGGCACTCAGAATTTCTGTTTTTTTCCCATAGGATAACATTACAGCATTTGCCGCGCCTTTGAGGGCCCGTATCTCAAACGGTGTGAGATACGGAGTTTTTGTCGAAACATTCTTAGCCCACCTTATGGGGCCAAAGTACAAAACTAGCCAGGAAAGTGATAATACATATGACTTTTAAATTTTTTTTCTATGTTGTACGGTTACTGAGATATAAGCAATTTACTATTCCAACTCCTGATTTTTTGTGTTCCGAGAATCATTATTTTGCATACATTCTTTCTACTCACTTTCTGTATACAGCTTTTGGGTAAAACCAGCCTGTGCGCTTACATTACTGTTACCATTACCGTTTCTGCTTGCGGTTCCGTACCCGTTTCACTTAACCGTTCATGTTTACGCCACCATGTGCGTTACCCTTTGCAAGCTTTCATTTGTGTTAGCTTCCATTTTTTAACGCTTTCTGTCTACAGTACTGTTTCTCTTCTGTTTCGCTTACGCCACCAGCAGCATTCGATCTGCGTTTGCTGGCACAATGTTACTATGTGACAAGATGTCACGGGCCCCAAGGCCTCGCGCCAGCATTACGTGAGCTGGAGCTCGGGGCCCAAAGGACCGCGTGGCTCCTGCCGCCACATTACATCTACTATTTCTCATTATCATTCTAAAGAAGCGAAAATTAGAGGCAAACTTTGCTTATCGTGAATGTTAGTTGGGGCCATTACGATGTTGTAATGATGTTGTTGAATGGTTTCCTCCAGCTCACTGGTTCGGAATCGGGTGCATCGGGTCACCGGTCCTGTCACCCCATTCTCTATTCCTCAGCTTCTTTCCACATGTGATGGGGTGACAGGCTGATGAGCTCTGTGCGCACCTCGATCCAGTTGGGGTGGCTGGAGGGGTGCAAAGGGGGTTTCAACCCTAACGTCGAATTTCCTCGCTTTTGTCGCTGTGGAACAACCCTAACTGATGCATTAAACAGAGTTTTTTTGCCTCTAATATGTATATCGTTCGGGTTGTGTTATGTATATATTTCTTGTACATGTGACTTGGAATGTACAGTGCCTTCAGAAAATATTCCTCCCCCCCAAAAAATTTTTTTTACATTTTGTGATGTTGCAAACTCAAAATACATTTATATGGGATTTTTTTGTCACGTATCTACACAAATTACTCTCTAATGTCAAAGTGGAATGAAACTTCTGGAATTTTTTGTACGTGTAATTTAAAATAAAAACCTGAAATGTCTTGTGTTGATAAGTATTCACACCCTTTGCTATGACACTTCAAATTGAGCTCAGGTGCATCCAATTTCCTTGTGAGATCACTCTAAAACTTGAATGGAGTCCACCTGTGGTCAGTTCAAATGGTTGACATGATTTCAGAGGAAATACACCTGTCTATATAAGGTCCCACTGTTGACAGTGCATGTCAGAGCAGAAACTCTACCATGAAGACCAAGGAGCTGTCCGTAGAACTCCGTGATAGATTGTGAGGAGGCATAGATTTGGGGAGGTATAAAAACATTTCTAGGGTGTTGAAAGTTCCCAGGAGCACAGTCAAGTCCATCATTAGGAAATGTAAAGATTACGGAACCACCCAGACTCTTCCTAGAGCAGGCCGTCCTCCCAAACTGAGCAACCGGGCAAGAAGGACCTTGGTCAGGGAAGTGAAAGTGACCAAGAACCCAATGACCACCCTGAGAGAACTGCAGCGTCCCATGGCTGAGATGGGAGAACCTGTCCAGAGGACAATCTCTGCAGCACTTCACAGATGTAGCCTCTATGGGAGAGTGGCTAGACGGAAGCCACTCCTGGAAAAAAAGGCCACATAATAGCACGCCTGGAGTTTGCAAGAAGGCATGTGGCAGACTCTGAGACCATGTGGCAAAAGATTCTCTGGTCTGATGAAACAAAAACTGAACTGTTTTGCCTGAATGCAAAGTGCTATGCCTGGCACAAACCGAACACAGCTCATCACCCGTGTAACACCATCCCTACCATGAAGCATGGTGGTGGCAGCATCATGTTATGGTGATGCTTTTCAGCGGCAGGGACTGGGGCGCTTATCAGGATAGAGGGAACAATGAATGGAGCCTAATACAGGCACATCCTTGAGGAGAACATGCATCAGTCTGCAATAGGCCTTGGACTGGATTGAAGATTTACGTTCCAACAGGACAACGACCCCAAGTATACAGCCAAAGCAACACTGGAGTGGCTTCAGAACAAGAAGGTGAATGTCCTTGAGTGTCCCAGCAAAAGCCCAGACTTGAATCCCATTGAGAATCTGTGGAAAGACTTAATGATTGCGGTTCACCGACGCTCCCCATCCAACTCGACAGAGCTTGAGCAAATCTGCAAGGAAGAATGGGTGAAAATCCCCAAATCCAGATGTGCAAAGCTGATACAGACATACCCAAGAAGACTCAAAGCTGTAATTGTTGCCAAAGGCGCTTCTACAAAGTACTGACTCAGGGGAGTGAATACTTAGGTAAACAAAATATTTCAGTTTTTAATGTTTCATAAATTTTTGTTACACAATAAAAATATTTTTGGCCCTTTAAATTGTTGAGTATACTGTGTGAATCAAGTGGGGAAAATCATTTCAAAGCATTAATAATTCTGGTAGTAACACAACAAAATGTGACAAAATCCAAGGGGGGTGAATACTTTCTGAAGGCACTGTAAATACTTTGCTCCTATCAATATTGTAAACATGTTGTTCCTTTTGTATTATGTATATTTATATCTAACTGTACAATTTTCCCTGCCAACTGCAGGTCCACCTTGTAAATGAGCTTGCTCAATGGTGATCGCCTGAATAAAGATTTGATTGATTGATTGATAGCTGAGGTACACAAGATGTACAAATCAGAACCTCCTGCCTCCTGTCGTGGTCCTTTTCACAAGAACCAAGGACAACAAGGAAAGAGACAGCCCCACAACAAGGAAGCCTTCAAACAATGTGACCACCCTGTCCCTACCAGGGCCCAAAATGTCCCAAGGCACCTCGAACCCCCTTGCCCAACACAGCATGACTCCCTGCCGTCCCTCCCCCACCATCAGATTCCGTTGGGGGAGATGGTAGGAGGGAGATTCTCCCTCTACCTGTCAGGGTGGTTCAGTATCACCTTGGATCAGTGGGTCCTTCAGACAACAGAGAGGGATTACTCCCTAGAGTTCCTAAACTGTTCCCCGGACAATCCTCCCATTCAGTGCCATTGTTCAGCCAGCCACGCTTTTCTTCTGAAGGCAGAAATCCAGGCTCTTCTGCACAGGAAGGCCATCCAGATGGTTCCATCCATTCAGCAGGGCAAAGGCTTCAGTTCCCATTTTTTTCTGGTTCACAAGAAAACGGGAGACCTTTGCCCTATACTGGATCTCAGTCAACTGAACCAGTTCATCCAGTATGGGAAGTTCAGGATCGTGACACTGGCAGGCCTCTTGCCCAAGATCCAGCAAGGAGACTGGTTATGCTTCCTAGATATGCAGGATGCGTACATGCACATCAAAATCCTGCCCTCGCACAGGAAGTTTCTACGCCTCCTTTTTTCAAGGTCAGCACTGTCAATTCAGAGTGCTTCCGTTTGGCCTCTTGTCAGTGCCAAGAGTCTTCACCAAATGTGTGGCAGTAGTATTAGTGGCCCTGAGAAGGAAAGGCCACTTTGTCTACCCTTACCTGGATGACTGGCTCATTTCTGCCCAGTCAGAAGACCAGCTGATCGATGCCTTACAAGAGACAATCTCTATGTTCCAGTCCTTGGGCATTGCCCTAAATTGGGCAAAGTCATACCCCTGACCCTCCCAAAGACTTCAATATATTGGAGCAATCTTAGGCACCATTCAGGGCAAGGTGTTCCTGCCAGGAGAACAACAGAGGGGTTGCCCGCAAGGTGCAGGCCTCTAACAGAGTCGCAGCGAGAGTTATCCTACAACTTCGTGGGCACATGGCAGCCACCAGAGCCATGGTCCCCTTGGCAAGACTGAACATGACCCTTCAGTGGCACCTCAGAGTCCAGTGGGACCAAGGCATAGACGAACTGGATCACCCTATCCGCATTTCGGAGGTGGTTCTTCACGCTCTCCTGTGGTGGTTAAATCCAGTCAACCTCGAAGTGGGAGTCCCTTTTCAGAGACCGAACCCTATGCAGACCCTTACGACAGATGCTTCTGGTTTAGGCTGGGGAGCCCACCTGGATGTTCATCGAACAAGGGTTATTGGAGTACAGCATAACGGTCTCTTCACATCAATATCCTGGAAGTGAGAGCAGTTATGTATGCCCTTCAGGCTTTTCAGGACAAGCTCTGCTGGGGTCCATTACTGGTCCAGTCAGACAATACCCCAGTAGTGTTCCACCTGAACAAACAAGGGAGTACTCATTGCTATCCCCTTTGCAAAGAGGCCTCGAGTGTGTGGTGCTGGTCAGCAGAACATGGTCTGGTCATCACGGCGATTCAAATGCCGGAGATCCAGAATGTTCTCATCGACAGTCTAAGCCTCCCTTGATCTCTGAACCATGAGTGGGAGTTGCATCAAAAAGTGGCAGAAGACCTCTTCGTAAGATGGGGTCGACCAGAGTTGGACCTCTTTGCGTTCCTGTGCAACGCCAAACTGCCAAATTTCTGCTTGCTAGATCCAAGGCCTGATGTTTTCTGGCGAGACGCATTGTCCCTCTCCTGGACAGAGAGGTTTCTGTATGCCTTCCCTCTCTTCCCCCGAATCCTGCTCAAGTTACAGGCAGAGGAAGCCAGGAGGATCCTGGTAGCTCCTCTCTGGCATTGTCAAATCTGGTACCCGCTGCTGCAGCAACTGGTCACGGAACCCCCCATGCAGTTGTCCCTTTCCTCTCACTTGTTCTCTCAAGAGCAGGGGATGCTTGTCCATCCAGGTCTGCATCGTCTACACTTGCATGCCTCGCTCCTGCAGTCCTAGCAGAGGAGAGATTAGGAGTGTCAAGCAGAGTGGCAGGGATCTTGGTAGCAGCAAGAAAACCACCAGGGCATCCTATGCCATGAAGTGGAAGCATTTTTGTCTGTGGGCAGCACCCCGTTCCCTAAACCCTCTGGATTGTCAGATAAAGTACATGCTGGAGTACCTGCTTCATCTTTGGACTTATGTCTCAGCTACTCGTCCATCAAGGTGCTTCTCTGCTCTATCAGCTTACCACACAACGATGAATGGAAGGACCCTGGCACAACTTGACGTGTGTAAGACCTTCTTAAGGGGAATCTTGCATATCAGACCCCCATGGAAGGAGCTTGTCCCTCCATGAGATCATCTTTTTGTTTTAGAGAAGCTCCCCCTTCCCCACTTTGAGCCAGCCGCATCATGCAAGCTTTGATTTCTCTCTTGGAAAGCATTACTTTTAGTTGCCCTTACCTCTGCTTGGAGAGTTTCTGAGCTACAGGCTCTGATGTGTAAAGAGCCTTGTTTTTCATAGGGACAAAGATGGCACTGCGTACTAACTTTAAGTTTTTGTTGAAGGTGGTGTTCCGAACTAACTCTGAAATGGGACATCCAGCTTCCGGTTTACTATCCAGAGTACTCTAACAATGGGGAGGCCCTGTTGCATACTCTGGTTGTACATAAGATACTCCGGTATTATCTTAGTAGAACCAGTGCTGTCCAGCAAACGGAACAGCTTTTTGTTTCATTTGCTCACAGGAAGACTGGCTCCTGACACTAAGCAGACACTAACTAGATGGTGCACTGCAACATGTTTTGCTATCAGCACCACAACAAACCCTTACCGGGATCGGTGAAGGGTCATTCCACCAGAACCGTGGCAACTCCATTTGCCTCTCTGTGGAACGTTTCTTCGGCCGACCTTTGTGCTGCCGTCACCTGGAGCTCAGTCCATATTTTCATCAGGCTTTACAGTCTGGATGTTGCCTCTAGGAGGAGAGCAGAATTTGGACTAGCAGTCCATCAGGGCCTGCTCTCCTGAACCACATCTATGCAGATCGCCAGTTATCTGTTTTGTCCCCCCTTCCATCTGACCTGGGCCCATCTTTGGGTATTGCTTTGGACTCAGTCCTTTTGGTAATACATGCTGCCGAGCTCCCCCTCGAAGTGAGATAGAAACATAGAATTTGACGGCAGATAAGGACCGCTTGGCTCACCCAGTCTGCCCATTTCCCTACCTAATGGATAAGCTGCAGATCCTAGTTAACCAGCAGCCTACTTCTTCCTACCCCCACCCCTAGAATTGCCTTATGAGTGTACCATGCATGCTTGAATGCCCCCAGGGACAAGTATTTTTATTTCTCTTTGGGTAGGGGAGACTCTCCTCAGTTCTCCATTCCTTTGTTAGCTGGATCTCCAGCGAGAGAACTGAGATGGCGCCGGGGGACCGCCCCCTTTATACGACGTCTGACGTTGGGCGGAGCCAACATTGGGTGTGGTCCCCGTCACAGACTACTAGCTAAGAAATTTTTCCATGGGGTCCTAACACCTGGCTGCCTTAGTCCTATTTATAATAACTTGCTGCAAGAGCTCCTCTCAAAGATCTACTTTTAATGGTAAATTCTTGCGTAACTGTACATCTTCCCTTGTCAATCTTCACCATTCATTACTTCCTGGGTGTAAGCCGGGCGCCACCGCCGGAGCTTTTTTTTTTTTTAAGTTGCTAACGGCCCGCCCTCGATAAGCGGCGTCATGCGCGGGCGGCCGTTAGTAGCGACCGACTCCTCCTCCAACTCAGTTCTGTTTCTCCCGCCGTCGAGGCAGCACCTGTTTTCGAGGTCCATTCTCCACTCCGCGCTAGCGGCGAATCTCTCACACACTCGACGCGATCGGTAAGACCGTTTTTTCTTTCTAAGCGGCGCCGGGTGTGTTTTTCCTACTGTTTTTCTTGTTGATTTCGCTATGTCCGGGTCCGAGCTAAGCGTGTTTGACAGGCCGCTACCTATGCGCCGGGTGTTACTGTGGCCGGCATTTCTCCGCCTCGGACCGGCATGACGCTTTGTCTTCGTCCTGGGACCCAACCATGACATGGATCTGCGGCGACGCTTGTTTCTCCATGGACCGCGTGTCCTCGAAGTCCGCGGCTCAAGCTCGGCAAAGCTGCGCCGACCTTCGGGACGTACGCTCAAGGGGTTCTCAGGTAAGGTCTCTAGGCCTCTTCCCCCGGTCCCCTCCCGGCCTATACGGTCTGAGGAGGAGGGGTCTCTCGCCTTTTCTCTGCCGAGGAGGAGGCCCTTCTGTGTGTCGGGAGCTGTAGTCCCTCCTGGGCCGCTGGCGCCGACACCGCCGGGCAGTCACCTCTTCGAGGTGCAGGCTCCGCCTGTCGGCAGGCCTCGCTCTTTGGGCCCAGCTCGGGGACCTCGACGCCGCCGCGCCTGCTGGATCCTGGCGCCGCTCAGAAAAGCCGTGATCGACGGGCGCCGCTTTTATCCCGGGCGCTGCTCGCCGCGCCGTGATCAGGAGCGCGCCTGCTGGTGGCGCTGGCGATCCTCGGCGCTGTCACAAGCGCCAGGATCGGGCGGCGCTGCTGGCGGTGCCGCTTAGCCTTGGGCGCCGTCAGCGCCGGTGGATAGGCGGCGCCACGGCGGTGCCGCCGCTTCGACGCGCCCGGCGCTGTGGGCCTGGTCCTTCCAGGCGGTGCTGACCCGCCGGCGCCTGCTGGGGGTGTGGAGCTAGGCCTGGCTGTTACCGGCGTGAGGGAGGCGAGCTGCCGCCTTGCGGCCGGGGTTGCCTCACGCCCCGTAGGCCTCGGGACCCTGGGTGGCCAGCATTGAGGTCCTGCTGGTCTCGCCTCCTCGGAGGGCGATGATTCAGACGTGACCCATCCTGGCTTCCCCACTCTTCGGAGTCTGGGTCCCGGTGGCTAGAGGTGCAGGCGGGCGCAGCGGGCTCTCCCCCTCTGTCCCCTTTCGCCGCCTCCTGAGGGTTCCCGGCTGGGGTGGCCGGAGCCCTGGGGCAGGCGCGGGGTGACGCAGGGGAGGCTCCTCTGAGGCCCGGTGACAGCTACCTTACGGGTGCTGTCACTCTAGGGACAGGGGACGCTGTGGTCGAGGAGGAGGGCCCTCGGAGTCCGAGGGGTCGAGGGCAGGGGTCTGCTGCTCGGTCTTCCTTGACCACCTCGGGGTGGCCAGGAGCCAAGTGCAGAGCCTCGCCCTCCCTCCAGGGTTCTAGGTGTCCTTCAGGCTGCAGCGGACTGCCCTTCTGGATCCATGCAGTCCCAAGGCCGTCACAGGGGAGGTTCTCCCCAGGGCTCTTCCAGGCTCCGCTTCCCAGAGTTCCGCTTCTGCCTGGTCTGATATCCGGGATCCCTCTTTCCAGGGCTCCTTTCCCCTGATTCCAGAGCCCTCGCAGAGAGCAGTTGCCTCCATGAGGTGCCCTCTCCCATCTCTCTGCCTTCATTCCCCACTCCCAGGCCATGTCGGCCCCACGGGTCCGTTATCCTGGGGAGCAGTTCAAGTTCTATGGGCGGCCTTCCCTCACATAATGCTAGGGTACATGCATGAGCGGGTCTTTCGACTCTCCCCACCGCCGCAGGAATCCTCTGGGCATTCCAGTTCCCCATCATCCTCGTCTCCCTCCTCCGAGGGAGAGGAACCCCCTGCTCATCTGTCCTCCGATGCTGATTTCACAGAATATCAGCGTTTCCTCTCGAGGATGGTGAGGGATCTCCGGATTTCCTACGTTCGAAGAGACAATACCGAACGGGAGACGCGTGAATTCCTTGGTGAATTCAGTGCCCAGCATCTGGTGGTACCTTCCTGGCCTATCCCCTTCCAGGAGGCGTCTATCCGGTCATGGCAGTCCCCTGCCGCTTCTTCCCCAGCCCCGGCGGACTGCCAGCGTAGGTATTGTGCCCCCTCTGAGTCTCTAGGTTCCCTTCCCAACCCGTCCTCAGGTTTGGTATACCTGGATACTCCTTCTGGGCGCCGTTGCCTGGCGCACGACCGCCCACCGGATTCGGACTCTCTCCAGTTCGACCGTTGGGGGCTAAGAGTGTTCTCTTTTGCGTGCGAGTGCATGTATTGCATCACATCAGGCTCACCACGCTGCCTACAACCGGCATCTGTGGTCGATGATGTCCCAGCTGCTGGCATCTATGCCTGATACGGAGCAAACCAGACAAGCCGTTGCCCTCTCCGCGGTAGGCCTGGAGCTGGCAAGACACCAAGCAAGGGCATCTTATGACGCCAATGAGGTGGCTTCCAGGCTTGCGGGGACAGCGATCTGCATCAGGCGGACGGCATGGCTTCGTCTTTCCAGGTTGTCACCCCTGGCCCGGCGTAGGGTGATTCGCTCCGCCTTCCCGGGGACCCGTCTTTTCTCTTCCAGAGCTAGGAGACTTTTACAGGGGCTCCTCCGTCTCCTCGTCCTCGGGAGGCACCTCCTAGCTCTTCTCCCTCTTAGGCTTTCTGAATAAGCCAGGGTCTTCTCCTTCTGTTTCTCACCAGCAGAAGGCTGGGGTTCTTGTTCCCTCAGGGTATGGCCTCTTCCCCCTCCAGGGGAAGAGGAGCTTGATACTCACCCAGGAAGTAATGAATGGTGAAGATTGACAAGGGAAGATAGGAAAATTACGTACCTACCGTAATTCTTGATCTTCTCTTGTATCTTCACCATTCATTACTTACACCCGCCCACCATCCCTCAGTGCCTCTTCCTGTGGCTTCTCCACCTCCTTCCTCCTTCCTCTCTGCATTTATATAAAATATAGGAAAATTCCTTAAATTTTCCGGAAAAAAAAAAGATCTTTCTTGGGGGTTCTAAAATCCAGAAAATTACTTACTCTAAGATTCATGGGCCATCTCGTGGATTGCATTGGCGATCAGACTGCACAACTATCTCTTGCTATTCTTATGGCAAGATACCTCTGGGGTTTTTGGCCTGGCTCAGGCTATTCAGTTTGATCCTGCAATCTCCGTTCCAGATAGTTGCCCTGAAATCTGATTCCCCCTCTATTCTTACCTTGCAGAGCAGAGGAACGAGCACGCCTGTCTCTTTCAAAAAAAAAAAAAAAAAAAAAAATGCTGAGGGAACTCTTCCGACTGCTATAGGCATCTTGGTATCTGGGTCATGCATCTAGTTAAAAAAAATTTTTTATCTGTAAAAAAAATGGAGAAATCAAACAAGAAGGCAAATGAGAAGGTAGGCTATCCTTCTCGCTGTTTTGCTAGTGGTTTCTCCTTTAAGTGTCCTCCTGGACAGTTTTTACAGTAGAGCTCTGCTGACCATATCCAATCTTAGCCAGCCTAAACCTTGGCCGGCCTTAGCCAGTCAGTCTGAGTCCCATTTCTATCTTGAAACGCCTGAAAGGCTTACATTTTCTATTTCTAAACCCCTGAGCAGCCTCTCATACTGCTGGTTTTATTCTTCCCTCCTCGCTGTCCTCCACTTAAAGCCCCCTCCGCGCCAGGAGCCGAGGTGGGTGTCAAGAACAATGGCATGTTGAAGATGAGGACTATGCCCTCCTGAGTCTGTCTAGCGGGTTCGGTGAACTCTTCTTCAGCTCTATCTCCGGGATTCTTGCTTCCCTTTAGTCAAGCCTTCAGCTACAAGCTAACTATGCTCGTTGGCCTTCTGGTCCCTTCAACATCCCATCTCTTCTCTTTCTTCTTCTTCTTCTATTTTCTCATTTCCTTACTCATCTCTCCTCCTAGAGTCGCCCAGGTAAGGAGGCCCTGCACTCCTAGGCTAGGGATGTTCTTATCTCCTCTGTCCTTCCTCCATCGGCTTATTCCTTTTCAGTTCATTCTTCCTTGCTTTGCTATCCTCGGCTATCTTGCCTCGCTATCTATATTTTCTGCTTTCACTTTTGCCTCTCGGCTCACAGAACTGAGTTGGAGGAGGAGTCGGTCACATTAACGGCCGCCCGCATGACGCATGACGTCACTATCGAGGGCGGGGCCGTTAGGCAACTTTTAAAAAAAAAAAAGGTCCCGTGACGGGTGCGCGCCTCCGGCTTATACCCAGGAAGTAATGAATGGTGAAGATACAAGAGAAGATCAAGAATTACGGTAGGTACGTAATTTTCCTTTTTGTGTACCTGTGCCCACAAAGGTCTGTTAAAAACCACCTCTGATACCACAGTTCCTTTCCTGCTGTAAGCACTGTTGCTGTTGGTCTCCTAGTGCTTTCAGGTTTAGAACTTTGCTCATGAATTCAAGCCTTTGCAGTCCCTTTCCCAGTTCACATTTGTGCCTACAGTTTTTTTTTTTTTTTTTTTTGGGGCCATCCTCAGTACTGCCCTTTTTGGTGTGTGTGTGTGTGTGTTTTTTTTGGTTGTTGATTGGTGACTTTTGCTAACTGTCCTGTCCCTCCTCATTACAGTTCTTTTATTTATTTGTTATTGCGGGGTTTTGCCGAGCTTTGCTGCTTAATCCTCTCTGCTAACCTGCCAACCTCTGCATGCAGTGACCCCGACCATCTTCAGGGAAGAGGAGGGTAAGACACAAGGTGGACTGTAGTATCCTTGAATGCTAGGAGCTTAGCAAACAAGGTGGCAGAGTTCCAGGCAATGATGGCGGAGGGGGAGGTAGATAATGCCACCATCTCAGAGACCTGGGCCACCCAATACCATGACTGGGATCTCTCAGTCCCGGGATACAAGGTGTCCGAAAAGGTACCGGAAAGGGTGGCTATTTACTTAAGAGAGGGGATTCTGTGTACTAGGGAGGAAGGAGATGATGGGAGGCCAGAAGCCATATGGGTATTGCTCCAAAGCCCTAAAGGTAAGAAACTGAGGATGGGGATCGTGTACAGGCCACCCTTAGAGAACGAGGAGGTAAATTGGGAAGGTAAGTGGCAAAGGGAATACAGTTATAGTGGGAGACTTCAACCTACATGGGGTTGACTGGCAGACAGTAATTACAGTACACACCAGGGAACAGGTGTTGCTGGAGGCTATCCAAGACGGTTGCCTAGTGCAAGAGGTGATGGATCATACTGGGGGGGGGGAGATGTACTGGATTTGATGCTAACAAATGGAGACCAAGTCCAAGATGTGGTTGTACAGGACCCTCTAGCAGGAAGCGACCACTGCTCAGTGTGGTTCCTACTCAGCACAGGGAGGGGTCTGCTAAGACCAGGACAAGACTATTGGATTTCAGGAAGGCAGATTTTGCCAGAATGGGCAGCATCCTAGAGGGGTATTTTGCTGAAATTAACCCAGGGATGGATGCTGAAGAGAAGTGGGCAGTCATTAAGAAAGGGCTAAATGAGGCCATGAACACATGTGCCAGCTCTCAGAGTTAAGCAGTCCAGGTCAAAAAACCTAACTGGCTCAGCAAGGAGGTGGAGGGGAAGGTGAGGGGAAAAAAGATTGGCCTTCATTAAGTTCAGGAAATCTGGGTGTGAGGAGGATAAAGCGTTCTCAGAGGCATCTAGGGAGGTGACCAGGTCAGTCATGGCAGCCAAGGCAGCAAAGGAGCTGAAGTTTGCTCAGAGGATCAGAGAGGGGGAAAAGGGGTTCTTTAAATACATAAGGGAGAAGAGGAGTTGTAGGGATGACATAAGTTAGAATCAAGAGAGAGGGAGGATAGGCAGAACAAGGGGAAAATCAGGCAGAGGCACTCAGTCAGTATTTCTGCTTGATGTTCACAAAAGAATGGGATGGCCCAATACCGCAGGGGAAAGGGGGCAAGAGTGGGGGGGGGCAGAGATAACAGACAGCATCATCCAAAAGGATAGAGTTCTGAAGGGCCTTAAAGGCTCGCAGGTGGACAAGGCACCAGGACCGGATGATGTAGACCCCATTGTCCTGAAGGAAGTGGCAGAGTTTTTGGCAGGCCTTACCTAGGGACTAGAGGATGGCTCACATGATGCCCCTTCACTAGAGTGGACCCAAGGATCAACCGGGTAACTACAGACTGGTGAGCTCGACTTCCATAGTGGGGAAGTTGATGGAAACCAATCTGAAGGAGAGGATTATAACCTTTCTTGATAGCAGTGGCCTGCAGGATGAGAGACGGCATGGGTTTGTCACGGGAAGATCTTGCCAAACTTACCTGATTGACTTCTTTGACTGGGTTACTAGGGCAGTTGACGAAGGCCACGCTGTGGATGTTCTGTATTTGGACTTCAGCAAGGCTTTCAACTTTGTGCTGTACAGGAGGTTTATGAGCAAGCTGAGGGGCATGGGAATGGGGAAAAACTGGTGGGGTTGGGTGGGTTGACAGCTAGCTGCAGGGGGAGACAACAGAGGGTAGTTGTAAAGGGGAAGACATCCAAGCTACGGCCAGTAATGAGTAGAGTACCACAGGGTTCAGTGCTGGGCCCCGTTTTGTTCAATGTCTTCATTGGAGACGGTGCAGAGGGGGGTCAGGAGTAAGATCTGCCTGTTCGTGTACGACAGTAAGATTTGTGCAAAAGTGGACAGTGAGGAAGAGAGGCAGGCATTCAGAAAGGATCTAGCTAAACTCAAACACTGGTCTAGGGAGTGGCAGTTGGAGTTTAACACTAAGAAGTGCAAGGTCATGCACCTTGGAGCCAGAAATCCCAGGACCAGATAATGGTTTCAGAGGAGGAAAGGGACCTGGGGGTAATAGTCACAAGGGGCATGAAGGTATCTGCACAGTGTAGGAGAGCTTACAGCAAGGGCAAATAGGATGCTGGGGATCATCCTGCCACTATATAGATCACTGGTGAGGCAACACTTGGAAAACTGTACAGTACTGGTGCCCATACTTCAAAAAGGATGCGAGATTACTGGAGGGGTGCAGCAAAGGGCTACAAAAATGATCATGGGACTAGGGGAGTTGCCATATGAGGAACGGTTTAAAGAGCTCAACATGTACTCGCTGGAAGACAGAAGGGTAAGAGGGGACATGATAGAGACTTAACTACTTGAAAGGCATAAACAGTCAGGGAGGGAGGATTGTTCCACTTAAGGGGGGGATCACTTAGGGGCACAGTTTGAAGTTGGAAAGGGGAAGGTTTAGGAGGGAGATGAGGAGGCACTACTTCACAGAGAGAGTGGTGACAGGTTGGAATGCACAGCCGGAGGAGTTAATTGCTCAAAGTACAGTGAATAGCTTTAAGCAGGGTTGGGATAGTGTCAAGGGCAGGGTTAGTACAGACAAAAACACAAAGGGAGGAATTGAGGGGTTTGGGTGGGGCAGCTGTAGTGATATGAAACTGAGGGTTGCACAGTCGGGCACACTTGATAGACCTGTGGGCCTTTTTCTGTCAGCAGTTTTGTATGTAGGTAAATCCCCTTCCGCTGATCTGACTATCCCATAATGGCACCTTCTCCCTGAAGATCGCCAACAAACTGAAAAAAAGACGCTGTTTTATTCAGCAGCTCTCTGTTCCTGCTGCCAGTTGTGTGGAGCTGGAGCTGAGGAGCCCTGGAATGCAAATGCATGTGATGTTTGTGTTCCTAGATTAAAGTTTTTTCCATAAAAGTTGCAGTCTGCAGTGAGTCTTTATGGGGGAGAAAAGGTGCTGTTTAACCACCTTTCTGTTTGTGTTACATGGCTGATAAGTGCACTTACTTGTTTTTCATGACCAGTTGCTTGTTTTTTATGATCAATAATCAAGCTGTGCATCTTCCCACAAATTTCTCTAATACATTTGCCCCAGCTGTACAACACTGCCAGACTCTGCCCTGTTTTGTCTTCAGCTGAATTTCCTGAAAGCCTCTGAAAAGTGTTTGGGCCTTCCTTTTCTGTGGCCTGTCTCTGCTCCTTTCATGCTAGATGGGTTCTGCACTCTGTAGATAAGAAGAACTGAGATTTTTGCAGAAAGGGATGGGGGATATATTTTACACATGCTGTAGACTTCTTCTTGATGTAGTACACAGGGTTTACATTAGCACAAAAAGTAGAGGTTAGTTTGATCTGCTTCAAATGTTGTGGGTTGGACCATAAAAATCTAGTGGTCAGGTATTTTCTGATTTTGTCTGTATTATATTACCTGACCCTTTTTTCTGCTAATGATGGTTCTCACCCCAGGAATCCCTCAGTATGCTTGACATGTGCAGGTTAGCCAGCTGGGTTGAGCTGCCCCAGAGATGGAATTCATGCTAATGAAGGAATGGCATTAGCCAATCAGGTTGTAGTTGAAGACAGCTGCCTGTAAGTGTAGCTGTTGGATAGTCAGATTGATTTCTCCACCCGACTGAACAAGTTGCCCCTGAGCTCCCTCCTGCTATCATTGCTTGAGGAGGTTAATTTTTCTAAAGTTGCTTATTTTTCTTCAAGTTCTGCTACCTTTAGTGTTTTTTTTGTTTCATTTTTCTTTTAGTTTTTTAGCAGTTTTTCCTCGGTTCCTATCGGTTCTGAGGAACCAAGGAAACGTCCCCTCACTAGGGTTTTCTGCGGTTCCTGTGCTTTCTTTCACTGACTGGAAAAATCATTTCTAGGAGCATGAATATGTTGTGCATCCACACTTCTTGGCATGTCCCCTTCCACTTCAAATCTTGCCGGAAGTCTTCCCGCTGGCTCCTCTCACCCACCCAGGAGAGTATATACCTTGGCTCCGCCCCATGACTTCAGATCTTCCTTTCCTCTGGAAGATAAGGTTCCCCTGTGCTCTCAAAGCGTATCGTAGGCCCTGGATTCTGCTTGTCGTTTTTTACCGAAAATTGTTCTTAAACTTGTTTGAGTTAGCAATTGCTCTTTTACCACATCTGACATGGAGGAAAAATCTTCCCCCGGATTTCGCCTGTGCCCCTGCGGCCAGAAGATATCACGCACCGACCCCCACCTAACGTAGGCGCTTTGCTGCCTAGGTTTCGGGACATGACACCTCTTCATGTTTTGCTGCGCCTTCTATCCCAATTCGCCCTGATGACCGCAAGGCTTTGAATCTGAGAGACTGGAGAAAAGGAAGTCAGCTGGTGAAATCTTTCAAAACGAGGTATGCAAGAACAAGGGTCACAATTTGAAGATGGGGTGGGGGGCGACTCAGAGGTAATTTAAGTATTTTTTTCACAGAGAGGGTTGTGGATGCATGGAGCGGCCTTCGGAGGAGGTTGTGGAGTCAAAAACAGTGGGGAATTCAAGCATGCATGGGACAGTCGAAGGCAGTTCTAGGGTTTGGGGTAGGAAGAAGTAGGCTGCTGGTTAACTAGGATCTGCAGCTTATCCATTAGGTAGGGAAATGAGCAGACTGGGTGGGCCAACCGGTCCTTATCTGCAGTCAAATTCTATGTTTCTACGTAAATTGAAGGAGGCGAGGTGGGCGGTTTCCGTGGCCGTGGATCCGCCAAGCAGATGGAGACAATTAAAGCATTTGAGGAGGAAGCAGCTCGAGCTTCGGCCAGTCAAAGCTTTGTTCTTCCCCTGAACCTTGGCTCCACCTTTACGGGCTCCTTCAAGGAGTTGCGCCAGTCTCTCCCCACTCAGGGTGAGGCACCCACGGGCTCGCACTTCTTCTGCTCTGGGAAGAGAGGGAAGGACTCCAAGTCTTCGTCTCGATGAAGACATTCCTGGGACCAAGAGAGGTCAGAGTCCCAGGAGCACGTAGTCTCAACTTCAGTTGAGATCGCATCTTCAGCCACCGGCTTTACGGATCTTCCTTCTGGCCAGGGGACCGAAGAAGTGGCCGAGGAGGTAGAAATTATCCTCAACCCGATAGAACCTTTGTCGCCAACCGTGGCCGATGACTCACTGGAAAGGATCCCGGTCCTTGTATTCCCTGATGAGGAGACCCAGCCAGCTGGTGTCCCAATCAAGGACCCGGTTCTGGACCCTCTATTCTCACCGACCCCGGTGTCTCCCGATCGACCGAGTCAGCCTTCTCGGTTGAGGTTCAGAACTTCCTCGGCCGAACGGCCGAGAAAGAGTCATAAGCGCTCTAAAAAGAGGCATCGCCACAGGTCCTCGGACGAGGAGAGGCTCCGGCGGAAACTGCGGCGCTATGAAGACCTCATGTGGCAACAGCTGATTTTGACCAGGCAGAAGCTTGCTCCACTGCCCACCCCAGCCATAACTTGGTTCCCGCCTCCTAGGCGGACACCAATCCCTCCGGAAACGAAGACACCGGTTCCTCCGTCCGTGGGGGACGGTCCGTCTTCCCGCTGTGTCTATTCTGGTCTCTCCACCGATCCTGGTGGAACCACCGCCTAAACAGCCTGAGGGAGGGGTGCCCTCAAAAGAGGAATGACAAGACGCCGGGCTTCCTTGACGTCTGGTGATAACTGTCACCTCGGCACATCGAGGTTGACTTTGGTGGTAGACCACTCTACCATGACTCCTCGGACTTTGATGTCACCGGCTTGCACTTACATCCCAGGGATGATGATTTGATGGTCGGCGCAGGGTTGGAGGAAGGCCCTTCCTCCTTCCAGGGCATCTTCCGCCTTCTCAGACTCCACCGGAATGCCCTTGGAGCCCATCCAGAAAAAGGCGGATTACCCTCTTACTGATATTCTCAAAAGAGGGGATACCCTGATGGAGGCCTTTCCAGTGGCCGAGGCCATCGTTGGCCCAGCCCTTGAACTTTGGCAGCGCCCTGATTCCTGCCCAGCACCATTTGCCTGCAAGTACGTGTTACCCGTGGGGTCCCTTGTGGGGTTCACTGAACACCCTTCGGCAGAGAGTCTGGTGACCGCCTCGATGTTCAGGCATATGGGTAGTTTGGTCGATGCTGACCGACTCCCAGACAAGGAGTCCAAAAATATGGACCACTCTGCCCGCAAGGTCTACGCTGCCTCTTCTCTGGGCCTTCGTCAGGCCAACTCAACTGTGATTATGGCGCGTTTCTCCCATGCCCTCTTACGGTCATTGGATGAGGTCCTCCCTCTTCTCCCACCGGACATGCAGACTATTGTCAAGCAGGTCTGTGATCAGGGTCATGCTGTCGCCAAACAGCAGCTCCAGACAGCCTTGGATATAGGGGATTCTTGTGCCCGCTCATTGGCAGCCTCAGTGGCCTCTCGCCGCAGGGCTTGGCTGAGGTTTTCTTCCTTCCTGGCTGATACTCAACATAAGCTTGCTGACGTGCCCTTCCTGGGGACCGACTTGTGCGGTCCAGGAGTGGCCGGTCACCTTCAGCGTATAGAGCAATCCAGTGCCACCTTGGATGCTACTCCTTCGAGCAAGAACCAGCAGAAGAGAAAGAAGAAGCCATTTTGGCACTCTTCCCCTGTGGCCAGGCAGCCCTCCTATCAAGGAGGTCAGCAACAACAGCAGCAGCAGGCTCAAGCTTGGCGCCCGTGGCCCAAGCAGAGCCCTCAACAGCCCTGTAAAGGAGGCCGTGGTGCAGGTCCTGGAGCCTCCTCCTCTTCCAAGCCAGCTCAGTAACAGGTTGGGGGTTGCCACCCTTACACCCGTCACACCAGCTCTGGGTCCTCCCGTGGGGGGGGGGGCGGTTCCACCACTTTCTTTCCGCCTAGTCCGCTATCACTTCGGACAGGTGGGTTCTCGAAGTGGTCAGTCAGGGACTGCCTCTGGAATTCGAGCAGTACCCTCCCAGCCGAGCCCGTGCCCCTCTGGAGGAACAGATCTCCGCATGCACTCCAGCTCTCTGAGACGACGTGGCTCAGCTCCACTGCAAGGAGGCAGTAGCTCCAGTGCCGGATCCTCCGACAGACCAGGCTTTGTTTCCAGGTACTTCCTGGTGCCCATGCTGACGGGGGGTTGGTGCCCCATCTTAGATCTCCACAATCTGACTCAATATCTCAGGTGCTGCACCTTTCGGATGGTCACTCTGAGCCAGATCATACCATTCCTGGAGTGAAACATGTGGTTCTGAACACTGGATTTACAGGATGTGTTCTTTCATGTCCCAATCCATCCGTCTCTTCAGCGATTCCTCCACTTCAGGGTCGAAGGGACCCTGTACAAGTTCAGAGCCATGCTGTTCGGCCTGTCATCGGCCCCTTGGGTCTTCACCAAATGCATTGCAGTGGTGGCGGCCCACCTTCAGCGTCGGGGAGTCAGAATCTACCCTTATCTCGACGACTGGCTCTTGGCAGGTTCCTCCCTTCTGGAGGTGAAGAGGTCCAGGGACCTTGCCCTCCAGACCTGCTCCCAGCTTGGCCTCCTGATCGAGGCCAAGTTGGAACTTGTGCCCTCTCAGGTGATGGGCTTCATCAGGGCAGAGCTCGACTCCTATCAAACCAGTGCTTGGCTCCCGGTGAATAGGGCAGATGTTCTTTCCTCCTTTGCCCAATCACTTCTGGTTGGGAACTTGTGCCCTGCCTGGGACTTTCTGCGCCTTCTGGGTTACATGGCAGCGTGCATTTAGTGGTCCGTTGGGCCTGGTGGCACATGTGCCCCCTCCAGTGGGAGCTGGCCACCCAGTGGACTCAGCATCACGGTCATTTCGACCAGTTGATCACTGTAACCCAGAAGATGTGGGACGCTCTCCAGTGGTGGACCACCCCAGAACGGTTGCAGGAAGGGATCCCGTTTGTCTGCCCTGAGCCAACGATCGTCCTCACGACCGATGCCTCTCTTGTGGGCTCGGGAGCCCACATGGGGGACTACAGGGCCCACGGGTTCTGGACCCCCGAGGAATCCCGATGCCATGTCAACCTGTTGGAGCTCAGAGCAGTTAGACTGGCACTGTCAGCTTTCACTCCTCAGCTCCAGGGTCAAATGGTTCAAGTCCAGATGGACAATACCTCGATTATGTACTATCTCAACAAACAGGGCAGCACGCACTCCCGTCTGCTGTGCAAGGAGGCGCTTCACATCTGGACTTTCGTATGCCGGTTGGAGGCAGATCTCCTAGCCATCCATGTGGCAGGAGCCTCGAACCAGCTGGCAGGTGTTCTCAGCCGTATAGGCCAGACATCCCACGAGTGGTCTCTCCATTCAGAGGTAGCTTACAGCCTGTTCTCCCATTGGGGCAAACTGCTGGTGGACCTGTTTGCCTCCAGGGAAAACACCAAGCTGAGGCTGTATCATGCCCGCCCCTTCAGCAGGGCTCGTTGCAGGGGGGATATCTTCTTGAGGCCGTGGACCCCAGACCGCCTTTATGCCTTACCTCCATTTCCCTTGATCCACAAGGTGTTACTCAGTGTGAAAAGGGACAAGGTGAAGGTGATTCTGGTAGCCCCAGACTGGCCGCGCCAGTTCTGGTATCCAGATCTCCTCAGCTGCAGGCCTCCGGAGTGGCTTTGTACACGTCTGAACCAGGGGAAGGTCTTTCATCCGGACCTTCAATCCCTGCACCTCATAGCCTGGTACCTGGGCAGCTAGAGTTCCAGGCTTTGGGTCTTTCTGAAGATGTCTACACCGTGGTGGAGGCATCCAGAAAGGAATTGACCAGGAAATGTTATGCCTTCAAATGGAAAAGCGTCTGGAGCCCTTGTCCTGTTCTGTGGCCAACATTCTCGACTACCTTTGGTATCTCTCCAAAGGGGGTCTGCAGTCATCGACCCTCAGGGTGCACCTGGCAGTCATTTCTGCTTACTGGACGCGGGCCGGTCAGCCGACATTGGCACAGGAGACAGTGGTTGGGCGCTTTTTCAAAGTTCTGGATCACATATCCCCTCCGGTGCGTGAACCTCCACCTCCATGGGATCTGTTACTGGTTTTGGCAAAGCTCATGGACAAGCCATTTGAACCCGTGCACAAATGTGAACTTTCACACTTGTCGTGGAAGATGACCTTCTTGGTGGCTATCACGTCTGCCAGAAGGACAGAGGAGCTCCAGGCACTTTCGGTGGACTCGCCTTATCTGGTCTTTCACAAGGACAAAGTTATCCTGGGCCCCCACCCGAAATTCTTTCCGAAGGTGGTGTCAGAGTTTCACCTTAACCAAGTGTTGACTCTTCAGGTTTACTACCCTAATTACACCTCAGACGCTGAGTACAGGCTCCATACATTAGACCTGAGACGTGCTCTCTCCTACTACAAGAAGAGGACGGCGGAAATTCGTGGAGAGGTTCGCCAGCTGTATGTCACCTACTCTAAAGCCACTTCTGGCAGACCTGCAGCCAAATGGACCATAGCAAGATGGATTACATCATGCATAGGTCTGTGCTATGAGTTGGCGGGCAAGGAGCCTCCCAGAGGGATAAGCACTCATTCTACCCGCCATACTGCTGCTTCGGTGGCTGCTTCCAGGGACATCCCTATCCAGTAAATCTGTCGGGCTGGTACCTGGAAGTCAGCAAACACCTTTATTACCCACTACCACATCGACCTTGAGTCACGCTGGGATGCTGGTTTTGGTTCCTTGGTTCTCCAGTCTCTATTTCCTAAGTAGGGGGTGTGCGCCTTGCCTCCCTCCTCCTGGATAACTGCTTGGAGTCTGCCAAGAAGTGTGGATGAACACATATCCACGCCTAGAAAAACAGGTTACTCACCTGTAATAGTAGTTCTAGGAGTGGTATATGTTCATATATATATATATATATATATATATATATATATATATATATATATATATATACACACACACACACACACACACACACACACACACACACACACACCCTCCCGGCTTCAGCTTGCTTCGGGCTAAGATCTGGCATCATGGGGCGTAGCTGAGGTATATACAACCCGGGTGGAGCCAGCTTGAAGGCTTCCGGCAAGATTTAAAGTGGAAGGGGACATGCCAATAAGTGTGGATGAACAACATATACCACTTCTAGAACTACTGTTACAGGTGAGTAACCTGTTCATTCTGAGGTACTTTTTGCTTATTTTCGCTATTTATATTGTTTTTCATCAGTGCCTCCATTTTTGCGGGAACCATTTTTAGCACTTGATTTTCTTTTCCTTTTTTCTTATTCGGGAACAGATGCTCATGGTTCCATCGTGCTTGGGAACTGATCGCAAACTTTATTCTTTTCCCTTTTGGGAACCAAAGTTTAGGTCTTCTGATGAGATTGGCATATCAGATGGACCGAAAAAGAGGACTGGACTTACAGGATTTAAAAACTATGTGAAGTGTTTTAAGATCATGGCAAAGGCAGACAGCTACGATCTGTGTTTAAAGTGTTTAGGTCCAGATCACATTTTTACTAACTGTGACCTTTGCACTAAGTTTTGCTTCAAAACAGTCAAGAAAATGGCTGAAAGGTTGGAAATCATGGCCTCTGTCTGCACCCCGCCAAAATCTTATGAAGAGGGGTCCTTCTCCCATCACAGATACAAAGATAGGTTCTAGAGAATATCTCCTAATAAACATAATTTAGATCATGCCAAGCAAAAAAGAAATACAGAGCACGTCACTAACTCTGTTCCTGCTAAAAAGAAACCAAAAGAAAAACACATCACTGCCCCTCCTGCTGAAGAGCAAAGGGAGACTCCAGTGTTGCAACCAAAAATGCCCTCACCTGCGGACATGGCTAAGACTTAGCAATTGTGTCAGACTTTTCAAGCTATGGACAACCTTTCTGGGGCTCCAGATGGCCCTTCAGTGCCTATCCACACTAACCTTCACTAAGGCTAGGGTTTTTTTCTGTGAAGATGATGAGGAGGAGGGTGAAACTATAGAGCCTGATGTGTCCCCAGACCCGAAATTTGGCTCCCCTTCTCATGGTCAGGAGGATTTTTCCTCCCATTACATGTTTGTCCAGCAGATGGTGGACACTCTTGACCTCGCTATTCAGGAGACTACTGAGGATGATGAAGAGGCAGACTTCCTCGGCATGATGGGTCTTCCTCCCCTCAGGAAGTTGCTCCTTCCAGTAGGCGAGTCCTTTCGCAAAGCCACCTTCAGACTTTGCCAGAATCCCACTATCATTCCAGGTGTTACAAAAAAAAAAATAAATAGAAAAAAGTACCAGCTGGACAAAGCAAGTGCTGGGTACCTTTACACCCATCCTGACCACAAGGGTGTGGTATAAGCTGCAGCCTGTGACAAGGCTAAAATGCCTCTGTCCTCCCAACCTGCATGTAAGGAGTCTAGAAAACTGGACAGCATGGGCAAGAAGTCTTACAAAACGGCTTCTCTTTCGCGTTGCCATTCAGCTTATATGGCATATACTGTACAGTACCACAAGGCACTGTGGAACTCTGTCCTAGCTATTAGCCAGAAAGCTCCAGGTGATATAGCCCAAGACCTGGCAGAAACCATCAAAACTGCCCCATATGGCTGTAGATGCCAGTGACACTGTCTCCAGATCCATGGCTCAGGCCATCTCTCTCTCAGGAGGTTTGCCTGGTTGAGAACCACCAACCTCTCTCAGGACATCCAAACAAAAGCTATAGAGTTCCCCTGTGAGAACAGTTCTCTCTTTGGGAACAAGACAGAAGGCCTACATGAAAAAGGTGGAAGTATACAAAACCACCTACAAGAGAAATGCTGCAAAAGAGAAAGCCTCCACCTCCTACAAGCCCCAGCCGTGGAAGAGGGGGTAGAAGTAGAGGTTACTATCCTAGATCCTTCTATCCTGTGCCCATGCCTATGGATTACTTCTAGATGAGACAATACTTTAGAGGAAGTGGTAGGCGGACTCCAAAGTGCACTGACCCCACTCCCTCACCAAAAGTTCAGTTTAAGCAAAACCCCTGATGGGAATGCCCAGGTCGCCTCCTTCTGCCAGTAGGGACAAGGCTGGCCCACTACCTCCATCAGTGGCAACACATCACCACAGACAAGTGGGTGCCAGAGGTAGTGGGTCAAGGGCATACCTTGCAGTTCAAGAAATTCCCCACTCAGCGGGGCCACAGGAGTTTCAAGCCTCTGACCCCCACAGAAAAGATTTCCGTTGGAGTCAGAGGTAGAGTCTCTCCTTTTGCCGAACACAATAGGAAAGGTTCCCCCACCCAGTGAAGAAGGGGTCTCTACTCAAGATACTTTCTCACCTAAAAGAAAAATGGGGACTGGTGACCCATTCTAGACCTCCGGTATCTGAAGAAACACCTGGTCAATCCTAAATTCAGAATGGTCACCCTGTCATTGGCGTGATTCCCTCCTTGCAACAGGGAGACTGCCTAGCCTCCCTGCACCTCAGAGACTCCAACTTTCACGTTCCCATCAGGCCCTCTCACAGAAAGTACCTCGGGTTCAGACTGCCCTCAGGTCCCCATCAGTTTGCAGTACTCCCATTCGGCCTTTCCTCAGCCCCCAGGGTTTTCACAGTGTCTGGTAGTAGTTGCAGCTCATCTTGGAAGACAGGAGGTCTCTGTCTTTCCTTGTCTGGACGACTGGCCGAGAACGGGTAGGTCTCCCCAAAAACTTGGAGACTACGCCTTACACAGCTGTCTAGAATCTCTCGGTTTCCTAATCAACACAGAAAAATCCCAACTAGAACCAGTTCAGCTCCTGGAGTTCATTGGAGCGGAGCCGGACACTCAGCATGGGAAAGCCCTGCTTCCAGCAGACAGGATGGAAAACTTCCTGGGCCACATGGCCTCCACTACATCAGTAGTTCCAGGTGCCAGGTTTCAGATGGACATCCAGTACCATTTGAGAGCTCACTGGTCTCAAAAAAGGAACTCCCTGTCAAAGCTGATACCAGTCACAGACTCTTCTACAAGCCCTGGACTGGTGGAAAGATGGGCACAACCTAAGAGAAGGAATCCCTTTCCAACAGAAGGAGCCCTCGAGAAAACTCACCACAAATGCCTCCCTGTTAGGCCAAGGAGCACGCTTGACAGGCCAGTCCATAAGTGGGGGTGTAATCTCTCCAGAGAGTCTGTGTCACATAAACCTTCTCAAACTCAGAGCTGTGTATCTGGCCATAAAAGCCTTCACCCCCCCAGCTCAAGGGTCAATCTGTCCAAATCAGGTCTGAGAACACTACCACCATATTCTACATAAACAAGCAAGGGGGCCCAGGGTCCTCAAGGGTCTGCACAGAGGCCATGAAGAGCTGGTCACTGGCTTACTCCATGGACATGCAACTAACTGCAGATTTTACTTCAAGAGGGAGCTCTTGCAGCAGGTAACACCATATGGACTATGCCGCCAGGCACTAGGACCCCACGAAAAACTTCTGTCTAGCAGTCCAAGGTGGGGGACCGCCCCCTGATGTCTGCCCTGCCCCGATGCCCCTTCTAGTGTAAAGGGGTGGTCCCCCGGCACCATCTCAGTTCTTTTCCCCGTCGCCAACCTGCTAGTATCGGCTGCATGGACGGCTCTATCGCAGTTGACCGCCATTTTGCACTCCGCGCAGTTATCGTTGGTTTGATTTTTACTCACTTTAGTCTACTTTTCATTGCATGTCTTCTTCATCTTCACAGTGGTGTAAGTCTAAGTATGCGTATGGCATTCAGATCCTGGCGTGTGACGGCCATTCGGCCTGCGTCATCTGCCTAGGCCCAGACCACCAGCCGGATGACTGCCTGCACTGCCAAAAGTTCAACAAAAAGACGTATTCGCTACCTCAAATCCTTAAAGGCTTGTGTTCTGGAACAGCAAATAGCCGAGATACCGAGGACCCAGTCTGGACACAGCTCTTCTTCTGCAGCCAGGGACACCTCTCCCAGTGAGAAGAGATCGAGTGGGAAACACCACCATAAGAACAGGGATTGACCCAGGTCAGAGTCCCGCCCTGGGTCCCCTCACAAGACCTCTGCATCCTCCACCTCTGGCGGGAGGTCGGAGTCGGTCCCCCCTAGTTGGTTAACCCTTCCCAGGGCAACCACCAAGAAGACTACTGCCTCTTCTCATCCGCAGGGCAAAGAGTTTTCCGGCTACGGACAATCGTCCTCCCCGTGTCCTTGGCTCTAAGGCCCTACAAGCAGTGACTTGAGTCTAAGCCAGATGGACAGGCGCCTCTTCGAGCCAGAAGTTGGATTCTTCCACCCGTAATACCTCAGGGTCGTCGGACAGGCACAAAGGGTTGGGCAACTCTTCCAGACGCCACGACGCAGAGTGTCCCCCAAAACCTCCGCTTGAGGAAAGGGCGGCGTCCACCTCGGAAGGTCATCAGACCATGGGACCTTCCGATTCGGTCTCAGAAAAAGACCAGGTGCCCCAGACCTAAGCAGCTATCTGCTGCCAGAGGCTGGGTGGCGGATCTAGCGACAGGTCATATGCATAAGGACCGGATGCCTGTGCCTATCGACCACGGGTTGAGCCCTTCGCTTCCTCCCAAGATGCCTGACGCCCAAGGACGAAGAGTCTAGGAATAAGGTAACTGGACCGGCCGTTCTGCAGAAACTGTCGGCAGAACCTTCTAACATCCCCACCCCGACACCTGCACAGCCAGTCGTCCCACTGGCGGAGATAGGGGTGTTATTTAATTTCTGGTGGAACACTATTAAGGGGGGGATCTGTTGCTTAGACCACGGGAACCATCCCCAACCCCTAGAGGACTCCCGCCTCCGGGCCCTCCTAAGGAGCCCTCACCTCACGGACCAAAAAGACCGGCGTCCCGGGACGATGACCGGGCATCACCTGCCCCTAGTGACCGCAGGAGACGCCCGTTGTCCATTCCCTCCTCTAAGGGACATCTGCCCTCTTCTTCTAGGGAAGACGAGAATTCTCTCCTATTATTCTAAGGACCCAGCTGCCTTTACCCCACTGGACTACAAAAAAGACATCCCCAGGTCGCCCTTGGACAACCTTTCCTTCCTGGACTTGGTGAGTCACATACAGGCGCTCAACCAGTGGGATACAGAGGAACTTGACCTGGAACACTGCCGGATGGCCAAGTTCCTTGTCTCAAGCAGCCCAAAACCTTTTGTCGTCCCTCCAATTGTAGAGCCCTTTCAGGGTGTTACCAAGTTAGCTTGGAGACATCCATCCACCACCTCAGCCGTCCCTAGGAAGGCAGACCTATTGTATAAAATGCCCAAGGGGGTGCCTCACCTCAGTGAGCTACCAGAAGCAGACTCCATTGTACTCACTGCAGCACATGGCAGGGCGCAACAGCCGAAGCACATGAAATCTTACTTTGAGTGGGATCTCTTGCAGCAGGCTACATCATAAGGACTATGCCGCCAGGCACTAGGACCCCACGGAAAATATGTTGGCTAGCAGTACCCAGTGGTGACTGCCCCCGACGTCGGACTGCCTCTGTCCCCCAGTGGTATAAAGGGGGCGGTCCCCGGCCACACCCCAGTTCTTTTTCCCCTCTGTCGACCTATTCACATCGGCTCCACGGATGCCTGCTGCTAACAGTTGACTGCCATTTCACTAACTTTTCGATAACAGTTTAGTTTTTGTTTAACCACAAATCAGTGCATGTCTTCTCCGTCGTCCTCCAGTCAGCAACTGAAATCCAAGTGTACGTGCGGGAAGCAAATCCCGGCCCATGACACAGACTCCTGCCTGCACTGTACAAATTTCAACCACCGGACTCTCAACCGTCGACTGAAGATGCTGAAGATCTATCTTCTAGAACAGCAGCTGGCCACCATGCAAAAGATCCTGTCAGGCTTAGGATCCACTTCTTCGGAGACTGGGACTTCTCACAAATCAAAGGAGAAAAAGTCCACTGGGAAACACCGCCATCACGAGAAGGACACCCATTCTGACTCCCAATCGAGGTCTCCGCACAGGAAAATGGCCAGCTGTAGTCCTCCTTCCCGTGGGAGGTCTGACTCTTTTCCCTCACCATCCCAAGTTTCCTTTGGGTTGCTGACTTTGAAACCACCGACATTGGTATGGATGTTGGGCAGTGTTTCTCCCTTAGTCTTTGACCCTACAGCTATACTTCTGGGTCTAAGTCTAGGGATTCCGCCGTCAAAGGGGCGGGCAACAGCCGTCATGCCGCCACTCATCAGGCGAAGGCTTCCTCCTAATTGTCTGATTGTCCAGCTGGACTCGACAGGAAACTGCATTCGGAACAGGAGTCTCACCTTGATGCCAACTCTCTGAAGCAACGGGTATCAGACTGTCAGCGCTCAACCCAGATGTCCTTGCCTTCAGGGTCTTCCCCGCTGCCTGCACCTCTAAAACTTCTGCTAGAAGGGGCGCGGTCGCCAGCCAAGGAGTTGCCTCCCTTAACGACCGATCCGCTGACGGACAGTCGGACGTCAGATCAGCCAGTCGACCTACTGTCAGCCCTGGTGCCACCCCAGGACCAGACGCCGGAGAGACCCAAATCACCAGTGTGTATGCCGGCTCCCAACAAACTATCAGGTCCGCCGCCATGAAAGTCCGATGACAAATCTGAGACACCAGGCCCATCGGCCCCAGCCACAATGTCTCTGTCTAAAGTCAAGGACCTTTTCTGTTCCTAGTAGGACAGTCAAAAGAGACACCATCCCCAAGGAACCCCAGGATCTTACTTCGAGAGGGCTCTTGCAGTAGGTACTCTCACATAGGACTAAGCTGTCAGGTGCTAGGACCATATGGAAAACTTCTAGCTAGTAGTGTCCAGTGGGGGAGCGCTCCAGTTCTTTCCCGCCATTGACCTCCACACATCAGACCTCGCAGAAGAACGCTGCTACATCTTTGGATGAATATATTCAGTTCAAAAGTCTTATTTTTCCTACAAATTCTCGCTTTATTGTTGTTTTGAAATAGTTTGTGCTTGTAGTCTCCGATGCCTTCAGAATCTCATAAGAACAAGTGTCTCCCCTGTGGAATTCAGCTCCCTCACAAAGACAGCCACTCTCTGCCTTCTTTGCCTGGGCCCAGGCCATAAGGTTGAGGGTGTGAACACTGCCAGATGTTTAATTTGGTCACACACAAATGCCGTCTGCAGTCCCTGGAAGCATATCTTTTAAAACAAAAGATGGCCAATATGGAGAAGGAGCTGAAGAAACTCAGGCAGTCGTTGTCCTCTCTGGAGGGCCACCACAAAAAGGAAAAGGAGAGACATTGGGACTGGGAAGGGTCCCCAGCAATCCCACCACCTCCAGCCAGAGTCGCGGCCCTTAAGGTAATTTCCCCTCCGCTGAATCAGCCTTCGACGTCCATCTTGGCTAGCAAATGATCATCTGGCCCGACTGGAGCCTCTGGAGGACAGGAGGCATCCACCTCCTCTGAGCCCTCAAAGATTCAGAGGCCTAGCGGTATGAGTGGGACCAGTTAGTAGAGTTCCGGCCCCTCCAGTTCTCATATGGCTATGGATGCTAAGTCATACACCGGCTCCTGCGACTGCTGCACAGCCCTGGATCCTCCAACAAGTCCCGATTTAACAGGACTGACGAAGTGGTGACAGACCAGCTGATGTAGAATATGCAGTGGACGACTGAGATTACTCTGACTTATCCCTTACCGCCAATTGAAACGTTATCTCCAGCTCCCCCTATGGGGGACACAGAGGAAGGAGATCACCTGCTATCAGGTGTTTTGCCACCCCCTACACCGGAGCCTCAGACGTTTGAGCCACCATCTGACCAGATGAAGGTCTGTCCGACTCCCTCAGGCCTCTTGGTTCCTCAGGGTCTGCCATCAGGCCTGATGCCCAGACCATCAGTACCCATGTTTCTGGAACCCCCCACAGGGCCCTATGCACCCCCAACAGGACGTTGCCTGGATCTGCCGATCCCACTGTCGGGACCGACGCTGGGCCCTTTGGCCCTTCTGTCAGGTCCTACGGTGGGACTGTCTGGCCACCCTTTTGGGCAGCTGACGCCGGGCTATCCGACACCACATTATCTTATGCCAGGGTACCTGACACCACACTATCAGGCATCGGGTTTTCAAGTGCCGGGATCTTACTTCGAGAAACAGCTCTTGCAGCAGGTTATACCATTAGGACTGAAGCCAGCAGGTGCCAGGACCCCATGGAAAAATTCTAGCTAGCAGTATCCTGCGGGGGACTGCCCCCGAAGTCTGCCCCTCCCCGACGTCAGGCATCACATAAAAGAGGGCGGTCCCCCAGCATCCCCAGTTCTTTTCCTGCCGTCGTCTCTCCAGCATTGGTCTCACAGAAGCCTGTTCTACTGTTAAGACACGTTAAATCTTTATTTTTAGTAAAACTTTATTCCATGTCTGCTTCTTCTCCTCCTCCTTCTCCCGACGGACGTCCCTCTAAGTGCGCCTGCGGCAAGCAGATCCCCTTTGCAGACCATCATTCTGCCTCTGTCAGGTGTTTGGGCCTGGAGCACAACACCCAGGCCTGCTCAATTTGCCAACAGTTTAATAGCAGGACCTGGATCTGCCACCAAAAGGCCCTTCAGGGATTCCTCCTCGAGGAGGAATTAAAAATGGAAAAAAAACTTCCTCCAAAGGGGAATCTTCTCATAAATCTGAGAAGCACCGGGACAAGCATCGGGACTGTGACAGGGCAAAATCCCCAAGTAGGGACTCAGAGTCCAGGACCAGCTCCAGCTCTGCCCGGTCCACTAGATCTCCTTCCCGGTCTCTCTCTCCCAGCCTCCCCTGGTAAAGGTAAGGTCTTCAGGGGGCTCCTCCTCCTCCTCCCTGCACCCGCTCAAGACCTCTCGGGCGTCGGATGCCTCCAAACCTGTTCCGTCTGACAGGCACAAAAGTTTTCCTCCAAATCACGAGGTGTGTCTGACCGATGCTGGGACATCAACTTCAGGTCCATCTCCCAACCTCCTAAAGCACCTGAAAGAGGACTTCCGAGCTGATGCTCCTTAAGCGGATGACTGAGTCCAAGAAGGCATCCGACCCAGCACCCAAAAAACGACCGACTACTACACAGATGCCGGTGGATACCGGACATCAGGGGTCCTCAGGCGAAGAGACTACCGTGCCGCCAGACCAGATAGGTGACACCTGGGACCCGACCCCGACAACAGGCCCACACCGACGCCGGGTCCGTTGTCTGGTATGAACATCCAGGAGGTGAAGGATTTGTTCACCTTCTGGTGGGAAACCATCAAGAAAGACATAGTTCCTTCTAAGCCTCAGTCTCCTCCACCACCTCCACCTCCTCGTAGGGGCGCCGAAGGTGACAGACCCCCGACCCCCAAGGAGCCAACTCCGCCTCCTCAGGGCCAATCGAGAGACAGGAAATGCCTGTCACGCTCTCCCTCAGGGTCCCCGAGCCCAAAGCGACCCAGGGGCAGACGTCGATCATCGGGAGATGATTCCAGGCTTGATACGTCCGACATCTCCAGGTCTTCATCTCCTTTCATTCCCTCTTCACCAGACTCACAGGACCTAGCAAGGTCGCCTCCGGATGATCCCTCCTTTTTGAAAATCATGAGGCACATCCAGGACAATATGAGATGGGAGTCAGAAAAACTAGACTCTGAGAGACAACGCTTTGTCCGTTACCTCAGGCAGAAAGACCCGGAGCGTGTGGTGGTCCCACCTTTGACGGACACCTTTACAGACGTCACCAAGGCAGCTTGGAAGCATCCGCATTCCACTCCGGCTGTTCCAGAGAAGGCTGACCGCCTTTACAGGGCTCCTACGGAGGACCAGTATTTGGCGCAACAACCCCTGGCCAACTTCCTGGTCATTACTGCATCTCATGACAGGTCCCAGCGGCCTCAACATTTGAGCACCCAGCCTCCGGACCAGGAATCTAAGCAATTAGATTCCATGGGAAGACAGGTGTATGCGGCTGCTACATGATCTATTAGGTCTTTGAACTATCTGACGCACATGGTGCAATTTCAGAACGCCCTTTGGGATCAGGACCAAGACCTTCGTAAAGATCTACCAAATGGCGAAAAGGAGGAGGAGCTGCTAAACCTCTTCCAAACTGGGTCTGACATGGGGACCCAGATTCTCTGAGCTGTTTGCGACTTAGCGGACACGGCAGCCAGGGGAGCAGCTACAGGCATTTGTCTCTGGAGACGCTTGTGGCTGAGGGTCTCCGGATTTACCCCGGGCGTCAAGAAGAATCTCCTGGATGTCCCTTATAATGAAGCGGTTCTCTTTGATGAGTCCGAGAAGGTCATCACCAAATTGCAGGATGCTGGGAAGGCAGTTAGGACTGTACAAGCCATGTACAGACCAAAATCTGGTTCTTTTCATAGGAACCAGAATCGTTTTCGCGGCCGCCAGCGAAGGCAACAGCTACGTTCCGGCCAGCAACCCAGGGGCAACTTTGGCCGTAAGAATCAAGCCAGGTTCCCCTCGGGCCAGGGCTCAAAGCATTCAAAAGCAGCCCAGCCCACGGGAGCCAGCACCACCACAGCATGTCTCCTTCCCGGCCCCCACCCCTCCTCTGGATCAAAGGGTTGAGAACGTCTGGGGTCGTGCATCTCTCATCACCTTTCAGGATGGCAGAGGATCACCTCCGACCGGTGGGCAGTGCAGTTGGTCGAATGAGGTCACTCTGTAGAGTTCCTCGATCACCCGCCATCCAGACCTCCCCTGCTTATTCAGCAGGAGATCTTGGCCCTTCTACACAAGGAGGCCATAGAACATGTTCCACTGAACCAGAGAGGAAACGGTTACTATTCCTCACTTCTTCCTGGTTCCAAAGAAATCAGGGGATTTGCGCCTGACTTTGGATCTCAGCAATCTCAACAATTTTGTGCTGTACAAGCATTTCCGCATGGTGATCCTGCCAGATCTCATTCCCATGCTCAAAGAGGGCACATGGCTGGCGTCGCTGGATATGCAGGACGCTTGCCTACATCTCTCAATCGCTTGAGCGCACCACATATTTTTGCGCTTCGAGTTTCTGGGATGCCACTACCAGTTCCGAGCCCTCCCCTTCGGACTGTCTTCGGCACCTCGGGTGTTCATGAAGTGTATGGCAGTCGTGGCAGCAGCTCTCAGGAGAGGGGCCACTACGTGTTTCTGTACCTAGACGACTGGCTCCTCATGGCACCCTCACGGGAGGTCTTGATGTCTGCAATATAGGATACCTGTTCCCTCTTCCTATCGTTGGGCATCACCATCAATCAGGAGAAGTCGTGCCTTGTTCCATCTCAGAACTTTCACTTTATAGAAGCGGTTCTGGACACAATTCAGGGAAGGGCATTCCTTCCCCAGGACAGGATGGAATGCATCCGATCCCTCATAAGGGACATAAAGGAAAAGAAGACAGTATCGGTCTGCACCATCCTCTGCCTGCTCGGACACATGGCAGCTGCCATTGCAAAGGTTCCCCTAGCTCAGGGATTCTCAAATGGTGAGGCCAGCCTCCCTTGGGAGGCCCCAGCCTGTTCCAGGGGAGGCTCAAGCAAGTCTTGAAAAAATATTATATTTTAATTTAGAACTTTATAGATTTTGTGTGAAGGGATAAGACAAACTGAAAGAGGATAATAGTAGGTGAATTTATGTATTTATTCACACGTCTGGGACCAGGGAAGGTACTGTACACTGAGCCATGGCTTATTTCGGGTGTACCCAGGGAAAGGTAGTGAAAGAATACAGTTCAAAATGTAACTGCAAAACACTCAAGCAATACAAAATGAAAAAAGCGCAAACAAATTATGAACAATAAACCAACAATGCGAGGAACAATTGATCAGTTAGACTGGCAGCAGAACTGTCCAAATACATGAGTTAACCATACTGGTACTAGGAATAAGAGCAGGAGGGAACACAGTGATCCCTGAGAAGATGCTTAAGAGCAGGGTGAGGGGGGAGAGGCAGAGGTCTGCAGGAAGGTTATTCCAGATAGAGAGGAAACAGAAAAAGCAGTTTGATCCATGAAGGTATGGCAGTAAGGGGTAACAATAGCTCGAGAGCCAAAATATTGGAGCAAGTAGGTTGTCCTGTTTTGGTGGGGGGTTGGGGGTTACAATAAGCCTAATCACATGAGAACCAGCTATGCAAAGAGGTTTCAATTTATTCCTGATGTCTGTGAAAAGTAGACTATTTTGCTATGGGGAGGCCCAAAAATATTTCAGTATTTTGGGGGAGGCTCAAGATCTTTTCCATGTCATAGGGGAGGCTCACTATGACAAAGTTTAAGAACTGTTGCCCTAGCTCGACTCCATGTGCGGGTTACCCAGTGGATGCTGAGAACACTATGGGACCAAAAGCAGGATCATCTGCAGCATCCAGTCCGGATCACAAATGCAGTCATCCGAGACTGGCATTGGTGGCTCGTCCCAGGTCATCTCTTGACGGGAGTCCCCTTCACTGCGTCACCTCCTTCGGTGACACTCTCCACAGACACCTTGGGGTCCAGATGAGGAGCTCACCTTAATGGGGTCAGGACTCGAGGCTCCTGGACGTCTCTGGAGTCCCATCTTCACATAAATATTCTGGAGATGAGAGCCATTCTTTATGCCCTACAGGCATTCCAGACGGAGATTCCGCCGGGTACTCTTCTGGTTCAGACAGACAATACCACGGTGATGTACTATCTCAACAAACAAGGAGGCACTCATTCCTACCCCCTTTGCAGGGAGGCTCAAAGGGTTTGGAATTGGGACGGGCAGGTTCCTGTACGCTTTCCTGCCCTTTCCTTTGATCTAGAGGGTTCTGTTGAAGCTCTGTTAAGAGCAAGCGTGCCTTATTCTAGTAGCACCCTTTTGGCTCGGGCAGATTTGGTTCCCTCTCTTACATTAGCTGGCCCAGGAACCTCCGGTGCCTCTGCCATTTTGCTCTCACCTTCTGTCCCAGGAGACAGGCTCCTTGGTCCATCCGGATCTTCGGTCTCTGAACCTGCATGCCTGGCTCCTAAGGACATAGCAGTCCTGAGATACAGGGTCTCTCAGAAAGTTGTGGACATTCTGGTGGCAGCCAGAAAACCCTCTACTCATGCTGCTTACACCATGAAGTGGCGTAGATTTTGTAGTTGGGATCAGGCTCGAGCGTTGATCCCATCGGAGTTTTCTGTAAGGTCTGTTTTAGACTACCTCCTATCCCTCTATGAGGCAGGACTGGCCTATTCCTCCATTAAGGTCAATCTATGCGCTATTTCAACGTACCATTCTCCGATAGGTCACAGGTCTCTAGCTCAACTAGAGGCTTCTCGCGCCTTTTTGTGCAGCATCCTGCACTTCAGACCTCCCATCAAAGACCCGGTTCCACCTTGGGATCTTCCTTTTGTTCTAGAGCAACTTACGCTGCCTCCTTTTGAACTAGCTGCTGATTGGGAAGTCATGCCTCTCAGCTAAAGACCTTTAGTTGCTGTTACTACTTCTGCCAGAAGAGTTTCTGAGCTTCATGCACTCCGGCAAGGATTCTGACTTGGTTTTTCACAAGGACAAGGTGTCCTTAAGAACAAATCCTAAGTTCCTTTCCAAGATGGTCTCGGCTGTCACACTCAACCAGGATATAGGCCTACTACCTATTACCCGAATCACGGTAACGGGGGGAAGCCCTGTTGCACACTTTCGATGTGCATAGGTGCCTCAGATATTATCTAACCAGAACCAAAGCCCATTGTAAATCGGACCAGCTCTTTGTTGCCTATGCTCAGAGGATGATCGGTGCTCCTGTTTCTAAACAGTCGCTTTCTAGATGGCTGGTAAAGTGCATCATGTTATGTTATCAGATGCTCAATAAACCCTTACTGGGGCCGGTGAAGGGTCATTCTACTAGAAGAGTGGCTACCTTCTTTGCAGTGCTTAAAAATGTCTCCACTTCCGCCATCTGCACAGCAGCAGCGACCTGGAGCACTGTACACACATCCATCAGGTACTACAGTTTGGATATTGCCTCTAGACGCAGAGCTGGTTTCGGCTTGGTTGTCCTTCAGGGATTTTTATCCTGAAGCTTGGAGCATTCCTCCTATCCTCCTCCCGAAGATAACTTGGTCCCTTACTTCTGGGAATCAGTCCTAATGGTGTAACCTGCTGCAAGAGCTGTTTCTTGAAGTAAGTTAGTACAGTTATGTAAGAACTTATCGTAACAGTTGATCTTCGAGAACAGCTCTTGCAGCAGGTAGTTTCCCTCTGGAGGTTGAGTCTTATGACCCAATTCTTAGGCTACAGCGTCTTTTGATGCCTTCTACGAACCTTCCTTTGGAAGCAGATCCTCGGTCTCCCCTTCAGATGTCACAGTTGAGCCGAGAGTCTCTGGCGGGAGAACTTGGGATGCTGGGGGACCGCCCCCTTTTATGTGATGCCTGACATCGGGGAGGGGCCAACGTTGGGGGCGGTCCCCGTTGGATACTGCTAGCTAGAATTTTTCTGTGGGGTCCTGGTGCCTGCCGGCTTCAGTCCTAATGGTGTAACTTGCTGCAAGAGCTTCTCTTGAAGATCTGCTGTTATGGTAAGTTTTTGCCTAACTGTACTTTACCCTCCATCAGGTTTTAACTACCCTTACTATGGATATCCAACTTATGGATTCAGTAATCCACCACCACAACTGCAAGTGGACTTGCAGGCGGTCCTCAAATCATGGTGGACGGAAGCTAGGTCGCAGCTCAAGCGCTAACCACTGATGGCTCCTACGCCGTCCCCAAGGCTTCTTTCTCCAGAAGCTTCCCCTCATCCGGCCCTAAGGCCCTGACGTTGGACAGACGACCGGAGCCTTTACCTAATCCATGGCCTTTACCTAATCCATGGCCTTGGGACTTTTCCCAGCCTTCTGATTTTTCAAGGCCAATTGATTTAGCTCTTCCCACCATCAGTTCACCTGACGACAATGAATCGTCTGACTCTGACAGTGATTTGGTCTCCTCCGGCTCTGATTTTGACACCACTACGTCAGAGGAACCCAAACCAAAAGTCTTCCAAGTTCCCCCTGAGGACCCTTCCTTCTTGGAGCGCCTCAACAAGTTCCAAGCAGCATACGATTGGCATACTGTCACTCAGGATCTGCAGAGACAAAGATTGGCGGCTCACTTGGATCTAGCAGACTCTTCTCCGGCCCTCTTTCCGTCCTGGATAGAGCCACATGAGGACTTGGTTAAAAATATCTGGAAATAGCCTTCCTCACTGGCACCGGTGGCCAGGAAAGCAGACAGGCTTTACCAAATGCCAGAAGACAGACTACCTCAGCCTCCACCCGAAGGCTGATTCAGTGGTCGTTAGTGTGGCCCATGATAGGTCCACAAAACCTAAACTTCTTAACGCTTCCCCTCCTGAAGAGTCTAAGGTTCTTGACCAGTATGAGAAGATTTATTCTTCTTCCACTTTGAGAATCAGAGCCTTAAATTACATCACCCATGTGGGGGACTACCAGAAATCAGTCTTAGGTCAGTTAGAGTCCAAAATGGACTCTCTCCAAGACTCATTCCTGAAAGAGAAAGCCACCTACGATGCAATTGATGCTGGAGGTAGAGGCTCTGCATTAGTCTTAGATATCATGCATGGCTTAGGATCTCAGGCCTGGCACCGGAGGTCCAGACAGCTATAAAGGATGTTCCGTTTAGGGGGTCAGTCCTTTTCGGAGGAGATTTCAAGGACATAATTACTAACCTCCAGGATAAGGGCAAAGCCTTGCGCTCTGTACAATTTATGTACAAACCACCCCAGAAACCAAAGCAGTCATTTTGGAGGCAGCAGCATTGCCAACAAAGACAAAATCAGAACGGACGTCAAGACAAACATCGGGCACCTGGTAGAGCTCCCCTGGCCAAATCCCACAAGGCTGCTAGCTCCGCAGCCTCCTCCATGCCCACTGCCTCCTTAATCCTCCCACCTCCACTGGTCTGCATCCCAGAGGAGCCAGTAGGGGGAAGAGTCTTCCATCACTTACCAGAGTGGGAGAAGAAAACAGAAGACTCATGGGTGCTAGAAACATAGAATTTGACGGCAGATAAGGACCGCTTGGCCCACCTAGTCTGCCCATTTTCCTACCTAACAGAAAAGCTGCAGGTCCTAATTAACCAACAGCTTACTTCCTCCTACCTTCCACTAGGACTGCCGTATGTAAGTCCCATGCATTCTTGAATTCCCCCACTGTTCTTGACTCCACAACCTCCTCAGGGAGGCTGTTCCATGCATCCACAACCCTCTCTAGTAGCTCTTCAGTCTCTACCTCAGCTCTCTCCCCTTGGCCTGCCTAAGTAAGATCCTCCTCTATGTGGATGACGCTGTGCTCTTTGCCTCTGAACCCATCACACTCCAGGCCACCCTCCAACAAGCTTTTGATAGAGCTGAGCATTGGTTCACATCACGAAGGCTAGTCCTGAACCTTAAAAAGACCAAAGATATGCTCTTCTCACATTGCCAAAGCAAAGCCAGTGGTGCCCCTCTCGTGATACTGCCTAGCACACTAAACCCCATTGAGCAGGTTTCCTCCTATAAGTATCTGGGCATTATCTTTGATTCGGCACTCTCCTTCCATTCCCATATCAATGCCCTTTCTGCTGCCACCAATGTCAGCATTGGACAGTTATACCGCTGTAGGGACTGCCTACCACAAGAGTCCCTTAGATTGGCAATCACTTCCTCTGTCCTGTCGCTAATCGACTATGGGTTGCCCATCTATGCTGCAGCCGAAAACACTGCGATTGCAAGAATCCAGCTCTCTAAACAAGGCCTGCAGGCTAATGCTGGGAACCCCTAGGCGCACCCATACGTGCCTGCTGTGCTCCACCACCAACTTGCTCAACCTTGAAGAAAGACTCCACTTCCAAACCTGTCATCTTGTAAAAAAGACCCTGCCCCACCCCCACCCCGGGTCACTACCTCCCTGCAGCATGCCTCTGCCTCTGTCTCCACCCACAGCACTCTCAAATCCTCTCTTATTGTCCCCAGGGTAAGGTCCTTTATGGCCCAGAGATCCTTTTCCTATCGGGCTCCCTCCTGGTTCAGTTCCATCCCAGCCAACATAGCTGACTCCACTAAGCTTGGTCCTTTGTGTCTCCCTCAGAAGCCGTCTGACAAGCACTCGCTGCTGAAACTGCACATAATCCCTATACCTGGGGTCTCAGGCACCATTGACTGACTAATGTAATAAAATATCTCTGGTTGCTACCTGAGGTGGTACTCATGTGCCTATATTATGACTACTGTTATCTACCTATTACCAAGCGTGTACCACCAGTGAATGCCTGTAACACTGGTCGCTTTTTTTATCTAAGCGTTATGTACTGTTCTATTTTGTTCGCTGTGATGTATTGCTTTCCTGATGAGGTGCCTTTTTAAATGAGTCTTTGACTCAAAGGTCTGTAAACCGATGATCTAATAAATAAATAGCGGCAAAAGGCCACACAGTAGAATTCATAGAGACCTATAACAAATCCTTCAGGTCACTCATTCTGCCCACCTCACCACCTACCCTTGGTAAGAGAGGAAATAAACTCCGTGCAGGCAAAAATAGCAATAAAGCCAGTCACCAAAAAAAACATCAAGGGAAAGCTACTACTCGCACTTCTTCTTGGTACCCAAGAAGACAGTTGACGTCCGACCCATTCTTGATCTGAGCTCACTGACCCTATTTGTGGAGCACAAGAGCTTCAGAATGTTCTCTCTTCCCAGCCTACTTCCTCTACTACAGAAGGATCATTGGCTCTGCACTCTGGATATGCAGGATGCCTGTTTACAAATCCCGATTTGTTTGCCATACCGCAAATTTCTCTTGTTTTTGATTCCAAGGGGAGCATTTTCAATTCAAAGCCCCTCCCTTTTGGCCTTTCATCGGCACCCAGGGTGTTACGAAGTGCCTAACGGTGGTGGCAGCCTTTTTACGCACACAGGGAGTCCAAAGTATTCCCATATCTGGAGAATTGGCTGATTTCATCACCGAGAGTTGCCCATACCAGCTTCTTTGGCCCTTATCATGGAAATTTTTCAATGGATGGGCATCACAGTCAGTTATGTCGCCTCCCCACTCAATCCAAAACTATCAACCTTCTGCTCGCTTGCTTCAGGGTGTGGTGTTTTCTGGCGAGACACGCAGACTCTATGCTGGAGGGGGAGGTTCATGTACAACTTCCCTCCACTTCCATTGATTCAGAGAGTGCTAATGAAACTCCAGGCAGAAGGAGCACAAATGATTCTCATTGCTCCCTTCTAGCTGAGACAAATATGGTTTTCTCTGCTGCAGCAACTGTCAGTGGAATCTCCGTTTCCACTGCCAATCTCTCAAGATCTCTTGACACATTATCAGGGGACCCTGGTACATCCAGGTCTCAAGTTTCTTCCTCTGCATGCATGGCACCTATTAACATAGCTGCTGCATGTTTCAGGGTTTTCCCGAGGTGGCACATTTTCTGGTGGAGGCCAGAAAGCCTTCCACCAGGTAAGCAATAAGACACGATGGGGTGTGCATTATGGTGTGATAACCACACTCCTAAAGGTGTAGTTAGGAACGAGGCTGAAGGCCGAGTGCTGGTTGTCCCTAGGAATGTGGTTATCACACCGTAATGCACATCCCCGGAATGTCTTATCGAGCTTATAAAATGGACCATTATTTTTAGAAGCAGTTTTATTTTAAAACACATTTGTAAATAAGTAAAAATGTAAGTGAATCTGTGCTTCTAACATAAAATAGTCCTTCCGCCTATTGGTGCTAGATTAAAGTAGTGTTACACAGTGTGTGCCTCCCTGCCCACTTAAGCTTCATAGTCTCCTGCCAGCCACAATAATTCACAAATGCTATTTTCCTCATTCTAAGTATGACTCTTAGCCCCCGTACTTTATTTCATTCTCCTCACTCTGTAGACAAAACTAAAAGGAAGCCATAACTAAGGCTTCTCAGTTTCCCGATGCTGCAAGTACGAGCGTGGTTCAAAACTGCCACACTCACTGAGAGCATCATGAACTGCTCACTCTGTCCTAAAAGATAAACAGCAGATTGAGTTATTTACCACCTTTTCTCTTTGTTTATATAGTATTATTGCTTACTTTCTTCATTCTGTCCCCCCGTTTCCCCACATTCAAGAAATAGAATGTTTATCATGGAATATAGGGATTAAAATTCTGCTCAGTTCTACTAGCAGAATGTTCCTCTACTAACATACAGTACAACACAACAAAGGCCTGTTTTAGAGCCATGTTCTCAATTTTCTAACTGTCAGTGCAAGCAGAAGAGATTTCTGTGATGAGCAGATAAGACAGAAGGGGGATTTTTCACTGTTGGCAAAGAAATGGTTGTAATGAAAACTGTAAACAATACTTAATGTTTCTAATTTGTTTGTGTGTAAGGAGAGTGTGATGATCTGGTAAACAACATTTAATTAATTTGTTTCATTTTATATTTAAGGTAGTTTTATTTTTAGGGCCCAGTTGAAGGTTTCTGCAATGTGAAGGTAGCAGCCATGTTTGCGGTGGAAGATTAGTTCTGGTTGACTTGTAAGAAGATTGATGGAAGATAGTTCTGGTTGTAGGAGGACTGATTTGCTCATCGTGTGATGTGATTTAGGACCAGGATAACTGTGCGTATACAGACTCTAATGTATGTAGTCAGCTGATCTCTCTTGGCCAATGAGATTTCTAAATTTTTTCTTGCCATTTTATAAAGCTACTTACGCCATTAAATGGAAAAGGTTTTCCATGTGGGCAGACTCGAAAGGGATAGAACCTTTCTCCTATCCAGTCACACAGGTCTTGGATTACATGCTACATCTTTACAATCTAGTTCTCAGTTACTCGATTTTGAAAGTCCACTTATCTGCCATTTCTGCCTACTACACTCCTGTGGGAATCAAGACTCTGGCCCAGCTGGAGGTATCCAAAACCTTCTTAAAGGGGATTCTCCATTTAAAGCCTCCAGTACATGGAGCCCTGCTCCACCCTGGGATTTGAATTTAATATTAGAGAAGCTCACAATGCCTCCTTTTGAGTCAGTAGCAAGTTCTGACATGTGCTACCTTTCCTAGACAGCGTTTTTTTCTAGTTGCCATCATTTCAGCTCAAAGGATTTTTGAGCTTCAGGCCCTAATGTGTAAGGTACCTTACTTGATTTTTCACAGAGACCAGGTGGCTCTACGAACCAATCCGAAGTGCTTATCTAAGGTGGTATCAGAATCCACCTTGAATCAGTCACTTGCCTTGCCAGTGTTCTACCTGGAGCACTCCAACCAGGGTGAAGCACTTCTGCACACTCTGAATGTACACAGATTCTACGGTACTACACGAACAGGACGAAGCCTGTCTGTAAACTGACCAATTGTTGCCTCCTTTGCACCCAAAAGAGAGGATGCCGCTGTTTCAAAACAGTGTTTGTGCAAATGGTTGGCAAACTGTATTACCTTCTGTTACATGAAGTATAACAAACCGCTTCTGAGGCAGGTCAAAGGACATTGGCTGCTTCTAATGCTTTTGTTTCAGGAATGTTTCAACTGCAGACATTTGCGTGACTGCAACTTGGAGTTCTGTCCATACCGTTCCCAGACATTACAGTTTGCCCATTGCTTCAAGGCGAAGAGCAGGCTTTGGCCTTGCTGTTCTACAAAGACTCTTATCATGAGTACCCTGTTAATTCCAGCAAACCCATTCCTACCTTCCATGTCTCAGACTTGGCTCAGGTCACTACTTAGGACAGTTCTATATTTGAGTACCTACTGTACTGCAAGAGCCCTCTTGAAGTAAGATAGACTGTTACAGTAAGTTCTTATGTAACTGTACTATCTTGGAGGTTCTTGCAGTAGGTATTGATTTCCCTCCCACCTACCCCCTAGGTTTTTTTCTATTCTTTCTCCTGTAATTGCTTTTAGCTGGAGGAGCCCACTCCTCCTCTCCTGTCTCACCTTTCTAGGTCTCCGGCAGAAGAACTGGAGAATGGGTGTGGGGACCACTCCCTACATATAGCATCACACTGACGGTGGGGGGGGGGGGCGTCCCCCGCCAGACACTGCTAGCTAGAAGTTTTCCATGTGGTCCTAGCGCCTGGCGGCTTAGTCCTATATGTGAGTATCTACTGTAAGAGCCACTCTGGAACAGGGGTCGATCTTAACATTGTTTTACTAGCCCAAACGCTACATAGATACATAGACAGTGTCGGCAGATAAGGGCCTATGGCCCACCCAGTCTGCCCATTTGAGCTTGTAAGTTGTTTATGTTTTCCTAGAAGTCTGTTGCCCCTTACCTCTGACCTCCAGAATTCCTTTATGTCTATCCCATGCATTCCTAAATCCCGTGATTGCTTCAGCCCCCACCACTTCCTCTGGCAGGGTGTTCCACTTGTCCACCACCCGTTCTGTGAAGAAATTCCTCCTCATGTTTCCTCTGAATCGTCCTCCCTCCAACTTCTTCCCATGCCCTCTGGTCCTGGAACATCTTTTTCGCTTAAAAATAGTGTATTTCTGCACCCTGTTCCTCCCTGTAAGAGACTTGTATGTCTCTATCATATCCCCTGTCTCCCTCCTCTCTTCCAGGGAGTACATGTTCAGTTCCTTCAACCAGTCTTCATAGGACTTGTGATGCAATCCATGCACCATCTTTGTTGCCCTCCTCTGAACCATCTCTACCCTGTCTATGTCCTTATGTAGGTATGGTCTCCAGAACTGTACATGTACTCCAGGTGGGGCCTCACTAGTGTCTTGTATAGCGGAATTATGACCTCCCTTGTCCTGCTGGTGATGCCCCTGCCTATACATCCCAGCATCCTATTTGCTTTATCTGCTGCCTTGTCACACTGTTTCCCTACCTTGAGGTCATCAGAGATGATAACCCCAAGATCCCTTTCCTGCTTGGTGCATGCTTTATCCTCACCCCCCAACTGATATATTGTGCCAGGGTTTTTGTGCCCCATATGCATTATCTTGCACTTCTTTGCATTGAATTTCAACTGCCAAACCCCTGACCATTCTTCAAGTTTCTGCAGGTTGCTTCTCATTCTGTCTACACCCTCTGGTGTGTCTACTCTGTTACAGAGCTTTGTGTCATCAGCGAACAGTGAAATTCTGCCTTCTAGGTCCCAGCAATGTCACTGATGAAGGTGTTGAATAGGACCGGTCCCAGCACTGATCCCTGTGGTACCCCACTGGTCACTCTTCCTCTGTGGAGGACAGCCATTTACCACCACCCTCTGTGTCCTGCCACCCAGCCAGTTACCTACCCACCACACTACTGTCCTGCCCACACCCATATTCCCCAGTTTGTGTAGTAGTCTTCTATGTGGCGCAGTGTCAAAGGCCTTGCCGAAGTCCAGATAGGCCATATCCACTGCCCTCCCCTGATCCACCTCCCTAGTCACCTAGTCAAAAAATTCAACGAGGTTGGTCTGACATGACCTCCCCCTGGTGAAACCATGATGCCTTGTGTCCTGTAGTCCATTGACAACCAGATGTTCCACCAGTCTCTCCTTCAGTAGTGCTTCCATGATCTTCCCCACTACCGAGGTGAGGCTGACTGGTCTGTAGTTCCCTGCTTCCTCTTTGTTCCCACTTTTGTATAAGGGGACTACATCTGCTGTCCTCCAGTCTTTGGGTACCTCCCCTGTTTCCAGTGATTGGCTAAACAGGATAACCAGAGGTTCAGCCACCACCTCTCTTAGTTCTTTAAGGACCCTGGGGTGCACCCCATCTGGCCTCATTGCTTTCTCAACTCTTATTACTTCCAGTTACTTCAGGACCCTTTCTCGTAAAGGACTTGTGTCCATTTCTGCACCATTCTCACCCCTTGTACTCCCTTCAGACCCATTACCCTCCTCCTCCTCAGTAAAGACTGAGCAGAAATACCGGTTCAATATGTCAGCTTTACTGTTGTCATCCTCCACATGGCCCCCATCCTCCACCTTCAGTCTCACTATCCCTCCCTTAGTCTTTCTTTTTTCACTTATGTACCTGTAAAAGGTTTTGTCCCTTCTACCCACTGACTTTGCAGTGTGTTCTTCTGTCTGAGCTTTGGCTTCCCTTACTGACCTCCCTGCCTCCCTTTGCTTCTCCTGGTACTTCAACCTATCCCCTTCTGCCTGACTGCAATCTTTTTGGCTTTCACTTTCTTTGCTACCTCTTTGGAAAACCATAATGGTCTCCTCTTCCTTTTCCTCTTGCTAACCTGCTTAATGCATAATTCTGTTGTTCTTGTAATCCCCATTTTAAATACTGCCCACTGTTCCTCAACCCCTGATTCCTGTCCCTTAATGCCTCTTTCAAGTATCTCCCCCTTTTCCCAAAGTCTGCCCTCCTAAAATCCAGGATACGTGTTTTTGTGTGGTTTGGTTCTGCTCTTTCTGTGATTTCAAACCACAATGACTGGTGGTCACTGTCCCCCACTGTTACCCCCATCACACTGTCCGTTTGTGAGCACAAGGTCCAGTATTGCCTCCTGCCGAGTTGGTTCCATGACCAGTTGCTTGAGGAAGGCACCCTGAATGGAGTCCAGGATAAATCTGCTCCTAGTTGATGCTGCTGCTGGGATTCTCCAGTCCACATCTGGAATATTGAAATCTTCAACCAGTACTACCTCACCCTTGTCTGCCATCCTTTGGATGGCTAGCATTAGCTCCCTATCTGTTTCTTCCTCCTGAGCTGGTGGTCTATAGACCACACCTGTGCGGATGGCTGTCCCCATTTTCCTTTCCAGCTTAACCCACAGTCTCTCTCCCCATTTTTTTCTTCCTGGATCTCTGTGGCCCTTATGTCATTTTTCACATACACTGCTACTCCTCCTCCCTTCCTGCCTGCTCTGTCTCTTCTGAATATGTTGTAGCCAGGTATGGCCATCTCCCAGTCGTGGTTATCATTACACCAGGTTTCAGTGATGGCCACAATGTCGAGGTCTGACTGCACCATGACAGCCTCCAGATCTTCCATCTTGTTGCTAAGGCTCCTGGCATTTGCACACATGGCTTTCCATGATTTGACCTCCCTAGACTGTTTTGCTGTTCTACTCCAGCCCCTTCCTTGGTTGTCCTTTATCCCTGGTTCTCCATGATGTCTGCCCTTCTTCTGAATTTTGCCCCTTTTCTGCCTATCCACCTCTTGGGCGCTAATCTCCATCTTTTGCACACTGCTTTGCAGAGAGAGCCACTCCTCTGGTTCACTGGTTCCACTGCTAGCTGTGGGGGGTGAGCAAGTAGGTACCCTCCTTGATGTCCTGCCACCCCCCTTTGCTAGTTTAAATGCTTGTCAATGTAGCATTTAAACTTATCATTGAGTGCTTGGATTCCACTCCAGGATGGATGCAGGCTGTCAGGCTTGAACAAACCTCCATCCCTCCAGGTGGGTTCCCAGTCACCAATGAATCCAAACCCTTCCTCACAGCACTAGGTTTTTCAACCGTGAGTTAAAGTTCCTGGTGCATTACACCCTATGCTCTCCCTTGCCTTCCTCGCAGGTAGTACTTCCAGAAAGTGACAGAAGTAGCTACTTGCTTGAGACCCTCCCCAGTTTCCTAAACTCTTCCTGAACTTCCTTTGGCTACCCATTTTCCAGGTCATTAGTACCTAGGTGGATAATGACATCCAGCTCACCCTCCGTCTTGCCTTCCCAGTGATCCCCAGGATCTTCCTTCCATCCTCCATGCCGTGGCACCTGGTAGGCACCTCATCTCCTGTCCTCCCCTCCTGTGTTCCTAGCTGGATCCCTCTTATGATGGAGTCCCCCACCAGGATTCGCCTCCTCCTCTGGGGTCCACTGCTTTCCCGCTGAGGTCACCTCCTTGGCTAACCTCCACATCCTTTCCTTCCACTTCTCTGGGTACCACTATTTGGTTGTCCCCATTTGCCAGTGTGGCATATGAGTTCTTGAGTGGAATAGGATCTGGGATGTGCTCTGCCTGACTGTCTAACCTCCCTGAGCCCACTGTCATCCAAGTGCTCCTCATTCTCGGCATCCTTTGAGGCAGTTGCATTGGACTGGGTGGTCTCTGAATAGGGGTGAGGGTACTCCTGACCCAGTTTACTTCCGCTCTGAGTCTGGCTACCTCATCCCGCAGTCCAGAGAGATACATGCAGATAGGGCAGCACCTCAGTGTCCAGAAGGTCTGCCTGAATATGGCTGCCCCACAGCCACTGCATTGCACCACTCCCCACAACATACTGCAATTATACTGCTATTCCACTACTTGTCTGCTACTGAAGCTCTCATAGTTCCCTTTTTATTAATTTACTGTCCTAAAAATCCTGCCACTGATCCTCAGATAATTTTCTTTTAAAAATTGACCAGGGCTAGTGCAGCTAACTCTCTACTAGCCCGTCTTGACTAGTGCAGATTTTCATGGCTGTTAGTGAAGTTAAAAATGTCTCTACGTTGGCATTCTCTAGTCTTCATGTTAATGTCTCTGTGTTCCAGATGGCCAGTTGTGATTAACAGCTCATTAAGAGCTGCAGTTATCTGACAGTTCGAGAGGGATCCCACAAAAGACTCCATGTGAGTCATTATTACTCCACTTTTAAGACTTTCAGCTAGTGTTCAGGGTGTGATCAAGGGTAGAGTGCTAAGTCACTAGGTTCCAGTTTTCTGAATGTGTCGATGTCTAACAATTTGTCCAGTATTATTAAGACCACTGCCCCCTTTTTGCTAAATTTTGAGTGTTTGTGTCCAACATTTCAGTGACATAATGCAAAGAGATGTACATGATCAGCCCTGCAGGTGGTGGGTTTTATCCCAGCCTCACCATAACTTCCCTCTTCATCTCTTAACTCTGTTCTTTCCCTGGACACTACTGCAGACCAGACTCTGAAGTGACCATCCATAGATCCATAGCTGCCCATTACTGGCAAGTGTAGGGGGTCCACAGCTCTCCTAAATGGACCATGCCAGCCATCACCATCCATACATTTTTTTTTTTAAACATCAGTTTACAACCTTTGAGCCAGAGGCTCGTTTACAAAGGTACCTCGTCACAGAGAGGACAAACCAGTGATGATAAACAGTTACAGGAAAATAATGTACAAGACTTGAAGTAAGATAAGTACATAAGATAGTTACAGTTTGCAAAGTTACAGGATTGGCAGAGTTAACATTGGTCAAGAATAACTAGTACATCAAGCAAAAACAGAGGAGGGTCAGTGCAGTGAAGTTTGGCGGAGTCAGCAGAGAGGTAATAGGAACCAAGGGTAGAGGAGGTAAATGATTAGAGCAGCCACTCGGGGAGCTTTGTCAGACGAAGGAGCAAGAAAGCTTAGAAACAGCAGCAGCTGTGTGTAGTGAAAAGGTGATTCCAGAGGGAGGTTTTGAAACGAGAGATCGTGGGAGTGTCGGAGATACTGGCGGGAGGGTATTGTACCAGGATGGGGCATGGTAGTGGAAGGCCCTTTGTCCTTGAGATGTCCTTGCCCTAGGTACTTTCAGCATGGTTTTGCAGAAGGACCGCGTTGGTACTAGTGAATTTAATTGGTGGATAAGGGCAGACAAACCAGGTGGAGATAGCCATAGGAGAGTTTTTTTTGGTAGGAGGCAGGTTTGGTACCCAAGACGTTCATCAAGATCGAGCAGATCTGCCTGGGCAAATAGATGGCAGGTATGCGTGAGTCTGGGAGCCCTGGTGATTAGCCTACAGGCCTTTTTTAAGGTGAGGCGGATTTTGTTTAGCGAAGTCTGGTCAGCAGCCCCATAGACTGGGAAACCATAATCTACTGGTGACAGCATAGAGGACATAACTGCGAGTCGGAGGGCATCAGGTGGAGACAGTTTTTGTGGCAGTAAAGGATACCCAACCGAATAGTGGTGGCTGAGGCTAGGGCGGAGATGTGGGCATGGAACTAGAGGGCAGGGTCAAAAGTTATCCCAAGGTACTTGTAAGTGTAGACTTGCTCGAGCGGGAACATAGAGCTGGCGAGGACCTGAAGTAGAAAATTACTAGCTTTGTTTTGGGGGTGGGTAAAGAGCATAGTTTTAGTCTTAAGATTGATTACAGGTCTGTGCTCTTTAAACCTGGCATCCGCGTCATTATAAGATAATTGCAGGGAATCCCGGAGGGTGGTAGGGTTACGGTCGGAGGCGAAGATAACAGTGTCGTCTGCATAAAGTAGGAATTTACCAGCACAGGCACCTGGCAGGGAGTTGAGATGGAGGGAAAAGAGCAAGGGCCCAAGAATGGAGCCCTGGGGAACCCCAGAGCGAATAGGGCAGGGGTTAGAGAGTGTCCCATTAATTTTAACACACTCGGACCAGGCAGACAGATAGCTGGAGCACCAGGAGATAGGCCCTGCAGCAATGCCAGCGTGGCTGAGTGCATCCAGCAGTAGAGGATGGGGAACAGTGTCAAAGGCTTTTGACAGGTCAGTGAACACCGTGCCTGCTATCGAGCCTGAATCCAGGGAGGAATGAAGAAAGTTAGAAAATTCAATGAGGGCGGTGTTGGTACTGAGTCCAGCACGGAAGCCGTGCTGTTCAGGGCAGAGGGTACTGTATTTGGTTAGATACTCTGAGATTTGGGAGGATACAACTTTTTCTAAGGCTTTTGAGAGTGGTGACAGGATGGAAATAGGTCACTTCGACATACAGCTCTTGCAGCAGATAACACCATTAGGACTGAAGCCGGCAGGCGTCAGGACCCCACGGAAATCTTCTAGCTAGCAGTCTTCAGCGGGGACCGCCTCCGACGTCGGTCCCACCCCCGATGTCAGGCGCAGTGCATAAGGAGGCGGTCCCGCCAGATTCCCCAGTTCTTTCCCATCGTCGACTGCATGTCTCGACCCTTCGGTTCGCTTCTAGCGTGCGACGCTGGTAAAGTTCTTCTGTTTGGAAAAAAGTTTGTTTTCTCTTCAAAGTTGCTGTCTGATGTCCTCTCAACCTCAATGAGAGGCATCCGTCCAATCGCGGTGAGCAAATCCCCTTTCTAGACCCGCATTCGGCCTGCGTCCGGTGCCTAGGCCCAGACCATGACACCCGGGCCTGTACCTTCTGCCAGGGATTCAATAGCCGGACCCGGATCCGTCGCCAGAAGGCCCTGCAGGCGTTCCTGCTCGAGCAAAAGGTTAGGGCCATGGATTCAGCCTCCAAGGGGGAATCGTCCGAAAGACATCTTGAGAAGCATAGGGAGAGGGTGAGATCAAAGTTCCCCTCTAGGGCCTCTGACTCCTGTAGCTCCGGCTCCCGGTCCGACCGCTCCCCTTCCCAGGCATGCTCTCAGCCTCCCCCTGCAGCGGTGAAGACTCCTTCTGGTTCTTCCTCAGGCCAAGACCTCCAGGCCTTCCTCTTCTTCAGCTTCTAAGGCCCTGCCGAGGTCAGGGTACCGCCACCACCATCATAAGTCCAGTTCTCGCCATCCGCACCCCGACGCCCGGTCAGTCTCCTTGCCTCCTCCTCCCCAGCGGAAGACCAAAGAGCTGACTTCACTCAAGAGGACGTTGGATCCGACGTCTGCCCACCCGACGTCAGCCAAGCACCATCGGTCCCGAGAACCGACTACCGCTAGACGCCCGACGCCGGCCGGGGGACCGACTCTCGCCCAGGTAACCCCACGCCCCACCGACGCCGGCCAGGAGGCGCTCACAGAGGAGGAGCTGACCCAGCCCGAGGACCAGATGGGCGAGCCCGGTCCTGTGTCCCCCGCCCCCGGGAACCCTCCCCGGAACCACCAGAGACCCCTGGGGCCGACGCCTGAACCTGACGACCGACCACCGGCGCCTGGTCAGTCGTCGGGCCTCAGCATTTCCGAGGTCAAGGAGCTGTTCACCTACTGGTGGGATACCATAAAAAAGGATGTGGTTCCCACACCTCCTCTTCCTCCTTCTCCACCCACGACTCCACTGGCCCCTGTGCCCCCATCTGCGGGGCTGCAGGCCGACCCCCCAGGAGCTCATGAACCTCCTAGGGAGTAGATCGGACAAAAGACTTTCGCCCAGATCCTCTTCAGAAGTCACCCAGCCCCAGCGAGACCCAGAAGATGCCGCTTATTCGCCGACGGAGGACACGGGATCGACTCTCCAGGGATCCAGATCCCCTCCAATCAGCGCCCTTCTCTCGGACCCACGTGAGCTCCCAAGATCTCCTCTGGATGACCCATCGTTCTCAGAGATTATGAGACATATCCAGGAGAACATGGGCTGGGACGCTGAGGAACTCGACCCCAAGAAACTACGCCTTGCCAGATATCTTCGACAAAAAGATCCAAAGCCTGTGGTGGTGCCAACCTTGGTGGACACCTTCGTGGACGTCACCAAGGCAGCATGGAAATGTCCACACTCGCTCCCGGCGATGCCGAAGAAGGCTGACCGCCTGTACAAGGCCCCTAGGAAGGACCAGTACTTGGCATCACATCCTCTGGCCAACTCTCTGGTCATTACAGCCTCTCATGACCGGTCCCAGAGGCCGTAACATTTGAGCACCCTCTCACTGGAGCCAGAGTCCAAGCAGCTGGACGCTATGGGCAGGCGCACGTATGCATCCGCTACCTGCGCCATCAGGTCCCTCAACTACTTAACCCACATGGTACAGTTTCAGAACGCCTTGTGGGGAGCAGGGACTGGATCTGGCGGAAAAGATGCCAGAAGGTGAGCAGGAGGAGGTTGCTGCAACTCCTTCCGGCAGGTTCGACGTGGGAACCCAGGTGCTGCGAGCCGCGTATGATTCCGCGGACTCCTCGGCCAGAGCGGCAGCCTCAGGCGTATGCCTCCAGAGACGCTCTTGGCTCCGTGTCTCCGGATTTACCCCGGACGTCCAGAAGAACATTCGGACGCCTCATTTCATGGAGAAGTTCTTTTCCGTGAGTCCTTGGAGAAGGTCCTCACCAAACTCCAAGAGGCTGGGAAGACGGTGCGGTCTGTCCAAGCCATGTACAGACCCAAGCTTAGTTCCTTTCGTAGGAACCAAAGCCGTTTTCGAGGCCGGATGCAGAGACAGCAGTTCCGCACCGGTCTGCAACAGAGGGGCTCCTTCTCTCGTAGAGCCCAGGGGAAGTCGTCCGCGGGCCGAAGCCAACACCCTGCAAAGCCGGCCCAGCCCGCAGGACCCTCAGCCGCCACAGCATGACTCCTTCCCGGCCCCTGCCCCTCAGGATCAACGGGACACCAAGGTCGGGGGTCGCATCGCTGACCACCTGCCAGGGTGGCAGTCCATAACCACCGACAGGTGGATTCTTCAGTTGGTCAAAAAAGGCCACTTTATAGAATTCGTGGACAAGCCACCCACAAGGCCTCCTCTGCTCTCCCGTTACCTGGGTCAGCACAGATCACTCATCAGGCAAGAGGTACTCGCACTCCTGCAAAAGGGAGCGGTGGATTACGTCCCAGAGAACCAGATAGGATCCGTATACTATTCCCACTTCTTTCTGGTTCCGAAGAAAACAGGGGACCTCTGTTCAATCCTGGACCTCGGCGACCTCAACATGTCTGTCACCTACAAACGTTTTTGCATGGTGACCCTCCAAGGACTCATTCCCATGCTGAAAAAGGACGCCTTCTTAGCGTCCTTGGACATGCAGGATGCCTACCTGCACATCCCAGTAGCTCAAGCGCACAGGAGGTTCCTGCGCTTCGAGTTTCTCGGCCACCATTTTCAGTTCCGAGCTCTTCCGTTCGACTGTCATCAGCCCCAGGTCTTTACCAAGCGTGAGTGGCCGTGGCAGCGTCTCTAAGGAGACAGGGCCACCACGTATTCCGCATTCATGACTGGCTTCTCATGGCCGCCTCCAAAGAGGCGCTGTTGCCTTATCTATTCAGAATACTCAAGATCTGTTCCAGTCTCTGGGCATTCTTATCAACTACGTGAAGTCTCTCCTCGTACCGTCCCAGAAGCTGCAGTTCATAGGCGCAGTTCTGGACACCATCCAAGGGAAAGCCTTTCTTCCCGAGGAAAGAACGGAACACATCAGATCCCTCATCAGGGATATCTCAGCGAAGAAGACTGTCCCCGCCAGGTTGGTCCTTCGCCTGCTCGGACACATGGCTGCGGCCATTCCAACCATCCCTTTGGCAAGGCTCCACATGCGGGTTACCCAGTGGATGCTCAAAGTGCAGTGTGCCAAAGGCAGAATCACATGCAGCATCCGGTCAGAATCACAAATGCAGTGATTCGAGACTGGCAATGGTGGCTAGACCCAGGGACACTCTGCGGGTGTTCCGTTTACGGCGCCATCCCCGGAGGTAATCCTCTCCACAGATGCCTCAGGGCTGGGGTGGGGAGCACACCTGAACGGGGTGAGGTCCCAGGGAACGTGGACCCCTCAGGGAGCTCACATCAACATCAACATTCTGGAGATGAGGGCGGTCCTTTATGCCCTGCAGGCCTTTCAGTCAGAAATCCCATTGAGTACTCTTCTGCTTCAGACAGACAATACGGCGGTGATGTACTACCTCAACAAACAAGGAGGTGCACACTCTTAACCCCTTTGCAGGGAAGCTGTGAGAGTGTGGAATTGGGTAATCCGACACGGCGCGAGCCTGATTGCAGTTCATGTTCCCGGCGTGGACAACACAGTCGCAGACGGCCTGAGTCGTTCCCAGGCCAGATTCCACGAATTGGAACTCCTTCAGGAGGTAGCGGAGGATCTGTTTCTTTGATAGGGAACTCCAGAGTTGGACTTGTTCGCTTCCCCATCCAAGGCAAAACTGCCCAATTTTTGCTCGCTAGATTCAGGACCTGGTGTTTTCTGGCGAGACGGCTTGTCCCCCTCCTGGGCGGACAGATTCCTCTACGCTTCCTCCCTTCCCTGCTTGATCCAGAGAGTTCTTCCTCAACTACGCAGGGAGCACGCAACAATGATCCTGGTAGCGCCTTTCTGGCCCAGGCAGATCTGGTTCCCCATGCTGACACAATTGTCCTGGGAACCTCCAGTCCCGTTGCCTTTCAGCTCCCATCTACTGTCTCAAGAGGAGGGTTCTGTAGTCCACCCGGACTTACGCTCGCTGAACCTGCATGCCTGGCTCCTTGAGACATAGCCATCGTGCAACATGGGGTCTCGCAAGGGGTGGCGGAAGTTCTCTCCGCTGCCAGAAAGCCGGCAACATACGCCATAAAATGGCGCCGTTTTTGCCTGTGGTCTCAGGCACGCGGCCTCTCCCCTTTAGAATGCCCAGTGAAACAAGTTCTGGAATACCTGCTTTCCCTCTTCCACTCAGGTCTTGCCTATTCCTCTATTAAAGTTCACCTATGCGCGATTTCGGCCTACCACTTCCCGATAGGTCAGCGCACAGTGGCACAACTCAGTGCTTCTCGGGACTTCCTGAGGAGGGTGTTACACCTTAGGCCACCCATCAAGGATTCCATCCCTCCTTGGGACCTACTCTTCGTCTTGGAACAGCTCACGCTTCCCCCACTTTGAACCTGCCGCAGATTGCGAGCTGCGTTTTCTGTCGTGCAAAATGTTACTTTTAGTTGCTGTCATGTCAGCAAGGAGAATTTCCGAACTTCATGCTCTCATGTAAGGAGCCTTATTTAATTTTCCACCAGGACAGTGTCTCTGAGGACGAATCCTAAATTCCTGCCTAAGGTGGTCTCTGCCCTCACTCTTAACCAGGACATCGATCTGCCTGTGTATTTTCCCAAGTAATAGAGAAGAGGCATTGCTTCACACCCTGGATGTTCACCACTCTTTAAGGTACTACCTGAACAGGACTAAACAGCTTTGCACGTCGGAGCAGCTGTTTGTATCCTTCGCTGAGAGGATGCTGGGCCAACCAGTCTCAACGCAGACCCTTTCTCGCTGGCTTGTCCAATATATTTCCTTTTGCTACAACAATAAACAAAAGCCCCTTCCGGGTACAGTCCGGGGCCACTCGACAAGGGGGGTGGCTACCTCCTTTGCAGCACTGCGCAATGTCTCCACCTCGGCCATTTGTGCTGCAGCTACTTGGAGTTCAGTGCACACATTTATTAGGCACTATAGCCTGGACGTTACATCAAGGCAGAGAGCCGGTTTTGGCCTTGCCATTCTACAGGGTCTCCTGTCCTAGAGTCAGGACTTGCTCTAGATCTCTCCTATTTGCCTCCTCCCAGAATGCTTAGAGGCGCTATTGCTTAGGAATCCGTCCTAATGGTGTTACCTACTGCAAGAGCTGTATCTCAAAGTAAGATAGTACAGTTACGTAAGAACTTACCGTAACAGTAGATCTTCGAGAACAGATCTTGCAGCAGGTACCTTCCCGCCCACCATTCCCCCTTGGAGGAGGTATGGCCTACCAGGCCTTCGCAGGAGCTAACGCTCTTTCTTCCTTTTTTCTCTGATGGAGGATCCTCGGTCTCCCCTTCTGATGTCATCCTGCAGCCGGGAGTCTCCGGCGGGAGAACTGGGGATTCTGGTGGGACCGCCTCCTTATGTACTATGCCTGACGTCAGGGGCGGGACCGACGTCGGAGGCAGTCCCTGCTGAAGACTGCTAGCTAGAAGATTTCCGGGGGGTCCTGACGCCTGCCGGCTTCAGTCCTAATGGTGTTACCTGCTGCAAGAGCTATTCTCGAAGATCTACTATTACGGTAAGTTCTTACGTAACTGTACTATCCCCACCCTTATGTATAGGTGTGACAGTGGCGATTTTCCAGGCAGATGGAAATTGCCCTAGACAGAGTGATTTATCGAAGAGTCTGGTGATTGGAGCGATAACCAGGTCCAGTACCCGGCAAAGGAGACTGGGGTCCAAGGAGTCGCTGCCAGTGGTATTGCTTCTTAAGGCCTTGGTCAGATATGGTCTTACTTCGTTGACAGTTACCCGGTGAAAGTGGAAATGGGTGTGTGAGAACAGGGTCAGGTGTGTGGGGAGGGGGTCAAAGAAGTTACTAGGGAGTACAGGGCTAAGGTCAGTAAAGGATTTATTGAGATAGTTGGCGATGATTTGGGATGGCGGTGGAGTACGTGTACCTCCATTTAGTTGTTTGATGTTGTCCCAGAAGGTTCTGGCATTCCCCCAGGACGAGGTGAGTGAGGCCCGATAGTGATCAGCCTTAGCCTTGCGTATGGCCCAGGTACATTTGTTACGGGCAGCTGCATACACCTGCCTGTCTGCAGGATGGCCAGATTCTGTGGCTAGGTGCCACAGGTTATCCCTGTGCTTAAGAAGTTGGAGCAGGGAAGGAGTAACCCAGGGAGCATGCCATACTTTGGAACGAAGTTTGGTTAGAGGTGCAAAAAAGTCACAGGCTTTGTTAAACATTAAGGTGAAGAAGGTCAGCGCCGTATCATGGTTGGGGGCAGTCTCAATGGCGGACCAGTCAATTTGGGCTAAGAATTGCTTCAGGCCTTTCAGCCCGCCTGGTCGTAACCGCCGCCGTAAGGTGGGCTGTGCAGTAGGTTTGGGTATGGAGGTTATCCAGTGGAAAAGAATAGGGGAGTGGTCACTAATTCCATCAGGAAGGACTTGTAGATTGCAAACTTGACTAGGTTGGTTAGTGAGGACCACATCAAGAAGAGTGCTCGACCCCATTCTGGGATTCACTCTTATAGGTTGGGCAACAAGTTGTGTTAGGTCAATAGAAGCGAAGGAGTCACAGGTAGTGGAGGATGTGGGGCTAAGCCAGTTGATATTTAGATCACCCAGAAGGATATGCTCAGAGGAGTGGGGTAGAGAGGTGAGATACTCTGTTAGCAGGACCAGGGCATGAGCTTAATTTTTTGGGGGTATATATGTGGAGGTTAGAAAGAGGGGGCCTCTAGAGGGATCAGGGGTAAGTTTTAGGGTTAGGGCCTGAGCCCTGAAGTTAAGGACAGGGGCTGGGAGGGCTAGTCCTTTAAGGGAGTCTTTGATATAGATAGCGCAGCCCGCACCCCGTCTACCTACATGGTCCTCTCGATAAAGGGAATATCCAGGGAGTGAGACATGGGAGTCGGGGGTAGAGTCAGATAGCCAGGTTTCAACTAGGGAGATGTCAGGTTTGTGGACTGTGACCCAACATTGGAGTGAGTCAGATTTCTTCAGAAGACTGCAGATATTCATAGACGCAGTAAGAAGCCCAGGGGATCTTGTCAAGGAATTATTGTGGGTCGGGCCTGGGTTGGGATGAATATTCCCGGACAGGAGTAGGAAGATAAATACAGCCCTGGACAGGGGGCAGTGGGAGGCATGTTTGCGTCGGGCAGTATAGTATGAGTAGGGGAGCTTAGGGACACAAGGAGTGGGCAGAGAGGTACAGGCTGGGCAGGCTAGTACAGTAAGTTGCCTGTAGGTGCATGGGGGGGAAGCTAGGTGGTGACTGGGGGGTGGGTACAATAAGTTAGGAGGGAAGGAGAAAGTAGAGGAGGAGGAGGCAACTCACGGACACTGGATTGGAGGACCTGTGGGGCCATGGAGACACCTGGGTTGGATAGAGGCCATGTGAGAAGGAGGAGGGAGAGGCATGACAAGAGGAGGTGGGCAGGCATATTAAGGTGGGTCTGCAGACAGCAGTAAGGAAACGGATAGAAGAGGGTGAAAGGCCTACCAGTAAGCGTAGGCGCCACTTTGGTACAGTGGTAGAGCCCCCGCCTCTAGTGCACAAGGTACCAGGATCAAGGCTCACCTGGGGTGATAGGAAATGGCCAAGGGTGGTGGCTGTGATCCACGGTCCAGAAGCAGACCGCCAGCAGTGAGCGGGCACGAAACTGGGGTGCTAAATAGCGACTCCTAGTGGCCAAAGATATAAATAGGCTATTATGGGGGAAGGCGTAAAAGGAGCCAGGGGCTACAAAGCAGGGAGGGAGACGGTGGGTGAGGATAGAGGGGGCCTAGAGGTAGGAGAGATAGAGTAGTAGGAAAGGAGGGGAGAGAGAGAGAGGGATAGGTGGGTAGAAGAGCCGCTGGGATAGAGCAGGGAGCAAACGGGACAAGGATGTTTTAAGAGAGGAGAAACACAGTGGCCTCTAGTGGCTAGCAGGTATAACCTGCAAATGGGAAAGTGGTGACTTAGTATTCCGGCAAGCAGGAAGTGATGTCATGGGGGTGGGCCAATAAATTGAGGGCCGCCCCTGGGTGGGTGGGGCAGACGACGTGCAGCATCGTCAGGCTAGCACCCCACACCAGTGTTCCAGGAGAGAGAGAGGTATCCTTTACCTCAGCGCTCAATAAGTCGTCCGGCGTTTTATTCGGCTCTCAGGAGGGAGCGAGGAGTTTCCACGATGCTGCCGCTGTCGGCATTGAGCTGGGGGGTGGGGGGATGCGGCCTAAAAAGGAGCAGACAAAAAGGCTAGCATTAGTATGCAGCGGGAAGGTTTTTACAGTCAGCACTGAACTGTGCATACGCGACTATGTCCCGACACTGCCCTGACTGCGCATGCGTGTTAACCCAACATGGCGACTCTGTGGAGAACAGGTAAGTCAGAAACAACTAAAAAAAAATATAAACTGCTTGAGCAATTCTAAGGCAGGCAGACTGGGCAGTAATAGTAAAAGTCCCCACGATTGCACTCAAACCCCAAAGCCTAGCCAGTCTCTTAAAGAACACTCGCTATAGAGTGCAGACAAGGCAAACTAAATGCAGGTATGAGCAGAGGGAAAAACTATCTACACACATGTGGGGTCAAAAAAGACTTTAAGGACATTCAGGTAGCACCCCACACCAGTGTTCCAGGAGAGAGAGGTATCCTTTACTTCAGGGCTCAGTAAGTCATCCGGCGTTGTATTCGGGAGTTTTCCACGATGCTGCCGCGGTCGGCAGTGAGCTGGGGGATGCGGCCTCAGGGCTCACTAAGTCGTCCGCATTGTATTCGGCTCCCAGGAGGGAGCGAGGAGTTTCACTGCTGCCGCGGTCGGCAGTGAGCTCTGGGGGATGTGGCCTCAGGGCTCAATAAGTCGTCCAGCGTTGTAGTCGACTCCCAGGAGGGAGCAAGGAGTTTCCACGATGCTACGAGGAGTTTCCACTGTGCTGCTTATCCCACTCAGCATGTCCTTTCAGCCTAAAAACAAAGCTTTGGATCACATATGAAACAAAAATAAACCTTGATAAAATACATTGTTTAATATTTTGAAATAGGCATTCCTGGGGTGCATAGATCATCCTATACAGAAATGGAAATAGTATAGTATTATGCCTGTGTACTGTTTCCCCCTGGGCTGATGAAAGGACAATGTTAAAGAAAAATCTGTTCTAGGGACGTGGATATGTTGTTCAATCCACACTTACTGGCAGGTTCCTTACCACTTTAAATCTTGCCGGAAGGTCTTCAAGCTGGCTCCTCCCACCCACACGGGTGGCAAAACTCTCGGCTCCGCCCCATGACGCCAGATCTTCCTTACTGCTTGGAAGCTCAGGTTCCCTCCTTTGCGCTCTGCGTTTTAGGCCTGGATCCAAACTCTTCGGTTAATCCAAAACTTATTTTAAAATTTACAAGACTTCGGTCTGCATCTTCCCTCGCGGCTGCGATGGACAAATCGACTCCCGGATTTCGTCGTTGCCCCTATGGACAGATGATGTCCAGACCGATCCGCACGCCACGTGCGTTTATTGCCTTGGACTCAGCCATGACTCACAGGCTTGTGAGTTGTGCAAATCCTTTTCGGCTTCGGTCATGGAGGACCGGGCTAACTGGTTACTGTTGGGGTGACCCGAGAAAAACGTTATCCTCCAGTTAAGTCTGAGGAGGCCCGTTGGGCAGTGTCTGCGGCTGCAGGATCAGCGGAACAGCTGGAGCAGATGATCGCCCTCGAGGAGGAGGCGGCCCAGGCTGCATCATCATCATCCTCGGTCGTGGCATTTATCCCGCTCTCATTGGAATCTTCCTCCTCAGCTTCTTTCAAGGAGCTTTGCCAGTCTCTCTCCACCAAGGGAGAAGTCCCTTCAGGACATTCCTCTCGGTCCAAAAAGAAGGACCCCAAAGGTAAGTCCCACCGTCGACGTTCGTGGGAGCGGGAGAGGTCCCTTTCCCTGGATAGTCGACACTCTACTTAGGTCGAGGTTGCGACCAAGGCCACTGGCTTCATGGTGTCCCCGTCAGGTCAGCCGGCTGAAACACCCGTTGATGCAGTCGAGATTTTCCTCGACCCTTCGGACGGGCTGTCGACTGGAGAAGCAGACAACCCTTCTTCACCGGTTCCTCCGGTGGAAACTGAGGACTTGCCCGCGCCTCCTGTGCCGGAGTCCCCGGTTAAGGTCCCTGAACCGAGGGAGAAGCGGGTTTCCCCGGCCCCCCTCTCAGATCCACCCTCGGAAACACCGAAGGTCTCTGTCTCGAATCTTTTCCCGGTCCAGTCGATCCCGCCGACATTGGCGGTCTCGGTCTCGGTACTGTGGAAAGCAGCAGCGTCGCTTATCCTTGTCTTCATCCTCTTCAGAGGATAAGCTCTAGCACAAATTGCATCAGTGGTACGAGGCGCTAATGTGGCAGCAGCTCCTTTTGACCGGAAATAGGCAGACTTCGTCGCCTTCCCCTGCCATTAAGTGGCTGTCACCGGAGCGACCGAAACAACCCCTCGTAGTGGTAGAGGAGCTGAAGCCGACACTGGTTGTTCGGTCAAAATCGGCTGTGCCACCCATTGTGGTGGAACCCCCGCCTCCACAACCTAAATTTGGGGCCCCGACCAAGGATTCTCAGTCAGGTCAGGGCTTGCCCCATCGGTTGTTGGTCACTCTCACTCCCGATCGACCTCGGAGGGTGGCTCAGGCGCTCGGCAGCTGTTCGCAGACTCCTCGGAGTCTGATGACAACTCCTTGTTCTCCAGGCTGCTTGATTTGGAGTCCACTGGAGGTCAGTTGGTGGACAAGAGCCCATCCTCGTTTCTGGGAATGCTTTGGCTCATCTCAGAGTCTACTGGGATGAAGCTTGAACCCATTTCAAAACTGCCAAGTATCCCCTCACGGAAATACTGGACCGAGGGGATTCCCCCATGGAGGCGTTCCCGGTGGCCGAAACCATTGTTGGCCTGTCCCTGGAGCTATGGCAGCGGCCAGCTTCTTGTCCAGCACCTTCGGCCAGGTGGGCTCGGAAGTATGCTGTTCCCACCGGTTCACTGTTTGGTTTCTCGGAGCACACCTCTGCGGAGGTGCTCGTGACCGATAGCGTTTTCCGGTGTTCCGGGAATGCTCAGGATGTAGGCAAGCCTCCCAACAAGGATTCCAAGAAGTTGGACTACTCCAGGCGGAAAGTTTACGCTGCTTCCTCCCTAGACCTTCGTCAGGTCAGCTCGGCCATCCTGATGGCACACTTTTTACATGCCCTTTTGGGCTCCCTGGATGAGGTGATTCTTCATCTCCCAGCTGACCTCCAAACTACGGTCAAGCAGGTGCGGGTTCATGGAAGGGCGGTGGCCAAACAGCACCTCCAGACTTCCCTGGACATCACTGATTGGTGTGCCCGGTCAGTAGCGGCCACAGTGGCCATGCGCCGCAGAGCTTGGCTGCAGATCTCCACTTTCACAGCAGATACCCAGCACAAGCTGGCACACATTCAATTCCTGGGTACCGACTTGTTCGGTCCCAGGGTTGAGGGGCATCTTCAGCGGATCAAGAAGTCCAATGCCACCTTGGACTCTGTCATGTCTGCCCAGAAGGACAAAGGCCACCAGCAGCAGCGTAAGCCCTTTCTTGCTTCAGCCCCTGTGGCACGTCCGGCCCAGCAACACCAGCATCAGGGCCAGCAGGCTCGCACTTGGCACCTCAAAGCCAAGTCTGCTGCTTCCTACAACAGGAAGCCGGGAGGGGAAAGGTCCAGGAGGCTCCTCAGCCGGTCCTTCCTCCAAGCCTGCCCAGTGATGGGTTGAGGGGTGTCGCCCCCAACCTCGTCACTCCTCCCCGGGTTCCCCCTGTGGGGGGGACGGCTCCCCCACTTCATTTCCACCTGGTCTGATATCACCACGGACCTCTGGGTGTTGGAAGTGGTAGGAAAGGGTCTGCCGCTGGAATTCGAGCAGTCACCACCCTGTCGAGCCGTCGCCCCACGGGTGGCTACGTGGTCCACAGCCTCTCTGTCGGCCCGTCGAGCCGACATTGCCCTGCTCCTCCAGAAGGAGGTGATCAGGCAGGTGGCGGATCCTCTATCAGACCCAGGGTTTGTGTCCATGTACTTCCTGGTCCCAAAACGGACAGGGGGCTGGTGCCCCATTCTAGATCTACACGACCTGAACAAGTTCCTAAGGTGTCAAACCTTCAGGGTGGTCACTGTGGCTCAGATCATCCCATCCTTGAAACAAGGCATGTGATTCTGTTCTCTGGACCTTCAGGATACGCTCTTTCACATCCCAATCTGTCTGTCCCACCAGCGATTCCTCCGCTTCAGAGCGGAGGGATCCCTTTATGAGTTCCGGGCCATGCCCTTTGGCCTCTCTCCAGCTCCCAGGGTCTTCACCAAATGCATGGCAGTGGTGACCGCATTCCTGCGGCGCCGAAGGGTCCTGGTGTACCCTTACCTGGACAACTGGCTGATTGCAGCCTCCTCCAAGTCGGAGGTGGAGCGGTCCAGGGATCTGGCCCTCCAGGTCTGCTCTCAGATTGGCCTCCTCATCTACGAGGCCAAATCGGAACTCGTGCCAACGCAGGTGATTCAGTTCATTGGGGCAGAGCTCGACTCTCTTCGAGCCAGAGCACGGTTCCTGGAGGACAGGGCCAAAGTTCTTTCCTCCTTTGCCCAGTCATTTCTGGTTGGGCAGTTGCACCCTGCCTGGGACTTCCTGCGCCTCCTGGGCCTCATGGCAGCATGCACCAGCATGGTCCTTTGGGCCCGCTGGCACATGCATCCCCTGCAATGGGGACTGGCCCGCCAGTGGTCACAGCACTCCAGTCCTCTAGACCAGCCAGTGATGGTGACCCAGGAGATGGGGAACGCTCTCCAGTGGTGGATCGTTCCGGCTCATCTGCATGAGGGTATCCCGTTTGTCTGCCCAGAGCAGACGGTCACTCTTAACGACCGACGCCTCTCTGATGGGTTGGGGTGCCCATCTGGGGGAGCTCAGAGCGCACAGCCTCTGATCCCCTCAGGAGTCTTGATGCCACATCAACCTGCTAGAGCTTCGAGCGGTCTGACTAGCCCTCACCGCCTTCGTTCTGTTTGTACGGGGTCAAGTGGTCCAGATGGACTACACCACAACCATGTACTACCTAAACCGCCAGGGCGGGACGCACTCCTTGCCTCTGTGCAAGGAAGCTCTCCGCACTTGGTCTCTCGTGGGCAGTCTGGAGGTGGATCTCCTAGCCATTCATGTGGAAGCAGCCTCCAACACTCTGGCCGATGCCATAAGCCGGATAGGTGCTGCATCTCACGAGTGGTCTCTCCTGCCGGAGGTAGTACACGATCTGTTCTCCCACTGGGGCACATGTCAGGTGAACCTGTTTGCCTCCAGGGAGAATGCGAAGCTGGGGCTGTTTCATGCCCGCTCCCCTCAGCAGGGCATGCTGCAGGGGGATGCCTTCTCGAGGCCGCGAACCCCGGGCCTCTTCTACACCTTTCCCCATTTCCCTTGAACTTCAAGGTGCTTCTCAAGACGAGGAGGGACAAGGTGCAGGTGATTCTGATAGCCCCAGACTGGCCCCGTCAGTTCTGGTATCCAGATCTCCTCAGCCTCAACTCCAGGCTGCCGAGACTGCTTCCAGCCCGCCCGGACCTAATTTCAGTCAACCAGGGGAAGGTATTCCACCCAGCCCTTCAATCCCTGCACCTGACGGCCTGGTTCCTGAGCGGCTAGAGTTCCAGACCTTGGGTCTTTCCGACGAGGTCCTCAACGTTGTTGCGGCATCCCGTAAGGAGTCGACCAGAAAATGCCATGCCTTCAAATGGAAGAGATTCTCCATTTGGTGTCAAGATAAGGAGTCGGACCCTTCCTCCTGTTCCTTGGCCAGCATTCTGGACTGCCTGTGGTCCCTTTCTCAGCAAGGGCTTCGGTCGACGACCCTTAAGGTGCACCTGGCAGCCATCTCTGCTTACCGAGCACGGGCCGGGAAGCAGTCGGTAGCACAGGAGAAGGTGGTCGGTCGCTTTTTCAAAGGCCTTGATCACATATCCCCTCCAGTGCGAGAACCTTCACCTTCGTGGGTTCTACTGCTGGTATTGGCTAAGCTCATGAGCAAGCCATTCAACCGATGCACAGGTGTAACATCTCACCTGTCATGGAAGACCGCTTCTTGGTGGCTATCACGTCAGCCAGAAGGATGGGAGAGCTCCAGGTGCTTTCCATCGAGTCTCCTTATCTGGTCTTCCACAGGGACAAGGTTGTCCTGCGCCCCCACCTGAAATTCCTTCCGAAGGTGGTGTCTGAGTTTCACCTTAACCAGGTGTTGACTCTGCTGGTGTTCTACCCCAATCACACCTCGGAGGCCGAATATAGGCTCCATACTTTGGACCCTAGAAGAGCGCTCTCTTATTATAAGGAGCAGACGGCTGAAGTTTGGGGAGAGATTTGTCACCTACGCTGAAGCCGCACCTGGCAGACCGCAGCCATGCGGACGATAGATAGGTGGGTCACCTCCTACATATAGATCTTTGCTATAGGTTGGCGGGCATGGAGCCTCCCGAAGGGATAAGAGCTCATTCTACCCGCCATACAGCTGCTTCCAGGGACGTCCCTATCCAGAAAATCTGCAGGGCTGCTACCTGGAAGTCAGCACACACCTTCAGTACCCACTACCACATCGACCTTGAGTCACGCCGGGATGCTGGTTTTGGGACCGGTGTTCTCCAGTCCTTATTCCCTAAGTAGGGGGTGTGCACCTTGCCTCCTTCCTCCTGGAGAACTGCTAGGAGTCTGCCAGACAGTGTGGATGAACAACATATCCACGTCCCTAGAAATGCAGGTTACTCACCTGCAACAGGAATTCTAGGAGTGGTATATGTTGTTCATCCACACAACCCACCCGACCTCCCCAGCTTTGACGTGCAACCTGGCTACCAGCGGGCTAGATCTGACATCATGGGGTGGCGCCGAGAGTTTTACCACCCGTGTGGGAGGGAGGAGCCAGCTTGAAGACCTTCTGGCAAGATTTAAAGTGGCAAGGAACCTGCCAATAAGTGTGGATGAACAACATATACCACTCCTAGAACTCCTGTTACAGGTGAGTAGACTGTATTTATTGTTGGGGTAGAGCATATTAAAATCAATGCTTTTACAAATAAAAATGTCAGTTTTCTATTTCCCAAGCCCCTTAGGTTTGTCTAGTCCCCAACCGAAAGAAGTCTTAGATGTGCTTCTGGCTCACTTGAGACTGTACAAAAACTTTCAAAAGTGCAGGTCTCCATTTGACTATAGTGTGGGGGCTGAGTGTGTCTTTCTCTGCCTGACTCTGTTCATTACCCTGTGGGTGGAGGTGACAGTGTGGTGAGGTGCATGATGATGTCAGCTACTGTGTGCACAGAGCTAGGACTGCTTGATTGAACATTTGCTGTTATGATATACTCTCTCTGGTGTGGGGGGGCAGGAAGAGAGGAGGCTATGGTACAAAACAATGGGATGGGGGCTCACTGTAATGGCATTGCAGTCTTTTTTCTGCTGGGGAGCTGGAAGCAATGTGGGAGCAGGATAAATGTGCAATAATCAGAGTATTTTTTGGCTTTGCTTGCATTGTTTCCTGTATGTGATCAAAATTTACCATTATAATTAAGGGCTAGTGCAACTATCTGCGGGATAGTGCAATTTTTAATCAACTTGCCCTGCTGGCTAGTGGAAAAAGAGGTTAACGTTGACCCCTGCTCTGGAAGATCTACTGTTATGGTAAGTTCTTACATAACTGTACTTTCCAGCGCCACAGCCACCCTTAGACTCCCCTAAGCGGCCCCCGTGGTTGTTGCCCGCAGGGACAGGTCTCCTACTCAGGTTTCTCAAATGACGCAGTCACCGATCTAGATCATCCTCCAGGCATTATAGGAGGAGGCACCAGCATTCCCATTCCAGACCATCTTGCTCAAACTCTTCTGTCTCCTCTCCACCACCCTGTCTCTCTACGGGACTTGGCCCCCCACCACCACCACCACCGACGATCCCTCCTTTTGGACGTGATGTGTCACATCAGTTTTTAAATCAGTGGGAAACTGAGGATCTTAATCCAGAAAGAAAGAGGCTGGCTCATTTCTTGGGCATGAATGAGCCCAAAACCTTAGTTGTCCCACCCTTGGTAGCCACCTTTCAGGACATTACCAGGCTAGCCTGGAGGCACCCTTCAGCCTCCACTATACCCAAGAAAGCGGACAAGCTGTATTGTACCCCGAGTGAGCCATTCCTTGGGGAGCAGCCCAAGGCGGACTTGGTCGTGCTGACAGCTGCCCATGGCAGGACCTAACAGCCCCAGCACATGAGCTCCCAGCCACCAGTCAAGGAATACAAATGACTGGACCAGTTCAGCAGGAAGGTCTACTCTTCGGCCACCTGCACCATTAGTTTGCTCAACTTTTTGGCGCACATGGTGCAATACCAGAAATCCCTCTGCAACAAGGCAATCAAGCTTGCAAAATGACAGCTCAGTTCTGACCACAAAACGGAGCTCTTAGATGTAGTTCAGTCTGGTCTGGACGTGGGCAAACATGTCTTGAGGTCATACTACGATTTGGTGGACACGGCAGCTAGGGCAGCAGCCACAGGGGTTTGTATGAGGAGATATTCTTGGCTTGGGTTTCTGGATTTAGGCAGGACCTTCAGGATGCCATCATTGATGCCTCATCCCATGGGTCCATGCTGTTCGATCCTGACATCAAGAAGATGATCTTGGACCTCCAGGACTCTGGTAAGGCCGTCCAGTCTGTGCATCGATTGTACAGATCTGATCAGACCTCTGGCAGACGTCACCAGTTTAGTCACCAGGGAGGGCAGAAGCCTAAAGGACAGCAGCAAGAGAGGCATCTTTCGCCGTGAAGCTCCCTCTCAACCTGGTGGAGCACAAGGACCTAGGAACACCAGACCCTCCCAGGTCTCCCTGCCCACCCACACCTGACTCCTTGCCCGACCCCATATCCCTTGCGGAAGATTTTCCCTTTACCTCAGAGGATGGTCCAACATTACTACAGATCAGTGGGTACTCCAGCTCATCGAAAGGGGGTATGTTCTGGAGTTCAGACAGATTCCACCGAATAACCTGTCCTTTCCCTCTCACTACTTCCCATCCCACGCAGCTCTGATAAGGGCAGAAATCTAAGCCATGCTTGAAAAAGGGTGATTCAGGTAGTGCCACCGGTCAGAAGGGCAGGGGATACTATTCCCACTTCTTCTTGGTTTTGAAGAAGACAGGGAACCTTTGTCCCATCCTCGATCTGAGCCAACTGAATGTTTTCAATGAGTACAGAAGGTTCAGGATTGTGACACTATCTGGCCTGTTGCCCATGATCCACCAAGGGGATTGTCTCTGCTCCCTGGACATACAAGATGTTTATATGCATATAAAGATCCTGCTGTCCAACAGGAAGTACCTCTGCTTCACCTTCCAGGTAGAACACTTATCAGTTCAGGGCACTGCCATTCGGCCTCTCACCGGCACCGAGAGTCTGTACCAAGTACCTGGTTGTAGTGGCGCAACCCTCAGGAGAAGGGGACACTATGTTTACCCCTACCTGGACTACTGGCTTCTCACAGCCTCGTCGGAGGACCAGCTGCTTCAGTCAATAAAGGGGACCTTCGAGCTTTTTCAAGACTTGGGCATCACCCTGAGTCTTCCCATGTCGTGCCTCTGGCCAACCCAATGGCTGCAGTACATAGGAGCAGTCCTGGACACCGTCCAAGGAAAGGTCTTTCTCCCAGAAAACCGAGCAGACAGGTTGTGGGCAGTTGCTCAGAGTGATGACTACCAGTGCAGTACCGGCCAGAGTGGTGCTTCAGCTTTTAAGCCACATGGCCGCAGCCATTGCATTGGTTCCTCTTACATGCCTGAATATGAGGGTATCTCAGTGGAACCTCAGAGTTCAGTGGGATCAGAGCACAGACGATCTCGATCATCCAATTCAATCCTCCAGTGCAGTTATTCAGTCTCTGGAATGATGGATCACCCCCTTTCGCTTGGACACCAGGGTTTCATTTCAGCATCTCGGCCCCCAGCAGATCCTAGCCACAGACGCTTCGGGGCTGGACAGTGCACCTGGCCTCTCACCAGATGAAGCGCTCTTGGACTTTGGCGGAACATGCTTTCCAATATCGACATACTGGAGGTGAGAGCAGTCCAATACGTCTTGCAGGCCTTTCAAGTGATGCTCTCGCCAGATCCACTGTTGGTTCGGTCAGACAACACTCCAGTCGTCGTCTGTCTCAAGAAGCAAGGGGGCACTCGCGCTTAACCGCCCTATGCAGAGAGGCCATGAGAGTTTGGCATTGGGCAGTGGATCACAACCTGGACATCTCAGCGATCCACGTACCAGGGATTCACAGCATCCTCGCAGACAGTCTAAGCCACACTCAGTCTCAGAGTTACGAATGGAAGCTACTGCAGGAATTCGTAGACCACATCTTTTTGAAAGATTGGGTCAGCTAGAACTGGACCCCTTTGCATCCCCACTGAACATCAAACTGCCCAATTTCTGCCCGCTACAGTGCCTTCAGAAAGTATTCACCCCCTTGGATTTTGTCACATTTTGTTGTGTTACTACCAGAATTATTAATGCATTGAAATGATTTTTTCCCCCTTGATTCACATAGTATACTCAACAATTTAAAGGGGCAAAAATATTTTTATTGTGTAACAAAAATTTATGAAACATTAAAAACTGAAATATTTTGTTTATTTAAGTATTCACCCCCCTGAGTCAGTACTTTGTAGAAGCGCCTTTTGCAGCAATTACAGCTTTGAGTCTTCTTGGGTATGTCTGTATCAGCTTTGCACATCTGGATTTGGGGCTTTTCACCCATTCTTCCTTGCAGATTTGCTCAAGCTCTGTCAAGTTGGATGGGGAGCGTCAGTGAACCGCAATCTTTGTCTTTCCACAGATTCTCAATGGGATTCAAGACTAGACTTTGGCTGGGCCACTCACCTTCTTGTTCTGAAGCTACTCCAGTGTTGCTTTGGCTGTATGCTTGGGGTCGTTGTCCTGCTGGAACGTAAATCTTCGCCCCAGTCCAAGGTCTATTGCAGACTACTGCAGGTTTTCCTCAAGGATGTGCCTGTATTTGGCTCCATTCATTGTTCCCTCTGTCCTGACAAGTGCCCCAGTCACTGCCGCTGAAAAGCATCACCATAACATGATGCTGCCACCACCATGCTTCATGCTATGGATGGTGTTACACGGGTGATGAGCTGTGTTCAGTTTGCGCCAGGCATAGCGCTTTGCATTCAGGCCAAAGAGTTCAGTTTTTGTTTCATCAGACCAGAGAATCTTTTGCCACATGGTCTGAGTCTGCCACATGCCTTCTTGCAAACTCCAGGCATGCTATTATGTGGTCTTTTCTCAGGAGTGGCTTCCGTCTAGCCACTCTCCCATAGAGGCTACATCTGCGAAGTGCTGCACAGATTGTTGTCCTCTGGACAGGTTCTCCTATCTCAGCCATGGAACTCTGTAGTTCTGTCAGGGTGGTCATTGGGTTCTTGGTCACTTCCCTGACCAAGGTCCTTCTTGCCCGGTTGCTCAGTTTGGGAGGACGGCCTGCTCTAGGAAGAGTCTATGTGGTTCCATAATCTTTCCATTTCCTAATGATGGACTTGACTGTGCTCCTGGGAACTTTCAACACCCTAGAAATGTTTTTATACCCCTTCCCAGATCTGTGCCTCCTCACAATTCTATCACTGAGTTCTACGGACAGGTCCTTGGTCTTTATGGTAGAGTTTCTGCTCTGACATGCACGGTCAACAGTGGGACCTTATATAGACAGGTGTATTTCCTCTGAAATCATGTCAACCATTTGAACTGACCACAGGTGGACTCCATTCAAGTTTTAGAGTGATCTCGCAAGGAAATTGGATGCACCTCAGCTCAATTTGGAGTGTCATAGCAAAGGGGGTGAATACTTATCAAATCAAGACATTTCAGGTTTTTATTTTAAATTACATGTACAAAAAATTCCGGAAGTTTCATTCCTCTTTGACATTATAGAGTAATTTGTGCAGATACATGACAAAAAAATTCCATATAAACATATTTTAATTTGAGTTTGTAACATCACAAAATGTGACAAAATCCAAGGGGGGTGAATACTTTCTGAAGGCACTGTAGATCCAGGGCCTGGTGTTTTCTGGCGTGACGCATTGTTCCTCTCTTGGACAGGGAGGTTTCTGTGTGCCTTCCCTCAGTTTCCACTTCTGCAGTGTGTACTGCTCAAACTGCAGGCAGAAGATGCTCACATGATCCTAATAGCGCCCTTCTGGCCTTGACAGATCTGGTTCCTGCTTCTACAACAGTTGGCATCGGAACCACAGGTCCCCTTAACCCTGCCCACTCACTTGCTCTTACAGGAGCAACGAGCTCTAGTGCATCCCAGCCTGAGGTCTCTGCATCTGCATTCATTGCTCCTACAGACCTGATTTAGAGACAGATTTGGAATATCCCCTATGGTGGCAGAGGTGCTCATGGCAGCGAGAAAACCCTCTACCAGGGCAACATATGCCTTGAAGTGGAAGCACTTCTGTTTGTCGGCTTCCCCCTGTTCCTTGGATCCTTTCCACTGTGCGGTGGAATCTGTGCTGGAGTACCTACTTTCCCTATCCAGCATTGGCCTCAGCTGCTCATCCCTTAAAGTACATCTCTCTGCGTTTTCAGCCTATCACGCATTGCAGGATGGGAAAGTTCTGGCACAACTGGACTTGTGCAAGACATTTTTAAGGGGTATCCTGCACATCAAACCCCCCAGGAGGGACCCTTTTCCTCCTTGGGACCTTCTTTTTATGTTCAAGAAACTTACTTTGCCTCCCTTTGAACCAGCTGCAAGTTGTGAGCTCTGCTTTCTGTCCTGGAAAGTGTTATTTTTAGTTGCCATTACTTCTGCTCGGAGGATTTCCAAGCTGCAGGCTTCGATGTGTAAAGAACCTCATCTTGTTTTTCACAGGGATAGGGTTGCCCTGCATACAAATCCTAAGTTCCTTCTAAAGATAGTGTCCGAATTCATCTTAAATCAGGTAATTCAACTACCAGTTTACTACCCAGAGTATTCAAACCAAGGGGAGGCCTTCTTACATACTTTGGATGCGCATAGAGTCCTCTGTTACTACATAGAATGAACCAGTTCGACAAGAAAGACAGACCAGTTGTTTGTCTCCTTTGCCCAAAGGGTCTTAGGGGCTTCAGTGACCAAGCAGACATTGGCCAAATGGTCAGCTGCATTTTGTTCTGTTATCAAAAGTATTACAAAACCTTGCCGGATACTGTCAAGGGTCATTCAACTGGAGGGTTCGCAACCTCGTTTGCATCCCTAAAAAATGTGTCGGCAGCAAATCTCTGTGCAGCTGCTACTTGGAGTTCGGTCCGTACCTTCATTAGGCACTACAGTCTGGACATTGCTTCCAGAAGGAGAGCAGGTTTTGGCCTTGCAGTCCTCCAGGGACTTCTTTCCTAAGGAGTGCTAAGGACTCTGTATTAAGTCCTCCACCCTTTGACTTGGGTCTGTTTGTACTGCTTGGGACTCTGTACTTATGCTGTTACCTGCAGCAAGAGCTGCCTCTCGAAGTAAGATGGTACAGTTACGTAAGAACTTGTGTAACAGTAGATCTTCAAGAGGCGCTCTTGCAGCAGGTGGTTTTCCCACCCACCTGCACCTGGGTTTATATAACTGCTTCTTTCTGGGGGATGGAAGATCCACCTCGGTTCTCCTTCCTGTATATCAGTCGGGTCTCCAGCGGGAGAACTGAGGTGGTGCCAGGGGACCACCCCCTTTATACAGAAGGGATGGCAGGGCCATCGTCAGAGGTGGTCCCCCCGCCTTGGATTGCTAGCTAGAAGTTTTCCGTGGGGTCCTAGTGCCTGGAGGCATAGTACTCATGGTGTTACCTGCTGCAAGAGCTCCTCTCGAAGATCTACTGTTGTGGTAAGTTCTTACTTAACTGTACTTTCACCTGCCAGGCAAGGTCAGTGTGCTGGCAGACTCCCTAAGCTGCATCAGTCAGGGCCACCACCAGTGGACCATAAACAAACAAGTGCTTGCTGCAGTTTTCAGGAGATGAGGCACCTCAGAGTTTGACCTCTTCGCCTCCAAAGACCATCATCAGGTTCCTCTGTACTGTTGCAGGTATTCAGCGCTGGGGTCAGTGCTAGTGGGCGCCCTGTCCCTGAACTGGACAGGGAGGTTCCTGTACGCTTTTCCTCCATTTCCCCTGAACATCAGAGCACTACTCGAGCTCAGAAGGCAACCAGCAGCAATGATCCTGGTGGCTCCAGACTGGGCAAGGCAGCCATGGTACCCTCTGCTCCTTGCCCTGTCAGTCAAACTGGCCATTCGCCTACCCTCGAGTCAGTCTCATGACCATGCCTCAGACAGGGATAACATTTCCCAGCATAAGGTTACTTCTCCTCAAGGCCTGGTACTTGACAAGCTAGAGTTCCCAGACTCAAAGTACTCAGAAGTCCTGAGGATTCTTTGGCTTGCCAAGAACCAAGTACCAGAAAGACTTATGCCTCCAAATGGAAGAGGTTCTCCTTCTGGTGTAAAGACAGACAGATTGACCCTCTGCAAGCTAGCTAATGCTTTATACTGGAATATCTGGTTCATCTGCAAGCATCAGGCCTCAGGGCTTCATCCCTGAAAGTCCACCTGGCAGCCCTCTCAGCTTGCATTTCAGCAGGCAAGGAGAAAATTGTAATTTCTCATCCCATTTCTAAACAATTCTTTAAAGGCCTGCTGCGCCTTCAACCCCCACTTAGGGAACCTGCTCCCCCTGGGACTTGAGTCTGTGTGTAGTCAAGTTAGAGTCCCCATTCGAACCTGTGGCAACAGCAGACTTCAAGTATATCAACTAGAAAACGGTGTTCTGGTGGCTATCGCATCAGCCAGGAATCTATCAGAGCTGCAGGCTCTCTGCACTGAACCTAACTACATTATTTCCTACAGGGATAAAGTAGTTCTCAGGACCAACAGGAAATTTCTTCCCAAAGTGTTGTGTGAATTTCCACTTAAAGAGCAGGTGTGCACTTTTCAGTAGAAACCCCCAAAAGAAAAAAAAAACATCGATACCTCGCCCAGAGTTGATGGCTGTAAGTCATTCCTTTTATTTCCTCCGTTTTAAAAAGTTATATTGCTTGAAATTTTGTCCTCTGCAAAAACAGTGCCACTTCCCAAAACTACTGACACACCCCCAACGCAGACTCACGCTGCCCTGTTTTGTGATGTCATAAAATGAAGAGCACATGCGCGCGCTCCATTGAGATGAATGGGGATGATTTTTGTATGCATTTTAATACCATTTAGTGTTGCGATTTTAATAAATTAAAGTGACCGCTTGACTGACTGGGTCCCTGTCAGTTGAGCGATAGCTTTGATTTATTAAAATTGCAGAATTAAATGGTATTAACATGTATAGAAAAATCATCCCTGTTCATCTCAGTGGAGTGTGCAGGCACGCTGTATGTTTTGACATCACAAAACGGCTGCATGATGGCGTGTCGGTAGTTTCAGGAAGTATCGAGCAATATCACTTTTTAAACGGAGGAAATAAAAAAAATGACTTGAGGCCATCAACTCTGGGCGAGGTGAGGAATCATGTATGTTGTAGGGGGCGGCTACTGGAAAGTGCACACCTGCTTTTTAAATCAATCTATAACTCTCCCTGTCTTTTTTACAGACAAATCCACTCCTGGTGAGTGTAGGCTCCACAGCCTGGATGTCAAAAGGGCACCGATATACTACGTAGAGCACACCAAGCAGGTCAGGTCCTCACACCCAACTTTTTCTCACCTTTGACAAGGTGGGCAAAGGCAGACCAGCCTCTAAAAGAACTCTCTCTCAATGGATAGTGCCTTGCATCCAGTTCTGCTACAGTCTGGTTGGCAGACAACCACCTCAAGACCTCAAGCCCCACTCCATTAGGGGCACTGCAGTCTGAGCGGCAGCGGCGAGGAACATACCCATGCTCGACATCTGCAAAGCAGCTACTTGGAGGATTGTACACAACTTCACAAAGCACTACTGCTTAGATGTACAGTCCAGATCAGATGCCAGCTTTGGCACTGCAATCCTGTGGAATGTTTTCCCAAAGTGTATGTTCTGTTCCCTCCTCCAAGCAACACTGCTTTATAATCTGCATAAGTCAAGCATACTGAGGGATTCAAGCTGCAGGAAATCTTACTGTATTCTGATAAATGCAGTATGGTCTCGTCGTAGGACTGCCCTGGAGCCGAAATGGTTAATGGAACCTATGCCAATAGTGGAATACTAGGCTTGAGCTCAGTTTTGAAACCACTGTCCCTGGTTGCAATTCCTGTAACTGTCAGATTCTTTACTCTGCTTGCCTCAGTAAGACATCTCCGGAGAGCTCTTCTTCACTTAATTGAAGACGTTTATTTTTGTCGGTTTTATCCAAGTCCATTTATTTCTATTTTTAGAGTACTGTCCTTGGTTTACAGATAGACTTAGTCTAGATTAGTGTTTATTGGGTAGGTTTTTCAGTTCCTTAGCAGTTCTTCTCAACCGAGAAGGAACCTATATTTTCCTTTATTTCCTATGGTAAATTTCAGTATGTTTTTCCTATTCCAACTTCTAAGGTACGTTGGTCCTTAGTTAAATTTTACCGGGGTAAATCTCAATTCTTGGGTTTTAACCCACAAAAAAAAAGGATTTAAGGTGTTTCGGGGCTAAATGTTACGGGCCCTACAGGTTTCCAACATTGTTCCGAGTGTGGGGAACTGTTCGCTAAAGCAGATCCTCATCTGATTTGTGTGTGTTGCTTGGGGATTGACCACCTCAAATAGGACTGTGTTATGTGTAAGAACTTCCCTCAGTCGACGCTTGAGAGGCGATAAACGACTGCAAGCAAAGATGTCTGAGAAAGCCGCTGACCTGGCTACAGACAAACCGGCTACCAGCCATAAAAAAAAAACGGAGAAACAGCCCTCTGACAAGGGTGACTGTTCCTCAAGTAGAAAACAGCCTACGGATACTGCCGCTGAACCAACAACTACAGGGAAAAGGAAGAAAAAGGAAAAACATACAGCGTACGAACCGTAACCAAAAAAGACACCGGTTCCAACCACTGAAAAGATGGCAAATGCTGTACAAATTATTCAGTCGCTTCAACCGAGTACCTTGGTTCTGGTTGAGAAGCGCTTGCAGTCACAAACCTCCGATTCTTCCTCGGTTCCCGGTTCACTGAAACAAGGAGCAGAACCTTTTGGAGAGGATGAGGATTGTGGAGAACCAGTTGAACCAGATATCTCTCCTGATCCCCACTGTCCTGATTTCCCTGATGAGGGATCTGAGGACCATGTTGCTTTCATGCAGTAGGTGGCCCAAACCCTGGACCTCTCTACTCGGGAGACAACTGATGAGGAGGAAGAACAGGACTATATGGAAATGATGGATGTTCCAGTCTCCAAAAGACTGCTACTGCCCATCCATAAGTCCTTGAAGAAACAAGTGAACAAGGTATTGCAGACACCCACTTCTGTGCCACCTGTGGACGGAAGGCTGGGCAAGAAATACCATTTGGCTAAAGGTGGAGCAGAATTTCTCTTTGGACACCCAAGCCATGAAGTGGTGGTGCAGGCTGCAGCTTGTGATAAAGCTGGCATACCTCTGGCATGACACCCACTGGACAAGGATTCCAGAAAAATGGATTCCATAGCCAAGAAAGTTTATCTGGGATCCTCTCTGATTATCAGGTAAGCCTCCTATACGGCCTATGTTGCTAGATATCAGAGGACACTATGGAATATGGAGAAAAAAATCTGTCCCAGACCCCATGGTAGCTGATCTGGAAGAGGCAACAAAAAGGGGTATAGATGCATCTTAATCCCGATTCAGAATGGTTGTAGACAGTTATTAAACTGCTGGCAGACAGATGGCTGCTTCTATGTCTCTTAGAAGATTTGGTGGCTCAGAACCACTAGTTTGACTTAAAACACACAGTCAAAGGCTTTGGATTTTCTATGTGAGCCTACATTCCTGTTTGGGGAGCAAACAGAGGCTTACATGAAGAAAATGGATAACTGCAGAACAGCCTACAAAAGTGCTACTGCCAAGGAAAGGGCATCTACACTCCAGAAGCAACAAGCTAGAGGGGTAGAGGTAGGGGACATTACAGGCCATTCTTTCAGCCTCAAGTTTTTCCACAGTACCAACTGCAGAGGAGTTATTTCGGGGGCAGGAGAGGGAGCAACCGTACTAGCCCCAGCACTCAGACAGCAGCTCTGGCCAAGCAGACACCCTGAAGTGTCTGCTCAGGTAGTCTCCCCAACCCCCAGTAGGGGGCAGGCTGGCCCACTACCTCCAAACATGGCAGTCCATCACCACAGGCAAGTGGGTTTTGGAGGTAGTGGGCCAGGGCCTAGCTCTCAGCTTCAGGTTCATACCAAAGCTGAGGGCAGGGTCTTCAGACCCCTTTCCCCATCAGAAACAATACTGTTAGAGGGGGAAGTTATTGACTCTTCTGTCTCAAAAGGCAATAGAGCCCAGTTATTTAGGCACAAAGAGGAAATGGTCTCTATTCAAGATACTTCCTCACAACAAAGAAAACCAGGGAGTGGTGACCCGTACTGGATCTTGGGCACATAAACAGACATCTGTTGAAACCAAAGTTCAAAATGGTGACTCTGGCAACAATCCTCCCAACTCTGAAACAAGGGGATTGGCTTGCATCTTTGGACCTAAAGGATGCTTACTTTCACATCCACATCAGGCAGTCCCACAGAAAATATTTCTCTGATTCAGACTGCCATCAGGCCATTATCAGTTCAAGGCAGTGCCTTTCGGACTTGCTGTTACTCCAGGGGTGTTCACAAAATGCTTAGCTGTGGTGGCGGCACACCTAAGGAGACGGGGCGTGGCATTGTTACCTTATCTGGATGACTGGCTAGTTGTAGGTAAATCACCACAGCGGGGGCCCTGGCACTCACACAGGATGTCCTGCAATCACTAGAGTTCCTACTCAACCTGAGAAAATCTGTATTGGAGCCAGTACAGCTCCTGTAATTTATAGAAATTGAGCTGGACACTGAGAGAGGAAAGGCTTTTCTTCCACAGACAAGAGTGGACTGCCTGATACAGTTGGCAGGTATCTTCAAACTGCACAGCCTAAGGCCTGCGAGGCACTTCTTACAGTTGTTGGGCCACATGGCAGCTTCCACAGCAGCAGTGGCGGGGGCAAGGTTCCAAATGAGAGACCTTCAGTTTCATCTCAAGTTGCAGTGGCATCAAAAAAAAAAAAGACTCGCTATCAAAGCTGCTGCCAGTCACAGGAACACTCCTTCAGCCACTTCAGTGGTGGCTGGAAAAAGACGATCTCAGACAGGATGTACCATTCCTACAGGTAAACCCCTCCTTGGTGCTAACCATGGATGCTTCCTTCCTGGGATGGGGGGCAAATTAACCCACACACAAAAAAGAACTCTGAGGGTTCTCTGACATCTTGTAACTGATATGCCCCCTTCCCTCCAACAATGCATATACACAAACTCTGAATTTTTGTGTTTTCTCTGTTTTTGGCAGGTAGTGGGGGGAAGGGGTCAAATGCTTTTTTCTCGCAGTATTACCCTCTGTTCCCATCCAGGTATTGGGCTTACTCCAGAAGGGTGAGTGAGCAGCAGTGGTAATTTGTGGTTATCCTGTAGGTGTGCGTCTGTCTGTCTGGCCCATGCCAGCCATAACAGTGGTATTTTATGTATACCTTGTATGACTCTCACCTGACCCCTGCTTTTCCCCCAAGTTGAGATGAGTCCCCTCGCATACACGGGTGGCAGCTTGGAGGGCATCTGGAGCACTGCTGTGCGGACATTTAAATTGTTTACTAGATGGCTGCATTTCAGCAATTAATCTGCTTCTTACTGCTGCCTACATCTGAAAATATCCTCTTTTCATGACAGTTCTTTCCACAGCAGAGAATTTGATGCTGTATGATGAGAATTATGGATGTAGACTTCTTATGAGTAGCTGGTCTAGGATCCTGCTTTTGTCACATACGTCTAGCATGCATGAATAAGGGCTAGGAGGGATTCCCATTTGTCCAGATGATGCTGCACCAGGAACCTTGGTTGGGGAATGGACTGACGTTTTTGAAACTGCTGCTGAGGGTAGTGCATCTGAGCCTGGGGAAGGGATGGCACTGCTTCTGGCACTGCGGGGACCCCATGTGGTGGATCAGGGAGCTTGCTCTCCAGAGGCTGGCTACAGCCACCCGAGCCCAACAGTAGATATTGACAGCGTTATGTACTGGGTAGAGGGTAGTGGACAAGCCGGAAAATGAATGGGAGAACAACCACCAGGCTGGATGATGATGATTGAAGGCACTCTTAGGTCTTCACTATGTACCCCTGCAAGCTTGATCCCATGGGGCTAGAAGCAGACTGGTGTGGTTGTCCACTGGGTGATCAGCCTGAGGACTTGGGGATATTTATTTATTGAAAATTGGTAACTGAAAAAGACACACTGAGCTGAGTAAGACAATCCACTAGTTTCACATCAGTGAGCAATATGGCATTAGGTAGATAAAAAGCTATATGAAACAAGAATAAAGATAGATACTAATCTTACTTCGAGAAATGGCTCTTGCAGCAGGTTACACCAACAGGACTGAAGCTGGCAGGCAGCAGGACCCCACGGAAAACTTTGAGCTAGCTACATACAGTGGGGGATCACCCCTGACGTCACATAACATCATAAAAGGTGTGTGTAGTTCCCCAGCATCCCTCAGTTCTTTTCCCGTCATCGATTCGCAAGCATTGGTTTTACGGATGCCTTCAGCTATCGAACAATGCCATCACTTGAGTATTACTACTTATTTTTCATTTTTTTTGAAAAAGTCCGATTTTCTTTTTTCATTTGTCATCTTCCCTGACGTCATCTGTCAAAAGGCACTCCTCAGAGTATGCTTGGGGCAAATAAATTCCTTTTAAGGATAAGCCCATGGCCTTTGTCAGATGCCTAGGCCCAGAACACGACACTAAGGCCTGTCCTATTTGCCAAAATCTTAACAGCCGCACGAGGATCTGTCAACAGAAAGTTTTGGAGACCTTCCTATTAGAAAAAAGATTAGCAGCCATGCAAAAAAGTTCCTCCTCACAGGAAGAGTCCTCCCATAAATTGGGGAAACGTAAGGAAAAACGGAGGGAAAGGGAGAAAATGCGTTCCCATCTTCACAGATGTCTGACTTCAGGGCACGCTGAGACTCTGCCCGCTCCAAAAAATCTCCGTCTCAGACAAAGACCCAGCCTCCGCCGGCTAAAGTCCAAACATCGGGTGGTGCCTACGTTGCATTAGGCACCTTAAGGTCCGGCCGAAAGAATTTTCACACAGCCTGCCTTCAGGCTCTTCAGACTGATCTGCATCCACATCTCACCCAACCAAGGTGTACTCCAAGTCTGTCAGCACTACAGGCCCCGACTCCCTGGACTGACATCGGGCCTCCGACCACTGGAGTTCGGCCTCCCAACCCCCCAGGGGAACCTCGGGGATGTACACTAAACGGACTGCAGATCTGACGTCCTTTAAGCGGATGTCAGAACAGATTCCTGCAAAACATCCTAAGGACCAGTGACCACCATATGAAGTCCACTGTCATAGAAAGGATGTTACCTCGTCCATACCGGTCGTTGGTCCATCCAGATGTTCAGACGATGACGGTTCCACTGCTGGGGTCAAGCAGCTCGGTGATGACCAGGCAAGAGGAGACAAGGAGGCAGCAAACCTCCCACGCAGGAAATGGTCAGACAACACCTTGAGAGGTACCGGCGCCAGGTCAGTCGTCGGGCCTCAACATCTCTGAGGTGAAGGAATTGTTTTCCTATTGGTGGGAAACTATTAGGAAGGACATAGTTCCCAGCAAACTACCGGTGGAGAACCTGCCTCCTCCAAAGGAGAAAAGCTCAGACAGACCACCCCTAGAAAGCAGAGTCCCAAATCTAGGGGCCGGTCTAAGGACAAGAAATCACACATAGAAAAGAAGCAGCCGAGGTCTCCATCATAGACCCCTTCCCGCTCTCCCAGCGTGTACAGACCTAAAAAGCACCACAGGAGGTCAGATTCCTTCTCCTTGGATGAGTCTCGCTTCTCCTCTTTGGAATCTTCCAGATCAAGCTCTTCATTTAGTATCCCTTCACTAGACCCAAGGAATCTACCTAGGTGCCATCTCCCCCCCACGACGACCCAGCATTTATGGATATGATGCGGCATATCCAAGATAACATGGGATGGGACATTAGATCCTGAAAGGCAACACTGCACTAGGTATCTAAGACAAAAGGATCCCAAACCAGTGGTGGTCCCGCCATTAGTTGGTATCTTCCATGACTTGACAAAAGCTGCTTGGAAGCACCCATTTACTTCCTCAGCAGTCCTCAAAAAGGCGGACCATCTATATTGGGCCCCCTTGGAGGATCCTTATCTGGGAGAGCAACCAGTGGCCGATTCCATGGTAATCACTGCCACTCACATCAGGTCACAAAGGCCCCCCCACCTAAGCACCCAGGCCCCGGACCGAGAGTCGAAACAACTTGACTCCATGGGGAGGAAAATGTATGCCTCAGCAACATGTTCCATTCACTCATTAAATTTCCTGACCAACATGGTCCAATTTCAAAATGCCCTATGGGAACAAGGTCAAGACTTGGTTAAAAACCTTCCGGATGGAGACCAGAAAGAAGAACTAGCAAAGCTCTTTCAAACAGCCTCTGATGTAGGCACACAGGTACTCAGAGCAGCATGCAGTTCAGCAGATTCAGCCGAAATAGGCACAGCATCAGGAGTTTACCTCAGACAGCACTCCTGACTGAGGGTATCAGGCATGTCCCCTTCAAAGGCTCGGTCTTTTTCAGGGAAGAATCTGAGAAAATAATCACAAAACTGCAAAACGCTGGAAAGGCGGTCAGATATGTACAGGCCATGTATAGACCCAAGCCGAAGTGATTTTAGAGGCAACAGAACAGCTTTAAAGGCAAATAAGGACATCCTACCCAATTTAGACAGCAGCAGAGAGGCGGCTTTAATTGCAAAGGCCTATCTCGAGGTTCAGGTGTCAGGAACACACAAACTCCTCAGGCAACCCTCCCTCTGTCCACTGCCTGACTCATTGCAGACCCCTCCTCCCCCTCTGGTTCAAAGGGAAGAGAAGGTCGGGGGTCTCTTCTCAAGACACCTAGCAGGATGGCGACATAACACTTCAGACCAATGGGTGCTTCATTTGATTCAAAGAGGGCACTCTATCGAATTCACCGGGCAGCCACCATCCAGACCACCACTACGATCTTAGTATTCGAGACATGCCACACTGATTGTGACAGGGTACAATAGGACCCTGTCCCATTTGTTTTGGAGAAAGTGTTTAAATGCAAGGATCCGTATTCTTTCCTTTTCTCTCTTCTCTGCCTAGTTGTGCAACCAAATTTTTCTGAAAGACCTTGGACTTGGATCAACCCAGTCTCGCAATTCTTTGCCTCTCACTATGTCTGTTTTCTCTTGCTGTCTGTTTTTCTTCTTTGCATATCTGTGTCAGCTAACATAAAATTATGTAAATGTAGGGAATGAAACTGATAATGGGATCACTTTTGTTTAGAAAATTGTTAGTGTTGAAATGTATATAGTTATAATTTGAGATGACTGTAGAAAACTAGAGGTTAATTGAGTGTATATGCTGAGCCTTTTGCAAAAAGGAGCCTCAGGAAGCTGTGTTCTAGCAATTTGTTAAACTTACAAGGACAGGATGTTTGCTCAGGATAGGGGTTTGAAAAAACCTTATAAAAGAGCTGAGCTGCAACTGGAGGGAGATTACAAGAAAAATTTTTATTTTGCTTCTGTACATAATTACGATGAACAAGTTTATTTTTTTATATTACTACTACTACTATACATAAAGTTTTGGTTAATTATACAACTGCTCCTGTTTTTTTCTGTGCTTCCTGGCCTGTGCCTCAATGACAGATGGTGTCAGCCTAAGTGGGATTTATGCCATGCATACCCTAAGATAGGGGATTTCTGTGTGGGTATTGGACCTAGTACCAGGGAAGCACAGAGGAAGGTATGGATTCTGCAGCAGCAAGTCCCGGAGTGGTTACCAGGAGAATGGCAGCCAAAGTAGTGGGAACAGAAGTCCAGTCTGAGATTGTACAGCCAGTACAAGTTATGGAAAAAGAACAGGCAGTGACAGAACCTGAAAGCCTGATGGACTTTATCAAATGGTGGGCTATACAACAAAAAGAGACTGAGATGCCGAGAGAAAAAGAGATTCAGCGTTTAGAAGCTCAGAGGAAAGAAGAGATGTAACAACAGGAGCAGCAGATGTCAGAAGAGGAGCAGCGATGGCTGGATGCCTTGCAAGCGATCAAACGCAGATCATCTAGCAGAGCAACCAAATACAAACAACTTAAAAGCTATTAAACTTACAAAGTTGTGTCCCTCAGATGATATTGAGGCATACCTGACAACCTTTGAAAGAGTTGCCACAGTCTGCCAGTGGCCAAAGCGGCAGTGGAGAATCAGACTGGTACCTTACCTGACAGGGAAAGCCCAGCTTGCCTACAGCAGTATGGACATTGCACAGTCAGAAAACTATGACCTGGTGAAAAGCGAAATCCTGAAAAGGTACGACATCTCCAGAGAGACCTACAGGCAGAGATTTCGATCTCTAAGGTACAACTCGGTTGGCGATCCTCGAGAAGCCTTCACCCAACTCCGAGAACTCCTGAAGTTGATCCAACAGATCATCAACGCATTTTCCATGGAGCAGTTCATCAACATCTTACCTACAGATGTGCAGGTTGTGGGTAAAGGAACACAGACCAGAGAATGGGGAAGAAGCTGTTTCTTTGGTTGAGGACTACCAAATGGCCAGACAGATGCTACAGCAGCGAAGTAACAGCCAAGCACTGGTAAGAAAGTAAACCTTTTCCCATTTAAATTCCAAGCTTGTTAAGAACTCTGGTGGGGGTAACAAATTGGTGTCAAAAGACAGCTGCTATAACTGTAATAAGCCAGGCCATTTTGCAAGAAACTGCCATAATAAAGAGAGTGGCACTGGAGCAGATTTGTCCTTGGCAAACTGGGGCAAGTACCTAACAGATGTGAAGGTGGGGAATAAGACTGTTAAGGGACTCACTGATTCGGGAAGCAGACAGACCCTAGTGCATGTGAAAGTGCTGGGAAAACACTCTGCAAAGGGACCAGGTACAGTACTGGTGCCATCTACATCCATGGGGACACTCGATACTATCCCACCACCCAAGTGACTTGGACCGTTAAGGGTGTGTCGCAGCAAATGAAAGTGGGGGTAGTACCAGTTACCTGTACCTGTGATTATTGGAAATTATTTTCCAGGATTTACTGAATTGATCAAAGAGTGATTAAGTCCTGATGTTTCAGCAGCTGTAGTGATAAGAGCTCGGGCTAAGAAAATTTCAGATGGTGAGGACACTTTTTTCCCTTGTGATTTTGATTTGGACTTGTTTGAGCACAGCTCCAAGATCCGGAAATCCAGGAAAGAAAGACAAAGCCTGAAGAAACGGTGGCAACAAATGACTGGACATGAAGGGTTAAAATATGAAAATGCTGAAACTAAATTGATCACTGATGGTGATTTTCTTTCAGAGCACGCTAACTGTTTCTCTCCAGGGTTATTTCAAGCAGCTAAAGGTAAAACCAAAACAGGGTGGACCAGTGTTTGAAAAATGTAGTGGGTTACTGTACAGAGTTTGGATTAAACTTCAGACACAGGAACAGACAGAACAATTGGTTATACCACAGAAGTATAGAACAGAATTGTTACAGATAGCACATGATAATCCTATGGCTGTTAACTCGGGGAGGGATTGCACCCTTGCCAGATTGCTGTATAGATTTTACTGGCCTGGAATTCATGAAGATGTTGCTACCAATTGCAATTCCTGTGCTGAGTGTCAGAAAGTAGCCCCACTCACTAGAAAAGACAAGGTCCCCCTGGTGCCCCTACCCTTAATAGATGTGTCTTTTGAGAGAATTGCAATGGATGGGGTTGGTCCTTTTAGACAAAAGTAAAAAGGGTAATAGATTTATCCTGGTAGTATGTGACTATACTACTCAATACCCAGAAGCAGTTCCAATGCGTACTGTTACAGCACCAAAAGTTGCAGCAGAGCTAGCCAAAATTTTCAGCATAGTGGGCATACCTAAAGAAATTATCACTGATCAGGGTAGTAATTTTGGTGCTGCACTGCTTAAGAAGCTGTACAGACTGTTAGGTATCACTGCCATAAGAACCTCCCCTTATCACCCTCAGACAGACGGTCTTATTGAGCGTTTTAACCAAACCCTAAAACGCATGTTAAAAAGGTTTGTGAAAGGGAAAGATTGGGACCAATACTTGCCTTACCTACTTTTTGCTTATAAAGAAGTGCCAGAGGCATCAACAGGGTTTTCACCATTTGAAATGCTGGGTGGTAGGCAGCCAAGATGGCCACTGGATGTGATAAAGGAAACGTGGGACGATAACCCCACTCAGAAATGGTCTGTATCTTCTTATATATTTGCCCGAAGAAAGAAACTGGCAAAATATGTTGAAATTGCCCATAGTAATCAGGAAGAGGCTCAAAACCAGCAGAAGGTATATTATGACCGTGGGGTAAAGGAAAACGTTTTCAATCCAGGTGAAAAGGTTTTGCTACTGTTACCCACAACAGAAAATAAGCTGTTAATGAAGTGGCAAGGGCCATATAAGGTTCTTAGACGTACCGGCACTGTTAACTATGAGATTGAGGCCCCTGACAAGAAAAATCCAAAGATATACCATGCTAACCTTCTCAAGAAATGGGTTTAAAAATTGCCAAAAGCTGCCTAAGGAAGATATTGATGCAGCTTATGATAGACTAAAACAAACTGTAAATAGTGTATGGTGGAATGCTGTTGCATGGAATCCATGCTTCCAACAGCGTTGTGCTTGCCTAAGTGCATCACGATCTTGTTGTGCTGCACCGAGTATGTCACCGGTACAGCACAACAAGATCGAACGCATTCGTGCATGCGCAATTGAGCGACCAAAGTAAGCATGCTGTAACAGAGTCATAAGTAAGCCTTATTTTTTTCGATAGACTTGTGTGGGGGATCACAAAGTGACGCTAATGCTTGCCCATGCACTATAAAAGATTGTGTATGAGCAAGCATGCACAAACAAGGCAGTTGTACGATCTTGAGGTTTCCGTGGTAACAGACCTCTCGAGCTATGCTCTTGAGGTCTCTGGTTACCATGGAAACCTCTCGATCACAACCGCCTTGTGTTGTATGCTTGCTCATACACAATCCTCTATATGCTGATGCTGTGAATGTTTCCCCTAACCTCAGAACAAACTGCAGACATTTGTAATATTCTAAAGAAATTGAACAGTACTTTTACCACGATACCAGGCCGTGCAAAAGGGGTGGAGCATGTAATAGTGACAAAGAATGCTCATCCTATTAGGCAAAAGTCATACAGGTTGCCAGAGTAGTTAAAAGCTGATGTGGTTAAAGGAAATACAAAAAATGAAAGAAGTGCTTGGTCATCTCCCATGGTAATTATAAAAAAAAAAAAGGGGTGTTAGAATCTGCCTTGATTTTAGGAAACTTAAGTGTCAGAATTTGACAGTTATCCTGTGCCCAGAATAGATGATTTGGTGGACGGACTGGAGAGTGCAAAGTATATCCGTACCCTCGATCTCACCAAAGGTTACTGGCAAATACATTTAGCTAAAGAATCCAGAGATAAAACTGCGTTTGCCATCCCTATAGGATTCTATCAGTTCACTACCATGCCCTTTGGTTTACACGGTGTGCCAGCTACATTCCAGCGGTACGTGGATGTAATTTTATCCCCTCACACTGCTTATTGTGCTGCGTACCTGGATGATGATGTGGTGTACAGTCCAGACTGGAAAAGCCACTTGGACCACCTATTAGCAGTTATTCAAGCTATCAAAAATGCATGTCTGACAAGCCTACTAAATGTGCATTGGGCATACAGGAAACCAGATATTTGGGCTATGTGTTGGGAAATGGAGAAGTTAAACCAGAGATTTCTAAAATAGAAGCTGTAGCTAACATCCTTGTACCTAAAACAAACAAACATGTCAGGTCATTTTTAGGGCTGACTGGTTATTATTGGAGATTTGTTCCGAACTTTGCTGAGTTAGCTACTCCCCCTCACTGAACTCACAAAGAAACGGTACCCAAATAATGTGAAATGGACTCCAGAGTGTGACGAAGCTTTTCAAGCCATAAAGACTGCATTATGTTCAGCACCTGTTTTAGGGAGCCCAGACTTTGAGAAACCATTTCTGTTATAAACAGATGCATCTGAGGTAGGCCTAGGTGCATCCTATTCTGTACATCCTATTCTGTATATAAAAAGGAAATTGCATGACAGAGAGAAATGGTACTCCATTGTCGAAAATGAGTGTTTAGCAGCAAAGTGGTCCATGGAGTCACTCAAATTTTATTTGCTGGGAACTGATTTTGTTCTTGTAACTGATCGCAATCCTCTCTGTTGGCTTAACCAGATGAAAGGTAAAAATGTGAGAATCATAAGGGTGGTACCTGGCACTGCAGCCATTTAAATTCACAGTGATTCACAAATTTGGTAAAGAGAATAGTAATGCTGCTTTTCTCTCAAGATATGGATCAGGAATTGAGGGTTCTGATGGTTAAAAAAAAAAAATGAGTTTAAACTGTGCTTTTTACTGTACTGATAAAAAAAAAAGAAGGATGCAAATTTGCTTAATTTCTGAAAGTAGAAAATGTTAGTAGAGAACAAGAAGTTTTGGAAACCTGTTTAATAAAACAGGTTCCCTCTTAAGGGGGGAGGTGTATGTGACGGGGTACAATAGGACCCTGTCCTATTTGTTTTGAAAAAAGTGTTTAAATGCAAGGATCCATATTCTTCCTTTTTCTCTCTTCTCTGGTTGTGCAACCAAGTTTTCCTGTGAGACCTTGGACTTGGATCAACCCAAACAGTCTCGCAATTCTTTGCCTCTCACTGTCTGTTTTCTCTTGCTGTCTGTTTTTCTGTCTTGCAAATCTATGTCAGCTAATACAGAATTATGTGCAAATCAATGTATGGAATGAAACTGATAATGGGACCACTTTAGTTTAGAAAATTGTGTTACTGTTGAAATGTATACATTTATAATTTGAGATGACTGTAGAAAACTAAAGGTTACTTGAGTGCATATGCTGAGCCTTTTGCAAAAAGTAGCCTCAGGAAGCTCACAGTGTTCTAGCAGCTCCTGAAACTTGCAAGAACAGGATGTTTGCTCAGGATGGGGGTTGAAAAAACCTTATGAAACAGCTGAGCTGCAACTGGAGAGAGATTACAAGAAAGTTAATTTTGCTTCTGTACGTAGTTATGAACAAGTTTATTTTTTTATATTACTGCTACTATAGATAAAGTTTTGCTGAATTCTACAACTGCTCCTGGTTTTCTCTGTGCTTCCTGACCTGTGCCTAGACGACACTGATCCGAGTGGAAATCAATGCCCTTCTCAAGAAGGAGGCCACAGAAAAGGTCCCATGGATCTGGAGTGGGAAAAGGGTACTATTCCCACTTTTTCATTGTACCCAAAAAGACAGGAGACCTGCGCCCCATCCTAGACCTCCACGATCTCAACACATTTGAGGCATTAAAAACATTTCAGGATGGTAACCTTGCCAGGCTTAATCCCGATGCTATGCCCAGATGCTTGGCAACATGCAGGATGCTTATTTCCACATTCCCATTGCAAAACATTGAGGTTCCTGCGATTTGAATTTCAGGGTCACCGCTACCATTTTCGATCCCTGCCTTTTGGCCTGTCATCTGCTCCGAGGGTATTCACCAAATGCCTGGCAGTAGCAGCGGAGGCTCTCAGGAGAAGGGGCCGCTGTCTTCCCCTACCTGGACGACTGGCTCCTGATGGCTTTGTCCCAGAGAGCTAAATCACACTCTACAAGACACCTATTTAATATTTGTGTCCCTAGGTGTCACCATCAACCTGTCAAAATCTACCCTTTCGCCTTGCCAAAGACTGCAGTTCATTGGAACGGTCCTAGACACCAGAAAGGGAAGGGCCTTTCTACCAGAAGGGCTGAATGTCTACGAAGCTTGCAAGGAACATCGTGGGACAAAAACAGCTCTCCGCAAGGACCATGTTGCGTCTTCTAGGCCACATGGCGTCCGCCATAGCCACGGTTCCCCTATCATGCTTATACATGAGAACCATTCAGTGGACTGTTGTCGTCACAGGTCAGGAAGCGTGGGAAAACCAGGAGCAGTTGTAGAATTCACTAAACTATTTACAGTAGCAGTAACAAAACAATTAACTTGTTCAGTATAACTATTTGTAAAGGCAAAATAAGTGTTTTTTTGTCTCTGTGTCCATTGTTCTCTAATCTCTCTTGCAGATGCAGCTTAGCTCTTAAGTCTTTTCAACCCCCATTTTTAGCAAGCATCCTGTTTTTGTAAATATCAGGCAGGAGCTGCTAGAATACAGTGTGCTTCTTAAATTGAGGCCTCCCTTATTTATTTATTTATTTAGTTAGTTAGTTAAACATCAGTTAAGAAACCTTTGAGCCAGAGGCTCATTTACAAAGGTACCTCGTCACAAAGAGGACATCAGAACAGTAGTACAAGGGACACAGTACTTACAAACAAAAAAGTTACAGTTCAATTACAATTTTGTTACAATAGAGTAAAATCTCCAACGAGCTAAAGATAAAAGGTGCAAAACTTATGGTCGGGGGAGAGCTGGTGGGGGTAGAAGGGAGGGAGATAGGGGAGGAGGAATAAGTAGGGAAAGGAAGGGGGGGAGCTGCTCAGTGAGCATTGTCAAACAGAGTATATATATATATATATATTTTTTACACTAGGCTAGCAGCAGTTGCATTTGCGAGAGCTAAGCAGGAAGTTTCTGAGCCTGGGCTTAAAGCAAGCTAAGGTTAGAGAGTTTGAGAGTTTGCACAGCTTTTGCAAAAGTCTTAAAAATTGAACTCTAGTAACCGCTAGCTTTCAACAGCTTTTTGCAATCATCTCAACTTATAAATACATATATTTCAACAGTAACACTATACATTTTCTAAACAAGAGATCCCAACATCAGTTACGTTTCCATACAATGATTTGCACATATTTTTATATCAGTAGATATGCAAGGGAGAAAAACGGACAACAAGAGAAAACAGAGATCGTGAGAGGCAAAGAATTGAGAGACTGTTAGGGTTGATCAAGTCCGAGGTCTCGCGCAAGAAAATTTGGTTGCGCAACCAGACAGAAGAGACAGAAATAGAAATATCATTTCATTTAAACACTTTATAATAACAAATGGGACAGGGTCTTATTCCACCATGTCACATGGACTCAGAGTCCAGTGGGACCAACGCCAGAATGACTTAGGCCAGCTGGTCTCTGTCCCCAGTTCCATTCTCAGAGTCTTGCAATAGTGGTTGGTTCCGGAACACCTCGTGATAGGAGTTCCCTTCCTGTCTCCAACCCCATCAATGATCCTGACCATGGATGCATCAGGATCAGGCTGGGGTGCCCACCTGGGTGGCAAAAAGACTCAAGGACTATGGTCAGGGATAGAAGGAACCCTTCACATAAATGTCCTCAAGATGAGGGCAGTCCTTTACGCCCTTCAGCCCTTGCAAAAGGACCTAACCCCAGGACATCTACTGATCAAACTGACAGTATGTCAGTAGTGATCTTTCTTCGAGAGGAAGCTTTTGCAGCAGGTAACACATGTAGGACTGACGCCACCTGGCGTCAGATCTCGGCAATTCTTTTCTCCAGCAGTACTGACGTGAGACCGCCCACCCAGTGTCTGCTCCACCCCAGCGTCACCCAGTATAAAGACAGGAGGCTGTCCCCACGTGCTTCAGTTCTTTCCCGCTGCGGCAACACGTTAGTCAGCTCTCGCCCCTCTTAACAGTTCCTGAGCTTAAGAGCTTTATTTCTCCGTCTCGCTTCAGTGATTCCTCTAAGTATATCCTCTCCACTGACTGGGCATCGTAATAATTGCTGTTGTGGGAAGCAGATCCCTTACAAGGATGGACATTCGGCTTGCCTTTTTTGCATGGGCCCAGACCACGACACCAGCACCTGTTCCCGTTGCCATGTTTTCATCAGCCGGACCAGGATTCGGAGACAGAAGTCTCTCCAGGCTTACCTAGCCCAACAACGTTTGACCCAAATGCAGCAGGAGACGTCCTCTGGGAGGGAATCTCGGTCCCACTCTCCCAAGAAGAGACACAGAAAGAAGCGCCACCACTGGGATCGCTTGCCTTCCAGACCCAGGTCTTCCAGCTCCCAGTCTGCTGGTCGCTCCGGCTCCTCCAGTCTTGAGGCCTGGCTTACCTCTCTTAAGCCTCTCGCCTCAGCTTCTCTTGCCAAAGGGTCTTCTCTTCAGCCTATCAAATTTAGGCCCCCAGACTCCGGTTCCGCAGTGGTGAAAAGGCCCTTGGACTCCAGTTCCGCAGTGGCATAAGGGCCCTTGGACTCAGGCTCCTCGGTGCCTAAGAGGCCCTCCGACGCTGGCTCTGCAGCGGCAAAAGGTAAGTCCTCCTCCTGATCGACCTCGGTCGATCCCCGGGAGTCCATATAGTCTGCGGGGCATTCTTCTTCAAGGGTCTAGTCCTGCCTCCTAAACACAAGTCTGACCGGCATCTGTCTGCAGATTCTGACCTATGCCCCTCGCACAAGCCCCACAAATCTACTGATGGGCCGGTCAAGGCCTATTCACACTCCGATCATCCCCACTCTTCTTCTGATAAAGGACGTCCGGACAAGGTTTCTGACCCGATGCCAGAGAAGTGTCCTTCAGTTCCTCCTCTGGCGCCAGATAAGCCGCCCACCATACCTCTGCCGTTGGTCCCCGCGACATCCCCTGTTGGTAACCCCGACATCTCTCCGCGGGACCATATGCTGGTGAACTTGATGGTACTACAGTGGTACCACCAATGTCTCCTATTAGACTGACACCGGATCCAACTGACGCCGGTTAGGGAGAAGGCAGATCGACATCTCCAAAACCTGAGTCATCTAAGCTGGGCATGTCTTGGGTAAAATAACTTTTCACCTGTTGGTGGGAGACTGTTGAACAGGATTTGGTTTCTCCTCCTGCTCCCATGCTTAAGCCTCCTCCCATCACCCCGGAGCCAGATGTTCAGGTCACCCCAGTTTGTTCAGTCTGTCATAATCTAAATCAGTATCTTCTTTAACAGTTTTTGGTAAAACTTGCATAGCAGCCTTTGGCATTTTTTCAACCCGATTTCTTCAGGAGGTTAGCATAGTATATCTTGATAGGATTTTACCTCTCGGGGTCTCAATCTCATAGTTAACTGTGCCAGTATGTCTAAGCACTTTATAAGGCCCTTGCCACTTCATTAACAGTATATTTTCTGTAGTGCAATAGTTCTCAGACTTTGTCACAGTGAGCCTTCCCAAATCCATGGAAAAGATTTTGAGCCTCCCCAAAAAACTGAAATAATCTTGGGCCTCCCCAAGGAAAAATAACGTACTGTACTTTGTGCAGTACACCACAAATAAATTTAAACCCCTATGAGTACTTGGCTCACATTTAGTTCTTCGTCTTATACTGACTTAGAACTTTTGAAAAAGTGCTCCTGTGCTCAAAGGTGTTATCTGAATAACAAATAAATATTATTATTCAGCTTATTGTAATCCCCCCACAGGCCAACCTACTTGCTCTGCTATTTTAGTTCTTGAACCATTGTTACCCCTTGTTGCAGTACCTTCATGTGTCAGACTACTTCCTCTGTTTCTTCTCTATATGAAATAACCTTCCTACATACTTTGCCTCTCCCTCTCCTTCTCTGCTCCTAAGTAACATCTTGGGGATTACGTTTCTCCTTTCTGCTATTGCTTTTAGCACTTCTATGCTCAACCCTTGTATTTGGGCTGTTCTGCCATAAGTTTACAAATTGATCAATTACCACCACTCATTATTAATTTATTGTTCATATTTGTTGCACTATTATTCATTGTATATTTCTTTATTGTTTTGCAGTTAACTTTTGAAATGTATTCACTCCCTACCCTTCCCCGGGTACACCTGAAATGAGCCTTGGCTCATTCTTACCTTCCCTTGTCACCTATTAGTAAATACACACATAAAATTAACCTACTATTATCCTCTTTCAGTTTGCTTCATCTCTTCACACAAAATACATAAAACCCAAAATTTAAATACAGTGCCTTTTCAGACTTGCTTGAGCCTCCCCTTGAACAGGTTGGAGCCTCCCCAGGGAGGCTGGCCTCACTATTTGAGAACCCCTGCTGTAGTGGGTAACAGTAGCAAGACCTTGTTACCTGGCTCAAAAACTTTCTTTTACTCCATCGTCATAATGTCGTATGCTAGTTTTGGGCCTCTTCCTGATTACTATGGGTGATTTCAACATCTTGTGCCAGCTTCTTTGTCAGGGCACACATATAAGATGTTACAGATTGCTTCTGATGGGGGTTATCGTCCCATGTTTCTTTTATTACATCTAGTGGCCCTCTCGGTTGTTTACCATACAGCATTTCAGAAGGTGAAAAACCTAAGCAAAAACCAGGTGAGGTAAGTATTGGTCCCAGTCTTTTCCCTTTGCCTTTTACAGACCTTTTTAACATGCGTTTTAGGGTTCGATTAAAATGCTCAGCAAGACTGTCTGAGGATGATAAAGGGAGGTTCTTATGGCGCTGACACCTAGCAGTCAATATATATAGCTCCTTCAGCAACGCAGCGCCAAAATTACCACCCTTATCTGTAATAATCTCTCTTGGTATGCCCACTGTGCTGAAAATGTTGGCAAACTCTGCTGCCACTCTTGGGGCTCTGACAGTACACGTAGAAACTGCCTCTGGGTATCGCGCAACATAGTCACATACTTCCAAAATGAATCAATTACCCTTTTTACTTTTGTCTAAGGGGCCACCCACATCCATTACAATTCTCTTAACAGGCACGTCTGTTAAGGGTAGGGGCACCTTGTCCTTTTTTTGTCCCTAGGGCTGTTGTCTGACACTCAGCACATGAACTGCATTAGGTAGCAACATCTTCATGAATTTCAGGCCAGTAAAATATGTACAGCAATCTGGCAAGGGTGCAATCCCTCCCCAAGTGACCAGCCATAGGACTGTCATGCTATCTGTAGCAACTTGGCTCTATACTTTTGTAATATAACCAATAGTTCTTCTATCTGTTTCTGTGTCTGAGGTTTAACCCAAAGTCTGTACAGTAACCTATTACATTTTTTAAACATTGATTCACCCTGTTTTGGTTTCACCCCAGCTGCTTAAAATAACCCTGGAGAGAAACATTGTTAGCTGGCTGTGAAAGAAAATCACAATCGGTTTCAGCATTTTCATATATGGACCCCTTTTGTCTACCAGTCTTTTGTTGCCACTGTTTCTTCAAGCATCTTCCTTCTTTCGTGGACTTCCGAATCTTGGAGCTATGCTCAAATAAGTCCAAATCAAAATCACCAAAAAGAAGAGTCCTCACTATCTGAGATTTTCTTTGTGCTTTTGTTATCACAGCTGCTGAAACTGTAGGGTTTGCTCTCTCTATGATTAGTTCAGCAAATCCTGGTCAGTCATTTCCAGTAATAGGTACAGGTAACTTAGATACTAACCCCCAAAAAAAAATCTGTAGTTTGGTGCGACACCCTGTTAATATTCAGAGTCACCTGGGTGGTGGGATAGTAGTGAGTGTCCCCATGGATGCAGATGACAACAGTACCTGGTCCTTTTACTTACAGGGTTCCCCACTGTCTAAAAAATATAGGGTGGTAGTGGGGGTGATCAGGTCAAAAGGTGCATTATTATTTTGGGCCTCCTATATGCACTGTACATATGCGTAAGTGGATTTTAAGTAAAATACAGTGAATTGGTATTAAAACAGGAGTAGCAGTGTAAGAAAAGATGGCAATAAATGACAATTTTGGAGGATTTTATTAAAAAAAGATCAGTAATGGATAAAAATATATGGTGGTAGTAAAACAGAGTGGTGACCCACCGTGCTAAAATAATGAAGGGGGAACACTGACAGTGTTTTCAGAGCACTTCATCATGCACTAAGGTCTGTCTCCTTCCAGAATCAGTAAGTCCCTTTATAGTCTTATCTCCCACCTTGACATTTGTTAAATACTTGTCCCACTTTGCTCAAGACGAATCTGCTCCAATGTCACTCTCCTTACTATGGCAGTTTCTTGCAGTATGGCTTGGCTTATTAGAGCTATAGCAAATAAAGTCTTTGGGTGTAGATTTGTTACCCCCACCAGAGTTCTTATCAGACTTGGAGTTTAATCATGGAAAAGAGGGTCTCACCAGTGCGTGACTGTTAACCTCATTGCTGTGGCATCTGTCTAGCCATCAGGTAGTCCTTAGCCAAAGAAACTGCCTTTTCAAACAACATGAAGTCTTGCTATATTATAGACATTAGCAGTTTGATCCAGCTCTAGAACTGCCCCGGAGTGAAATGGTTAAAAGCATTCCAAAATAGAATTTTGGCACGAGAGCAGCTCTATCTGTGTCATTTCAAACTTAAACTGTCAGATTCTTTACTCCGCCTTAGTGAACAGTCGCTCCGGAGATTTCTCCTTCTGCTCGGTTCATTTCTCAGTTTAAAAAGTGTTTTCTCGGTTGGATTTAACTGAGAATAGTTTTATTTTGACCGCAAAACCGTTCGGTTCAAGCTCTATCTGTGGTAACCGTAAGTAAATGAAGGTTTTGTCTGTGTGGAACTTGTAAGTTATCAGTTCGGTTTTGAACCGATCAGTGGGTTTAAAACTCATTTAAAACTTAAAAGTTACTATTTTAGAGTGCGGCTCCCGGTTCTTATCGGTTCTAAAAAAAACGGATTTATTACGTTTTTTTTCCAATACCCGTGACACGGTTAGGAACTGATAAGGGTGTCTTGCCTGGCACTGCCGTTAAAAGGGCAAGTTTTTGGTTAGGCTGGCATTATGTCTGAGAAACCCAAAAGAAAACTGGCCCATTGTTTCAACACTGTGATGTTTGTGGGAAGTCTTTGCCAAGGCTGACCCACACACCACATGTGTTTATTGTCTGGGGTTTGACCACCTCCAGTCAGACTGCCAGGTATGTAGGAATTTCCCTGCAGCCACCCTGGAAAAAGATTGGGCAGGCTCAGGAACGAGAGGCCAAAAGTCCGCTGACCCGATGGCAGCCCGCTCGGGTGCCAACCGAACCAGAGGGAGTGCCTCTGACCAGGGCCAGTCGCCCTCGGCAAAGAAAAAGCTGGTTCTGAGGAACCAATTCCAGTAAAGAAAACAAGAAAATCAGCAGGTCTGGAGTCCAAAATTCCTTCTCCAACTGCTGCAGAGATAGCAAAGCCATACAGATTGTCCAGTCACTGTCTAGGGGTCCGTCCGAACCACCACTATCTGGTAAAAGGTTGGTTCGTCCGGTCCCAGTGGTTCAGGATTATGATATTGAGGAATTTTATGAACCAGAGGAGGGGAGGAGGATTATGAACAGTATGAATGTGGCTGGGAAGGTCTGGGTGCCCATTGAACCGACATCTCCCCAGACAGACCTTTAGAATCTCCCCATGCTGTCTGAGTCCCCATCTCATTTTATGTTTTATAAAAAGTTGCTGAAACCCTCCAGCTTCCTTTAGAAGAGGCTGTGGATGAGCAAGAGGAGCCCGATTTTGTAGAAATGGATATTCCAGAGTCTAGGAGATTGTCTATTCCTTTACATAAGTTTTTTAAGAAATAAACAATAAAAATTTTAAACGCTCCTAATTTTGTGCCTCCTGTAGATAAAAAGATGGACAGAAGGTATACATTGTCAGGCCCTGATACAGAATTCCTTTCTCAGCAGTGCAGTCATGTTGGAGTAGTTCAGGCTGCTGCCTGTGATAAAGCTAATATTCCTTGGCTTCACATCCTCCTGACAAGGATTCCAGGAAGATTGATGCCATGGCAAAAAACAGTATATGGCAGCCTCTGGGACTCAGGCAAGCAAATTATATGGCTTATGTAGCTAGGTATCAGAAATCTAGATGGGATACTGTTATGCAATTGGCCAAGAGGACCATGGCCAGCTGGCTAGTGAACTAGAACAGGTGGTTGGACGGCATTGGAAGCCTCAAGGTCAGTTTCATGCTGCTGTGGATGTTAATGATGTTTTGTCTAGGGTCATGGCCACATCTGTAGCTTTTCGTAGGTTGGCCTGGCTCAGGTGTACTAGTTTGTCACAGGATACCCAGACTAAGGCTTGGATTTTCCTGTGGTGGGAAATTCTCTGTTTGGAGAGCAGACAGAGAATTACATGAAGAAGATGGATGAATATAGGACTACTTACAAGAGTGCCCAGGCTAAGGAGCGGCAAGCCACCCTCAAAGGCATGCCCCAGGGGTAGGGGTAGGCCTTTCACAGGCCTTTCTACTAGACTCAGGCCTCCTCTGCCTATGCTCAGAGGGGCTTCTTCAGAGGCAGGGCAGACGAGGGTGGGCAGACCTGCTCCCACCCCCAGCCTAAAGTTGTTATGAAACAGGCACCCTGATGGGGTGCCCAGGGCCGATTCTCCTGTACCAGTGGGGGGCAGGCTGGCTTACTTCAGTCAGAATTGGGCTTCTTTAACCTCAGACAAGTGGGTTCTGGAAGTAGTAAGCCAGGGTCTGGTTCTCAGCTTCAAAAAGTTTCCCAAGTTGAGAAGCAGACTTTTTCTACCTGCAAGTGCTTCAGAGACCCTCGCTCTGGAAACAGAGGTCTCATCCCTGTTAGCTGTCAGAGCAGTAGAAAGGGTTCCTCCCCTGCATCAGGGCAGGGGTCTGTATTCCAGATACTTCCTTACCCCAAAAAAGACAGGAGAGTGGCGGCCCATTTTAGATCTCAGATATCTGAACAAGCATCTTTTGAAACCAAAGTTCAAAATGGTAACTCTGGCAATGATTTTACCTTCCTAAGGCCAGGGACTGGCTAGCCTCCCTGGACCTCAAGGATGCCTATTTCCATGTCCTAATCAGAAGATCCCATCAAAATACCTCAGATCAACTGCCTCAGGTCATTACCAGTTCAGAGCAATGCCCTTCGGCCTTACCTCTACTCCAAGGGTATTCACAAAGTGTCTAGCAGTGGCCCACTTAAGGAGGCAGAGGATTGCTGTTTTTCCCTATCTAGACGACTGGCTCATTGTAGGCCAGTCCCCAGAACAGGTAAAATCTCACCTGCAGGTCACCCAGCAGCTTCTCACCCCCTGGGTTTTCTGCTAAACCTACCAAAGCCGGTTCTGGAACCAGTCCAGGTACTCACCTTTATAGGGGCAAAATTGGACACAAAGCTAGCCAGAGCCTTTCTTCCCCCAGAAAGGGTAGGGAATTTAGTGGCCTGGCCTCTTCCTTCATTCTGCAGGTCTCTCACCAGCAAGACACTTCTGCAGCTCCTGGGGCACATGGCTGCATCCGCAGCTGTTGTGCAGGGAGCCAGATTTCAGATGAGAGACATTCAGTTTCACTTGAGAACCTTTTGGTCTCAGAGAAGAGACCCCCTTTCCAAGTTGGTCCCATTGACTTCAACCTTGATCCTAGCTCTCCAGTGGTGGCAGGATCAGAGCACTTAAGAGCGGGGTCCCTTCATTTCCCTTCTCACGACTTGACTCTCACTACAGATGCTTCCTTCTGGGTTGGTGAGCCCACATGGGCGACCTTTCCACTCAGGAGTCCGGTTCCCCCAGGAATCTCTGCTCCACATCAATTTGCTGGAACTCAGAGCTGTCTTTTTAGCTCTACAAGCTTTTTCTGCATCTGTCCACGACAAGGTGATGCAAGTCAGAACAGACAACACCAGAACAGACAACACCACAACAATGTGGTACATCAACAAACAGGGGGGCACTCTGTCTTCGGCCTTGTGCACCGAGGCAATGAAGCTGTGGTCTCTGGCCTATTCCCTGAACACTTCCCTCATAGCAGTTCATCTTCCAGGGAAGGACAATGTCCTAGCGGATGCCCTCAGCAGGATTTCCCAGGGCCATCACGAATGGTCCCTGGATCCTCAAGTGCTGGGGATAGTTTTTGCCAGGTGGGGCATCCCTCAGATAGATCTTTTTGGAGCCCCAGACAATCTCAAACTTCCTCTGTTCTGTTGCAGGCCTCCAGTGCTGGGCTCAGTTCCCCTGGATGCCCTTCTTCTGGATTGGGAGGGGAAGTTCCTCTATGCTTTCCCCCCCTTTCCTCTCCTATTCAAAGTACTAGTCAAAATCAGATCTCAGCCTTGCAGGGTGATTCTGATTGCCCCGGATTGGGCCAGGCAGCCCTGGTACCCACTTCTTCTGTCTCTGACAGTCCATCTTCCCCTGTGCCTCCCCAGGAATCACAATCTGTTGACTTGTGCCCAGGGAAGGGTTTGGTATCCGGACCTCAAATCCCTCAACCTCAAGGCCTGGCTCTTGAGGAGTTAGAGTTTGCTGATTTACACCTCTTTCAGGGTGTTCTTGAGATCCTAAAGGCTTCCAGAAAGCCTTCCTTTGGTGTGCTGGGAAAAATATTTCCCCAGAATCTGCTGAATTGCCCATTTTGTTAGATTACATGGTACATCTTAATTTCTTGGGTCTCAGACCAGCTACCCTGAGAGTTCATTTGGCAGCTGTGTCTGCTTTTGTGTCAGCAGGAAAGTCATCCCTCTTCCTCTCATCCTGTGTTTTCCAAGTTTTTTAAGGGATTACTCCATACTAATCCTCCCTTTCGAACCGCCCCTGCTTGGGACTTTAATGTTTGCATTGCCCAGTTAATGCAACCCCTTTGAACCTCTTGTCTTCTGCAGAGCTTAAGTTCCTAACTTGGAAAACTGTTTTCTAGTGGCTATCACTTCTGCCAGACGATAAGTGAATTGCAAGCCTTGTCAGTGGAGACTGACTTTATTTCTTCCACAGGGATAAGGTAGTCCTTAGGACTAATAGGAAGTTTTGCCTAAGGTGGTTTCAGATTTCCATCTTAATCAATCTGTCTCTCTTCCAGTATTTTTCACTGATCACTCCTCTTGGTGAGAGGAGGTTGCACAGCCTGGATGTTAAGAGAGCTCTTAGTTATTATATAGAGCATACCAAAGGTCACAGGTTCGAATCCTCCAACTTTTCCTTACCTATGGTGAAGTTGGGAAAGGCAAACCTGCCACTAAGAGATCAATAGCCAGGTGGATTGTCTCTTCATCCAATTTATCAGAAAGGGCAGAGCCCCCGGTTTGAGGGCTCATTCTACCAGGGGTACAGCTGCGTCTCTAGCTGCTGCCAGAGATATCCCTTTATTAGAGATTTGCCAGGCTGCTACTTGGAAAACGGTACACACTTTTACCAGGCATTACTCCCTGGATGTCCAGGCCAGGAGAGATGCTCGGTTTGGCACAGCTGGTCTTCAGAGCCTATTCCCTAAGTAGGTTCTGCCCCTCCTCCATGGAGGTACTGCTGTGTATTCTGTTAATGTGTATAATATAGCAAGACTTCATGTTGTTTGAAGAAAAAATTACTCACCTTAGTAATGTTGTTTCTTCTAATGGAGTCTTGCTATATTATAGACCTCCCCCCCAACCTGCCCCTCTCAGAACCTCTACTTGGTGGGGTGCGGGCAACTTAGTGTGGGCACTACTTATGTCCTGTTAGCATTTTGTCCCCTTTGGGACTTTGGGGGTGTGTATGTGTACCGGTGTGTGTGTTTTTATTATACTTATGTTCCATTTTCATATTATTAGAATGGTGTTAGTATTTCTGGTCCCCTGACTTGAGTCTTGGGTGTTGGGACCATCAATGGTTGTTATTATTTAGGTAGCCATTTGGCTAGTGTAGGTTACAGCTTCCACACAGACCTTAGTGAGTTTGGCTCGTAAAGATCTGACAGTTCAAGTTTGAAATGACACAGATAGAGTTGCTCTCGTGCCAAAATTCTATTTTGGAATGGTTTTAACCATTTCACTCCGGGGCAGTTCTAGAGCTGGATCAAACTGCTAATGTCTATAATATAGCAAGACTCCATTAGAAGAAACGACATTACTAAGGTGAGTAATTTTTTCTTCCCCACTTTCTGGTCAGTGTTTTTATGCAAAGCTGCAGATCTGAAGTCAGGATGTAGAACTGCTCCATTGCAAGTGTATCGATCTGTGAGAGTGTTTTGCTCTCTGGTTGGAGCCATGTAATAGGAGTTCTCTGAGTCGGGTAAAGGTTTATCGAGAATTGTCGACTGAGTGGTATTTCAGGGACCGGAATCTTTGCCTGTAGGTCTCTCATAAGATGCATCTTTTCAGGATTTCTCTCTTCACCAGGTCAGAGTGTTTTGACTGCAGTGCCCATATTGCTGTAGGCAAGTGGGGCTTTATCTGTCAGGTGAGGTACTTGCCTGATTGCCCATTGCTGCTTTGGCCACTGGTAGGCTGTGGCAACCCTTTCAAAAATTGTCAGGTATGCTTCAATATCCGAGGCACACAACTTTGTAAGATTAATGTCTTCTAAGTTGTTTGTGGCTTGTTGCTCTGCTGGATCTGTGCCAGATCCTCCAGCTTTAATTGCTTACAGGGCATCCAACCATCGCTGCTCCTGCTGCTGCATCTCTTCTTTTCTCTGTGTCTCCATCTCTTTTTGCTGCACAGCCCACCATTTGAAAAAGGCAGTCAAGTTTTCAGGTTCTTTCACTGCCTGTTATTTTTCCATCACTGGTGCTGGGTGTACAGTCTCAGCTTGGACTTCTGTCTCTTACAGTTTGGCTGCCATTCCTCTGGTAATGACTCCTGGGCTTGCTGCTGCAGAATTCACACCTTACTTCTATGCGTCCCTGGTACCAGGTCTAGTACCCATGCACAAAACTCCTTGCATGGAGTATGTAAGGCATAAATTTCATGCCTAACACTATTTGTCGTCGAGGCACAAGTCAGGAAGCGTAGGAAAACCAGGAACAGTTTTAAAAATTTGCAAATAGCATTTTATTATCAACAACAATAGAATAAGAACAACAGAAAAATTTCAGGATAGCTATATACAAAGGCAGTAAAAAACAAGAAACAAAGTCCTTCATCTGAGGGTTTCTTTTCAGTTTCAAATCTTAGTCTCTCTAGCAAAAATACTGCTGCTGTTTCTATAACACATCTCTGCCTGACAGTTAACTTCTTCATCCTGAGCTCATTAAAGATGCATCCTGTTTTTCACAAAGTGTATCAGAGTTTTTATCCGTTTCTTAGTGGAGCTGGCTTGCAAATAGAACAGTGACCCAAACTAGCTTCCTGCTGACAGCTTTGCAAAAGAGCTTGCATATCAAGTTAACCCCCTAAATTCCAAATAACTTTTTGCAATCCTTTCAACAGTATAACTACATAAAGTTTCAAACAAAGGGATCCCAGAATCACAGTTTCACAGAAATAGTCACATATTTTTATAACCACCGATATACAAGGGGAAAAAAAGACAGAAACAGCAAGAGAAAGTACAGAGATATTGTGAGGTGGGGAATTGCAAGACCGTCAGAGTGATCAGTTCCTAGGTCTCAAGAGAAGATTTGGTTGCGTAACCAGACAGACAAGGAAAAGTATGTCTCTTTGCAGATGGCACAAAGATCTGCAACAGAGTGGATGCACAAGGTGGGGTGGAAAGGATGAGAAGGGACTTGGCAAGGTTAGAGGAATGGTCAAATGTATGGCAGCTTAGATTCAGTGCTAAGAAGTGCAAGGTAATTCACCTGGGAAACAAAAACCCAGCGGAAGAGTACACAATGGGGGATGAGATACTAACAACAACAAAAATAGAAAGGGACCTTGGGATAGTCATATCAGATGACTTAAAGGTGGGCAAGCAATGTGAGAGGGCAATAGGGAGGGCTGAGGGATACTGGGATGCAAAGGGAGAGGCATCACCAGTAGAAAAGAGGAAGTTGTCCCTCTGTACAGACAGCTGATGAGACCCCATCTACAGTACTGTGTGCTGTTCTGGAGACCAAATCTCTGCGTGGTTAGTGACACCACTAACCACACTTTTTAACAAATCGTGGGAAGATGGGGTGGTACCTGAGGACTGGAGGAGGGCAGATGTGATTCCCCTTCACAAAAGTGGGAGCAAGCAGAAGCAGGAAACTACAGACCTGTTAGTTTGACCTCAGTGGTGGGGAAAATAATGGAATCACTTCTGAAAGAAAGAATTGTTGAGTACCTAGAGGCCAGCGGGGCACAGGACCCAAAGCAGCATGGACTCACAGCGGGAAGGTCATGTCAGACGAATCTAGTCAATTTCTTTGACTGGGTAACCAAAGTAATAGACTAGGGAGGGGCTGTGGATATGGCCTACCTAAACTTTAGCAAGGCATTTGACACAGTCCCGCACAAAAGATTAATCAAGTTAGCCAGCCTGGGAGTGGGTCCCAGGGTGGTAGCCTGGGTAGCAGACTGGCTGCACAACAGGACACAGAAGGTAATAGTGAATGGAACACATTCTGAAGATAGGGGGGTTACTAGTGGAATACCTCAGGGCTCAGTACTGGGTCCAGTCCTCTTTAACGTCTTTGTAGATGACATTGCAGAGGGTCTGGAAGGAAAGGTATGCCTCTTTGCAGATGACACAAAGATCTGTAACAGAGTTGATACACAAGGGGGGTAGAAAGAATGAGAAGGGACTTGGCAAGGTTGGAGGAATGGTCAGACACATGGCAACTTAGATTCAATGCAAAGAAGTGCAAAGTAATGCACCTGGGAAATAAAAATCCAGGAGAAGAGTACACAATAGCAGGGTAGGTACTAACGACAACAATAATGGAAAGGGATCTGGGTGTAGTCATATCAGATGACCTAAAGGTGGGTCAGCAATGTGAGAAGTCAGTAAGGAGAGCCAGGGGGTACTGGGATGCATAGGGAGGGGCATCACAAGTAGAAAGAGGGAAGTGGTTATCCCTGTATACAGACAGTTGGTGAGACCCCATCTGGAGTACTGCGTGCAGTTTTGGAGACTTCATCTACGCAAGGACATAGACTGGATGGAAGCAGTCCAGAGGAGGGCAACTAAAATGGTGCAGGGTCTACATCAGCAACCATATGAAGAGAGACTGAGAGAGCTTAATATGTATACTCTTGATGAAAGGAGGGACAGGGGGGACATGATAGAAACTTTTAAGTACCTTAAGGGAACCAACAAAGTCCAGGAGGGTAGCATCTTTCAGAAAAAGAGATGTGTAAGAACAAGGGGGCACAATTTAAAGTTAGAGGGGGGACGGCTCAGGGGTAATGTGAGGAAATTCTTTTTCACGGAGAGAGTGGTGGATGCATGGAACCGCCTTCCTGGAGAGGTTTTGGGGTCTAAAACAGTGGGGGAATTCAAACATGCATGGGACAGACATAAGGCAATTATAGTGGGGGGTTGCAGGAAGTAGGCTGTTGGTTATCTAGAATCTGCAGCTTATCCAATAGGTAGGGAAATGGGCAGACTGGGTGGGCCAAGTGGTCCTTATCTGCAAATCAAAGTCTTGTGTTCTATGTTTCTGTGTCCAGAGGAGGGCAACTAAAATGGTGCAGGGTCTGCACCAGAAGACACATGAAGAGAGACTAATGGAGCTTAATATGTATAGCCTCGAGGAAAGGAGGCGGGGGGACATGATAGAAACTTTCAAGTACCTCAAGGGAATCAACAAAGTCCAAGAGGGTAGCGTCTCTCAAAAAAAAAAAAAAAAAGGTGTACAAGAAATACAGGTTACTCATCTGTAACAGGAGTTCTAGGAATGGTATATGTTGTTCATCCACACTGTCTGGCAGGTTCCTTGCCACTTTAAATCTTGCCGGAAGCTCTTCAAGCTGGCTCCTCCCACCCACCCACCCCGGTGGTAAACTCAGGCTCCGCCCTACGACGCCAGATCTAGCTCCGCTGGAAGCCTGGCTAAAGGTCAAGGTCGGTGGGTTTATGTGGATGAACAATATATACCATTCCTAGAACTCCTGTTACAGGTGAGTAACCTATATTTCTAGGGACATGGCTGTGTTGTTCATCCACACTGTCTGGCAGACTCCTAGCAGTTCTCCGGGAGGAGGGAGGCAAGGCGCACACCCCCTACTTAGTAAATAATGATTGGAGAACCAAGGCCCCAAAACCAGCATCCCGGCGTGACTCAAGGTCGATGTGGTAGTGGGTAATGAAGGTGTGTGCTGACTTCCAGGTAGCAGCCCTGCAGATTTCCTGGATAGCGATGTCCCTGGAAGCAGCCACCAATGCAGCGGTATGGCGGGTAGAATGAGCTCTTATCCCTTCAGGAGGCTCCATGCCTGCCAACCTGTAGCAGAGATCTATGCAGGAGGTGACCCACCTGCCTATCGTCCGCTTGGCTGCAGGTCTGCCAGGTGCAGCTTCAGCGTAGGTGACAAACAGCTGGTGAACCTCTCCCCAAACTTCAGCCGTCCACTCCTTATAATAAGCGAGCGCTCTTCTAGGGTCCAAAGTAAGGAGCCTATATTTGGCCTCCGAGGTGTGATTGGGGTAGAACACTGGCAGAATCAACACCTGGTTAAGGTGAAACTCCGACACCACCTTCGGAAGGAATTTCGGGTTGGGGCGCAGGACAACCTTGTCCCTGTGGAAGACCAGATAAAGAGACTCGATGGAAAGCACCTGGAGCTCTCCCATCCTTCTGGCTGACGTGATAGCCACCAAGAAGGCGGTCTTCCATGACAGGTGAGAGATGCCACACCTGTGCATCGGTTCGAATGGCTTGCCCATGAGCTTAGCCAATACCAGCAGTAGATCCCACGGAGGTGGAGGGTCTCGCACCGGAAGGGATATTTGATCAAGGCCTTTGAAAAAGCACCCCACCACCTTCTCCTGCGCCACCGACTGCTCCCGGCCCACGCCCGGTAAACAGAGATGGCTGCCAGGTGCACCGTAAGGGTCGTCGACTGAAGCCCTTGCTGAGAAAGGGACCACAGGTAGTCCAGGATGCTAGCCAAGGAACAGGAGGAAGGGTCCAGGCCCTTGCCCTGACACCAAATGAAGAATCTCTTCCATTTAAAGGCGTAGTATTTTCTGGTCGACTCCTTACGGGATGCCTCAACAACATTGAGGACCTCATCGGAAAGACCCAAGGCTTGGAACTCTAGCCGCTCTGGAACAGGCCACCAGGTGCAATGATTGAAGGTCTGGGTGGAGTACCTTCCTCTGATTGACTGAGATGAGGTCTGGGCGGGCTGGAAGCCGCCTCGGGAGCCTGGAGCTGAGACTGAGGAGATCTGTATACCAGAACTGGCGGGGCCAGTCTGGGGCTACCAGAATCACCTGCGCCTTGTCCCTCCTCGCCTTGAGGAGCACCTTATGGATCAAGGGAAATGGGGAGTCATAGAAGAGGCCGAGGATCCATGGCCTCGAGAAGGCATCCCCCTGCAGCGAGCCCTGCTGAGGGGGGCGGGCATGAAGCAGTCTCAGCTTCGCATTCTCCCTGGAGGCAAACAGGTCCACCTGAGGCATGCCCCAGTGGGAGAACAGATCTTGTACTACTTCCGGCAGGAGAGATCACTCTTAGGACGCAGCCCCATCCGGCTTAGGGCATCGGCCAGAATGTTTGAGGCTCCTGCCACATGGATGGCAAGGAGATCCGCCTCCAGGCTGCGCACGAGGGACCAAGTGCGGAGAGCTTCCCTGCACAGAGGCATGGAGCGTGTCCCGCCCTAGCGGTTTAGGTAGTACATGGTCGTGGTATTGTCCATCTGGACTTTGACCACTTGACCCCATACAAACAGAGCAAAGGCGGTGAGGGCTAGATGAACCGCTTGAAGCTCCAGCAGGTTGATGTGGCATTGGGACTCCCAAGGGGATCAGAGGCCATGCGCTCTGTGCTCCCCCAGATGGGCACCCCAACCCATCAGAGAGGCATCGGTCGATAGAGAGACTGTAGGCTCGGGGCGGACAAACGGGATGCCCTCCTGCAGATGAGCTGGAACGATCCACCACTGAAGAGCGTTCCACATCTCCTGAGTCACTGTCACTAGCTGATCCAAAGGATCGGAGCGCTCTGACCATTGGCGGGCCAGCCCCCATTGTAGGGGACGCATGTGCCAACTGCCCAATGGACCACGCTGGTGCAGGCCGCCATGAGGCACAGGAAGTCCCAGGCAGGGCGCAGTTGCCCAGACTGAAATGACTGGGCAAGGGAGGAAAGAACCTCGGCCCTGTCTGCCGGGAGCTGTGCTCTGGCTCGAAGAGAGTCGTGCTCTACCCCGATGAATTGTATCACCTGCTTTGGCACGAGTTCCGACTTGGCCTCATTGATAAGGAGGCCAACTTGAGAGCAAACCTGGAGTGACAGATCCCTGGACTGCTCCACTTCCATTCTGGAGGAGGCCGAAGGGCATGGCCTGGAACTCGTAGAGGGACCCCTCTGCCCTGAAGCGGAGGAATCTCTGGTGGGACGGATGGATTGGGACATGAAAGAACATGTTCTGGAGGTCCAGAGAACAGAACCACACGCCTCGTTCCAAGGATTGAATGATCTGAGCCAGAGTGACCATCCTGAAGGTTCGAGACCTTAGGAACCTGTTCAGGTCGTCCAGGTCTAGAATAGGGTGCCAGCCCCCCCCCCGGTCCGTTTCAGGGCCAGGAAATACCTGGCCACAAACCCTGGGCTTGGTGGAGGATCCACCTCCTTTTCGAGGAGCAGGGCAATGTCTGCTCGACGAGCTGATGGGAGGCTGTGGACCCCGTAACGCCCCCCCCCCCGGTGGGGTGACGGCTCAGAAGGGCAGGGCCTGCTCGAACTCCAGAGGCAGACTTTTCTATCACCTCCACACCCAGCGTCAGTGATAGCGACCAGGCGGAATGGAAGTGGCGGAGCCATCCCCCCACGGGGGGGGCAATTAGGCCGGGGGCGACACCCCTGATGTTAGAGGAAGCTGCAGGCTGGGCTTTGGGGTGCCAAGTGCAAGCCTGCTCACCCTGATGCTGGTGTTGCTGGGCCGGACGTGCCGCAGGGGCAGAAGGTCGAAAGGACTTATGTTGCTAGGAGTCTGCCAGACAGTGTGGATGAACAACATAGCTATGTCCCTAGAAAGACAGGTTACTCACCTGTAACAGGAGTTCTAGGAATGGTATATGTTGTTCATCCACATGACCCACCCGATACTGGGCAGATTTGGAGGAGGGACCGGCCGAGGGACCTCCTTGGCCTTTTCCTCCCTGCTTCCTGTTAGAGGAAGCCGCAGGCTTGGCTTTGGGGTGCCAAGTGCGAGCCTGCTCACCCTGATGCTGGTGTTGCTAGCCGGACGTGCCGTAGGGGCAGAAGGTCTAAAGGACTTATGTTGCTGACGACGGCCCTTTTCCTTCTGAGCGGAGGTGACAGAGTCCGGGGTCGCGTTGGACTTTTCGATCCTCTGGAGGTGGCCTTCCACTCCAGAGCCGAACAGGGGGACGTCTGCCAATTTGTGCTGGGTATCTGCCGTAAAGGTGGATATCCTTAGCCAGGCTGTGCGGCACATGGCCACTGCGGCCGCTATTGATCGGGCACAGGAGTCTCCAATGTCTAGAGCCGTTTGGAGCTGCTGTTTCACCACTGCCCTTCCCTGATTCCTGCATCTGCTTGACAGTAGTCTGCAGGTCGGCTGGGAGATGAGGGATCACCTCATCCAGGGAGCCCATGAGGGCGTGGGAGAAGTGCGCCATCAGAACGGCCGAGCTGGCCTGGTGGAGGCCGAGGGAGGATGCAGCGTACACCTTGCTCCCGGCATAGTCCAGCTTTTTGGACCCTTGTCGGGGGCTTATCCACATTCCTAGTGTTCCCGGAGCGCTGGAAAACGCTATTGGTGACCAACCCCTACGCAAAGGGGTGTTCCGAAATACCGGACAAAGAGCTGGTAGGGATCGCATACTTCCTGGCTGAAGGCGCAGGACAGGAAGCCAGCCGCTGCCAAAGCTCCAAGGCTGGGCCAACAATGGCTTCAGCCACCGGAAAGGCCTCCTTGAGAGAATCCCCTCGGTCCAGTATCTCCGTGAGGGGATACTTGGCCCGCTTGGATATGGGCTCGAGCTGCATCCCGGTGGACTTTTGAGATGAGCCGAAGCAGACCCATGAACGATGATGGGTTCTCGTCCATCGACTGCCCCCCGGAGGACTCCAGGTCAAGGGTCCTGGAAAACAGGGAGGAGTTGTCAGGCTCCGAGGAGTCTGCGAAGAGCTGCCTAGGGCCTGAGCCACCCTCCACCTGCCGAGGATGGTCGGGAGTGAGGGTGACAGACTACCGGTTGGGCAGACCCTGACCTGACCGAGAGTCCTTGGTCGGAGCCCCCGATTTCGGTTGTGGAGGCGGAGGTTCCACCACAATCAGTGGGGCAGCTGGTTTCAGCTGAACAACCGGCCCAGGCTTGGGCACCTCGACCACCGCGAAGGGTTGTTTCGGCCTTTCGGGTGACAGCCACTTAATGGCTAGGGAAGGTGACGGCATTGGCTTGTTCCCAGACAAAAGCAGCTGCTGCCACATTAAGTCCTCATAGCGTCGACGCAATTTGCGCTGAAGCCTCTTTTCTTCCGAGGAGGAAGACAAGGACGCGCGGCGCCGCCACTTAACTCGGTGCCGAGACCTAGACCGCCGATGTCTGCGGGATCGGCTGGACCGAGACCCTCGGTGTTTCCGAGGGTGGGTCTGGGAGGGAGTGGGGGCACCCGCTCCTCCCTTGGTACGAGAACCTTGACCGGGGACTCCAGCACAGGAGGCGCAGGCAAGTCCTCAGTTTCCACCGGGGGAACCAGTGATGAAGGGTTGTCTGCTTCACCAGTCGACAGCCCATCCGGGTCAAGAAAAATCTCGACCGCGTCGACGGGTGTCTCGGCCGGCTGACCTGACGGGGACACCGTGAAGGAAGCAGCCATAGCTGCAATCTCGACCAAAGTCGAGTGTTGATTGTCTGGGGAAGGGGACCTCTCCCACTCCCACGAATGTCGATGGTGGGACTTACCCTTTGAGTCCTTCTTTTTTAACCAAGAAGAGTGTCCCGATGGCCCCTCGCTCTTAGTGGAGAGGGATTGGCAAAGCTCCTTAAAAGAAGCTGTGTAGGAGGATCCCAGAGAGAGAGAGAGAGCCGGATAAATGCCACAACTGAGGAAGATGAGGATGCGGCCTGGGCCGCCGCCGCCTCCTCGAGGGCGATCATCTGTTCGAGTTGCTCAGCCGAGCCAGCCGCCGTGGACACCGTCCAGCGGGCCTCCTTGGACTTCACCGGCAGATAATGCTTCTCGGGGTGCCCAGGTTGTAGCCGGGCAGCGTGGTCTTCAAGGACGTTGGACGAAAAAGATCTACACAACTTGCAGGCCTGCGGGTCGTGATCAAGGCCGAGACAGTAGACGCACGTGGAGTGCGGATCCGTCCTGGACGACATCTGCCCGCATGGGCACCTCCGAAAACCGGGAGTCGATTTTTTTCCATCGCAGCCACGAGGGAGGAATTTGACCGAAATCTTGAGAATTTTAAAACTATTTTCGGGCCAAGTGAAGAGTTAGGATCCAGTCTATATGCAGAGCGTTAAGGAGGGAACCTGAGCTTCCATGTAGTTCTGTACCGGGGTTGGAGCTAGAGTTTACCACCCGGTGGTGGAGGAGCCAGCTTGAAGACCTTTGGCAAGATTTAAAGCTGCAAGGAACCTGCCAGACAGTGTGGATGAACAACATATCCATGTCCCTAGAACAAGCGGGCATAATTTGAAGATGGGGGGGCTCAGAGGTAATGTAAGGAAGTATTTTTTCACAGAGAGGGTTGTGGATGCATAGAACGGCCTTCCAGAGGAGGTTGTGGAGTCAAAAACAGTGGTTGAATTCAAACATGCATGGGACAGTCATAAGGCAATTCTAGGGGGTTGGGGTAGAAAGAAGTAGGCTGCTGGTTAACTAGGATCTGCAGCTTATCCATTAGGTAGGGAAATGGGCAGACTGGGTGGGCCAAGCGGTCCTTATCTGCCGTCAAATTCTGTCTCTGTGTAAGAGACAGAAAAGGAGAGAATAGAGCAAAGTCTTGCATTTAACTCTTTCCGAATAACAAATGGGACAGGACCTTACTTAACCTTGTCACATGCAGCTTTAGCATCTGGTGAAAAGATGAAGTTTATCCTCACTGATCCCAGTGGGGCTGGAGGGGTACCCCACCAGGACAGAAGGGGTAAATTACTACAGAGCACATATTATTTCCATTGTCCTCACTCTGGCAGTTCCACTTATGATGAGCAGATAATGTTTTGCACCTCTTGACAGAAAGAAAGCTAACGGCTAGGCCAAGTTACCGTCGGCTAGAACAGTTTCCCCAGTGGCTAAGATAGCTGGAGAGTCTTATGAGCAGCTGTCACACTCCAACCCACAAACTGCTGTTCACCAGAAACGAGAAGCCATGTTTTATTTTTTGTATCTAACTGGAAATTACCAGTTTTAGTCTCCGGGAAAAACAGGCTGTTTTTAGAATATATGACCATTTTTTGCCAAACCCATTAGCTAGAAAATTCTTTTTGAGTTCTCTGTAAAGTTTTAACCAGAGACTGTCACTGTAAGAAGGGAGGTCTCACTGCAGAGGGGGTCTGAGGGAACTTAAGAAGATGGCTGCCATCTGAGTTGGATATGAAGCTGAAGGGGCTGATTGACTCCTGGTTTAATTTGGGGCTCTTTGCACAGTGAGCATGTTCACCGATACCCCACTGAACTTTGAATCAGACTGGACTTCTCCCCTTTGTATTGGTGTTTTCTTGGTATAGTTTTACACAATATGGTACTATAATTGGTCATTGCTCCCAGCCCTGGAGTATAGAGTTCCGTTTTCCCTTCTTATTTTGGACTTAAGCAATGCAGGACTGGTTTTATTGTTCACAGTATGTTTATGTGAGTTATGCCATTTAAAGGGAGGTTCAGTATTAAATTCAGTATTAGTTTTTTGCTGGAATTGTAGGGAGAAGGTGGACATTGCTGTTTTTTTGAGCCGGTTGCTACTATTCTTATGGTTAGTTTTATATTTGTTTACATCTGTGTAGTGCAACATTAGCAGCCTGTATCTTTATCTTTGTGGTGGGCTTATTGGAGGGGCTATCCTTTGTTATGGAGACTGGCTATGGCTATAGCATGGTCTCTCTGGGATATCACTGGCTGGACTGGCCATTTATTTTTGTGTTTTTTTTTTTTTTTTTTTTGTTCCCCATTGGGTCTGTACACTATTTGTAGCCGGAGATCGTCCCTGTAAGGCTCTGTGCTGCTATAAACCTATGTAAACAATTTTGCAGCTCTTGACTGCAGTAAATTTGTGATGGTCTCTCCTCCCGTGGTACCTGATGGGAGATTGATCGGCTTATCCTTATGTATTTTTTGTATGTTGTTGTTCTGTACATTGACTGTATCCCTGTGTATATGTTAACGTTTATAAGTTTTTATCTGAAACTTATAAATAAATAATTTAAAAAATGTACATTGCTCACCTCTAACTTTAGTTCTAGAGGTGATATACAGTTCACATCCACACAACCCGCCCAGCCTCCCCTGGCAGTGTGGCACCCAGTTCCCTGCTTCCAGCGTGCAAAGATCTGATGTCATGGAGTGGAGCTGGGGGATATACCACCTGAGTGGTAGGAGTAGATTTGCTTAAAGAGATTCGATTTATATCAGTGTACTAGTGGAACTGCCAGAGTGTGGATGTGAACTGTATACTACCCCTAGAACTACAGTTACAGGTGAGTAACCTACGTTTGCTGGCTAAACATGTTTTGATAAGGTTTTGTAGCTATACAAGGAAAACACGTTAAAAAGTACCTGCATTTTGTTGTCTGTTTTTACTTTCTGTATCTTTTTGGAAATTGTGAATTGAAATATTATTTTTCTTTACCCCTTTGTAGATGAAAGAAGCGAGACTGACTTGTTGAAAAGCCTTGAAGAGAAGCACCTGGGCATACCTGATGTTTCATATGAACCAGGGCTAGATTTAGAAATTGATTTTCCTAGAGGTATAAACATCTCTTTTCTTACACAGTTCTAGTTAAAAAGGTCTTAGTAAAAGAAAAAGTACACATAATGTCAAGAAAGCCTTTCATTTATGCAGTGATCAGTATTATTGAATGGCAGGTTAAGATTACGATTTTTTTTGAAGTCATCCTATGTTTTTCAGTTCTGGATCTGCCCGACAGCACCTACTCTGCCCAGTCACTGACATTCTTACGGACTTCCCTGTTATCCACCACTTAGCTGAACCCTTTGGGTGGGTGGACAGCTGGGTTGGTCATGTGAGAGTCTTTGTAGCGGTCCTGGCTAGGGGCAGCCCACCATCCATTTTCCTGATTTTCTTCCTTGTGCTGGAGCGTCAAGACGTGTATGCCATCCTGTGTCACTGTAAACCACCTCCTTATTAGTGTGCACTACCGCTGTGCTGCTGCCCAGCCTCTGCCAGGTTGCTTTCACTGCAGTGAGAATTGGCGTCCTGTCTCCCTGAGGTAGGAGGGCTGCCATCTAGCGCTTTATCTCCCTTATCCTGCTGAACGACCCATGTCTGTTTCTGAACCTAGATCTCCGGCATGGAAGGTTGCAGTGCAACCATGCCTCCAGTAGGCCAGCCTAAGATTGTTAATTTCTATTAGTTTCATTTAATTTAGGTATAATACAGGTTGCTCATTTCTTTTTGCCTCTCCCCTCTCCCCCCAAACAAGGGAAAAAATTGGATACAGCCGCTGTTACACTCTGGTTTAACATAACCTCACTGTAGTACTAGGTTAGGTTCTCATAAACTTCCTCCCCTGTATGCTACTCCCAAGTGTATTAAATACTATTTTCCCTCTGGGGGATGACCTGGCCTTTGGTTGGGACAGCGATAGCGCTGTACTGAGGAGTCTTAAAGAATGGATTTCTAAACTGGAACAAATGTAGAAGCCGGTTTTCAGATAACTTTTGATCTTCGAGGACATTTTCTCCATTGGGCCACACCTTTGGAACTGAAAGCTGTCAGCGTCTGGACCACTTGGAAACTTTTACTAGCCAGTGGCTGTGAAGGTTAGTGGGTGAGACAGATGCACAAACAGAGGATTATGGTGCAAAACACAAATTGCGATATTTATTCCAAATAAAAAAATAAAATAAATGTACAGAAAAAAATAAGGAATTAGTGTTTTATTTCTGTAGAAAAGTTAACAAGATTCCAGGCTTAGCTTCAGCCAAAACAGGTTCCACGTACATGAAAACTCGCATGTACTTCCGGATGCTTCCTCTCCACAGGTCGGTTCTGCAGTAGGGTTGATGCACAAGGAGGCATGGGAAGGATGAGAAGGGACTTGGCAAGGTTGGAGGAATGGTCAGAAGTATGGCAGCTTGGATTCAGTGCAAAGAAGTGCAAAATAATGCAGCTGGGAAACAAAAACCTAGGGGAAGATTATATAATTGGGAGGGGGGGTAGTAACAGCAAAATTGGAAAGGGACCTGGGGGTAATCATATCAGATTACCTTAAGGTTGGCAAGCAATGTGAGAAGGCAGTAGGGAGGGTAGGGGGGATACTGGGGTGTATAGGGAGAGGCATCACCAGCAGAAAACAGGAAGTTGTTATACCCCTGTACAGACAGTTGGTGAGACCCCATCTGGAGTTCTGCGTCCAGTTCTGGATACCCCGTCTCCACAAGGACATAGACAGGATGGAGGCAGTTCAGAGAAGAGCAACTAAAATGGTGCAGGGTCTGCAAGAGAAGCCATACGTGGAGAGACTAAAGGAGCTTAATATGTATACCCTTGAGGAAAGGAGGGAGAGGGGGGACATGATAGAAATGTTTAAGTACCTCAGTGGAATCAACAAAGTCCAAGAGGGTAGCATCTTTCAGAAAGAGATGTGCAAGAACAAGGGGACACAATTTGAAGATAGAGGGGGGACGGCTTAGGGGCAATGTGAGGAAGTATTTTTTCACAGAGAGGGTTGTAGATGCATGGAACAGCCTTCCTGAGGAGGTTGTGGGGTCTAAAACTGTTGTAGAATTCAAGAATGCAAGGGACAAACTGTCACAAACCCACTCAGCAGGTCAGGCCCTCTACTCCCAAAGTGCCAACCTCTGAGCGTGGTCTTGTGAACAGTGTAATAGACAAGGTAACTCTCTTGTCTGTTTTTGTGCGTTCGGTTCAACCTTTGATCTCAAGTTCTGGAGAGATTCAAACTGTTAACCTCTTGCTAGCATACCCAGAGGTAGGCTTTTATACCTGCCTCTGAATGACATCAGCATCATGTGATCCGCCTTTATTTCTTAGTTTCTAAATAAACACATACAGGCTGACATTTCCCTCATAATAAAACAATATGCATATTAAAACAGGATACAGCATTCCAAATATACGTAAACCATTTAGCATATCCCTTTACTTTCTTAATAAAGAAATATACAGGCTAAATTGGAATAAGTCCCTCCTACTCAAGTGACATCACTCAGACTTCCACAGTACAAAAAGCTGTCTATTTGGCCTGCCAGCCCCTTAAGAAGTCCCCTACAGTATTTTGATTGCTTTAATCCCCACTTGATACCACACCAAAACGCTGCAAGAGAGGTCTAGTAAGGAACATTTTTTTATCCACTGTTTCTGGTTGATCTTACTTAGAGAGGTTTCCTGCAGTAAGTCTTTACACACAGAACTGCGCCCCTGGGCGTCACTTGATCAGGCGTCAGCGTGACAGTATACAGGGGGCAGTCCCCATGCCCGCCCTCAAGTTCTTTCCTGCTGTCAACCTGAACTCGTCAGATCCTCGCGGTGAACTAGCTCAGTCTGCCATTTCTTTATAGTGCAAGTTTTTTGTCCCTTTTTTCCATTAGTCTCAAGTGTATGTCTTTGCGTAAATCGAAGAAAAGGTGCTAGGTGCCCAAATCCCACATGGGGATCACCAGTCTTGCTGCATTCTCTGCCTGGGTCCCAAACAGTTGGTCGCAGATTGCAAGATCTGCCAGACCTTTAACCAGGCCACATGCACCTGTCGCCAGAAGGCCCTCTGTGCTCACCTTTTAAAGCGTCACCTGGCATCGATGGAAAAAGAGCTCCAGGAACTGAGAGAAGATGCTTCTTCACCCACTCCCGAGAAAAAGCAAAAAGAGAAGAAGCACCGGTATCTGGATCGTCCACAATCTCCTCATCATCAGACAGCTGATGACACAGTGGGTGAGGCCTCCACAGCAGTGAGTACCCCACCTTCAGGGTCTCCATCTGTTTCAGCGGATTGTACACCTTCTCCCCCTCCTGCTTTGGTCAGCGGGCAGTCAGGGGGTTCCTCTCCGCAGGATTCTTCGGGTCCTATCGTAGACTGTTTTGCTAAGTCTCCCCCAGTTCTGCCCTCAGGAGCGCGGCCCTGGGTGCTCTGCCTGACTACAGCCAGACCGCCTCCTGTAAATTGGTAATCTGCTCAGACGCCCGCCTGGTCTTTGCCAATAAGTTGCAGGGTTTTATTTAACTCTAAAAATGGATTAGCGTTTTGCTCATAAAAGTGCTAAAACATTGTGAAAATGCATAGCACTTGCCTCACTGTGTTTAACAAACATAACACTTCCAGAAAACCTATATAAATACTTTCTGTACAGTTAGTATTGTCCCAAGAAAAAAACTGCTAATCTATTTAAACCCTGAGTTGGTAGTCTGCTTGCTCGGCGGGTGCCCTCCCATCAAACACCCTTGTGGACTCAGACGTCATGCAGGGCGAGCCTCCAGGCCCTCCTTCGTCCCATGAGGGTTTTCTTTCACGGATCTTATTGACTGTGCCCAACACCTAGTTTTCCTCAGCCAAGGAATTGAGTGTGGCTGTCCAGGAGACCTCTCCTGCATCGGGCCCTCCTCCTGAGAGTCCAAGCATCTGGCTGGATGAGGCGATGGGGCTCTCTATTCCTTTGTCTCCCTCGCCTCCCTTAGACCAGACGGGTCATTTTCACCCCCCGATGCCAGGCCACTCCCTGGTCCATATACCAATTCCTGACATGTACCAGGACTTTCCTGCTCCAGTGCCAGAGCTACCTTCTGGCCTATCCGGGGTCACAATAGAGACCCCAGGCCTGCTGACGGACCCTATCCCACCCAGTGGTCCCTCAGCACCACCTATCCCTGGACCCTCTGCCCCTTCTCCATTGGGTCCTTCTGGTCATTATCCCAGCTGTCCGTCACCCCAGTATAGAAACATAGACTTTGACGGCAGATAAGGACCGCTAGGTCCATCTAGTCTGCTATCTAATCTAGTATCCACATTATCTGATGCTAGGAGGGCCGTCGCCAGGGTACCCAGTGCCGGGTCACTACTACCAGGGATACCAACTGTACCTGTATTCGTACCAGCGTCCTGGCCTCCCTCCTTATTCTGCAGGTACCAGCCTCCGCCACCACCTTTACCTCCACAGCCAGTACCACCCACTACTATTCCGGCCTGGTCGCAGAATGCAAAATCCCAACTCTTGCAAGAACTGGGACAACCCCATATGGTCGTGGTTCCCACCCCGACCCATAGGATTGTTACTCGAAGCCCCCCCGCCCCCGGCCGGGCGTCCGATAGGAGTTCGGGGCAGGCATTTCTTGGAGCCCTCGGGAGCAAGGGTCCCAGACGTCACACCTCTACCCGGCAGACTGGAGTCCTCTGACTCATTGATTCGGACCCAGAATCTGTTGGTGACTCGGAACCGCACTCCCCCATTGCACTCCAGCCCAAGGAGTCCCCTAAGTCTCCGCTGGAGGATCCATCCTTCGCAGAACTCCTAAGGTCCATCAAACAGGCCTGTGGCTGTGTGTCTCAGGAGTTGAACCCCAAGAGGAGACGTCTGGCAGAGCACCTAGACCTCACCAGCCTCAATCCCCTCCCTATTCATTCCCCCATGGACAGGGCTGCATAAGGATCTAACCTCCACAATTTGGCAATAGCTGTCCTCTATTCCAGCTGTCTTCAAAAAAAGCTGACAGAATATATCACCTCCCGGAAGGGGTTGGTCATCTATCCAGTCAACCAAAGGCCGACTCCATGGTTATCACTGTGGCCCATGACAGGTCTGCACTGCCAAAACACCTGAGTGCTTCTCCGGTGGATAAAGAATCCTAACAAATGGATCAATATGGATGCAAAGTCTATTCTTCATTGACCTGCGCCATCCGGTCATTAAACTGTAGCCCATATGGCGTCCTTCCAGAAGTCTGCATTGTCCGACTTGGAGAAGGACTTGCAGGAGATTCCGGATGAGGACCTCAGAAATCTGCTGCTGGAGAAGGTAAGACTGAATAAGGCTTCTTGCCGCCATGCTTTAAGGGTCACTTATGATATGGTCGATTCAGTGGCCCGTTGCACTGCCACAGACATTTGCTTAAGGCGCCTGGCTTGGCTTCATCTTGTGGGACTGGCGCAAGATGTCCAGAACACCCTCCTGGATACCCCCTTTAGGGGTTCCTTCCTGTTTGGGAGAAGCTCAAAAGGACATAATCATGAAGCTACAGGAGAGCGGAATGTTGCTTAAGGACATATGCTGTATGTACCGCTTGGGACAAAAGTCCAAGCAGTCTTTTCATCGCCGTCAGAAAAGGTGGAACAGGCAGAACCAAAGTAGGTGACAGGGTAAGCATCAAACCACCGGTTCTGGCTCCCAGACCCCTCAGGCAAAATCCCAAATGACCGCCGGAGGTAGAAAAGTGGCACTCCCCTCTACATCCTGACATGAGGGGTCCCTCCTCCCCCATCCACATCTCCTGAGGAATCAGTAGGGGGCCGGGGTGGATGGTTCGTCCTCCATCTGGAAGGTGGAAGACTGTATCCGAAGATGCTTGGATCCTATAGCTAGTTTATTTATTTATTTAGTTTTTGTTTATCGGGTAAGTGCCCTACCCAGTTGATGACTATTTTCAGGCACGACCCGGGAGAGTACAAGACAATACATACAGAGGGTGTTTACGATAGACAGTACAGCTTGTATGGAAATAATGTGTTTGGACAGTAAGGCAAAGTACTTGGCATGATGCTTAAGTAGCTAAAATAGCTGTGATGGCACGGATACAAGTAAAACAGCATTGGTCAGCACAGTATACAGCAAACGCAGTAAGAGTATAGCAGTGTAACTTCAGATGCAGGTTATCCCATGCGGGAGTACGGTTCTACAGGTAGACATAAAGTATAACAAGCAGGAGAGAAACAGGCATAGGCAAGTAGGGAGATGAGAGAGAGAAAGGGGAGAGGAGAGAGGGGGTGTAGTGTATGGGGTTAGGGGTTTAGATGTAGCAGGAGATTTGGATTGTGGAGTGGAGATAGGTGTGGGGCAGGGATTAATTGGCACAGTCAGGTAGGGTTGAAACAGGTACACCGTTCAGCAGTAGCTAGGTAGTGTTGTAGCCCACTTTTAAAGTGGTAGTGGGATGTAGATTGCCTTAGGTCCAGTGGCAGCATATTCCACATCTGGGGGGCAGCATGCCCGAAGGCCCCGGTGCCTTTGGTGGTGTGACACCTGGGTACCCTTATTAGTGATTTATCTATTGACCTCAATCCACGGTTTGAGGTGATGGGACGTAATAGCTCAGCCAGTGATGCTGGGGTTTCCAGCCTAATTATGGAGTCAGATTGACAGCCGAGATGGTATTGTCTGGTTGCAGAGGGGGGGAGCCAGCCTAGGTCGCTATACAGCTGGCATCGATGCTTGAGCCGAGGGGACCTAGATACATAACGACAGACATTATTATAGGCGACGTCCCATTTGTAGTGCTAATTTGTGGGCAGCAGCCAGGATAGGCGCACAGTAAGTAAGGGTTGGGAGAAGGATCCCCCTGGCAATGGCTAGCTTAGCAGAAGGCGTTAACACATAACTTGTTCTGTAGGCGGCACCCAGTTTACAGTTAACTGTTTTGCAGGTTGATTGAATGTGGAGGTTTAGGTCCAGAGATTGGTCAAGCAAAACCCCAAGATACCGAAATGGGGTGACAGCTTCCAGTGTGTTCCCATCCAGGTCGAGTACCCTCAAGGGGGAGGGGCAGGATCTTAGTTTGGGGGCGAAGCCCAGGGGCATGGCTTTAGTTCTGTGTTTATTTAGGACCAGCCGATGGTTGCTCAGCCAGTTTTGAATACTGTTGTAGGCCGTGGTCAGAGACAAGTTTAGGTAGTTGATGTTATTAGAGCTGGCATAGATGACCAGGTCATCAGCATAGAGGAGAGAGGAGCAAGTTGAGATGTTTATGAAGAGGGAAAAAAGAAGAGGTCCCAGAATGGATCCTTGGGGACTCCAACGCTGACCCCGACTGCAGATGCTTCAGGGTTGGGCTGGGGGCTCATCTGGAGACCCACAGGACTCAAGGGCTGTGTTCTCAGTCAGAACTTTCCTTGCACATAAACATGTTGGAGATGAGGGCAGTGCTGTATGCTCTTCAGGCCTTCCAGCACTTAATCTTCCAGGGCCCACTATTAGTCTGGTAGGACAATTTGTATGTCGTCTGGTACCTCAAAAATCAAGGGGGCACTCACTTGTATCCCTTTTGCTGGAAGGCGATGCAGGTGTGGAATTGGGCAGTTCTACATCGAATACACTTCACAGCGGGCCATGTTCTGGGCATGCAAAATGTCCTAGTGGACAGTCTGTCATACCAGAGTAAGTGCCCATGAATAGGAGCTCGAACAATGGTGGTCGAACTCATATTCGACCTATGGTATTGGATTTGTTCTCCTTCCCATTCAACGCAAAACTATGCAGGTTTTGCTCGCTCACTCCTGAGCATGGTGCTTTTCCTTTGCTGGACAGGGACATTTTGTATGCCTTCCTTCCCTTTCCAGTTCTGCAGAGGGTGCTGCTCAAGCTGCAGGTGGAAAGGGCTCACATGATTCTGATCACCCATATTGGCCTTGCCAGACATGGTTCCTGCTTCTTCAGCAGCTTGCAGTGGAGGCCTCGGTTACCCTGCCCCTCTGTCACGATCTCCTGACTCAGGAGGGGGGCATGCTGGTCCACCCAGGGCTGAAGTCCCTTAACCTTCACGCGAAGCACCTTCTGACATAGTTGCACTGCGCTATGGAGTCTCCTCCAGAGTGGCTTAATTCCTTGTGGAGACTAATAAACTTTCCATGAGGACGACTTATCCTATGAAGTGGAAGTGTTTCTCCATTTGGGCCACTTCAAAGAGTTGGTGACCTTTTCTCTTGTCCTGTTCCTCAGATCATGGAGTACTGGCTGCATCTCTCCGACCTGGGCTTGTGTTGCTCTTCACTGAAGGTTCACCGGTCTGCTGTCTCTGCCTACCACACCTGGGTGGAAGGCAAAGCTGTGGCTCAGTTGGAGGTCTCCAAAACTTTCCTGAAAGGGATCCTCCACCTGAAACCCCCGGTGCACAACCCTGCACCTCCTTGGGATCTGAATTTTATTTTAGAGAAACTTACCCTGCCTCCTTTTGGATCGGCTGGTAGTTACGATATGAGCTATTTGTCTTGGAAAGTGCTCTTTTTAGTTGCAGTTACTTCTGCTCAAAGGATTTCTGAGCTTCAGGCCCTGATGTGTAAGTAGCCTTATTTGATTTTCCACAGAGACCCGGTGGCTCTGCATACCAGTCTTCAGTTTTTACTGAAAGTGGTTCTGAGTTCACGTTTAATCAGTCTATTCTACTAGCAGTATACTACCCTTAGTATTCCTATTAGGGGGAGGCAGTTCTGCATATTTAGATGTTCACAGAATTTTACGTCACTACATGAACCGTACAAAGTCTGTCCAGAAAGTGGATCAGCTTTTTGTTTCTTTTGCACCCGAGAGAGGGTACAGCAGTTTTCAAACTGTGTTTGTCCAAGTCGTTGGCAAACTGCATGGAGTTCTTTTACCAGAAGCATGGTAAGACCCTTCCGGGGGTTAAGTGACATTCTACTAAAAGCATGGCTGCTTGTACTGCTTGGTTTAGGAATGTGTCTGCCGCTGACATCTGTGTGGCGGCCACTTGGAGTTCCACCCATACTGTCACCAAACATTACAGTCTGGACATTACCTCTAGGTGCAGGGCTGGTTTGTACTAGCTGTCCTCCAAGGATTTCTGTCCTAATCTCTCTGCTTCTCTGCAGACTTTTCCTGCCACCCGTGTTTCGGTTCTTTCTGATTCACACTGCTTGGGACTTCGTTCTCAAGGTTATTAAAACAACATGAAGTCTTGCTGTATTCTGACTATTGCAGTTAGGTCCTGCCTTTCAACTGCCCCGGAGAACAAAGGGTTAACTTATCTATGCCTTGCATAGAACGTTCATCACGAGCTCGGTTGAAGCCCTTGTCTGTTGTTTAAACTGCAAGAGTCCGATTCTTTACTCCACCTCACTGAACAGTTGCTTCGGAGATTTCTCCTACTGCTCGGTTCAAAAGATGGTTGAAGTGTCGGTTTTCGGTCGGTTTCTACTGAATTGTTATTTCTGCATAGTCGGTTCAAGTCTCTATCTGTGGTACCGTGAGTACTAGATAGGTTTTTGTTCTATTTTCTGTGTGGAACTTGTAAACTGTGGATCGGTTCGGCTGAACCAATCAATTTGAGGTAAAAAAAACTTGTGCTTTACTTTAGTGTGTGGTTACCAGTCCGTATCGGTTCTTAAAAAAACGGATTTAATTACGTCTTTTTCCAAGACCCATGACACGGTCAGGAACTGATACGGGAGTCTTGCTTGACGGATTGCCGAAAAAAGGGTAAGTTTTTGGTTAGGTTGGCCATGTCTGAGAAACCCAAGAAAAAAAACGGGCCCACTGGGTTTCAACACTGCAGTGTGTGTGGGAGGTCTCTGCCAAGGCTGATCCCCACACCACCTGTGTTTATTGTCTGGGGTTTGACCACCTCGATTCAGACTGCCAAATTTGCAAGAATTTTCCCAAATCTACCCTGGAAAAGAGATTAGATAGACTGAGGGAAAGGGAGGCCGAGAAGTCCGCTGACCCGGATGGCCAGCCTGGTTCGGTTCCGACCAAACCAGAAGGAGTGCCCTCTGACCAGGGCGATACTTTTTTTGGCAAAAGGAAAGCCGATTCCGAGGAGTCACTTCCGAGAAAAAGAAAAGACAAATTGACCGGTTTGGACCCAGAATCTCATACTCCGACCGCCGATGAGATAGCCAAGGCTATTAGGATTGTGCAATCGCTTAGTTCAGTTCCAGCCGAACCAGCACCATCTGGCAGGGGTTTGGTTCGGTCACTTTCCCCGGTTCTGGATTATACTTTGGAAGAATTTTATGAACCGGAGTTTGAGGAGGAGGGAGAGTATGAGGATGATTATGGTGATGGTAAAAGTCTGGATGTGCCTATTGACCCGGACATCTCCCCAGACAGACCTTCAGGTGTTTCTCCTCCTAGGCTTTGAGTCCCCATTCACACTACATGTTCTGCAGAAAGGTGGCTGATGCCCTCCAGCTTCTTGTGGAGGAAGCAGTAGAGGATCAGGAAGAGCCTGATTATATTGAGGTGATAGACATCCCAGAGTCCAGGAGACTGTCTGTTCCCCTCCACAAATCCTTTGGGAAACGGACACAAAAAATTCTTAAGCCTCCTAATTCTGTACCTCCTGTGGATAGACAAATTTCTGTTTATTTATTTATTTAGTTTTTGTTGACCGAGTAAGTGCACTAGACAAATCCTGCCTATTATCAGGCACGACCCGGGGGAGGGGGATACAGATGAATGCCAACTGACCTTGAACCAGATTAAGCTGTTGGTGGTATTTTTTTAGTGAATGAGAGAAATTTGGCCAGGACACCGAGGAAATTCCCCTGCTCTTTTCGATAAGTGCCATGGGATCTTTAACATCCACCTGAACTACCACCAGTCCAGGCAGATGGGACCTCGGTTTAACGTCTCATCCGAAAGACGGCACCTCAGAAGTGCAGCACCCCTCTCATGGTGTCAGCGTGGCTCAGTTGGTAGCACATCCGCCTCTGGACCAGAAGGTCATGGGTTCTCGTCCCACACTGGGATTGGACTTGCACCTAAAAATCGCTGGCATCCGAGTGCAGTATTGGGGGGTGCTGTACTGCTGGGGTGTGCTGTCCTTCGGATGAAACGTTAAACCGAGGTCCCTTCTGCCCATCCTGGTGTTGTCCTGGTGGGTGTCCAGGTGGAAGTAAAAGAACCCAGGGCACTCTTCGCAAAAAGAGTAGGGAACATTCCCGGTGTCCTGGCCAACATTCCCCTTTCCATAAAACCAGTTCATGCAATTATCCAGGCTATGTGTGGGTGATGTGCGATATGGCTGCCACCACACATTCAGTCACTTCACTACCAGTCTAGCATTGCTTGTAAAGCGCTTTGGATGTATGAAAAAGCGCTATATAAATGCTGATTCTTCTTCTTCTTCTACAGTGTCAGTACTGGGATATTAACCGAAGTGCCAGATGTGGGAACTGAACCCATAGCCCTCTGATCTCCCGGCCTCAGAGGCGAGTGTGCTACCTACTGAGCCACTGACACTGATAATGGACAAGAGGTACACACACTCAGGCTCAGACGCGGAGTTCCTTTTTCAGCAATGCAGCCATGTTAGGGTTGTACAGGCTGCTGCCTGTGATAAGGCAAACATTCCCTTGGCATCACCCCCCCCCCGGACAAGGACTCCAGGAAGATTGATGCCATGGCAAAGAAACAATACATGGCAGCATCTTTGGGACTCAGGCAGGCTAACTATATGGCCTATACAGCCAGGTACCAGAAGTCCAGGTGGGACACTGTACTGGTACTGGCTAAACAGGCTCCCGCCCAGCTTGCCATGGAGCTGGAGCAGGTGGCTGCAGATGGGATTGAGGCATCGAAAGTACAGTTTCATGCTGCTGTGGACTCCAGTGATGTATCATCAAGAGTCATGGCTACATCTGTGGCTCTTCGGAGAATAGCTTGGCTCAGATGTCCTAGCCTCTAACAGGATACCCAGGCTAAGGCCATGGATTTTCCTGTAATTGGTAATTCTCGGTTTTATTTATTTAGTTTTTGTTGACCGGGTAAGTGCACTAGACAAATCCTGCCTATTTTCAGGCACGACCCGGGGGAAGGGGATACAGATGAATGCCAACTAACCTTGAACCAGATTAAGCTGTTGGTGGTATTTTTAGTGAATGAGGGAAATTTGGCCAGGACACCGGGGAAATTCTCCTACTCTTTTCGATAAGTGCCATGGGATCTTTAACATCCTCCTGAACTACCACCAATCCAGGCAGGTGGGACCTCGGTTTAACGTCTCATCCAAAAGACGGCACCTCAGAAGTGCAGCACCCCTCTCATGCTGCACTACAGTATCAGTATTGGGATATTAACCCAAATGCCAGATGTGGGAACTGAACCCACAGCCCTCTGATCTTCCGGCCTCAGAGGCGAGTGTGCTACCTGCTGAGCCACTGACACTGACAGGGTCTGTGTGGGAAGCAGACAGAGAATTACATGAAGAAAATGGACAAGTACAGGACCACTCGGGCCAAAGAAAGGCAAGCAACTCCTCAAAGGCAGCAGTCCAGGGGCAGGCCTTTCCAGAGGCCTTTCTACCTAGCTCAGGCCTCCTGTTCTTCCTTTTCGCAGAGGGAGAGGCAGAAGGGGGATGAGCAGGCCTGCATCCACCCCTCAGCCTAAAGCCCCTGCCAAGCAGACACCTTGATGGGTCTGCCCGGGTCGATTCTCCTATACCAGAAGGGGGCAGGCTGGCTTACTTTGTCCAGGACTGGATATCTCTTACTTCAGACAAGTGGGTCCTGGAAGTAGTACGCCAGGGACTGGTTCTCGGCTTCAAAAAAATGTCCCAAGATAAGAGCTAGATCTTTTCCACCTGCAAATCTCTGAGACCCTTGCCCTAGTGACAGAGGTTTCTTCTCTCCTAGCTCTCAGAGCTATAGAGAGAGTTCCCACCCTACACAGAGACAAAGGATTGTACTCCAGGTACTTCCTAACCCCCAGAAAGACAGGAGAGTGGCGACCCATCCTGGACCCAAGATATCTGAACAAACATCTTTTAAAGCCAAAGTTCAAAATGGTAACTCTGGGAATTATCCTTCCCTCTCTAAGGCTAGGGGACTGGCTTAGCCTCCCTGGACCTCAAAGATGCCTACTTTCACATTCCCATCAGGTGCTCCCACAGAAAGTACCTCAGGTTCGAGTTGCCCTCAGGCCACTATCAATTCAGAGCAATGTCCTTTGGCCTAACATCAGCCCCAAGGGTCTTCACAAAGTGCCTGGCAGTAGTTGCTGCCTTCCTAAGAAGACAAAAGATCTCCATTTTCCAATACTACAATGACTGGCGCATAGTAGGTCAGTCTCTAGACCAAGTCAAGTCACATCTGCAAGTGACCCAGTAAGTGCTCACTTCCTTAGGATTCCGTCTCAACCTACTAAAGTCGGTTCTCGAACCAGTGCAGCTCCTCACCTTCATAAGTGCATAACTGGATACGGTAAAGGCAAGAGCCTTCCTTCCCCTGGAAAGGGCAAGGACCCTTATGGAACTTGCCTCTTCATTCACCCTTCAGGTGTCTCGACCAGCAAGGCATTTCCTTCAGCTGCTGGGCCACATGGCAGCTTCCACAGCAGTGGTCCAGGGCACAAGATTCCAAATGAGGGACATTCAGTTCCACTTAAGAGCCTTTTGGTCCCCAAAAAAGGATTCCCTTACCAAACTAATCCCAGTGACTCAAACCCTGATCCAAGCCTTGCAATGGTGGCAGAATCAGGACAATTTGAGACAAGGGGTTCCATTTGTCACTCAGTCTCATTCAGTGATACTCACCACAGATGCTTCCCTGATAGGCTGGGGAGCCCATTTGGGGGATCTCACCACCCAAGGACTGTGGTCACCTCAGGAACATCACTGCTTCACATCAGTCTCTTGGAACTCAGAGCAGTGTTTCTGGCATTGCAAGCTTTTTCTGTATCTGTACAGAACAAGGTGGTTCAGGTCAGAACAGACGACACCACCACCACCATTTGGTACATCAACAGACAAGCAGGCACTCGGTCTATGGCCTTGTACACAGAAGCAATGAAGTTGTGGTCCCTGGCTTATTCCCTGCAAACCTCTCTGATAGCAGTTCACCTCCCAGAGAAGGACAATGTCCTAACAGATGCACTGAGCAGAATATCCCAGGGCCATCACGAATGGGCCCTGGATCCTCTGTTTTTGAAAGTGATTTTCTTGAGATGGGGCACTCCAGAGATGGATCTTTTTGCAGCCCCAGACAATCACCAACTTCCTCTCTTTTGTTGCAGACCCCCAGTCTTGGGCTCAGTCCCCCTGGATGCTCTGATTCTGAACTGGGAAGGGAAATTTCTGTATGCTCCCCCCGTTCAGGGTGTTGGTCAAGATAAGGTCACAACCATGCAGAGTGATTCTGATTGTTCCAGACTGGGCCAGACAGCCATGGTATCCCTTGTTGCTGTCCATAACAGTCCACCTTCCCCTGTCTCTTTCCAGGAATTACAACCTGTTAACATTCTCTCAGGGGAGGATTTGGTACCCGAATCTTCAGTCTCTCAATCTCAAGGTTTGGCTCTTGAAGAGTTAGAGTTTGCAGATCTGCATCTTTCCCAAGGGGTTCTGGATATCCTTAAGGCTTCTCAAAAGCCTTCCACCAGAAAGACTTACAACTCCAAATGGAAAAGATTCAGTATTTGGTGTTCTAAGAAGAATGTTTCTCCAGACTCTACTGAATTGCCTACGGTTTTGGATTATATGGTCCATCTTAATGGCCTAGACCTCAGACCAGCTACCGTCAAGGTACACTTGGCAGCTGTTTCTGCTTTCCTGTCTGTAGGCAAGCCTTGCTCTCTATCATCCCATCCTGTATTCTGCAAGTTTTTCAAGAGATTGCTTCACACCAACCCCCACCAAAAACCCACCTTTAGGAATCCTGCTCCTGCTTGGGACCTTAATGTTTGCATTGTTCAGCTGTTGCAACCCCTTTGAGCCGTTGTCCTCAGCAGAGTTGAAGTACTTGACTTGGAAAACTGTGTTTTTGGTGGCCATTACTTCTGCCAGACGTGTCAGTGAATTGCAAGCCCTGTCAGTGGAATCTGATTTTTTCTCTCTTCACAGAGATAAAGTGGTCCTTAGAACTAACAGAAAGTTCTTACCTAAAGTGGTTTCAGATTTCAACCTCAACCAGTCTATATATCTCCCTGTTTTCTTCACTGACCATTCCTCCTTGGGAGAGAGGAGGCTACACAGTTTGGATGTTAAAAGAGCCCTTGGCTACTACATAGAGCGTACCAAGGGTCACAGGTTTGAATCCCTCCAGTTGTTCCTCACCTATGGAGAAGTTGGTAAAGGCAAACCTGCCGCTAAGAGCTCTATTGCCAGGTGGATTGTTTCTTGTATAGAATTCTGCTGTGAAAAACTGGGTAGAACTCCACCCTCAGGCCTGAGGACTCATTCCACAAGCTGCTGCCAGGGATATTCCTCGCTTAGAAATTTGTCAAGCAGCCACCTGGAAAACAGTCCATACTTTCACCAAGCATTACTCTTTGGATATCCGGGCTAGGAGTGATGCTTGATTTGGCACAGCAGTACTTTAGAGTCTATTCCCAAAGTAGGTTCTGTCCCTCCTCCATGGAGGTACTGCTTGGTAGTTTGCAATATCAGAATACAGCAAGACTTCATGTTGTTTGAAGAAAAAATTACTCACCTTAGTAATTATGTTTTTTCTGTTGGAGTCTTACTGTATTCTGACCTTCCCCCTGCCTCTCCTCTCAACCTAGTTTTTGGGATGTGGGTGGGCAGGAGCAGTGTTGGCACCCTAGACGTGTCCTTTTACACCCTCTTTTTTTGGTTTGGGTGGAATGTTGTGTTTTGGATGTGTTTTTGGTTTTGGGTTTCCTGACTTGAGTCTTCCTTTGAAACCAAAAACATTATATATATATATATATTTGCCAGTTGGCTAGTAAAAATTTTAGTTTCCACACAGAACACCTAGTGAGTTTTTGCTCGAAAAGATATGACAGTTGCGGTTTAAATAACAGGCAGGGGCTTCAACCGAACTCGTGATGAACGTTCTATGCAAGGCATAGAAAGGTTAACCCTTTGTTCTCCAGGGCAGTTGAAAGGCAGGACCTAACCGCAGTAGTCAGAATACAGCAAGACTACACTAGAAGAAACATAATTACTAAGGTGAGTAATTTTTTCTTACCTACTGCAAGAGCCCTCTCAAAGTAAGATAGTACAGTTACATAAGAAGTTACTGTAACAGTAAATCTTCAAGAGAGGCCCTTGCAGTAGGTAACCTTTTTCTCTCCCTCCTACCCCCAGCTTCTACTGCTCTAGCTCTATGAGCTTATTTTGCCTCCAGGAGCCTCTTTTCCATTTTCCATTTGCTCTGTTTCGGAGGTCTCTGGCGGGAGAACTGGAAGGCAGGCGTGGGGACTGCCCACTATATAGTGTCACATGACGAGTGGGCGGTCCCACATCAAACGCTGCTTGCTAAAGTTTCCTTGTGGTCCTGACGCCAGGGGGCACATTCTCAAGGTTATTACCTACTGCAAGAGCACCTCTCGAAGATCTACAGTTACAATAAGTTGTTATGTAACTGCTTTCTAGGAGTGGTATATGATCATACACATCGACCCACCTGACCTCCCCTGGCTTTGGCGTACATCACTGCTTCCAACGGTTAAGATCTGGCATTATTTGGGGCAGAGCCGAAGGAGTTGCCACCCGGGTAGATGGGAGGAGCCAGCTTTAAGACTGTCTGGCACATCTTAAAGGGAAAGGACACTGCCAGTTAGTGTGGTTGAACATCATATACCGCTCCTAGAACTACTGTTACAGATGAGTAACCTTTTTTTCTAGGGACGTGGATATGTTCTATCCACAGTTGTTGGCAGTGTCCTTTCCCTTTAAGATGTGCCGGAAAGTCTTCAAGCTGGCTTCTCCATCCACCCAAGTGGTATATGCCTCGGCCCCACCCCATGGCTCCAGATCTTCCTTTCCGCTGGAAGAAGCAGGTTCCCTCTTTACCGCACCCATGTTGAATAGGCCCTAGTGTTTAATTTCTTCTGAATTACTTCCAAAACTTCAACTCTTAAGAGTTTTTGTCTTCAGCTCTATCTTCAGTCGTGTCTGTGATGGACAAGTCCACGCTCAGATTTTGCCGGTGCCCATGTCTGCAGAAAATCTCTGGCATAGACCCCCATGCGTCTACTGCCTGGGCCATGAACACCATACCTGGTCATGCGACTTTTGTCTGACTTTTCACGGGACTGTCCTCAAGAACCGCTTCACCTGCCTTAAGTTGGGCCGCCCGGAAAATCTACATCCGCTGGTCAAATCTAGATATGCCAGTTGGGTGGTCTCCACGGTTGCAAGGTCCACCGATCAGCTGGAACAGCTTGTGGCCTTTGAGGAGGAGACGTCTTAAGCCGCCTAATAGTTCTTCTCGGTTCTGCCTTCGTGCTGCTCCCAGTTGGGCTCCACCTTTTTGGGCTCCTTCATGGAGTTGTGCCAGTCCCTCCCGACTAAGAGTCAGGGTCCTTTTGGTTCTCACAGCTCCCTGTCTCACAAGCAGGAGAAGTTGAAGAAGGAAGACTCACCATCAACATTCGTGGGTCCGGGAATTTTCTCGCTCTCATGACTCCCAGGTTTTGACCACGGTTGAAACTGCAACCTTGGCTGCTGGCTTCACGAAGATTCTTATCAGGCCATTCAGTTGAGACGCCGGCCGATGATGCGGACGAGATTTTTCTCAACCCAGTCGACCAGTTGTCATCAAAAGAGGCCAACAATTCTCTCTTTAGAACTCTGGTTCTGCCAGTGACCTTGAAGGGGTTGCTCAGTCCGCGGATCAGAACCCTCCGGTTAGCGACCCAGACCAGGAGGAGCCGCGGCATTCCCCAATGGCCGAGGTAGAGGTCTCAGTCCTCCTTCAGTGGGTCGAGCAGCTCCTGCTGTCATCGGCACTCCTGCTGTCAGTGCCACGGGAAGCTGTGCCTCCGCTATTCCTTGTCTTTGTCCTCCTCGGGTGAGGAGAGGCTCCGGCGCAAGTTGTGTCGGTGCAACAAAGGCCTTATGTGGCAGTAGTTGTTGCTGGCTGGTATGAAGCCAACCCCGGTTTCCACACTGGCCATCACTTGACTGTTGCCTGAGCGGCTGAGACAGACTCCCTCTGTGGGGTTGGTTGAGACCGTCCGTCCTCCAACGGAGCCGGTCAAGACCATCTTGGTTCGGCTGAAGCTGGCCTCTCCCCTAATCATGGTGGAACCGCCGTCCAAGCAGTCGTCGACCACTGCTCCCGCTAAGAAGTCTCGGACGACCAAAGGTCTTCCCCATCGGCTGTCACAGTCGCACCTGAACGCCCGCGGAGGGTTAAAGGTTACTCGGATGGTCAACCACTTTATGCAGACGTCTGAGTCTGAAGATTCCTCACTGCACTCCCATCTGGTCGAGGAGTCTGGGGGGGATATCTCGACAGAGGAAGGGCCCATTTCCTTCCTGGGCATTCTCCGCCTCATCTCAGATTCATGGGGATAAAACTGGAGCCTGTCCAGTAGCAGGCTCGCTATTCCCTTACAGAGATTCTGGACAAAGGGGACTCTCCGATGGAAGCTTTCCCACTGACCAAGGCCATTGTCGGCCCAGCCCTGGAGTTTTGGCAGCGGCCCATGTCCTGCCCTGTGCCTGGATGGCCCACAAGTATGTGGTGCCCATCGGTACCCTTTCGGGTTTCACGGAGCACCCCTCGGTGTTTCGGTGCTCGGGCAATATCTGGAACGTCGACAAGCCTCCGGAAAAGGAGTCCAAGAAATTGGACCATGCGGCTAAAACTCTATGCTGCCTCCACGCTCGGTCTCGGTCAGGCAAGCTCTGCCATCTTGATGGCACACTTCTCCCATGCCCTTCTGGGCTCTTTGGATGAGGTGATACCTCACCTGCCTGCAGACCTCCAGACCACGGTCAAGCTGTGGCCAAGCAGTAACTGCAAACTGCTCTGGACCTGGGAGATTCCTATGCCCGCTCGGTGGTGGACGCAGTAGCCATGCGCCATAGGGCTTGGCTGCGGATCTCAACCTTCACAGCAGTCACCCAGCACAAACTGGCAGATGTTCCTTTCTTGGGCACTGACCTGTTTGTGCCCGGTGTGGAGGGTCACCTCCAGCGCATCGAGAAGTCCAATGCCACCTTGGACTCCATAACATCTGCACAGAAGGCTACCAAGGGCTCCAGGCAGCAGAAGCAAAAGCCCTTTCGGTCCTCCACTCGTGTGGCAAAACCAGCCCAGCATCACGCTGGCCAGCAGGCTCAGTCCTGGCAACCCAGACCCAAGTAAGTGGCTCCGGTGGTCCGTAAGCCTGGAGAGAAGGGACCCGATGGCTCCTTAGCCAGCTCCTCCTCCTCCTCCAAGCCTGCTCAGTGATGGGATGGGGGGTGCCACCCTCATACCCGTCACATCTCCCCTGGGTCCTTCTGTGGGGGGCTGGCTCCTCCACTTCCTTTCCACCTGGTCCACTGTTACGATGGACAGGTGGGTTCTAGAAGTGGTCAATCAGGGTCTGCCTCTGGAATTCCAGCATATGAATATACAAACTTACAAAAATACCGGCAGAAAAAGGCCCACAGGTCTGTCAAGTCTGCTCGATTGTGCAGCTCTTAAGTGTCATATTACAGTACACTCTCAGCCGAGCCCGTGCCCCATGGGAGGACTTGGTATCCGCAGGTACTCAGTCGGCTCTTTGAGATGACATAGCCCAACTCCTCCGCAAGGAGGTAGTGGTCAGAGCAGCAGATTCTCTGGAACACCCAGGGTTTGTCTCCAGGTTCTTCCTGGTGCCAAAGCGGATATGGGGCTGGCACCCCATTCTAGATCTGCATGACCTGAACAAGTTCCTCAGGTCGTGCACCTTCAGGATAGTAACTTAGTCTCAGATCATACTATCTCTAGACAAGATGTGGTTTAGCTTCCGGGATCTTCTGAACGTGTTCTTTCACATCCCGATCCGTCCGTCCCACCAAACATTCCTCCACTTTCAAGCCGAGGGAACCCTCTACGAGTTCCAGGCCGTACCATTCGGCCTCTCCTTAGTCCCCAGGATCTTCACCAAATGCATAGCAGTGGTGGTAGCTTTCCTGAGGCGCCCAAGGGTCGTGCAACCCCCAAAATATGGATGATTGGCTGATTGCAGGTCCCTCGAGGCAGGTGATAGAGTGGTCCAGGGACCTAGTTCTCCAGACCTGCACCTCCCATGGCCTCTTAGTCAACAAGGCCAAGTCAGAACTCGTGCCCTCGCAGGTGATCTGCGCCTTTTGGGTTACATGGTGGCCTGCACCAGTGTGGTCTATAAGGCCATTGGAATATACGCTTCCTGCAGTGGGAGCTGGCCAGCCAGTAGTCTCAGCGCAAAAGTCACTTTGACCAGCTTGTCACTGTGACCCAGATGATGTGGAACGCATTTCAGTGGTGGCTAGTCCCAGAGCATTTGCAGGAAGGGATTCCATTTGTCCGCCCCAAGCTGGCATCATCCCAACAACTGACGTCTGTCTCTCGGGATGGGGTGCCCATCTGGGGGAATAGAGAGTCCAAGAGCTCTGGACCCCCGAGGAGTCGCGATGGCACCCCAACCTGCTGGAGCTTCAGGCAGTTAGGTTGGCACTGATTGCATTCACTCCATTTGTTCGGGGTCAAGTGGTCCAAGTCCAGACGGACAAGACAACTATCATGTATTCTTACCTCAACAAGCAGGGCGGGACACACTCCCTGCCTTTGTGTAAGGAAACTCTGAGCGTATGGACCCTCATGAACCGTCTTTAGGTGCATCTCTTAGTCATCCATGTGGCAGGAGCCTCAAGTCAGCTGGCAGACACCCTCTGTAGGGTAGGTGAAGCGTCTCACAAGTGGTCTCTCCATCCAGAGGTAGTCCACAGTCCGTTCTCTCAGTGGGAGCATGCTTCAGGTGGACCCGTTTGCCTCCAGGGAGAATGCAAAACTGAGGCAGTTCTGTGCCCGCCCCCCTCAGCAGGGCTCGCTGCAGGGGAGTGCCTTCTCGAGGCCTTGGACCCCAGGCCTTTTCTTTGCCTTCCCTCTACTTCCCTTGAGCCGCAAGGTGCTGCTCAAGGTCAGGACGGACAAGGCACAAGTGATCCTGGTGGCTGTGGACTGGCCATGCCAGTTTTGGTACCCCAGTCTCTGCCTCAGCAATAGGCTCCCGAATCGTCTTCCAAAACGTCCGGACTTGCTCTCCATCCATCAGGGGAAGGTACTCCACCTGGATCTTCAATTCCTGCACCTGACTGCCTGGTTTCTGAGTGGCTAGAGTTCCAGGCTTTGGATCTCTCCGTAAATGTCTCACCATGGTGGAGGTATCTAGAAAGGTATCGACCAGAAAATGCTATGCCCTCACATAGAAGAGTTTCTCCATTTGGTGTTAGTGCAAGGGGCTGGTCCCTTTGTCCTGTCCGGTGGCCAGCATTTTGGACTATCTGTGGTCTCTTTAAAGGGGGACTTCAGTTGATGACCCTTAAGGTGCACCTGACATCCATCTCTTCTTACTGGCGCAGGCTGGTCATCATTCGTTGGCGCAGAAGAAGGTGACCCACCATCACCGTGGGATTTGTTGCTGGTTTTGGCAAAGCTCATGGGCAAGCCATTCGAACTGATGCACAGGTGTGACATGTCTCACCTGTCGTGGAAAACCGCCTTCCTGGTGACTGTCACGTTAGCCAGAAGGATCATTGAGCTCCAGGCGCTTTCATTGAAGTCTCCTTATCTGGTCTTCCACAGGGACAAAATTGTTCTGCACCCCAATCCGAAGTTCCTCTCGAAGGTTGTGCCGGAGTTTCACCTTAATCAGGTGACGACTCTTCAGGTAATCTTCCCGAATCACACCTCTGAGGCTGAACACAGGCTCCATACTCTGGACCAGAAGTGAGCGTTCGCTTATCTCAAAGAGAGCACGTCTGGAGTTCGTGGAGAGGTTCGCAAGCTGTTTGCTACCTATGCTGAAGCCGCACGTTGAAAACCTGTAGCCAAGTGGATGATTGGCAGGTGGATCACTTCCTGTATCGATCTCTGCTATAGGTTGGCGGGTAGGGAGCCTCCCAGAGGGCTAAGGGCTCATTCCACCCATCATACCGCTGTGTCAGTGACTGCTTCTAGGGACATCCCTTTCCAGGAGATCTGCAGGGCTACTACCTGGAGGTCAGCACACACCTTCATTTCCCATTACCACGTTGACCTTGGGTCATGCCAGGATGCTGGTTTTGGGGCCTTGGTTCTCCAATCTCTGTTCCCTAAGTAGGGTGTGTGCGTCTTGCCTTCCTCTTCCTGGAGAACTGCTAGGAGTCTGCCAACAAGTGTGGCTAGAACAACATACCAACATCCCTAGAAACGCAGGTTACTCGCCTATTTTTGCCAATTTTATTAAAATAATGTAACAAAAAGAAACCTCCGTTACATGCGTCTTTTAGAGACCATAAAGAAACATCAGAAAATGAATGTTCAACACAAGCATTTCCTAAATATCTAAAATAGTACTAAACAAAGTGTAAATAAGACATCAACTGTTAAATACTGAGAGGTGCTGTACTATGAATAGCATAATACCATGCATTTGAAAGAGATATTACAAAACAAAATTTGCATTTACAGACCTGAAGAACTGTAGATTATTGAGGCATATATACACATAGGGTGAGTAAGGGTAAGGAATGTGCCTATATTTCCCTTGATGGTTGTAAAGGAAAAAGTCACAATTAGAACAGAGAAAACGCATAGAGAAGAAACATAGACTTTGACGGCAGATAAGGACCGCTTAACCCACCTAGTATGCCCATTTCACTACCTACAGGATAAGCCGCAGATCCTAGGTAACCAACAGCCTATTTCTTCTTACCCCCCCACAAGAATTGCCTTATGTCTGTCCGATGTATTCTTGAATTCTCCCACAGTTTTAGACCCCACAACCTTCTCAGGAAGGCTGTTCCATGCATCCACTACCCTCTCTGTGAAAAAATACTTCCTCACATTGCCCCTGAACCGCCCCCCCCCAAATCTTTAAATTGTGTCCCCTTGTTCTTACATGTCTCTTTTTCTGAAAGATGCTACCCTCTTGGACTTTGTTGATTCCACTGAGGTACTTAAACGTTTCTATCATGTCCCCCCTCTCCCTCCTTTCCTCAAGGGTATACATATTAAGCTCCTTTAGTCTCTCCTCATATGGCTTCTCTTGCAGACCCTGCACCATTCTAGTTGCCCTCCTCTGGACTGCCTCTTGTCCTGTCTATGTCCTTGCAGAGATGGGGTCTCCAGAACTTGACGCAGTACTCCAGATGGGGTCTCACCAACTGTCTGTACAGAGGGATAACAACGTCCTGTTTTCTGCTGGTGATGTCTCTCCCTATGCATACCAGTATACCCCCAGCTCTCCCTACTGCCTTCTCACATTGCTTGCTAACCTTAAGGTCATCTGATATTACCCCCAGGTCCCTTTCCTTTTTTTGTTTTTATTAACTCCCTAAGAGAGAGGAAAGATGGAAAAGGGAGTAGAGAATACAGGATGGTTATAGACATAATAAAAGGATTGGCACAACAGGGAAGAACATCTCTTATAAAAAAAAAAAAATACCATCTTAGGTATTCGTTAGGGACTCTTATCGCTCAGAGGCAGAGGACTCTCTGTACTTTATAGCCCGTTTAGAATTGTGTCCATATTACCACAATCAACCGTGTATAAAGCACCCCATCTGTTGAGCTGGTGGCCTTGATCACGCATACAAGGGGCCGGTTTTTCTGTGCTCAGAATCTCCTCAATGCAATGCTTCCATCCCAATAAAGATGGGGCTATATCAGATAACCAGTTATGTAGAATAATGTTCCTGGTTGACACTCCAGTTAGCATCAGGGAATACTTTTGCTCTAGTGTCCTGGCCTGATGTTCACTGAAATGCCCCACTATACATGTTTCTTTATTAATGCGAGTTGGCAAGGCCGAGGCGCTCGAAAAAAAGTTTTTAATTTCCTTCCATAAGCTTCGTACTTGGGTGCAGTCCCAGAACATATGAATTAAAGACCCACTGGATAGATTACACTTAGAGCAGGTTGGAGAAGTGCGTAGGCCCATTTTATGCATTAAGGGATATAGTTAAGATTATGCAAGGTTTTGAACTCCATCAACTTCAAATTTACTGCACTAAAGGCCTTAGTACTAAGATTCCAGATCCTGCCCCAGTTCCATCCTTTAGTAGGAATGTTTTAAGACCTCAGACCACCAGCCCGCACATTCGGAAGCATTCCCCCTAACGTTCTCTAAAAGTCGGTCTTAAAAATTAGAGATCCTAGGTGAAGTACAAACACTACCCAGAAATTCACTGTTATTATTGTTAAAATAATCTGTTGGAGATACTAATTTAATAATTATTTGTTTAATAACCTCATTAAAAGTAAAGTCAGTAACTGGTATGTTATTTACGTGCACCAAGGTATTGAAAGGTCTAAAGTTTTCTTGACTTACTACGTCCGTTAGGCATTTTATTCCATTTGTTTACCCATCCAGCTTCTGCAGGGTTATATTATTAATCAAAAAGTGACGACTTTTTCAGTGTTCTTCCCGAATCACACCTCGGAGACTGAACACAGGTTCCATACTCTGGACCTGAGGCAAGTGCTCGCTTACTACAAAGAGCGCATGGCTGGAGTTCGGGGAGAGGTTTGCCAGCTGTTTGTCACATATGCTGAAGCCGCACCTGGCAGACCTGCAGACGATTGGTAGGTGGGTCACTTCTCACATTGATCTCTGCTGTAGGTTGGCGGGTTGGGAGCCTCTCGGAGGGCTTAGGGCTCATTCCACCCGCCATACCACTGCGTCAATGGCTGCTTTTAAGGACGTTCCTGTCCAGGAAATCTGCAGGGTTACCACCTGGAAGTCAGCACACACCTTCATTTCCTGTTAGCACATTGACCTGGAGTCACGCCGAGACGCTGGTTTTGGGGCCTCAGTTCTCCAGTCTCTGTTCCCTGAATAAGGGGTGTGCGCCTTGCCTCCCTCTTCCCAGAGAACTGCCAGGAGTCTGCCAGATAGTGTGGATAGAACAACATATCCATGTCTCTAGAAACACAGGATCTTACTTGGAGACACAGCTCTTGCAGCAGGTTACACCATTAGGACTGAAGCCGGCAGGCGTCAGGACCCCACGGAAGATTTCTAGCTAGCTATCTTCAGCGGGGACCGACCCCGACGTCGGTCCCGCCAGATTCCCCAGTTCTTTCCCACCGTCAACTTGCAAGTCTCGACCCTTCGGTTCCAATTCTAGCGCGCGACGCGTGGTTAAGTTTTTTCCTTCCGAAAATTTTTTTTTCTTCAGTCAGTTTTGTCTGATGTCCTCGGTCATTCTTCCAAGTGCGCCTGTGGGAAGCAGATCCCTGTCAAGGATCCGCATTCGGCCTGCGTCCGGTGCCTAGGCTCAGACCACGACACCCGGTCCTGTTCCTTTTGGCAAGGCTTCAACAGCAGAACCCGGATCCGTCGCCAGGAGGCACTACAGGCGTTCCTGCTTGAGGAACAACTCAAGACCATGGCCTCCAAGGGAGATTCTTCGGGGAAGGCCCACAAACATTCGGAGAAGCATAGGGAGAAGGCCCCTTCCAGGTCCCCGTCTAGGGCCTCTGATTCTCATAGCTCCGGCTCCAGGTCCGACTGCTTGCCTTCCCGGGCCAGTTCTCAGCCTCCCCCGGCTGCAGTGAGAAAATCTTCGGGCTCCTCTTCTCAGGCTAAGTCTTCCAGGCCTCCTTCGTCTTACAAGGCCTTGGTCAAGTCGGGGGACCGCCACCATCATCACAAGTCTGGGTCCTGCCATTCTGAACCAGACATCAGGTCTGCCTCCTTGCCTCCTCCTCCCCAGCGGAAGACCAAGGAGTTCACCTCTCTGAAGAGACCTTCAGACCCGACGTTGACCTCTCGCCACAGGTTCCCAGAGCCGTTGACCGCCAGACGACCGTCGCCGGCCAAGCCTACACACCCCCGGACGCTGGTAGGGGAACCGACGTCCGTGCCCGTCCGGATTGAGAAGGGGACTCAGATGCCTCCGACCGACGTCTGTCACAAGACCATTACAGAGGAGGAGTTAACACAGCCCGAGGACCAGACGGGCGACCCCAGTCCTGTCGAGCCTCCCAGGGAACCCTCCCCGCAACCTGAGGCCCCTGTGGAGCCGACGTTGGAACCCGACGACCGACCACCGGTGCCCGGTCCGTCGTCTGGTCTTTCTGTGTCAGAGGTTAAGGAACTTTTCACTTACTGGTGGGATACCATCAAAAAGGACTTGGTCCCCACTCCACCTCCTCCTTCTTCTCTTAGGCCGGTTACTCCTCCGGTTCCTGCGCCCCCTTCTCCATCCGGGTCTGCAGGCCGGTTACCTTCTCCCCGGGAGCCCAGAGTCCCTCCAAGGAGGAGACCACATAAACGGAGACCTCCATCCAGATCCTCTTCTGGGTCACCCAGCCCTAAGAGACCCAGAAGGCGCCGTTGTTCGCCTTCGATGGAGGACACGGAATCAGAGTTTTCAACAGAATCTAGATCCCCATCTCCCCTCCACATCCCTTCTCTGGACCCACGTGAGCTTCCAAGGTCTCCTCCGGATGACCCTTCATTCTCGGACATCATGAGACACATCCAAGAGAACATGGGATGGGATGCGGAAGAGTTAGACCCTGAAAGGATACGCCTAGCAAAATATCTTCGGCAGAAGGACCCCAAGCCTGTGGTGGTGCCACCCTTGGGAGACACTTTCGTGGACGTCACCAAGGCAGCATGGAAGCGTCCACATTCACTCCCGGCGATGCCGAAGAAAGCTGACCACCTGTACAAGGCTCCAAGGGAAGACCAGTACTTAGCTCAGAATCCTCAGGCCGACTCTCTGGTCATAATAGCCTCTCATGACCGGTCCCAGAGACCGCAACATTTGAGCACTCTGCCACCAGACCCAGAGTCCAAACAGCTGGATGCTATGGGTAGGCGCACGTATGCTTCCGCTACTTGTGCCATCAGATCCCTGAATTACTTGACCCACATGGTGCAGTTCCAAAATGCCCTGTGGGAGCAGGGTCTGGATCTGGCTGAGAAATTGCCAGAAGGTGAGCAGAAGGAGATGTTGCAGCTCCTCCGGACAGGTTCGGACGTGGGAACCCAAGTGCTAAACGAGCCGCGTACGACTCCGCGGATTCCTCGGCCCGAGCAGCAGCTTCAGGTGTATGTCTCCAGAGACACTCTTGGCTCCGTGTCTCGCTTTACCCCGGACGTCCACAAAAACATCATGGACGCCCCATTCGAGGGAGAAGTTCTCTTTGGTGAGCCCTCTGAGAGGGTCATCACCAAGCTTCAAGAGGCCGGGAAGGCGGTGAGGTCGGTCCAGGCTATGTACCGACCGAGGCTTAGTTCCTTTCGTAGGAACCAAAGCTGTTTTCGTGGACGGGCACAGAGACAACAGTCCCGCACCGGACCACAACAGAGGGGCTCCGGTTCCCACAGAGCCCAGGGTAGACAGCCCACGGGCCGAGGTCCACGCCCTGCAAAACCGGCCCAGCCCGCAGGCCCCTCCGCTGCCACAGCATGACTCCTTTCTGGCCCCCGCCCCTCAGGATCAACGGGACATCAAGGTCGGGGGTCGCATTGCGAAGTACCTGCCAGGATGGCAGTCCATAACCACCGACCGGTGGGTTCTTCAGTTGATCGAAGAGAGCCACTTTATAGAATTACGCAGAAAGCCACCCTCGAGGCCTCCTCTGCCTCCCCTGTTACTCGGGTCAGCACAAGCCTCTGATCAGGCAAGAAATACTCGCGCTCCTGCAAAAGGGGGCGACAGAGTATGTCCCAGAGAACCAGAGAGGATACGGGTACTAATCCCACTTCTTCCTGGTTCCAAAGAAAACAGGGGACCTCCGTCCGATTCTGGACCTCAGCGACCTCAATATGTCTGTCGCCTACAAAAGATTCCACATGGTTACTCTTCCGGGTCTTATTCCCATGCTAAAGAAGGACGCATTTTTAGCGTTCTTAGACATGCAGGATGCATACCTGCACATCCCTGTAGCTCAGGCGCACAGGAGGTTCCTGCGCTTCAGGTTTCTCGGCCACCACTTTCAGTTCCGAGCACTTTCATTCGGACTGTCATCGGCCCCCAGGGTCTTTACCAAATGCATGACAGTCGTGGCCGTGTCTCTAAGGAGATAGGGCCATTATGTGTTTCCGTACTTGGACGATTGGCTTCTCATGGCCGCCTCCAGAGAGGCGTTGTTACTGGCTATCCAGAGTACCCAGGATCTGTTTTGGTCTCTGAGCATCTTGATCAATTACGAGAAGTCTCTCCTGGTACCGTCGCAGAAACTGCAGTTCTTAGGCGCAGTCCTGGATACCGTTCAGGGAAGAGCGTTTCTCCCAGACGAGAGAGCGGAGCGCATCAGATCCCTCATCAGGTATCTTTCATCGAACAAGACCGTTCCAGCCAGGTCGGTCCTTCGCTTGCTCGGACACATGGCTGGGCCATTCCGACCGTCCCTTTCGCAAGGCTCCACATGCGGGTAACTCAGTGGATGCTCAAGGTGCAATGGGACCAAAGGCAAGACCATATGCAGCATCCGGTCAGAATTACGGACGCCGTGATTCGAGACTGGCAATGGTGGCTAGACCCTGGGACACACACTACGGGGGTCCTGTTTATAGCGCCGTTCCCGGAGGTAATCCTCACCACAGACACCTCAGGGCTAGGGTGGGGAGCACACCTGGACGGGGTGAAGTCCCAGGGAACGTGGACCCCTCAGGAGGCTCACCTTCATATCAACGTTCTGGAGATGAGGGCGGTCCTTTATGCCCTGCAGGCATTTCAGTCAGAGATCCCGCCGAGCACTCTTCTGCTACAGACAGACAACACAGCGGTGATGTATTACCTCAACAAACAAGGAGGCGCACACTCTTACCACCTTTGCAGGGAGGCTGTGGGATTGGGTAATCCGACACGGCGCGAACCTGATCACAGTACACGTCCCCGGGGTGGAAAACACAATTGCAGATGGCCTGAGTCGTTCCCAGGCCAGAGTCCATGAGTGGGAGCTTCTTCAGAAAGTAGCAGAGGATCTATTTCTTCGATGGGGTACTCCAGAATTGGGCTTGTTCGCTTCCCCATCCAGCGCAAAACTGCCCAGTTTTTGCTCGCTAGATCCAGGGCCTGGTGTTTTCTGGCGAGACGCGTTGTCCCTCTCCTGGGCGGACAGATTCCTCTACGCTTTCCCTCCCCTCCCGTTGATCCAGAGAGTTCTTCTCAAACTGCGCAGGGAGTATGCAACAATGATCCTGGTGGCCCCTTTCTGGCCCAGACAGATCTGGTTCCCTTTACTAATACAGCTATCCCGGGAACCTCCGCTCCTGTTGCCATTTAGCTCCCATCTCTTGTCTCAGGAAGAGGGTTCACTGGTCCACCTGGACTTGCGTTCACTGAACCTGCATGCATGGCTCCTAGAGACATAGCCATTTTGCGACACGGGATCTCGCAAGAGGTTGCGGAAGTTCTTTCTGCAGCCAGAAAGCTGGCAACGCATGCGACGTATGCCATGAAATGGCGCCGTTTTTGTCTATGGTTGCAAACACACAGCCTTTCCCCCTTTAGGTTATCCGGTGAAAGCGGTATTAGAGTACCTGCTCTCCCTTTTCCGTTCGGGTCTCGCCTACTCCTCTATTAAGGTGCACCTCTGTGTCATTTCAGCTTATCGCCTCCCGGTGGGACAGCGAACAGTGGCACAATTAGATGCCTGTCGAGAATTCCTGAGAGGTGTTACACCTTAGGCCGCCCATTAAAGACCCAGTGCCTCCATGGGACTTACTCTTTGTCTTGGAGCAACTCACAGTCTCCCAGCCCCTTTGAACCTGCTGCAGATTGCGAGCTCGTTTTCTTCGTGGAAAACGTTTTTAGTTGCTGTTACGTCAGCGAGAAGAGTTTCCGAGCTTTATGCTCTCATGTGCAAGGAGCCTTATTTGATTTTCCACCGGGACAGAGTATCCCTGAGGACGAATCCTAAATTTTTGCCTAAGGTAGTTTCTACACACACTCTCAATCAGGACATTGACCTGCCAGTCTACTTCCCTAATTACTCTAATAGAGGAGAGGCGCTGCTCCACACCCTGGATGTTCACTGCAGCTTAAGGTACTACCTTAGCAGAACTAAGCAGCTTCGTAAATCGGAGCAACTTTCGTTTCCTTTACCGAAAGGATGATGGGCCAACCAGTATCCAAGCAGTCCCTTTCTCGCTGGCTTATCCAGTGCATATCATACTGTTATGATATCAAACAAAAGGCCCTTCCGGGATCAGTCCGGGGCCATTCTACTAGGGGAGTGGCCACCTCCTTTGCAGCACTTAGAAACGTCTCCACCTCTGCCATTTGTGCTGCAGCCACTTGGAGCTCTGTACATATTTTTATCAGGCATTATAGCCTGGACATCGCTTCACGGCGAAGAGCTGGCTTCGGCCTGGCTGTGCTACAGGGTCTCCTGTCCTAGAATCAGGACCTGGAATCATCTTCTAGTTTCCTCCTCCCAGAATGTTTGCAAGCGCTACTGCTTGGGAATCAGTCCTAATGGTGTAACCTGCTGCAAGAGCTGTGTCTTGAAGTAAGATAGTACGGTTACGTAAGAACTTACTGTAACAGTAGATCTTCGAGAACAGCTCTTGCAGCAGGTACCTTTCCGCCCACCTTCCCCCTTGGAGGAGGCATGGCTTAAGCCTTTTCTAACAGGGATTTATTCCCTTTTTGTCTTCTGACGGTGGATCCTCGGTCTCCCATTTCGATGTCAGCCTGCGGCTAGAAGTCTCCGGCGGGAGAACTGGGGAATCTGGCGGGACCGCCCCCTTATGTACTACGCCTGACGTCGGGGGCGGTCCCCGCTGAAGATAGCTAGCTAGAAATTTTCCGTGGGGTCCTGACGCCTGCCGGCTTCAGTCCTAATGGTGTAACCTGCTGCAAGAGCTGTTCTCGAAGATCTACTGTTACGGTAAGTTCTTGCGTAACTGTACTTTACTCACCTGTAACAGTAGATCTTGCTTGGGGGAGCTATTGCAGCAGGCTGTTACCGTTAGGACTAATGCCACAGGCCTTAGGACCCCAGAAAAACTTTGCTTAGCATTACCCAGAAGGGCCTGGCCCCCCACGCCAGCTCCGTTCTGCCGGTCATGCTATAAAAGGGTGCGGTTCCTAGCTCCACCTCAGTTCTTTTCCCGCTGCAGACACTCTCTCATTGGGAAAGTCTTAGCATGTTCTTCAGAAGTTCCAGCTAAATTTGGTGACTTCATCGTTTTTCTCTGTAGAACCTTACTCCTTCATTGGATTCTCAGACTTTGTCATTGCATGTTGTCTCCATTGCCGGTCTCGTCCTTTGGCCCCAAGAAGACCAGATGTGCCTGTGGCCATCAGCTCCCATCGAAGGACAGCCACGAGACCTGTGTCTTCTGTCGGGGCCCAGACCACGACCTCTAAGCCTGCAAGATCTGCAAAGGCTTCACCAGCAGGACTCTGATCAGGCACCTGAAAGCCTTAAAAGCCCACCTTTTAGAGAAAAAGATGGACATCATGAAATGTCACCTCGACGGACACAACTAAGGCCTCCGCTTTGACCCGCTGAAAAAAGGCCTCAGTCACGGCTTTTCCCAGGTCTGGTAAGCTGTTGAGCAAGGACTGAGACCCTCCAGCTAAGACCCTTTCTGAGTCCCGCCCTCCCAAGTCTGCAAAGTCAGCTGACCTCGGCCAAGACATCAGCCACAGTGCCGTCCATGGTGTATACGGTCGACTTGCTTCAGGGTGATTCCGCACTGGTCACGGTACTGTTGCCGGCCCCGAAGTCCTGTACTCTGGAGGGCTGTTCCTCGGAATCTTCCCCCAAGGTCTTGCCGGACCTTCTGGCTTCATCGATTCCCCTGAAGGGGATGGCGGCTTCAGTTGTTAATAAGGGGCTGCAGGAGCTCTCTTTCTTCTGGTGGAGACAAGTAAAAAAGGACAAGACTACCACGAAGCCGGATCCAGCACCAGTACCCAGCCGGACATCCAGGACACCGGGGATCTTCCCATGAAGTCGCCTTCCAAACCCCACAACGAGCAGCGTAAACCTTCCAAATCCTGCTCCCCCTTGGTGTTAAAATCCTGGTATCGATCTAAAGACTGTCGTTGGCGCCGCTTAGGGTCCTCTAGCCGATGCCAGTCCCAGCCCAAGTCCCGCAGCCACCAAAGATGTATCACTAGGCGAGGACGCTCTTCCAGCTGACGCCGGTCTCCTGACAGGCACCAGTCTGCTCCGTCTGTCCCCTTAGCCGATATCAGTCAGAAAGTGCCAGATGTTCTAGGGAGGGTAAGCCCCTACAGGCATGGTTCGGGCTCCCCTCATTCCAGTAGGAGCTGGTCCACTTCATCTTCATCCTCTTTGGACCAGTTCCTCTCAGGAGTTGGGGGTTCTGATGATGACAGAGACACCCCGTTCACCCCCTGACGATCCAACCTTTATGGACGTCATGAGGCACATCCAGGCCTCCAACGAATGGGAGACTGAGGACCTGGATCCAGATACCTGAGGCAAATGGAGCCTAAACCCTTAGTAGTTCCTCCTTTTGTGGATGCATTCCAGGACCTGACAAGGATCACTTGGAAACACCCAGCCACAGTCCCAGCAGTTCCCCAAAAATCGGACAGGCTGCATAGAGCGCCGAGGGAGGAGCCCTATTTGGCGGAACACCCTCAGGCTGACTTGATGGTCATAGCGGCTGCTCATAAGGCTCGACAGCCCAAGCACCTTAGTTCCCAGCCTCCCGAGCAGGAGTCGCGTTATTTGGACCAGGTGGGCAAGAAGGTATACTCTGCATCCACCTGCTCCATACGTTCCCTGAACTTCCTAACACATATGGTCCAGAACCAGAATGCCTTATGAGAGATCGGACAAGAAGTAGCCAATGCCTTGCCAGGATCTGCACAAAAACCGGAGCTCCTGAACATTCTGAAATCGGGCTTGGATGTAGGCACCCATGTTTTGCGTGCCTCGTACGACACTGCAGATACAGCGTCAAGGGCGGCAGCGTAAGATGTCTGCCTAAGGCGCCATGCCTGGCTATGAGTCAGAGGACTCTCCCAGGATCTGCAGACCGAAATTGGGGACCTTCCCTTCCATGGTTCCGTACTGTTTGGGTCGGAGACCGAGATCCTCATCTCTCATCTCTCATCTCTCATCTCCAAGAGTCGTGCAAATCGATCTGGTCCATCTGACAGATGTATACGGGGGGACCAGAAGCGATTCCATAAATGGTCATTTTGGAAGACCTCGGGCCAGGATGCCCTTGGCAACCAAACAGCACAGAGAGGCGGCTTCAAGAGGAAGGCCGGAAACTAGCAACTTGGAGGTGCTCTTTTTCGAGGCCCAAAGTCCTCCCAAGTGCCTCCGTCGACTTCCGGCTCTGCCCAATAACTCCCTGTTGACCCCCCCTTCTCCGGTGGAGGTGCCAGAGGTCCGCTCAGATTCCCCCCAGAGACACCACCAAGGTCCTCAAGGTATCCTCCTCCTCACATACCTCTCATAGGAGGAGAGAGTCAGGCCCTCTTGCGAAAAAAGGTGATAGAGCCAGTCCCCCTGCAGCAGCGGGGAAAAAGGTTTTACTCCCACTTCTTCCTGGTTCCAAAGAAAACTCAGGCTCTTAGGCCCATCCTGGACCTCCGCTCCTTGAACAACTATATAGAATACCGAAGGTTCAGGATGGTGACACTTCCAGGTCTCATTCCTCTGCTGCACCAGGGAAAACTGGCTCTGTTCCCTGGACACACAAGATGCATACATGCATATCGGGGGGCCCCCCCCCCAACAGGAAGTACTTGAGGTTCTGCTTCCAGGGGGGACACTACCAGTTCTGGGTTCTGCCATTTGGCCTCTTCCTCTGCTCCTCAGGTCTTTACCAAGTGCCTAGCAGTGGTAGCTGCGACTCTAAGGCGCAAGGAGCATTGTGACTTCCCTTACCTGGATGATTGGCTCTCGGCGGCCTCGTCAAGAATGTGCCTCATTCAAATTTTCGGGGACACCTATACCCTATTCCGAGAGTCGGGGGATCACCCTGAATCTTCCAGAGTCATCCCCAGAGCTCAGCTAAAGATTCATTTATAGGTGAGGTCCTGGATATACAGTCCAGGGCATGGCCTTCCTCCCACAGGAAAGGGGAGATCGACTGCAGGAAGTGGCCCAAACGGTCCTCGTAACCCCACAGATCCAGGCCAGGACCTTCCTCAGGCTACTAGGGCACATGGCGGCGGCCATCCCTGTAACTCCTTTGGCTTGCCTCCACATGAGGGTCCCGAAGTGGGACCAAAGCTCCGGTCTCTACCATATGGTCAGAATCTCTAGGCCAGTCAGAAGGACCCTTCTTTGGTGGTTAGATCCCCTCAGGTTTGAAGGCAGGGGTCTTGTTTCGACAGGAGCTGCCAAGTCGGACAGTGACGACAGATGCCTCCAACTCGGCTGGGGGTGGGAGGGCTCACCTAGGGGCAACCAGACACTCTGGTGTTTGGTCCCCAGAGGAACGTGACCTCCGCATCAGTGTTTGAGAAATGCGAGCGATCCTTAATGCCCTTTGGGCTTTCCAAGAGAACCTAGCGCCAGGCTCTCTCCTCGTTCAGTCACACAACACGGCTGTTGTTTTCTATATCAACAAACAAGGGGGAACACACTCCTACCCACTGTGCAGGGAGGCGATGAGAGTCTGGTTCTGGGCGCTGGAACATTGAATCTCACTGACCGCAGTGCATGTTCCAGATGTCCAAAATGCCTTGGCAGACAGCCTAAGCCGGTCTCACTCCATGGCGTACGAGCGGAAGATATTCCAATCAATAGCGGACCAGCTCTTCGACACTTGGGGTCTTCCAGAGCTGGACCTCTTTGCGTCTCCACGCAGTGCCAGACTGCCAAGTTTCTGCTCGCGAGAGCACACACCTGGTGTTTTTTGGCCAGACGTGGTGTCCCTTTGTTGGACAAGGAGGTTCCTTTGCACCTTCTCTCTAATTCAGAGGGTTCTATTGAAGGTACAGGCCAAGGGAGCTTGGATGATCCTAATTGCCCCGCTGTGGCTGTGGCAGATTTGGTTCCTACTAGTTCAGAGGCTGTCGTCAGAACCGCCAATCCCACTGCCAATATGTTCACAGTTGCTGCCCAGGATCAGGGCAAGCTGGTGCATCCAGATCTCAAGTCCCTGCACCTTCATGCATAGCTTCTGCAGACATAGTTAAAACAAGGTATGGGGTCTCACAAGAGGTGGCAGTTGTCCTCGTTTCGGCAAGAAAACCCTCTGCTCGTTCCACTTACGCTATGAAGTGGAAGCGTTTTTGCCTCTGGGCTTCGTCTGATCATCTGGATCCCCTTACCTGTCCAGTGAACTCAGCATTACAGTACCTCCTCTCCTTATTACAACAAGGCTTGAGTTACTTCTCCATTAAGGTACATATGTGGGCCATTTCAGCTTATCACGTTCTGGTTGAGGGCAGAACCCTAGCCCAGTTGGACGTAGCCCGCACCTTTTTACAGGGCATACTTCATATTAAGCCTCCCCTTAGTGATCCAGTTCCCTCCTGGGATCTCCTTTTTGTGTTAGAGAAGCTTACTCTCCCTCCTTTCGAACCCGCAGCAGAGTTTGAACTGCGTTATCTTTCCTGGAAGGTGTCCTTTTTAGTTGCTGTTACTTCAGCTCGAAGGGTTTCCGAGCTTCAGGCCCTGATGTACAAGGAACCGTATTTGATTTTTCATAGGGAATGAGTTTCCTTCAGGACAAATCCTCAGTTTCTACCCAAAGTGGTTTCTGAATTAACCCTCAACCAGTCTGTTGACCTTCCAGTTTTATTCGACCCCTTCCGACAGTGGAGAAGCTCTCTTACACATCTTGGATGTCCACAGGGTGCTGAGGTACTACCTCAAGTGTACAGCGGCAAACCGCAAATAGGAGCAACTGTTTGTGACCTTTGCACCTCAACACCTGGGCAAACTGGTGTCTAAATGGACTATATTTCAGTGGTAGTGCACTGCATAGTCTTCTGTTACAAAAAGTACAACAAACCTCTACTGGTAATGGTTAGAGGTCATTCTACCAAAAGAGTTTCTACCTCCTTCGCTTCTTTGAAACATGTCTCTATCAGACATTTGTGCAGCAGCTACTTGGAGTACAGTACATACTTTTGTCAGGCATTACATCCTGGACATTGTTTCCATGCGCCGAGCCGGTTTCAGCCTGGCGGTCCTTGTCCTGATATGCAGTTTCCATACCTGTTTAGGCAATGCCTTCGTACTAGTTTCTTTCATCCTCCCGGGGCTTGTCGCCTGTTTAGAGTAGGACTGCTTGGGATTCATTCCTAATGGCAATAGCCTGTTGCAAGAGCTCTCCCTCGAAGTAAGATAGTACAGTTACGTAAGAACATACCGTAACAGTAGATCTTCGAGATGCGCTCTTGCAGCAGGTGCTGCTTTCCGCCCTCCTTCTCCCTGGAGAGTTTCAGCATGATTGGGGCGCGCTTCTCCTGGTTCGCTTGCTGGGATCTGTTCACGGGTCCGTGTCTGGTGAACTGAGGTGGCACTAGGGACCACCCCCTTTTATGGCATAAATGACTGACGTGGGGGGGGGTCTGCTGGGCATTGTTAGCTAAGCTTTTTCCAGTGGGTCCTAGGTCCTGTGGCAGTAGTCCTAATGGTAATAGCCTGCTGCAAGAGCTCCTCTTGAAGATCTACTGTTACAGTAAGTTCTTGCGTAACTGTACTATCTTCCACGGGGTGATCTCTTGCAGCAGGTAATACACTTGGGTTATCGCCAGAGGGTGCTGTGGTGCACGGCAGCTCTCTTCTAGCAGTCTTTTTCCAGGGGCCTTCCACACGTGATATAATCTTCCTGTTTCCTATATGAGTGGGCTGTCCCTGGTATCCTCAATTCTTTTTCCCGCTGTCTTCAGCTTGCATGCATCAGCTAGTGCAGAGAGCAGCAGTCATCGATGAGAATTTGAGCTAGAAGTGGAATTCCTCTGTTTTACTAACTACGACGACGAATGTCCAAAGAATCTACAGGTAAATCAGCATTATTTCACTCATGTTGTTGCGGTAGGAAGATCTGCTTAGACAACCATTCAGTTTGTGTTGGGTATCTGGGACCCACATGCATCATCTCCTGCATTCTTTGCTAGGAATTCAGCCAGGCAACCCATCGACGACTGCTGCTGGAGATTGAATTCTACCCTATGGAGCAGAAATTCTCTACTAGAGAACCGTCCCGTCCCAAGGACCCCATTGCCACTGCTTAACACAGGAAGCACAAGAAGGAGAGAAGCCCTTCTCATCTTCTTCCTCAAGCAAACGCTCGACGGCCACCATCACAGGTGCTGCACTATAGATGATGCCCTGCAAAACTGCATCCTCGTTGGTGGGGGTTTTCACCCTCTCATCGACAGTGCTTTCAAGGTGACCTTACCGCAGTTTCTAATGAACCCTATGTTGGTTCCATCGACACTCTGTCAACGGGGTATCGTTTCCTGTCGACGATGTCCTCTTTCAAGCATTTTAATGCATTTTCCGTTACTGCCCCATCGACAATAAGTCATGTTTCCAAGGGAAAGCCTACTGCCTTTGCAATGCATACTGCCCCTCCTTCACACTCATTTTCTCATAGGGGGCAGGCGGACAGAGATCAGGACCCTGAGCTTTACCACCCTGGGGCTAGACATGCTTATACCTCACATCCTATTTCCTTGATGATTCCCTTGGTTTCGTAGAAACCTCCTCTCACAGGTTCTACCATCCATTAGGCATTCTCAGCCTCCCACTCCAGGGAAGCCGGGTCATCCTTCCTGTTCTCCTACCCCTCCACCAAAATGCTTTCAGGTGACAGGGACCCTTCACTTCCCTCATGTGAAGATGATTTCCTATCAGATAAGGCTGAATTTCTGGCTGACTTCACCGGAGACTTGGTGGATGTGGACTTACAGGACTTGGACTCCCGTCCTCTGTCCCCGCTTTCTACTATTTCCTCTTTAAATGAGGATTTCTCCTACCAGGCAGTTGCCTCTCCTCCAGATGACCCATTTTTTTCATGAGGTGATGGTCCAAATCCAAAAAGTCATGGGATTTTCAACTACCGAACATGATAAAGAAAGGAGATTGCAGACTATCTCGAGCTGCCTGAGGGAACCTGTCATAGTGGTACCCCCACTTATACAAACCTACCAAAACACTGTGCTGGCGGCCTGGACCCAGCCTTTGGCTGTCCTGGCTATTCCTTGGAAAGCGGGTCTCCTTTACCAGGCTTCTCTTAGTCATCCTGTTCTTTCTTCTACCCCTGAAGCAGATTCGGTAGTAATTGCTGCAGCTCATGATCGTACTATATGACCAAGGCACATGAGCTCCTTACTCCCCGTAAGTGAGCTTATTTCAAGAGGGCTCTTGCACTAGGTAATAACGTAGGACTGGTGCCCCCTGGCATCGGGACCGCACAGATACTTTTACCAGCATAGTCTGATAGGGGACCGCCCACCAGACGTCACGTGACTGGCGTCAGTGTGACTCTGTATACTGGGTGGTCCCCACATCCGCCCTCCAGTTATTTCCTGCCGTCAGGCTGTGCATTGTCGGACCAAATAGAGCTTGTTGCTGTATATAACGCCTCTCTCCGAATGAGTATTCACTTATGTTTGTTAATTCTTAATAGTTGGTATGTCCGCTTCAGATCTGCATAAGAACAAGTGTGGTTCGTTTGGGGTTCAGTTGCTGCACAAAGAACAACATTCTCTGTCTCTATTCTGTCTCGGGCCTAGCCACAAGGTTGAGGATTGCGAGGCCTGCGCCCACTTTAATCAGGCCGTGCGGAAACGACGCCAGCAAGCCCACATCCTAAAAGAAAGATGGCTTCCATGGGGCAGGAGTTAAAGGACTTGAAGAGCACGTCTTCCTCGCCTGCGGACCCTCACAAAAAAAAGAGGAAGAGGGGCAATGAGAAACCCAGGGAACTGGAGCATCTTCCTGGACGTAGTCTCCAGCACTCATTCACACTAATGGGAGTACGCCGGAGGCGCTAGGACCCAGCGGGAGTAAACTTTTCAGGAGTGCCGGTGCCTGAGATGGAGCTGCGAGGAAGCGGCTCCGTGAGCCCCGGCGCGTGCGGTATTGACTATCTCGGCATCGACCCTCCATCCACCTCCGTTCCTTTTTTCTCGCTGTCAAGTGTGCTTCAGTGACGACATCGCTCGCCCACTGGGAGTTAAAGTTCACTAGCAGCAATAGTTCAGTTTGTTTTGTAGAATTTAGAATCGGTACCGATTTATATATTTCAATTGTACAACAGAAGTCTTCAGCCCTCCATTGATGGAGTTGACCATGAGCAGGTCAGGTGATGGTAGGGAGACTTCTTATGAATGCTGTTCAGTCAGCCAGGCTGGGTCTGGTCCACCGCCCTCCGGGGGGGTCTGACAACATGGACAGGCCAATGCTGGGGAGATAGGGTCCCCTGAAAACATACAAAGAAACAGTCCCATTCTCTGTGCCATTCGGCCTCGAGTTCTTCTTCGACACATAGGTCGAAGAAGAAATGGCATCACTCAAGGTCACCCTCTGGTATGTCTGCGCGTAGACTATCAGTTATTAGGGCCAGCCATCGGTCTCCACCTCTGTCGGAGTTGCCAGTTTCTGTCTCTGGTAGTCTACATCCTCAACACCCGGAGCCCCCCCTAACCTGTTGGAGGAGCTTCCGATTAACAGTTTCACCAGTGGGCTGCTCTTATGGAGCAGTGGGCTCGGAAGTTGGTTCAGTTGCCCGGACCAGTCAGTCAGACGCCGGGGCCTTTGGGCCATTAATTTCGGAGGGACGGGTAGGGCGGTTGGGCCTTCACAGTCGCGCAGCACCTTATTCGGTGCCGTCAGCTCCACGCTCTGGTGTTTATTCCTCTCTCATGGCTGCGGTGCAGGGGTCCACACCGATGCCTCCAACTCCTGCCATTTTTCCCTCTCTTACCTCAAATCGCAGTTTTCAGACCCTTGGGACACACTGTTCTGTCACCGGTGTGCGCAGCGCTGGGGGCTCTGTCAGTGCCATCTGCAGCACCGAGGGCTCTGTCGGCGCTGCTTCGACTAGCGCCTTCATCCTTGTTCTCTGCATCGTTTTCCTCTGCGGTGCCGGGGACTGGTGCAGTGCCAGACAGTCTTCAGGGCTTCTCGACTCCAATTCTTTCTTCTTCTGTTCTTCCTCCTGATTTTCACTCCTTTCCTGTCCATACAGTCCCCCCTGGACTGTCAGGAGATGATTTTGAGCCTGACCCAGATCTTCGCCTGGGTGATGATGTTGATGACACTGCCCTGGGAGCAGGGATCAGTCCTTCTGCAGAGCCTGTGGTTGAAGACCTTTCCTTTAAGTCTCTGCTTAAAAATTTAAATTCTACTCTTTCTCTCCAGACAACAAAATCGATCCTGGGAGGCTTTTTGTGACTTCAATATCTTCATGTCCCAGAGATCCCTTTGGATTTAACCCCTCTGGTACAGCCCTCTTTCGAGACCCTCCCTCAGGTGGTGTGGAAGAATCCGGCTCTCATTCCTTCTGTGGCCAAGTCCCATAGATAGGAAGTATGCCCCTCCCAAGGATTGACCCATTTTGGCCTCACAAGCCTTTGCTGATGCCATTGTAGTCTTGGCAGAGAATAAAGCTGTCCTTCCTCAAGGAACTACAGCCCAACCGATGAACAAAGAATCTCGAAAGATAGACACCTTAGGTGAGAGAGTCTTTGCTGCCTCAACCCTGGGTATGCGCATTGCCAGTTACCAGGGCTATTTTTCTCAATATAAGTATGTACTTTTGCATTCCCTCAAAGAAATGGTAGAAACTCTGCCCGAATCGGAAGTTAGCGCAGAGCTACTCCAGACCATAACTAGGGGTATCAAATCCAATAACCAACATGTTAAAGCTGCAGTGGATTCCTATGATACCGCCTCCCAGGCGGCGGCAGCCGGCATCTGCACCCTCCGCCACTCTTGGCTACATACTTAGGGCTTCACAAATGACGACCAGCAGCAGGTCATGGCTTTACCTTTTGACGGTATGCATCTGTTCAGGCCTCAGGTGGAGCAAGCTCTAGAGGCCACGCAAGAAGACTAGGTCTGCCATTAAGACGGCTAGACTTGCACCTACCTCCTCCCGAAGGGGTGCAAACATGCGTCAGTTTCACAACCGTCAATCCTTTTGGGGCAGAGGAGGTTTTAACAAAAACCACAACCCTCAGCCACAAATGAAAGTGCAGCAGAAGGCACAAGGGCCCAAAGCGCCCAGTTCCACCTTCTGAGTTTCTGGCCCAGATCCCAACTCAAGCTGTCCGAGGGGGACTCCTCAGCGGTGGGAGGACATCTGACTCAGTTCTACAATCAGTGGAAATCTATAACATCAGACAAATGGGTCCTTCAAATAATCCATGAGGGGCACTCTCTCAATCTTTCGGAAACCCCTCCGGATCATACTCCCAAACGACAGCTCAGACTGTTGGCAGTACAGTCAGACCTTCTTGCTTCCAAGGTACAAGCCCTTCTGAACAACAGGGCAGTAGAAATAGTTCCACTGGATTAACAAAAGACAGGTTTCTACTCCCATTACTTTTTGGTCTCGTAGAAAACTGTCGGCATGTGCCTCATTCTGGCTATCAGAAAGTTAAACAAGTTCCTTCACAAGGAGAAGTTCAAGATGATATCACTAGGTACCCTGCTACCTTTGCTTCATCAACACGATTGGCTAGCCTCCCTGGACATGCAGGTGCCTACCAAAACATTCTCATACACCCAAAGCACCAGAAATACCTAAGGTTCGTGGCATTGGGTCATCGCTATCTGTTCAGAGTCCTGTCCTTTGGGCTATCTTCGGCGTCTCGAGTTTTTACAAAGTGTTGTGCAATTCTTGCGGCGCACCTCAGGAAAATCAGAATACAAGTGTTCCCATATCTGGATGACTGGCTTCTAGCAAGTCCCTCCAGACAAGAGAGACTGGAGGCCGTGGCCATGGCCTCAGACTTCTTCATGTCTATGGGAGTCCTGCTGAATCTCAAGTCGCAGTTGCTGCCCTCCCAGAAGCCCCTCTTCATAGGCACTGTTCTGGACACCTCCTGTGTGAAGGCTTTTCTTCAAGAGGACAGAAGGAGCGATATCTCACAGATGGCCCGACACATCAGAGAACACAGCTCGGTTCACGCTATCTCAATGCAACAGATGCTGGGCCTCCTGGCATCTTCAATGTTCACTGTAACCTTTGCTCGTCTTCACATGAGAACCTCTCGGTGGATGCTCAGTGGTCCCCAACCACTCACCCTCAGTCCTTTCTCATCAGGGTGACGGAACCTCTGAAGAGGTCGCTCACCTGGTGGTCGCAGGAGGACAACCTTCTGGAAGGATATCCCTTTGCCCCTCTGGATCATCAGATCTCCATTACCACGGATGGGTTGGGGATACCCACTGCCAGGATCTCAACACCTAGCGTACGTGGACTAAGGACGAGTCTCAACTTCACATAAACGTCCTGGAAATGAGAGCTGTCCTCTGTGCAGTCCGAGCTTTGAAGGACATACTCTGTCACAAGAACATTCTCCTTCAAATGGACAACAAGGCAGTGACGTACTACATCAACAAACAGGGCGATGCACACTTTTACCCATTATGCAGGGAAGCAGTGAGAGTGTGGGAATGGTGCCTGGAACACAAGGCTCTGATTCAGGTGGTTTACCTCCCAGGAGTACAAAACGAGCTGGCAGGCCGTCTCAGCAGAAGAGAGGCGGATCCTCACGAGTGGTGTCTCGACTTAACCGTCGTTCAGTCACTCTTTGAAGAGTGGGGAACTCCAGACCTGGATCTTTTTTGCGTCACCACTAAACGCAAAACTGCCTCTCTTCAGCTCCAGAAATCCAGGACCTGGCAATTTTTTGTTAGGATGTGTCTGGGCTGCAGTGGACAAAACAGTTTATATACACTTTTCTTCCTCTTCCCCTAATTTAGAGGGTACTACTCACATTGGAGTCTCAGGGGGCAGAATGATTCTCATTGCCTCCTCCTGGCCTCGGCAAATATGGTTCCCGCTACTCAACAGATTACTGGACCCCCCCCCGAAGACTCTTCCCTTTCAGACAGACCTTCTGACCCAGGGTCCCATGGTCTATCACAACCTGATGTCGCTTCACCTTCACGCCTGGCTCTTGAAGAGATAGCAGTGAATATGTTCAATGTTTCTTGTAGAGTTTCAGATATTCTGTTGACTGCACGTAAGCCGGCCAGTAGAAAAACCTACACAGCTAAGTGGAAGCGTTTCTCTGTCTGGTGTGCAAAATCCTCTTGGAACCCTTTTTACTGCCCACCGAATAAAGTCTTGGAGTATCTTTTTAGATCTTTCAAATACAGGTCTGCAGTACTCCACAGTCAAAGTTTATCTTTGTGCCATTTCGGCATATCATGAGCTGGTACTTTCCATGTCGCTGGCTCAGTTGCCTGTAGTTAAGAGGTTTCTTGGGAGCATTCTGCATACTAGACCTCCTATTAGACGTCCAGTTGCAGCCTGGGATATTAATCTTGTGCTAGACATGCTCACTCGTAAGCCTTTTGAGCCTCTAGCTACTTGCAAGTTGAAGTCCCTCACTTGCTAAACAGCCCTCCTGGTGGCCATTACTTCGGCCTGTAAAGTTTCTGAAATACATGCACTGGTCACAGACCCCCCTCTGTACACTGTATTTCACAAGGAAAAAGTAGTTCTTAAGACTCATCCTAAATTTCTCCCTAAGGTTGTCTCAGAATTCCATCTAAACCAACCTTTAGTCCTTCCTAACTACTTTGCGAACTTCCAGAATGAAGGGGAGCGTACCCTTCATTCGCTGGATGTTAAGAGAGCGTTGCGGTTCTGTCTAGATAGAACGAAAGAAATTCGCAAGGCTCAACAACTGTTTGTTTCCTTCAGCGAGACCCCGGCTGGGTCAACCTGTTGCTATCAGATGCATCTCAGCATGGCTGGTGGCATGCCTTCACCACTGCTATTCCATGGCTTTGGTCAAGCTGGAAGGCAGAATGTACACTCACTCTACCAGAGTAGTTGCGGCATTTCTGGTGGAAATCCGTAACGTGCCCATTGCAGATATTTTCAATGCGGGTCCCTGGAGCTCTGTGCATACTTTCCTTAAGCACTACACCTTGGATGTCCATGCCAGGCGACAACTGTCTTTTGGCAGGACCATTCTTAACAGACTTCTGTCCTACGTACATGAGTTCCTTCATCTCCAGCCACACGTCTTTGGGGGGGGGGGGATTATTTAGTGTGAATGAGTGGTTCACACACCCACCCACCATCCCCTGAGCTCACTTCTCTGTTTATGGTCTTCACTCTCTCAATAGCTGGGCTATGAAGACTTTATTGTTGACCCTTCTTACACGGGTCATTTGGACTATCTTATGTCCGATTTTTAGGCTAGTCCTTCTAGGTTAGTTACGCTGCACCTCCTCAGGGATAAAAAGGTACTGAGGCGGTTGGAGGGTCAAGCTGCAAACCCGGAGGCCCGAGTTTGAATCCCAGGTCGCACCTGTAAATAAACTTTCAGCTTAGTGTACATCTCTGGTTTAAAAAAAAAAAAAAAGTTACCCTCATTGTCCCCCTCACTATTTTGGAGGGCAGGGTACTGATTTTTCTCAGTGTCCACCTCCTCAGCAACCACAGGTAGACTTCCGGGAAATTCTTAACTCATGGTGGTTGACGACCAAGAGTCAATTGGTTTCTGAACTGGACAGCAGACATCCTGCACCGTCGATTGTTATCCGCCCAGCTCCTTCACCTAGGGCACCTTCGCTGGTGTACACTCGTTGTCCTATGTCAGATCGTCTTATCTGTGCTGATGACTCACCTGACGTTGGATGTTGTTACCAGGGATCCAGATACTCCAATTTCAGAAGTCCTGGAGGATTCCGGGGATTCTGAGCCAGACTCTGATACCTCAGATGACTGCTTACGATTAGTAACCCCTTCCCATGAGGATGCGGTCCCTCGGGAATCCCAGTAGTCCCCACCTGAATATCCCTCCTTTGTGGACCTGCTCAAGCAGATGGCGGAGGCCCAAGGGTGTAAATCAGTGTGTCTGGACCCTAAAAGGCGTAGATTAGCAGAGCACCTTGATTTCTCTGACATGAGTCCGGTATTTACTCCACCCTGGCTGGAACCCCATGAGGATTTAGCCTCAGCCATTTGGCAGAGACCCCCCCACCCCGGCGATGACTAAAAAGCTGACCGGGTCTACAGGGCACCTGAGGGAAAAGACCATCTGAGCTCCCATCCTAAGGCGGACTCAGTGGTCATTACAGCTGCCCATGATAGATCCACTAAGCCACAACACCTTAGTACCTCTCCTCCCGATAAGGAGTCTCAGCAAATATACCAGTTCGGGAGAAAATTTTACTAGTCTTCAACTCTGGCAATCCGTGCTTTGAACTATGTCTCGCACATGCTGGAATTCCAGAAGACATTGTTCTGCCATTGAGGCCTTACTGGATTCTGACTCCAAGTCATCCTTGGCTGCTACTCTAAAAATGGCCAAGCTGGCTGGACGTCATTCATTACAGGCCACCTATGGTGCGGTGGATTCCTCCGCTCAAGGTGCGGCCATAGCTGTCAGCCTTCGAAGGTACTTTTGGCTGAGAGTATCAGGATTAGCCTGTGATGTTCAGTCGGCTATCCAGGATGCCCCTCTTAGGGGATCTACCCTGTTTGGTGGGGCTGCCCAGCACACCATCACTAGCCTGCAGGATAAGGACACAGCTCTTTGGTCAGTTCACACTATGTACCGTCCAAAGCCACAGCAATAAAAGTGTCCTTTTCTTCAGCAAAACAAACACCAGGTGAAAAAATCAAGCACCCAATCGCCAGTTTAAGCGTAGGGCTCCCACAGCCACCGCTGGCCCCAAGCCAAGTCCGAAGGAGCTACTGGTGCGGCCCTCCCTAAACCGCCCCCTCACTCCTGACTCGGTGACTGTCCCTCCTCCTTCTCCTTCAGAAGAGCAGGTGGGTGGAAGATTCACAAGGTACCTGGGAGGCTGGGAGTCCATCATGTTAGACGCTTGGGTGCTCCAACTGATAAGACTTGGTCACAGTCTGGAATGTCGAACAAAACCTCCAGATACTCCACCAAGATTTTCTCATTACCCAAGGGCACACATCCCATTCTAAAGGGAGGAAATCGGGGCTCTTCTTCTCAAGGAAGTGATAGAGCCCATGCCGGTAAACCAGATGGGGAAGGGATTTTACTCCCACTTCTTTATGGTTCCCAAGAAGATGAGATTTCCACCCAATACTGCATCTCAGTTCTCTGAACCTCTTCATAGAGTACAAGGATGCTATCATTGCAAAGCCTGCTGCCTCTTCTGTTCCAGGACCAGTGGGTCTGCACTCTGTACATGAAGAATGCTTATCTTAATGTACCCATTTTTGGCCCTCACAAGAAGTTCCTCAGATTTTGTTTCCAAGGGGAGGATTATCAGTTCAAAGTGCTCACTTTTGGTCTGTCTTCTGCCCCGTGCATTTTTACCAAATGCCTGGTGATCGTGTCAGGGACCTTGAGGTACCAGGGGCACACTGTCTTTCTGTATGTTGACAATTGGCTCCTGGCAGCTCCGTCGAGGACGGAGTTGGAATCTTCCCACGCTGCTACCCTGCACCTTTTTTCAGAGATTGGGTATTTCAGTCAGTTACTCCAAATCTTAGCTGGTCCTGTCCCAGCGCCTCCAGTTCATTGAGGCGGTTTTAGACGTGGTGCAGGGCATGGTCTTTCTCCCCCTGGACAGGGCAGATACCCTGGTGGGTCAGGCCTGGATGATTTCTTTCAGTCATCATATTTTGGCCAGAGCGATTCTCTCGTTTTCTTGGCCTCATGGCAGTGGCTATTCCCACGGTCCCTTTGGTCAGACTCCACATACGGATTACGCAATGGACTCTTAAGCTCTTAGTAGGATCAGAAGGAAGACAATCTAGATTGCCCGATTGTAATATCCACCCCAATGCAACGAGACCTGTTAAAGTGGCAGGACTCTGGCAGGTTTTTGCGGGGGGGGGGCTCCTTTCCAGGCCCCACCCCACTCCCAAGTTGTAACCACAGATGCATCGGGGCAGGGTTGGGGTGCCCATCTGGGACACCACAAAACCCAAGGTCTGTGGTCCCCTCTGGCAGTGTACTTGCACATCAATGTGCTGGAAATGAGGGCAGTGCTTTATGCACTTCAGGCTTTTCAGAACATTCTTCTTCAGGCTGTCCTTTTGATTCAGACAGACCACATGTGCATAGTGTGGTACATAAATGGGGGCACTTGCTTGAATCCTCTTTGCAGGGAAGTGATGCGGGTCTGGAGTTGGGCAGTTTTGCACAAAGTCGGTCTGAGAGCAGTTTTCATCCCAAGAGTGCAGAACGTTCTCTCGGACAGTCTAAGCTGCACCAGGGTAAGGGCTCACGAGTGGAAGCTAAAACAAGCGGTGATAAATCACATCTTCAACCTATGGGGTCATCCAGAGGTGGATCTGTTTGCAGCCCCATCAAACGCAAAATTTCCTATGGTGTTTTCTGGCTAGATGTTCTGTCACTCTCTTGGACAGGAAGGTTTCTGTACACATTTTTTCCCTTTCCACCGTTACAGAGAGTGTTGACCAAGCTTCAATTGGATGGGGCTCAAATGATTTTGATAGCTCTGTTATGGCTTCGACAGCTCTGGTTCCCCCTGCTTCAGCACGTAGTGGTGGAACCTCCGATTCGCCTTCCTGTGTCTTACAACCTTCTCACTTAGGAAAAGGGCACACTGGTTCATTCAGGATGGAAGTCCCTTCATCTTCATGCGTGGCACCTCAGGACATAGCTGTTTCTGAGTTTGGGGTTTCTCCCAAGGTAGCTCAAATTCTGGTGGAAGCAAGAAAAACATCCACCAGAACTACATATGCCGTGAAGTGGAAGCGTTTCTCTGTTTGGGCCACTGCCAGAGATATGGACTCTTTTTCATGCCAGCTCCCTAGGTCATGGAGTACCTGCTTCATCTTTCCACCTGGGCCTGAGTTATTCCTCATTGAATTTGCAGTTAGCAGCCATCTCGTCGTACCATGATCCAGTAGGAGGCAAGACAATGGCTCAGTTAGAGGTCTCCAAAACCTTTTTGAAAGGTATTCTGTATCTGAAACCCCCAGTGTGAAATCCTGTGCCACCATGGGATCTTAATTTTTAGTTAGAAATATTTAGTTTACCTCCCTTTGAGCTGGCAAGCTCTCATGAGTTATGCTTTTTGTCCTGGAAAGCATTATTTTTGGTTTCTGTTACTTCAGCTCGTAGAATTTCTGAGCTTGAGGCCCTGATGTACAAGGTGCCTTATTTGATTTTTCACAGAGAGAGGGTGGCTCTGCATACAAATCCTAAGTTTCTTCCTAAGGTCGTGTCGGAATCAGTTTTTCCAATTGCTGGTATATTATCCCGAGCATTCCAATCGGGGTGAAGCCATCTTGCTTACGTTGGATGTGCACTGGATCCTACGCTACTACACGAACCGGACAAAAGATGTCTGTAAAATGGATTAACACTTTGTTTCTTTCGCACCAAGGAGGGAGGGTGCAGCAGTTTCCAAACAGTGTTTTTCCAAATGGCTGGCAAACTGCATTACTTTTTACCAGAAGTATGGTAAGGTCCTTCCGGGTCAAGTCAAAGGACATTCTACCAGGGGAATGGCTGCTTCCACAGCCTGTTTCAGGAATGCCTCTGCTGCAGAAATTTGCGCAGCAGTGACATGGAGTTCTGTCCACACTTTGACGAACCATTACAGTCATGACATTGCCTCTAGGTGCAGGGCTTGTTTTGGGTTTGCAGTCCTCCAAGGACTCTAGTCCTAACTTCCTCAATTGGTGATACTGGGTTATGTTTCCAGCCTCTCTAGTTTTTCTCTTGTCCCTTGACAGTGTACTGCTTGGGACTCGGTCCTACATGTTATCATCTACTGCAAGAGCCCTCTCGAAGTAAGATAGTACAATTATGTAAGAACTTACCATAACAATAGATTTTTGACTGCAGTAGCAAAATGCTTTTCCCACCCACCTTCCCCCTTTTCTGTCTGGGGTTTATTTTCATGCTCTTTCTCCAAGAAGCCATTTCAGCTGGGGATTCAGGAGTCTCTTTTTCTTCTGTCAGATCCTTTTCTTGGTCTACGGTGGGAGAACTGGAGGGCGGACGTGGGGACCACCCATTATATAGGGTCACGCTGACATCAGTCACGTGACGTCTGGTGGGTGGTCCCCCGTCAGACTATGCTAGCAAAAGTTTCCATGCGGTTCTGATGCCAGGGGGTGCCAGTCCTGCATGTTATTACCTACTGCAAGAGCCTCTCTCGAAGATTTACTGTTTTGGTAAGTTCTTACTTAACTACTTTCCAAGCAAGTACCATGAATCTCAGAATTCTAAACTATATGGGACATATGGTCTAGTACCAGTGTACACTCTGGTCCTCTGTTATAGAGCTAGTCAATAAACTCCCTCCTTCGCAGGAGAAGGATCAATTGTTGGCTACAATATCCACTGGCAATTCAGTCTCCCGACACCTGCTCCGCTCGGGTTATGATGCGATCGATACTTTGGCCCACATGTCAACCACGGGGATTACCCTACGACGCCATGCTTGGCTTTGTATCTCAGGGTACATGACAGATGTACAACATAAAGTTGTTAATGCCCCCTTTAATGGGTCCAAACTTTTTGGTCCAGGTACCCAAACACTGTTATATTATCTCCAGTCTTCAGAATGGACCCTACGTGTACAGTACATGGCATGTACCATACCTCACAACCATCTTATTGTCCCCAATTCTCTCTTCGTACAAAGAGAAGTGGTACATACAGAGGCTCATACAGAGGCAGATCCCGTGGTTGTTCCCAGTCCTCTTCCATGACCGCCACTTCTGCCACCAGGGACTCCCGCTCTCACTCTCCGGGTGGAGCTGCCCAGCCCGCTTCCTAGAGACCAACTGGAGCATTGACCAGGCTTCCTCGACCAGGTTTCAGAAGCCATGGGCAGTTGTTTTGCCCTCCATTTAGAGGCCTTGCGAACGATCACCTCGGATGAGTGGGTTACTTCAGAGGGGTCACAGACTGGAACGCCCCTCCATGCCTCTCCCCCAAAACACCCTCGCTCTGTTACCCACCCAAACATGTTCCCTTTTTCCAGGATGAGCTCCAGGCTCTTCTGCTCAAGAAGGCAGTCTGTGCAGTCCCTCCATCAGAGCACCAATACGGATTGTATTCCCACTTCTTCCTGTACCCAAGCGAACTGGAGATCTCAGACCTGTACTAGACCTCAGACAACTGAATCTACAGGTTCAGTACAAAAGGTTCTGGATGGTCACCTTAACATCTGTAATGCTGATGTTAAAACAAGGGGATTGGCTATGTGCATTAGGCACGGAAGATGCCTACCTACTTATCCCCATCCACCCTGCCCTCCAACGGTTCCTTCGCTTTTACCTGCTAGGACAACATTACCAATACCGGGCACTCCCATTCAGTCTTTTATCTGCCCCGAGAGTGTCTACCAAGTGCCTAGCGGTAGTGGCGGCAGCCCTGTGATGGGAAGGACACTTTGTCTTCCCATATCTGGACTACTGGCTCATAAAAGCGGAGTCCAGAACTTCTCTGCTTTCCTCCCTTCAAGCAACCCTTACTCTGTTTCACTCCCTAGGGATTACAGTCAACTGGCCAAAGTCCAACCTGACCCCCACCCAGTTGCTCCAGTATATAGGAGCATTCCTAGATACTGCCTTCGCCAGGGCTTACCGCCCTACAAGAGAAACTTCTGTCTCTGGCTTCCCAGCTACAGACTCAAAAGGTTGTCACAGCCAGACGTCTTTTATGCCTTCTAGGGCACATGGCCACTGCCGTCCCTAGGGTAGAATTTGCCCATTTACATATGAGACCAATCCAGTGGACTCACTAAAACCAATGGTGTCAAAGAACTGGAGACTTTGAAGACAGAGTCACTCCCACTCTGCGGTTGGCCCTGTCCTGGTGGACCCAACGTGCCAACCTCTCTAAAGGCATGCCATTCCAATCTCCTCTATCCTGGCAGACTTTGACCACGGATGCTTCTCTCGAAGGGTGGGGTGTGCACCTGGGTCCCTACGGGATGAAGGGCAGGTGGTCCCGATCTTCCACTCTCACTTATATAAATCTCCTGGAAATGAGGGCGGTCCAACTAGCCCTTAAGGCTTTTCAGCCCCACCTTTCCCCGGGACCTCTGCTGATGCAATCAGACAACACCTCAGTGGTATATTACCTGAACAAAGAAGGAAGTACGAAGTCCTGCACACTCTGCAGAGAGACTATAATAGTTTGACAGGAAGCCATACAGCAACACCTGTCATTAACATCTGTCCATCTACCGGGGATGCCACAATACCCTGGCCAATATTCTCAGTCTCCAGTCCTCCACACATGATTGCACACTTCATCAAGAAGTTCTTCAGAGACTCTTTCACTTGGTGGGGACCCCACACCTGGACCTATTTGCCTCCCCCTTCAATCACTGTCTCCCTAGATACTATTCCATTATCCTGAGCAAAAAGGGTCAGTCTACAGATGCCCTGCCCCAGCCATGGACAGGACTCTTCTTATATGCTCCCCGGTCCCACTCCTTTAGCAGACTCTGCTGAAACAACAACTCAAACCTGCCACCATGATCCTCCTAGCCCCTCTGCAGCCTCAGCAGGTGTGATTTCCCCTACTTCGACAATTCTCAGTGGCAGAACCCATTCCATTACCAATCAGACTAGATCTGTTGACTGTAGAATCAGGTAACCGTCCTTCATTCCAACCTGAGATCACTACACCTTCACGCTTGGCTCCTGAGGATCCCAAGTGTATTACCTGCTCCAAGAGATCACCCCATGGAAGATAGCACAGTTACGTAAGAACTTACTGTAACAGTAGATCTTTGAGGGGTATCTTTTGCAGCAGGTATGATCCTTCCCTCTATTCCTCTCCTTCTCCAGGAGAACAAATTCTGATCCAATTATTTATGGGCTGGGATACCTATGGTACCTCGAGTCTTCCTTGGTCCTCGCTTAGTGAGCTGAGTCCAGTGGGGAACTGAGGATACCAGGGACTGCCCACTCTTATATAGGAAACAGGAAGATGTCATATGTGGGCAGCCCCTGGAAAAAAGACTGCTAAAAGAGAGCTGCCGTGCACCACAGAGCCCTCTGGCGATGACCCAGGTGTATTACCTGCTGCAAGAGATACCCCTCAAAGTTCTAGTGTTACGGTAAGTTCTTACGTAACTGTACTGTCTAGGAGTGCTATATGTTCAACCTCACGGACCCACCCAACCTCCCCTGACTGTGGCACACACTACTGCTTCTATCGGGCAATTTCTGGCATCATGGGGCAGAGCCGAGGGAGTTACCGTCCGGGTGGGTGGGAGGAGCCAGCTTGAAGACGTCCCAGCCAGTCTTAAAGTGGGAAAGGCAACTGCCAGAAAGTGTGGTTGAACATCATATACCACTCCTAAAACTACTGTTACAGGTGAATATCCTGATCTTACTTCAAGAAACGTCTCTTGCAGCAGGTTACACCATTAGGACTGAAGCCAGCAGGCGCCAGGACGCCACGGAAATTTTCTAGCTAGCAGTATTCAGCGGGGACCGCCTCAGACGTCTGTCCCGCCCCTGACGTCAGGCGTAGTACATATGGAGGCGGTCCCCCATAATCCCCAGTTCTTTTCCTGCCGTCGGCTTGCCAGCATCGGGCTGTCGGTCTCTTTCTAGCGCACGACGACTACAGAACTTTAGACTAAATTTCTCTCTGCACAACTGATGTCCTCTCCAACTCCATCTCTTGAGGGTCACCTTTCCAAGTGTGCCAGCGGCAAACAGATCCCTTTTAGGGATCCCCATTCATCCTGTACGTTGTCTAGGCCCGGACCATGACACCAAGGCCTGCACCTTTTGCCAGGGTTTCAGTTGCCGCACCAGGATCCGCCGCAAGAAGGCACTTCAGGCATTTCTTCTTGAGGAAAAGCTTAAAAGGATGGACCAGGAACCTTTCTCCAGGGGAGAAACTTCATCAAAATCTCACAAGCACCAGGAGAAGGTGAGGTCTAGGTCCCCAACTCGGGCCTCGGACTCCCGCAGCTCTGGCTCCAGATTGGACCGCTCTCCCTCCAGGGCACGATCGCAACCTCCCCTGGTTAAGGTCAGGTCTTCACACAGCTCTTCCTCGCTCCAGCCTCCTGACACTTCGAGGCCCTCGGCTTCATCTACCCCATCCAAGGCCTCTTCGAATTCTGGTGAGCGCCTTAAGTCTTCTTCCTCCACCCGACGTCGGGACACCGACTCCTGGTCGATCTCCCAACCACCCAGAGGTCCTGATCCAGCGCCCAGAAAGACCAAGGACCTGACATCCCTAAAACGGACGTCGGACCCAACGTCAGCTCACCACCCGACGTCGGCCAAACATTCATTCGGCTCGGTGCTCACAGGAGCAGACGACACCAGCTCACCCGTCGACGGCTAGGCGTTCGCCAGATCTGAAGACATTGGCCAGGGGACCACCTTTGGCTACTCTGGAGTGGAAAACTGCACCCCCGCCGCCGGCGGACGCCGGTCATAGGGATTCCACAGAGGAGGACACCCCCACGGCCCGAAGACCAGGCAGGCGACACCGAGGATGCCAGGCTCCCACGGGAATCCTCCCCTGACCAGGAGACCCCCCGGGGACCTGACGCCAGGCCCGTCGTTGGGTATGAACATCGCAGAGGTAAAGGAGCTTTTTACCTTTTGGTGGGACACCATCAAGAAGGATGTGGTCCCCGCCCGTCCTCCTCCTACTCCTAACCCTTCACCGCCTACGCCCCCTCCTCCACCTAAGGGGCCAGTAGGACGACCACCATCCCCCAAGGAGCAGACTCCACCTCCTAGGGGCAGATCTACAGACAGGAGAAGGTCTCCCTCCATATCCCCTTCAGGGTCACCCAGCCCCAGACGACGACGATATACTCCGTCAGAGGATTCAAGATCGGACACATCGGAATACTCCAGATCTCCTTCTCCTCCTCTCAGTATCTCCTCTCCTGACCCACATGACCTCCCCAGATCTCCACCGGATGATCTCTCTTTCGCCGAGATTGAGGCACATGCAGGACAACATGGGGTGGGATGCTGAGGACCTGGACCCCGAATGACAACGCCTTGCCCGCTACCTTAGACAAAAAGACCCAAAGCCTGTGGTAGTGCCACTCTTGGTGGACACCTTCACGGACGTCACCAAGGCTGCGTGAAAGCGTCCGCACACCACTCTCGCGGTGCCGAAGAAGGCTGACCGCCTGTACAAGTCTCCTAGAGAGGACCAGTACTTGGTGAAGCAACCTCTGGCAGATTCCCTGGTCATCACTGCCTCACATGACCGGTCTCAAAGGTCCCAGCATATGAGCACTCAGCCACCGGACCAGGAATCCAAGCAATTGGATGCCCTCGGGAGGCGCACGTACGCAGCTGTTACTTGCGCCATGAGATCTCTGAAGTACCTTACCCATATGGTTCAGTTCCAGAACACCCTGTGGGAACAGAGCCAGGACCTGGTTGAAAAGCTTCCTGATGGTGACCAGAAAGCGGAGCTCCTAAACCTCCTCTGCACCGGGTCAGATGTGGGGACCCAAGCGCTTAGAACCGCGTACGATTCCGCGGACTCTTCGGCCAGAGCTGCAGCTTCAGGTGTCTGTCTCTGGAGACACTCCTGGCTCCGTGTCTCCGGCTTCACCCCGGATGTTCAGAAGAATATTCTAGACATTCCATATTTAACGGTGAGGTACTCTTTGGTGAATCCTCTGAGAAGGTAATCACCAAGCTCCAAGACGCAGGGAAGGCAGTCCGATCTGTACAGGCCATGTACAGATCTAGGCCTAGTTCCTTTCGTAGGAACCAGAGCCGTTTTCACGGACAGCTACAATGGCAGCAGCAACGTTCCGGCCAGCAGCAGAGGGGCACTTTTTCACGTAAGGCCCAGGCCAGGTCGTACCCAGGCAGAGGCCAACGTTACACCAAGTCGGCCCAGCCCGCAGGGACAAACGCTGCCACAGCATGACTCCTTCCCAGCCCCCGCCCCTCCTCTGGATCAACGGGCAAAGAAAGTCGGGGGTCGCATCGCTTGCCACTTTTTAGGATGGCAGTCGATCACCACTGACAGGTGGGTTCTCCAGTTGGTCAAGAACAGCCATTGCATTGCATAGAGTTTCTAGACCCACCTACAAGACCTCCCCTGCTCTCCCGTTATTTGGGGTCAGCATGCCCTGCTCATACAGCAGGAGGTGCTCGCACTTCTGGAAAAAGAAGCTATAGAGCACATACCAGGGAACCAGAGGGGACTAGGATATTATTCTCACTTCTTCCTGGTTCCAAAGAAAACAGGGGACCTCCATCCAATACTGGACCTCAGCGACCTCAATGTCTCAGTCGTATTCAAGCGCTTCCGCATGGAGACCCTCCCGGGTCTGATTCCCATGCTGAAGCAGGGCACTTTTCTAGCGTCCCTGGACATGCAGGATGCCTACCTGCATATTCCTATCGCTCAAGCGCACAGGAGGTTTCTGCGCTTCGAGTTTCAGGGCCTCCATTATCAGTTCCGAGCTCTTCCCTTTGGGCTGTCATCGGCACCTCAGGTGTTCATGAAGTGCATGGCAGTTGTAGGCCGCATCTCTGAGGAGACAGGGCCACTATGTGTTCCCCTACTTGGACAATTGGCTTCTCATGGCGCCTTCCCGGGAGGCCCTGATGTCTGCCATTCATTGCACTCAGTCTCTGTTCGAGACATGGGCATTCTTATCAATTACGAGAAGTCACGCCTGGTTCCGTCCTAGACTCTGCAATTCATAGGAGCAGTTCTGGACACTATCCAAGGGAAAGCTTTCCTCCCCCTGGACAGAGCAGAACACATCAGATCCCTCATCAGGGACTTATCGGCGAAGAAGACCGTCCCGAACAGACTGGTCCTTTGCCTGCTCAGTCACATGGCTGCGGCCATTGCAACAGTCCCGCTAGCCCGTCTCCACATGTGGGTAACCCAGTGGATGTTACGGGTACAGTGGGACCAAAGGCAAGACCATCTGCAGCATCCAGTCTGAATCACGAAGACCGTAGTTCGAGATTGGCAATGGTGGCTAGATTCAGGGAACCTCTTGGCCGGAGCCACCTTTATTGTGCCGTCCCCGACTGTGACACTCTCCATAGATGCCTCAGGGCTCGGTTGGGGAGCACACCTCGACGGTGTACGGTCTCTGGGCCTGTGGACAGCCCAGGAGTTTCATCTCCACATAAACATCCTGAAAATGAGGGCAGTTCTTTTACGACCTACAGGCCTTCCAGTCGGGGATTCCACTTGGTACACTTCTGTTACAAACAGACAATTCCGTGATGATGTATTACCTCAACAAACAAGGAAGCACCCACTCCCACCAGCTTTGCAGGGAGGCCATGAGAGTGTGGGATTGTGTCTTACAACATGGCGCAAACCTTACTGCTGTTCATGTTCCGGGAGTGGACAGCGTCATCGCAGACGGCCTGAGCCGCTCTCAGGTCAGAGTCCACGAATGGGAACTACTGCAGGAGGTGGCAGAGGATCTGTTTCGCAGATGGGGTACTCCAGAGATGGACCTCTTCGCGTCCCCATACAGTGCAAAACTGCCCAATTTTTGCTTGCTAGATCCAGGGCCTGGTGTTTTCTGGTGAGATGCGTTGTCCGTCTCCTGGGCGGGCAGATTCCTCTATGCCTTTGCACCCTTTCTGTTGATCCAGAGAGTTCTTTTAAAACTTCACAGGGAGCAAGCGACGCTCATACTGATCGCACCCTTTTGGCCCAGACAGATCTGGTTCCCTCTCTTGCATTAGCTATCCTGGGAACCTCCAGTGCCTCTACCAATCAACTCCCATTTGCTGTCTCAGGAGGCGAGTTACTTAGTCCATCCGGACCTACGTTCCCTGAACCTGCATGCTTGGCTCCTAGAGACATAGCCATGATGCGATACGGGGTCTTGCAAGGGGTGGCAGATGTTCTTAGTGCCGCTAGGAAACCGGCTACCCACGCGACCTACGCCATGAAGTAGCGAAGGTTTTGCTTATGAGTTCAGGCGCGCGTTCTGTCGCCTTTGGACTGTCCCGAAAAGCTGGTACTGGATTACCTGCTGTCCCTTTTCCACACCAGACTGGCTTACTCCTCGATTAAGGTACACCTTCGTGCTGTTTCAGCCTACCACGTCCCTGTAGGCCAATGCACTGTGGCTCAACTAGACATGACACGTGCCTTTTTGAGGGGCATCCTCCACCGTAGGCCACCGATTAAGGATCCAATCCCACCATGGGATTTACCCTTCATCCTGGAGCAGCTCACGCTGCCACCTTTTGAACCAGCCGCGGATTGCGAGCTACATTTTCTCTTTTGGAAGACGTTATTTTTAGTTGCCGTTACTTAGGCCAGAAGAATTTCTGAAATGCACGCACTTGTGGGCAAAGAGCCTTATTTGGTTTTCCACCAAGACAGGGTATCCCTAAGGACTAATCCTAAATTTCTGCCTAAGGTGGTCTCAGCTGTCACCCTTAACCAGGATATTGATCTACCAGTGCTTTTCCTGAAATACTCTAATCGAGGAGAAGCCCTTCTGCACACTCTTGATGTGCATAGGTGCCTCAGATACTACCTGACCAGAACCAAACAACACCGAAAGTCGGACCAACTTTTCATCTCCTTTGCCCAGAGGATGAAGGGAGCTCCTGTCTCGAAACAGTCGTTGTCCAGGTGGCTTATTCAGTGCATTACGTTCTGTTACCAGAAGTGCAGCAAACCCTTACGGGGCACTGTTAAGGGTCATTCCACCAGAGGGGTAGCTACCTCCTTTGCAGCTTTAAAGAACATATCCACCTCAGCTATTTGTGTTGCAGCTACTTGGAGCTCCGTACACACTTTCATCCAGCATTGTAGCCTGGATATTGCATCAAGGCAAAGAGCAAGGTTCAGTCTAGCAGTTCTTCAAGGACTTCTGTTCTAGGCTTGAGGTAACTTGAGGAATTCTACCTTTCCTCCTCCTGATGGTGTGTGATTACCAGTATTGCTTGGGAATCAGTCCTAATGGTGTAACCTGCTGCAAGAGCTGTTTCTTGAAGTAAGATAGTACAGTTACGTAAGAACTTACCGTAACAGTAGATCTTCGAGAACAGCTCTTGCAGCAGGCACTTTACCTCCCACCATCCCCGCTGCAGGTAGGTCGTAGTCAAAGCATCCTTCTCCTAGGATAGGGCATTTTTTGACGCCTTGTTTTGCCATCCGATGGCGGATCCTCGGTCTCCTCTTCTGATGTCATCCAGCGGCCGGGAGTCTCCGGCCGGAGAACTGAGGATCATGGGGGACCGCCTCCATATGTACTACGTCTGACGTCAGGGGCGGGACCTGAATACTGCTAGTTAGAAAATTTCCGTGGGGTCCTGGCGCCTGCCGGCTTCAGTCCTAATGGTGTAACCTGCTGCAAGAGCTGTTCTCGAAGATCTACTGTTATGGTAAGTTCTTACGTAACTGTGCTTTTTTCCTGTCCCTTCTCCTGAAGAAGAAAAGGAATCGCCAGTAGACACAGATAAAATGCCTTCAGTAGAAGACATGACTATGGCATGGCAGTTGCTCCAGGCATTCTCAGCTGTGGCGATTTTCATAAATGTGCTTCTTCCCCATTCCCAGGCTTAAGTTCCATTCCACATGCCTATGGAGGAGGAGGTTGAAAAGTACTGTGAGGAGGACGATGGAAGAGAACCCATGGAATCAGATGGTTCTCCAGAACAAGAATGTGACTCCCTTCCTAGACACTTAGATGATTATATCTCTTACTACACATTTTTGACACTTATGGTAAACACCCTCAATATCTCCTCACAGGAAACTGAGGAAGAGGTGTAATTTAATGAATATGATGGGCTTCACTCCCACAAAGAGGTTGTTCAAACAACATGAAGTCTTGCAGTATTTTGACTATTGCAGTGATCACCAACCTTTGAACTGCCCAGGGGAACAAAGAGTTAACTTTCCTTGCAGGGCATGGAACGCTGAGCTCGAGCTCAGTTGAAGCCTCTGTCTGCTGCTGTTTAAACTCCAACCGTCAGATTCTTTACTCCGCCTCACTTAACAGTCGCTCCGGAGATTTCTCCTTCGCTCAGTTCAAAAAAGTCAGTTAGTGTCATTTTCTCGCTTGGTTTCTACTGAATTTCTGCTACTGAACCTGTCGGTGTAAGTCTCTGTCTGTGGTACCGTGAGTACTAGATAGGTTTTTGTATTAGTTTCTGTGTGGAACTTGTAAACATCGGATCGGTTTGGTTTGAACCGATCAGGTTTGTGTTAAAAAACTTCTGTCTTTATTAGAGTGTGGTAACCGGTCCATATCGGTTCTAAAAAAAAAAAACAGATTTGATTACGTTTTTTTCCAAGACCCGTAACACGGTCAGGAACTGATAGGGGTGTCTTGCCTGGTGGATTGCCGAAAAAAGGGTAAGTTGTGGTTAGGATTGGCCATGTCTGAGAAACCCAAGAAAAAAAACGGGCCCACTGGGTTTCAACACTGTAGTGTGTGTGGGGAAGCCTTTGCTAAGGCTGATCCCCACACCACCTGTGTTTATTGTCTGGGGTTTGACCACCTCAATTCAAACTGCCAAATTTATGAAAGTTTTCCCAAAGCTACCCTGGAAAAGAGTAGGTAGACTGAGGGAAAAGGAGACGAGAAGTCCGCTGACCCGGATGGCCAGCCCAGTTCGGTTCCGACCAAACCAGAAGGAGCGCCCTCTGACCAGGGCAAAACTTCTTCGGGCTAAAGGAGAACCGATTCTGAGGAATCTGTTCTGGTTAAAAGAAAGAAAAGGGAAAAATCATCCGGTTCGGATCCACCAGTTCTTTCTCCGACCGCTGATGAAATAGTCAGAGCGATAAGGATAGTTCAGTCACTAACTTCGGTTCTGGCTGAACCGGCACCATCTGTCAGGGGCTCGGTTCGGTCGGTTCCTCCGGTTCCGGATTATATTTTATGAACCGGAGGAGGAGGAGGGAGAGTATGAGGATTATGATGATGATGATGGTGGTGACTATGAAAGTCTGGATGTGCCTATTGACCTGGATATCTCCCCAGACAGACCTTCAGGTGTTTCTCCTCCTAGGCTTTCTGAGTCCCCTTCCCACTTTGTTTTACAAGAAAGTGGCTGAAACGCTCCAGCTTCCAGTGGAAGAAACAGTAGAGGATCAGGAGGAGCCTGATTTTGTTGAGATGATGGACATCCCAGAGTCCAGGAGATTGTCTATTCCCCTCCATAAATCTTTTGAGAAACAGACATTTAAAATTCTTAAAAACTCCTAATTCCATACCTCCTGTGGACAGAAGAATGGACAAGTGGTATACCCTTTCAGGCTCGGACACGGAGTTCCTTTCCCAGCAATGCAGCCATGTTGGGGTAATGCAGGCTGCTGCCTATGATATGGCAAATATTCCTTTGGCTTCACACCCCCAGATAAGGACTCCAGGAAGATTGATGCCATGGCAAAGAAAGAGTACATGGCAGCATCTTTGGGACTCAGGCAGGCTAACTATATGACCTACACAGCTAGATACCAGAAGTCCAGGTGGGACACTGTGCTGGCTCTAGCTAAACAGGCCCCTGACCAGCTTGCCAAGGAGCTGGAGCAGGTGGCTGCGGATGGGATTGAGGCATCCAAGGTGCAATTTCATGCTGCTGTGGATTCCAATGATGTTTCATCCAGAGTCATGGCTACATCTGTGGCCCTTCGGAGGATGGCTTGGCTCAGATGTACTAGCCTATCACAGGATACTCAGGCTAAGGCCATGGATTTCCCTGCCATTGGTAATTCTCTGTTTGGGGAGCAGACCGAGAACTACATGAAGAAGATGGACGAGTACAGGACCACCTACAGGAGTGCACAGGCCAAGGAAAGGCAGGCCACTCCTCAAAGGCAGCTTTCCAGGGGCAGCAGCAGGCCTTTTCATAGGCCTTTTTACCAAGCCCAGACCTCCTCTTCTGCTTATGCCCAGAGGGGGTTCTTTAGAGGGAGAGGCAGATGGGGTACGAGCAGGCCTGCTTCCACCCCTCAGCCCAAAGCCCCTGCCAAGCAGGCACCCTGATGGGGTTGCCAGGGCCGATTCTCAGCTACCTGTAGGGGGCTGGCTGGCTTACTTTGTCCAGGACTGGAAGTCTCTGACATCAGACAAGTGGGTCCTGGAAGTAGTAAGCCAGGGACTGGTTCTCAGCTTCAAAAAATTTCCAAAGATGAGATCCAGATCCTTTCCACCTGCAAATCCACCAGAGGCACCTGCTCTAGAGGCAGAGGTCTCTTCCCTCCTGGCTCTCAGAGCTGTGGAAAGGGTTCCACCCCTACACCAGGGCAAAGGGTTGTACTCCAGGTACTTCCTTACCCCAAAAAAGACAGGAGAATGGCGTCCCATCCTGGATCTCAGATATTTGAACAAGCACCTTTTAAAACCAAAATTCAGAATGGTGACTCTGGGAATTATTCTACCCTCTCTAAGGCCAGGGGACTGGCTAGCGTCCCTGGACCTCAAGGATGCCTACTTCCATATTCTCATCAGAAGCTCCCATCGAAAGTATCTCGGGCTCGAGCTGCCCTCAGGCCATTACCAGTTCAGAGCAATGCCCTTTGGCCTCACCTGTGCTCCAAGGGTATTCACAAAATGCCTGGCAGTAGCAGTTGCTTCCCTAAGAAGGCAAAAAATTGCCATCTTCCCTTACCTGGACGACTGGCTCATAGTAGGCCAGTCTCCAGACCAAGTCAAGTTAAATCTACAGATAACTCAGCAACTGCTCACCTCTCTAGGTTTCCTTCTGAATCTTTCAAAGTCAGTTCTAGAGTCTGTCCAGCTCCTCACCTTCATAGGCGCAGAGCTGAACACAGAGAAAGCCAGAGCCTTCCTTCCTTTGGACAGGGCAAGTTCCCTGGTCTCTCTGGCCTCCTCATTCACCCTGTAGGTCTCTCGACCAGCAAGGCATTTTCTACAGCTCCTGGGGCACATGGCTGCTTCTACAGCAGTACTGCAGGGAGCAAGATTTCAGATGAGGCATATCCAGTTCCATTTGAGAGCCTTTTGGTCTCAAAGGAAAGACCCTCTAACCAAATTGATCCCAGTGACTCGAACCCTGATCCAGACCCTACAGTGGTGGCAGGATCAGAGCAATCTGAGACAAGGGGTTTCTTTTGTCACTCAGTCTCACTCCTTAATCCTTACGACAGATGCATCCCTCTTGGGATGGGGAACTCACATGGGCGACCTCACTACCCAGGAAGTGTGTTCCCCTCAGGAATCTCTGCTCCACCTCAATCTGTTGGAACTCAGAGCAGTTTTTCTAGCACTTCAAGCTTTTTCCAAGTCTGTTCAGAAAAAAGTTGTACAGGTCAGAACAGACACCACCACCACAATGTGGTACATCAACAAGCAAGGGGCACTCGGTCTACGGCCTTGTGCACTGAAGCAATCAGGTTGTGGTCTCTGGCTTACTCCCTGAACACCTCCCTTACGGCAGTTCACCTCCCAGGCAAGGACAATGTCCTGGCAGATGCTCTTAGCAGGATTTCCCAGGGCCATCACGAATGGTCACTGGACCCCCTGGTCTTGGAGGTGATATTTGCCAGATGGGGCACCCTGCAGATAGATCTTTTTGCAGCCCCAGACAATCACCAACTTCCCCTTTTTTGCTGCGGGCCTCCAGTGTTGGGCTCAGTCCCTCTGGATGCCCTAGTCCTCAATTGGGAAGGGAAGTTCCTGTATGCTCCCCCCCTTCCCTTTCCTGATCAAGGTGTTAGTCAAAATCAGGTCTCAATCCTGCAAGGTGATTCTGATTGCTCCAGACTGGGCCAGACAGCCTTGGTACCCTCTCTTGTTGTGCTTAGCAGTCCACCTTCCCCTGTCTCTTCCCAGGAATTTCAACCTGTTAACATGTGCTCAGGGGAGGGTTTGCTATCCGAATCTCAAATCTCTCAGTCTCAAGGCCTGGTTCTTGAAGAGTTAGTTTGCTGATTTGCACCTCTCTCAAGGTGTTATGGATATCTTAAAGGCTTCTCGGAAGCCTTCCACCTGAAACACTTACAACTCCAAGTGGAAAAGATTCTCTGTATGGTGCTCTGGGAAGCATATTTCTCCAGAGTCTGCTGGCCTGCCCACAGTCCTTGACTATATGGTTCATCTTAATAGCTTGGGACTCAGACCAGCTACACTAAGGGTGCATCTGGCAGCTGTCTCTGCCTTCTTTTCAGCAGGCAAGCACTCTTCCCTTTCAGCTCATCCTGTTTTCTCTAAATTTTTCAAAGGATTGCTTCATACCAAACCTCCATTCAGGGACCCTGCCCCTGCTTGGGACCTTAATATTTGCATTGCTCAACTTATGCAACCCCCTTTTGAGCCTTTGTACTCAGCAGAGCTTAATTACTTGACTTGGAAAACTGTTTTCTTGGTGGCCATCACTTCTGCCAGACGCATAAGTGAGTTGCAAGCCCTGTCAGTGGAGCCTGATTTTATCTCTTTCCATAGAGATAAGGTTGTCCTGAGTACTAATAGGAAATTTTTGCCTAAGGTGATTTCAGATTTCCACCTTAACCAGTCTGTGTCTCTTCCCGTTTTCTTCACTGACCATTCCTCCTCTGGAGAGAGGAGGCTGCACAGTTTGGATGTGAAAAGGGCCCTTAGCTACTACATAGAGCGCACCAAGGGTTACAGGTTTGACTCCCTCCAACTGTTCCTCACTTATGGTGAGGCTGGTAAGGGAAAACCTGCCACTAAGAAATCTATTGCTAGGTGGATTGTCTCTTGCATTCAATTTTGCTATGAAAAACTAGGTAGGACTCCACCCTCAGGCCTGAGGGCTCACTCTACCAGAGGTACATTTGCTTCTCTGGCTGCTGCCAGGGATATTCCTATCTTAGAGATTTGTCAAGCAGCCACCTGGAAAACAGTACACACTTTTACCAAGCATTACTCTCTGGATATCCAGGTTAGGAGTGATGCTCGGTTTGGCACAGCAGTGCTTCAGAGCCTGTTTCCTAAGTAGGTTCTGTCCCTCCTCCATGGAGGTACTGCTTGGTAGTCTGCAATATGTCAGAATACAGCAAGATTTCATGTTGTTTTGAAGAAAAATTACTCACCTTAGTAATGTTGTTTCTTCTAATGGAGTCTTGCTGTATTCTGACCTCCCCCTCTGCCTCCCCTCTCAGAACCTTGGTTTTTGGGATGTGGGCAGTAGCAGTGTTGGCACTCGGGAGGTGCCCCCACCCTTTATTTTCTCACCCCCTTTAGTTTGGGAGTGTGGGTGTTGTGTTTTGTTTTATTTTTTGGGGTTTCCTGACTTGAGTCTTTGTTTTGGGACCAAATAAATCTGTTTATTATATTTAGTAGCCAGTTGGCTAGTGTAAGTTTACAGTTTCCACACAGGACACCCAGTGAGTATAGCTCGTAAAGATCTGACTGTTTAACTTCAAACAGCAACAGAGTCTCAACCGAGCTCGAGCTCAGCGTTCCATGCCTGGCATGGAAAGTTAACTCTTTCATCTCCGGGGCAGTTTAAAGGTTGGACATCACTGCAGTATGTCAGAATACAGCAAGACTCCATTAGAAGAAACAACATTACTAAGGTGAGTAATTTTTTTCTTCTGGACTACCTTAGGCACCTGTACGACTTGGGCCTTAGTTACTCATAAGTGAAAGTACATATGGCAGCCATTTCAGCTTACCACATCCCTTTTGGGAGCAGGACGTTTGCACAACTAGAAGTCTCAGACTTTTCTGCTAGGGGTCCTGCACTTAAGACTCCCGATCGCAACCCTACTCCTCCTTGTGACTTGAACTTCATTCTCGAGAAGATTACTCTGCCTCCCTTCGAACCTGCAGCAAAGGCAGAGCTGAAGTTTCTTTCTTGGAAGACTTTGTTTCTAGTGGCCATCACCTCAGCTCAGAGGATTTCTGAGTTGCAAGCCTTGATGTGTAAAATCCCTTATTTGATTTTCCACAAGGATAGGGTGGCCATGCGTACTGACCCTTAATTTCTTCCAAAAGTGGTGGCTGAATCTACTCTGAATCAATCCATCGAGCGTCCAGCCTTCTTCAAGGAGCACTCCAATCAGGGGGAGTATCTCCTCCATACCCTGGATGTACATAGAATTCTGAGATACTGTACTCGCAGGACTAAGGCTCTCAGGAAAATGGACCAACTCTTTGTGTCTTTCGTTCACGAGAGAGGGCAACCCTGTTTTCAAGCAATGCCTTTCTAAATGATTGGCCAATTGTATCACTTTCTGTTATGACAGAGTATCACAAGACCCTTCCCGGTCAGATCAAAGGCCCCTCCATTAAAGGGGTCGCGGCATCTGCCGCTTGCTTCAAGAATGTCAGCAGCTGAGATTTGAGCAGCCGCAACTTGGACTTCCGTCCATACCTTCATGAAACATTACATTTTGGACATTGCCTCTTGCCGCAGAGCAGGCTTCGGGCTAGCTGTTCTGCAGGGAATCCTTTCATGATCCCTGTCTAGAAGCTCAGCTTTTCTGGATGTTTATTTCCTCCTCCTGTTTTCTTTTTGTTCCAGACTGCTTGGGACTCAGTCCTACTTGTGAATACCTACTGCAAGAGCCCTCTCGAAGTAAGATAGTACATTTACGAAAGAACTTACCGTAACAGTAGATCTTCGACAAAGGCTCTTGCAGTAGGTATTACCTTCCCTCCCTCCAGACCCTCTTTTCTTCTCTTTCAGATATGGGACCATATGTTCTTTTCTCCTGTCAGCCCTTTGGTGCTTGGGAAAGAACTGGAGGGCGAGCAAGAGCACTACCCCCTGTATTCTGGCGTCTGCTGACGCCATTCACCTGACATGGGGGTGGTCCCTGCCAGAAACTAACTAGAGATTTTTCCATGGGGTCCTGATGCCTGGCGGCTTAGTCCTACTTGTGAATACCTATTGCAAGAGCCTCTCTTGAAGATCTACTGTTGAGGTAAGTTTTTACGTAACTGTACTTTCCATTGTTACAGAAATGTCCTTGCTGCTGACATTTTGTGCTACAGCCACGTACAGCACTGTCCACACCTTCACTAAGCATTACGCTCTCGACATATCCTGTTGTAGACATGCTGGCTTTGGGCTTTCTGTACTTCCAAGGCTTCCTGTCTTGAATGTATCAGATTGTACCAACGTCTTGCTGCCTTTTGGGATTGCTTGGACTCACTCCAGCAGTGTGGCCTAACAGAAGAGAGATTCTTAAAGAAGATGAAACACTTATGTACTTTACTGTAACGGTAGATCTTCGAGAGAATCTCTTCCATTAGGCCATGCCGTCCCTCCCTCCGTCCCCCTTCTGCTTCAGTGATGGTTAGCTCAGATAGTATGGCTGATCCTAATCTATGTCTGTCATGTCCAGCACCTTCTGTTGACTTGTATGCTTGCTGCTGGTCTGATCTCTTGGTTCCCCATGGGTGGCGGTCCTCTATGCCTAATCACCAGTGAGGAACTAAGGAGTGATATGGCTGCCCACATTTATGTAGACATTGATGCTTCATGCCGTCATGAGTGGTCCCTAGCTAGCAAAAGTTTCCATGTGATCCTAGTGCCTGACAGCTATGGTTCCAAAGGTGTAGCCTAATTGAAGAGGTTCTCTTGAAGATTTACTGTCACGATAAGTACGCAAGTGTTCTTTTTGATAGCAGTTTACCATACAACTTCAAGCTGTGATGTTTCACATTGCAGCCTTTTAGTATAAACTTTAATGATTTACATATGTGTGTAATTGCAAATGTTGCAATTAACTGACTGCAACATAGGTGTATATATTTGTTTATTTAGTAGTTGATAAACAGGAAAGGCACTCTGAGCCGGGGCTCTATTGAGGTGCGACCCAGGAAAATGGGATACAGGAGAATAAGTAACAATCACATCACATAAGAAGATGAAAACAGTAGAGGCATCACTATAACAGATAGCAGTAGCGAGGACTGATGCAATACTACTATACTAAGTTTGACCTGTATACAACGAGGATCTAAGCATGGGTGAATCCAGTACAGTTGTGTACAAAGCAGGTAGACTGGACAGAAACCGCTTCAGAATTATGCTCGGGGAGGCAGGTGCAGGGTGGGGGAATGATAAGTTTTATTTGCTATTTGAGGGATAGGAGTGATGGGAGTCTCAAAGGCTATGGGGTAGTTGGTTCTGGGGTGGGGGAGACTGGAAAGGAAGATGGGTCTGAAGAGGACTGGCTATGAGGAATGGAGAAGGTGCGGGGGTGAAAGGAGTGCAGAGAGTAGGAAGGTAATGGGGCAGGAGTGAGGGTGGAGGTGAGTTATGGGGAAGGTGGTTGAACCACTGCTTGGCAATGAAGGTTAAGAAATGGATGTGTCTTCTGTGTGAGAGGGAGGGAAGGTTTGAGGAGAGAGCAATGAGAGTTCGAAGTGGGGAGCTGGTAGTGAAGCGACAGGGTGAGTGGAGGGAAGGTATCTAGGTGGGAGAGGGTGGTGGTGGAGGCTGAAGCATAGATAACATTGCCATAATCGAACAGGGGAGGATGGTCTTGGGGAGCAGGATGTGGTGAAGTGAAGGGAGATGCAATTCTTATTCCAATAGAGTACTCTGAGTTTGGGGCGAAGTTTTCTGCACGTGGAGTCTATATGGACAGAGTAGTCAATGTGCTGATTGAGCCAGAGGCCCAGGTATTTATAGGAGGTTACAGAGTCAAGGGTGAATCCATCCAAGGTGGTGAAGGAGGGGCGGAGGTACAGCTTAGTCAGCTTGTGGGGGGTCCCAAAAACCATGGGGACGGTTTGGTGTTGACTTTTGGAGTTTTCTTGAAACCAGCAGAGGAGACCGTTGAAGTCTGATTGGAGATTAGAGTGGACGGAGTAGGGGGTAGGACTGGAGATGTAAAAGATTGTGTTTTCTGCTTAGAGATGGATACTAGAATGTTGGCAGACAGTTGGAATGTCATTGATAAATAATCCAAAAAGAATGGAACAAGAATAGATCCTTGGGGTACTCCAGAGAGGATGAGGAGGGGAAGTGATACAGAGCTGCCTACCGAGACTGACTGCAATTTTCCGCAGAGGTAGGAGCTAAATCATTTCACAGCGGAGGAGGACAAACCAGCTCTGTGGAGTTTTTGTAGGTGAAGTGGATGGGATATGGAGTCAGAAGGCTTTGGGGAGATCTATAAAAATCGCTACGATGATCTGCCACTGTCCATGGCAGCAAGGACAGAGTTAGAGACTGAGAACAGAGGAAATAGTGGAGTGTCTTTTGTGGAAGCTGGATTGGTAGTCGGAGAAGAAATTTGAGGAGAGGAAGTTGGACAGCCTGGTGAGGATCAGTGTCTCTTAGAGTATGGCTGGTGTGGGGAGGAGGGAAATGGAGTGGTAGTTGCTTGGAAGATATATGAAATTTGCCAGCAGATAAAGACCTAGAGGTCTATCAAGTCTGCTCGAATGTGCAGCTAGCACCCTTATTCTGCAGCTGCCCTCCTCCCACCCTTCCTTCATTAACCCTCCCCTTGTCCTGTCCCATCCTCGTTTGAAGCAGTCCACTGTTCTACTGCATACCACTTCAGCAGGTAACGCATTCCACCTAGCCACCACCCTCTCTGTAAAAAAGTGTCTCCTCACCTTCCTCCTGAACCTGCCTCGCTCCAGTCTCACATCATGGCCCCTGGTGGCCCTCCCCTTCCTTACTTTGAACAGCCCCTCTGTACCCGTCTTGTTTATTCCTTTCATGTATTTAAAGGTTTCAATCATGTCACTTCTGTCTCTCCTCTCCTCCAGTGAGTACATGTTCAACTCCTTCAACCTCCTCTCGTATGATAAGTCCCCCAGCCCCTTGATCATCTTTGTCGCTCTGCGCTGCACCCCCTCCAGTAACTTAATGTCCCTCTTAAGATACGGACACCAGTACTGCATGCAGTACTCCAGGTGTGGTCTAACTAATGACCTATACAGTGGCAGAATCACCTCCTCCCTCCTCGAGGATATACCCCTTGCAATACAACCCAGCATTTTGTTGGCCTTTGCAGCTGCCTTCCTACATTGTGCCGAGTTGTTCATTGACCCTGTAATGAGCACACCCAGATCCTTCAAACAACATGAAGTTTTGCTATATTATGACATATGCAGTATAACCCCAGGTTAGAACTGCTCCGGAGGTGAAAGAGTTAAGTTTCATGCAGGGCATGGAATCTTGAGCATGAGCTCGGTTGAACACTCTGTCTGTCTGAAGCTCAAACTTAAACTGTCAGATTCTTTACTCTGCCTCACTGAACAGTCGCTCCGGAGATTCCTCCTGCTGCTCGGTTCGTTTGTCGGTTTTAAAGTGTAATTCTCGGTTTATTTTGCGAAATTTAACGCATATCGTCGGTTCAAGCTCTGTCTGTGGTATTTGTAAGTAATAGATGAGACTTATTTATTTTCTTCTGTGTGGAAATTATAGCGTCTTTTTCGGTTCGGTTTGAACCGATCAGAGAGAGTTTAAAATTACCTTCTAGTCCTTTAAGTGCGGTTCCGGTTCTTATCGGTTCTAAAAAAAGCAGTTTTATTACGTTTTTCCACGACTCCAGTGACACGGTTGGGAACCGATAAGAGAGCTCTAGCTTGGAGGATTGCCATTAGTAAGGGCAAGTTTTGGTTAGGCTGGCACTATGTCTGACAAACCCAAAGAAAACGGACCCACTGGGTTTCAGCACTATGGCCTCTGTGGGAAGCCTTTGCTAAGGCTGACCCACACACCACTTGTGTTTATTGTCTGGGGTTTGACCACCTCAGTGCAGACTGCCAGATTTGTAAGAATTTTCCTGCCACCCTGGAAAAAGAGTTGGTAGGCTCAGGAAGGGAGGCAAAGTCCGCTGACCGGATGGCCAAGCGGTTCGGTTGCAGCCAAACCTGAGGGAGTGCCCTCTGACCAGGCGATCGTCCTCGGGCAAGCGAAGAAGCCAGCTCTGAGGGCGGTTCAACTAAAAGGGCTGAAAGGTCAGCTAGTTTGGGGCCAAAAGTTCTTTCTCCAACCGCTGAGGAAATAGCCAAAGCTATTCAAATTGTCCAGTCTCTTTACCCAGTTCCGTCCGAACCGGCACCATTAGGGAAGCGCCCAGTTCGGCCAGTTCCCTCGGTTCAAGATTATGATTTTGAAGATTTTTATGAACCGGGGGAAGGGGAGGAGGGGTACGAGGAGAGTGAGTGTGATTTTGAAAGTCTGGATGTGCCCATTGAACCGGACATCTCTCCAGACCCTCAGGAGTATCCCCTCCCAGGTTATCTGAGTCCCCTTCTCATTTTTTGTTTTACAAGAAAGTTGCTGACACTTTGCAACTCCCTGTTGAGGAAGCTGTTGATGATCAAGAAGAGCCTGATTTTGTGGAAATGATGGATATTCCAGAGTCTAGAAGGCAGTCTATTCCCTTGCATAAATCTTTTAGGAAACAGACAGTAAAAATTCTGAAAACTCCTCATTCTATCCTCCCTGTGGATAAAAGGATGGACAAGAGGTATGCTTTATCAGGCTCTGATACGGAGTTCCTATCCCAGCAGTGCAGCCATGTGGGGATAGTGCAGGCTGCAGCCTGTGACAAGGCTGATATTCCTCTAGCCTCTCACTCTCCTGAAAAGGATTCCAGGAGGATGGATGCCATGGCAAAAAAGCAGTACATGGCAGCATCTTTGGGACTCGGGCAGGCAAATTATATGGCTTACGCAGCTAGGTACCAGAAATCCAGGTGGGATTCTGTCCTGGCCCCTAACAAAACAGGCCCCTGAACAGCTTGCCAGGGAGCTGGAGCAGGTGGCTGCGGATGGTATTGAGGCATCCAAGGTGCAGTTTCATGCTGCTGTAGACTCTAATGATGTTTCATCAAGAGTTATGGCTACATCTGTGTCTCTGCAGAATGGCCTGGCTCAGATGTACTGCCCTGTCACAGGATACCCAGTCTAAGGCTATGGATTTTCCTGTTGTGGGAAATTCTCTGTTTAGGGAGCAGACAGAGAATTGTATGAAGAAAATGGATGAGTATAGGACCACCTATAGGAGTGCGCAGGCCAAAGAAAGGCAAGTCACTCCTCAAAGGCAGCATGTCAGGGGCAGGCCTTTTCATAGGCCATTTTACCAAGCCCAGGCCTCCTCTTCTGCTTATGCCCAGAGGGGGTTTTTTAGAGGAAGGGGCAGAAGGGGCTCTAGTAAGCCTGCTTCTCACCCTCAACCCAAAGCCCCTGCAAAACAGGCTCCTGATGGGGTAGCCAGGGCGATTCTCCACTACCGGTAGGGGCAGGCTGGCTTACTTTGTCCAGGACTGGAAGTCTTTAACATCAGACAAGTGGGTCCTGGAAGTAGTAAGCCGGGGACTGGTTCTCAGCTTCAAAAATTTCTGAAGATGAGCCAGGTCTTTCCACCTGCAAACCCATCAGAGGCACTTGCCCTGAAGCAGAAGTTTCTTCCTCCTGGCTCTCAGAGCTGTGGAAGGGTTCTACCCATACACCAGGGCAAAGGTTGTACTCCAGGTACTTCCTTACCCCAAAAAAGACAGGAGAATGGCGGCCCATCCTGGATCTCAGGTATCTAAACAAGCACCTTTTAAAACCAAAGTTCAAAATGGTGACCCTGGGGATTATTTTACCCTCTCTAAGGCCAGGGGACTTGCTAGCCTCCTTGGACCTCAAGGATGCCTACTTCCATGTTCTCATCAGAAGCTCCCATCGAAAGTACCTCAGATTCGAACTGCCCTCAGGCCATTACCAGTTCAGAGCAATGCCTTTCGGCCTCACCTCGGCTCCAAGGGTATTCACAAAATGCCTGGCAGTAGCAATTGCTCATTTAAGAAGGCAAAAGATTGCCATCTTTCCTTATCTGGACGACTGGCTTATTGTCGGCCAGTCTCCAGAACAGGTCAAACTACATTTACAAGTAACCCAGCAGCTGCTTACATCTCTAGGTTTCCTTCTCAATCTTCCAACGTCAGTTCTGGAGCCTGTCCAGCTTCTCACCTTTATAGGCGCAGAACTGAACACAAAAAGCCAGAGCCTTCCTTCCTCTGGAAGAGCAAGGACCCTGGTGTCTCTGGCCTCCTCTTTCACCTGCAGGTCTCTCGACCAGCAAGGCATTTTCCACAGCTCCTGGGGCACATGGCTGCTTCTACAGCAGTGGTGCAGGGGTGAGATCTCAGATGAGGACATTCAGTTCCATTTGAGAGCCTTTTGGTCTCAAAGGACAGATCCACTAACCAAATTGATTCCAGTGACTCGAACCCTGATCCAGGCCCTTCAGTGGTGGCAGGATCAGAACAATCTGAGACAGGGGGTTCCCTTCACTCCCCAGTCTCATTCCTTGACCCTTACTACAGATGCATCCCTCTTGGGGTGGGGAGCTCACATGAGCAACCTTTCCACCCAAGGGCTGTGGTCCCCTTGGGAATCTCTGCTCCACATCAATTTGCTGGAGCTCAGAGCAGTTTTTCTAGCACTTCAGGTTTTTTCCACATCTGTCCAGAACAAGGTGGTTCAGGTCAGAACAGACAATACCACTACAATGTGGTACATCAACAAGCAAGGGGGCACTCGGTCTACGGCCTTGTGCACCGAAGCAATGAAGTTGTGGTCTCTGGCTTATTCTCTGAACGCCTCCCTTACGGCAGTTCACCTTCCAGGCAAGGACAATGTCCTAGCGGATGCTCTCAGCAGGATTTCCCAGGCCATCACGAATGGGCACTGGATCCCCTAGTACTGGAGTTAATATTTGCCAGATGGGGCACTCCGCAAATAGATCTCTTTGCAGCCGCAGACAATTACCAACTTCCCCTTTTTTGCTGCAGGCCCCCAGTGTTGGGCTCAGTCCCTCTGGATGCCTTCCTCCTCAGTTGGGGAGGGAAGTTTCTCTATGCTTTTCCCCTTCCCCCTTCTTTTCAAAGTGCTAATCAGAATCGGATCTCAATCCTGCAAGATGATCCAGATTGGCGAACCTCAAATCTCTCAATCTCAAAGCTTGGCTCTTAAAGAGTTAGAGTTTGCTGACCTACACCTTTCTCAAGGTGTATTGGATATCTTGAAGACCTCTAGGAAGCCTTCCACCAGGGCTACCTATAATTCAAAATGGAAGAGATTTTCAATATGATGTGCTGGTAAACATATTTCCCCAGAATCTGCTGGTGTACCCACGATCCTGGATTATTTGGTGCATTTGAATTCCTTGGGGCTGAGACCAGCTACCCTAAAAGTGCACTTGGCAGCTGTGTCTGTCTTCCTGTCAGCAGGTAAGCCCTCTTCTTTATCGGCTCACCCTGTGTTCTCCAAGATTTTTTAAAGGGTTGCTTCACACCAACCCCCCCGTTCAGGGACCCTGCCCCTGCTTGGGATCTTAATATTCCCCCTTTTGAGCCATTGTCTTCAGCAGAGCTTAAGTACTTGACTTGGAAAACTGTGTTTCTGGTAGCCATCACCTCTGCCAGGCGCATAAGTGAGCTACAAGCCTTGTCAGTGGAGCCTGATTTTATCTCCTTTCATAGAGATAAGGTGGTCCTCAGGACTAACAGGAAGTTTTTGCCTAAGGTGGTTTCAGACTTTCACCTTAATCAATCCATGTCTCTTCCTTTGTACTTCACTGACCATTCCTCCTCTGGTGAGAGGAGATGCAATTTAGATGTCAAAAGAGCCCTTAGTTACTGTATAGAGCGTCCAAGGGTCACAGGTTGAATCCCTCAATTGTTCCTCACTTATGGTGAGGCTGGTGAAGGAAACCTGCCACTAAAAGATCCATTGCCAGGTGGATTGTCTCTTGTATCCAATTCTGTTACGAAAAACTGGGTAAGGTTCCTCCCTCAGGCCTGAGGGCTCACTCTACCAGAGGTACAGCTGCGTCTCTGGCTGCTGCCAGGGACATTCCTATCCTAGAGATATGTCAAGCAGCTACCTGGAAATCAGTTCACACTTTTACTAAGCATTACTCCTTGGATATCCAGGCTAGGAGTGATGCTCGATTTGTCACAGCTGTGCTTCAGAGCCTATTTCCCAAGTAGGTTCTGTCCCTCCTCCATGGAGGTACTGCTGTGTAGTCTGCATATGTCATAATATAGCAAGACTTCATGTTGTTTGAAGAAAAAATTACTCACCTTAGTAATGTTGTTTCTTCTAATGGAGTCTTGCTATATTATGACCTCCCCCCCAGCCTGCCCCTCTCAGAACCTCTGTTTTGGGATGTGGGTGGGCAGTGCAATGTTGGCACTTCTTTGATGCCCACTTTATTTCACCCTTCTAGGGTGCTTAGGTGTTATGCTTAGATTTTCCTTCTTGAATCCCCCGACTTGAGTCTTTGTTTTGGGATCAAGAACAAAAAGGTGTTTTTGTAGTTAGTAGCTAGTGTAGGTTTACGGCTTCCACACAGAACCTTAGTGAGTTTTTGCTCGTAAAGATCTGACAGTTTAAGTTTGAGCTTCAACAGACAGAGTGTTCAACTGAGCTCGTGCTCAAGATTCCATGCCCTGCATGGAAGTTAACTCTTTCACCTCCGGAGCAGTTCTAACCTGGGGTTATACTGCATATGTCATAATATAGCAAGACTCCATCAGAAGAAACAACATTACTAAGGTGAGTAATTTTTTTTTCTCCTCCTCTGTCTGGGCTAGCTGCACTCCCCCTAGCTGGTAACTCCTCCTTGGGTTCTTCATCCCAAAATGCAGCACCTCGCACTTTTTGGCATTAAAGCCCAGTTGCCAGGTGTCTGACCAGGTTTCAAGCTTTGCCAGATCATCCTGCAACCCCTGCCATCCCCCTAGGTCATCCACTACCATGCCTACCTTGGTATCATCAGCAAACAGACTGATCTTGCTCTTGATGTCCCATGATATGTCTGCAATGAATATCCCAAACAACACTGGTTCCAACACTGAGCCCTGTGGAACTCCGCTTGTCACTGCCCTTGGGTATGAGAGCTCCCCACCCAACACCACCCTCTGTTGCCTTCCCTGCAGCCAGTTTCCTACCCATCTCACCAGCTTTGCACCCGCCCCTGTGCCTACTAACTTCCTTCCCAGTCTTCCATGTGGCACTGAGTCTAATGCCTTACTGAAGTCCAGATACAGGACATCCACTGCATGGCCCCTGTCCAGTTGCCTAGTTACCCAGTCATAGAACTCGACCAGGTTGGTTTGGCAGGATCTGCCAAGTATGAAGCCATGCTGTCTGCTGTCCTGTAGTCCTTTGGCCTCTAGGAGGGCCACCAGCCTCTCCTCCAGGATAGTCTCCATTAGCTTACCCACGATGGATGTGAGGCTCACTGGTCTGTGGTTTCCTGGTTCATCCTTGGGGCCACTCTTGTGGAGGGTCACCACATGAGCCATCCTCCAGTCCTGAGGTACACACCCGGAATGTAGTGAGGCATTAAATAGGTCTGCCAAAGGTCCTGCAAGGACCTCTGCCAGCTCCTTCAGTACCCTGGGATGGATGCCATCTAGGCCTGGCGCCTTGTCCACCCTCATATGGATATGGATCTTATCTGTGTCAATCTTCACCATTAATCACAGTTGGGTATGTGGCCAGAGGTCATGACCCCTTGAGGAGCTTTTTTTTCTTCCAGCGGGAGCCCGGCCTTAGCAGGCGCCCCTCAAAACTTAATTACAGCGTGGTATAGATGGGTTGGCTGTTAGTTGCTTTTCCGCCCCTCGCCAGTTCTTTATTTCCTGCCGTAGTTTCGATCGGCCTATAATGTTGAAAAAGTACCGTCTGTTCTGTTTTGCCATCTACTCGACGCCGCTGACTGGTAAGACCATTCTTTTTACTTATTTCCAGCGACGTTGAGTGTTTTTGTTAGTCTTATCGGTAGATCATGTCTGGTACAGGGGGGCAAGAGATCGTCGAAGACTGAGTGGCCTCCTATGCGTTGGTGCCCCTACAGCTGCCGTTACTCCGTTTCTGACCAGCATGATCGATGCCTCACCTGTCTTGGCCCTCTTCACAACATGGATTTGTGTTGTCAAACTTCACGTCTGGAAAGTAGGGCGAGTGCCGCCAACTTTCGGGGGACGGACCTGCAGTCGTAAGGCCAAGACACGGTCACTTGACTCTTCCTCCGGGTCCCTTCCTGGTTGTATACAGACCATGGAGGACGGGGCTTCCACCTCTTTGAGCCTTGCCATGGCAGGGGCCCCTTCCACGGTGCAGGAGGCCAGTCTGTTCCTTTTGGGGACGGGAGGCAGCGCTTCGGCAATTGCCCCTTCAGGGGCGAAGGCACTCCCTGGTGTCACGTTCTGGGACCCAGAGCCTGGGCCAGCACCAGCCTTGACGCTGTCCGACAGTGCCATTTCAGGTGTCTGCATCACTTGCAGCGCCAAGGGCCCAGATGGCGCCATGGTCGGTGCTGGGCCATCTCTCTCTGCCATTTCTGCAGTCTGCACTGTTATCGGCACTGTGGGAGCTGTGGCTGCTTCTTCTGCGGCTGTTTCTGGTCTCTGTGCCAAGACTGGAGACAGCACTGTTTCCAGCTCTAGTGTCATTCGTAGCGCCGTGGTGGTTGGTGTCGCCGTTTCTGATCTCGGCACCGTTTGCAGTGCTGAGGGGGGATTGGCACCTTCTGTCTCTGGTGCAGTTCGTGGCGCTGATTCCGGCTTGGGCACTGTGGTTGGTGCCGTCTCTGCCTCGGGCGTTATTCCTCGCCGGGAGCAGGCCAGTCTGCGCCGACCCTCGGTGCGCCCAGTCCAGATTGGCTCTTCTCTCAGCCCAGGAAGGGGCAGGGATCGGCGGGTGTTCTGGCACCGGACTTTGGTCTCCACCTCTTAGGAGGAGGATTCCAGGTCTGATTCAGACTGGCTTCCAGACTCCTTGGAGTCTGCTGACCCCTCTGAGGTCACTTCAGTGGCCCTCACTCAGCCTCCCTCTGGGGAGCAGGCAGTGGTTCCTGATTCTGGGGTCAGTGGCTGTGACCAGCAGGCAGCGGTCCTGGTGGCCGTTGCTGTGCAGCCTGGAATTGGGATCTTCTCCCCCTCAGTTGGGGAACCCCCTCCTGTTGTGTGCCAGGACAGCCCGACTTTAGGGCCGACCAGAGCACCCATGGAAGGGGAAGGTGCTGCACCCTGGGTGGTCTCCTCTGGGACTACCCAGAGTTGGCAGCTGCCTAGGCTGGGGTTTTCGAGGCATAGGGCTCTTTTGGAGTCCGAGGGGTTGAGGGGTCTGAGCTTGGTGCGGTGGCCTCTCTCTGGGACCTGCCTAGGTTTGGGGAGGAGCCGAAGTGCGGACCCTTGTCCTTCGCACTCTCTCTCCTAGAGAGGGTGGTCCTCCTCTTTGGAGGCCAGGGATTGTCCTTTGGGACTCTCCCGGTTGCCTCACAGGGGGGACTCCTCAGGGCACAGTCTAGGCAGTTCCAGTGTGGTTGACCAGCTGTCAGCTGTTCAGCTTCCTGATGCTCCTCCTCTTTTGGGAGCATTTGGCAGGCTCTGTTGCCCGAGCAGAGGACTTTCCTCCTCTTCTGTAGATCTGACCCTCATTTTTCTGTCCCCCATCTCCTTCTCTTCCCCCTGGTATTTCTGGCCTGGGGGGGGGTCTCTGACCTGGGAGCAGTTCAGGGGTGCGGCTGCTCACTGAGTGGGTGTTCCACCCTTCCCCTGAGCAGCCACCCCCTCCATCTCAGAGATCTTCTGCATCCTCATCCCCCTCTTCAGAGGGAGAGGAACCATCCGTCCACATCTCCCCTGCCACTGATTTTGCTGCGTATCTGTGCTTCCTTATGAGGATGATGGAAGATCTTCCTGGACATAAGTCTCCACCACTCATTCACACTAGTGGGATTAGCGCCGGAGGCACTAAGACCCATCGGGAGCAAACTTTTTTGCTGGAGGGTCGCGAGAGAGGGCGCAGCGCGAGACACGTGGCGCCCGCGAGCAGCGCTCGGCGGTAATGACCATCTCGGCGACGACCTCCAACCCGCCTCAGTTCTTTTTCCGCCACGAAAGTGCGCTTCAGTGATTACTGCCGCCGCCTGTCGGAGTCAAATCAAACTAGCGCATAGTTTTCAGTTTTTTTTGTAACTTTATCACGATAAGTAGTATCGCAATTTTATTCTATTTTCGTTAAATTTTCTAATATTTAAATTTTACTTGAAGAAGTCTCGGCCTACTGGACGGTCGACCATGAGCAGGTCAGGTGGCGGTGGGGAGACTTAGTATGAAAGCTGTTCAGTCAGCGGGCTGGTCGGTCAGCCTCCTTCTCCTCTGCGGGGTTCCGACAGCGGTCAGTCCGATGCCGGGGATGGGCGGTCCCCGCCCGGCATAAAATAAGCGGTAGCATTCTCGGCACCGTTCGGCCTCGACTCTTCTTGACCTGGGTCAAAAGAGAGGCATCACTCGAGGTGGCCCTCTGGTATGTCTGCTGGCGTCGGCGGCTCTGTTATCGTTGCTAGTTGCGGTCTCCCTTTTCGGTCGCCATCTTCGGTAATCGTCGTCCTCGACATGAGTCCCTCCCGCCTATAGGTAGGACTCCAGATGAGCAGTTTCATCAGTGGGCGCTCTTATGGAGCAATGGGCTGGAGGTTGGTTCTTCTGCCTGGCTCGGTTGCCTCGGGCCCTCGGGCCCTCCGGCGATCAGGTGAGGCGGTTGGACCTTCCTAGTCGCGTGGCACCTTCTTGGTGCCAGCGACTCCGATGCTGAGTGTTTCCCCCTCCATGGCTGCGGCGCGAGGCCTCACCGATGCCCTTATCTCCTGTTTTTTCCTTCTCTAGCTTTCCAGGTTCTGGGGCTTTCCGGCGCCTTGGCAGGGTCTGTTGGCTTGTCGGCGCCGTTTTGGTACCGCTGGGTCTTGCGGCGCGTCTGCTAACGCCAGCGGTCTCTGGCGCCGCGGTGGTGCTATTGGATAGGGCGGCGCCGTTCGCGGTGTCGTCCTCGGCGCCCGATCAGCGGCGTGTCGTCCGCTGATGCCGTGCGCATGCGTCGTCGGCGCGCCATGCAGCGTTCTGCGTCAGCAGCGCGCGCGCGCTTGCAGCGTGCCTCTTGGTGCCGTCGCCTCCTCGGTGCCGTCTTCAACCCCGTTTTGCGTCTCGGCGGCAGCCCTTAGGGACTCTCCTTGTTTTCTGCTATTTCCTCCTCTCCTAATTTTCCTCCTTTCCTGTCCAAACAGTCCTTTCTGGACCATCAGGAGATGATGTTGAGCCTGACCAGACCTTCGGTTGGGTGATGAAGTGGAGAAACAGGATCTTTCTTTGCTACAGAGCCTGTGGTCGAGGACCTGTCCTTTAAGTCTCTGTTGAAGAACCTGGGATCCACTCTTTCTCTCCAGACTACAGACATCGATCCTGGGCGCAGATATTAAGACTCCAGTACCTTCATGCTTGAGATCCCTACAGTTTGACTCCTCCGATCCAGCCTTCCTTGAGGCTGTCTCAAATGGTATGGAATAATCCTGCTCTTATTCCCTCAGTGGCTAAATCCATTGATAAAGTATTCAGCTCCCAAGGATCGTCCTATTTTGGCATCCCAAGCCTGCGGATCCTATTGTAGTCCTGGCAGAGAATGACAAGGTGTTCTTCCTCAAACTACTACAGCTCGACCTATTAACAAAGAGTCTCGTAAGATTGATACATTAGGTAAGAAGTCTTTGCTGCCTCCACTCTAAGTATCGTGTATTGCCAGTTATCAAGGCTATTTTTCTCAGTATGAGTATATCCTGTGGCACTCTATGAAAAGAATGGTTGAAGCTCTTCCAGATTCAGGATTCCAAGTCAGAGCTTCTTCCGGCCGTTATTAAGTATTGAGTCCAGTAACCAACAGGTCAAAGCAGCCATGGGCGCTTCGACACTGCTATCGCTCAGCAGCAGCGGGGATTTGTACTCAGCGCCATTCCTGGCTCAGTGCTTCGGCTTCACGAATGATGCTCAGCAGCAGGTGATGGCGCTGCCTTTTGATGGCTCCTTTCTTTTTGGCCCTCAGGTGGAGCAAGCCTTAGAGGCCACTCAGAAGACTAGATCGGCCATTAAGTTGGCCAGACCTCCCCTGTCCCTCGTGGGGGCATGAACAGGCGTCAGTTTCATAGTCGTCAGTCCTTTGAGGCAGAGGCAGGAAGCTTCCATAAAAGCCAACCTGCCCAACCTCAAAAGAAGGCGCAGACAAGCGGGGGCCTAAAGCTCCCATGCTACCTTATAGTCGTTGGCCCAAGTTCCATCCACTCTGCCGGGTGGAACTTTCTCCTCCAGTGGGAGGTCGTCTGATGTCTTCTACAACCAGTGGAAGTCCATAATTTCGGACAAATGGGTCCTTCGGATAATTCGTGAGGGTTATTCTCTCAATTTCTTGGAAACCCCCCCGAATTGTCCTCCCAGACGACAACCCAGGTTGTCGGCCTCTCAGTCAGACCTCCTCACCGCGGAGATCCAGGTCTTTCTGAACAACAGGGCAATAGAACTGGTGCCCCGCATCTACAAACACAGGTTCTACTCCATTACTTTCTGGTTCCAAAGAAATCTGGGGATCGCCCATTCTAGACCTCAGAAAGTTAAACAAATTCCTCCCAGGGAGAAATTCAAGATGATTTCCCTAGGTACCCTGTTACCCTTGCTGCATCAATACGACTGGCTGGCCTCTCTGGATATGCAGGATGCTTACCAGCATATCCCGTCCACCCGACCCACATGAAGTTCCTCAGGTTTGTAGCTTTGGGTCAGCATTATCAGTTCAGAGTCCTGCCCTTTGGGCTATCCACGGCGCAGGAGTTTTACAAAGTGTTGTGCAGTTCTCGCTGGCGCATCTCCAGAAATCCGGACTCCAGTGTTTCCCTACCTGGACGATTGGCTTCTAGAAGCCCTTCCGTCCAAGGGACTTTGGAAACCGTGCAAGCGACTTCGTCTTCTCACGTCCATGGGAGTTCTGCTGAATTTGAAAAAATCTCAACTGCAACCCTCCCAACGAAGCTTCTATGAGGCAGCTTCTAGAACACCTCTTCAGCGAGCTTTCCTTCAGAGGACAGAAGACTCGACATCCTTGAATGGCCCGTTACATCAGGAGAACCAATCGGTTACAGCTCTCTCGATGCAGCATGTTGGGTCTCATGGCGTCCTCGGTCTTCACTGTCCCTCTGGCCCAACTGCACATGAGAACCACCCAATGGATGCTCTCCACTCAGTGGTCCCGACCTCTCACCCCCAGTCTTATCCCATCAAGGTGGCGGAGCCTTGAAGGTCTCTCACCTGGTGGTCTCAAGAGACAATCTCCTGGAAGGATTCCCCTTTGCTCCCCCGGATCATCAGATCTCCATCACCACAGACGCATCGCTAATGGGATGGGGAGCTCACTGTCTCTCCCTCCACACTCAAGGTGTATGGACTCAGTTCGAAACTCATCTCCACATAAATGTCCTGGAGATGAGAGCGGTCCTCTATGCAATCCGAGCTCTGAAGGATGTCCTTTGTCACAAGAACATTCTCCTTCAAACGGACAACAAAGCAGTGATGTATTACATCAACAAGCAAGGCGGTGCTCATTCTTATCCCTTTGCAGGGAAGCAATGAGGTGTGGGAGTGGTGCTTGGAGCACAAGTCTCTGATTCAAGCGGTTTATCTGCGGGTATACAAAGCGACCCTAGCAGATCACCTCAGCAGAGCGAGGCAGACCCTCACGAGTGGTCTCTCGATCCAGCCGTAGCTCGGTCCCTGTTCAAAGAGTGGGGACTCAGACCTGGACCTTTTGCATCCCCACTCAACACAAAACTGCCTCTCTTCTGCTCCAGAAATCCAGGGCCTGGCATTTTCTGTCAGGATGCGTTCAGGCTGCGGTGGACAAAGCGCTTTTCCGCCCTTTCCACCGCTTCCTCTAATCCAGAGAGTACTCCTCAAGTTCGAGTCTCAGGGACCAAGATGATTCTCATTGCTCCTTCCTGGCCTCGGCAACTATGGTTTCCTCTACTCAACAGTATGTTGGCAGCCTCTCGTGACCACTTCCTTTGCAAATCAGTCTTTTGACTCAGGGTTAGTTGGTCCATCCCAACCTGAAATCACTTCACCTTCATGCTTGGCTCCTGAAGAGATAGAAGTGAATCGGTTCAACGTCTCTCGTGAGTCTCAGACATCCTTCTGGCTGCTCTGAAGCCAGCCACCAACGTCACGCTTCAAATGGAAGCGTTTTCTCTCTGGTGTCTAAAATCCTCTTGGAATCCTTTTCCTGTCCTCCTGGCAAGGTTCTGGGTATCTTTTGGACCTGTCAAACTTAGGTCTTCAGTACTCCACAGTTAAAGTTCACCTTAGTGCCATCTCAGCGTTCCATGAGCGGTTTCTTCCTTAACTCTGGCTCAGTTACCCATAGTGAAGAGATTTCTTAAGGATTCTCCATACCAGACCCCTGTTAAGCGTCCAGTTGCAGCCTGGGACATTAACCTGGTGCTGGACATGCTCACTCGGAAGCCTTCGAACCCTTAGCTACCTGTGAGCTAAAATTTCTTACCTGGAAGACTGCCTTCCTGGTGGCCATTACCTCAGCCATGGGGTCTCTGAGATACATGCCCTGGTTACGGACCCTCCGTATACTGTATTCCATAAAGACAAGGTAGTTCTCCGTACTCATCCTAAATTTCTTCCCAAGGTTGTGTCAGAATTCCATCTAAACCAACCTCTGGTACTTCCCTATACAGCTAATTTCCAAAATGAAGGAGCAGGCTCTTCATTCCTTGGATGTTAAGAGAGCCTTGCGGTTCTATTTTGATAGAACCAAGGATGTTCGCAAGACTCAGCAACTGTTCGTTTCTTTCAGCGACACCCGGCTGGGTCAACCTGTCGCTATTAGATGCATCTCTTCATGGTTAGTGGCATGCCTTCGTCATTGCTATTCCATGGCTCAAGTTAAATTAGAAGGTAGAGTTACAGCTCACTCTACTAAGTGATCAGCGGCATCCCTAGCGGAAATTCGCAATGTTCCAATTGCAGATATATGCAACGCCGCCACCTGGAGCTCAGTGCATACCTTCGTTAAGCACTATGCACTGGATGTTCATGCTAGGCGACATTCCGCATTCGGCAGAACTATCCTTAATGGGCTTCTATCTTAGACGCGTGAGCTCTGGCTCTCCTGCCGCCCTTTTGGGGGATTATCAGCTTGGTACTCTCCCACTAGTGTGAATGAGTGGTGGAGACTTATGTCCAGGAAGATAGGAAAATACGCATCTACCGTAATTCTTGATCTTCTTGGACCAGGCTCCACCACTCATTCACACCCACCCTCCATCCCGAGCTCACGCTGTATTGGTCTTCACTCCCTCAGATCTTTAGGCCGTTAGGACTTCTTTACTGACCCTTCTTACACGGGGTCATACGGACTATCTTATGTCCTTTTTTTATATTAGGTTTACTCTTTCGTTAGTTGCGCTGCACCTCCTTGGTAAAAAAGGTACTGAGGCGGTTTGGAGGGTCGTCGCCGAGATGGTCATTACCGCTCGAGCCGCTGCTCGCGGCGCCGTGTCTCGCGCCGACCCTCCAGCAAAAAAGTTTGCTCCCGATGGGTCTTAGTGCCTCCGGCGCTAATCCCACTAGTGTGAATGAGTGGTGGAGACTCGTCCAAGAAGATCAAGAATTACGGTAGGTACGTAATTTTCCTATCTTTGCATCACCCCTTGCTTTCAAGACAGTCCTGAGCACGTGGCGCGCGCCTTTCTAGGTGATTTCAATGCAGCCACCCTAGTGGTGCCCACCTGGCCTGCTCCTTTCCGGGAGGCGTCAATGCGCTTCTGGCAATGTCCCTTCTCCAGTGACCCGGCTCCTAGGGAACTGAGCCAGAGGTATTGTGCTGCCCTGGAGTCTCCAGGGTCGCATGCCTCACCCTCTGTCAGGGTTGGCGCAAATGGACACTCCTAATGGTCTTCGCACCCTTCACTGTGACCTGCTCCCAGATCAAGACTCTTCGGATTTTGACTTCTGGGGTAGTAGGACCTTCTACTCTGCATGGATTTTACTGTCCATAGCTGCACATCAGGCCCACTATGCTTCCTGTAGTTCTTGTGGTCCAGGCTAGGTAAGCTCCTAGAGACTCTGCCTGATGCAGAAGTAACCAGACACAGGCCATCACACTCTCTGCTCAGGGCCTGGAGCTAGCAAGGCACTAAGCAAGGGCATCCTACGACACCGAGGTAGCTTCCAGAGTCTTAGGGACAGCGATCTGCATTAGGCGGACGGCGTGGCTGCATCTTTCCCGGTTGTCAACCTTGTCCCAACGTAGGGTGATTTCCTCTGCTTACCGGAGAACCCATCTTTTCTCCCGCAGAGTGAGGCGGTAATTATCAGGGCAACTTCCTTCCCCCTCTGGGGGGTCCCGTTCACTCTCCGCACTTTCTGGCCTCACCAGGCCGTGAGGTTCTCCTTCCAGTGTCTCCCTCACTGGGAGCAAAGGGGCTTACTTAGTCCCTTAGGGTCTCAGGCCCCCCTTCGGGGGGGGTTCGGTACTCACCCAACTATGATGAATGGTGAAAACTGACACAGATATGATATGAAAATTACATACCTACCGTAATTCTGATCTGTGTAATTCTGATCTTTCTGTGTATCTTCACCATACATCACAAATCCCACCCACCATCCCCCAGGGCCTCAGTCTCTGGGTCCCCCTCCCTCTGTGTGCCTTCTTCCTTTCCTCCCTCCCTCCTTGCCATTGGCCAGGAGTGGGGGAACCCTTAAGTACGCTGGGGGGTTTCTTGCAGCCTTGCGGCTGGGGGACGGGGGAGCTGTTCCTCATCGACTTACGGCTTCCACCCCTTCTTAAAGGTGGGATGTTGGTGGCTGCTCCGGCTCTCCTCCCCTTAACCCTTGTCCAGGACTAATCCTTTTATTGTTCTTTTAGAGGAAGGGTTTCCCTTCCCTGTTATTTTTTGTTGGATAGGGGAGAGGACATACCTTGGCACCTGGTCCCCCTCCTCTCCTTAATCCATGACTCTAGGAAGTTGTTCCTGCTGGAGTATCTCTTCGTCAAATTCTGTGCCTTGAATCTTGCCAGGCTTCTAGCTTCTCCTGGGCAGTAATTCCATCTAAAAGCTGGGGACCAGACTGCGAGCCCTGGTTTTGTTCTCTCCTCTCCCACTTAATTCTTCCTTCCCTTTCCTTCTCTCTATTTCCTCTTTTCCAGAGATTGGGGCCCCTCCCAATACCCTTAGCCTCTCTCTCTCTCTCATGTCTGTCCTCTTGGTCATTTATTCCTCCTTTTGTTTTTTTTATATCTTTTCCTTTGTCCCATGGACTTCCTTGTCCCACCCTCCCAACCCTATTTCTTACTCTCTGGCGACTCCAGGGCAGGGGCAGGGCGCGGCAAACTAATAGCGCCAGCCTGTGGCGCCACATTATCGTTGGCCTCGGCGGCGCCTTGCTACATTGGATCTGCCCAAGCAAAGAAAAGTGCTCCCACGGGGTCATGACCTCTGGCCACATACCCAAGTGTGATGAATGGTGAAAATACACAGAAATGTCAGAATTACGGTAGGTACATAATTTTCTTATCCCCACCCTTGAGAAGGGGGATTACTCTGGCAAGTTTCCATGGAGTGGGGTCAGAGATGGTGGTTAAGGAGAAATTGAGGGTGTAGGTGAGGGGGTTGGTGATAGACGAGGCAGATAGGTGCAGCAGTAAGGGGTGGAGGCCATCAGGGCTCAATTTGGTGGTATTTAAGGAGATTAGGACTGATAGACCTCGGGAGAGGCAAGGGAGTTGAAGCCTATAGAGAGTGGGGGGAAGGAATATGGGAGTGCGTCGGATGTGAAGTGTTTATTGAAGATGGATGCCACTGTTGAAGGATCCAAGATTAGTGCCTCTTTCCGGGAGGGAAGGTGGCATGGTGGGGGAGGGGGGTTGAGGAGGGACTTGATTGTTGGCCAGGAGGAGGATGGGCTTGGGTTATGGGAGTGGTGAGATTTAAAGTTGGACCTGGTGAATTTCTTTGGCACACCTGTTCCTAAGGGAGCTGTTTTCCTTGAGGCTTGAGGAGGAGCCACTGGCTTTGAAGAGGGACCAGACATGGTCTCTAGCTTTACAAAAAAAGGATTTCGAGTGTAATCCAAGGTAGATGGTGATGTCTTACCGAGAATACGCGGAGGGGTGCGATACGGTCCCAGATCAAGGTTAGGGTGTAGTTGAAGTGTTGGAGGGCCATGTCGACATAAGTGGATGAAAGGACAGGGGTCCAGTCCACCAAGTGGAAGTCAAAGAGAAGAAGGCTGGGGATATACATTTGAGTGTACAGTAGGTAATGTATTTGGGGGTGAATGGGGGGATGAGACCACCTGACGCAGTAGGTAATGCAATGGTCGTTTTTTTTGCGTCAGGTAGGACTCCGACTGATGAGATACGATAGGGGTGGGAAGAGAGGATCCTGTCAAGAATGGTGTGGTTGGAAGAGTGGGAGTTGAGATGAGTGTGGTCAAAGAGAAGTTGGGTAAGGTTGAGAGCTTCAATGGAGTGCCTTGTGATACTCCATCGAAGTGGAGGAGGGAGAGAGCCAGTTACGGTTGAAGTCTCCCAGCATCAGTAATTCCCCTGTTGAGGAAAGGGAGGTGATGATGGTGTTAATGCAGGAGACGAGGGACTTGGGGATGAGTTTGGGGGAGGCATAAAGGGTGCAAATAAAGATGGGGGCAGTTGATGGGAGGGCTAGGCAGGCAAGGAGAACTTCATAGGATGTTGGCACAGCTTACATGGCCATGCCTCCACCCCTCCTGCCACGTTCCTGATGGTAGATATCAAAGCCAGGTAGGTCAACACTATAGTCGGGGATCCGGTAGGAGAGTCATGACTCAGAGATGCAGAGTACATCCAGTGGGTGCTGAGATGTCTAAACTTTTGGCAGGTCTAGTTTAGGGAGAAGACTACAGGCGTTTACTTGGTAAACGTGGAGCCCTTTGTGGGGGATGGGGTTGTGATTGGGGGCGGGTGGACCAGGGTTGTGTTCCACATCGCCTGAGAGAAGGCAGGAAATGTTTAGGAAGGAAGCACAGAGCTAGGGGCTGCATGATGAGTGGGAGAGACTAGAAAAGGGGGTGAATGGAATGAAGAGTTGTGAGAGAATTACTGTCCCAGATAGCAGTGAGGAAGGTAGGAGGTATAATGGCCACTAGTGGTCATTTATGCTAGGATGCAAATGGGGGGAATGCAGAAAATTGATTTAAGCTACCAAAAAAAAAAAAAAAAAAGGCACTACAGTTACAAAATTAAGGCTACAAGTCACAAAACTTGGGCTTACTAAAGAAACCGACTATGCAGCATGTAAGGAAGTATATGCTCAGTAATTTAAAAGGTTAAGCAGCATTTAAGAATTACATACAGTATTTCATTAATTCTACAGAGAAGAGAGAGTCCGTTTGAAAAAAGGTGCCAAAGCAGCAAGTGGCTGGCCCCTCTTGCACCGAGTAGGTCTCTGGGTGGGTGGTTGAAAACTTTATTGTACTTTCACAGAAGTCTCACAAGAAACACTTTAATCTTGTAAAAAAAAGAGTAAAGATTATCAGGATTTACGTTGGAAATTGTTATTCATCCTTTTTCACTTGGGACATGTCTCCCTGCCTTTTGTCAGGCAGTCTCCTCCAGTGACCACCCACCTCCTCAGCTGGGCCTGTTGCCATCCTGGCTGGTGGAGGTCTACTGAGAGGAGCATGGGTGTTTCTGGGGCCATTATTCTAACTGCCCTGGGCTCTGTATTTTCAGTTGTTCTTTCCCTTGTGTTTCCTCCCACACTCAGTGGTGCGCATGCAGCTTCCCTCAGTGGAAGAACAAGGTCTCCGACCTACTGTAGGGGGCCGCCTTCTACAGCTAGTACATGCTTCCAGCTGCAGACCGCCCCAAAGGTAATCTTCCAAATTCGCTCCACAGCCTGGGTTGGTGTAATGTCTGATATACTGCTGTCACCCCCCTCTCCACACACACACACACCACTTTAAAAAAAAAAAAGAAGTCCAAGGTATGATTACTAAACTGTGGCACTTATATAAACTTCAGCAGTTTGTAAGATGCATGGGGGGAACCCCAATTTTGTTCTGTTGCACTATTATTCTAATGTAAATTCTGTATTAATTTTTTTTTTCCAGCGGCTGCTGAAGAGCTTGATACAGAAAGTGAGTTCCTTTTGGCCCTTGTGTTTGGAGAAGAATATGAAGAACCACCCAAACCCCAAATAAAAAATAAGGTATTTACTATTCTGTTCCGTACTTGTACAGTATATATGTTTCAAACTACTAAACATCAGGTAGTAGTCACTTAGGTCTTAGAATGCTGGTTCCTTTACTCATATAGAAAAAACATTTGCCCTGTAGCGCTAGCATGTTAATAGGAGCAGAACTGGGGTGGTGACTTTTATGTCCATCAAGTCCGCCAGCCCTGCTTCATAAGCAGGGAATAACTTTGATGTAATGTAAATTAGTATAAACGGATTTCGTGAGCCTATTTGAGGTATGTAGACACAGTACCAGAGTTTAATTCATTATATTCATTTCACACATAATTAAGTAAAAGTGAGACTTGACTGTATCTGGGCTATATATTGAAACTATAATATTGAATAAATATATATTGGTTATTATTATAAATCTATAGTCTGTAGTGCTCCACATGTCAATGGGTAATGGTAATGTGCACCCTGACTGGGAAAATGGTACCGGTCAAGGCTGCAATCCAGCATAAAATTGTGGGCGCACACACGTTCCGGACAGCAGCAGCTCTCCAGTCTTTACTGTAGCATAGAAGAGTCTGCTGAAGAAAAATGTTTTTCCTTTCAGCATTTCATCTTTAGGGCTGCGATTCTGCTGAGCAGGTTGGGGCTACGTGGTGACAGGGAGGACAACTGAATTTAAACTTGTTTGTTGTTTGTTTATTTTATTTATTTATTGAATTTTGATGACCGGTAGGCCCACTGGGCCCCGAAGGTCCCTTTTTCAGGGGCGACCCGGGAATAACAGTACAAGAAATTATAGACAGTTGAAAACGTATGGAAGTGCAGGTTATCATGGGTATACAGTATTCGACTGTTTACACATAGCAGTTATGTAGGTTTGATATATCTGATTGGTCAGTGTTGTTCATTACATCATCCATTGACCGACATTAGTGAGACAGTACTGTAGATTCATTAGGTGACATAGTTCAAGAGCATTAGTAGGTTCAGATTGGGGGAGGAAAGAGTTAGTGCAACAATGTTAGGGGCTAAAGATTTATAGTTAGGTGAGCAGGCTATTGAGGTCACTGCTGTAGTGTCAAGGGGCGGAGGCATTGGCACGTGCCTGTTGATAGAAGATGGGTCTTAAGCTGTGCCCCCGACTGTTACTTAATTTATATGTGCCCTGGGTGTTTTAAAACTGCTTTTGGTGTGAGGTATTGTTTTGATATCCTGGGTACCGTGTGTATATTGGGCGACTGCTTTGTCTAAGCTTGGGGTTCTTCCCTCGGGCTCATTTGGGTTCCTCTACCTTTAATTGTTGTTTTTGGACGTTGGTTTTGTTTTTGTGATGGCTCTTCTGAGCTGCGCAGACTACCGCCATTACTGAGAGGCTGTCAGTTAGGCTGGCGCTAGTTGCAGTTCAGATGGCTGTTCTGTGCCTTTTAGCTTGGGCGTGCACTCCCCAACGTGGTGACATCATGCAAGTGTGTGTCAGTGTTTTCTAGCACTAGACGGGGTGGCAGTGTTTTCCCCTAGCTCAGATCTTCTCTTTCCTGTGTAAGATTGTTCCTACTGCAGCCTGTCTTTCTGTAGGCCGATAGGAATACTAGTGTGTGTGACAGTTTGGCTTGTTTTTTTTTGCACTAACATTGAGGCTTAAGGTTTTTGGCTGTTTTTAGTTGTTTTTTTTTTTGTGTGTGGCTGTCCACCACAGCAGGGGTGAGGGGATCAGAGTAGTGCTTATTATACAAAAAAAGAGGACCATTCCTTTGGTGTGTTCTGCGCTGCCTTTTCTGCTATAGAGCCATTGGCACCGTGGCTTTTCCGAGACCTCTAGTTTTTAAAAAAATGTAAGACCTGTAGAAGGGTAAATGCAGCCCCTTTCTGCTAGACTGCTGTTGCCCCTATTGTGTTACTCAAGTTGATACATCTATCATGGATTTCCCCCCTGCTTGGAACCCGGGGGGGGGCACCTGGTGTACAGGCTGGCAGTGGCAAAGCTGAATAACGTAAATCTTTGGTGTTGTTTTTAGGTAAGTTTTTGGGCCCTGGTGGTCTACAAGACATCCCTATCGACATACCAAAACCCAAGCAGGGCCCTTCAGGTCAGGGGGACTCGCACAGGCATGTCCAGGTATGCTAGAGCAAGAGAAGTCTGCTGTCCTAGATGTGCATGCAGACCCTGACCTTAACCATTCAGATGGTCAGGTGGAGGATACTGGGGATCTTTGGGAAAATCCTCACCCAAAAGTGTTACTTGATGATGAAGATGACTCCTCTGATGAGAAAGGAGAGTAGAAGGAGCTTAAAAGGAGGATTCCAATTTCTCCCCTGTTCAATGCAAGGTTTCAGTCTTGTCTTGTATCTGAGGCTTGTAGGACATTGCAGTTGAAGGAGGTGCAAATCATGGATGCCTTGAATGTGAATCCAGTACTATCCTCCTTTGCTCCAAAGTGTTTTCCAAACTTTATACACTCTGACCAGATTGTCGAACAAGAATGGGCGGTGCGGACCAAAGAAATATCTGCCAAAAGCCTGGGTATGGTGTTTTCCTTGTGTGGAAAAAATACCAGCAAGTGAAACTCCCGGAAGATAAAGCTCTACATAACTGTAAGGTACATGACTATTCTAATTGAGGGATCTCTGGCTCTAGCGGATGCGCATGATAAAAATGAGTTGATGCTTCGTGTAGAAGAGCCTTCACCTCCAACGGAGCAAACCTCTGCACCTCCTATGCATCCTTTATTGTTGCCAGAGTACTAAACGTATGGGTTACGGCACTGGGTAGTTTTGTTGCCCCGGATTCTGAGGGGGTGAGTATTTCATAGCTGGTATCCATGGCATTCACCTTTCTAGGGGATGCCATGGTGGAGAACTTAATGGATGTCAGCTCGCTCCGCTTACCACATTGTGTCCGCCATGCTGGGTGAATGGCTGTGGCATTGGTTCGTGGACTAGTTGTTAAAGGCCAAGCTGTTTAATTTAGCCTTTGATTGAGGTTTGTTATTTGGATTAGGCCTGGATGATGATTTGAAAGATATCCAGGATAACAAGGGAATTTTTCCAGTATCAAAATAGCAAAAGGCCAACTCTACTTCTAAAGGTCAAGGAGGCAGCTGACAGAGGCAGTATCAAGGGGGTTTAGTTCTTTTCAGAACTGTGGAAATCAGTGGAGTAAAGGATCCTTCTCTGGGTTCAAGAGTAACAGTGGCAGAGGGGCCTTTGCCCAAAAACGTAATGCAGGTCCTAGGCAAAGAGGTGGCATATTACAATGAGGGTACACAGGCCCATCTCTGCTCCCCCTCCCTTGATGGAAAACTGCAGAATTTTTGCACTAGATGGGCCCAGATAATGTTAGATGCTTGGGTCCAGGAGATTGTGGCATTAGGCTACACAACAGAGTTTACAGCCTTTCCCTCAAAGTGACATTTTATACCTTTGCCCATACCAAAGGACTCCATGAAGACACCAGCAGTGCCGCAAACGTTAAATTACCTCAGAGAAATAGGGGCAGTCATTCTGGTGCCCCCTGATGAACAAGGTCCGACATTTTACGGTTCCCAAAATGTTAGGGGGGCCTCAGACCCATCCTGGACCTGAAACACCTAAACAAGTTTATTTGCCACACGTCCTTCAAGATGGAGTCCTTGCGGTCAATCAACTGGGCTGTCCAGCCTGGGGATTATTTAGCATTCATAGATCTGAAGGATATGCATCTCTGCATTCCCATTCGACAGTCTCATCAGAGGTTCCTCAGGTTCACGGTCCTGGGGCAACACTTCAGTACAGGACACTTCCGCCTGGGCTGGCAACAGCACCAGAGTGTTCTCAAAGGTGCTCATAGTCCTGGTAGCACAACTTTGGTAGGAGGGATATCATGTCTGTCCTTAGCTGGATGACCTGCCCATTTAAGCACCTTCTGCCTCACTAGCAAGAGAATCAATGATCAGGCCCCTGGAGGTTTTGGAGTCCCACAGTTGGGTAGTCAGTTGGGAGAAAGGCACTTTCAATCCATCTCAGACTCTGGAACACCTGGGAACCGACCTTGGAGGGCTGTTGGGCCATGATTCCAATTTCCGCACTCCTGTGAGAGTCGCTGATTTGGTGGGTAAGCTTAGAGAACCTAAGCAAGGGGTACCCCTTGGAAGTCCCTCTGCAGAGTTGATCCTGACATTCGATGCCACCCTGTTGGGCTGAGGTGCAGTTCTGGGCCATCTTCCCATTCAGAGGTCTTTGTCAGTACTGGAACAGCGCATGCACATCAGCGTCTTGAAGATGAGGGCTGTACGCCTTGCTCTCCTTAATGTTTGCAAGCTGGTAGAGTCAAGCTGTGAAAATAAGGTCGGCCAGCACTGTCACAGCAGATTACATAAACAATCTAGGCACAAAGAGCAGAGAGATACTAAGAGAAGCAACCGATCTGTTACTGTGGGCAGAGGAGAACCTTCTATCTCTGTCGGCAGTTCACTTGGAGGAGGAATTGAACATTCAGGCAGATTGGCTAAGCCACGAGAATATCCACTCAGGGGAGTGGGTGCTGAGCTCGAAGGTGATCGACCTGTGTAGAAGGTTCGGTCATCCACAGATGGACCTCTTCACCTCCAGCCAGAATGCTCAAATGCAGCAATTTCTTCAGCTGATACTGGTGTCCACAGTGGACGCTGTGTCACAGACATGGAATTTCTGCACAGCATGTTTTTTCCCTCTGCCACTTCTCCCCAAGGTCATATGCAAAATAAGACACTCTGAAGGATGTTTTTTGTTCTGATAGCTCCAGAATGGCCCAGAAGGCCATGGTTCTGTGTCCTAGTGAATCTAGCTCAACATGTACTGTTTCATCTCTCAGTTGGGGGTACCTTATGTCACAGTAAAGAAGATAGCCCCAGCTCTCATCAAGGCACATTCTGCCTGAGCTATAGCTACCTCCTGGGTGAAGAAAGGTGAGACATCTGTCTTAGGGAATGTGTGGACAGAGGACCATGTTGCTGCCTTGCACAATTCTAAGCACTACAGATTGGATGTTCAGTGCTGTGCCGATGCAGCCCTTGGTCGCAGAGTTTTGCACATGGTGGTTAGGTAAATTCCTTTTCCCGTTTTGCAGTTAGTATATAGTACAATAGCCCTCCTCCCCCAGGAAGGATAATAGGTACTGCTTGTTAGAACCCATATGTACTTAACTACCCATTGACAACGTGGAGTGCTACAGAAAGAAGATATTTCTTCATACTTGCTGTGATTTCGTTTTCTTTTAGCTCCAACGTTGTCAATGGGATCTTTCCTAGGAAACTGGCTCTGGAGAATATTGTCCGGTAGGCCAGAACTGGGATGTCCATTGTGTTCTGAGAAATCATTTGATTATAAGTTGTTTGGAAATTCTTCTATGATTTACCTACTGATGATTAACAAAAAAAGAAAAAAATAGTATAGTAAAATGCACAATAGTCCCTGAGGAAGTGTGTTTGCATGAAATGTTGGATCTTACTTAGCATCTCTAACACCGTTAGGACTAAACTGACAGGCTCCAGGACCCCACCGAAAACTTCTAGCTAGCAGTATCCGGTGGGGGAGCGCCCCAGAGCCTTCACCCCGCGTCCACGTATGATTGTAAAAGGAGCGGTCCCCAGCCCATCCCCAGTTCTTTTCCTGCCATCAACTGTGCAAGTCTGACCTCCGCGGAGTCCTTCAGCTTGTCAACCGCCATTTTCTATTCTACCCACGTTTATTTTTTCATTTTAAAAGTGGTATTTTGAATACGTGCATGTCGTCTTCTCCTACCTCTTCCATTGAGTGGCAGCAGTCGAAGTATGCGTGCAGGAAACAGATTCCCCATAAGGATGGCCGTCCAGCCTGCCTTTTTTGCTTAGGCCCGGACCACAACATCGAGGCCTGCCAGCACTGCCAAAACTTTAATCAATTTACCAGGCTCCGCCACCAGAAGACCCTCAAAGTCTTCCTGCTTTCTTAAAGATTATATAAAATTGAGAAGGAGCTGCATCACAAGAGATCTTACTTCGAGAGGGTTCATTCAGTAGATCATCACATATAGGACTGGCACCACCTGGCATCAGGCTGCATGGCAGACTTTTCTAGCAATACCTGACGGGGGACCGCCCACCCTACGTCACGTGACTGTATATAATGGGTGGTCTCCAGATACGCCCTCCATTTCTTTCCCGCTGTCATGAAAGTGTCTTGCGTCGGAATATCTTTAGCTTTGATCCAGTCTTGGTGGCAGGGGGCACGGTCGGAGTTGGTCTCGGACCTGGAGACTAGGCTCCCACAACCTCAGTCTCCCAGGTCTCCTTCCCCGAGCAGTTCTTCCATTACTACTGTCCATGTCTTGGGGAAGACTCCGCAGGACGTTTCTTTTCTGGATACCAGACGTCCTGTCGAGGAGGTGGATGACGATAGTTCAGAGGGGGCAGACGATTCTTCAGAGGAGGTTCCAGAGGACTCTGAAGACACCAAAGGCAAGGATTCCCCGAAGTCTCCACCAGAGGACCCTCCTTTTTCGGATCTGTTGAGATCCATGAAGGATTACTTCGACTGGGAGTCTTGGGAACAGGACCCTATGAGACAGAGCATCTCGACCTAGAATCACTGTCTCCAGTCCTCCCTGGATGGCACCTCACCAAGACCTCACCGCTACCATCTGGCAGATGCCTCATACCCTTTTGGCTGTCCCCAAATGGGCGAACAGGCTTTACTGGATGCCGAAGGATGCCCCATTGTTGAAGGTTCATCCAAAGGCTGACTGTGGTCATCTTGGCGGCTCATGATCGCTTCTCAACACCAAAGCACATAAGCACCTCTCCTCCTGGCAAAAAGTCAAGGCAGATGGATCAGTTTGGAAAAAAGATATTCTTGTCGGCCACATGCGCCCTTCGGTCCCTCAGTTACATGGCCCACGTGGTGTCCCATCAAAAGGCTACCATGGCCAGGCTGGAAGCGCGAGTCCAGTCCATGGACCCCTCGCCTTTGACGGAGGAACTTGCCAAGGATCTCCACCTCTCCAAAGTTTCAAGTAGGCATGCCTTACGTGCCACTTACGACTCCGTTGACTTGTACCTCAGCAAATGCCGTTGCCCTTAGATGCCATTCCTTGCTTCGCCTTTCTAGACTCACCAAAGAAGTCCAGTCAGCAATTCAGGATGCCCCTTTCAGGGGCTCGGTACTTTTTGGTGGGGTCACCAAAGACATTATCACAGACCTACAGGACGAGGGCCTTGCACTTAGGTCTGTGAGGTCAATGTACCGATCGGGCTCCCAACAGCAGCAGCATCCCTTTTGGAAAAGGATCTGGAGGCACAGAAAGAACACTCTCCGCGCCGCCAAGGGGAAGTGTAAGGCCACGGGTACAGCCACCCCTCCTGCCTCCAAAAATCAGAGATGTTCACGAGGTCGTCCTCCTGAAAGTCCCACCACTTCTTGACTCCCCGGCCCCGCTGCCTCCACAGTCTCGCGATGGGGAGCAAGTGGGGGGGGGGAGGTTCACCTGCCACGCGCAGGAGTGGAGGGCGATCACCTCTGACGAATGGGTCCTGCAACTAGTGTCCGTCGGACACAGCATAGAATTTCTGGAAATCCCTCTGGAAACTCTACCACAGAAGTCCTCCTATTCCTGGGACCAGGCCCTCCTAGTTCATGAGGAGGTGAACTCGCTCTTACTCAAAGAAGCAATCAAGCGGGTCCCTTTCAGGCAAAGGGGAAAGGGATTTTAATCAGACTTTTCCTGGTTCCAAAAAAGACTAGGGACCTCAGACACATACTTGACCTAAGTCAACGAAACCAGTTTGTAGAGTACAAAAAATTTCGAATGCTGACACTCCAGAGCCTCCCCCCCTCTCCTCATGGAGAACCACTGGCTCAGAGCCCTGGATATGCAGGATTCCTTCCTGCACATCCCCAGGTTACCCAGCCACCGCTGATTCCTGCACTTTCACTTCCAAGGGGAACACTTTCAGTTCCGAGCGCTCCCTTTTGGTCTGTCTTTGGCACCACAGGTTTTTACCAAGTGCCTGGCGGTGGTCGTGGCGTTCCTACGCCACAGGGGTATTGCAGTTTTCCCTTACCTGGACAAATGGTTAATTTCAGCCCCATCCAGGGATTCTTTGTTGGAGGCTCTTACCTTTACCCTGGACCTTTTGAGCAGACTAGGGATCACGGTCACTGTTCCCAAGTCATCCCTTATCCCTGCCCAGAGACGTCAGTTCATTGGGGCAGTCCTGGATATGGTCCAGTGCAGAGCCTTCCTATCTCCAGACAGGGTGAAGACCCTTATCTGTCCGGCCTCCCACAGAACCATCACAGCTCAGGAGGTCTTACTCCTTCTGGGCCTGATGGCAGCCTCCATCACAACTGTTCCCCTAGCAAGACTTCACAAGAGTGTCACTCAGTGGTCATTGTGGGTGCAGTGGGATCAGCTCCTGGACGACCTGGACCATCCAGTTCTGGTCTCCTCTGCGGTTCAGAAAGAATTGCAGTGGTGGATAGATTCTCGTAATCTTTCTGGGACTTCCCTTTCGGAGTCCTGCACTACTAGCTACCCTCATGATGGATGCCTCGAATATAGGGTGGGGAGCTCATCTCAGGGAGGACCAAGCCCAGGGACTATGGTCCAGCTTGGAGACTCCTTTGCACATCAGTGTTCTGGAGTTGAGGGTGGTCCTGTATGCCTTACAGGCCTTTCAGACCCTACTTCCAAAGGGATCACTGCTAATCCAAACTGACAACATGTCGGTAGTTTGGTATATCAACAAACAAGGAGGAACCCGGTCGTACCCCCGTGCAGGGAAGCGACGCGGGTGTGGAACTGGGCGGTCCAGCACTATCTTGTCCTGGTGGCCGTGAACATTCTGAGCGTTTTAAATGGTCCTGCCAGACAGTCTCATCAGATCTCATACCCTAGCTCACGAGTGGAATTGCATCTGGAAGTGGCGGAGTCCATCTGCCAACGTTGGAGGCGTCCAGAAATCGACCTCTTCGTCTTTGAATCCTACACAAAGCTTCCCAGCTTTTGCTAGCTCGTTCCAGGGCACAGTGCTTTCTGGAGCGACGCATTGTCTCTATCTGGGACGGGGACATTTTTTGTACGCATTCTTTCCATTTCCCATACTGCAGAGGGTCCTTATCAAGCTTCAGGTGGAGAAGGCAAGGATGATCCTCATTGCTCCTCTCTGGCTGAGACAGATCTGGTTCCCGCTGCTGCAGCTACTTTCCAGGGAGCCACTGGTTCCACTTCAGTGACTCACGACCTCCTGACCCAGGATCATGGTCGACTGTTACACCCGGGGCTCAGGACACTACATCTCCATGTGTGGCTCCTGCAGACATAGGTTTCGGGGTTTCCTCCAAGGTTGTTAAAGTCCTCATTGAGGCTAGAAAGCCCTCTACTCGTTCCACTTATGCCATGAAGTGGAAGCAGTCTTCCATTTGGGCGACCACTAAGGGATGGAACCCCTTCTCTTGCTCAGCCCCACAAGTCATGGAGTACCTCCTTCACTTATCAGACTCCAGTCTTTCCTACTCTTTTTTGAAGGTCCATATCTCAGCTATCTCAGTGTGCAACAAGCTAGTGGATGGTAAACCCGTGGCTCAGTTGGAGGTCTCAAAAACCTTTCTGAAAGGGATTCTCCACCTGAACCCCCCCCCCCCCAAATCCACAGTCCAGCTCCGCCTTGGGACTTAAACTTTGTCCTGGAAAAGCTCACCCTTCTTCCTTTCGAGTCAGCTATGAGCTGTGATTTGCGCTTCCTGTCTTGGAAGGCGCTTTTTCTTGTGGCTATCACGTCAGCCCAAAGGATTTTGGAGCTTCACGCTCTAGTCTGCAAGGAGCCCGATCTGATTTTCCATAGGGACCGGGCGGTCCTCAGAACACATCCAAAGTTTCTTCCCAAGGTGGTGTCAGAAGCCACGCTGAATCAATCGGTAGAGCTGCCTGTGTATTATCCATACCCCTCTAACAGAGGTGAGGCACTCCTTCGTACAGTGGACATCCATCGGATTCTCCGATGTTACACCCACTGGACCAAAGAGTTCTGCTCTTGCAACCAGTTGTTTGTTTCCTTTGCCCCAAGATCGAAGGGCAAACCAGTTTCTAAACAGGGCCTGTCCAAGCGGTTCAGCAACTGCATTAGATTCTTTTACCAGAAATACGAAAAGCTCCTACCGGGTTCTGTCAGAGGTCATTCTGCTAGGGGCATGGCTGCCTTCACTGCCTTCCTACGGAATGTTTCTGCGGCCGACATTTGTGCTGCCGCTACTTGGAGTTCTGTCCAAGCATTACAGTTTGGACATTGCTTGTAGGCAGAGGGCTGGCTTTGGCCTAGTGGTCCTGCAGGGCCTTCTGTCCTAGACTGGGTCCATTCTGGATTCCATTTTTTTTCATTGGAGTTAGTTTTCCTCCTCCCCTAGTTTCTCTCTGTCTCTCCTTGGAAGGACTGCTTGGGAATGTGTCCTATATGTGTTGACCTACTGAAGGAACCCTCTCGAAGTAAGATAGTACGGTTATATAGGAACTTACCATAACAGTAGATCTTCGAGAGGTTCCTTCAGTAGGTCGTAGTTTTCCCCTTCCTCCTTCCCCTCATTTTCTGTTTTTACAGGGACTCCAAATCCTGTTTGCTTCTGCTGTCAGGCCTCTTCCTGGCTCCAGCGGGAGAACTGGAGAGCGCGCGTGGGGACTGCCCACCATATACAGTCACGCTGACGTCAGGTGGGCATAGTCCCCCATCGGGTATTGCTAGAAAAGTCTGCCATGCGGCCCGTCGCCAGTCCTATATGTGATGACCTATTGAAGGAACCTCTCTCGGAAATCTATTACAGTAAGTTCTTACGGAACTGTACTTTCTTCATCCTCTTCGGCCTCCTCCGCTTCTCCTCATAAAGAGAAGAAATTGAGCGGTAGGCATAAGCACTGAGAAAAATACCAGGAAAGATCCCTGGCAGAAAACCGCTCCAGGTCCCCGAAGAATTCGGCAATGCCCACCTGGCTACTGGTGTCTAAACTTCCCTCCCTCCTCTCCATCATTGGAGAATGTTCGTTTGGGCGTGGAACTGCTTTACCTGCTCCACAGCCCCTTAAGCTTAGGCCTATTGGCACTGCAGGCTCTAAGCAAAGTGGGCCGGCCTGTGGATCTTTGGGCAGCAGGCTTTTATCTGTCCCCCTCCTGGCTAGGGTGTCCACCACATCTCCCTCTACTTAAGGGGCTGACTTCCCCAAGTAACACCTGGGACCGTCGTCCTCCGGGAAAGAAGGGCATTCATCCCATTATGGAGCCAGCTTCCCTTCTCAGGTGACCCTGCCTAGATTGGGCTCCTCCTACGTGGCTTCGTTTAAGGAGCTTTGCCAGTCCCTCTCCACCAAGGAAGAAGGGCCATCGGGACATTCCAGTCGGTCCAAGAAGGACGACTCAAAGGTAAGCCCCACCATCTACGTTCGTGGGAGCGGGAGAGATCCCTTTCTCCGGACCATCGACTTTAGACTTCGATTGAGGTTGAAGCTATGGCAGCTGGCTTCACAGTGTCCCCGTCAAGTCAGCAGGCCGAGACAACCGTCGACGCAGTCGAGATTTTTCTCGACCCGTCTGACGGTTTGTCGACTGGTGATGCCAACAACCCTACTTAACCGGTTCCCCCGGTGATTACTGAGGACTTGCCTGTGCCTCCTATGCCGGAGTCCCTGGTTAAGGTCCCTGAACCGAAGAAAGGGCGGGTTTTCCCCATTCCCTCTCTGACCTACCCTCGGTAACCCCGAAGGTCTCTGTCTTCTTCCTGGTCCAGCCGGTCCTGCCAACATCGGCGGTCTCGGTTTCTGCACCGTGGAAAGCGGCATCACCACTCATTCTCGTCGTCCTCTTCAGAGGATAGGCTCTGGTGCAAGTTGTGTAAGCGCTACGAGGATTTAATGTGGCAGCAGCTCTTAGTGTCTGAGAATAGCAGACTCTGTCGCCTTCTTCGGCCATTAAGTGGCTGTCACCGGAGCGGCCGAAACAGCCCCTTGTGGTAGTCAAGGAGCCAACTCCGGCACTGATTGTTCGGCCGAAGCTGGCTGCTCCGCCCATTTAGGTGGAACCCCAACCTCCACAACCGAAAACTGGGTCCCTGACGAAGGATTCTCGGTTGGGTCAGGGCTTGGCCCACAGGTTGTCTGTCACCCTCGCTCCCGATCGACCTTGGCAGGTGGAGGGTGGCTTAGGCGCCAGGCAGCTGTTTGCAGACTCCTCGGAATCTGATGATGACTCCTCCCTGTTCTCCAGGCCGCTTGACCTGAAGTCTGTGGGGGGGGGGGTCAGTCGGTGGACGAGAGCCCATCCTCGTTTTTATGTTTGCTTCAGCTCATCTCAGTCCACTGGGATGCAGCTCGAACCCGTTTTGAAACGAGCCAAGTATCCCCTCACGGAAATACTGGACAGAGGGGATTCCCCTACGGAGGCCTTTACTGTGGCCGAAGCCATTGTTGATCCGGCCTTGGAGTTGTGGCAGTGGCCAGCATCTTGTCCTGCACCTTCAGCCACGATGGCCCAAAAATACGCAGTCCCTACCAGCTCACTCTCCAGTTTCTCTGAGCACCCCTCTGCAGAGGGGTTAGTGACCGGCAGTGTTTTCTGGTGTTCCAGGAACAACTCGGGACGTGGACAAACAGCCCGATAAGGAATCCAAGAAGCTGGATTATGCAGGGCGGAAGGTTTACGCTGCTTCCTCCCTAGGCCTTTGTCAGGCTAGCTCGGCACTTCTGATGGCACATTTCTCACACTCCCTCATGAGCTCCCTGGATGAGGTGATTCCTCATCTCCCGGCTGCCCTTCAGACGACGGTCAAGCAGGTGCGGGATCAAACAGCTCCAAACTTCGTTGGACATTGGTGAGTCTTGTGCCCGATCAGTAGTGGCCGCAGTGGCCATGCGCCGCAGAGCTTGGCTGCGGATCTCCACCTTAATAGCGGACACCCAGCACAAGCTGGCAGACGTTCCCTTCCTGGGCACCGACTTGTTCAGGCCGGGGGTGGAAGGCCACCTCCAGAGGATCGAGAAGTCCAGTGCCACCTTGGACTCTGTCATGTCTGCCCAGAAGGACAAAGGCCACCTGCAGCAGTGTAAGCCCTTTCGCCGCTGCAGCACGTCCAGTCCAGCAGCACCAGGGCCAGCAGGCACACACTAGGCGCCCATCAGCGATATTGCTGATGGGTGATCTGAATATGCCAGGTGTTAACTGGAGTGCAGTTGCAGCTGCCACTTCGAAGAGTGCAGTTATTCTAGATGCCCTACAGGGGGCATGCCTTAGACAACTAGTACTGGAGCCCACTCGAGAGGGAGCAATATTAGACTCGATTCTCTCAAATGGAGATGGAGAGAGAATCACAGATGTAGAAGTGGGTAGCCATCTGGGAACTAGCGACCATCGAACAGTATGGTTCACAATAAACACAGCAATAGAGTCCAGCCATACAAAGACAAAACTACTGGACTTTAGGAGGCTGACTTTGCCAAAATGGGTGAGTGCCTAAGGAATGCACTAGCAAATGGGCAGGAAGGAGGGTGGAAGAACAATGGGGAATAATAAAAACTGCCATCACAGAGGTAACGAGCCTTTGTGTGAAGCAAATAAACAAAACAAGACGATGTAAGAAACCACTATGGTTCTCAAAGGAAGTGGCAGTGAAGGTTCAAGAGAAAAAGAAAGCATTCAGGAAGTACAAAGAATCGCAGAAGGAGCAGGACAGAGAACTGTATCAGTTAAAGCAAAAGGAAGCTGGGAAGGCAGTCAGAACAGTAAAGGCCCAAACCGAGGAAAAGATAGCCAACTCAGTTAAGAAGGGGGATAAAACCTTTTATAGGTACATCAGGGAGCAAAGGAAGACCAAGGGAGGGATAGTGAGGCTTAATAAGGGAGGAGGGTGGGCAGAGGAGACTGTGAAAAGGCAGAGATACTAAACAAATATTTTTACTCAGTATTTACAAATGAAGAGGGGAGGTACATAAAACAAACAGTAGTAACGCTCTGGATACAAGAAGTTGATACCAGCCATTTACAGAAGAGAAGGTTCTGAAAGAACTCTTAAAACTGAAGGTGGACAAAGCAATGGGCCTGATGGATTCATCCCAGAATTCTAAAGAGCTAAGGTAGAACTAGTGACACCACTGACTACCCTTTTAACAAATCATGGGATGATGGGTGGTACCCGAGGACTGGAGGAGGGCAGATGTGATTCCCTTCACAAAGTGGGAGCAAGGCAGAAGCAGGAAACTACAGACCTGTTAATTTAACCTCAGTGATAGGGAAAATGATGGAATCACTTCTGAAGGAAAGAATTGTCTAGTATCTAGAGGCCAGAGGGCACAGGACCCTAGGCAGCATGGATTCACAGGAAGGTCATGCCAGACAAATCTGATAGATTTCTTTGACTGGGTGACAAAGTAGTAGATCAGGGAGGGGCTGTGGACATGGTCTACCTAGACTTTAGCAAGGCATTTGACACAGTCCCACACAAAAGATTAATATACAAGTTAGCCAGCCTGGGAGTGGGTCCCAAGATGACAGCCTGGGTAAAGAATTGGCTGGAGAATAGGACACAGAGGTAATAGTAAATGGAGTCCACTCAGAAGAAAGGAGGGTTATTAGTGGGGTACACGCAGGGTTCAGTATTAGGACGGTCCTCTTCAAGTGTCTTTATAAGCGGCGTTCTTGCGGAAGGACTGGAAGGAAAAGTATGTCTCTTTGCAGATGACACTAAGATCTGCAACAGAGTTGATGCACAGGGTGGGTGGAAAGGATGAGAAGGGACTTGTGAGTTAGAGAATGGTCAAATGTATGGCAGCTTAGATTCAGTGCTAAGAAGTGCAAGGTAATGCACCTTGAAACAAAAACCCAGGAAGAGAAGCACGCAATGGGGGTGAGATACTAACAACAAAAATGGAAAGGGACCTGGGGGTAGTCATATCAGATGACCTAAAGGTGGGCAAGCAATGTGAGAGGGCAGCAAGGAGGGCTGGGGGGTTACTGGGATGCATAGGGAGAGGCATCACCAGTAGAAAACAGGAAGTTATTATACCTCTGTACAGACAGCTGGTGAGACCCCATCTGGAGTACTGTGTGCAGTTCTGGAGACCCAATCTCCGTATAGACAGGATGGAAGCTGTCCAGAGGAGGGCAACTAAAATGGTGCAGGGTCTGCACCGGAAGACATATGAAGAGAGACTTAAAATGCTTAATATGTATAGCCTCGAGGAAAGGAGGGAGAGGGGGGACATGATAGAAACTTTCAAGTACCTCAAGGGAATCAACAAAGTCCAAGAGGGTAGCATCTTTCAAAAAAAGAGGTGTGCAAGAACAAGAGGGCACAATTTGAAGATTGGGGGGTGTGGCTCAGAGGTAATTTAAAGTATTTTTTCACAGAGAGGTTGTGGATGCATGGAGCGGCCTTCCGGAGGAGGTTGTGGAGTCAAAATCAGTGGTGGAATTCAAGCACGCATGGGACAGTCATAAGGCAATTCTGGGGGTGGGGGTAAGAAGAAGTAGGCTGCTGGTTAACTAGGATCTACAGCTTATCCAGTAGGTAGGGAAATGGGCAGACTGGGTGGGCCAAGCGGTCCTTATCTGCCGTCAAATTCTATGTTTCTATGTTAAGGCCAAGTCTGCCGCTTCTTCCAGTAGGAAGCCTGGAGGCAAGGGTCCAGGAGGTCCCTCAGTGGGCCTTTCCTCCAAGCCTGCCCAGTGACTGGTTGAGGGGTGTCGCCCCCAACCTCGTCACTCCTCCCTGGGTTCCCCCCCTGTGGGGGGACGGCTCCGCCACTTCCTTTCCGCCTGGTCCGCTATCACCACGGACCACTGGGTGCTAGAAGTGGTGGGCAGGTGTCTGCCTCTGGAATTCGAGCAGTTCCCTCCTTATCGAGCTGTCTCCCCACAGGGGGCAGCGGGGTCCGCAGCCTCTCTTGTCAGCTCATCGAGCCGACATTGCCTTGCTCTTCCAGAAGGAGGTGATCAGCGAGATGGCGGATCCTCCTCCAGACCCACGGTTTGTGTCCAGGTACTTCCTGGTCCCAAAATGGGGGGGGGGGGGCGCTGGTGCCCCATTCTCGACCTACACGACCTGAACAAGTTCCTAAGGCAGCACACCTTCAGGATGGTCACTCTGGCTCAGGTCTTTCCATGCTTGGAACTAGGCATTTGGTTTTGTTCTCCAGACCTTCGGGATGCGTTCTTTCACTTCCCAATCCATCCGTCTCATCAGCGATTCCTCCACTTTCGAGCAGAGGGATCTCTTTACTAGTTCCGGGCCATGCCCTTCTGCCTCTCTCCAGCTCCCAGGGTCTTCACCAAATGCATGGCAGTGGTGACAGCATTCCTGCAGCACCGAGGGGTTCGGGTGTACCCTTACCTGGACGACTGGTTGATTGCAGACCCTCCAGGTTGGAGGTCAAGCGGTCCAGGGATCTGGCCCTCCTGGTCTGCTCTCAGATTGGCGTTCTCATCAACGAGGCCAAGTCGGAACTCGTGCCATCGCAGGTGATTCAGTTCATTGGAGCAGTGCTCGACACTCTTCGAGCCAGAGCCCTTGCTCCCGGTGGACAGGGCCGAGATCCTTTCCTCCTTTGCCCAGTCATTTCTGTTTGGGCAGTTGCACCCTGCCTGGGTCTTTCTGCGCCTCCTGGCTGCCTGCACCAGCGTGGTCTGTTGGGCCCAGTGACATATGCATCCCCTACAGTGAGGGCTGGCCCGCCAGTGGTCACAGCGCTCCGGTCCTCTGCACCAGCCAGTGTCGGTGACCCAGGAGATGTGGGACGGCCTACAGTGGTGGCCTGTTCAAGCTCATCTGCAGGAGGGTATCCCGTTTGTCCGCCCCGAGCAGATGGTCACTCTGACGACCGACGCCTCTCTGATGGGTTGGGGTGCCCATCTGGGGGAGCTCAGAGCCCACGGCCTCTAGTCCCTTCAGGAGTCTCGATGCCACATCAACCTGCTGGAGCTTCGAGTGGTCCAATTAGCCCTCACCACCTTCGCTCCATTTGTATGGGGTTAAGTGGTCCAGGTCCAGACGGACAACACCACGACCATGTACTACTTCAGCTGACATGGTGGGATGCACTCCTTGCCCTTGTGCAAGGAAGCTCTCCGCACTTGGTCTCTCGTGATCAGCCTGGAGGCAGATCTCCAAGCCATTCCTGCGGCAGGAGCCTACAACAGTCTGGCCGACACCCTCCGATGGAAAGGCGCTGCATCTCACAAGTGGTCTCCTGCCAGAGGTAGTACAAGATTTGTTCTCCCACTGGGGCACCCCTCAGGTGGACATGTTCGCCTCCAAGGAGAATGCAAAGCTGAGGCTGTTTCACGCCCACCCCCTTAAGCAGGGCTCGTTGCAGAGGGATGCCTTCTCAAGACTGTGGATCCAGGGCCTCTTCTACGCCTTCCCTTCATTTCCCTTGATCCACAAGATGCTTCGCAAGGTGAAGAGGGACAAGGCGCGGGTGATTCTGGTAGCCCCAGACTGGCCCTGCCAGTTCTGGTATCCAGCTCTCCTCAGCTTCCAGCCTGCCCGGACCTGATCTCAGTCAATCAGGGGAAGGTACTCCATCCGGACCTTCAATCCCTGCACCTGATGGCCTGGTTCCTGAGCGGCTAGAGTTCCAGGCCTTGGGTCTTTCCGACGAAGCCCTTAAACGTCATTGAGGTGCCCTGTAGGGAGTCGACCAAATGGAAGAAATTCCCCATTTGGTGTCAGGACAAGGGGTTGGACCCTTTTTTCTGTTCATTGGCTAGCGTTCTGGACTACCTGTGGTCCCTTTCTCAACTATGGCTTCAGTCGACGACCCTTAAGGTGCACCTGGCAGCCATCTCTGCTTACCAGGCGCGGGCCAGCAAGCAGTCAGTGGCGCAGGAGAAGGTGGTCGGGTGCTTTTTCAAAGGCCTTGATCACATATCCCTTCCTGTGTGAGAACCTCCACCTCCGTGGGATCTACTGGTATTGGCTAAGCTCGTGGGCAAGCTATTCGAGCCGATTCACAGGTGTGACATCTCTCACCTGTCGTGGAAGACCACCTTCTTGGTGGCTATTACATCAGCCAGAAGGATAGGAGAGCTCCAGGCACTTTCCATTGGGTCTCCTTTTCTGGTCTTCCATAGGGACAAGGTTGTCCTGCGCCCCCACCTGAAATTCTTTCCGAAGGTGGTGTCGGAGTTTCATCTTAACCTAGTGTTGATTCTGCTGGTGTTCTTCCCCATTCACATCTCGGAGGCCGAATTTAGGCTCCATTCTTTGGACCCTAGAAGAGCGCACGCTTATTATAAGGAGTGGACGGCTGAAGTTCAGGGAGAGGTTCACCAGCTGTTTGTCACCTACGCTGAAGCCGCACCTGGCAGACCTGCTGCCAAGCAGACAGTAGGCAGGTGGGTCACCTCCTGCATAGATCTCTGCTATAGGTTTGCCAGACATGGAGCCTTCCAAAGGGATAAGAGCTTATTCTACCCGCCATACCGCTGCTTCAGTGGCTGCTTCTAGGGACGCCCCTATCCAGGAAATCTGCAGGGCTGCTACCTGGAAGTCTACACATGCTTTTATTTCCCGTTACCCCATTGACCTTAAGTCACGCCGGGATGCTGGTTTTGGGACCTCGGTTTTCCAGTTCTTATTCCCTAAGTAGGGGTGCCCTGCCTCCCTCCTCCCACAGAACTGCTAGGATTCTGCCAATAAGTGTGGATTGAACAATATATCCACGTCCCTAGAAATACAGGTTACTCACTTGTAACAGGAGTTCTAGGAGTGGTATATGTTGTTCATCCACACTTATTGGCAGGTTCCTTGCTGCTTTAAATGTTGCCGAAAGGTCTTCAAGCTGATTCCTCCCATCCACCCAGGTGGTAAAACCCTCGGCTTCGCCCCGTGACGCCAGATCTGGCCCGCTGGAAGCCAGGTTGCGGGTCGAAGCCGGGGAGGTCTGGTGGGTCGTGTGGATGAACAACATATACCACTCCTAGAGCCTGTATTTTCTACTCACTAGATCCAGGGCCTTGTTCTTTGTGGTGAGACATGTTGTCCCCCTCTTGGACAGAGAGGTTTCATTACGTGTTCCCTCCCTTCCCCCCCCTTGCTGCAGAGGGTCCTCCTCCAGCTGCAGTTGAAAGGGACAGATATGAACCTAGTGGCACCCTTCTTGCCACGACAGATTTGGTTTCCACTGCTTCAGTAGCTGGCTGTGGAACCTCCGTTTTCCCTGCCCCTTCGCTCAGACCTGCTCTACCAGGAACAAGGAATCCTGGTCCATCTCGATCTCTGCATGTCCATGCGTGGCTCCTGCAGACCTAGTTGTTTCCAGATTTGGGGTGTCACTCAGAGTGGCGTATGTCCTAGTACCAGCCAGAAAACCCTCTACTAGGAGACGCTCGCTGTAAATGGAAGCGGTTCTGCGTATGGGTCGCTGCTCGACTTCTGGATCTGTTCTCCTGTCTAGTGAACTCTGTTTTAGAGTACCTCCTTTCTTTGTGTGATGCAGGACTCTGTTACTCTTCACTCAAAGTGCACTTGTCTGCCATTTCGGCTTACCACATGCCTATTGGGCAAGTCTGTTGCCTAGCTGGACATCCCTCCTATGTTCCTTCGGGGCATTTTGCACTTGAAGCCGTCCATCAGGGATCTTGTCCCGCCATAGGATCTTTTATTTGTTCTTGAAAAGCTCATATTGCCTCACTTTGAACCTGCTGCAAGTTGCGAACTGCGTCTTCTGTCGTGGAAGGCATTATTTTTTAGTTGCCATTATTTCTGCTAGAAGGATTTCTGAGCTTCAAGCCCTGATGTGTAAGGAGCCTCATTTGGTTTTTCACAAGGACAGAGTGTCTTTGCGGACTAGTTCTAAGTTTCTTCCTAACAGCTCGGACATGAAGACCAACCGTAGGAGGCATACGGCAAGTGCAGTCCAGCCCCTAGCCTTAGTGTCTGCTGTGCTTCACTGATCTTCACCGACTCGGAGACCAATCACAGGGGGAAGGCAGACTCCGACAGGTGCAGAAGCAGGGATTCCTTGACAGCAGTTCTACCTGGCTGAATCCCCATTGGAGTGCACTGCCCAGGCTCCTATTTCTGCTGAGGCAATTTTCTCTCCTCGATAGCTCTGCTCAGACCCAGCCGGTGGTTGCTGTCTTCTGCCGAGATTCACTGACTGGGAGAGAGACCAATCATGGAGGGAAGGCAGACTCCAACAGGTGCAGAAACGGGGATTGCTTGACAGCAGTTCTACCTGGCTGAATCCCCCTTGGGAGTGCACAGTCTGGGCACCTGTCTCTGCTGAGGCGACTTCTCTCCTCGATCGCTCTGCTCAAACCCAGTCAGCGGCTGCTCCCTCAGCACAACAAGCAGTTGGAACACTTACCCAGAATTCTTAGCTGCTGTATGTAAATCAGCACTTGTACTGCTGTACCACTACTGAAATAGTGGTCGACTAATAGAAAGCTCTCAGCTGAAGCAACAGCTCAGACACAGAGGGCACCCCAGGAGGCATACTCCAAGAGTGTTCCAGCCCCTAGCCTTACTGTTTGCTGTACAAACCACTAAAATAGTGGTCAGCTAATATAAAGCTCTGACAGAAACAACCAGAAGTAACAACTCAGACACAAAGGGCAACACTAGGAGAAGTGCGGTCCAGCCCCTAGCATTACTGTCTGCTGAGCATCACTGATCTTAACTGACTGGTAAAGAGACCTTCTATTCTCCAGTCTCTAGTTGTGCTACTTAAGTAGCAGATCTTAACAAACTGATTGTTTTTTGGTTTTTTAGCAGGAAGGAAGGTTGGTTGAGGAGCACATTTTGCAGCTCAGCGAGAAAATAGTTTAATTTTCGTGCAGCATTGCATTCTATGAGATTCAAACAACATGAAGTCTTGCTATATTATGACATATGCAGTGAGTCAAAACCTTCGAACTGCTCCAGAGGTGAAAGAGTTAACTTTCCATGCCAGGCATGGAACGCTGAGCTCGAGCTCGGTTGAAACACTGTCTGTTGTTCTTCAAACTCGAACCATCAGATTCTTTACTCCGCCTCACTGAACAGTCGCTCTGGAGATTTCTCCTTCTGCTCGGTTCATTTTGTTGGTTAAAGTATTATTTTTCTCGGTTTTCGACCGAATTTAAACCGCAACCGGTCGGTTCAGACTCTGTCTGTGGTATTGTGAGTACTAGATAGGTTTTACATTAATTTCTATTCTGTGTGGAACTTGTAAACGGTTTATCGGTTTGGTTTGAACTGATCAGGTTGTTTAAAATATATTAATCTGTCATTTAGAGTGTGGTTACCGGTTCTTATCGGTTCTAAAAAAACCAGATTTTTATTACGTTTTTTTCCACGACCCATGACACGGTTGGGAACCGATAAGAGGGTCTTACCTGGCGGATTGCCATAAACTGGTAAGTTTGGTTAGGCTGGCACTATGTCTGAGAAACCCAAAAGAAAAACCAGGCCCACTGGGTTTCAGCACTGCAGTGTCTGTGGGTAAGTCTTTGCCAAGGCTGACCCCCACACCACCTGTGTTTATTGTCTGGGGTTTGACCACCTCAATGCAGACTGCCAGATTTGTAAAAATTTTCCTGCAGCTACCCTGGAAAAGAGTTGGTAAGCTCAGGGAAAGGGAGGCCAAAAAGTCCGCTGAACTGGATGGCCAGCCCGGTTCGGAGGGAGTGCCCTCTGACTGAGGCGAGACTTCCTCGAGCAGGAGATCCGACTCTGAGGTCGGTTCCAACAAAAGGACTGGAAATCAGCTGGTGTGGAGCCAAAACTTTCCCCTCCAACCGCTGAAGAAATAGCAAAAGCGATTAAAATTGTCCAGTCGCTTTCCCCGGTTCCGACCGAACTGGCACCATCAGGTAAGCGTAAGGTTCCACCGGTTCAAGAGTATGATTTAGAGGAATTTTATGAACCGGAGGAGGGGGAAGAGGAGTATGAGGAGAGTGAATGTGGATTTGAAAGTCTGGATGTGCCCATTGACCGGACATCTCCCCAGACAGACCTTCAGGAGTGTCTCCTCCTAGGCTTTCTGAGTCCCCTTCTCATTTTATGTTTTATAAAAAAGTGGCTGAAACCCTCCAGCTCCCTATGGAGGAAGCTTGGATGATCAAGAGGAGCCAGACTATGTGGAAATGATGGATATCCCAGAGTCTAGGAGACTGTCTATTCCTTTGCATAAATCTTTTGGGAAACCGACAGTTAAAATTCTAAAAACTCCTCACACTATACTTCCTGTGGATAAGAGAATGGACAAGAGGTACACATTGTCAGGCTCTGATACGGAGTTCCTTACACAACAGTGCAGCCATGTTGGGTAGTGCAGGCTGCAGCCGGTGACGAGGCAAATATTCCTTGGCTCCACACCCCCGACAAGGACTCAGGAGGATTGATGCCATGGCAAAGAAACAGTACATGGCAGCATCCTTGGGACTCAGACAGGCAAATTATATGGCTTATGTTGCTAGATATCAGAAATCCAGATGGGATGCTGTTATGGCTCTAGCAAAACAGGTCCTGGCCAGCTTGCCAAGGAGCTGGAGCAGGTGACTGCTGATGGTATTGAGGCATCCAGGGTGCAATTCCATGCTGCAGTGGACTCTAATGATGTGTCATCAAGAGTCATGGCTACATCTGTGGCACTTCGCAGAATGGCTTGGCTCAGATGTACTAGCCTGTCACAGGATACCCAGACTAAGGCCATGGATTTTCCTGTTGTGGGTAATTCTCTGTTTGGGGAGCAGACAGAGAATTACATGAAGAAAATGGATGAGTATAGGACCACCTGTAGGAGTGCACAGGCCACGGAAAGGCAGGCCACTCCTCAAAGGCAGCTTTCCAGGGGCAGGGGCAGGCCTTTTCATATGCCTTTTTACCAAGCCCAGGCCTCCTCTTCTGCTTATGCCCAGAGGGGGTTCTTTAGAGGGAGAGGCAGATGGGGTACAAGCAGACCTGCTTCCACCCCTCAGCCCAAAGCCCCTGCCAAGCAGGCACCCTGATGGGGTTGCCAGGGCCGATTCTCAGCTACCTGTAGAGGGCAGGCTGGCTTACTTTGTCCAGGACTGGAAGTCTCTGACATCAGACAAGTGGGTCCTGAAGTGGTAAGCCAGGGACTGGTTCTCAGCTTCAAAAATTTCCAAAGAGGAACCAGATCCTTTCTACCTCAAATCCACCAGAGGCACTTGCCCTAGAGGCAGAGGTCTCTTCCCTCCTGGCTCTCAGAGCTGTGGAAAGGGTTCCACCCCTACACCAGGGCAAAGGATTGTACTCCAGGTACTTCCTTACCCCAAAAAAGACAGGAGAATGGCGTCCCATCCTGGATCTCAGATATTTAAACAAGCACCTTTTAAAACCAAAATTCAAAATGGTGACTCTGGGAATTATTCTACCCTCTCTAAGGCCAGGGGGACTGGCTAGCATCCTTGGACCTCAAGGATGCCTACTTCCATATTCTCATCAGCAGCTCCCATCGAAAGTACCTCAGGTTCGAGCTGCCCTCAGGCCATTACCAGTTCAGAGCAATGCCCTTTGGCCTCACCTCTGCTCCAAGGGTATTCACAAAATGCCTGGCAGTAGCATAGTAGGCCAGTCTCCAGACCAAGTCAAGTTACATCTACAGATAACTCAGCAACTGCTCTCCTCTCTAGGTTTCCTTCTGAACCTTTCAAAGTCAGTTCTAGAGCCTGTCCAGCTCCTCGCCTTCATAGGCGCAGAGCTGAACACAGAGGAAGCAAGAGCCTTCCTTCCTTTGGACAGGGCAAGGACCCTGGTCTCTCTGGCGGCCTCATTCACCCCTGCAGGTCTCTCGACCAGCAAGGCATTTTCTGCAGCTCCTGGGGCACATGGCTGCTTCTACAGCAGTAGTGCAGCGAGCAAGATTTCAGATGAGGGACATCCAGTTCCATTTGAGAGCCTTTTGGTCTCAAAGGACAGACCGTCTAACCAAATTGATCCCAGTAACTCGAACCCTGATCCAAGCCCTACAGTGGTGGCAGGATCAGAGCAATCTGAGACAAGGGGTTCCCTTTGTCACTCAGTCTCGCTCCTTAATCCTTACTACAGATGCATTCCTCTTGGGGTGGGGAGCTCACAAGGGCGACCTCGCTACCCAGGGATTGTGGTCCCCTCAGGAATCTCTGCTCCACATCAATCTGTTGGAACTCAGAGTAGTTTTTCTAGCACTTCAAGTTTTTTCCAAATCTGTTCAGAACAAAGTTGTACAGGTCAGAACAGACACCACCACCTCAATGTGGTACATCAACAAGCAAGGAGGCACTCTGTCTACGGCCTTGTGCACTGAAGCAATGAAGTTGTGGTCTCTGGCTTACTCTCTGAACACCTCCCTTACAGCAGTTCACCTCCCAGGCAAGGACAATGTCCTGGCAGATGCCCTCAGCCGGATTTCCCAGGGCCATCACGAATGGTCACTGGACCCCTGGTCCAGGAGGTAATTTTTGCCAGATGGGGCACCCCGCAGATAGATCTTTTTGCAGCCCCAGACAATCACCAACTTCCCCTTTTTTGCTGCAGTCCCCCAGTGTTGGGCTCAGTCCCTCTGGATGCCCTAGTTCTCAATTGGGAAGGGACGTTTCTCTATGCTTTGCCCCCCTTCCCTCTCCTGTTCAAAGTGTTAGTCAAAATCAGATCTCAATCCTGCAAGATGATCCTGATTGCTCCAGATTGTGCCAGACAACCCTGGTATCCACTCCTACTGTCCTTAGCAGTCCATCTTCCCCTGTGTCTTCCCAGGAAGCACAACCTGTTAACCTGTGCTCAGGAGAGGGTTTGGTATCCGAACCTCAAATCTCTCAATCTCAAGGCCTGGCTCTTGAAGAGTTAGAGTTTGCTGATCTACACCTCTCCCAAGGTGTAATGGATATATTGAAGGCTTCTAGAAACCTTCCACCAGGGCTACCTATAATTCCAAATGGAAGAGGTTTTCCATATGGTGCTCTGGGAAGCATATTTCCCAGAATCTGCTGATTTACCACAGTCCTGGATTATATGGTCCATTTAAATACCTTGGGGCTGAGACCAGCTACCTAAAGTACATTTGGCAGCTGTGTCTGCCTTTATTTCAACAGGTAAACCACCTTCTTTCAGCTCATCCTGTATTCTCTAAGTTTTTAAAGGTTGCTTCACACCAGCCTCCATTCAGGGACCCTGCCAGGGATCTTAATGTTTGCATTGTTCAGCTTATGCAACCCCCCTTTGAGCCCTTGTCTTCAGCAGAGCTTAGGTACTTGACTTGGAAGACTGTGTTTCTGGTAGCCATCACTTCAGCCAGATGCACAAAGGAAATTACAAGCTTTGTCAGTGGAGCCTGATTTTATCTCCTTTTATAGAGATAAGGTGGTCCTCAGGATTAACAGGAAGTTCTTACCTAAGGTGGTTTCAGATTTCCACCTTAATCAGTCTATTATCTCTTCCAGTGTACTTCACTGACCATTCCTCCTCTGGTGAGAGGAGGCTGCACAGTTTAGATGAGAAGAGAGCCCTTAGTTACTACATAGAGCATACCAAGGGTCTCAGGTTTGACTTCCTCCAACTGTTCCCCACTTATGTTGAGGTTGGTAAAATGAAACCTGCCACTAAAAGATCCATTGCCAGGTGGATTCTCTTTTATCCAATTCTGTTACGAAAAGCTGGGTAAGGTTCCTCCCTCAGGCCTGAGGGTTCACTTTACCAGAGGTACAGCTGCTTCCCTGGCTGCTGCCAGGGACATCCCTATTCTAGAGATATGTCAAGCAGCTACCTGGAAAACAGTTCACACTTTACCAAGCATTACTCCCTGGACATCCAGGCTAGGAGTGATGCTCGGTTTGGCACAGCTGTGCTTCAGAGCCTATTTCCCAAGTAGGTTCTGACCTCCTCCATGGAGGTACTGCCTGTAGTCTGCATATGTGTAATATAGCAAGACTTCATGTTGTTTGAAGAAAAATTACTCACCTTAGTAATGTTGTTTCTTCTAATGGAGTCTTGCTATATCATGACCTCCCCCCGCCTGCCCCTCTCAGGACCTCTGTTTTTGGGATGTGGGTGGGCAGTGCAGTGTTGGCACTTAGTAGATGCCCACCTTGTTGTTTTCACCCCTCCTTTTTTGGGGTGACTTGATGTTGTGTTTTTCATTTTTTGGGTCTCCTGACTTGAGTCTTTGTTTTGGGACCAAAACATGTGTTCTTATGTTAGTAGCCAGTTGGCTAGTGTAGGTTTACAGCTTCCACACAAGACCTTAGTGAGTTTAGCTTGTAAAGATCTGACGGTTTGAGTTTGATGAACAACAGACAGAGTTTCAACCGAGCTCGAGCTCAGCGTTCCATGCCTGGCATGGAAAGTTAACTTTCACCTCCGGAGCAGTTCGAAGGTTGGGACTCACTGCATATGTCATAATATAGCAAGACTCCATTAGAAGAAACAACATTACTAAGGTGAGTAATTTTTTCTTCTTCCTGTTTGGGAAAAGAACAGGCGGAAAATCGGAGAGAAAGAGATAAGTGAGCCGAACACATGGCTCAAGGACTGGTGCCACATAAAGGGGCACCACTTCGTCGGAAACTGGGGCAACTTCTGGGAAAGGGACTTCTTCAAATTCGACAGCCTCCACCTGACTAAAGCGGGAGTCGGAGCACTGGGGCAGAAATTTGACGTCCACGTAGGACATATAAACTAGCGGGAGTGAAGATGACAGTAGCTGTAGGAGAAACATACATTGAGCCTGCAGTCTCTTCCCCCTCCTGCTAGCAACAAATCTGCACACTCCAGGATAACAAAAGCAGATAGCCGGGAACATAAAACCCTTTCCAGCTCTGATGTTGACCATCACAATGGAAAGGGAGAAACCATAAACAGGGAAAACTAGAAAGGGACGAACAGTAAGATCAAGGGAGGCATGACAAACAAAGCGACACAGCAAGAGTGGTCAAAACTATGCATCAGTACACGCAGTGTGGCTAACGAGATGACTGACCTCACTGCCACAATAGCTGAGGCAGGACTAGACTGGGTGGCTCTGTTCGAAACGTGGTTCACAAAAGTTCATGGTTGGGAGGTGACTATCCTGGGGTACAACTTGTTTAGGAGAGAGAGAACTGGGAAAAAGGGTGGGGGGTAGCAGTTTAAGGATACCATTAGTGCTACCGAAATGCAGCAGGCACAAGGGGAAACAGAGGAACTATGGATTGCAGTAGGGGCCGGAAGTCTGAAACCCATTCGGGTAGGAATAATCTACAGACCCCCAAATCAGGAGGAAGCCAGGGATAAGGCAACTCTGGAAACCATCCTTTGGATAGCAGGCAAAGAAGACATGCTGCTGGTGAGGGATTTTAATCTGCTCGGCATAGATTGGAATACCCACACAGTGGCATCACAGAAGAGCAGGGAATTCCTAGTCACACTACAGGAAGCAGGCATAAGTCAACTAGCGACATCACCCACAAGGAGTAACGCGGTTCTAGATCTGATATTCACAAATAGCAATAGGGTTACGAATGTCGAAATAGGGAACCACCTGGGCAACAGTGATCATAACACAGTATGGTTCAGGGTAAAAAGAACTGTAGATGCCACACATTCCAAACTGAAGGTTCTTGACTTCAGGAGAGCAGACTTCACAAATATGAAGGCCTGCCTAAGAGACCACCTTAGTAACTCGACAGAAAGAAACATTGATGAATATAAGACAAGGGTGAAGGATGCAGTAGTCGCATCACAGTGTGCCTGTCAGGTTAGTAAGAATAAAAGGAGGAAAAACCTACTATGGTTTTCCAAGTAGGTGGCAACCATGGTAAGAGAAGAGCGCATAACCTTCAGAAAGTACATGGAGTCTGGGAACAAGGCAGATAAAACAGTATAAACAGAAACTAAGCAAGACATGCAAAGGCTCAAACAGAGGTTAGGATAGCTCAGTAAGTAAAAAAGGGTAACAAAACCTACAGGTACATGCGTGAAAAAAAGAAGACCAAAGGGGGCATTGTTAGAATCACAAAAAAAGATGGACAGACCAAGATGGGGAGAAGGCAGAGGCGCTCAGTGAGTACTTCTGCTCAGTCTTCACACCGGAAGCAGCCGGTAATGGGCCAACAATAGGCATAAAGAAGTGTCCGATTGAAGAAATCGACATGGGTCCCTTCACAGAGTAAAGGGTCCTGGAGGAAATAGACAAGTTAAAGGTAGATAAAGCTATGGGGCCAGAGGGATACACTCAATACTGAAACAACTAGGGAGGGAACTGGCAACCCCCGTAACAGTGCTCTTCAACAGATCATTAAGGAGAGGGGAGGTGCCGGAGGATTGGAAGAGTACAATAGTAATACCACTCCACAAGAGTGGAAGCAAGAAACAGCCAGGTAACTACCGTCTGGTTAGTCTGTCAGTTCTGGGAAAACTGATGGAGTGCCTGCTGAAGGAAAGAATCGTAGCTTTTTTGGAGCAAACTGGTCAGCTCGACAAAAATCAATACGATTTCACTGCAGGAAGGTCCTGCCAGACAAACCTGGTTGATATTTTTTTTTTGTTTTCATTTGGGTCACCAAAACAGTAGATCAGGGTGGGCAATGGATGTGGTTTACCTGGACTTCGGCAAAGCTTTTGACTCCATTCCACACAGGAGACTAGTCAGAAAACTGGAGAACATGGGAATTGGACCACAGGTTACAAACTGGTTACATGGGAGAACTCTGAGAGTTTTAGTAAATTGCACTCTGTCTGTGGAGGGGAGGGTGACTAGCGGGGTCCCGCAGGACTCCGTTCTGGAGCTGATCCTCTTCAACATATTCATCAGTGACATTGCAGATGACCTGGAGGGAAAGGTGTGCCTGTTTGTAGATGACAACAAAATCGGCAGCAGGGTAGACACAACAGGGGACAGCAAAGCATGGAAGTTGATTTCCGAAAACTGTTGTCCAAGACCTGGTAATTGAAATTCAGTGCCAAAAAATGCAAGGTCATGCACCTGGGAATGTGTAACTCAGGGAGACTGTACTCAATGGGAGGGGAGCAGCTGCTGGCTATCAGGCAGGAGCGAGACCTAGGGGTGATCATATCAGATGACCTCAAGGTCAGTAGACAATGTGAAAAGGCAGCACTAAAGGCTAGTGATATCCTGGGTTGCATAGGGAAGGGCATCACAAGCAGAAGGCATGAAGTGATCATGTCCCTATATCTGTTCCTGGTCAGGCCTCACCTGGAGTACTGTGTCCAGTTCTGGAGGCCACACCTCAGGAAGGACATAGATATGCTGGAGACGGTACACAGAAGAGCAATAAAGATGATGCAGAGCTTGCATCAGAAACCGTACGAGGCAAGACTGGATGACCTCAAATTATATTCCCTAGAACAACGCAGGAATCATGTGGACATAATCGAAACATTCATATATCTTAAAGGCAACAACTTGGTGCATGTGCAGAACCTCATAAAGGTAAGGACTACAGCAGGACTAGAGGGCACAACCTTCGACTTAAGGGAGGAAAGTTCAGAATTCTTCTTCACAGAGCATGTTGCGGAACCATGGAATAGACTGCCGGAGGGGTTGGTGGGAGCCAGGGAGAATTCAAGCGAGAATGGGGCAGACACTGCGGGATACACAAGCAGGCAACTAAGTAGGGGGATAGTAAACCAAGAGCAGACTTGATGGATCATACGGTCCCCATCTTCCGACAACTTCTATGATCTTACTTCGAGATACAGCTCTAGCAGCAGGTTACACCATTAGGACTGAAGCAGGCAGGTGTCAGGACCCCACGGCAATTTTCTAGCTAGCAATCTTCAGCGGCACTGCCTCCGACGTCGGTCCCACCCTCAACGTCAGGCGTAGTACATAAGGAGGCAGTCCCCCCATAATCCCCAGTTATTTCCGGCCGTCGACATCGCCAGTATCGGCCTCTCAATCCTTTTTCTGGCGTGTGACGACCTTTAGAGCTACGACGATTTTGTCTTTCTTCACGACTTCAACTGATTCAACTGATGTCCTCTCCAACTACTTCTCTGGAGGGTCACCAATCAAAGTGTCCCTGCAGCAAACGGATCCCCTTCAAGGATGCACATTCGGCCTGCGTGCACTGCCTAGGCCCAGAACATGACACTAAGGCCCGCTCCTTCTGCCAGGGCTTCAACAGTCGCACCAGGATCCGCTGCCAGAAGGCCCTTCAAGCGTTTCTCTTAGAGGAGAAACTGAAAACCATGGATAAAGAACCTTCCTCCAGGGGGGAGTCATCAGGTAAAACCCACAAGCACTGGGACAAAAACCGGGAAGAGGAAAGGAAAGGCCCAGGTCCCCTGAGAGGGCCTCGGACTTCCGATGCTCCGGCTCGCGATCGGACCGCTCTCCTTCCAGGGCTCAATTGCAACCTCCCCCCAATTCAGGTCAGATCCTCCAGTGGTTCCTCCTCTTTGCAGCCCCTGAAGACTTCCAGGCCATCTGCCTCTTCCACTCCATCTAAGGCCTCGTCGAAGTCCGGGGACCGCCAGGTTGGTTTCCCAGCCTCCGCGTGGGTCGGATCCGGTTCCTCGCAAGACCAAGGACCTGATGTCCCTCAAATGGACATCGGCCGAGCATCACCGGCGCTCCCAGGAGCCGGTGACATCAAAACACCAGTCGCAGGCCAGGCGTTCGCCTCCGAGGGCATCGGCCAGGTGACTGACGTCTGCTACCGCAGAGAAGAGGACTGCACCACCGTCGCCAGCAGATGCCGGTCAGAAGGACTCGTCGGAGGATACCACACAGCCCGAGGACCAGACAGGCAACACCGGAGACGCTGGGCTCCCATGGGAACCGTGCCCAGAGCAGGAGACCCCCAGGGACCCAGCGACAGGCTACCGGCGCCGGGCCAGTCATCTGGCATGAATTTGGCAGAGGTAAAGGAGCTCTTTACCTTAAAAGATGTGGTCGCCACACGTCCTCCTCCTACTCAGACTCCGCCTCCTCCTACTCCTTCACCGCTCACGCCCCCTCCTCTGCCCAAGGGGCCCGTAGGACGGTTGCCAACCCCCAAGGAGCAAACACCACCTCCTCTGGGCAGATCCTCAGAAAGGAGAAGACCTCCCTCCAGATCCACCTCAGGGTCACCCAGTCCCAAGAGACCCAGACGACACCGGTATACCCCGTCTGGGGAGGAGTCTAGATCTGACACCTCAGGCGCTCCAGATCTCCTCCTCCCATCAGCATTCCCTCTCCGGACCCACACGACCAGCCTAGGTCTCCTCCGGATGATCCTTCTTTCGCGGAGATCATGAGACACATCCAGGAGAATATGGGGTGGGATGCTGAAGAGCTTTGACCCCGACCCCGAGAGACGACGCCTTGCCCGCTACCTTTGGCAGAAAGACCCGAAGCCTGTGGTAGTGCCGCCCTTGCTGGATACCTTTGTAGACGTCACCAAGGCCGCCTGGAGATGTCCGCATTCCACTCCAGCAGTGCCGAAGAAGGCTGACCGCCATACAAGGCCCCTAGGAGGACCAGTATCTGGCAAACCATCCTCTGGCTGACTCCCTGGTCATCACTGCCTCGCATGACCGGTCTCAGAGACCTCAGCATTTGAGCACACAGCCACTGGACCAGGAATCCAAGCAATTGGATGTCCTGGGTAGGCGCATGTACGCGTCTGCGACTTGCGCCATCAGGTCTCTGAATTACCTCACCCACATGGTTCAATTCCAGAACGCACTGTGGGAGCAGGGACAGGACCTGCTCGAGAAGATGCCCAATGACAACCAAAAGGAGGAGCTCTTGAACCTCCTCCGCACGAGTTCAGATGTGGGGACCCAGGTGCTCAGAGCTGCATGTGATTCTGAGGACTCTTCAGCCAGAGCTGCAGCCTCAGGCGTGTGTCTCCGGTTTTAACCCGGACGTCCAGAAGAACATCTTAGACGTCCCTTATAATGGCGAGGTTCTATTTGGTGACGCCTCCGAGAGAGTAATCACCTAACTTCAGGACGCAGGGAAGGCAGTCCGATCTGTACAGGCCACGTACAGGTCTGCCCAGTTCCTTTCGTAGGAACCAGAGCCGCGTCCGTGGCCGGCTACAAAGGCAACAGCCACATTCCGGCCAACAGCAGAGGGGCAGTTTCACCCGCAAAGCCCAGGCCAAGTCATCCCCGGGCAGAGGTCAACGATTTGCAAAGTCGGCACAGGCTGCCGGATCAAACGCTGCCACAGCATGACTCCTTCCCGGCCCCTGCCCCTCCTCAGGATCAACGGGAAAAGAAAGTCGGGGGTCGCATTGCACACCACTTGCCAGGGTGGCAGTCGAACACCACCGACAGATGGGTTCTGCAACTGGTCAGAAAAGGCCACTATATAGAATTTGTAGGCAGTCCACCTACAAGACCTCCCCTGCTTTCCCGATATTCGGGTCAGCATGCTGTGCTCATACAGCAGGAGGTGCTCGCGCTCCTGGAAAAGGAAGCCGTAGAGCAAGTTCCAGAGAACCAGAGAGGACTAGGGTACTGTTCTCACTTCTTCCTGGTTCCAACGAAAACAGGGGACCTGCGTCCAATACTGGACCTCAGCGACCTCAACCTGTCGGTCGTTTACAAACGCTTCCGCATGGTGACCAATCCGGGCCTAATTACCATGCTGAAGCAAGACGCCTTTCTGGCATTTTTGGACATGCAGGACGCCTACCTGCATATTCTGATTGCTCAAGTACACTGGAGGTTCCTGCGCTTCGAGTTTCAGAGCCGCCATTATCAGTTCCGAGCTCTTCCCTTCGGGCTGTCATCGGCACCTCGCGTGTTCACGAAGTGCATGGCGGTCGTAGTGGCATCTCTGAGGAGACAAGGCCACTACGTGTTCCCATACCTGGATGACTGGCTTCTCATGGCGCCCTCCAGGGAGGCACTGATGACGGCCATTCACTGCACCCAGTCCCTTTTTCAATCACTAGATATTCTCATTGACTACGAGAAGTCACTCCTGGTGCCGTCCCAGAAACTGCAGTTTATAGGAGCAGTTTTGGACACCGTCAGAGGGAAAGCTTTTTTCCCCCTCTGACAGAGCGGAACACATCAGATCCCTCATCAGGGACTTGTCGGTGAAGAAGACTGTCCCGGCCAGATCGGTCCTTCGCTTGCTCAGGCACATGGCTGTGGCCATTGCAACAGTCCCGCTGGCACGTCTCCATATGCAGGTAACCCAGTGGATGCTAAGGGTGTAATGGGACCAAAGGCAAGACCATCTGCAGCAGCCAATCCGAATCACGAATGCCGTAATTCGGGATTGGCAATGGTGGCTAAATCCAGGGAACCTCTCCGCGGGGGTTCCCTTCACAGTGCCGTCTCCGACTGTGACACTGTCCACAGACGCCTCAGGGCTCTGGTGGGGAGCACACCTGGATGGTGTTCAGTCTCGGGGCCTGTGGACAGCCCAGGAATCTCATCTCCCCATCAACATTTTGGAAATGAGGGCAGTCCTTTACGCTCTGCAAGCCTTACAGTCGGAAATTCCACTGGGTACACTCCTGTTACAAACAGACAATAACGTGGTGATGTATTACCTCAACAAACAGGGAGGCAATCACTCCTACCCACTTTGCAGGAAGGGCATGAGAATGTGGGAGTGGATATTGCAACACGGCGCAAACCTAATTGCAGTACATGTCCCGGGAGTGGACAACATCGTCACAGACAGTCTGAGCCGCTCTCAGGCCGGAGTCCATGAGTGGGAACTTCTGCAGGAGGTGGCAGAGGATCTGTTTCACAGATGGCGCACTCCAGAGTTGGACCTTTTTGCGTCTCCATCCAACTCAAAACTGCCCAATTTTTGTTCGCTAGATCCAGGGCCTGGTGTTTTCTGGCGAGACGCGTTGTCCCTCTCTCCTGGGCGGGCAGATTCCTCTCTGCCTTCCCTCCTTTCCCGTTGATCCAGAGAGTTCTCTTAAAACTTCGCAGGGAGCAAGCGATGCTCATTTTGATCGCGCCCTTCTGGCCCAGACAGATTTGGTTCCCTCTTCTGCACCAGCTATCCTGGGAACCTCCAGTTCCTTTGCCAATCAGCTCCCATCTATTGTCTAAGGAGGCTGGTTCATTGGTCCACCCAGACTCATGTTCATTGAACCTGCACACTTGTCTCTTAGAGACATGGCCATGATGCGATACGGGGTCTCGCAAGAAGTGGCAGACGTACTCTCTGCCACCAGAAAACCGGCAACCCACGCAACATACACCATGAAATGGCGTAGATTCTGTTTGTGGGCTCAAGCGCACGGCTTTTCGCCGTTAGACTGTCTCGAAAAGCTGGTTCTGGACTACCTGCTTTTTCCCTCTTCCACTCCGGACTGGCTTACTCCTCGATTAAAGTGCTCCTTTGTGCAGTTTCTGCTTACCATGCCCCAGTAGGCCATGGGACGGTAGCCCAGTTGGACACTACTAGTGCCTTCTTAAGGGGAGTCCTCCACCTTAGACTGCCCATCAAAGATCCCATTCCTCCTTGGGACTTGCTTTTTGTCTTGGAGCAGCTTACACTGCCACCTTTTGAACCAGCCACGGATTGCGAGCTACGTTTCCTCTGTTGGAAAACGTTAGTTTTAGTTGCCGTTACTTCGGCTAGAAGGATCTCGGAATTGCATGCTCTTATGTGCAAATATCCTTATTTGGTTTTCCATCAGGATAGGGCATCCCTAAGGATAGACCCAGAGTTTTTGCCTAAGGTGGTTTCAGCCCTCACCCTTAACCAGGATATTGATCTACCAGTGTATTTCCCAAGGTACTCTAATCGAGGAGAAGCCCTTCTGCACACTTTAGATGTGTATATGTATCTCAGATACTACCTTACCAGAACCAAACACCACCGAAAATCGGACCAACTTTTTGTCTCCTTTGCCCACAGGATGATGGGAGCTCCAGTTTCAAAACAGTCGCTGTCCAGGTGGCTCATTCAGTGTATTACGTTCTGTTAGCAGAAGCACAACAAACCCTTACCGGTCGTGGTTAAGGGTCATTCCACCAGAGGGGTGGCTACCTCTTTTGCGGCTTTAAAGAACGTATCCACTTCAGCTATTTGTGCTGCAGCTACTTGGAGTTCCGTACACATTGTCATCAGGCATTACAGCCTGGACATTGCATTGAGGCGAAGAGCGGGGTTTGGTCTAGCAGTCCTTCATAGATTTCTGTCCTAGGCTCGAGTAATATCGAGATCTCTACCTTTCCTCCTCCCAGTGGCGCATGATTGCCACTATTGCTTGGAAATCAGTACTAATGGTGTAACCTGCTGCAAGAGCTGTATCTCGAAGTAAGATAGTACAGTTACACAAGAACTTGCCATAACAGTAGATCTTCGAGAACAGCTCTTGCAGCTGGTACCTTCCCGCCCACCATCCCCTTTCTTTTGGAGGTAGGTCGTAGTCATACACCCATCTTATGGGATGTGACGTTCCTATTCTATAGTCTTGGCCATCTAGTGGTGAATCCTCGGTCTCTTCTTCTGATATCATCCAGCGGCCGGAAGTCTCTGACAGGAGAACTGAGGATTATGGGGGACCGCCTCCTCACGTACTACGCCTGATGGGGGCGGGACCGACGTCTGAGGTGGTCCCCGCTGAAGACTGCTAGCTAAAAAAAAGTTTCCATTGGGGTCCTGATGCCTGCCGGCTTCAGTCCTAGTGGTGTAACCTGCTGCAAGAGCTGTTCTCGAAGATCTGCTGTTACGATAAGTTCTTAGGTAACTGTACTTTTCTGTGCTTCTAAGGTGGTGTCAGAGTTTACTTTGAATCAAGACATCTACCTTCCAGTCAATTACCCAGAGTACTCGAACCAAGTGGAGGCATTACTGCATATTCTGGATGTGCACAGTGTGCTCTGTTATTATGTGGACTGCACCAGACTCGCTCAGAAATCTGATCAGTTGTTTTTCTTTCACCGTGTTTCTGCTACAGACATTACAAACCCGTACCAGGCTTATGTTAAGGGTCATTCTACCGGGGGCATGGCTGCTGTTTCTGCCTCATTGAAGAACGTGTCTGCCACTGACATTTTTGCGGCTGCCACTTGGAGTTCTAGCTACACCTGTGTGAAGCACTACAGTCTGGACATCGCTTATCACTGCAGAGCAGGCTTTGGACTTGCTGTCCTTCTGGGCCTCTTGTTCCAATTTCTTCGGGAGACTTAAGCCTCAACTTTTCTGACTGGGGTCTCTCTGTTACTGCTTGGGATTCTGCCCTCATGGTGTTACCTGTCACAAGTGACTCTCGAAGTAATATGGTACGGTTACATAAGAACTTAGAGTAGATCTTCGAGAGGAGCTCTTGCAACAGATTCTATTTTCCCTCCCACCTTCCCCCTGGTAGCTGCTTCTCCATCTCAGATACCTCTTGTTCCTCTGTTAGAGGATCCTTCTCGGTTCTCCTCTTTTTTTTTTTTTTTTGTTACTGAGTTACCAGGGTCTCCGGCGGGAGAACTGGGGATGGGCTGGGGGACCCATCCCTTTTATACCATACATGACGCCGGGGGGTGGGCTGACATTAGGGGTGGTCCCCCGCTGGATACTGCTAGCCAGACGTTTTTCCGTTGGGTCCTGGTACTTGGCGGCTTAGTCCTAACGGTGCTACCAGCTATAAGAACTCCTCTCAAAGATGTACTGTTAAGGTAAGTTCTTACGTAACTATACAGTTTGTCATACTGACAGTTGAAAATAAAAGAAAAATTAAGATATTGGATTTGTGGTGAGTGAGCCCAATTTCCAACTGTTCCAAGATTGTTGATACGCAGTTGGAAGTGGCTTCTCCCAGATTTTTCTTTGTTTCAGTTGAACAGGGACCACACTGTCTGAATCCCCCTCCTTCCCTTATAAAAACTCTAAACATGCACTGCAGGCCATTAAATCTTCCACTGAGCACCCTTCTGATGTCATCAGCAGGGTAGTCTGGGATTTATTACAGAAAATATCAGCTTAAAAGGCAACAAAATCCGCCTAATACATCTACTGTATTGCAGTAAATGCTAAGTTTAAAAAAATAAATAAATAAATTCTCACCCCAGTAATACTCGGGTATTTAACTTTATGCGGTCAGCCTTGTAAGTAGAAATGCCCAGAGAGAATTTGGAACATGTGCAAATGATGGAATCTTTTGCATGAGCCACTTTTCAAATGCTAACTTCTACTAACTGCCTTGGCTCTAAACCCCCTTATATTTCTCTCTCTCTCTCTCTCTCTCTCTCTGTCAAGACTAGATGCTTAGAAATCCTCTCCTCATCGTCTTTTGCTGCCTTTTACTTTTTGTAATTTTAGGTACACCCATAGTTTTAGTGTTTGCATTTTAAGTTTTCTCTGTTTCTCCTGGTTTGGTATAACTGGGGGTAAACAGAGATTTATTTTATATGTATCAGAGTTTTCTGACTAAAAATCTTCATTAGTTATATTTAATTTTATTAAATTAGATTGTTTTAAGAACCACTAATGCCGGTTCCTGAACTGAGCCTCGGTTCATTTTATCTCGGTTCCCGGATCCTGCAGCGGTTCCAGAACCGACCGCAATTGTTAAATAAACTTAAAATATTTTTAGCGCTTGCAACTTTTATCGGTTTTACATTGAAAATGTCATAAAAAACAGAAGAAACTGGTGATCCTGGTTTCAAACCTTGTATTCAGTGTGGTAAAAGTTTGTTGAGTCAAACATTCTCGTTTTGCCTATCTGGATATCAACATTTAAAAGCAGAGTGAAATCTGCATTACATGTCCTAAACAAAAAAAACAAACAAAACAAAAACTACTGAAATACCTGCATGAAGTTAAAAAAAAAAAAAAAACACGCCACCTAAGGGTCCCTCGAGCTCTAACCAGCTGACACCCTAGGTTACAGTGAGTGATTCCACAGAAAATACTGCAACTGCTACCCTGAGATGGGCATATAAGCACAGTTATGTGTTGCTTCCCTTGGCTATGATCACCTAAATGAACATTGTGAAATTTGTAACCTTTCCCAGAGAAAAAGTGTAGAGAAAAGCCTGGAACGGCTAAAGAAAACACTTTCAGGCTTGCAAGGGCTGTCTGTCTCTCAGCAGCAGACCTTTGCAAAGCAGTCTTCGTAATATTTAAAAGGAAGAATGTGTAATAATGTGTAATTATTGTGAAATGGAGGACAACCTATTGAATCTGAGGTTTCGTCTGAACGTGGGTTTGTCTCTTCCCACAGAACATCTGAGGATTATTCCTCATTCTTCACATTGGTGAGAAATGATTGGGCTGACACCCACTAAAAGCTTCCCATTCCTGTGAATAAATTCTTCAGGGAAGATACTTTAAAGATTTTACAAACTCCAAGCTCTGTTCCCCCTCTGGATAAGAGGATGTATAAAAAATATCAGCTGGACAAAACTCTTTCTTTACGCCTCTTCCTCTAATTCAGAGAGTACTTCTCAAATTCGAGTCCTAGGGGGACAAAATGATCCTCATTGCTCCCTTCTGGCCTCGACAAATACGGTTTCCACTACTCAACAGTGTGTCGGAAACTCCTCCGAAACCGCTTCCCCTTCAGACAAACCTTCTGACTCAGGGGCCTGTGGTCCATCCCAGTCTGAAGTCGCTTCACCTTCACGCTTGGCTCCTGAAGAGATAGAAGTGAACAGGTTCGGTGTCTCTTGCAGGGTTTCAGATATTCTTCTGGGTGCACGCAAGCCAGCCACTAGGAAAACTTACACAGCCAAATGGAAGCGTTTCTCTCTCTGGTGTGCAAAATCCTCTTTGAATCCTTTTTCCTGCCCACCAGATAAAGTTCTAGCGTACCTTTTAGACCTCTCAAATTCAGGTCTGCAATACTCTACAGTTAAAGTTCACCTTTGTGCCATTTCAGCTTATCATGAGCCAGTACTTTCCTTGTCACTGGCTCAGTTACCAGTGGTTGAGATTTCTTAAGGGAATTCTGCATACCAGATCTCCTATAAGACATCCAGTCGCAGCCTGGGACATTAATCTGGTGCTAGACATGCTCACTTGAAAACCTTTCAAGCCTCTAGCGACCTGTGAGTTAAAATTTCTCTCCTGGAAGACGGCCTTCCTAGTAGCCATTACCTCAGCCCGCAGGGTCTCTGAGATACATGCCTTGGTCACAGACCCATCGTATACTGTGTTTCATAAAGACAAAGTAGTTCTTAGGACCCATCCTAAGTTTCTACCTAAGGTTGTTTCAAAATTCCATCTAAACCAACCTTTGATCCTTCCTACTTTGCAAACTTCCAAAATGAAGGAGAGCATTCTCTTCATTCCTTGGATGTCAAAGGAGCTTTGTGTTTCTATCTAGATAGAACAAAAGACTTTGGCAAAGCTCAACAACTCTTTGTTTCCTTCAGCGAGACCCTGCTGGGTCAACCGGTCGCTATGAGATGTATTTCAGCATGGCTGGTGGCATGCCTTCGCCACTGTTATTCCATGGTGCAGATTAAGCTGGAAGACAGAGTGTACGCTCACTTTACTAGAGCGGTCGCAGCATCCCTAGCGGAAATTCGCAACGTGCCCATCGCAGATATTTGCAATGCAGCCACCTGGAGCTCAGTGCATACTTTCATCAAACACTGTGCCCTGGATGTCCATGCCAGATGACATCTTTCATTTGGTAGGACCATCCTTAATGGACTTCTGTCCTGAAAATTGTGAGCTCTTTGTCTCTCCTGCCACCCTCTCGGAGAATTATTAGCTCGGTACTCTGCCATTAGTGTGAATGAGTGGTGGAGACTTATGTCCAGGGAGATATGGAAATTACGTACCTACCGTAATTCTTGATCTTCTTGGATGAGTCTCCACCACTCATTCACACGCCCACCCTCCATCCCCCGAGCTCACCTTTGTTGTTGGTCTTCACTCCCTCAATCTTAGCCTGTGAAGACTTCTTTGTTGACCCTTCTTATATGGGTCGTCCGGACTATCTTATGTCCGTTTTTTTCTTGGTTAGGCTATCCTTCTAGGTTAGTTACACTGCACCTCCTTGGGGAAAAAAAAGATACTGAGGCGGTTGGAGGGTCGATGCCGAGATAGTCATTACCGCACGAGCTGGGGCTCGCGGTGCCACTCCTCATGGCTCCATCTCTGGCGCCGACCCTCTAGCAAAAAAGTTTGCTCCCGCTGGGTCCTAGTGTCTCCGGCACAGATCCCATTAGTGTGAATGAGTGGTGGAGACTCGTCCAAGAAGATCAAGAATTGCGGTAGGTATGTAATTTCCATTTCTGAGTTGGCCAGGGGAGCATCTGTACGCTTTCCTGCCTTCCCTCTGGCACACAATGCATTTCTCAAGCTGAGATCCCAGCCAGCATCAGTGGTCTTGATTACACCAGACTGAGCCAGGCAGACATGGTTCTCACTGCTACTCTCCATGTCTGGGTCCAAACAAGTACGCCTTTTCTCAGAGGCACAGCCTGCTAACCTCCAAGTGGGAGGCTTCTGTACCCAAACCTTGGGTCACTCAAGCTCAGGTCATGTCACTTGAGGGCGTACTGTACAATAGGCAGCCTGCATATTTTTCACAGTGTCTTAGACATTTTATGTGGTTATAGGAAGCCCTCCATTAAGAAACTGTGTGCTTCAGAAGGGAAAAGGTTTACTATTGGTGTTCAACCAGAAAATGGGTTCCAGCACATGCTGGATCAAGCAGTTCTTTGACTAACTTAACTATTTATATTCATTGGACTTGCAGTCCAGCACCCTCAAGGTCCACCTTGTTGCATCATCTGCTTGCTTATTAGTTGAACAAAATGTTTTAATGGCCCCAGATCCTAGCCCCAAAGAGGCTCTTTAGAGGCCTGGCACATATCTGCACAGGCTGGTGTTGTAGCTGTTCTGGACTGTTTTACCTATTTGCTTTCACTGGGCTTGCAGGCCAGTACCTAAAAGGTCCACCTGTTCGCAGCATCTATTTACTTCTCAGTTGGACAAAATGTTTTTCAAACCTCAGACCCTATCTTCAGAGGGTTCTTTTAAAGGCCTAGTCCATTTCTACCCCCCTCACAGGGAACCGGTGCCAGCACGGGACCTAGATGTGTGCATAGTTAGGCTCATGGGTCCCGCTTTTTGAGCCTGTGTGTTCAGCTTATTTGAAATATGTGTTAAAAAAAAAAAAAAAGACTGTGATAATGACTTCTGCCAAAAGAATCTGTGAGCTCAAGTCTCTCTGCATTGAACAGAACCACATTTCATTCCACAGAGACAAAATTATCCTGGGAACAAACAAGAAGTTCCCCCTTAAAATGACACTTCTGATTCCCATTTGAATCAAACCATTATCTTACCTATCTTTCACTGAACGCTTTAGTTCTGGTGAAAGGAGTCTTGATGGTCTGGATGTCTAAGGAGCATTTAGCTATTACTTGACAGCCACTAAAGTCCATAGGCAGAACAGAATACAGCTGTTCCTGACCTATGAGAATGTGGGACAGGGTAACCCAGCATCAAAAAGACCAGTTTCTTGCTGGATAGTACAGTTTTTCAGTTTTTGTTATTCTAAGGCTGGAAAGGGGCTGCCAGCAGAGTTGAGGACCCATTCCACAAGGGGCACAGCTGCTACCATAGCAGCTGTAGGGATGTTTCCCTGGTGGACATCTCCAAAGCAGCTACCTGTAAAACAGTACACACCTTTACGAAGCATTGCAGTCTGGATATTCTGTCCAGTGGTGATGCCAGGTTCAGCACAGCAGTCCTGCAAAGCCTGTTCTCAAAGTAAGGTTCTGTGCCCACCTACAAAGGTACTGCTTGTTAGTCTGCATAAAGTTACGAATACCTGAGTATTACTGGGGTGAGAAGAAAAAATTACTTACCATAGTAATCTTGTTTCTTCTAAGTGATAGGTATTCATAACTTTCCCACCCTGCATCCCCTTATGTAACCTTTACCCTCTGCACTCCTGAATACTGTGCTGTCAGGGGTATAAATGCCATTTCTGACATACATGTTGTGATTGTGTTAACTGTTGTTGTCCTCCTCCCCTTTTTCGGGTGATTTGGACATGCAAGGGTATTCTTTCATATGTTATGCCCTCCAGTTGGAGGCCCCTTTTTTGAGTGTTAAGGGAGTTCCCTCTATTATTATTTATTATTATTATGATTAATATTATTATTACACTTAGTCCCCATGGGCCTGTCTTTCCAGGCTTCCAGGAAATCTGAGGGGTTTAGAACTAAGGCAGTTAGTAGAAGGCAGCATTTGAAAAGTGGCTCATGCAAAAGATTCCATCATATTTGCATATGTTCCAAATTCTCTCTGGGAAGTTCTTACAAGGTTAACTGCATAAAGTTATGAATACCTGAGTATCACTTGGAAGAAACAAGATTACTATGGTAAGTAATTTTTTCTTTTGCATACAAAGTGCAAATTGGGACCAGCCCCACACTTTGGTGTGGGGCTCGTAGTACTGACTTTTCCACTGTAATGTCTTTTTTTGTTTTGTTTCATATTTGGGAACCCAGAACTGTACACAGTTCTCTAGGTGGAGCCTGAACAGTGCCTTGTAAAGTGATAAGATTACTTTCTAAAGGCATAGCTACTGATCTTCGGTAATATCTTTGTCATCAGGCCACATCTATGGAACTTAGCCGTTCAGCGTCAGGATCACTCGGAAGCCTTTTCTGCAGCAGTCTATTACAGGCCACCCATGCCGACATCAGGCTCCAATGTCACATGCTCTGTGTAAGCACGGGCGGCCACACTCCCTCAGTTCTTTCCTGCCGTTGACCGTTCAGTCACGGACTCCGCAGAAGCTTTGTCGCGCAGTTTGACAGCCAGAACTGCTTATCCTTTTTCTATGGTTTCTGCCTTTGAATCATTTTATTTTTAAATGATTCCTTTTTTCTTTGTATGTCGAGAACTAATCCTTCTTCAGCTCTCTTCCGTCGCTGCTGCTGTGGAAAGTTTCTTCAGCCAACCACAAATTCTGTGTCTGCTGTCTTAAGCCTGGCCGCAGCTTTCTTGCCTGTGAGTTCTGCCTGAAGTGCAACCTCACCACCCAGTACCAATGCAAGAAAGCCCTGCAAAAGTTCTTCATGAAGCATTAGACAAACAGCGGAGAGCAGGGGACTTCTGCTTCCCCCACAATCACTGGCACCTTCTTCAGGCTCTCAGGCCACCTAGTCCTATGACAAGTCCTCGGGGGGCACACTCATCAGGATAAGCACCGGCCTAAAGACTGTCTCTCCCACACCACGACAGCGATCCCAGCCCCCACTGGATTCTTCCTCCTCTTCTCCTGGGATCGCTCTATTGAACACTTCAGCATTGATGCCTCACTCCATGCAGGCCTCTGCTCCTATCAGGCCCCATATGGAAGAGAGTTCCCCCAGCCCTCACAGTGCTGCGGAGGGACTGTTGACCTCTGGGTTGTCGGCCCCAGCCTTGCTGTTGAGACCTCTCGAATCTAGAGGTCCACAGGTGCTGGGCCCCTCCGCTTCTAGTGTTGCTGGCAGTGGTTAGAGCTGGGCTTCATGACTCCGTTGATGCCTCTGTCAACGGCACTTTCTTTTTCTGCTGTCGACCTTAATGCTGCTATTTTTTCCGTTGCCACGTCTCTCATAGAACAGTTTGCTCCACGTCCTGGGCAGTCCTCGCCCATGCGGTCGGGTGCTGTCTTGGTGTTAACAGCAGTTAGACCTTTCTGCCCCGTGCCTTCTAGAGAGTCGTTGGTAGTCCGACCATCAGTCCCTGCTTCAGAACAGGCCAGCATCAGTGAGGAATACCATCCTGACTTCATTGTCATCGAGGCACAGGTCAGGAAGCATAGGAAAAACCAGGAGCAGTTGTAGAATTCTCAAAAAGTGTTTATTAGTACTAGCAGTAACATAAAAAAATAAAATTGTTCAGAATAACTACAAAGGCAGAATAAACCGAGATCTATCTGAGTTTTCCTTCAGTCTCTGGGTGTCTCTCAAAACATTGCGACTCTCTCTTATAAGCCTTTGCACGCATCCTGTTTTTTCTAAAGTGTTCTTGTCAATTTCATGCAGGTGCAGCAAGAACACAATGTCCCAGAACTGAGGCCCCTTCTCCAAGGCTTCTGAAAAAGGGCTTAAAACTGCTTTCTGGTTAACCCCTTGAGTTCCCAATAGCATTTTGCAATCATCTCAAACTATAATTATATACATTTCAACAGTAACACTATATAATTTCTAAACAAAAGGATCCCAATATCCGTTACATTACCACATAATGATCTGCATGTATTTTTATACCAGCAGATATGCAAGGGAGGAAAAGACGGAACAAGTGAAGACTGAGCAAGAGTGAGAGGCAGAGAATTGCGAAACTGAGTGATCAAATCCCAGGTCTCATAAGAAAATTCGGTTGCGCAACCAGACAGACGAGAGACAGGAAAGGAGACAACAGAACAGATCCTTGCATTCAGACTCTCCATAACAACTGGGACAGGGTCCTATTCAGCCCTGTCACATGCCCCCTTAAGAGGGAACCTGTTTTCATTAAGCAAGTTTTCACTTAATTCTCTACTAACTTTAGCTTCTTTCAGAAATTAAGCACATGTGCAGTATCATTTTTTTCTGTAACAGTACAGCAAACAGTAAAGTTTAAACTCGTACATTTGTTTTTCAGTCTTCAGGACCCTCAATTCCTGATCCATATCTTGACAGAAAATCAGCATTGCTATTCTCTTTACCAGATTTGTGTGTGTCGCCTTGCATTTAAATGGCTATAGTGCCGGGTACTACCTTGTGATTCTGGAATTTTTATCCTTCATTTGGTTAAGCCAACAGAGAGGATTGTCATCTATTCTAAGTGCAATGTCTGTTCCATGGCCCACTTTGCTGCTATACATTCTTTTTCAATGGTGGAGTACCTTTTCTCTCTGTCATGCAGCTTCCTATTTGTGTACAGAATAGGATGTTCTTTCCCATCTATATTTTGACTCAGGACTGCACCTAGGCCTACCTCTGATGCATCTGTTTGTAACAAAAATGTTTTCTACAAGTCCGGGCTTCTTAAAACAGGGGCTGAACATAATGCAGCTTTAATGTCCGAAAAGCTTCGTCACACTCTGGGGTCCATTTCACATCATTTGGGTACCGTTTTTACGTGAGCTAAGTGAGGGGAGTAGCTAACTCTGTAAAGTTGGTTTAGCTACAGCTTCTATTTTAGAAATTTCTGGGTTAACTTCTCCATTTCCCAAAACATAGCCCATATATCTGGTTTTCTGCATTCCCAATGCACATTTGTTAGGATTAATAGTCAGACCTGCATTTTTGATAGCTTGGATAACTACGCATAGGTGTTGTGGCTTTTCTAGTCTGGACTGTACACCACAACTTCATCCAGGTACGCAGCACAATAATCAGTGTGAGGTGATAAAATTGCATCCATGAACCACTGGAATAAAGCTGGCGCACCATGTAAACCAAATGGCATGGTGGTGAACTGACAGAATCCAACAGGAGTGACAAATACAGTTTTGTCTCTGGATTCTTTAGCCAAAGGATTTGCTAGTAACCCTTGGTGAGATTGAGGGTACTGATATACTTTGCACTCCTCAGTTTATCCACCAAATCATCTATTCTGGGCATAGGATAACTGTCAAATTCTGACACTTGATTAAACTTTCCTGAAATCAAGGCGGAGTCTTACACCCTCTTCTTTTTTGTTTGCAGTTGCCATTGGAGATGACTGAGCACTCCTCAACTCTTCTACGATACCCAGTTCTTTCATTTTTTGTATTTCCTTAACCACGTCGGCTCTTAACTGCTCTGGTAACCTGTATGTCTTTTGCCTAATAGGGCGAGCATTCCTTGTCAGTATTACATGCTCGACCCCTTTTGGTCGGCCTGGTACTGTGGTAAAAGTACTGTTAAATGTCTTTAGCACATTATGAATTTCTGCAGTTTGTTTTGAGGTTAAGGAAACATTCACCTTTACAGCATCAGCAGTTAATTTGTTCCAGTCTGTCATACGCTACATCAATATCTTCTTTATCAGTTTCTGGTAAAACTAGCAAAGAAGCTTCTGGCATTCAACTCATTTCTTGAGGTTAGCATGGTATATCTTAGTAGGATTTTTCCTGTCGGGGATCTCAATCTCATAGCTAACTGTGCCAGAACATCTAAGCATCTTATAAGGTCCTTGCAGCTTCATTAACATAGAGAATAATGTATGGGCAACCATACACAACAAGGCTGTGTTTCCATCGAGGGGTTGAGATGACAGCATATGAACCTCGAAAGCAAAGCTCAAGAGGTCCATGCTGTCATCTCAACCCTGAGATGGAAACACATGCAGAGTTATGTGAGGTTGACCATATTTTATTTTTTTATAGTATATTGTTTTTTACACTAGAGTGACAGACCCTCGCTGAAGTGAAAACAAAATATCTTGCCATTTCTTTGTTCTACTCCCATATCGAAATCAAATTTCCACACTTTTGAAAGGTAAAAGGTATGAATTTGGGCACTGGGTGGTTAGTAAGTAGCTAGGTGTAGCATAAATGAGAAATTTAAAATTGTATGACCTTTGAACTGTGCATAACAGCACTTTCGAATGTGCAATTCAGTTTGAATGTGCCCAACAAGGATTTTGAGCAGGCTGATTTTTATACATAACAAAGGGTAACCATATACTATAGTTTTTCTGTTATTGGTAACGGTAGCAAAACCCTGGCTCAAAAACATTTTCTTTTACCCCATGGTCATTATATACCTCCTGCTGGTTTTGGGACTCTTCCTGATTACTGTGGGCAATTTCAACACATTTTGCCCACTTCTTTCTTAGGGCACACACATAAGACGTTATAGATTGTTTCTGAGTGGTGTTATCTTCCCACATTTCTTTTATCACATCCAGTGGCGCTCTTGGCTGCCTACCATACAGCATTTCAAATGGTGAAAACCCTGTTGATGCCTGTGGCACTTCTCTGTAAGCAAAAAGCAGCTAAGGCAAGCCTTGGTCCCAGTCTTTCCCTTCTCCTTTAACAAACCTTTTTAACATGGTTTTAGGGTTTGGTTAAAATGCTAAACAAGAAGGTCTGTCTGAGGGTGGTGGGGGAGGTGGTTCTGGCAGTGATACCTAGTAGTCTGTACAGCTTCTTAAGTAATGCAGCACCCAAATGTCTACCCAGATCAGTAATGATTTCATTAGGTACCCCCACTCTCCTGAAAATTTTGGCAAGCTCTGCTGCTACTTCTGAAGCTGTGACAGTACACATCGGAACTGCTTCTGGGTGTCGCTTAGCATAGTCGCATACTAACAAGATAAATTTATTACCCATTTTACTTTTATCTAAAGGACCAACCACATCCATTGCAATTCTCTCAAAAGGCACATCTATCAAGGGTAGGGGCACCTAGTCTTTTCTAATGTCTGGGGCTACTTTCTGACACTCCGCACAGGAATTACAATCGGTAGCAACATCTTCATGAATTCCAGGCCAGTAAAATCTATACAGCAATCTGGCAAGGGTTCGATCCCTCCCTGAGTGACCAGCCGTAGGACTATCATGTGCTATCTGTAACAACTCTGTTCTACACTTCTCTGGTATAACCAATTTATCTTACCTGTGTCAGTCTTCACCATTCATCACTGGTGGGTTCCGGCCAGAGGAACAGGACCCCACAGGAGCCTTTTTTTTTTTTTTTTTTTTAAAAGAGGAGCCGACATCGAGATGGCACCATCCCCAAGGCTGACGTGTTGTGTGGCGCTCTTGGGTTGGCCAGTAACTGACATAGACTCCTCCTCAGTCCCAGTTCTGCTTCTCCTGCTATCGAGTCGACACGACGTCATGTGGAGTGAATTTTCTGTACAAGCGGCCTATTCAGTTGAATCATCCTAGTTCTGTACTGCTGCGTTTTTCGGTGCCGTCGACTGGTAAGACCTTTCCTTTTTATTTTTCGATAACAGAGAATACTATTTTTGTCTATTATTTTTCATCTGGTCATGCCTCATTCGGGGGACAAGAAACTTTCCAAGGTGGGCCGGCCTCCTATGCGACTGTGTCCCTGCAGCTGGCTTTTCTCCATTTTGGACCAGCTTGAGCTGCTTGGGCCCAAACCATGATATGGATCATTGCGACGCTTGTTTTTCGATGGACTTTTGAGTTTAGGAGATGCACGCATACGATGCTGGATGTGCGCCACCGACTTTCGGTGGACAGGCGTGCACCAGGGACACCCAACTGCAGGTCTCTTGACACATCCTTCGGGGTCCCGGTATTATATGGCCTGTGGAAGACGGGGGTTTCTCCCTCTTCGTGCTTTGACAAAAACTTGTATTATGGTGCAGGAGGCCCAGTCTGAGTCCTCCAGTAGTTGGGTGGGAGGCATCACCCTGGCAATCACCTCGGAGGTGAAGGCTCCTCTGGCGTTGCAACCTAGGGTCTCCAGACTCAGCCAGGTGTCTTCCTCAGTGCCGCCTCTCTGCACTGTTTCGGATCCTGGTGTCGTATGTGGCGCCGGAGATCAGGACGTCGCTGTGGGCAGTGCAGAGTCATTCCCCGGCGCCGAGGATCATGGTGGTGCCGTGGGCAGTGCGGGGCCACCCCGTAGTGCCAGTAGCGGAGCAGTTCATGGGGTGGTTTGGGCCCGTGCCTCCTCAGGTGCGGATGATGATTCGGAGGCAGACCCAGACTGGCTCCTGGATTCTTCAGAGGCAGACCCAGACTGGCTTCCGGATTCTTAGGAGTCCTCAGACTCCTCTTTGCTCAGCATGATGGCTCCGGTTCAACCCCCCTCTTTGGACTTGGCAGTTACTACGAGCACCGGTGGTCCCGACCAGTCTTCCGGTGCTTGGAATGGCACCGGAGGACATTCCGGATCCAGGGGTTCTCCTTCTCTTCTAAGAGGTGTGCTCCCTGCTATGCATGCTCAGGATGGGACCATTTCTGGGTCGGCTAGGGTGCCTGGAGCAGGGGAGGGTGCTCTTATGGCAGCCGTCTCTCAGGAGTCAGCTACTGTGATTGAGCTGCCTAGGTTGACTCGGAGGAAGAGGTCCCTCTGAGTCTGAGGGGAGAGAATCAGGGGCAGCGTCTCTCTCCCTTGGAGCCCGCAGAGGCTTAGATAGGAGTCGCAGTGCTGGTCCTGTCTTTTCCCCTGAAGTCTCCTCGGGAAGACTCTCATCTTTAGAGGCTAGGGGCTGCCCTTCTGGGCTCATGCTGTCCTGGTTGCCTCGCAGGGGTGGATTCTCTTTCAGGGCTCAGTCCTGACCGTTCCAGTCCGGTTGAATGGCCTTAGACTGCTTCAGCCGACAGATCTTCTCAAGTTTTATGGTCTCTTGTTCGGTCCCCCAGCCTTGGCAGAGGTCGCCCGGAGGTGTTTAGCCCCCTTATCTCTGCCAACCCCTCCCTCTCTCCCAGGCCACTCTGGTTCTATGGGACCCTGGCCTGGGAACAGTTCAGATCTACAGCTGCGCTATTCCCTGCCTATTATAGGTCCATGGACGAAGAGGTGTTCCACCATTTTCCTGTGCAGCCAGTGCCTGACTCACCGGAATCATCTGCTTCTTTGTCTTCGTCACTTGAGGGAGAGGATCCCTCTGTCCACCTATCCCCAGCTGCTGACTTGTCCAGTTGTCAGCGCTTCCTTTCGGGGTTGGTCGAGCTCCACATTTCTACAGTAAGAAGTCACAATCCTAAGCGGACGGCGTGCACCTTTTTAGGCAAGTTCAGTGCGGCCAACCAGGTGGTTCCCACCTGGCCCTCCTCCTTCAGGGAGGCATCATACCGTGCCTGGAGGAGTCCTACAAACCCCCCTCCAGCTTCACGGGACTGCCAGTGCAGGTATGGCACACCCCTGGGGTCTCCAGGAGCCTTAGCTCACCCTCTTTCGGACGTGACGCTCCTAGATCCGCCTTCTGGGCATAGACACCCAAGACGTGACCAACCCCCAGAGATAAACTCTGCTGAGTTTGACTTTTGGTGGAGGAGAGTGTTCTCTGTGGCACGTCTCTCCCTTTCTATTCTAACCCCAGGAATCACTCATTATGATTAAATTGATGCAGTGAGCCTCCTGTGTTGAACTACCTGGAGAGATGGTATTATAAACAAATGATGGAACTCTCAAATGGCTCATGCTAAATTCAAACTGCTGCCCTAGCAACTGGTGCACTCTGAGTGCTTCAGATTATTTACTCCGCCTGCCTAGTAAGGACGTCCCGGAGAGCTTTCCTTGAACTGTCTTCTGACTAAAGTTATCTGTTTGATAAGTACTCATTTTTACTTTAATTTTAAATTGCTGCCTTAGAACTTTGTTTAGTTTAGTTTTAGTGTTGTTGTAGTTTTTTACATTTACTCGCGGTTCCTTGGAACCGAGGGTTCCGCGTCTATTTGTGAGGTTTACCTCATATTTCTTTATAAATTATTTATTTAGCAGTCAGTTTCTTGAACCACTTTAGTTTTATTTAATTTAGTGTATTTCTCGGTTCCCTTTTTTTCGGGAACCGAGTAGCAATCGGTTTCAAGAACCTTTAGCGGTAGTTTATTAAAAAAACCCTCAGTTTCCGAAGTATTTTAAATAACAGTTTTGAAGAGTGATCTTTTTGTCTAGCTTCAATGTCACAGATCCATTTGGATAAACCTAAAAAATGCACAGGACCCGCTGGTTTTAAATGTTGAGAGTCTTTGTGGACAATTTATAGCAAAAGTAGATAGACATTCTCTTTTTAATTCTTGTTTGGGTACGAGTCATATCTTTGCCAGTTGTGATACTTGTAAGACCTTTTGTCCTAAAACATTAAAGAAAAGGGCTAAGATTTTAGAAGAGGTGGCTTCTGCTTCTAGTATGGATAATTCTTCTTCTTCCACTTCCCATAAAAAGGATGGAGGTAAAGCCAAAAGGGCTGTGGAAGCAGGCTCCAAACCTGTTCCATTAAAGAAAAAATGTAAAGAAAAACATGCTGCTGCGCCTCCAGCCGAGAGGGCTAAGGAGCTCCCCGCAGACAAGCATAGTATGCCCTCGGTTGGGGACATTGCTAAAACTTTTCAGGTTTTACAAGCCCTTTAGGGTGCAATCCCAGTTCCTACACTAGCTGCCCCGGTTCCTCCTCCAGCTCCTGCAAGGCAGGAATTGCTGGAAGTGTACGGTGATGAGGATGACTTTGAAGGGGAACCTATAAATCCAGAAGTCTCCCCAGAACAAGAGTTTGGATCTCCTTCTAGGGGTCCTGAAGAATATTCCTCTCACTATGCCTTTGCTAAGAGCATCGTGGGGACCCTTAATTTTCCTCTTCAGGAAACGGAAGAGTATGTGGAGGATGCAGAGTTTTTGGATCTGATGGGGTTAACACCCCCGAAACGTCTGCTTTTGCCCATGCATAAGTCCTTAAAAAAGGCTGCATTACAGAGTTTTACAACTCCAGCTTCTATCCCTGGTGTGGATGAGAAAGCTGACAAGAAGTGCCAGCTGGATAGAACTAAAGCTGATTTTCTGTTTACTAATCCTGACCCTGCTGCTGCCTGCAACAAGGCCAGGATCCCCTTGACTACCCATCCACCAGACAAAGACCCAAGGAAAATGGATGCCATGGAAAAGAAAGGTTACATGGCTGCCTCGTTAATAGTTAGGCAGGGACAGTTATATGGCATATGCAGTACAGTACCAGAATGCTGTCTGGAGCACTGTTTTAGCTCTGGCTGATAAAGTTCCAGGTGAAATGGCAGTAGATCTGCAGGATGCAGCAAGGGCTGCACTTGATGCTAGTAAGTATAGATTTCATATGGCAGTGGAAGACGATGCTACAGCCAGATTAATGGCTTTGTCTGTCTCACTTAGAAGATTTGTGTAGCTTAGGGCTACTAACCTCACCTTGGATAACCAGGCCAAAGCAATGGATTTTCCCCTTGAGAAAAACAACTTGTTTGGGGATAAGACTGAAGCATCTATGAAGAAGGTGGAGGAATATAAACCACCTACCGAAGCAATTCAAAGGATAGGCCTTCCTCTCATAGACCCCAGAGTAGGGGAGGCAGGGGTATGGTTTTTTAACCCCAAACCATTCTTTCAAGCACAGGCCTCTCAGCCTCAACAGCAGGCCAGAGGTTATTTCAGAATAAGAGACAGGAGACCCATGAAAAGAGCTGCCCCTGCACCACAAGTTCAGGCACAACCTGCACAAAACCCCTGATGGGCTAGGGCAGGTCGCATCCCCTTTTGTAAGGCCACCAGTGGGTGTCAGGCTGGCTCACTACCTTCACGCTTTGCATTCCATCACCACAGACAAGTGGGTATTGGAGGTAGTGAGCCAGGGCCTGGCACTCGGCTTCAAATCATTTCCAAAGCTGAGAACAAGGACCTTTGCTCCAGTAACATCTGCAGACGGAATTCTGCTGGACGCAGAGGTAAAGCATCTGCTGGCAATCAAAGCAGTGGAGCCAGTGCCTCTGAAACACAGGGGCAAAGGTTTTTATTCCAGGTATTTCCTCATAAGGAAGAAAAAGCAGGGATTAGCAACCTATTCTGGATCTAAGACTTCTGAACAAACATTCTGAAACCAAGGTTTAAAATGGTCACTCTGTCAATCATTCCTCCATTGCAAAAGGGAGATTGGCTGGCCTCCCTAGATGTAAGGGATGCTTATTTTCACATTCCCATCAGACCATCTCACAGAAAATTCTTGAGATTCAGGCTGGCTTCAGGCCATTATCAGTTTGCAGCACTCCCTTTTGGACTGAGTTCGGCACCAAGGGCTTTCATTAAGTGCCTAGCAGTGGTGGTAGAGTTTTTGAGAAAGCAGGGGGTAACAGTCTTCCCCTAGCTGGACGACTGGTTAGTAGTAGGACAGTCTCTGCAGCTTTGTGTGAAGCAAATAAACAAAACAAAACTATGTAAGAAACCACTATGGTTCTCAAAGGAGGTGGCAGTGAAGGTTCAAGAGAAAAAGAAAGCATTCAGAAAGTACAAGGAAGTACACAAGGAGCAGGACAGTGAATTGTATCAGTTAAAGCAAAAGGAAGCTGGTAAGGCAGTCTGAACTGAGGAAAAGATAGCCAACTCAGTTAAGAAGGGGGATAAAACCTTTTTTAGGTACATCAGGGAGCTTAAGGAAGACTAAGGGAGGAATAGTGAGGCTTAATAAAGGGAGGTAAGTAGAGGGTGACTGTGAAAAAGCAGAGATACTAAAGAAATATTTTTGCTCAGTATTTACAAACGGGGGTACCTAAAACAAAACAATAGAAACACTCTGGATACAGAGTTGATACCTGCCCATTTACAGAAGAAAGGGTTCTGAAAGAACTCTTAAAACTGAAGGTGGACAAAGCAGTGGGGCCTGATGGGATTCATCCCAGAATTCTAAAAGAACTAAGGGTAGAACTAGTGACACCACTGACTACCCTCTTTAACAAATCATGGGAGGATGGGGTGGTACCTGAGGACTAGAAGAGGGCAGATGTGATTCCCTTTCACAAAAGTGGGAGCAGGGCAGAAGCAGGAAACTACAGACCTGTTAGTTTAACCTCAGTGATAGGGAAAATTATGGAATCACTTTCGAAGGAGAGAATTGTCGAGTACCTAGAGGCCAGGGGGGGCACAGGACCCTAGGCAGCATGGATTCACAGCGGGAAGGCCATGCCAGACGAATCTTAATAGATTTCGTTGACTGGGTGACCAAAGTAGTAGATCAGGGAGGGGCTGTGGATATGGCCTACCTAGACTTTAGCAAGGCTTTTGACTCAGTCCCACACAAAAGATTAATACACAAGCTAGCCAGCCTGGGAGTGGGTCCCAAGATGATAGCCTGGGTAAAGAATTGGCTAGAGAATAGGATACAGAGGGTAATAGTAAATGGAGTCCACTCTGAAGAAAGGAGGGTTATTAGTGGGGTGCCACAGGGTTCAGTATTAGGACCGGTCCTCGTCAGTGTCTTTGTAGGTGACATTGCAGAGGGACTGGAAGGAAAAGTATGTCTCTTTGCAGATGACACAAAGATCTGCAACAGAGTTGATGCACAAGGTGGGGTGGAAAGGATGAGAAGGGACTTGGCAAGGTTAGTGGAACACAATATATGGCAACTTAGATTTAATGCTAAGAAGTGCAAGGTAATGCACCTGGGAAACAGAAACCCAGGGGAAGAGTACACATTGGGGGGGTGAGATACTAACAACAACAAAAATGAAAAGAGACCTGGGGGGTAGTCATATCAGATTACTTAAAGGTGGGCAAGCAATGTGAGAGGGCAGTAAGGATGGCTGGGGGATACTGGGATGCATAGGGAGAGCCATCAACAGTAGAAAGCAGGAAGTTGTTATCCCTCTGTACAGACAGTTGGTGAGTCCCCATCTAGAGTACTGTGTGCAGTTCTGGAGATCCCATCTCCGCAAAGACGTAGACAGAGTGGAGGCTGTTCAGAGGAGGGCAATCAGAATGGTTCAGGGTCTGCACCAGAAGACGTACGAGGAGAGGCTAAAGCAGCTTAATATGTATACCCTTGAGGAAAGGGGGGGACATGAGAGAAACTTTCAAGTATCTCAAGGGAATCAAAAAAGTACAATAATGTAGGATCTTTCAGAAAAGAGAGTGCAAGAACAAGGGCACAGTTTGAAGATTTGGGGGTGGCTCAGAGATATTAAAATGTATTTTTTCACAGAGAGGTTGTGGATGATGGAACAGCCTCCTGAGGAGGTTGTGGAGTCAGGAACAGTGGTAGAATTCAAGAATGCATGGGACAGACATAAGACAATTCTAGTGGGGGGGGGGGGGTTGGAGGAAGTAAGCTGTTGATTAACTAGAATCTTCAGCTTATCCATCAGATAGGGAAATGGGCAGACTGGGTGGGCCAAGCGGTCCTTATCTGCAGTCAAATTCTGTGTTTCTCCCTTGATGTCAAAAGGGCACTTAGCCACTATGTTGACAGAACCAAGGCTTACAGACCAAGCCAAACACAATTCTCTCTTAATTATAGTGAGGTAGGTAAGGGCAGAGCTGCCACAAAACATACAATTGCTCGCTGGATACTGGCATGTATACAATTTTGTTATAGTAAAGTGGGTAAACAGGCACCCCTGGACCTGAGAGCACACTCCACCAGGAGCACAACTGCTTCAGTGATGGCTTCAAGAGAAATTCCACTACTGGAAATTTGCAAAGCAGCTACACACCTTGACAAGGCATTACAGCCTGGATTTGCAATCCAGGAGTGGTGCTAGGTTTGGTACAGCAGTACTGCAGAGCCTATTTTCAAAATAGGTTATATGCCCAACCTCCAAAGGTACTGCTTGGTAGTCTGCATCAGTTTAATCATAATAGGCGATTCCTGGGGTTAGAAAAAAAATTATTCACTATAGTAATCTTGTTTCTTCAAACGGATCACTCATTATGATTAAAGACCCTCCCTGCCTCCCCTGCTAGAACCTATAAACTTTGCTCTGCATCCCTGCATTAGTTTTTTTTTTTCCTTTTCTTATATAGGTTAGGGTAGAGATTCACTTTAACCAGTTGGTGTCCAGGTGGTCTCGAGTTTCTTAGGTTTGTTTGTTAAGGATGTTTTGACCTGAAAGGACAAAAATATTATTTTTAACGTTATTAGTTTTTAGCTAGTGCGTCTTATACCCAGTTAGAATCCGTAAGAATCTAAAGCAGTCTGAGTGCAGCAGTTTGAATTTGGCATGAGCCAATTGACAGATCTTACTTCGAGACACAGCTCTTGCAGCAGGTTACACCATTAGAACTGAAGCCAGCAGGCGTCAGGGCCCCACGGAAAAATTCTAGCTAGCTATCTTCAGCGGGGACCGCCTCCGACGTCAGGCGTAGTACATAAGGGGGCGGTCCCACCAGATTCCCCAGTTCTTTCCCGCCGTCGACTTGCATGTCTCGACCTTCGTTCGGTTTCTAGACGCACGACGCTTGGTAAAGTGTGTTCCACGGAAATTTGTTCTCAGAGTTCAGTTTTCTTCTGATGTCCTCCCGACCTCTGGTCACCCCGGCGCGCCTGTGGGAAGCAGATCCCATTTAGTGATCCGCACTCGGTCTGTGTCCGGTGCCTAGGCCCAGACCACGACACCCGGTCCTGCCCTTTTTGCCAGGGTTTCAACAGCAGAACCCGGATCCATCGCCAGAAGGCCCTACAGGCATTCTTGTTAGAGGAGCAACTCAAGTCCATGGCTTCCAAGGGGGATTCATCGCAGAAGGCCCGCAAGCATGCTGAAAAGCACAGAGAGAAGGCCCCTTCCAGGTCCCCTTCTAGGGCCTCCGACTCGCGCAGCTCTGGCTCCAGGTCCGACTGCTCTCTTTCCTGGGCCAGCTCTCAGCCTCCCCCCGCTGCGGTGAGAAAATCTTCTTCCTCTTCTCAGGCCGAGACTCCCAGGCCTTCCTCGTCCTCTAAGGTCCTGGATAAGTCGGGGGATCGCCACCATCACCACAAGTCGGGTTCCCGCCATTCTGAACCCGACGTCAGGTCTGCTTCCTTGCCTCCTCGGAAAACCAAGGAGCTCACCTCACTCGAGGCCGCAGGACCCGACGCGGTTGTCCGACGTCAGCCTCTCGCCACAGGTCCCCAGAGCCGTCGTCTGCCAGAAGGCCGTCGCTGGCCAGGCCTACTCATCACCGGACGCCGGTAGGGGGACCGGTGCCCGCTCCAATCGAGAAGAGACCCCACGGCCCGACCGACGCCCGTCTGTCAGGAGACCATCACTGAGGAGGAGTTAACCCAGCCCGAGGACCAGATGGGCGACCCCGGTCCTGTTGAGACTCCCAGGGAACCCTCGCCCCCTGTGGAGCCGACGCCGGGTCCCGAGGACCGTCCACCGGCGCCCGGACTGTCGTCGGGCCTTTCCTTTTCAGAAGTGAAGGAGCTTTTCACTTACTGGTGGGATACCATCAAAAAGGACGTGGTCCCCACTCCACCTCCTCCTCCTCCTCCTACACCGGTTGCTCCTCCGGTTCCTGTGCCCCCGTCTCCGTCTGGGTCTGCAGGCTGGTTACTTCCTCCCCGGGAGCCCAGGACCCCTCCAAGGGGGAGACTCGATAAAAGACCTCCGTCCAGATCCTCTTCTAGGTCACCCAGTCCCAAGAGACCCAGAAGACGCCACCGTTCGCCTTTGACGGAGGACACGGGATCAGAGTTTTCTACATCCAGATCCCCATCTCCCCTCTCCATCCCTTCTCCGGACCCATGTGAGCTGCCAAAGTCTCCTCCGGATGACCCTTTGTTCTTGGATATCATGAGACATATCCAGGAGAACATGGGATGGGATGCGGAAGAGTTAGACCCTGAAATGCTACGCCTTGCGAAGTATCTTCGGCAGAAGGACCCCAAGCCTGTGGTGGTGCCACCCTTGGTAGACACTTTCGTGGACGTCACCAAGGCAGCGTGGAAACGTCCACATTTGCTCCCGGCGATGGCTAAGAAAGCTGACCGCTTGTACAAGGCTCCAAGAGAAGACCAGTACTTGACCCAGCATCCTCAGGCCGACTCTCTGGTCATAACAGCCTCTCATGACCGGTCCCAGAGACTGCAACATCTGAGCACCCTGCCACCGGACCCAGAGTCCAGGCAGCTGGACTCCATGGGTAGGCGCACGTATGCTTCCGCTACCTGCGCCATCAGATCCCTGAATTACTTGACCCACATGGTGCAGTTCCAAAATGCCCTGTGGGAGCAGGGTCTGGATGCGGCTGAGAAGTTGCCGGAAGGTGAGCAGAAGGAGGAGATGTTACAGCTCCTCCGTACGGGTTTGGACGTGGGAAACCAGGTGCTACGAGCCGCGTACGACTCCGCGGACTCATCGGCCCGAGCAGCAGCTTCAGGCGTATGCCTCCGGAGGCACTCTTGGCTCCGTGTCTCCGGTTTTATCCCGGACGTCTAGAAAAACATCATGGACGCCCCATTCGAGGGAGAAGTTTTGTTTGGTAAACCCTCAGAGAAGATTATTACCAAACTCCAAGAGGCCGGGAAGGCGGTGAGGTCGGTTCAGGCTATGTACCACCCAAGCTTAGTTCCTGTCGAGGAACCAAAGCCGATTTCGTGCGGGACGGACGGAGACAACAGTCCCCCTCGCCCCACAGAGCAGAGGGGCTCCGTTTTTCGCAGAGCCCAGGGAAAACAACCCGCAGGTCGGAGCCAGCGTGCTCCTAAGCCGGTCCAGCCAGCGGGACCCTCAGCCGCCACAGCCTGACTCCTTCCCGGCCCCCGCCCCTCAGGATCAACGGGATGTCATGGTCGGGGGTCGCATTGCGAATTTCCTGCCAGGATGGCAGACTATAACCACCGGCAGGTGGGTTCTACAGTTGGTCGGAAGAGGCCACTTTATAGAATTTGCAGAAAAGCCACCCTCGAGGCCTCCGTTGCTCTCCTGATACCTGGGTCAGCACAAGTCATTGATCAGGCAAGAGGTGCTGGTTCCAAAGAAAACAGGGGACCTCCGTCCGATTCTGGACCTCAGCGACCTCAATCTGTCGGTCGCCTACACAAGGTTCCGCATGGTAACCCTTCCGGGTCTTATTCCCATGCTGAAGCAAGACGCCTTTTTAGCGTCTCTAGATATGCAGGACGCTCACCTGCACATCCCTATAGCTCAAGCGCACAAGAGGTTCCTGCGCTTCGAGTTTCTCGGCCATCATCTTCAGTTCCGAGCCCTTCCATTCGGGCTGTCATCGGCACCCAGGGTCTTTACCAAATGCATGGCAGTCGTGGCAGCGTCTCTGAGGAGACAGGGCCATTATGTGGTCCCGTACGTGGACGATTGGCTTCTCATGGCTGCCTCCAGAGAGGCGTTGCTACGGGCGATCCGGAGCACCCAGGACCGGTTTCTATCTCTGGGTATCCTAATCAACCACAAGAAGTCTCTCCTGGTACCGTCGCAGAAACTGCAGTTCATAGGCGCAGTACTGGACACCATTCAGGGAAGAGCATTTCTTCCAGGCGACAGAGCGGAGCGCATCAGATCCCTCATCAGGGAACTTTCATCGAACAAGACCGCCCCAGCCAGGTCGGTCCTTCGCTTGCTCGGACACATGGCTGCGGCCATTCCTACTGTCCCTTTCGCAAGGCTCCACATGCGGGTAACTCAGTGGATGCTCAAGGTGCAATGGGACCAAAGGCAAGACCACATGCAGCATCCGGTCAGAATCACGAATACCACGATTCGAGACTGGCAGTGGTGGCTAGTCCCAGGGACACTCTCTATGGGCGTCTCGTTTATAGCGCCGTCCCCGGAGGTAATCCTCACCACAGACGCCTCAGGCCTAGGGTGGGGAGCACACCTGGACGGGGTGAAGTCCCAGGGTACGTGGACCCCTCTGGAGGCCCACCTCTATATCAACGTCCTAGAGATGAGGGTGGTCCTTTATGCCCTGCAGGCCTTTCAGACAGAAATCCTGCCGAGTACTCTCCTGCTTCAGACAGACAACACGGCGGTGATGTATTACCTCAACAAACAAGGAGGCGAACACTCTTTACCCCCTTTGCAGGGAGGCCATGAGGGTGTGGGATTGGATAATCCGACACGGCGCGAACCTGATCACAGTACATGTTCCCGGGGTGGACAACACGATTGCAGACGGCCTGAGTCGCTCCCAGGCCAGAGTCCACGAGTCAGAACTTTTCCAGGAGGTAGCAGAGGATCTGTTTCTTCGATGGGGAACTCCAGAACTGGACTTGTTCGCCTCCCCATCCAACGCAAAACTGCCCAATTTTTGCTCGCTAGATCCAGGGCCTGGTGTTTTCTGGCGAGACGCGTTGTCCTCTCCCATGCGACAGATTCTCTACGCTCCTCCTTCCCGCTGATCCAGAGAGTTCTTCTCAAACTGCTCAGGAGCATGCAACAATGATCTTGGTGGCCCTTTCTGGCCCAGGCAGATCTGGTTCCCTTGCTGATTCAGCTGTCCGGGAACCTCCGCCTGCTGCCATTCAGCTCCCACCTCTTGTCTCAGGAGAAGGGTTCACTGGTCCACCGGACTTCGCTCACTGAACCTGCGCATGGCTCCTAGAGACACATAGCCATCTTGCGATCACGGGGTCTCCATGAGAGGTTGCGGAAGTCACTTTCTGCAGCCAGAAAGCGGCAGCAACGATGTCTACGTATGCCATGAAATGGCGCCTGCTTCTGTCTTTGGTCGCAAGCACGCTGCCTTTCCCCTTTAGGTTGTCCGGTGAAAGTGGTATTAGAGTACCTGCTCTCCCTTTTCCGTTCAGGTCTCTACTCCTCGATTAAAGTGCACCTCTGTGCCATTTCAGCTTGTCGCCTCCCGATGGGACAGTGCACAGTGGCACAATTAGATGCCTGTCAAGAATTCTTAAGAAGGGTGTTACACCTTAGGCCGTCCATTAAGGACCCAGTGCCTCCTTGGGACTTGCTCTTTGTCCTGGAGCAACTTACGCTCCCCCCCTTTGAACCTGCCGCAGATTGCGAGCTGCGTTTTCTGTCGTGGAAAACGTTATTTTTGGTTGCTGTTACATCAGCGAGAAGAGTTTCTGAGCTTCAGGCTCTCGTGCAAAGAGCCCTATTTAGTTTTCCACCGGGACAGAGTATCCCTGAGGACGAATCCTAAATTCTTGCCTAAGGTGGTTTCCACACTCACTCTGAACCAGGATATTAACCTGCCGGTCTACTTTCCTAATTACTCTTAACAGAGGAGAGGCGCTGCTTCACACCCTGGATGTTCACCGCTGCTTGGGGTACTACCTGAGCAGAACTAAGCAGCTTCGCACTTCGGAGCAGCTTTTCGTCTCCTTCACCGAAAGGATGAAGGGCCAACCAGCATCCAAACAGTCCCTGTCTCGCTGGCTTGTCCAGTGCATCTCTTACTGTTATGATATCAAGCGAAAGCCTCCCAGGAGCAGTCCGGGGTCATTCCACTAGGGTGTGGCCATCTTGCAGCACTTAAAATGTCTCCACTTCTGCCATTTGTGCTGCAGCCACTTGGAGCTCTGTTCATACCTTTATCAGGCATTATAGCTCTGACACGCTCATGGCGAAGAGCAGGCTTCGGCCTGGCAGTACTACAGGGTCTCCTGTCCTAGATTCAGGACCTGGAGCGTTCTTTCTTATTTCCTCCTCCCTGAGTGTTTGCAAGCATTGATTAGCCGAATCAGTCCTAATGGTGTAACCTGCTGCAAGAGCTGTGTCTCGAAGTAAGATGGTACAGTTACGTAATAACTTACCATAACAGTAGATCTTCGAGAACAGCTCTTGCAGCAGGTACCTTCCCGCCCACCTTCCCCCTTGGAGGAGGCATGGCTTAAGCCTTTGTTAACAGGAATTTTTTCCCATTTGTCTTCTGACGGTGGATCCTCGGTCTTCCATTTCGATGTCAGCCAGCGGCCGGAAGTCTCCGGCGGGAGAACTGGGGAATCTGGCGGGACCGCCCCCTTATGTACTATGCCTGATGTCGGAGGCGGGACTGACGTCGGGGGCGGTCCCCGCTGAAGATAGCTAGCTAGAATTTATCCGTGGGGTCCTGACACCTGCCAGCTTCAGTCCTAATGGTGTAACCTGCTGCAAGAGCTGTTCTCGAAGATCTACTCTTACGCTAAGTTCTTACGTAACTCTACTTTCCATCATTTGCATATAATTCCATTTTTCTGGGCAGTTAAACACAGGAGGCTGACTGCATCAGTTTAATCATAATGAGTGATCCCATAGAAGAAACAAGATTACTATGGTGAGTAATTTTTTCTTTCGGCTCATCAGGCCCATCATGCTGCCTATAACAGGCACTTCTAGGGACATGGATATGTTGTTCATCCACACTGTCTGACAGGTTCCTTGGTGCTTTAAATCTTGCCGGAAGGTCTTCAAGCCCACCCACCCAGGTGGAAAAACTCTGGGCTCCGCCCCATGACGCCAGATCTACTATTGTGTTCCAATAGTGAATGGAACACATTCCTTAAGAAAGGGAGGTTACTAGTGGAGTACCTCAGGGCTCAGTACTGGGTCCAGTCCTCTTTAACATCTTTATAAGTGACATTGCAGAGGGTCTGGAGGGAAAGGTATGCCTCTTTGCAGATGACACAAAGATCTGTAACAGAGTTGATACACAAGAGGGGGTAGAAAAGATGAGAAGGGACTTGGCAAGGTTGGAGGAATGGTCAGACATATGGCAACTTAGATTCAATGCAAAGAAGTGCAAAGTAATGCACCTGGGAAACAAAAACCCAGGAGAAGAGTACACAATAGCAGGGGAGGTACTAACAACAACAGAAATGGAAAGGGACCTGGGAGTAGTCCTATCAGATGACCTAAAGGTGGGTAAGCAATGTGAGAAGTCAGTAAGGAGAGCCAGGGGGATACTGGGATGCATAGGAAGGGGCATCACAAGTAGAAAAAGGGAAGTGATTATCCCTCTATACAGACAGTTAGTGAGACCCCATCTGAGTACTGTGTGCAGTTTTGGAGACCTCATCTACGCAAGGACATAGAAAGGATGGAGCAGTCCAGAGGAGGGCAACTAAATGGTGCAGGGTCTACATCAGAAACCATATGAAGAGAGACTGAGAGAGCTTAATATGTATACCCTTGATGAAAGGAGGGAGAGGGGGACATGATAGAAACGCTCAAGTACCTCAAGGAATCAACAAAGTCCAGGAGGGTAGCATCTTTCAGAAAAGAGATGTGTAAGAACAAGGGGCACAGTTTAAAGATAGAGGGGACGGCTCAGGGTAATGTGAGGAAATTCTTTTCACGGAGAGAGTGGTGGATACATGGAACAGCCTTCCTGAGGAGGTCGTTGGGTCTAAAACAGTGGGGAATTCAAACATGCTTGGGACAGACACAAAGCAATTATAGTGCGGGGTTGCAGGAAGCAGGCTGTTGTCCAGGGACGGATCCGCACTCCACGCGTCTACTGCCTCGGCCTAGATCATGACCCGCAGGCCTCGCGAGTTGTGTCGTGTCATTTTCGATAGCGTCCCTGGAAGACCGTGCTGGCCGGTTACAGCTTGGGTGCCCCGAGAAGCACTACCCACCGGTGAAGTCCAAGGAGGCCCATTGGCCGGTGCCCACGGCAGCTGGCTCGGCTGAGCAACTCGAGCAGATGATCGCCCTCAAGGACGCGGCGGCCCAGGTCGCATCTTCATCTTCCTTGGTCGCGGCATTTATCCCGCTCTCTCTCTGGGATCCTCCTACACAGCTTCTTTTAAGGAGCTTTGCCAATCCCTTTCCACGAAGGGAGAGGGGCCATTGGGACACTCTTCTTGATCCAAAAAGGAGGACTCAAAAGGTAAGTCCCACCGTCGGCATTCGTGGGAGCGGGAGACGTCCCCTTCCCCGGACAGTCGACACTCTACTTCCGTCGAGGTTGTGGCTAAGGCCGCTGGCTTCACGGTGTCCCCATCAGGTCAGCCGGCTGAGACACCCGTCGACGCGGTCGAGATTTTTCTCGACCAGTTGGACGGGCTGTCAACTGGTGAAGCAGACAACCCTTCTTCACTAGTTCCCCAGTGGAGACCAAGGACTTGCCTGCGCCTCCTGTGCCAGAGTCCCCAGTCAAGGCTTCCGAGCCGAGGGAAGAGCGGTGTCCCCGCCTTCCCAGACCCGCCTCTTTGAAACACCGAGGGTCTCTGTCTCTGCACTGCCTCGTCCAGGCGAACCACCGACATCGGCGGTCTCGGCACCAAGGTAAGCGGTTGCACCGCTCGTCCTCATCTTCCTCCTCGGAAGAGGAGAGGCTTTGGCGCAAATTATGTCGACGCTATGAGGAATTAATGTGGCAGCAGTTACTTTTGTCCGGGAACAAGCCGACGCCTTCCCCGGCCATCAAGTGGCTGTCACCCGAATGGACGAAACAACACCTTGCTGTAGTCGAGGTGCCCAAGCCTTGGCCGGTTGTTCGACCGAAATCAGCTGCCCCACCGATTGTGGTGGAACCTCCTCCTCCACAACTGAAATCGGGGGCGCTGACCAAGGACTCTCGGTCAGGTCAGGGTCTGCCCCACAAGTTGTCAGTCACCCTCATTCCCGACCGTCCTCGGCAGGTGGAGGGTGTCTCAGGCTCCAGGCAGCTCTTCGCGGACTCCTCGGAGTCCAACGACGACTCCTCCCTGTTTTCCAGGCCCCTTGACCTGGAGTCCTCCGGAGGGTGGGGCAGTCGATGGACGAGAGACCATCGTCGTTTATGGCTCTGCTTCGGCTCATCTCAGAGTCCACCGGGATGCAGCTCGAGCCCGTATCCAAGCGGGCCAAGTATCCCCTAACGGAGATACTGGACCGAGGGGATTCGCCCACGGAGGCCTTTCCAGTGGTGAAGCCATTGTTGGCCCAGCCTTGGAGCTCTGGCAGCGGCCGGCTTCCTGCCCTGCGCCTTCGGCCAGGATGGCCAGGAAGTATGCGGTCCCTACCGGCTCTTTGTCTGTTTTTGAACACCCCTCTGTGGAGGGGTTAGTCACCGATAGCGTTTTCCGGCATTCCGGGAACACTAGGGATGTGGATAAGCCCCCCGACAAGGAGTCCAAAAAGCTGAACTATGCCGGGTGTAAGGTGTATGCTGAGTCCTCCCTAGGCCTCCGCCAGGCCAGCTCGGCCGTGCTGAGGCACACTTCTCCCGCGCCCTCATGGGCTCCCTGGATGAGGTGATCCCTCAACTCCCAGCCGACCTGCAGACCACGGTCAAGCAGGTGTGGGACCAGGAAGGTAGTGGAAAACAGCAGCTCCAAATGGCTCTGGACATTGGAGACTCCTGTGCCAGATCAGTTATGGCCACAGTGGCCATGCGCCACAGAGCATGGCTGAGGATATCCACCTTCACAGCGGATACCCAGCATAAACTGCGGGCGCCCTTCCTGGGGACTGACCTCTTCGGCCCTGGAGTGGAAGGCCACCTCCAGCGGATCGAAAGTCCAGTGCTACCCTGGACTCTGTCACCTCCGCCCAGAAGTACAAGGGCCGTCATCAACAACATAAGTCCTTTCGTGCTTCTGAGCCTGTGGCACATCCAGCCCAACAACACCAGCATTCGGGCCAACAGGCTCACGCTTGACATCCCAAAGCCAATCCTGCGGCTTCCTCTAACAGGAAGCATGGAGGAAAAGGCCCAAGAGGTCCCTCGGCCGGTCCCTGCTCCAAGCCTGCCCAGTGACGAGTTGAGGGGTGTCGCCCCCAGCCTTGTCACTCCCCCCGGGATCCCCCCCGTGTGGGGACGGCTCCATCACTTCCTTTCCATGTGGTCCGCTATCACCAGGGACCGCTGGGTGTTGGAGGTGGCAGGAAAGGGCCTGCCCCTGGAGTTGTAGCAGGCCCCACCCTTCCGAGCCATTGCCCCTTTGGGGGGGGGCTACAGGGTCCGCAGCCTCTCTGTCGGCTCGTTGAGCCGACATCGCCCTGCTTCTCGAGAAGGAGGTGATCAGGAAGGTGGCGGATCCTCCACCAGACCTGGGGTTTGTGTCCAGGTACTTCCTGGTCCCGAAACGGATGGGGAGCTGGCGCCCCATTCTAGACCTGCACGACCTGAACAGGTTCCTAAGGTCTCGAACCTTCAGGATGGCCACTCTGGCTCAGATCATTCCATCCTTGGAACGAGGCATGTGGTTCTGTTCTCTGGACCTCCAGGACACATTCTTTCATGTCCCAATCTGTTCGTCCCACCAGAGATTCCTCCACTTCTTCAGGGCAGAGGGATCCCTCTATGAGTTCCGGGCCATGCCCTTCGGCCTTTCCCTAGCTCCCAGGGTCTTCACCAACTGCATGGCAGTGGTGACAGCATTCTTGCGGCGCCAAAGGGTCCGGGTGTACCCCTACCTGGACGACTGGCTGATTTGCGGCCTCCTTCAGAATGGAGGTGGAGTGGTCCAGAGATCTGGCCCTCCGGGTTTGCTCTCAGGTTGGCCTCCTCATCAGCGAGGCCAAGTTGGAACTCGTGCCAAAACCGGTGATACAACTCATCGGGGCAGAGCTCGACTCTCTGCGAGCCAGAGCATGGCTCCCAGCGGACAGGGCCGAGGTTCTTTCCTCCTTTGCCCAGTCATTTCAGGTTGGGCAATTGCGCCCTGCACGGGACTTCCTGCGCCTCCTGGGCCTCATGGCGGCCTGCACCAGCGTGGTCCGTTGGGCCCATTGGTACATGCGTCCCCCTTCAGTAGAGGTTGGCCAGCCAGTGGTCACAGCACTCTGATCCCTTGGGTCAGCTAGTGACAGTGACCCAGGGGATGTGGAATGCCCTCCAGTGGTGGACTGTTCCAGCACATCTGCAGGAGGGCATCTCATTCATCCGCCCCTAGCTGATGGTCTCTCTATCGACCGATGCCTCTCTGGGTTGGGGTGCCCATCTGGGGGAGCACAGAGCGCACGGCCTCTGGTCCCCTCGGGAGTCCCGATGCCACATCAACCTGCTGGAGCTTCGAGCGGTTCGTCTAGCCCTCACCGCCTTCGCTCAGTTTCTACAGGGTCAAGTGGTCCAGGTCCAGATGGACAATACCACAACCATGTACTACCTAAACTTCCAGGGCGGGTTGCGCTCCATGTCTCTGTGCAGGGAAGCTCTCCGCATTTGGTCACTCATGCTCAGCCTAAAGGCGGATCTCCTTGCCATCCATGTGGCAGGAGCCTCCAACATTGTGGCCGATGCCCTAAGCCGGATAGGGGCTGCGTCCCACGAGTGGTCTCCCCTGCCGGAGGTAGCACAAGATCTGTTCTCCCACTGGGGCGTGCCTCTGGTGGACCTGTTTGCCTCCAAGGAGAATGCGAAGCTGAGACTGGTTCATGCCTGCTCCCCTCAGCAGGGCTCGCGGCAGAGGGGTGCCTTCTCGAGGCCGTGGAACCCGGGCCTCTTCTGTGCCTTTCCCCCATTTCCCTTGATCCACAAGGTGCTTCTCAAGGCGAGGAGGGACAAGTCACAGGTGATTCTGGTAGCCCCAGACTGGTCCCACAAGTTCTGCTATCCAGATCTCCTCAGTCTCAGCTCCAGGCTCCCGAGGCGGCTTCCAGCCCACCCGGACCTGATCTCAGTCAATCCGGGGAAGGTATTCCATCCGGACCTTTAATCCCTGCACCTGACGGCCTGGTTCCTGAGTGGCTAGAGTTCCAGGCCTTGGGTCTTTCCGACGAGGTCCTCAACATTGTTGAGGCGTCCCGTAAGAAGTCAACCAGAAAATGCTATGCCTTCAAATGGAAGAGATTCTCCATTTGGTGTCAGGGCAAGGGCCTGGACCCTTCCTCCTGTTCCTTGGCAAGCATACTGGACTACCTGTGGTCCCTTTCTCAGCAAGGGCTTCAGTCGACGACCCTTAAGGTGCACCTGGCAGCTATCTCTGCTTACCGGGCGCGGGCTGGGAAGCAGTCGGTGGAGTAGGAGAAGGTGGTCGGGTGCTTTTTCAAAGGCCTTGATCACATATCCCCTCCGGTGAGAGAACCTCCACCTCCGTGGCATCTACTGCTGGTATTGGCTAAGCTCATGGGCAAGCCATTTGAACCGATGCACAGGTGTGACATCTCTCACCTGTCGTGAAAGACTGCCTTCTTGGTGGCTATCACGTCGGCCAGAAGGATGGGATAGCACCAGGCACTTTCCATCGAGTCTCATTATCTGGTCTTCCACAGGGACAAGGTTGTCCTGCACCCCCAACCGAAACTCCTTCTGAAAGTGGTGTCAGAGTTTCACCTTAACCAGGTGTTGACTCTGCCGGTGTTCTACCTCAATCACACCTCGGAATCCGAATATAGGCTCCATACTTTGGACCCTAGAAGAGCGCTCGCTTACTATAAGGAGTGGACGGCTGAAGTTCGGGGAGAGGTTTGCCAGCTGTTTGTCACCTACGCTGAAGCCGCACCTGGCAGACCTGCAGCCAAGCAGATGATAGGCAGGTGGGTCACCTCCTGTATAGATCTCTGCTATAGGTTGGCGGGCATGGAGCCTCCCAGAGGGATAAGAGCTCATTCTGCCCGCCATTCCGCTGCATCGGTGGCTGTTTCCAGGGATGTCCCCATCCAGGAAATCTGCAGGGCTGCTACCTGGAAGTCAGCACACACCTTCATCACCCACTACCACATCGACCTAGAGTCACGCCGGGATGCTGGGTTTGGGGCCTCTGTTCTCTAGTCTTTATTTCCTAAGTAGGGGGTGTGCGCCTTGCCTCCCTCCTCCCGGAGAACCGCTAGGAGTCTGCCAGACAGTGTGGATGAACAACATATCCATGTCCCTAGAAATACAGGTTACTCACCTGTAACAGGAGTTGTAGGAATGGTATATGTAGTTCATCCAGACGACCCACTCGGCCTCCCCAGCTTCTACGCACAACCTGGCTTCCAGCGGGCTAGATCTGGCGTCATGGGGCGGAACCGAGAGTTTTACCACCCGGGTGGGTGGGAGGAGCCAGCTTGAAGACCTTCCGGCAAGATTTAAAGCGGCAAGGAACCTGCCAGACAGTGTGGATGAACAACGTATACCATTCCTAGAACTCCTGTTACAGGTGAGTAACCTGTATTTATAGTACTTACTAGGACAAGTCCTAGTATATCTGCCTGACTTGGAAGTGACCAGACAAGCTATATTGCCCTCTCCGCATGGGGACTGGAGCTCATGATGCTCCAAGCAAGGGCATTACATGATGCCAGTTAGGTAGCATTCAGGCTGCCGTGGACAGCGATCTGCATTAGGCGGATGGCATGGCTTTATCTATCCAGGTTGTTGCCCATGGCCCGGCGAAGGGTGACTGCCTTACTTTCCAGGGAACCCACCTTCTCTCTCGCAGGGTGAGGCGGGAACTTCAGTGGTGACTACTTCTCCCTGCCATGGGAGAACCCCGCCTCATCCAGACCAGTCCCAGGTCTAATTAGGCCTGTAGGGGTTCCCCGTCCAGTCTCACACCTACTGGAGGCTGAGGGACTTCCTTCCCTCAGGGAGGTACCAGGTCCCCTTGGGGGGGCTTGGTAATCAGCCACCAGTGATGAATGGTGAAGATTGACACAGATAAGATATAAAAATTACATACTTACCATAATTCTTGATCTCTCTGCATATCTTCACCATTCATCACTGCTTCCTGCCCTCCTTCCCCTTTTGGGTCTCTGTGCGGCGCCTCCTCCCTGTTTGTTTTCTCCAAATAGTGACCCTTGTGGTACTTCTCTGATACCTCCTGGCTCTGCTTGTCTTCTGAGGGCATCGGGGATGTCTTGGGGAGATGAGCAGCGAGGCAAATCTCTTCAGAGATCACCAGGTTCTCCTTTTCATCCTGAGCGGGATCCTCCTCCTTGGTTAGAACCGTTCTTGAATCCTCCTCTCTGCTTTAATGTAAAACCCTAGGGGTTCTCTTTAAGGCAGTGGTGGTAGGGCCCTCATGATCCCTTCCTTCATTTTCTGCCACTGCTTTAAGTGGTCTCCCCTTGCAGGGTCGTTCCCCTCTGGGGAATCACTTTCACGCTTCTTAAAATAATCTTTCCCTTCCATCGTCTCTCCTTCTTGGAGGTGACGCTGCTCTAAAACCACTTGGTAGACTTGTTCAGGAGGACCCTGGTTTATTGTGGATCCTGTCCCCACTCCAGGTTACCCTTCAGACAAGAGGGGGAGACACTGGCCTACTTCTCTTTCAGACTCCAGTGAGGACTCCTTGGAATTGGTGCTCTGCCCTACCTTGCCTGGGCTTCAAGCCAGCCATTCCCTCTGGATAATCTCTGTTAGAGGGTTTCTTCTCCGCTCCCTTCCTGGAGAGAAGAAATATGGCTTAAAAGCATCAGTGCCCTTCTTCAGCCCTCAGGCAGTCCTCTGGACCTCTGCGAGTGAGATGCAGTGTCTCCCCTCTCTTTTCTCCTACTAATTCTCCCTCCCTTGCTTGCCCAGAGGTTGGGGCCCCCTGTCCCAGACCCGTGGGCTTCTTCTTTCTGTTCTCTTATCTAGCATTATTCCTTCCTTGGTTTTACATCCTTTCCTTTTCCATCCCATCCCTCAGGCACCCTTGCCCTGCCCTCTCTCTTTCTTAGGTACTCTCCTGTCCTTCTCTTTATTTAAAAAAAAAAAATGCTCCCTCAGGGTCATGTTTCTCTGGCCGAACCCACCAGTGATGAAGGGTAAAGATGCACAGAAAGATCAAGAATTGCTGTAAGTACATAACTTTCATTTCCGTCCCATCTATATTTTGACTCTGGACTGCACCTAGACCTACCCCTGATGCATCTGTTTGTGGGGAAAAAAAAAAGGTTTCTCAAAGTCTGGGCTTCTTAAAACAGGGGTTGCACATAATGCAGCCTTAATGGCTTGAAAAAGCTTCATCGCACTCTGGGGAGGGGGGGTCCATTTCACATTGTTTGGGAATCGTTTCTTTGTGAGCTCAGTGAGGGGAGTAGCTAATTCAGCAAAGCTGGGAACAAATCTCCGATAATAACCAGCCAGCTCTAAAAATGACTTGACACGTTTCTTGGTTTTACTAAGAGGGCTTTTAGCTACAGCTTCTGTCTTAGAAATGTTTGGCTTAACTTCTCCATTTCCCAACACACAGCCCAAATAGCTGGTTTCATGCATGCTCAGTGCACATTTGTTAGGATTAATAGTCAGATCTGCCTTTTTGATGGCTTGGATAACTGCTTGTAGGTGTTCCAGGTAACTTTTCCAGTCTGGACTGAACACCACAACATCCAGGTACGCAGCACATTAACCAGTGTGAGGGGATAAAATTACATCCATGTACCGCTGGAATGTAGCTGGCGTACCATGTAAACCAAATGGCATGGTGGTGAGCTGATAGAAACCTACAGGAGTGGCAAATGCAGTTTTGTCTCTGGATTCTTTAGCTAAAGGGATTTGCCAGTAACCCTTGATGAGATCGACGGTACTGATATACTTTGCACTCCCCAGTCTGTCCACCAAATCATCTATTCTGAGACTTAGATAACTGTCAAATTCTGACACTTGATTAAGTTTCCTAAAATCAAAGTAGATTCTAACAACCCCCTTCTTTTTTGTTTACAATTATCATTGGAGATGACTGAGCACTCCTCGACTCTTCTATGATACCCAGTTCTTTCATTTTTTGTATTTCCTTAACCACATCAGCTCTTAACTGCTCTGGTAACTTGTATGTCTATGTCTTTTGACTAATAGGGCGATCGTTCATTGTCACTGTTATATGCAGGACCCCTTTTGCTCCGCCTGGTACTGTGGTAAAAGTACTGTTAAATGTCTTTAGCACATTAGGAATTTCTGAGGTTTATTCTGAGGTTAAGAAAACAATCACCTTTATAGCATCAGCAGTTAGTTTTTTCCAGTCTATCATAAGCTACATTAATATCTTTATCAGTTTCTGGTAACACTAGCAAAGCAGCTTATGGCATTTTGTCAGCCTATTTCTTGAGGTAAACATGGTATATCTTCTAGGATTTTTTCTCTCAGGAGTCTGTCTCATGCTCAACTGTGCCAGTACATCCAAGAACCTTACAAGGTCCTTGCCTCTTCATTAACAGTTTATTTTCTGTTGTGGGTAACAGTAGCAAAACCTTTCCACCTGGTTCAAAAAGTTTTTCTTTTACCCCATGGTCATAATATACCTTCTGCTGGTTTTGTACCTCTTTTTAATTACTATGGGAAGTTTCAACATATTTTGCCAGCTTCTTTCTTAGGGCACACATACAAAACATTATAGATTGTTTCTGAGTGGGGTGATCTTCCCACGTTTCTTTTATCACATCCAGTGGCCCTCTTGGCTGCCTACCATACAGCATTTCAAATGGTGAAAACCCTGTTGATGCACTTGGCACTTTTCTGTAAGCAAAAAGTAGATAAGGCAAGTATTGGTCCCATTCTTTCCCTTCCCCTTTTACAAACCTTCTTCACATGCATTTTAGGATTTGGTTAAAACGTTCAACAAGATTGTGTGTCTGAGGGCGATAGGGGGAGGTTCTTCAGGCAGTGATAGCTAGTCATCTGTACATCTCCTTAAGTAATGTAGCACCCAAATTACTATCCTGATCAGTAATAATTTCTTTAAGTATACAAATTGGAAAAAAAAAAAAAAGGCGCTGCGTCAGCATGTGGTCTAAAAGCAAAACAAAATAGTTATATTAAATACATGCTGAAAATAGAAAATAGTTAAAAAGCAATTTTCAACCTTAGGTCTTCTACAGGAAATATCTAAAAGAGAAAAAAAAAAAACAAAGTTAGTGTATGCCCACTGCTGAAAACCTTTGCAAGTTCTGCTGCCACTTTTGAAGCTGTGACAGTACACATTGGAACTGCTTCTGAGTATCGAGTAGCATAGTCGCACACTACCAGGAAGCATAGGAAAAACCAGGAGCAGTTGTAGAATTTGCAGAAATTGTTTATTAATACTAGCAGTAACATGAAAAAAGAAACTTGTTCAACATAACTGTTTACAAAGGCCAAATAAACAGAGATGATCAATCTGAATTTTCCTTCAATCTGTCTGTCTCTTGCAAGAAATTGCAGCTCTGTTTTAGAAGTCCTTAACAAGCATCCTGTTTTTTTTCTAAAATGTTCTTACAAATTTCCAGTGTTCTTGAAAGTGTCAGGTAGGTGCAGCAAGAACACAGTGTCCCAGAACTGAGTCTTCTTCCCCACAGCTGTTCTGAAAAAGGGCTTAAAAACTGCTCTCAGGTTAACCCCTTGAGTTCCCATTAGCTTTTTGCAATCATCTCAAACTATAATTATCTGCATTTCAACAGTAACATTATATAATTTCTAAACAAAGGGATCCCAATATCGGTTACATTTCCACATAATGATTTGCATATGCTTTAACACCAGCAGATATGCAAGGGAGGAAAAGGCAGAAACAGCAAGGGAAAGACTGAGAGGCAGTGAGCGGCAAAGAATTGCAAGACTGTCGGGATGATAAAGTCCTAGGTCTCGCAAGAAAATCTGGTTTCGCAACCAGACAGATAAGAGACAGGAAAGGAGAGAACAGAACAGATCCTTGCATTTTAAACTCTTTCTCCATAACAACCGGGACAGGGTCTAGTTCAACCCTGTCATAGCCAAAAAGGTAAAGGGTTCAACTTGGATACTTCTTGGTCCCGAAATATACACTTGATCTCAGACCTGTGTTAGGCCTGTGAGACCTGAATGCCTACATAAAATACAAGATCATCATCTTCAGGGTTATCTCAGTCATCAGTTCCCACAGATGGAACTTCACCATTGGTGAAACAGGATCCACAAATAAGGTTTCCAGCAGTACAACTGGGACCGCCCACACCGACATTGTCTCTCATCACCAGTGCTATAAAGATGTGAGCACCCCCACTCCCTGCTCAGTTCTTTCCCACCGTCGTCTTGATCGCATGGGTGTCTGTGGAAGCTCCGACGCAGTTTCGTACAATTTTTCGCCTATGGCTTTTCTATACTTAAAATGGGCTGAGGATTACAAATTACCTTTCTCACATGGTCAAGTACCAGAATACCCTTTGGAAGAAGGGCAAGGCCGTGGCCCAAGCCCTTCCTGATTGCACCGGTGCCCTCCACCTACCCCTGGCCCACCTGTCTCTTCTCTGGGAGAAGGTACAGTTCCTTCTGTGCAAAAAGGCCATTAAGCTAGTCCCCAGACACCAAAGAAACATGGGATTTTGTTCCAGGTTCTTCTGGGTTCCCAAAAGAACCGGAGACCTGAGGCCCATCTTAGACCTCATGGACCTCAATATGTCTAATGCAAGAAGTTTTGAATGGTAATTCTGCCAGGCTTGCTGCCCCTTCCTTAAGCAGGGTGACCAACTGTGTTCTCTGGACATGCAGGATGTGTACCTACATGTCTTGGTGCTTCCGCCCCACAGGAGATTCCTCTGGTTTCTTTTCCAGGGCGAGCATTACCAGTTCAAAGTATTGTCCTTTGGCTTGTCCTCTGTGCCGCGGATCTTCACCAAATGTTTGGCAGTGGAAGCTGCAGCTCTCAGAAGAGGGAGAGACTATATGATTTTCCTGGACATAAAGTCTCCACCACTCATTCACACTAATGGGAACTGTGCCTGAGGTGCTAGGACCCAGCAGGAGCTAAAAATCTTTAGGAGGGCTGGCGTCTAGGTAGGGCCACGAGGAAGTGGCACCACAAGCCTTGCTCTCGCTGTATAGGCTGCCTCGGTGTTGATCCTCCAGCCACCTCAGTTCCTTTTTTCCCGGCGTCGGCTGAATTTCAGTGACAACGTTGCTCGCCCGGCAGGAGTCAAATCTTCACATCTATATGACAGCAGGTATAGTTGTTCAGTACTTTAGTTTTGATTTTAATAATTCAGTTTTAAAAAAAAAAAAAGAGAGAGAAAAAGTACATTTTCTTCAAGGCTTCAGCCCGCCTTCAGAGTCTACCATGAACGGGGCTGGTGACGATAGGGAGACTTCACATGAAAGCTGTGTTTTCAGCAGGACTGGGTCTGGTCCGCCACCCTCTATGGAGGGGGTTCTGACTACAGGCAGTCCGGTGGGGGGGAGATGTGCGGTTGTCCCGAAAGCACAGAAAGAAGCGGTCCCATTCTTGATCTTCATCGAGGACTCTGCACAGCTCAACCTCGAGTTCTTCAACCTCCCGGTCAAAGAAGAAACTGTGCTGCTTGAGGTTGTCGACAGGTATGTCTGCTCGTCAGTGGCGAGGGGCAGCGGTTCGACTCTGACTCCACCGGGGTCCCCTACAGCCTCTGTTCCTGGTGACCGACATCCTCAACTCCGGAGTCCCTTCCCATCCCCGGTGGGGGGGGGGTGGTCTTCCGGTGAGCAGTTTCATCATTGAACCGCTCTTATGGAGCAGTGGGTTTGGCAGTTGTCCCGCCTGCGGGTCTGTCTCTGGGGACTTCAGGCCTAACGGTTTTGAACTTGCGAGCAGGGCAGTTGGGATTTCCTAGTCTTGCGTCGCCTTCTCCAGTGCTGTCGACGCCGCGTTCTGGTGCTTTCCCCCTTATATGGCTGTGGTGCAGGTGCCATTTTGTCCTGCTAATTTTCACAGATCTTCCTCCCTCACTCCAAGGATGGGGTTGGGACCCTCTGGTGTTTGTGCGGCGCCTAGGGCAGTGCCAGCTTAGGCTTCTGTCTTAGCGGCACCGTCCTGTCTTGCGGCGCCTCACCCTGTGCCGGCACAGTCTGCACATTAGGTAAGAAGGACAGGGATGGGGCAAAAAGGAGTAAGGCCATCAGGAAATAGAGGGTAATGAGTACCAATGCCCGTAGTCTGGGCAACAAGCTCCCTGAGCTGGTGGCCTTGATGGAAGAGGGATGCCTGGATATTGTAGCAGTCACAGAAACATGGTACACAGAGAACCATGACTGGGATGTTAACATACCAGGGTACATAACCTACAGGAGAGAAGAGGAGGGGGAGAAGTAGCGCTCTCTATGTAAAGGAAGGGATAAAAGCAACTGAACAAAAGAGTAAACAGGGAGGAGAAGAGGCACTGTGGGTCACCTTGGAGACTGGAAAGGGCACCACAGTCCGCACAGGGGTTGTGTACAGACCCCCATTTATGGGGGAGAGAACTGACAAGGATATGATAGAAGGCATTCTTAGGATGGCAGAGAAAGGGGAGATACTGTTGATGGGAGACCTGAATATGCCAGATGTTAACTGGAGCACATTTGCTGCAGCCAGATCCAAGAGCAGGGCCATTCTCGATGCCCTACAGGTGGCAGGCCTCAGACAGCTAGTTTCGGAACCCACTCGTGAGGGAGCAATCTTAGACCTCGTACCCTCAAATGGGGACAGCGAGAGGATCTCGGATCTAGAAGTGGGTTGCCATCTGGGAACAAGGGAGCATCAAACAGTGTGGTTCACGTTAAACTCAACTACAGAGTCAAGCCATACAAAAGTGAGGGTACTGGACTTTAGGAGGGCTGACTTTGGCAAGATGGGAGAGTACCTCAGGAAAGCACTAGCAAACAGGCTAGGAGGAGGTGTGGAGCAACAATGGGGAATCATCAAAACTGCCATCACAGAGGCAACAAGCCTTTGTGTGAAGCAAATAAAGAAATCAAAACAAAAGAAAAAGCCACTGTGGTTCTCAAAAGAGGTGGCTGGGAAAGTCAGGCAGAAAAAGATAGCATTCAGGAAGTATAAGGAAACACAGAAGGAGCAGAACAGAAAGCTGTACTAGTTAAGGCAGAAGGAAGCAGGGAGGGAAGTCAGAATAGCAAAGGCCTAAACTGAGGAAAAGATAGCCAACTCGGTTAAGAAGGGGGGGTAAAACCTTTTATAGGTACATCAGAGAGCATAGAAAGACAAAGGGAGGAATAGTGAGGCTGAAAGTGAGGAGAAAGAACTGGAAGGGGACAGGATCAGTTGTGTTCCAGGACAGTAGCTGCTGCTGTTGTTTTCACAGGGTTCTTGTGGATTTTACTTGGTAAGTTGGTTCTTTTCTTTCTTACTTCTAAGGGGCTAGCAGGGTATTGTTTGGGGTGCTGCTGGATGTTTGTAAACTGATTTGGTGGCTGTAAGGGGGGCTCATTTTGTGGAGGTTTCACTGTGTAACAGGCTGCTGGTAGAGGCCTATTTCTTCTGATTTAAAACCTATTTGGTGGGATTTGCTTGGAGATGGTTATTTGAATTGGAGACCTATATCTGTTAATTTCAAGCCTATTTTGATGTGTTGTTAGTGAAGCTGATTAAATTGGAGTCCTGTTTCCTTTGGCAGCAAACATATTTTGGGGGCTTTGACTTAAATTTTGATTCCTTGTGCTGTCTCCATTAGCTGTAAAGGTTACTGCATAGTGGGGGAGGGGTGTTAATGGTCTGGCCAGGTCTCACTCAGCCAATTGACTGGAGGCAGAGCTGAATCAGATTAAGGTGTTAGCTGCTTTGTCTTCTCAGAAAGAGCTGGAAGGGGACAGGATCAGTTGTGTTCCAGGACAGTAGCTGCTGCTGTTGTTTTCACAGGGTTCTTGTGGATTTTACTTGGTAGGTTGGTTCTTTTCTTTCTTACTTCTAAGGGGCTAGCAGGGTATTGTTTGGGGTGCTGCTGGATGTTTGTAAACTGATTTGGTGGCTGTAAGGGGGCTCATTTTGTGGAGGTTTCACTGTGTAACAGGCTGCGCTGGTAGAGGCCTGTTTCTTCTGATTAAAACCTATTTGGTGGGTTTGCTTGGGCCTGGTTCTTTGGCTGCTGGGCTTGGAGGGAGACAGGGCTGATACACTCTCTCTGAGTCAGGTGTCTGCCCAAACCCGCCTCCCCACCCCTCCCTCCCAGAAGTCTGCAAATTTATAGGGGAACACCTGCCCTGCAATTGAGGAAAAGGCTGCAGGTGCAGCTCATGTAGTTCTAGCCACTGGGGTAGGATTAAAGGCTGGGAGAGAGGAGCTTTGAGTTGTTCATTTCCTTATAAGTTTAATGTGTTGTACTGCACCTAGTAACAGGGTTACTGGTGTACAGTGGGACTGTCTGTAAGATTAGTGGGTGACCTGATTAGGCAGTAGGGGTATCTTGGACTAGGGGGGGACCTGATGGCTCACCCAAGGAAACCTATTTGGAAGGGAATGGAACCACACATCATTAGGGCCGGCATCTTTGGGAGGGTGGCGGGGTGCACAGGGTGTGGAGCAGCCATGATACTGGACTGGGCTTGGAAGTTCGGTGGTTGCCCAGTGTGCTACCAGCTAGCACAGCTTAGGGAGGAGGTTGCAGGGATTAGGAGAAAGCTGGGGAAGGGGGGTGGTATGGTTGGGGAAGGGGGGGAATTCTCACAGGGTTGCACCAAGCACGGGGTGGGAGCACAGGAAAGGAGTGCAGGAGAATACTCAGGGGTCACATAGGGAACCTGGCAGAGGGGGTGCAAAAGGACACTACCAAGGAAGCAGGCAGGTAACTGGGGGCCCTCACAAAGGGGGGACGGATGGACAACATTCTCAGGGAAGTAGGCAGATGGCCAGGGCTGGACAGAAGGAAGCAAGGCTGGGAGGTGGATCAGACCTTACACTCAGTAACCGCTTCAATTCTCTTCTTCTGCTCAAGGATGAGGGGGGTGATGGTGCCATGACAGGGTAGTTAGAGATGGAAAGGGAGTGGGAGTGGGAGGCAGGAGGCAGGGGCCAGATAGCAGGAAGAACAGGGGGGGACTGGAATGCAGGAGAATGGGAGGAGCAGTGAATCAGAGCAGGAGGGGCAGGGGGAAGAGGGAGGAAAGCGCAAGGAGAAGGACCAGAAGTACAAGGAGGATTCAGTAAAGGGAGCTGAGGGTTTAGGCCAGGGGAGCACGACTAGAAAGGAGGAACCAAATGGAGGCAGGAAGGAAGGGAGGATGAGCCAGGCTAGTTTAGCAGATGGGGGAGAAGGACCAGTTGCGAGTAGTGAGGGGGGAATTAGCAAGGAACAGAAGGATACCCAGGAGGAGGAGAGGCTTAGGATTGAGGAGGGGTGGCCATGGTAAATAAGGAGGGGTGGCATGTGGCACCCAGAAAGGGGAGGAACACGGAGCCGCTGGGTGGAGGGGCCTGTAGAAAGGATGAGGGACATGGAAGGGGGGATGGAGGAAAAGGAGTGGTCAGAGTGCTCCTGCTGGGGGATTCTATGATCATGGGTATCAAATGGGATAGGGAGGGAGAAGCCTGGCCAGTTAGAACAAGATGCTTCCCTGGACTAACAGGTGCACAGGGCTAAGCACGAGGTATATCAGCTGGCAAAGGATTGTGGGGGTTCCCCAGACATACTGGTCCACCTGGGTACAAATGACATTGAGGGAAATAGCGAGCTAGAGACAGGCAAGATTCAGGAGCCTCGCCAGGGTCTGTCATGACATAGGATGCACAGTTTCTTCTCAGAAATCCTGCCAGTGCCAAGGGCTAGTGGGGAACACAAAAGGAAAATTAGGAGATAAACCAGTGGCTCAGGGGTGGTGTGAGGCCAGAGGGTATGGGTTGATGGGGGATTGGGGGGAGACCTGGGAGGATAAGGAGCTGTATGCTAGAGATAGACTACATCTCAATTTGGAGGGGAAGGGAATCCTTAAGTTGAAAATAGAGGGGTTCATTGGTGAAAAGTGGGGTTTAAACTTGTGAAGGGGGGTGGGATGGGAGAAAAGGCTGTCAAGGGGGTGCCGATAAAGGAGGGACTCTGTCTCCACCCCCCTGGGGACCAGGAGGATTGCAGGAAAAGGCCAACTGGCAAAATGCAGACCAGGGAAAACAGAATCCCCATGGGAACACGAGCAGGGGAAATGGAACTATAGGGAAAGGGTGGAAGGTAGTCCTGCCAAATGCCAGGAGCTTGGGCAATAAAATGCCTGAGCTCCAGGCGATGCTAACTGAGGGAGCAGTGGATGTGGCAGTGTCACTGAGACTTGGGCCACTGCAAGACATGACTGGGACCTGAACCTGGAGGGATACACTATGTTCAGGAAGGACGGGGAGGGAAGGGAGGAGGGCAGCAATGATAGTCAAAAACTGCATTGGCATAGGGGGAGTAGAGGAGGCGGAGGGAACCGTGGAGGCGATTTGGGTCACCTTGATAACAAGGGGGGGCCAGAGGGTAAAAATAGGAGTGGTGTATAGACCCCCTGCCCTGGCGGAGGAGCTGGAGGACAGTCTGGTGGCAGATGTTAGGGGACACTGCAGACTGGGCAGAGGAACGGTGGTGGTGTTGGGGGACTTAAAGATGCCAGGAACAGACTGGGAGACTGATATCCTCTGTGACCAGGGAACAGAGGTTGTTGGATGTCTTCAAGACGCTGCTCCTAACTCAGCAGGTGAGGGAACCGACCAGGAGGCACCGGTACTGGATGTGGTCCTGGCAGACAGTGACCAGATTGGGGGCCTGGAGGTAAGGACCCATTGGCGAGGAGTGACCATGCCACAGTCTGGTTCTGCCTGGACCTAGAGGGTAGAAGGCGCACAAAGACGAAGTAACCGACTCAGGGGCGGATTTAAGGAAATGGGAAGGATCCTGGGGAGCATTTGGATGGGATTAAGTTAGACATGGACGCTGACAGTAGGTGGAAATCATCAGGAGAGGGGTGCAGGATGCTACCAGCACCTGTGCAAGAGTAAGACGAAATGCGTAGGGCCCAAAACTCCTGTTGGTGGACCAGGAGGTCCAGGAGGTGGTGCGGGAAAGAAAGCAGCCTATTAGCAATTCAAGTGCTCAAGGAGTGAAAGGGATCGAGGAGTGCGAGCTGATGGCTAGAAGGGCCACTAGAGTGGTGAGGTCGGCTAAGGCAAGGAAGGAGCAGAACCTGGCCAGGAAATTAGGAGAGGAACAAGGGTTCTTTAGATACATTGGGAAAAAACGAAGGGTGAAGGGGCAGATTAGCAGGATTAAATCAGGGGAGAGATGGGCACAAGACCCGAGGGAGCAGGCTGAGGTACTAAATGAGTACTTCACCTCAGTTTTCACCAGGGAAAATGGGGGTGCTGCATCATACATGGGAGGAGACAGAGATACTGAGGAGGGGGGGACCCTTACCTATCGGCAGGTCTGGGGAGAGGGGGAGGCATCACTGGCAGGTGGGGGGAGGGCTGAGAAGGGGTACCGGAAGTGAAAATCACAGCAGAGAGAGTGATGGAAGCCCTCAGCTCCCTTAAGACGGAGAAAGCACCGGGGCCGGATAAATTACATCCCAGCGTGCTGAAGGAACTTGCAGATGTCCTGGCAAAACCCCTGGCAGAGCTTTTCACCATCTCTCTGAGGACAGGGTGGTGCCCCAAGACTGGAAGGTGGGCGCATAGTGCCTATCCACAAGAGGGGATCAAGGGAGGTGGCAGGGAACTACAGGCCTGTCAGCCTGACCTCGGTGGTGGGCAAGGTGATGGAGGGCATTGTCAAGGAGAGGCTAGGGGGGGACCTGGATAAGTCAGGGTGCCTGGACGATAGACAGCATGGATTCATCTCGGGGAAATCGTGTCAGACAAACCTGGTGGAGTTCTATGATTGGGTGACAAGTGCCTTGGACCTGGGTAGACCAGCGGATGTCCTCTTTCTAGACTTCAGCAAGGCATTTGACTCTGTTCCTCACGTGGGCCTGTTGGATAAGCTGGGAGAAATGGGGGTGGGGAACCAGATGATCAGATGGATAGGCAATTGGCTCCAGGACCGGACCCAGAGGGTCGTAGTTGGGGGGATAGTCTCATCCCCAAGGAGGGTCATTAGTGGGGTCCCACAGGGATCAGTCCTTGGGCCCCTTCTGTTCAACGCCTACGTATCGGACATAAGGACAGGAATCAGGAGTGAGATGAGTCTCTTTGCAGATGACTCGAAACTGGGGGCGGTGGTGGATGGGGAGGAGGGGAGGGTGGCCCTACAGGGGGACCTGGAGGCTCTGGAAAGATGGTCTAGAAAGTGGAAGCTGAGGTTCAATGCAGGGAAATGCAAGGTACTCCACCTGGGGGCCAGAAACCCAGGTCAAGTGTACACCCTGGGGAAATGCTACAAGTCTCGGATGGCTGAGAGGACCTGGGGTGGTGGTGGATGTCAAGATGAACAACTCGGAGACTTGTAGGAGGGCAGCAGCCAAGGCCAACAGGATGCTGGGATGCATCGCTAGGGGATCACCTCAGAAGGAGAGTGATACTCCTCTGTATAACTGCTTGGTGAGGCCGCACCTTGAGTACTGCGTGCAGTTTGGAGGCCACACTTAAAGCGGGACATTAACCTCCTGGAGAGGGTCCAGAGGAGGGCAACCAAAATGATTTGGGGCTTGGGGACAGGACCTATGAGGAGAGGCTCAAGAGCTAATTATGTACACATTGGAAGAGAGAAGGGACCATGGGGACATGATAGAGGTCTTTAGGTACATGAAGAGGTAAATAGGGGAGGAACAGTCAGGTGCTCAAGGAAGGCCACTAGAGGGCATGGCTGGAAGCTGGAGGGGGAAGATTCAGGGAGAAAGGAGGAGGTGCTACTTCACTGAGAGGGTGGTGGAGCCATGGAATGCACTGCCTAGGGGCTGGTGGAGGCAGAGACAGTGGAGGGTTCAAGAGAGGGTGGGACAGGTACAGGGAAGGGTTCTGGAAGCAAAATCCAATGCAGCAAGAATATCCGAACTGGGAAGGAGAAGCCAGAGAAGGCGAGGGGACAGCAAGGTCAGCACCCAGGTTGGGGACTGACCAAACGAGCAGACACGAAAGACCGTTAGGGCCTATTCTGCTGGCATTTTAGTATGTTAGTATGAATAGAATGAATGGTGGGTAGGCAGAGGGGACAGTGAAAAGCAGGATACTGAACAATATTTCTGCTCAGTATTCACGAAAGAGGAGGGGAAGTGCCTAATCCAATTAACAGAAGCACTCTGATGGGGGGTCCCAGCCCTTTCACAGAAGAAAGGGATCTTACTGAGACACAGCTCTTGTAGCAGGTTACACCATTAGGACTGAAGTCGGCAGGCGCCAGGACCCCACGGAAAATCTAGCTAGCTCTTCAGCGGGGACCGCCTCGACGCCGGTCCCACCTCCGACGCCAGGCGCAGACAAGTGGGGCGGTCCCGCCAGATTCCCCAGTTTTTCTCCCGCCGACTTGCATGTCTCGACCCTTCGGTTACAGTCTACGACACGTGGTTAAGTGCTTTTCTTCGAAATTGATTTTCTTCAAGCAAGACCTTTGCTGATGTCCTCTCAACCTCTGGTCACTCCTCCAAGTGTGCTTATGGAAACAGATCCCCTCAAGGACCCCCCACACAGCTCTGCGTAGGGTGCCTGGGCCCAGACCACGATACCCGGCCTGCTCTGCTCTGCCAGGGGTTCAACAGTCGACTCCAGATCCGACGTCAGAAGGCCCTTCAGGCTTTTTTGTTGGAGGAAAAGCTGAAGACCATGTCCTCCAAGGGGGAATCATCTTCTCAAAAATCCCACAAGCACGCGGAGAAACGAAGGAAGAAGGCCCCTTCCAGGTCCCCCTCCAGGGCTTCAGAGTCACGCAGCTCTGGTTCTAGGTCCGACCACTCTCCCTCCAGGGACAGCTCTCAGCCTCCCCCGGCTGCGGTAAGGAAGCCTTCTTCTCAGGCCAAGTCCGCCAGGCCGTCCTCGTCTTCATCCTCCAGGGCCTTGGCGAAGTCCGGGGAGCGCCACCATCATCATGACAAGTCAGGTTCCCCGCCGGTACCCGGCGTCCAGGTCGCGTCTTCTGTGCCTCCTGCAAGACGGCTGGAGCTACGCCCTTAAGAGACCTGTGGACCCGCCCGGCTGGCGACCCGTCGCCGAGCGCGCGCATAGTTTCCCTGGAGCCGCTGTCGCCAGACGACGTCACACCAAACCAACACTCAGCGGACGCCGTAGGGGACACGTCCTCCCTCCTGAGAAGAGGGCCTGACGCCCCGACTGGACGCGGTCAGGAGACTTTAACTGAGGAGGACTTAACGAGCCCGAGGACCAGACGGGTGACCCCGGTTTCGTCGAAACTCCCAGGGAACCCTCGCCGATACCAGAGCCCCCTGTGGAGCCGTCGTCGGGCCTTTCCTTAGCGGAAGTGAAGGACCTCTTCACTTACTGGTGGGACACCATAAAGAAGGACATGGTTCCCACTGTTCCTCCTCCTCCGGTTCCTGCACCCCCTTCGCCATCGGGGTCGGCAGGCCGTTTACCTTCTCCCCGGGAGCCTAGATCCTCTCCCGGGGGAGACCAGAAAAACGGAGACCTCCGTCGAAATCTTCTTCTGGGTCACCCAGTCCCAAGAGATCCAGGAGACACAGACGTTCGCCTTTCGACGGAGGACACGGGATCAGACTACTTTTCCTCTAGATCCCCATCTCCACTCTCCATCCCTTCTCCGGACCCACGTGAGATGCCGAAATCTCCTCCGGATGATCCTTCGTTCCTGGATATTATGAGACATATACAAGAGAACATGGGACGGGATGCAGAAGAGCTAGACCCCGAAAGGATACGCCTCGCCAAATATCTTCGGCAGAAGGACCCCAAGCCTGTGGTGGTACCACCCTTGGTGGACACCTTTGTGGACGTCACCAAGGCAGCGTGGAAGCGTCCACATTCGCTCCCGGCGATGCCGAAAAAAGCTGATCGTTTGTACAAGGCTCCTAAGAAAGACCAGTACTTGCAGCAGCCTCAGGCCGATTCTCTGGTCATCACAGCCTCACATGACCGGTCACAGAGGCCGTAACATTTGAGCACCCTGCCACCGGACCCAGAGTCCAAGCAGTTGGACGCATTGGGTAGGCTCACGTATGCTTCCGCTACCTGCGCCATCAGATCCTTGAACTATTTAACCCACATGGTTCAGTTCCAGAACGCTTTGTGGGAACAGGGTCTGGAAACGGCTGAAAAATTGCCTGAAGGTGAGCAGAAGGAGGAGATGCTTCAGCTCCTCTGTACGGGTTCAGACATGGGAACCAAGTGCTACTGAGCTGCATACGACTCATGGACTCATTGGCCCGAGCAGCAGCTTCTGGCGTATGCCTCTGGAGACACTCCTGGTTCTGCGTCTCTGGTTTACCCGGACGTCCAGAAGAATATTATGGACGCTCTTTTTGAGGGAGAAGTCTTGTTTGGTAATCCTTCGGAGAAGATCATTACCAGACTTCAAGAGGCCGGGAAGGCGGTAAGGTCTGTTCAGGCCATGTACCGACCCAAGCTTGGTTCCTTTAGTAGGAACCAAAGCCGATTTCGTGGGCGGACGCAGAGGCAGCAGCCCCGCTCCGCTACACATCAGAGGGGCTCCGGCTTCCGTAGAGCCCAAGGGAAACAGCCCGCCAGCCGAGGTCAGCGTTCGTAGCCGCCCAGCAGCGGGCCCATCTGCCGCCACAGCCTGACTCCTTTCCTGCCCCGCCTCAGGATCAACGGGAAATCATGGTCGGGGGTCTGATATAACTTCCTGCCGGGATGGTAGGCTATAACCACTTCACAGGTGGGTTCTTCAGTTGGTCAGTCTAGCCACTTTATAGAATTCGCAGGAAAGCCACCTCGAGGCGCTCTGTGCTCTCCCGGTATCCGGTCAGCACAAACTTTGGTCTGGCAAGAGGTACTCGAGCTCCTGCGAAAGGGAGCGATAGAGTACGTCCCGGAGAACCAGAGAGGACAAGCATATTTTTCCCACTTCTTCCTGGTTCCAAAGAAAACAGGGGACCTCCGTCCGATTCTGGACCTCAGCGACCTCAACGTGTCGGTCACCTACAAGAGATTCCGCATGATGACTCTTCCGGGTCTTATTCCCATGCTGAAACAGGACGCCTTTTTAGCGTCTCTAGACATGCAGGACGCATACCTGCATATCCCTATAGCTCAGGCGCACAAGAGGTTCCTGCGCTTCGAGTTTCTCGACCACCACTTTCAGTTCCGAGCTCTTCCGCTCGGACTGTCATCCGCACTGGGGTCTTTACCAGTGCATGGCAGTCGTGGCAGTGCCTCTGAGGAGACAGGCCATTATGTGTTCCGTGCCTGGACGACTGGCTTCTCATGGCCACCTCAGAGGCGTTGCTACATGCGGTTCAGAGCACCCAGGACCTGTTCCGATCTCTGGGCATCCTCATAAATTACGAGAAGTCTCTCCTGGTACCGTCGCAGAAACTGCAGTTTATAGGTGCAGTACTGGACACTGTTCAGGGAAGAGCTTTTCTTCCGGACGACAGAGCGGAGCACATCAGATCCCTCATAAGGGATTTATCGTCGAACAAGATCGTACCTGCCAGGTCGGTCCTTGCTTGCTCGACACATGGCTGCTGGCGTTACCTACTGTCCCTTTCGCAAGGCTCACATGCGGATAACTCAGTGGATGCTCAAAGTGCAATGGGACCAAAGGCAAGACCATTTGCAGCATCCGTCAGGATCACGACTCGCGATTCGAGACTGGCAGTGGTGGCTAGTCGCAGGGTCGCTCTCCACAGGCGTCCCGTTCGTAGCGCCGTCCCCGGAGGTAACCCTCACCACGGACGCCTCAGGTCTTGGGTGGGGGGCACACCTGGACGGGGTAAAGTCCCAGGGTACGTGGACCCCGATGGAAGCTCATCTACATATCAATGTCTTAGAGATGAGGGCGGTTCTCTATGCCCTGCAGGCCTTTCAGTCAGAAATCCCACCATGTACTCTTCTGCTTCAGACAGACAACACGGCGGTGATGCATTACCTCAACAAACAAGGAGGCGCACACTCTTACCCCCTTTGCAGGGAGGCCATGAGGGTGTGGGATTGGGTAATCGGACACGGCGCAAATCTGATCACTGTGCACGTTCCCGGGGTGGACAACACGATTGCAGACGGCCTGAGTCGATCCCAGGCCAGAGTCCACGAGTGGGAACTTCTTCAAGAGGTAGCAGAGGATCTGTTTCTTCGATGGGGAATTCCAGAACTAGACTTGTTCGCATCCCCATCCAACGCAAAACTGCCCAATTTTTGCTCGCTAGATCCAGGGCCTGGTGTTTTCTGGCGAGACGCGTTATCTCTCTCCTGGGCGAACAGATTCCTCTACGCTTTCCCTCCCTTCCCGTTGATCCAGAGAGTTCTTCTCAAACTGCGCAGGGAGCACGCACTCATGATCCTGGTGGCCCCGCTCTGGCACAGACAGATCTGGTTCCCTTTGTTGGTGCAACTATCTCGAACCCCGCCTGCTGCCGCCAGCTCCCACCTCCTGTCTCAGGAGAAAGGTTCACTTGTCCATCCGGACTTACGCTCACTGAACCTGCATGCTTGGCCCTAGAGACATAGCCATCTTGCGTCACGGGGTCTTGCAAGAGGTTGCAGAGGTTCTTTCTGCAGCCAGAAAGCCGGCAACGCATGCAACGTACGCCATGAAATGGCGTCGTTTTTGTTCATGGTCGCGAGCACGTGATTTTTCCCCTTTAGGTTGTCCTGTGGGAATAGTACTGGATTATCTGCTCTCCCTCTTTCATTCGGGTCTAGCCTACTCCTCTATTAAGGTGCACCTCTGTGCCATTTCTGCCTATCACCTCCCGGTGGGACATCGTACAGTGGCTCAATTGGACACCTCTCGGGAATTTCTTAGGGGAGTGTTACACCTTAGGCCTCCTATTAGGGACCCTGTGCCTCCATGGGATCTGCTCTTTGTCCTGGAACAGCTCACGCCCCCTTTGAACCTGCCGTGGATTGGCGAGCTTTTTCGTCGTGGAAAACGTTATTTTAGTTGCTGTTACTTCAGCAGAAGAATATCTGAACTTCACGCCTCATGTGCAAAGAGCCTTATTTAGTTTTCCACGGGACAGAGTATTCCTGAGGACTAACCCCAAATTTTTGCCTAAGGTGGTCTCTTCACTCACTCTGAACCAGGATATTGACCTTCCAGTCTACTTCCCGAGTTACTCGAATGGAGGAGAGGCTCTGCTTCACACCCTGGATGTTCACCGCAGCCTGAGGTATTACCTCAACAGAACTAAACCTTTTCGTAGTTCTGAGCAGCTTTTCGTTTCCTTCTCTGAGAGAATGATGGGCCAATCCGTATCCAAACAGTCCCTATCTCGCTGGCTTGTCCAGTGTATTTCTTACTGTTATGATATAAAACAAAAGGCCCTCCCGGGCACAGTCTGGGGTCATTCTACTAAGGGTGTGGCCACCTCCTTTGCAGCACTCAGAAACGTCTCCACCTCTGCTATATGTGCTGCAGCCATTTGGAGTTTTGTGCATACCTTTATCAGGCATTATAGCCTGGACATCACCTCTCGGCGAAGGGCTGGTTTCGGCCAGGCGGTGCTACAGGGTCTCCTGTCCTAGGTTCAGGACCTGGAATGTTCTTCCTATTTTCCTCCTCCCGAATTTCTGGGTGCTACTGCTTGGGAATCAGTCCTAATGGTGTAACTTGCTGCAAGAGCTGTGTCTCGAAGTAAGATAGTACAGTTACGTAAGAACTTACCGTAACAGTAGATCTTCGAGAACAGCTCTTGCAGCAGGTACCTTCCCGCCCACCTTCCCCCTTGGAGGAGGCATGGCTTTGCCTTTTCTTTTAGGGAATTTCCTCCCTTATTTTCTTCTGACAGTGGATCCTCGGTTTCCCACTCTGATGTCATCCTGCGGCCGGGAGTCTCCGGCGGGAGAACTGGGGAATCTGGCGGGACCGTCCCCTTATGTACCACGCCTGACGTCGGAGGCGGGACTGACGTCGGGGGCGGTCCCCGCTGAAGATGGCTAGCTAGAATTTTTCCATGGGGTCCTGACGCCTGCCGGCTTCAGTCCTAATGGTGTAACCTGCTGCAAGAGCTGTTCTCGAAGATCTACTGTTACGGTAAGTTCTTACGTAACTGTACTTTCTGCAAGAACTCCTAAAACTGAAGGTGGACAAAGCAGTGGGGCCTGATGGAATTCACCCCAGAATTCTAAAAGAATTAAGGGGGGAACTAGGGAAACAACTGACTACTCTTTTTAATAAATCATGGGAGGATGGTGTGGTACCTGAGGACTGGAGGAAGGCAGATGTGATTCCCCTTCACAAAAGTGGGACCAAGACAGAGGCAGGAACTACATACCTGTCAGTTTGACCTCTGTGGTAGGGAAAGTGATGGAGTCACTTCTGAAGGAAAGAATTGTTGAGTATCTTGAGGCCAGTGGGGCACAGGACCCAAGGCAGCATGGGTCCGCAGCAGGAAGGTCATGTCAGACAAATCTAATAGATTTCTTTGACTGGGTGACCAAAGTAGTAGACCAGGGAGGGGCTGTGGACATGGCCTACCTAGACTTCAGCAAGGAATTTGACACAGTCCCACACAAAAGATTAATAGTAAAATTAACCAGCCTGGGAGTGGGTCCCAGGGTCGTAGCCTGGGTAAAACATTGGCTGGACAACAGGACACAGAAGGTAATTGTAAATGGAGTCCCCTCTGAAGAAAAAGGGGCTACTAGTGGGGTACTGCAGGGTTCAGTACTGCGTCCAGTCCTTTTTAATGTCTTTATAAGTGACATTGCAGAGGGACTGGAAGGAAAAGTATGCCTCTTTGCAGATGTCACGAAGATCTGCAACAGGGTTGATACTCAAGGAGGCATGGAATGGATGAGAAAGGACTTGGCAAGGTTGGAGGAATGGTCAGAAGTATGGCAGCTGTGATTCAATATAAAGAAGTGCAAAATAATGCACCTGGGAAACAAGAACCCAGGGGAAGATTACACATGGGGGGTAGTAACAACTACAAAAAAGGAAAGGGACCTGGGGTAATCATATCAGATGACCTTAAGGTTAGCAAGCAATGTGACAAGGCAGTAGGGAGGGCTGGTCGTATACTGGGATGCATAGGGAGAGGCATCAGCAGCAGAAAACAGGAAGTTGTTATCCCTCTGTACAGACAGTTGGTGAGACCCCATCTGGAGTACTGAGTCCAGTTCTGGAGACCCCATTTCCGCAACGACATAAACAGGACAGAGGCAGTCCAGAGGAGGGCAACTAAAATGGTGTAGGGTCTGCAAGAGAAGCCGAATGTGAAGAGACTAAAGGAGCTTAATGTGTATACCCTTGAGGAAAGAACGGAGAGGGGGGACATGATAGAAACATTTAAGTACCTCAGTGGAATCAACAAAGTCCAAGAGGGTAGCATCTTTCAGAAAAAGAGACGTGCAAGAACAAGGGGACACAATTTAAAGATAGAGGGGGGGCGGTTCCGGTGCAATGTGAGGAAGTATTTTTTTTCACAGAGAGGGTAGTGGATGCATGGAACAGCCTTCCTGAGGAGGTTATGGGGTCTAAAACTAGGGGAGAATTCAAGAATGCATGGGACAGACATAAGGCAATTCTTGTGGGGGATAGGAAGAAATAGGCTGTTGGTTAACTAGGATCTGCGGCCTATCCTGTAGGGAAATGGGCAGACTAGGTGGGCAAGCAGTCCTTATCTGCCGTCAAAGTCTATGTTACCACCTAGGGCACTGTGGTTTTTCAACTTCAATTCGCGGAGCCTCCTCTTTTTTTCCTCCTTTCCTAGTTATACAGTCTCCCGGTTAGTAGGGACTATATTGAGCCTGATCCTGATCTTCAATTAGGAGACGAGTTTGACGATGACTCTTCTCTGAGTGGCAAATAAACCCCCTCCTTCAGCGGTGCATCTGGTCAAGGACCTTTCTTTAAATCTCTGGTAAAGAGCATGAATTCCTCTCTCTCTCTGTGTCCCCCGACTTCAGAGATTGATCCGGGAAATCTGCAGTATCTGCACATTCTGGATATTCCTGTGGAATTAACTCCTCCGGTGCAGCCCTCTTTTGAGGCTCTCTCACAAATGGTGTAGGATAATCTGGCAGTTATTCCTTCCATGGCTAAATCCATAGACAGGAAGTATGCTCCCTCCAAGGATCGACCTATCTTGGTCTCTCAAGCCTTTGCTGATGCCATAGTTGTCTTGGCAGAGAATGACAAAGCCGTTCTTCCTCAGGAATCTACAGCACGTCCAGTAAACAAAGAATCTGGTAAGATTGACACCTTGGGGAAGCGAGAGTTCGCTGCCTCTATCCTGGGTATGCGCATTGCTAGCTATCAGGTTATTTCTCTCAGTATGAGTATTCCCTCTGGCATTCGCTCAAAGCCACTGTGTTTGACTCTGGCTCAGAGCTTCTCCAGACCATAGCTAGCAGCACTGAGTCCCAACAATCAGCAACTAAAAGCTGTTATGGATGCCTTTGACACTGCTTTCAGTAGGGCAGCAGCAGCTGATATTTGCACCCGATGCCACATGGTTACGAACATCGGGATTCACAAATGATGCCCAACAGAGAGTTACGAGTTTACCATTTGATGGGACTTACCTGTTTGGCCCTCAGGTCGAGCAGGCTTTAGAGACCACACAGAAAACTAGAATGTCTATCAAAATGGCCAGGCCGCCATCTGCTGCCCCTCAACAGGGCAGGAACTGGCGGCAGTTTCATAACCATCAGTCCTTTCATTGCAGAGGCAGAGGGGGGTTCAGTAACAATCAGGCCCCCCAGCCACAGAAGAAAAAGCTGCAGAAGGCACAGGGCCCAGTAGCGCCTAGTGCCACCGTCTGAGATGTCGGCTCAAGTCCCACCTCAGCTGTCAGAGGACTCTTCCTCGGCAGTAGGAGAGCATCCGACTCAGTTTTACAAGCAGTGGAAGTCAGTCACATCAGGCAAATGGGTGCTCAGAATAATCCGTGATGGTTACTTTCTAAATTTTTCAGAAACCCCACCGTATCATCCACCCAAACGACAGCCCAAGCTGTCTGTCTGTGTCAGACCTTGCTTCCGAGATTCAAGGCCTCCTGAACAAACGGGGCAGCAGAAGTAGATGTGTTGGATCAACTGAACACAGGTTCTAGGGACATGGATATGTTGTTCATCCACACTATCTGGCAGGTTCCTTGCCGCTTTAAATCTTGCCGAAAGGTCTTCAAGCTTACTCCTCCCACCCACCCAGGTGGTAAAACTCTCGGCTCCGCCCCATGACGCCAGATCTTCCTTACCGCTTGGAAGCTCGGGTTCCCCCCTTAGCGCTCTGTTTTTGACTGGATCCTTATTCTTCGGTTCGTCCGAATTTAGTTTTGGAATTTTTCTTAGCTTCCGTCTTCTTTTCCCTCGCGGCTGCAATGGACAATTCATTACCCGGCTCTCGGAGGCGCCCTGGCGGGCGGAATTCCTCCAGGTCTGATCCGCACTCCACGTGCGTATACTGCCTCGACTTGGACCATGACCTGCAAGTTTGCAAACCTGTGCTGCCTTTCGTCTCAACGCCCTGGAGGATCGTATGCGCACTTAGGCTTGGGCGCCCCGAGGATTTTTCCGTGACGGTAAAATCTTTAGAGGCTCATCGGGCGGTGTTCACGTCGGCTGTCTCGGCTGAGCAGCTCGATCTTTCTTCCTCCCTGGAGGAGACAGCGGCTAAGGCTACTTCTCCCTCCTCCTTGGTCGCAGCACTTATCCCGCTCTCTTTGAGTTCCTCTCATTCGGCTTCGTTCATGGAGCTTCGACAGTCTCTCTCCTCGAAAGGGGAGGGGCTATCGGGGTCTGCCTCTCGACCCAGGTCCAGGGGGTCGCAGGGTAAGTCCCACCATCGGCATCTGTGGGAGCGGGAGAGTTCCTCTTCCCTGGTCCGTTGACCTTCGACTTCGGTCAAAGTTGTGGCTGAGGCCGTTGGCTTCACGGTGTCCCCGTCAGGCCTTCCGGCCAAGACTCCCGTCGACGTTGTCGAGGGCTCTCTTGACCAGTCACCCGGGCGATCTACTGCCAGAGCCGTCAACCCTTCGCCAGTTTCCTCGGTGGAGGCCGAGGTTCTGCCGGGGCAGCAGTCCTCGGCCAATATGTCCGAGCCGAGGGAAGAGCGGGTGTCCCCCGTTCCTTCCCAGACCCTCCCTCGGTTTCACCGAGGATCTGGGTCTCGGTCTCTGTCCTCTTCTCGGTCAAGCTGCTCCCGCCTTCGGCGGTCTCCGTCGGGGCACCGAGTTAAGTGGCAACACCGATCCTCCTCGTCTTCCTCCTCGGATGAGGAGAGGCTTCGATGCAGATGGCGTCGACGTTACGAGGAGTTTATGTGGCAGAAGTTGCTGTTGTCCGGGAATCAATCGACTCCGATTCATTCCCCGTCTATTAAGCAGCTGCCGCCGGAGCGACGACGCAACCGCTCATCGCAGTCGAGGTGCCCATTTCTGGGCTGGTTGCGTGACCAAATCTTGCTGCCCCACTGACTGCAGTGGAACCTCGGTCGGGTCACGGCCTGTCCCGCAGGTTATCAGTCTCCCTCACTCCCACCCGCCCTCGGCGGGTGAGGAGAGGCTCAGGCCTGAGGCAGCTCTTTGCAGACCTTTGGAGTCCGATGATGACTCCTACCTGTTCCCAGGAGGGAGGGCCGAGTCCTCCCCGGCCAGTCTTTGGACGACAGCCCATTGTCCTTCCTGGGTCTGCTCTGGCTCATCTCAGAATTCACCAGGATGCAGCTTGAACCCGTGTCTAAGCTGGCCTATTATCCCCTGACGGAGATCCTAGACCGAGGGGGTTCACCCTCAGAGGCCTTCCCGGTGACTGAGGCCATTGTCTGCCCAGCCTTGGAGCTTTGGCAGTGGCCTACTTCCTGTCCTACACCCTCGACCAGGATGGCCAGGAAGGATGCTGCCCCTATCGGCTCTTTGCCCGGTTTTTCGGAGCACCCCTCCACTGAGGGGTTAGTTACCGATAACGTCTTCCAGCGTTCAGTGAACGCTCGGGATGTGGATAGGCCCCCTGACAAGGAGTCCAAAAGGATGGACTATGTCAGGCGCAAGGTTTATGCCGCTTCCTCCCTAGGCCTCCGACAGGCCAGCTCGGCCGCACTGATGGCACATTTTGCTCACGCCCTCTTGAGCTCCCTGGATGAGGTGCTCCCTCATCTTCCGGCCGACCTGCGGACCACGGTCCAGCGGATACGGGACCAGGGTAGGGCGGTGGCGAAGCAGCAGCTTCCGACTGCTCTGGACATAGGTGACTCCTGTGCCAGGTCAGTAGCGGCCGCGGTGGCCATGCGCCACAGGGCATGGCTGAGGATATCCACTTTCTCGTCGGATACCCAGCACAAGTTGGCGGACATCCCCTTCTTGGGAACTGACCTCTTTGGCCCTGGAGTGGAGGGACACCTCCAGGGGACCGAGAAGTCCGATGCCACTCTGGACTCTGTCACCACTGCCCTGAGGGACAAGGGCCGCCGTCAACCTTTGTGTAAGCCCCTTTGTCCCTCGGCCCCTGCGGCACGATCGGCCCTTCAACACCAACTTGAGGGCCAGCAGGCTTGCTCTGGGCATCCTGACACCAAGCCAGCGACTTCCTCTAAAGGGAAGCAAGGAGGTAAAGGGTCAGAGGCTCCCTCGGCCAGTCCCTCCTCCAAGCCTGCTCAGTGACGGGCTGCAGGGCATCGTCCCCAGCCTCGTCACCCCTACCTGGGTCCCCCCATGGGGGGATGGCTTCGCCACCACCTCTGCCTGGTCCGTTATCACCACAGGTCGCTAGGTGTTGGAGGTGCTAGGGAAGGTCCTGCCTCTGAAGTTTGAGCAGGTCCCACCCCTTTGAGTCATCTCCCCCTCGGGGCTAGGGGTTCGTAGCTTGGCTGTTGGCCCACCGAGCCGACTTTTCCCTGCTCCTCAAATTAGGGGAGATCAGGAAGGTGCGGATCCTTCTCCAGACCCGGGGTTTGTCCAGGTTTTTTCCTGGTCCCCAAACGTACGGGGGGCTGGTGCCCCATTCTCGACCCACTCGACCTGAACAACTTCTCAGGGTCTTGGTCTTTCTGGATGGTCTCTCTAACTCAGATAACCCATCCTTGGAACCAGGCGGTTGGCTCTGTTCCCTGGACTTCCAGGATGTTTCCTCACATTCGTTCCATCCGTCTCTTTAGAGACTCCTCCGCTTCAGAGCGGGGGATCTCTATACGAGTTCCAGGCCATACCCTTCGGCCTCTCCCACCAGCGTTCTTGCTGCGCCGGAGGTCCGGGGGTACCCCTACCCAGACGGCAGGCTGGCTGCAACCCCTCCAGAGCGGAGGTGGAGTGGTCTGGAGTTCAGGCCCTCTAGGTTGCTCTCAGACCGGTCTCCTCTCCAGCGGAGCCAAGTAGGAACTCGTGCCAAAGCGGGTGATCCTTCATCGGGACAGAACTCGTCTCTTCGAGCCAGAGCCTGGCTCCCGGCGGACAGGGCCGAGGTTCTTCCTCCTTTACCTAATCATGTTTGATTTGGCAATCACGCCCTGCCCGGGACTTCCTGCACCTCCTGCGCCCCGTGGCAGCCTGCACCAGCGTGGTCTGATTGGGCCTGTTGGTACATGCGTCCCCCTTCAATGGGGGCTGGCCAGCCAGCAGTCACAATGCTGCGGTCCTTGGACCAGCCCGTGACAGTAACCCAGAGGATGTGGAACGCTCTGCTATGGCGGACCATTCCAGCACATCTGCAGGAGGGCATCCCGTTCGTCCGCCCCGAGTCGACAGTCTTCTTCGACCGATGCATCTCTGGGTTGGGGTGTCCATCAAGGGGAGTGCAGAGTGCACTGCCTCTGGTCCCCTCGGGAGTCCCAATGCCATTTCAACCTGCTGGAGCTTCATGTGGTCTGCTTAGCTCGCATCGTTTTTGCTCCGTTTGTGCGGGGTCAAGTGGTTCAGGTCCAGGCGGACAATACCACGACCATGTGATACCTAACCCGCCAGGGCCGGACGCGCCCCTTGCTGTTATGTAAGGAGGTTCTCCGCGTTCGGTCTCATGCGCAGCCTGGAGGAGGTTTCCTAGCCATTTTGGTGGCAGGAGCCTCCATCACCCTGGCCGATGCCCTAAGCTGGATAAGGGCTGCGCCTCAAGAGTGGTGTCCCCTGCTGGAGGCAGCACAAGATCTTTTTCCCACCAGGTCATGCCTCGGTCGGACCTTTTTCTCTCCAGGGAGAATGCGAAGCCGAGACTGTTTCTTGCCCGCCCCCTCAGCAGGGCTCGCTGTAGGGGATGCCTTTGAGGCCGCGGACCCCGGGCCTCTTCTACGCCTTCCCCCATTTCCCTTGGTCCACAGGCAAGGCGAGGAGGGACTAGGTGCAGGTTATTCTGGTAGCCCCAGACTGTTTCTGCCAGCTCTGGTATCCAGCTCTCCTCAGTCTCAGCCCCAGGCTCCCGAGGCGGCTCCCAGCCCGCCTGGACCTGATTTCTGTTATTGGGAGGGTTTTCCATTCGGACCTTCAATCCCTGAACCTGGCGGCCTGGTTCCTGTGCAGCTAGTTGCCAGGCCTTGGGTCTTCCGGCGAGGACCTCGATGTTGTCGAGGCGTCCCGCCAGGAGTCGACCGGATAATGCTATGCCTTCAAATGGAAGAGTTCTCCATTTGGTGTTAGGATAGGGCCTGGTCCCTTCTCCTATTCCTTAGCAAGCATTCCGGACTTCATGTGGTCCGTTCTTTCTTCTTCTTCTTCAGCAAGGGCTTCGGTCGATTACCCTTAAGGTGCTCCTGGCAGCCACCTCTGTCCTCCGGGCGCGGGCCGGGAGGCGGTCGGTGGCACAGGAAAGGTGGTCTGGCGCTTCCAGGGCCTTGATCACGCTTCCTCTCCGGGGAAAGAATCTCCACCTCCATGGGATCTACTGCTGGTATAGGGCTTAGCTCACGGGCAAGCCATTCGAACCTGTGCACAGGTGCGATTCTCCCACCTGTTGTGGAAGAACACCTTCTCGGTGACTACCACGTCAACCAGAAGGATGGGAGAGCTCCAGGCGCTTCCTTCGAGTCTCCTTATCTGGTCTTCCACAGGGACTAGGTTGTCCTGCACCCCACCCGAAGTTCCTTCCAAAGGTGGTGTCGGAGCTTCACCCTAATCGGGTGTTGACTCTGCCGGTGTTCTATCCCATTCACACCTCGGAGGCCGCATATAGGCTCCATTGGACCCTAGTTGAGCGCTCGCCTTCTCAGGGAGCGTAGGGCCGAAGTTCGGGAGAGGTTCACCAGCTGTTTGTCATCTATGCTGAAGCCACACCTGCAGCCAGGCAGACGATGAGCGGGTGGGTCACCTCCTGCATAGATCTCCGCCATAGGTGGGCGGACACGGCGCCTCCCAGAGGGATAAGTGCTCATTTTACCCGCCCTTCCGCTGCATCGGTGGCTGCTTCCGAGGATGTCCCTATCCAGGATATCTGCAGGGCTCCTACCTGGAAGTCGGCACATGCCGTTTTTACCCCCTACCACATCGGCCTCGGGTCACGCCGGGATGCTGGTTGGGGCCTTGGTTCTCCAGTCTTTATTCCCTAAGTAGGGGGTGTGCGCCTTGCCTCCTCCTGGAGAACTGCTAGGAGTCTGCCAGATAGTGTGGATGAACAGCATATCCATGTCCCTAGAAATACAGGTTACTCACCTGTAACAGGAGTTATAGGAATGGTATATGTTCATCCACACGACCCACCCGACCTCCCCAGCTTCTGACGACAACCCGTCTTCAGCAGGCTAGATCTGGCCATGGGCGGATCCGAGAGTTTTACCACCCGGGTGGGTGGGAGGAGCCAGCTTGAAGACCTTCCGGCAAGATTTAAAGTGGCAAGGAACCTGCCAGATAGTGTGGATGAACAACATATACCATTCCTAGAACTCCTGTTACAGGTGAGTAACCTGTATTTTCTACTCCCACTGCTTCCTAGTTTCAAAGAAAACAGGCAGCATGCGCCCCATCTTCGATCTAAGGAAGTTGAACAAGTTCGTTTACAAGGAGAAATTCAAGATGACATCACTCGGCACTCTTACCTCTGATTCATCAGAACAATTGACTGGTCTCCTTGGACATACAGGACACCTGCCAGCATGTTCTCATACACCCAAACTACCTCAGGTATCTCCAATTTGTGGCGTTGGGCCAGCACTACCATTTCAGTGTCCTGCCCTTTGGGCTATCCTTGGCGCCTAGAGTCTTTACATAGTGCTTTGCAGTTCTCGCAGCACATCTCGGTAAGCTCAGAATTTAAGTCTTCCCATATCTGGATGACTGGCTGCTAGCAAGCCACTCCAGACAAGAGACTCAGGAAGCCATGGCTACGGCTTCCAAGTTCCTCGCATCCATGGGAGTTCTTTTGAATTTCAGAAAATCGCAACTTCAACCCTCCCAACGATTCCTCTTCATAGGATCCCTTCTGGATGCCCCCAACGCAAAACCCTTTCTTCCAGTGGACAGGCGGAATGACATCCTTCAGATGGCCCACTTCATCAGAGAGAACGACTCAGTTCAAGCCCTCTGTGCAGCAGATACTGGATCTCATGGCATCCTCAGTGTTCACAGTACCTTTGGCTCGTCTTCACATGCGAACTACTCAGTGGATTCTCAGCACTCAGTGGTCCCTAACCACACATCCCCAGTCCTTTCACATGAAGGTGATGGAGCCTCTAAAACGGTCACTCATCCTGGTGGACTCAGGAGGGCAACCTCCTGAAAGGGTTTCCCTTTGCCCCACTGGAATCTCAGATCTCCATCACCATGGATGTATCCCTTCTTGGATGAGGAGCTCACTTTCAAGATCTCCACACCCAAGGTCAGTGGAATCAGGACGATTCTCAACTCCACATAAATATCTCCTCCTGGAGAACTACTAGGAGTCTGCCAGAAGTGTGGATAGTACACCATATCCATGTCCCTAGAAAAACAGGTTACTCACCTGTAACAGTAGATCTTATTTTGTGGGGCTCTTGCAGTAGGCAACACTGTTAGGACTATGCCGCCAGGCACCAGGACCACACGGAAATAATCAAGTTAGCAGTACCAAAGTGGGATTGCCTTCTGACATCGGCACGTGGACGTCCATTCAGGTATAAAGGGGGCAGTCCCCCATACCCACCTCAGTTCTTTTCCCGCCGTAGACCTGTGCTCATCTTTCCCATTTGGGGTTCTGTTTATTTGTGTTATAAGTGATCTTTTCGACCTTATGTCATTGCCGCATGCTTCTATTGATACCCTAAGTCCAGGTATGCGTGCGGGAAGCAGCTCCCTGAAAAGAACGGCCACTCCACGTGTGTCATGTGCTTAGGCCTGGACCATGACACTGAAGTCTACCAAGCCTGCTAAAAGTTTAATTCAGCCATGCGGAAAAGGAGACAGAAAGTCTTGGAATCGCACCTCCTGCAGCAGAAGCTGGCCTTCCTAGAGAGAGAGAGAGCGAGCTTCAGTCCTGTTTCACCACTGGGACTTCTGGGGATCCTCCATTGTCATCGAAAAAGAAGCACAAGAAACATCAGGACCAGGATCGGTCTGCCCTGGATGAGACTGTGACAGCTACAAAGTCTTCCTCCAGTGGGGAACTTGACTTCTTCATCCACGCCAGCCCTCCTTCCTTCGGAGCTACCGGCGGACCTGCCTTTTGCAGTTACTGTGACAGATGGCTTGTCGAAGGGCACGTAGATTCCTTCCTCAGCCCCTGGTACTCAGGCCGATCCTTGTGCAAGGGCCTGACGCAAGTGGCCAGGCCGATGCTAAGGGTGAGGCTGTGGCTGATTACACCGTTTTAGTCTCTGCATCTTCGCTGGACCCTGGGGCAGGGTCTGGCGACGGTCTAGTGGACCGACGCCCACTGTTGCCTTCTGGGCCACACCCTTCCCCTGCCGAGCAGCCACCTTTGGGTCTTCGGGGTCCCACTTTGGGCGGCCTCCCAGGCTTCCCCTTCAGTTCCCGAGTGGTCCTTTGTCTCCCAAGCTTCCCGCCAGGAACCCACATCTGAAGGTTCCAAGCCACAGCGTCCACTGTCCCTCGGACCGGTCAGGCTTAACTCGGTCTTCTCTGGAGCCTGTAGAGCTTCCTGAGGTTTTGTCCTCTGGGCTTGGCCAATCAGGCACTCTTCTAGAGGCTGAACAGCTGGCTTCAACCTCTGGCACAGATTCAGATGCCGTTGCAGACTTGGCCCTTTGCATATGTCTTCTGGATGGGCTCTGAGTGCAGCTGGTATGTCATCAGGCCAGACATTGGACTTTCTGGTGCACTATCCAGCGTTAACTTTGCTTTCCGCCAGTGCGCCTCTGCCGAACGTCAGTGGACTGTGGAGCCTTTTTGAATGCCTGGTGGGTGTAGGCTCCAAGACCTACTTTGGCCTCTCAATCCATGGTGCCTTGTTCTCTCCCTAGAAGGAACGCCCAGCCTTCGTTTCTAGGTGACTCACCCTTGGATCGTGGGTTAACATCGGGAGTGGATCAGGCAGTAACCCCAGGATCTCCTCTTTGCCAGGTTCGGCAGTTGATTTGGAGTAATCCTCCATGTGTTCTCTGATTTCCCCATGCTTTCCTATTCTGCTTTCGTCACCCGAGGAAGTTTGGATTCAGGGTATGCCCAAATCACCCCCGGAAGATCATTGCTTTCTTGAGATGATGAGGGCGATACAAGCACTACAGGGGTGGCTCTCAGATAATCAAGACCCCCCCAATGGCGGTGCATTGCACAGCATCTTTGCCTTCCTGAAGTAGATGCGATTGTGATCCCTCCCCTGGTAACCCCCCCATGACGAATCCTCCACAGTGTGGTTACAACCAGCATTGGTCCCGGGCACCCCACGCAAGGCTTGATCACCTTTATCACACCCCGGATGGTAGGGAACACTTAGCATCCCAGCCCAAGACGGACCCCTCTGTCCTTGAGGGACTTGCATCCACTGGAGAAAGCTCGGGTTTTCGGGACTACCCATTGGACCGGGAGTCCAAGGTTCTGGACTCCTTGGGTCATAAGGCCTATGCCTCCTCGACCTTGGCCTTGAGAGCTCAGAATTATTTGGCCCACATGCTGGTACACCAGCAGTCCATTTTGGGTCAAATTGGAGATTTGCTACGTTTTGCTGGGGATTCTCGTACCCAGTCTCAATTGGAACATCTCCTTACCTTGGCATCTAATGTGGGTTCTGTGCCTTATGGGCCTCATACGATACAGTGGATGTGGCAGCCCGGAGCGCTGCCTCCACTGTTTGTCTCCGGCGCCATGCATGGCTTTGTCTGACAGACCTTAATGCTGCGACACAGGCCTCCATTTTGGATGCCCCTTTCCGTGGCCGTGCATTGGTGGGGAAGATGTTTAGGCTGTCAGGCTTCCTCCCAAGACTCTGGAGCCCCTCTTTAACCAGTATCTAAGGGGCATCGGTGCAGCTCGCACGTACAGACAGTTTTCCCAGACATTACCCCCTGACGTTCAGATATGAGGAGCAAGCATAAGAACCTGTTGTCATCCATAGTCTCGGGGGATGCGTCAGCTGGGAAGACCCACAGAGTGGCAGGTGCCCTGGCGTTAACACCGGACCCATTGCCGTACTCTCAGCGGCCTTTTCTTTCCTCTCCACCTTCGTTCTTCTAAGAAGATTCTGGAAGAGGACAGTGTACTTTGATGGTGTGAGGGATCTCTCCCACCACACCCTCAGGCTTTTCTGCCTTTTTCTTCAGAATTACAGGGTTCCTCCCTTTGAGGAGCTCCTCTGGGTGGATACCAGGGTCAGATAGACTTCTTGTGGTTCCACCTTCTTGGCAGACTTCTAGGCTATCTCCTAGGGCCTCCCGACTTGTCTGTTGTCCATGGCCCTCTCTTTTGAGCCTGGGGCTTGGTTTCTTCGTTTAAGAGCCTGACTGTCAGAGTCTTTTCCCCTGACTACCATCGTTGGGTTGGCAGGTCAAGGAATGGAGATTCTTTATCCCTGGGCTTAGATGGACAGTGAAATTCTCTCCTCCTTATAGCAAAGCAGGACTGTCATTGGTTACCCCTCTGGTTCAACACAATAGACCCAAACGCCACCTCTTGGGTGTCTTTGGTCCCCGGGATGCATCGGGAGTTTTTCCTTTTTAAGGGGAGCAAAGGACTCATTTTAAAAGCTCTGGCTTATCAGGTTTCTTTCCAGTGTCCTGCCATGGTTTACAGGCGTTTGTCTATGGCGGTGGAGACGATATTGGCCACTTGTGGGTCCATAACCCCTGTGGTTTCGGCTGATGATTGGGTCTAGCTGTTCTTGGGCTGTATACATCTCCCAACATCCGACAAGTTCTGTGATCACTTCCCGTTATCCGACGGCAGCCAGAGAACCTGGGAGTTTTGGAACGTTGTCTGGCTGTCTGGTCCGAACATTTCCTTCACCGGAGCAGCCCCACTGTTGGGATCGTGCTACCCTGACAGGCTTCGACACTTATGAGACAATTGGCCATCCTCTCACCATCTTTGGCGGTTTCGATCCTACGTTACACAATCGCCGGGTGGCCCTTTGCGGTCGCTGGATACTTCAGACGTCCCCAGTTCACGGACGTTGGGATGGGCCAGCCTATAGGGCCGTTCCAGCCGCAGGGTCTCCCTCACTTGAGAATCCCCCACCCTTTCTGGTTTCCTCATTGGGACGGTGTCCTGTGCTTTACTTGCCCCCTGCGTTTCCACGCACATGCTGGTTTCAGGACAGACAGCAAGTTTTCCTCTATCCCTGTTCACAGGGGCCCATTTCTTTTGCCCCAGGATATCTGTGGGCCTTGGTTGACTACCTACTCTGTGCGGACAGATTCAGTTCATCTGGGTATTTGAGACCCCACCCCTTTTTAAGGGATGATGTTTCCTCACCAAAAAAAAGAAACACCTCTCTCCCCCAGGCAGATAGCTGGTCTTTTATCCCCCCATCGCTCTTCGGGATCTTGCCATCCTACCAGATGTTTACCAGTCCGGTGGTGGGTTAGATTTCTTCACCTTATTTCCACAGGATGGAGCGTGATGTGGCGGAGCGGAGGGATTGTCGAGGGGATAAGGTTCTCCCTCTTAGATACTTTTCCTCTAGACAACTTACCCTCTTCTGTCTAGTTTCCATTCCCCCACTCGGGGAAAGGGGCATCCCCTTGGTCTTATTGAGCCTTTTTAGTTCGGACTTCTTCGGTCCTGACCGACTTCCGACCTTACCTGTTCCCATCTTAGCCAGACTGAACCAAGCCTCATCTTTGATGGGCTCCATTGGAGGAAGATCCAGCATTCCTCCGGATTACCTCCCCTTCCCTTTTCCTCTTCCGAGTGTCACTCTTTTGAGGGTTTTTTCCCCCCCTCAGCCTGTTTGGTGGCTTTCTAAGAAGGTCACTGAGACTATGGGATTTGGCCTTGCGGGTCGCATGGCCCTTTCTTCCTCTCCCTGTGCTGTGCTTGGGTACTACGGTTAAATGCAGAGTCAGGAGGGGCCCTTCTCTAGCCATAATGGAGTTATGGTTATGGTCTCTTTCTTCTGGTCTTTTGAAAGAGACTGCCGACAGCTCCTTTCGCTGGCTTTCTCTCCTCTCTGACCCTGGTCGGATCTGGCTGGAGAATGTCTTTTTTATATATAGATATATATTTATTTGAGTTTTGGTAACCAGATAAGTCCACTGAGACAATTACAGTCCCTTTTTCAGGGTCGACATACATATAAATAGCTATAGCTGTTTGGTCCCAGTCACCTCCTCCCACCAACTGGCGATGGGGACACAGATGCATTTTTTTTTTTTTTTAGATTTTCTCCCCTTACACCCACCCCAGGCCCTAGCACATGGCCGTACGAGCGTGTGGAGGCATGCTTCGCACCTCGTGGCACCAGCTCAGCCTCTTCCACCTCCAGTTATTTTGCTGCCTCCTCTCTGCCTATGCTACCCACACGACCTCCACACAGTGGGAGCGGAACTATTGGGGGGGGGGGGAACGCCAGCCCACCACCCTCAGGAGAGGAGAGCTGCCTACTAGCATACTCAGTCCTGCTCTGCCCCACACCACGCAGGCACCCAGAGGTTGTCCCCAAACCCGAGTCACTGGCGTATCACGAGGTACAGGTGCCCAGCGCCTCAACCCTCTGGGCCAGCTAAGAATATCTTAGTTGACTTGTTGTCAATCAGATGTCACCTGTTCTTTTATTTGGTCTACCCTGTTGGAGGCACTCTTTTTCGAGTGCTCTTCAGACACTCGGCATGTGTTCTTCTGATGTCGAACTCCTGTCGGATGTCCGCTGTCTGGTTGAGGTTGTCTTCTTACCTTTCCTCCTCCCAGATATTTTCCTTCTGGTACTGCTTGGGACTCTGTCCTAACAGTGTTGCCTGCTGCAAGAGCCCACTCGAAGTAAGATAGTACAGTTACGTAAGAACTTACCGTAACAGTAGATCTTCGAGAGAAGCTCTTGCAATAGGCACTTTTTTCCCCTTCATCAATCCCACTGCTCGCTCTCTCTATCTCTGCCAATTCAGGCCTCAGGAGTCCTCTTTTTTTTTTTTTCTTTCTTCCTGTCGGACCTTACTTCAGGGTCTCTGGGAGGTGGGGGGACTGCCTCCTTTATACCTGAACAGACATCGTCAGGTGGTCCCCGTTTCGTACTGCTAGCTAGAATTTTTCCATGTGGTCCTGGCGGCTTAGTTCTAACAGTGTTGCCTACTGCAAGAGCTCCTCTCAAAGATCTGCTGTTACGGTAAGGTCTTGCAAAGCTGTACTTTCTAGGAGTAGTATATGGTGTACATCCACACTAACCCACCCGACCTCCCCTAACAAGTGGCACACCGAGCTTGCGTCTGTCATGGGGTGGTGCTAGGGGGGTTACCACACCTGGGTGGGTGGGAGGACCCAGCTTGAAGACATTACAGCAGGATTTAAAGGGGAAAGGAAGACTGCCAGATGTGTGGATGTACACCATATACCACTCCTAGAACTACTGTTACAGGTGAGTAACCTGTTTTTTTCTGCTCGCTCGATCCAGGACGGAAATTGTCTGGTGAGTTGTGTTGTCCCTGTTTTGGAGCAGGAGGTTCCTTTTTGCCTTCCCTGCATTTCCTCTGATTCAGAGGGTGCTAATCAAGCTGCAGATGGATGGGGCCAGCATGATCCTGGTAGCTCCATTCTGGCTCCAACAGATATAGTTCCCATTACTACAGCAGCTAGCAGGATCTTCTGGTCCCTCTCCCCCTCTGCAGGAATTTGCTGACGCAGGCTCAAGGGACCCTGGTACATCCCAACCTCAAGTCCCTCTATCGACATGCTTGGCTCCTGAGGACATAGCCATTTCAAAGTTTGGGGATTTCCATGGGGTAGCCTGGGTAAAGCATTGGCTGGACAACAGGATGCAAGAAGTGCAAGATCATGCACATAGGGAAAAGAAACCCTGAAGCCACCTATAGGCTGGGAGGGGAGTTGCTAGCAGTCACAAAGGAAGAAAGAGACTTGGGCATCATCATCACTGATGACCTGAAATCATCCAAGCAGACCTCTAAAGCAGTAGTTAAGGCTAGGGGGGGTGTTAGGGTGTATTAGTAGGGGTATCACAAGTTGTAAGAGGAGGTAATGATCCTTTTTACAAGACACTGGTTAGGCCCATCTGGAATACTAAGTGCAGTATTGAGCCACACCTTCACAGGACATTAACCAAATTGAGGCAGTCAGAGAAGGCAACCAAATGGTGCAGGGACTGCATCAGAAGACATATGAGGACAGATTAACAGATCTCAATATGTATACTCTTGAGCAAAGGAGGAAGAGAGGTGATATGATCGAGGCATTCAAACACCTTAAGGGCATTAACAAGGTGAAAAGTCTAACATGTTTAAATATAAGAAAATAGCGGACAAGAGGACACAGCATGAGATTAGAGGGGGCGATTAAGGGGAATGTGAGAAATTATTTTTCACAGAAAGGGTGGTGGATGCATGGAATGGCCTACCTCAAGAAGTGGTGGCTATGAATACAGTGCAGGGCTTCAAACAGGCATGGGATAGGCATAAGGGAGCAATACAAATGAGTATGAATAGATAGGCCACTGACAGAGTAAAGGCTGATGGCACATTTATAAGGTAGAAAAAGAAATGGGCAGACTGGATGGGCCTTGTGGTCCTTATCTGCTGTCAACCTCTGTGTTTCTATGCAGAGGGTAATAGTAAACTGAGTCCACAGTGAAGAAATGGGGGTTACTAGTGGGGTACCACAGGGGTTCAGTACTGTGACCGGTCCTTTTTAATGTGTTTATAAGTGACATTGCAGAAGGACTGGAAGGAAAAGTATGTCTCTTTGCAGATGAGACAAAGATCTGCAACAGGGTTGATACACGAGGTGGGGTGGAAAGGCTGAGAAGGGACTTGGCAAGGTTGGAGGAATGGTCAAATGTATGGCAGCTTAGGTTCTATGCAAAGAAGTGCAAAGTAATGCACCTGGGGAAGAGTGCACAGTGGTGGGTGAGATGCTGACAACAAAAATGGAAAGGGACCTAGGGGTAGTTATAGCAGATGACCTAAAGGTGGGCCAGCAATGTAAGAAGGCAGTAAGGAGGGCTGGGGGAATACTGGGATGCACAGGGAGAGGCATCACCAGTAGAAAACAGAAAGTTATCCCTCTGTACAGACAGTCCGTGAGACCTATCTGGAGTACTGCATGCATTTCTGGAGACCCCCTCTCTGCAAAGACATCGGGTGGTGGCTGTTCAGAGGAGGGCAACCAAAATGGTGCAGGGTCAGCACCAGATGACATATGGAGAGAGACTAAAGGAGCTTAATATGTATACCCTTGAGGAAAGGATAGAGAGTGGGGACATGATTGAAACTTTGAAGTACATCAAGGGAATAAACAAAGTCTAAGAGGGTAGCATCTTTCAGAAAAAGAGATGTGCAAGAACAAGGGGACACAATTTGAAGATGGGGGGGTGGCTGAGGGGTAATGTGAGGAAGTATTTTTTTCATGGAGAGGATTGTGGATGCATGGGACAGCCTTCCTGTGGAGGTCGTGGAGTCAAGAACAGTGGGGGAATTCAAGAATGTACGGGACAGACGAGGCAGTTGGGAGGTAGGAGGAAGTAGGCAGTTAGTTAACTAGGATCTGCAGCTTATCCATTAGGTAGAGAAATTGGCAGACTAGGTTGGCCAAGTGGTCCTTATCTGCCATCAAATTCTATGTTTCTATGTGGCGGATGTCCTAGCGGCCGCTTGGAAGCCTCCACTCAAGCCACTTATGCCATGAAGTGGAAGAGGTTTGCCATCTTGGCTGCCAGACATAATCTGGACCCTTTCACTTGTCTGATGAGCCAGATTCTGGAATACCTGATGTTGCTGTTGAATTCGGGTCTCCAGTACCCCTCCTCAAGGTGCACCTTCCTGAAGGTGCAGCTTTTGGCTGTCTCGGCCTTTGATGAGCTAGTGGGTGACCGCACCGTGGCTCAGCTTGATGTTTCCCGTACATTCTTGAAGGGCATCCTGCATCTGAAACCTCCAGTCCACTCCCCTGTCCCAGCTTGGGATTTGAATTTTGTTTTGGACAAATTGACCCTGTCTCCTTTCGAGCCAGGCATGACTTGGGAGCTATGCTTCCTTTCATGGAAAGCTTTATTTTTGGTTGCTATTACTTCTGCTTGAAGGATTTCCAAGCTTTAGGCCCTCTGGTATGTGGAGCCTTATTTGATCTTTCACAAGGACTTTGCACACAAATCCCAAGTTTTTCCCTAAGTTGGTGTTTGAGTTCACCCTAAACTAGTCCTTCCACCTTCTTGTTTATTTTCCTGAACGTGCCAATCCAGGGGAAGCATTGCTCCATACATTAGATGTGCACAGAACTTTAAGGTATTACCTGCTCTGGACTAAGGAATAAAGGAAGTCAGAGCAGCTTTTTGTTTGTTTTGCCCCAGGCAGTGAGGTTTCTAAACAATGTTTGTCTAAATGGTTCGTGAATTGCATTGTGTTCTGCTACTAAAAGTATAGCAAAGAGTTGCCAGGAGCAGTGAAAGCTCATTCTACAAGAGGCATGGCTACCTCTGTGGCCTGTTTCAGAAGGATCTCAGCCGCTGGCATTTGCCCAGCTGCCACATGGAGTACAATCCATACCTTCACCAAGCACTACAGTCTGGACATTGCCTCAGGAGCCTCTGCAGGTTTTGGCAGGGCCATGCTGCAGGGTCTCCTGTCTTAGTTTAGGGATGGCCTTTCTCCCAGACTGTTTCTCTGCCCTGAAGAAGATAGAACAGTTATGTAAGAACTTGCCACAACAGTAGATCTTCAAGGCGGATCTCGGTCATCAGGTCCGCCTTCCCTCCCACCATCCCCCTTTTTTGGGGGTCTCTTTCTTAGAACTGGCTATCTGTTGTATCCAGCCTTTCATATGGGCCTGGGCACCTCTCTTTCCTCAGTCCCCATGGCTGAAGCTGTGCTCCCTCAGACTCTAGGGGGAAAGAACTGAGAAGGGAGCGGGGTCGTTCACGCCTTCATAGGGTTGGTGATGTCAACAGATGACGTCAGTGTGGGCGGCCCCAGGTGTACCGCTGAAAATCTTCCGTGTGGATCCTGCTTCACCAGCAGTTAAGTTCCATCTATGGGACCTGATGACTGAGATCCCCTTGAAGATCTGCTGTTTGGGTAAGTTCTTGTGTAACTGTTCTTTCTAGGGACATGGATATGTTGTTCAATCCACACTTCATGGCAGGTTCCTTGCTGCTTTATATCTTGCCATAAGGTCTTCAAGCTGTCTCCTCCCATCCACCCGGGTGGTAAAACCCTCTGCTCTGCCCCATGACGCCAGATCTTCCTTACCGCTTGGAAAGCTCAGGTTCCTTCCTTAGCACTCTGCGTTTTAGGCCTGGATCCTAATTCGGAAGTTCCGAAAATCATTTTAAAGTTCTCTAGACTTGGGTCTTCGTCTTCCCTCGCGGCTGCGATGGATAAATCCACTCCCAGCTTTCGTCAATGCACTTGCGGGCAGAAAATGTCCCGGACTGATCCACACTCCATGTGCATCTATTGCCTGGGTCTTGCAAATGATCCACTGGCCTGCGATCTCGGCGAGTCTTTCCCGGCTTCGGTTCTCGAAGACCGTGCTGCCCATCTCCAGCTGGGGCGCCCTCTGAGAAACTGTACCCACTGGTGAAGTCGAAGGAAGCCTGTTGGGCAGTGTCCATGGCTACAGGCTCCGTGGAGCAGCTGGAGCAGTTGATTGCCGCATCTTCTTCCTCCTCAGCCTCGGCATTTATCCCGCTCTCCTTGGGCTCCTCCTACACTGATTCTTTCATGGAGCTTTGTCAGTCCCTCTCCGCCAAGGGAGAAGGACCCTTGGGACGCTGAAGTAGCTCAAAGAAAAAGGAACTGAAAGGTAAGTCCCACCATCGACGTTCATGGGAGCAGGAGAGATCTCCTTCACTGGACCGTTGGCTCTTGACTTAGGTCAGGGTTGCGGCTAAGGCCGCTGGCTTCACTGTGTCCCTGTCGGGTCAGCCAGCCAAGACACCTGTCAGATGGGTTGTCGACTGGAGAAGCAGACAACCCTTCTTCACCGGTTCCCCTGGTGGTAACCGAGGACTTGCCCGTGCCTCCTGTGCCGAAGTCCCTGGTCAAGGACCCTGAACCGAGGGATGAGCGGTTTCCCCCAACCCCTCTTTGACCCACCCTCGGCGACACCGAAGGTCTTGATCCTCTTCCATGTTGGTAGATCCTGCCAACACCGGCGGTCTCGGCATCATGGAAAGTGGCATCACCGCTTGTCCTCTTCAGAGGATAGGCTCCGGCGCAAGTTACGCCGTCGCTACGAGGACATGTCTGGCATTGGGCTTGTAGTATAGCCTAGAGGTTAGAGGAACGATGTGTAAACAAGCTTGATACATCCAGCAGACCAGACCCGCTGTTCATTCTCACAACCTCCACTTAGATACATAGACAGTGTCGGCAGATAAGGGCCTATGGCCCACCCAGTCTGCCCATTTGAGCTTGTAAGTTCAGTTTGTTTTCCTAGAAGTCTGTTGCACCTTACCTCTGACCTCCAGAATTCCTTTGTCTATCCCATGCATTCTTAAATCCCGTGATTGTTTCAGCCCCCACCACTTCCTCTGGCAGGGTGTTCCACTTGTCCACCACCCGTTCTGTGAAGAAATTCTTTCTCATGTTTCCTCTGAATCGTCCTCCCTCCAACTTCATCCCATGCCCTCTAGTCCTGGAACATCTTTTTCGCTTAAAAATAGTGTTTTCCTGCACCCTGTTCCTCCCAAACTGCCCAGTGCTCCCAGGTCACCCTGGAAAACAGGCACTTGTGCCTAGTGGGCCTTTCCCGGTTACCAAAGGCTTAAATAAAATAAAAAATGATGTGGCAACAACTCTTGTTGGCTGGTAATAAGCCGATTCTGTCGCCTTCTCCGGCCAGTAAGTGGTTGTCGCCTGAACAACCGAAGCAACCCCTCGTAGTCGAGGAGCCGACCCCAGCGCCAGTTGCTCGGCCAAAACCGGCTGCTCCACCCATTGTGGTGGAACCACCGCCTCCGCAACCTAAGACTGGGGCCCTGACCAAGGATTCTCGGTCAGGTCAGGGCTTGGCTCACAGGTAGTCTGTCACCCTCACTCCTGATCAGCCTTAGCAGGTGGAGGGTGGCTCAGGCACTCGGCAGCTGTTCACTGACTCCTCAGAGTCTGATGACGACTCCTTGTACTCCAGGCCCCTTGACCTGGAATCTGCAGGAGGTCAGTCGGTGGACGAGAGCCCATCCTCGTTCTTGGGAATCATTCAGCTCATCTCAGAATCCACTGGGATGCAGCTCGAACCTGTACAGAAATGGGCCAGGTATCCCCTCATGGAGATACGGGACTGAGGTGATTCCTCTACGGAGGCCTTTCCTGTGGCCAAAGCCATTGTTGGCCCGGCCCTGGGTTTGTGGCAGCGGCCTGCATCTTGTCCTGCGCCTTTGGCCAGGATGGCTCGCAAGTTCGCAGTCCCCTCCGGTTCACTGTCAGGTTTCTCGGAGCTCCCCTCTGCAGAGGGGCTGGTGACCGAGAGTGTTTTCCGGCATTCTGGGAACACTCTGAACGTGGACAAACCGCCCGATAAGGAGTCCAAAAAGCTGGACTACTCTGGGTGGAAGGTTTATGCTGCTTCCTCCCTAGGTCTTCGACAGGCTAGCTTGGCAGTACTGGTGGCACATTTTTCACAAGCCCTTATGGGTTCCCTGGAAGAGGTGATTCCTCATCTCCCGGCTGAACTTCAGACGACGGTCAAGCAGGTGCGGGATCAGGGAAGGGCGGTGGCCAAACATCACCAGACTTATTTGGATATCGATGACTCTTGTGCACAGTTAGCGGCCGCAGTAGCCATGCGCTGCAGCGCTTGGCTGTGGATCTCCACCTTCAAGCACAAGCTGGCAGACATTTCCTTCTTGGGCACCGACTTGTTCGGGCTGGGGGTGGAAGGCCATCTCCAGAGGATCGAAAAGTCCAGTGCCACCTTGGACTTGGTTATGTCTGCCCAGAAGGACAGAGGCCGCCAGCAGCAGCGTAAGCCCTTCTGCCCCTGCAGCACTTCTGGCCCAGCAGCACTATCAACAGGGCCAGCAGGCTCACACTTGGCGCCCCAAGGCCAAGTCTGCCGCTTCCTCCAGTAGGAAGCCTGGAGGGAAGGGTCCATGCGGCCCCTCAGTGGGCCCTTCCTCCAAGCCTGCACAGTGGTGGGTTGAGGGGTGCCACCCCCTAACTCGTCACTCCTCCCCAGGTCCCACCTGTGGGGGGACGGCTCCACCACTTCCTTTCCGCCTGGTCCACTCTCACCACGGACCACTGGGTGCTGGAAGTGGTCGTCAGGGTTCTAGCTCTGGAATTCGAGCAGTCCCCTCCCTATCGAGCCGTCGCCTCCATGGGGGCTACGGGCTCCACTGAGCCGACATTGCTGTGCTCCTCCAGAAGGAGGTGATCAGCGAGGTGTGGATCTTCCTCCAGACCCGGGGTTTGTGTCCAGGTACTTCCTGGTCCCAAAGTGGATGGTGGTCTGGCGCCCCATTCTCTGCTTGCATGACCTGAACAAGTTCCTAAGGCTGCGCACGTTCAGGATGGTTACTCTGGCTCAGATCATTCCATCCTTGGAGCTAGGCGTGTGGTTCTGCTCTCTGGATCTCCAGGATGCATTCTTTCACATCCCAATCCATCCGTCTCATCAGCGATTCCTCTGCTTCAGAGCAGAGGGATCTCTTTACGAGTTCCGGGCCATGCCCTTGGACCTTTCTCCAGCTCCCAGGGTCTTCACCAAATGCAAGCAGTGGTGACAGCATTCTTGCGGCATTGAGAGGTCCGTTCGTGTGTACCCTTACCTGGATGACTGGCTGATTGCAGCCCCCTCCAAGTTGGAGATGGAGCAGTCCAGGGATCTCTCCCTCCAGGTCTGCTCTTGGATTGGCCTCCTGATCAACGAGGCCAAATAGGAACTCATGCCATCGCAGGTGATTCAGTTCATCGGGGCAGAGCTCGACTCTCTTCGAGCCAGAGCCTGGCTCCCGGCGGACAGGGCCGAGGTCTTTTCCTCCTTTGCCCAGTCATTTCTGGTTAGACAGTTGTGCCCTGCCTGGGACTTCCTGCACCTTCTGGGCCTAATGGTAGGCTGCACCAGCGTGGTCCGTTGGGCCCGCTGGCATATGGGCCTCCTGCAATGGGGGCTGGCCCGCCAGTGGTCACAGCTCTTTGGTCCTTTGGACCAGCTGGTGACTGTGACCCAGAAGATGTGGGACGGCCTGCAGTGGTGGCTCGTCCCAGCTACTCTGCAGGAGGATATCCCGTTTGTCCGCCCTGAGCTGACGGTTACCCTAACGACCGCCTCTCTGATAGGTTGGGGTGCTCTTCTGGGGGATCTCCGGGCCCATGGCCTCTGGTCCCCTCAGGAGTCTCGATGCCACATCAACCTGCTGGAGCTTCGAGCAGTTCGACTAGCCCTCACCGCCTTCGCTCCGTTTGTACGGCGTCAGGTGGTTCAGGTCCAGACTAACAACACCACGACGATGTACTATCTCAACCGTCACTGTGCAAGGAAGCTCTCCGCATTTGGTCTCTTGTGATCAGCCCGGAGGCGGATCTCCTAGCCATCCATGTGGCAGGAGTCTCCAACAGTCTGGCTGATGCCCTCAACTGGATCGGCGGTGCATCTCACGAGTGGTTTCTCCTGCCGGAGGTAGTGCAAGACCTGTTCTCCCATTGGGGCACCCCTCAGGTGGACCTGTTCGCCTCCAGGGAGAATGCGAAGTTGAGGCTGTTTCACACCCACCCCCCTCAGCAAGGCTCGCTGCAGGGGATACCTTCTCAAGGCCGTGGACCCCGGGCCTCTTTTATGCCTTCCCTCCATTTCCCTTGATCCACAAGGTGCTTCTCTAGGCAAAGAGGGACAAGGCGCAGGTGATTCTGGTAGCCCCAGACTGGCCTCGTCCGTTCTGGTACCCAGATCTCCTCAACCTCAGCTCCAGGCTCCTGAGGCGGCTTCCAGCCCACCCCAGACCTGATCTCAGTCGATAAGGGGAAGGTTCTCCACCCGGACCTTCAATCCCTGTACCTGATGGCCTGGTTCCTGAGTGACTAGAGTTCCGGGCCATGGGTCTTTCCGACGAGGTCCTCAACATCATTGAGGCTTCTCGAAAGGAGTCAACCAGAAAATGCTACGCCTTCAAATGGAAGAGATTCTCCATTTGGTTTCAGGATAAGGGGTTGGACCCCTCTTCCTGTCCATTGGCTAGTATTTCGGACTACCTGTGGTCCCTTTCTCAGCTAGGGCTTCGGTCGATGACCATTAAGGTGCACCTGGCAGCCATCTCTGCTTACAGAGCGTGGGCCGGCAAGCAGTTGGTGCAGGGGAAGGTGGTCTGGTGCTTTTTTCAAAGGCCTAGACCACATATCCCCTGCAGTGCGAAGAACCTCCACCTGCGTGGGATCTGCTGCTGGTGTTGGCTAAGCTCATGGGCAAGCCATTCGAACCGATGCACAGATGTGACATTTCCCACCTGTCATGGAAGACCGCCTTCTTGGTGGTTATTACATCAGCCAGAAGGATGGGAGAGCTTCAGTCGCTTTACATCGAGCCTCCCTACCTGGTCTTCCACAGGGACAAGGTTGTCCTTCGCCCCCAACCGAAGTTCCTTCCGAAGGTGGTGTCAGAGTTTCACCTTAACCAGGTGTTGATTCTGCTGGTGTTCTACCCCAATCACACCTCTGAGGTTGAATATAGGCTCCATTCCTTGGACTCTAGAAGGGAGATCGCTTATTATAAGGAGCGGACGGCTGAAGTTCAGGGAGAGGTTCGCCAGCTGTTTGTCACCTACGCTGAAGCCGCACCTGGTAGACCTGCAGCCAAGGGACGATAAGCAGGTGGGTCACCTGCTGCATAGATCTCTGCTATAGGTTGACGGGCATGGAGCCTCCCAAAGGGCTAAGAGCTCATTCTATCCACCATACCGCTGCTTCGGTGGCTGCTTCTAGGGATGTCCCTATCCAGGAAATCTGCAGGGCTGCTACCTGGAAGTCTGCACACACCTTTATTTCCCATTACCAAATTGACCTAGAGTCTCGTTGGCTTGCTGGTTTTGAGACCTTGGTTCTCCAGTCCTTATTTCCAAGTAGGGGGTGCGCATCTTGCCTCCCTCCTCCCGGAGAACTGCTAGGAGTCTGCCACAAATTGTGAATTGAACAACATGTCCACGTCCCTAGAAATACAGGCTCTTACCTGGAGAAACGGCTCTTGAAGCAGGTTACAGCATTAGGACTGAAGCCAGGAGGCACCAGGACCCCACAGAAATTTTCTAGCTAGCAGTATTCAGCGGGGACCACCTCCGACATCGGTCTCACCCCGTCAGGCATAGTACATAAGGAGGTGGCCCCCCCCCCAGAATCCTCAGTTCTTTTCCCGCTGTCGACTCGCCAGCATTGGCCTCTTGGTCTCTACCTAGCGCACGACGACTACAGAACTTCCGCGTTTTTCTATCTGATGTCCTCTCCAACTCATTCGCTTGAGGGTCACCTTTCGAAGGGTGCCTGTGGTAAACAGATCCCTTTCAAGGATCCTCACTCCTCCTGCGTGCGGTGCCTAGGCCCAGACCACGATACCAAGGCCTGCACCTTTTGCCAAACGTTCAGTAGCTGCACCAGGATCCACCGCCAGAAGGCACTCCAGGCATATCTTCTTGAAGAAAAATTAAAAAAGATGGACCAAGAACTTTCCTCCAGGGGAAAATCGTCCTCGAAGGCCCATAAGCACCAGGAGAGAAAGTAAGGTCCAGATCTCCGAACCAGGCCTCAGACCCTCGCTGCTCAGGCTCCACCAGATCGGACCGCTCTCTCTCCAGGGCTCGGTCGCAGCCCCCCCCCCGTTAAGGTCCAGGCTTCAGGTGGCTTGTCTTCACTGCAGCCTATTAAGACTTCGAGGCCTTCGGCTTCCTCCACTCCATCCAAGACCTTTTCCGAGCGCCATAAATCATCATCTTCTACCCAACGTCGGGCGCCACTGACTCCAGGTCGGTCTCCCAACCTCCCAGAGGTCCTCATCCCTCTCCTAGAAAGACCAAGGACCTGACATCCCTGAAGCGGTCATCAGACCCGACGTCGGCTAAGCATCCGAAGTCGGCCAGGTGCTCGCAGGAACAGACGACACCAACCAGACACCAGTCGCTGGCCGGGCGTTCGCCGGATCTGAAGGTGTCGGCCAGGAGACTGACGTTGGCATCTCACTCTCTGGAGCGGAAGACTGGCCCCCACCGTCACCAGCGGACGCCGGTCACAGGGAATCGACTGAGGAGGACGCCACACTGCCCAAGGACCAGGCAGGTGACACCGAGGATGCTGGGCTCCCGTGGGACTCTTCGCCAAACCCGGAGACACCTGGGGACCCGATGCACAACCCTGGTGACAGACCACTGGCGCCGGGCATGAATATTGAAGAAGTAAAGGAGCTCTTTACTTTTTGGTTGGTGGGACACCATCCGAAAGGATGCGGTCCCTGTTAAACCTCCTCCTCCTACTCCTTCACCGCCTGCGCCCCCTCCTCCACGTACGGGGCCAGCAGAACGACCACCAACCCCTAAGGAGCAGACTCCACCTCCTAGTGGCAGATCCAAAGACAGGAGAAGGCCTCCCTCCAGATCTCCATCATGGTCTTCCAGCCCCAAGTGACCCAGACGGCGTCAGTACACTCAGTCAGGGGAGGACTCCAGATCGGACACCTCGGACTACTCCAGATCTCCTCCTCCACTCAGCATCTCCTCTCCTGACCCACATGACCTCCCCAGGTCTCCTCCGGATGATCCCTCTTTCGCTGAGATCATGAGGCACATCCAGGACAACATGGGGTTGGATGCTGAAGGCCTTGACCCTGAACGACATCGCCTTGCCCACTATCTAAGGCAGAAAGACCCAAGGCCTGTGGTAGTACCACCCTTGGTAGACACTTTTGCGGACATCACCAAGGCTGCGTGGAAGCATCCGCACTCCACTTCAGCAGTGCCGTAGAAGGCTGACCACCTTTACAAGGCCCCGATAGAGGAACATTACTTGTCCCAACAACCTCTGGCAGACTCCCTGATCATCACGGCCTCACTGCCTCACACGACCGGTCTCAAAGACCACAACATATGAGCACACAGCCACCGGACCAGGAATCCAAGCAACTGGATGCCCTGAGGAGATGCATGTACCCGGCTGCTACATGCGCCATCAGGTCTCTGAACTACCTCACCCACATGGTACAGTTTCGGAACACCCTGTGCGAACAGGGCCAGGACCTGGTTGATAAGCTTCTGGATGGTGATCAGAAGGCGGAGCTCCTCAGTCTTCTCCGCACAGGGTCCGATGTAGGTACCCAAGTGCTTCGAGCCGCATACGATTCTGTGGAGTCATCTGCCAGAGCTGCAGCTTCAGGCGTTTGTCTCCGGAGACACTCTTGGCTCTGTGTCTCCAGCTTCACTCCGGACGTACAGAAGAACATGCTTGACGTCCCATATAACGGCGCAGTACTCTTTGGTGAATCCTCGGAGAAGGTCATCACCAAACTCCAGGACGCGAAGAAGGCAGTCCGACCTGCACAGGCCATGTACAGATCCAGGCCTGGTTCCTTTCGCAGGAACCAGAGCCGTTTTCACAGCCGGCAACAGAGGCAGCAGCCACGTTCTGGCCAGCACCAATCGGGCGCTTTTCAGCATAAAGCCCAGGCCAAGTCGACCCCAGGCAGAGGCCAGCGTTACACGAAACTGGCCTAGCCTGCAGGGACCAGTGCTGTCACAGCAGGACTCCTTCCCAGCCCCTTCTCCAGATCAACAGGCACAAAAGGTCGGGGGTCGTATCGCTCACCACTTTTCAGGGTGGCAGTCGATCACCATATATCATGTATCATATCATCTTTATTTTTAAAGCGCCTTTCCAAACCAAGGCGCTGTACAATGATTTACATAAATATATAAATTAAAATAATTAAAAGCTATAACTAGGATAAGCTAGACCAAATAAATATGTCTTTAAATCATTTTTAAATTTCTCAACGGTTGGACAGTCTCTCAACCAGCAAGGTAGAGAATTCCACAGGGTTGGTGCAGAAAAAGCAAAAGCACGAAATCCAGATGTTTTTAATCTAACCCTGGGAATCTCCAGCAATCCCTCGTTGGCGGAGCAGAGAGGACGGAGGGGGCAGTAGGGTACCAGGAGATCTTTCAGGTAGCCGGGTCCCTGATGATGTAGGGCTTGAAAGGTTAGTAAACCAACCTTATAGGTAATCCGCCACCTTACAGGCAACCAGTGCAGTTCGCGGAGCACAGGCGTAATATGACTGGATCTAGAGATCCACCGACAGGCGGGTTCTTTAATTGGTCAAGAAAGGGCATTTCATAGAGTTTCTCGACCACCCATCTGCAAGACCTCCCCTGCTCTCCCGTTACTCGGGTCAGCATGCCCTGCTCATACAGCAGGAGGTGCTCGTGCTTCTGGGAGAAGGAGCTGTAGAGTTCGTACCACGGAACCAGAGGGGTCTAGGATATTATTCTCACTTCTTTCTGGTTCGAAAGAAAACCGGGGACCTTCGTCCGATACCGGACCTCAACGACTCGGTCCTGTACAAGCGCTTCCGCATGGTGACCCTCCCAGGTCTGATTCCCATGCTCAAGCACAACACCTTCCTAGTGTCCCTGGACATGCAGGACACCTACCTGCATATACTTGTTTCCCAAGTGCACAGGAAGTTTCTGTGCTTCGAGTTTCAGAGTCGCCACTATCAGTTCCGATCCCTTCTCTTCGGACTGTCATCGGCACCTCGGGTGTTTATGAAGTGCATGGCGGTCGTAGCGGCATCTCTGTGGAGACAAGGCCACTACGTGTTCCTCTACCTGGACAACTGGCTTCTCATGGTGCCCTCCCGGGAGGCCCTGATGTCCGCTATTCACTGCAGTCAGTCTCTGTTCAAGATGTTGGACATCATCATCAATCACGAGAAGTCACGCCTGGTTCCATCTTAGACTGTGCAATTCATAGGCGCAGTTCTGGACACCATCCAGGGGAAAGCCTTTCTCCCCCCAGAGTGGAACACATCAGATCCCTCATCAAGGACATTTCGGCGAAGAAGACCGTTCCTGCCAGACTGGTCCTTCACCTGCTTGGACACATGGTGCGGCCATTGCAACAGTCCTGCTAGCCCGTCTCCACATGCGGGTAACCCAGTGGATGTTAAGGGTCCAATGGGATCAAAAGCAAGACCATCTGCAGCATCCAGTCCGGATCACGAAGGCCGTAGTCAGAGATTGGCAATGGTGGCTAGATTCAAGGAATCTTTCAGCGGGAGTCCCCCTTCGTTGCACCGTCTCCGACTGTGACACTCTCCACGGACGCCTCAGGGCTCGGTTGGGGTGCACACCTCGATGGTGTTCGGTCTCAGGGCCTGTGGACAGACCAAGAGACTCGTCTCCACGTAAATATCCTGGAAATTAGGGCAATTCTTTATGCCCTGCAGGCCTTCCAGTCGAAGATCCCCCCGGGTACACTTCTGTTACAAACGGACAATTCCGCGGTGATGTATTACCTCAGCAAACAAGGAGGCACCCATTCCTACCCACCTTGCAGGGAGGCCATGAGGGTGTGGGATTGGGTCTTGCAGCATGGCGCAAACCTCATTGCCGTTCATGTTCCAGGAGTGGACAGTATCATCGCAGATGGCCTGAGCCGCTCTCAGGCCAGAGTCCACGAATGGGAACTACTTCAGGAGGTAGCAGAGGATCTGTTTCGCAGATGGGGTACTCCAGAATTGGACCTTTTCGCGTCCCCATCCAACACAAAACCGCCCAATTTATGCTCGCTAGATCCAGGGCCTGGTGTTTTCTGGCGAAACGCGTTGTCCCTCTCCTGGGCGAGCAGATTCCTCTGTGCCTTCCCCCCTTTTCCGTTGATCCAGAGGGTTCTTCTAAAGCTTCGCAGAGAGCAAGCGACGCTGATACTTATCGTGCCATTTTGACCCAGGCATATCTGGTTCCATCTTTTGCATCAGCTGTCCCGTGAACCTCCAGTGATGCTGCCAGTCAGCTCCCTCTTGCTGTCTCAGGAGATGGGTTCCTTGGTCTACCTGGACCTACGTTCCCTGAACCTGCATGCTTGCCTCCTAGAGACATAGCCATAATGCGACACGGGGTCTCACAAGAGGTAGCAGACATTCTTGCTGCTGCTAGGAAACCGGCTACCCATGCAACCTACGCCATGAAGTGGCGCATGTTTTGTTTATGGGTTCAAGCGTGCATTTTTTTTTGCCTTCGGATTGTCCAGAGAAGTTGGTTTTGAACTACTTGCTGTCCCTTTTCCAGTCAGGCTTGGCTTACTCCTCGATTAAGGTACACCTCTGTGCCATCTCAGCCCATCATGTCCCTATAGGCCTAAGCACTATAGCTCAATTGGACATGACACGTGCCTTCCTGAGGGGGTGTCCTCCACCTTAGGCCCCTGATTAAGGATCCAATTCCACCATGGGATCAACCCTTTGTCCTGGAGCAGCTTACGCTGCCACCATTTGAACCAGCCATGGATTGCGAGCTATGTCTTCTTTCTTGGAAGACGCTGTTTTTAGTTGCCGTCACCACGGCCAGAAGAATTTCTGAACTCCATGCACTTATGTGCAGAGAGCCTTATTTGATTTTCCACCAAGACAGGGTATCCCTGCGGACTAATCCTAAAATTTCTGCCTAAGGTGGTCTCAGCTCTCACCCTTAATCAGGATATCGATCTACCAGTGTATTTCCCTAAGTACTCTAATCGAGGAGAAGCCCTTCTGCGCACTTTAGATGTGCATCGGTGTCTCAGATACTACCTGACCAGAACCAAACACCACCGAAAATCGGACCAACTTTTTGTCCCCTTTGCCCACAGGATGATGGGAGCTCCAGTTTCAAAACAGTCGCTGTCCAGGTGGCTCATTCAGTGTATTACGTTCTGTTACCAGAAGCACAACAAACCCTTACCGGGTGTGGTTAAAGGGTCATTCCACCAGAGGGGTGGCTACCTCTTTTACGGCTTTAAAGAACGTATCTACTTCAGCTATTTGTGCTGCAGCTACTTGGAGTTCTGTACACACTTTCATCAGGCATTACAGCCTGGACATTGCATCGAGGAGAAGAGCAGGGTTTGGTCTAGCAGTCCTTCAGGGACTTCTGTCCTAGGCTCAATGTCATTCAAGGACTTCTACCTTCCCTCCTCCCAATGGTGTGGGATTTCCAGGATTGCTTGGGAATCAGTCCTCATGGTGTAACCTGCTGCAAGAGCTGTTTCTCGAAGTAAGATAGTACAGTTACGTAAGAACTTACCGTAACAGTAGATCTTCGAGAACAGCTCTTGCAGCAAGTACTTTCCCTCCCACCATCCCCACTGGAGGTAGATTCTGGTTCCAACATCCTTCTCCTAGGACAAGGCGTTTATAGCCTCTTTCAGATTGCCATTTGATTGCGGATCCTCAGTCTCCTCTTCTGATGTCATCCAGCGGCCGGGAGTCTCTGGCGGGGAGAACTGGGGATTCTGGAGGACCGCCTCCTTATGTACTACGCCTGACTGGGCGGGACCGACATCAGAGGCGGTCCCCGCTGAATACTGCTAGCTAGAAAATTTCCATGGGGTCCTGGCGCCTGCTGGCTTCAGTCCTAATGGTGTAACCTGCTGCAGGAGCTGTTCTCGAAGATCTACTGTTACGGTAAGTTCTTGCGTAACTGTACTTCACTCACCTGTAACAGGAGTTCTAGGAGTGGTATATGTTGTTCATCCACACAACCTACCCGATCTCCCTGTCTTCGATACACAATCTGGCTTCTAGCGGGCTAGATCTGGCATGAGGCGGAGCCAAAGGGTTTTACCACCCAGGTGGGTGGGAAGAGCCAACTTGACCTTCCGGCAAGATTTAAAGCAGCAAGGAACCTGCCAGAAAGTGTGGATGAACAACATATACCACTCCTAGAACTCCTGTTACAGATGAGTAACCTGTATTTTTGCATGGTCTCAGTGCAAAAAAAAATTCCCTTTTTGCAAACGGGGGGAGTGGATTTGCTCCCTGGATATGAAGGATGCATATCTTTCTATCAAGATCAGACATCATGTGAGAAAATATCTGAGATTTGTCTGGGGGAGCACTTCCAGTTCGGAGTATTGCCCTTTGGCTTGTCTTCAGCACCTTGAGTCTTTACCGGACACTTGGCAGTCGTGGCAACCGCCCTTCGCAAGGAAGGTCTGTGTGTCTTCTCATACCTGGATGATTGGCTATTGAAGGCCAGGTCGAGGAGCCAAGGCCAACACACACTATCCCTAACAAGACCATTGTTCGAAGACCCGAGGGTCACAGTGAATGTACCCAAGTCAGTACTGACACTTTGCCAGAGGCTGCAGTATATAGGTGCAGTCCTCGACAGAGAACAGTGCATAGCAGAGCGTTTCTACCCCTGGACAGAGCAGAATACATCATTGCACAAGTGCAACTGGTGTAAAACAGTCTACTTCCCAGCCTGAACTTTCTTGTGTCTCCTGGGACTCATGGCAGCGGCCTTTATGAATATGCCACTGACTCGCTTACATATGCGGATACCACAGTGGACACCGAGTGTGCAGTTGGATCATTTGACAGATAACATGAACCAAAAGTCATTTTTTGAAGAGTATCTAGTTCTCACCTATGTTTCCTTTCTCATAAATGAGTATTGTAATAACCAATACAACTGAACCCTCAAAAGTGTGAAATGTGTGGAGTGTCTTATAGTTGTGGGAAGGATTATCAAAAGTCAGAAAATAGACTCTCAACCCATGTGTGCTCGTCTTATTGTCTATTATTAATGTAACACGGAACAGCATTTAATTTGCTAAATTGGGGTTACAAAACAATCACCACACTTGAAATACAAGTTTTATCTAAACAGGCTCTTTTTAAACAATCATTTTTATATATACAGTTTCCTGGGTAAACATTTTAACCATCCTGTCCCTTCTTCAGAACCTGTAAATGATTTTTTGTGCCCTGTTTTAAAAATAACAAGATATGAGTAACTTGAAAGATTGTAATTAATATTATAATAGAGTGGTTCTAGAAATTCTAAATCCAGGGGGAACCTACCTGTTGTTGGTTCTCTTATTTTAATTTCAAATTATTCTTAATGTTATGGCTCCTTGCTACCCTTTAAATGAAAAAAGTTTTTATTTTATTATTTACTTCCTTATACTTCCCTTAAACAATTTATCAACTTTGGATAAATACAAAATTAAATATATATTTTTTTTACCTACTTTGGGTTGTTTTTTCTTAGGATGAATCTTAGCTTTAATGTACCAATTTGGAGGGGGGGGTACCCTGTAAATAGAAATTTGTTTATTGAGAAACTTGGCAACTCCGAGTAACACATTCAGATTCTGTTATTTCAGAAAGCTGCTCTTGGTCTAATTTCATTTATACTGAATCCTGTTAATTCTTTAACGAGGATTGTTACCTTGTTAAAAATAAATATTTTTGTATAGTCTTTAATTTCGGCAGAAAGCTGCAATATCCATGGCTGTTATTTCTGTTTCCATAACTTTTTCACTGAGGAAATCCTAAAGGTAAAAACATTTTTTAAAATAACCAGGCAGCACTATCCTTTCAAGCTTACTTATTCTTTCTAAAAAAATGGCTGCACTTGGTTGTAATTCCTTTTACTCACCAAAATGAATTCTTTTGAGGAAAATCTCTCCCCTTAGTACTGCCAAAGCTTTCATGTAATTCCAGACCGCAGCAAGTAATCACACTTTACCAAGCAGTCATTTCTACTTCTTTAAATTAAGACTGCTGCTATCTAAATAACTTTTTTGCTTTTAACATTCGCTATTACTCGGGATGTCAGAAATTGCAAAAACGCTTACCTCTGAATGAATGCTTGAGAAGGAGGGGGCTGAGCCGCCTGAAATCACGCCCCCTCAGGAATTTCTAGAACCACTCTATTATAATAATTATAATCTTTCAGGTTACTCGTATCTTATTTGTTGTTGTTTTTAAATCGGGGCACGGCAAATCATTAACAGGGTCTGAAGAAGGGAAAGGATGGTCCTGAAAACTGCTACCCAGGAAACTGTATATATAAAAATGATTGTTTAAAGTGCCTGTTTAGATAAAACTTGTATTCCAAGTGTGGTGATTGTTTTGTAACCCCAATTCAGCAAATTAAATGCTATTCCGTATTACATTAATAATAATAATAATAATAGACAAGACTAGTATGCATGGGTTGAGAGTCTTTATTTTCTGTTTTGATGAACCAAAAGGTGCTTATCGCATCCCATTTATGCAGAACACTGAATGTGATGGATGGACCGCAGCATTCTCTTGAGGGGCGTATGCCATTCTTGATTCCAAATCCGATTCGGATTCTCAACTCTGATGCATCATGATCCGTGTGAGCACATCTGGGCCCTTATCAAAGCGAAGGTTCATTGACCCAGGTGAAAGCCAGATTACACACAAATGTCTTGAAGATGAGAGATGTATATTGTACAGTCTTCATGCTTTCCTGGAGCACATGACTCTGGGTCATCGGTTAGTACAAACAGACAACATCAGGGCTATGCATTATATAAACAAATAAAAGGGGACTTATTTCTATCCCGTGTGTAGGGAAGTGGTGAGAGTGATACTGGGTGCTGGAGTTACCAGCCGTGCCATCTCCCTGTGATCCAAAACGTCTTAGCAGACAATCTAAACAGGTCACAGTCCAAGATACACGAATGGGAACCGCTGACCTCCGTGGTAGATGACATCTTCACAAGGCGAGTCATCCAGTGTTGGACCTTTTTTTTGCATCCCCACACAGCACAAAACTGCTGCGTTCTAGGGACGTGGATATGATGATCTTACTTCGATTGGGAGTTCTTGCAGCAGGCTATAACAATTGGAACTATGCCGCAGGCACTAGGATCCTACGGAAATCTTTTCGGCCAGCAGTATACATCAGGGACCGCACCCCCCCACACACACACACACACGACGTCGGGCCACCCCGTCAGCCCTGGTACAAAAGGGGGGTGGACCCAGCTCCATCTTGGTTCTTTTCCCGCCACGTCCTGCATGTGAGAAGGACTTCAGTTCCAGTTTGCCAGGAACAGCAAAATTGTGTTATCAACCCGTTTTTTTGTACCGTTTTCGACGTTTTATTCCAGTGTCATCGGGCCGTTTTCGACAGTTTTTCAGTTTGGTCGACGGATGTCTTCGCCGTCGTCTGTCTCTCCAGAGCCACACCAAAACAAGTGCGACTGTGGGAGGCAGATCCCTGCCAAAGACTGGCACAAGAGCTGTGTCTTTTGCCTCAGGCCGGACCTTGATACTGCGACCTGCTCAGCCTGCCAGGTGTTCACCAGCCAGACCCGGATCCGACGTCTTAAGGCCCTGAAGGCATTTCTGTTAGAAAAGAAGATGGATCTGCACTCCTCTGAGGGAAAACGTAAGGAGAAAACCAAGTGCCACGGGAATGACCGTAGTCGGTCCTGGCACTGGTCGCGGTTCCATCCTCGTTCGCGGCCCTCTCCCAAGAAGGCCCGTATTTCCCCGGGCTCAGGATAGCACCCAAAGTCTTCCCAGGCCAAGGCCGGCCCAGCGGAGGAGAAGCCGACTAAGCCAAAGGTAACCCGCTAAGGGTTACCACTAAGCCCTTGAGGTGAAAGCTGCAGCCCCGCCTCAAGGCACCGGCGCCGCTGCAAAGGCGCGTCCGGCTGAAGGACTCTCTGGCACCCCCCCCCCATCGTTTGTCCCACCACTGACGCCAGTTGAAGGGGCGATGGGTGCAGGAGCAGCCATGGAAGAGCCGACGTCCCCGTCTCCCAAGTCCTCCTCCTCCCTGGGCTCCCAAGAGGGCTTTCCTTTGCGGGCCAACGTCCCGGATACTTCTTTTCCGGGCAGAGCTCCCGAACTTTTCTTGAAGGACGAGCTGCAGGAGTTGTGCCCCTTCTAGTGGGGACAGGTCCAGAAGCGCGCCCCCCCCAAGCTCGCCCAGACACTGCACCGAACCTAGCGGTTAAACCACAGCCGGGAGGTGAGACGTCCTAGGAGCAAACTCCTACACCTCCTTCCAGGGCTCGTGCTCGCGCCCAGTCCAGAGACCACTGCCGATGCTCCAAGGACTCTAGAGACCATCGCCGGTCCAGGTCTCGTACGCGCAGCCCTTCTTGTTCTCCTAGACGAGAGTGCTCCCGATATCGCTCCTCTGACTGACATTGGTCTTTGCTCCGACGTCGGTTCCCTAGTTACCGATGACAGGGGGGGGGTCTGGTTATAAGGAGAGATTGGACTATTCCAGATCTTGTAGTCGATCTGCCTCTTCTTCATCCTGATCTTCTTCCTCTCTCAGCTTAGAGCGGTCCCCGAGAGAGAAAGACCAGCCTCGCTCGCCTCCAGACGATCCAACCTTTATGGACGTCATGAGGCACATCCAGGCCTCCAATGAGTGGGAAATGGAGGACCTGGATCCGGAACGCCGAAGATTGGCGAAATACCTGAGGCAAAAGGAGCCGAAACCATTGGTGGTCTCTTTTTTAGTGGACACTTTCCAGGACCTGACTCTGACTATGTGGAGGCGTCCAGCTTCCATCCTGGCTGTTCCCAAGAAATCGGACAGGTTGTATAAGGCCCCAAGGGCAGAAGCTTTTCTAGCAGAGAACCCTCAGGCGGACTCTTCGGTCATCACGGCTGCCCATGACAAGTCCAGGCAGCCGAAGCACCTTAGCTTGCAGCCTCCCGATCTGGAGTCTCGGTATCTGGACTAGGTGGGCAAGAAAGTTTACTTTGCCTCCAGTTGCTCCATCCGGTCCCTTAAATTCCTGATGCATATGGTCCAGTACTAGAATGCCCTGTGGAAGAGGGGACAAGAGCTACTGAAAGCCATGCTAGATTCCGATCAGAAGTCAGAACTTCTGGATATTGTGAAATCAGGCTTCGATGTAGGTTCCCATGTCCTGAGAGCCTCTTACGATACTGCAGATACGGCAGCCGCTTCCGGGGTGTGCCTTCGGCGCCACGCCTGGTTGAGAGTTTCGGGTTTCCACCAGGATCTGCAGTCCGGTATCAAGGATTTGCCATTCCAAGGTACTGTGGTGTTTGGGCAGGAAACAGAAGCTTTGATTTCTCATCTACAGGAGTCTGGCAAGTCCATCTGGTCGATCCGCCAAATGTACCGCAGCGATGACAACGGAAATGGCCATTTCGCAAGCCCTCAGGTGGTCAAGGTGGACACTCCCATGGTAATCGGCAGGGTCAGAGAGGCGGTGTTCATAGGAGAGCCAGTAACCAGCAACCAGGAGGCACTCCTACCCGTGGGCCCAAGTCTTCCCAGGCCTCTGTGCCTACGCCCGGCTCAGCCCAATGACTCCCTTCTGCTCCGCCCCCTTTAGAGAGGAAGACTCGGGAGACTGTCGGGGGCCACTTCTCCCTTCATCTCGAAGGGTGGAGGTCGATAACTGGACCGATGGGTCTTGGACATCATCAGGAGAGGACACACGATAGAGTTCACGGAGTTTCCTCCAAATACTCAACCAAAGTACTCCCGATATCCTCCTTCTCACATCCCACTGATAGAAGAAATTCAGACCCTCTTGCAGAAAAAGGCAATAGAGGTAGTCCCCTTGCATCAGCGGGGAAAAGGTTTTTATTCCCACTTCTTCCTGGTCCCAAAAAAGACACAGGATCTTCTACCCATTCTGGACTTCAGCTCGCTCAGTCTCTTTATAGAGTACAAAAGGTTCAGGATGGTGGCCCTTCCAGGTCTACTTCCCCTGCTGCACCAAGGAGACTGGCTCTGCTCCCTAGACATGCAAGATGCATATATGCATATCGGGGTCTTCCCTCCCCACAGAAAGTTTCTGAGGTTCTGCTTCCAAGGGGAGCACTGCCAATTCCAAGTTCTTCCGTTCAGCCTCTCCTCCGCTCCGTGAGTCTTTACAAAATGCTTGGCAGTGGTGGCTGTGGCTCTAAGGCGCATGGGGCACTACGTTTTCCCATATCTCGACAATTGGCTGCTTACAGCCCCATCAAGGTCATGCCTGCTTCACGCCTTCGGAGACACCTATACTATGTTCCGAGAGCTGGAGATCACCCTGAACCCTTGGAAATTGTCCCCCAAGCCCAGTTAAAGACTTGTCTTCATTGGAGCAGTCCTGGATCTGTCCAGGGCATGGCTTTCCTACCCCTGGACAGGGGCATCGCCTGCAAGAGATTGCCGAATGGATCTCAGTAACTCCTCAAGTTCCAGCATGGAACATCCTCAGGCTACTGGGGCACATAGCGGCCATTCCAGTCACTCCTCTGGCCTGCCTCCACATGCGGGTCCCACAGTGGATGCTCAGGGTACAGTGGGACCAATGTACGTTCCAGGCATCCTGAACAATCTGGTCGACAGCCTAAGCAGGTCTCGTTCCAGAGCACATGAGTGGGAGCTGCTACAGTCTGTTGCAGATCAGCTCGTTGACAAGTGGGGTCATCCAGAGCTGGACCTCTTTGCATCACCATGCAACGCCAAACTGCCAATTTTTTGCTTGCGAGAGCACGCGCCTGGAGTTTTCTGGCCAGACACGTAATCCCTTTGCTGGGCAGGGAGGTCTTTCTTTGCCTTCCCGCCCTTCCCTTTCATTCAGAGATTTCTGCTGAAGTTACAGGGAGAAGGGGCTCGAATGATTCTAGTAGCCCCCCGATGGCCTCTGCAGATTTGGTTCCCACTCTTGCAGTGGTTATCCATAGAACCTCCAGCTCCGCTGCCCATATGCTTGCAGTTGCTATCGCAGGAACAAGGATCGCTGGTCCATCCAGATCTTCATTCCTTACATCTGCATGCTTTGCTTCTTCAGACATAGCTCGACAGAGATACGGGGTTTCCCCGAAGTGGCAGCAGTCCTAGTGTTGGCGAGGAAACCCTCCAACCGCTCAGCCTATGCTATGAAATGGAAGCGGTTTTGTTTGTGGGCCTTGTCACAGCATTTGGACCCAGTCACTTGTCCAGTGAACTCAGCATTACAGTACCTCCTGTCTTTGTACAAATATGGTCTGAGTTACTCCTCTGTTAAGGTGCACATGTGGGCTGTCTCCGCCTTTCATGCTCTTGATTGGAGACAAAGCGTTAGCACAGTTGGATGTAGCCCGCACCTTTTTAAGAGGAATTTTACATATGAGACCTCCCATTCGGGACTCTATCCCACCCTGGGATCTCCTTTTTGTGTTGGAGAAGCTCACCCTCCCCCACCCTTTGAGCCGGCAGCAGATTGTAAGCTGCGTTCTCTTTCTTGGAAGGTGTGTTTTTTGGTTGCTGTGACCTCAGCTCGAAGAGTTTCCGAGCTTTAGGCTCTGATGTGTAAAGAGCCGTGTTTGGTTTTCCACAGGGAAAGGGTTACCCTTAGAACAAATCCTAAGTTTCTTCCGAAAGTGGTCTCTGAGTTGGCCCTCAATCAGTCGGTTGACCTTCCAGTCTATTTTCCTTCCCCATCTAATAGATGGGAGGCTCTCCTTCACACATTGGATGTCCACAGGACTTTGAGGTATTACCTCAAACGGACGGCTACGCACCGTCAGTCAGAGCAACTCTTTGTGGCCTTTGCACCACAATGCTTGGGCAAACCGGTGTCCAAGCAGACGATTTCGAAATGGATCATCCACTGCGTATCCTTCTGCTGTGAAAAGCACAATATGCCTCTACCGGGTCCAGTCAGGGGTCACTCCAGCAGGGGAGTGTCTGCTTCTTTTGCCGCCCTGAGAAATGTCTCTATCAGGGACATATGTGCGGCTGCTACCTGGAATTCGGTGCATACCTTTGTCAAGCATTACAGCTTGGATATCATTTCCTGATGCCGTGCCGGTTTCGGTCTGGCTGTTTTTCAGGGACTTTTTGTCCTAGGCCTCTGGAGTCAGCATATTCCACCTCCCAGGGTCATCTACCTCTTTGGTGAGGTACTGCTTGGTATTCAGTCCTAATTGTTATAGTCTGCTGCAAGAGCTCCCACTCAAAGTAAGACAGTACAGTTACGTAAGAACTTACCATGACAGCAGATCTTTGAGAGTAGCTCTCGCAGCAGACGTTACTTTCCCACCTGCCTTCCCCCTCGAGGTGTGCAGATCCATCTTCATCTCCTTCGAGTGCTTCGTCTCCTTCTCTTGTCAGGGCTTGTTCGCGGGCCTTGGGGGAACTGAGGTGGAGCTGGGTCCGCCCCCTTTTGTACCAGGGCTGACGTCTGGGCCGACGTCGGGGGGGTGGTCCCTGCTGTATACTGTTGGCTGAAAAGGTTTCCGGAGGGTCCTACTGCCTGTGGCATAGTCCTAATTGTTGTAGCCTGCTGCAAGAGCTCCTCTCAAAGATCTACTGTTACGGTAAGTTCTTACGTAACTGTACTTTCTATCCACACTTTCTGGCGGTTGCCTTTCCCTTTTAAGACTTGACGGAAACATCTACAAGCTGGCTTCTCCCACCCACCCAGGTGGTAACCCCTGTGGCTCTGCCCCATGACGCCAGATCTTCCTTTCCGCTGGAAGAAGCAGGTTCCCTCCTTACTGCCCCCACGTTGAGTAGGCCCTTGCGATTAAATCTACGGATTTACTTCCAAAACTTAAATTAAAACTCACTCGAGTTTCATCTTCAGCTCGATCTTTGATTGTGACTGCGATGGAGGATAAATCCTTGCCCGGATTTCGCCAGTGCCCATCCAGACAGAAGATGTCGTCTACCGACTCTCATGCCGCATGAATCTACTGTCTGGGCCATGATCACGATCTGCAGGCCTGCGACCTTGGTCAGTCGTTTCATTCAACGGTCCTGGAGGACTGCACTGCCTGCCTGAAGTTGGGACATCCTGAAAAACGTCATCTACAGGTCAAATCAGAGGAAGTCCTTTGGGTGGTCTCCGTGGCTGTGGGGTCCGCCGAGCAGTTAGAGCAACTCAAGGCCTTTAAGGAGAGGCGGCGGCCCAGGCCACCGCTCAATCCTCTTCTGCCTTGGCCTTCGTTCTGCTCCAGTTGGATTCCACTTTTTCAGCCTCCTTCAAGGAGCTGTGCCAGTCCCTCCCAACTAAAGGGCTGGGCCCTACCGAAATCGCACAGTTCCCGCTCATGCAAGAAGGATAAAGAGAAGACTCTGCATCGTTGATACTGGGAGTGGGAGTGTTCCCGCTCTCAGAAATCTTTGGTTTGAAGCTGTGGTTGTTGGTTTAACGGAAATCCCCATCGGGTCAAACAGGTGAAATGCCGGCCGAGATATTTCTTGAACCTGTCCCGGTTGTCATCTGAAGAGAAGAATTCTTTTCAGGACCCCAGTCCTGCCAATGACCACTGAAGGGGTGGCCCTGCCTGCCGAGTCGACCCCTCCAGTCACCAACCTAGACCAGGAGGAGCCGCGGATCTCCCCAGTTCCCTCCGAAGTTCTCTGTCAGCATCACTTACGGCCGAGGTCTCAGTCTTCTGCCTCCTCTGGGTCGAGCAGGTTGTCGTTGAGGCATAGGTCAGAAAGCATAGGGAAAACCAGGAGCAGTTGTAGAATTCACCAAAAACATATATTTACAGTAGCAGTAACATAAAAAAAATTTGAAGTTGTTCATAATAACTGTACCAGAAGCAAAATAAAATCTTACTTCAGTCTCTCTGTCCCTTTTTCTTGTAATCTAGCAATAGCAGTTTAGCTCTTATTTATGTCTTTTCAGCCCCCATCCTAAGTAAACATCCTGTCCTTGTAAGTTTCAGGAGCTGCTAGAATACAGTGTGCTTCTTGAGGCCCCTACAGGTTTTGCAAAAGGCTCAACATTTGCACTCAAGTAATCTCTAGAGTTTACAATCTTCTCAAATTATAAATATATGTATTATTTTTTAATTGTTCGTAGTATTTTTCAGATAAAAAAATATTGAGGTACAGCAGTTGATACATTAAGGTTACACATAACTTAAATAAATCCTCTATTCTGATCAATTCCCTAAGAAATATATTATATAAATACAAACAAGGACAGAATTCAGTGATGGCCAATATCATAGAGCATAGAGAAAATGTTCATATTTCCTGCAAAAGTCGGTCATTCGTATGCAGGATTGAATCCAAACATTGATTAAACTTTTTGTAGTGTCCTTCTGGCACATAGTAAAATAAAATTTCACGAGACAAAAGTGTCTAGTGGTGAAATATTAAATACCTATTTTCTCCATCTCAGTTCAAGTAAATCCATCCTATCTACTGATTTAGCAATCAACCTTTCTAAGATATAAATCTCTGAGCATCCCATGCCAATTTTGGAGGGTGGCAGGCTCTCTACCCCATCGCTTAGTAATAACTTTCTTAGCCGCCAGGATATGGGTAATCAATGAAAAGCCTTTCTAAATATGGAGGCTGTCTGGTGGGATAAATAAAAGTAACAATTCTGGTATCAGGACAGCTTCCTCTCCAGCCAGTTCTGCCAAGGCATGTGATACCATAATCCAAAAACCTCTCAGGTCCAGGCAGGACCAAACAAATATGGGTGTGGCCAGCATATTGTTCCCCACATTTCCTCCAACAGGCCCCAGTAATTGTAGCAGTAAATTTAGAGAGTTTTGCGGGGGGGGGGTTAAAAAAAAATCTGCTTCTGGTCTTCCATGCAAACGCCTACCAGTAGGGTGCATTTAGAAAACTGAAAGATTGCTTAGTGTTAGTTGTCCCAGTCATCTATTTGGCTGGCAGGGGGAGCTCTCTATTCTAATCCTCCAGTATACCCCTAGTGGATTCTCTAGGCAATTCCTGAAGACTCTTATAAAGTAACCCTATAAAATGTGGCCAGATTTGTCCCGCTCTAGTGGTTCTGGTAAGATGCAACAATAAAGGAAGGGGTTTAGGTAAAAAACCCATAGTTAAAGCCCTCTGCCCTATTTGATTCCTTAAGTCGTGTATACAACATTTGATCTTGTGGTGTGAGCCCAAAGCTGTCCTGTAGTTTCAGAAAAGGAATAACACCCACCGAATCTGTAATTTTATAAATTGAAATGAGACCCCTATTGGCCTATCTCTGCAAGGATTGTTTCTTTCGTGGTGAAAGGTTTTTCATATATCTATCTATATATGTGCTACTTATGGTGGAAGCGGTTTATCCACCACAGAGAGGGGGTCTAAATGGGATAGGATATGCTGCAAGTCTGGGGAATTTCTAAGATTATGCCAAACCTGGAAGTTAGACTGTGCTCCTATGTAAAATGACAGATCTCATAAATATATGTATTTCAACAGTAGTGATATATATTTTCCAAACAAAAGTGATCCTACTATCGGTTACATTTTCATACAGTGATTTGCACATTTTTTTTATACTAGCAGATATGCAAGGGAGGAAAAACAGACAGCAAGAGAAAACTGAGACACTGAGAGGTAAAGAATTGCTAAGCCCAAGGTGTCTCAGGGAAAATTTGGTTGCACAGCCAGACAGAGAAGAGAAGAAAAGGAAGGATCCTTGCATTTAACACTTTCTCCATAACAAATGGGTCGGTGTCCTTTCTACCCTGTCACACAGGATCCGCCAACATCGGTGGTCTCGCTCTCGGTACCATGGTAAGTGGAGCCACCGCTATTCATCTTTGTCCGCCTCGGGTGAGGAGAGGCTTTAGCTTAAGTTGCATCAATGCCACAAAGACCTTATGTGGTAACAGTTAGTTCTGACTGGGCTGAAGCTGATGTCGGCTACCACCCCAGCCATTACCTGGCTGTCGCCCGAGAGGCCAACGCCAGTGCCCCCAGCAGGGCCGGTCGATGCCATTTCTCCCCCAGAGGAGCTGGTCCAGACCATTTTGGCTCAGACGAAGCTGACTTCATTCCTATTGTGGTGGGGCCGCCACCTAAGCAGCCATCAACTGGGGCTCCATCCAAGGAGTCCCGGTTGGCTAAGGGGTTCCCCTTCGGCTGTCTGTTACACTCACACCTGACCGTCCGTGGCGGGTCGAGAGTAACTGTGGTTGTCACCTGCTTTACGTGGAGTCCTTGGAGTCCAAAGATTCATCTCTACACTCCCGTCCTCTGGATATGGAGTTGATGGGGGTTCTGTTGACGGATGAAGGTCCTTTTTCGTTCATGGGCATTTTCCGACTCATCTCAGAGTCCACAGGGATGAAACTGGAGTCTGTTCGAAAACTGGCTTGCTACCCCGTTACAGACATTCTGGATAAAGGGAACTCTCTGGAGGCTTTCCCAGTGGCTGAGGCCATTGTCGGCCCTGCCCTGGTTCTCTGGCAGCACCCCGCCTCTTGCCCTTGGCCCAGATGGCCCACAAATATGCGGTGCCCACCGGTACCCTTTTGGGGTTCACGGAGCATCCCTCAGCTGAGGAGTTTGTTTCTGACTCTGTGTTTAGGCCCTCAGGCAATACGGTGGATGTCAGTAGACTGCCGGATAAGGAGTCCAAGAAATTGGACCACTCAGCTAAAAAGATCTGTGCAGCCTCCTCACTTGGCCTCCACCAGGTGAGCTCGGCCGTCGTGAGGGCGCACTTCTCCCATAACCTTTTGGGCTGTCTGGATGAGGTGGCTCCTCATCTTCCTGCGGACCTCCAGACTACAGTAAAGCAGGTCCAGGACCGTGGTCTTGCTGTTGCCAAACAGCAACTTCAGACAGCCTGGGACATTGGAGATTTCTGTGCTCACTCGGTGGCGGCCATGTTTGCCGTGCACCGTAGGGCTTGGCTGCGGATTTCTACCTTCATGGCAGACACCCAGCAGAAGCTGGTAGATGTACCATTCTTAGGCACTGAACTGTTTGGGCCCAGTTTGGAGGGTCACCTTCAGCGCATTGAAAAGTTCAGTGTCACCCTGGACTCTGGGACATCGACCCAGAAGGACTCCAGTGGCTCTAAGCGGCAGAAGTGCAAGCCCTTTTGGTCCCCTACTCCTGCGGCAAAACGAGGCCAGCATCAGTTTGGCCAGCAGGCTCAGTCCTGGTGACCTCTGGCCAAGTCTATGGCCTGGGTGGTCCAAAAGCTCGGAGGGAAGGGACCGAGTGTCCTCTTAGCCGGATCCTTCTCCTGCAAGCCTGCTCAGTGACGGGATGGGGTTGCCACCCTCATGCCCGCCACACCTCCCCTGGGTCCTCCTGTGGGACACCGACTATGCCACTTCCTTTCCACCCAGTCTGTTGTTACCACGGACAGATGGGTTCTGGAAGTGGTCGGTCAGGGTCTGCCTCTGGAATTTGAGCAGTGCCCTCCAAGCCGAGCCTGCACCCCACGTGAGGACTTGGTATCCACAGACACGCTTCAAGATGACATAGCCCAGCTCCTCCGCAAGGAGGTTGTGGTCAGAGTTGTGGATCCTCTGGAATACCCAGGATTTATCTCCAGGTACTTCCTGGTGCCAAAACTGGAGCAAAACAGGTGGTTTTGCTCTCTGGATCTTCAGAATGTGTTCTTGCACTTCCCGATCCATCTGTCCCACCATAGGTGCCTCCAGTTCCGAGCAGAGGGAACCCTTTACGAGTTCCAAGCCATGCCTTCCACCTCACCTCTCCTTGGCCCCCAGGGTCTTCACCAAATGCATAGCAATGGTGGCAGCTTGCTTGAGGCGCCAAGGGATCCAGGTGTACCCCACCTGGATGACTGGCTGCAGGAGGAGGAGCGGTCCAGGGGACAGGCCCTCCATACCTGCATTCACCTTGGCTTCCTAGTCAACAAGGCCAAGTCGGAACTCGTGCCCTCTCAGATGATCAGCTTCATCGGGGTAGAGCACGACTCATGCCAAGCCAGAGCTGGGCTCCCGGCAGACAGTGCGGAATGTTCTCTCCTCCTTTGCCCGGTTATGTCTGGGCACTTGCCCCCTGCCCGGGACGTCCTGCACCTTCTGGGTTACATGGCAGCCTGTACCAGCGTGGTCCGATGGGCCTGTTGGCATATGTGCGCCCTGCAATGGGAGTTGGCCAGCCAGTGGTCTCAGCGCAAAGGTCACTTCGACCAGCTGGTCACTGTGACCCAGAGGATGTGGGACATCCTCCAGTGGTGGCTGGTCCCAGAGCATCTGCAGGAAGGGATCTCATTTGTCCGCCCCGAGCCGATGGTCATCCTGATGACCGATGCCTCTCATCAGCTGGGGTGCCCATCTGGAGGAACAGAGTCCATGGGCTCTGGACTCCTCAGGAGTCCCGATGCCATATCAACCTGCTGGAGCTCTGAGCAGTCCTACTGGCGCTGATTGCCTTCGCTCCGTTTGTTCGGGGTCAAGTGGTCCAAATCCAGACGGACAACACCACAACCATGTACTGCCTCAACAAACAAGGCGGAATGCACTCCCTGCACCTGTGCAAGGAAGCCCTCCACATTTTGACTCTGCACAGCATGGAGGTGGATCTCCTAACCATCCATGTAGCTGGCTGACTCCCTCAGCCAAGTGGAAGAGGCATCTCACGAGTGATCTCTCCATCAGGAGGTAGTTCACAGCTTGTCCTCCCAGTGGGGCACCCCTGAGGTGGACATGTTTGCTTCCAGGGAGAATGCAAAGCTGAGGCTGTTTTGTATTTGCCCATCCCCCCAGCAGGGAACGCTGCAGGGGCATACCTTCTCGAGGTCTTGAACCCCAGGCCTTTTCTTTGCTTTTCCTCCACTTCCCTTGATCCACACGGTGTTACGCAAGGTCAGGAGGGACAAGGCACAGGTGATCCTGGTGGCTCCGGACTAACCATGCCAGTTTTGGTATCTTGATCTCCTCCGCCTCAGTGCCAGGCTCCTGAGGCATCTTCCCATATGCCCGGACCTGCTCTGTCAGTCGGGGGAAGGTTCTCCACCCAGACTTTCAATCCCTGCCCCTGACAGCCTGGTTCCTGAGTGGCTAGAGTGCCAGGCTTTGGGTCTCTCCGAAGATGTCCTCACTGTCGTGGAGGCATCTAGAAGGGAATTGACCAGAAAATGACGTGTCTTCAAATGGAAGAGATGCTCCACTTGGTGTCAGGGCAAGGGGTTGGACTCTTTGTCCTGTCCAGTGGCTAGCATTTTGGACTATCTGTGGTCACGCTTATAAGGAGGACTTCGGTAGACGACCCTTAAGGTGCACCAGGCAGCCATCTCTGCTTTCTGGGCACGGGCTGGTCAGTCTGTGGCATTGGAGAAGGTGGTCTGGCGCTGTTTCAAAGGCCTTGACCACATTTCCCCTCCAGTGCGTGAACCACCACCGTGGAACTTGCTGCTGGTTTTTGCAAAGCTTGTGGGCAAGCCATTTGAACCAATGCATAAGTGTGAGATGTCTCACCTGTCATGCAAGACTGCCTTCGTGGTGGCTATCACGTCAGCCAGAGGAATCAGTGAGCTCCAGGAGCTCTTGGTGGAGTCTCCTTACCTGGTCTTCCGTATGGACAAAGTTGTCCTGCGTCCCAACCCGAAGTTCCTCCCAAAGGTTGCGTCGGAGTTTCATCTGAATCGGGCGATAACTCTTCCTGAATCACACCTCAAAGGCCGAACACAGGCTCCATGCTCTGGACCTGAGGCAAGCGCTCACTTATTACAGAGAGCGCACGGCTGGAGTTCGGGGAGAGGTTTGCCAGCTGTTTGTCACCTATGCTGAAGCCGCACCTGGCAGACTTGCAGCCAAGTGGACGATTGGCAGGTGGATCACATCCTGCATTGATCTCTGCTATAGGTTAGTGGGTAGGGAGCTTCCCAGAGGGCTAAGGGCTCATTCCACCTGCCATACCGCTGCGACGGTGGCCGATTCTAGGGACGTCCCTATCCAGGAAATCTGCAGGGCTGCTACCTGGAAGTCGGTACACACCTTCATTTACCATTACCACATTTACCTAGAGTCATGCCGGGATGCTGGTTTGAGGCCTCAGTTCTCCAGTCCTTATTTCCTAAGTAGGGGGTGTGCACCTTGCCTCCCTCCTGGAGAACTATTAGGAGTCTGCCAGAAAGTGTGGGTAGAACATCATATCCACGTCCCTAGAAACAAGAGTTACTTGCCTCTAACAGTAGTTGTAGGAGTGGTACATGATGATCATCCACACAGACCCACCTGACCTCTCCAGCTTCGGCGCACACACTCTGCTTCCAGCAGGTGAGATCTGGCATTATGGGGCAGAGCCAAGGGCATTACCATCCTGGTGGGTGGGAGGAGCCAGCTTGAAGACATTTCCGGCAAGTCTTGAGGAGAAATGCAACTGCCAGAAAATGTGGATGAACATCATATACCACTCCTTGAACTACTGTTACAGGTGAGCAACCTGTGTTTTCTGTCACTCATTCCAGCATCTAGAGTTTTTTGGTGAGATGCATTCAAACAACATGAAGTCTTGCTGTATTCTGACTATTGCAGTTAGCTCCAACCTTTAAACTGCCCCAGAGAGGAAAGGGTTTTCTTTCTATGCAGTGCATAGAATGCTGAGCTCGAGCTCGGTTGAGGTCTCTTTCTGTTTCCCTTTGAAACTCAACTAAGATTCTTTACTCTGCCTCACTGAATAGATGCTTCAGAGATTTCTCTTTCAACTCGATTCGAAAGTCAGTTAAAGTCTTGGTTAAGTTGTCGGTTTTAAACCAAATTTATGTCCGCATAGTCGGTTCAGTCTCTGTCTGTGGTACCTTGAGTACTAGATAGGTTTTGTTCTGATTTTCTGTGTGTAAATTGTAAGTGTTACATCGATTCAGCTGAACCGATCACTTGTAGTGAATCCTTGTGTTTTAGTTTAGTGTGTGGTTACCGATCCTCATCGGTTCTAAAAAAAAAAAAAAAAAAAAGTTTTGAACTTTTTTTTACAATACCTGTGACATGGTTAGGAACTGATAAGGGAGTCTTGCCTGGCGGTTGCCATAAAAAGGGCAAGTTTGGTTAGGTTGGCCATGTCTGAGAAACCCAAGAAAAAAAACCGGCCCACTGGTTTTCAACACTACAGTGAGTTGTGGGGAGGTCTTTGCTGAGGCCGATCCCCACACCACCTTTATTTATTGTCTGGGGTTTGAACACCTCGATACAGACTGCCAAATTTGTAAAAAAAAAAAAAAGTTCCTAAATCTACCCTTGAAAAGAGATTAGGTAGACTGAGGGAAAAGGAGGATGAAAAGTCTGCTGACCCGGATCTCCAGCCCAGTTCAGTTCCGACCGAACCAGAAGGGGTGTCCTCTGACCAGGGCGATACTTCTTCAGGCAAGAAGAGAGACGATCCTGAGGGGTCAGTTCCTACAAAAGGAACGCAAAGAAAAATCGACCGGTTCGGATCCAGAGGTTCATGTTCCAACCGCTGAGGAAATAGCCAGAGCGATTCGGATTGTGGAATCGCTTTGCCCGCTTCCGACTAATCCGGCACCTTTTTGCAGGGGTTCGGTTCGGTCAGTTACCCCGGTTCAAGATTATACCCCTGAAGATTTTTATGAACTGGAGTTTGAGGAGGAGGAGGGGGAGTTTGAAGATGATGGTGACGATGGTGAAAGTCTGGATGTGCCTGTGGAACCGGACAACTCCCCAGATAGACCTTCTGGTGTATCCCCTCCTAGGCTTTCTGAGTCCCCTTCCCACTTTCTGTTTTACAGAAAAGTGGCTGAAACCCTCCAGCTTCCTATGGAAGAGGCAATGGAGGATCAAGAGGAGCCTGATTATGTGGAAATGATGGACATCCCAGAGTCCAAGAGACTCTCTCTTCCCCTTCACAAATCCTTTGGGAAGCAGACACAAAAGATCCTAAAGTCTCCCAAGTCTGTACCTCCTGTTGACAGAAGGATGGACAAGAGGTACACACTATCAGGCTCAGATACAGAGTTTTTATACCAGCACTGCAGCCATGTTGGGGTAGTGCAGGCTGCTGCCTGTGACAAGGCAGACATTCCCTTGGCTTCACACCCCCCAGACAAAGACTCCAGGAAGATGGATGCTATGGCAAAGAAGCAGTATATGGCATCTTCCTTGGGACTCAGGCAGGCGAACTACATGACCTATTCAGCCAGGTACCAGAAGACCGGGTGGGACACTGTACTGGCACTGGCTAAACGGGCCTCCCCCCAGCTGGCCAAGGAGCTGGAGGAGGTGGCTGCTGATGGGATTGAGGCATCGAAGGTACAATTTCATGCTGCTATGGACTCCAATAATGTGTCATCAAGAGTCATGGCTACATCTGTGGCTTTTCGGAGGATGGCTTGGCTCAGGTGTACTAGCCTCTCACAGGACACCCAGGCTAAGGCCATGGATTTTCCTGTGGCGGATAATTCTCTGTTTGGGGAGCAGACAGAGAATTACATGAAGACAATGGATGCATACAGGGCCACTTAAAGGAGTGCTCAGGCCAAGGAGCAGCTAGCAACTCCTCAAAGGCAGCAATCTAGGGGCAGGCCTCTTCTCCCTTTTCACAGAGGGGGTTCTTCAGAGGGAGAGGCAGAAGGGGGATGAGCAGGGCTGCAGCCACTCCTCAGCCTAAGGCCCCTGCCAAGCAGACACCCTGATGGGTCTGCTCGGGTACATTCTCCTATCCCTGTAGGAGGCAGGCTGGCTTACTATGTCCAGGACTGGATGTCTATTACATTAGACAAGTGGGTCCTGGAAGTAGTAAGCTAGGGACTGGTTCTCAGCTTCAAAAAATTTCCAAAGATGAGAACCAGATCTTTTCCACCTGCAGGTCTCTCCGAGACCCTTGCCCTGGAGGCAGAGGTTTCATCTCTTCTGGCTTTAAGAGCCATAGAGAGAGTTCCTACCCTACACTGGGGCAAAGGTCTATACTCCAGATACTTCCTTACCCCAAAACAGACAAGGGAGTGGCGACCCATCCTAGATCTAAGATACCTGAACAAACATCTTTTAAAACCAAAGTTCAAGATGGTGACTCTGGGAATAATTCTTCCCTCTCTAAGGCCAGGGGACTGGCTAGTCTCCCTGGACCTCAGAGATGCCTACTTTCATATTCCAGTTCAAGTTGCCCTCAGGCCATTATCCGTTCAAAGCAATGCCCTTTGGCCTAACATCAGCTCCAAGGGTCTTCACAAAGTGCCTGGCAGTAGTAGTTGCCTTTCTAAGAAGGCAAAAGATTTCCATTTTCCATACCTGGACGATTGGCTCGTAGTGGGTCAGTCGTCAGACCTGCAAGTGACTCAGCAAGTGCTCACTTCTCTAGGTTTTCTTCTCAACCTCCCCAAATCAGTTTTTAAACCAGTTAAGCGCCTTACCTTTATAGGGGCAGAGCTGGATACTGTCAAAGCAAGAGCTTTTCTTCTCCTGGAAAGGGCAAGAGTTCTTATAGAACTGGCTTCGTCCTTCAGCCTTCAGGTGTCCCGACCAACAATGCACGTCCTTCAGCTTTTGTGCCACGTGGCAGCTTATACAGCAGTGGTCCAAGGGGCAAGAGTTTAGATGAGGGACATTCAATTCCATCTGAGGGCCTTTTGGTCCCAAAGGAAGGACCCTCTTACCAATCTGATTCCAGTGACTCGGACACTGATCCAAGCTCTGCGGTGGCGGCAGGATCAGGACAGTTTAAGGCAAGGGGTCCCTTTTGTCACTCAGTCTCATTCGGTGGTCCTTACCATGGATGCTTTTCTTTTGGGGGTGGGGAGCTCATCTGGGGGGATCTCACAGCCATAGGACTGTGGTCCCCTGAGGATTCCCTCTTTCATATCAATCTCCTGGAACTCGGGGCAGTTTTTCTGGCCCTGCAAGCCTTCTCTCAGTTGGTGCAGAACAAGGTGGTTCAGGTCAGAACAGACAACACCACCACCATGTGGTACATCAACAAGCAGGGAGGCACTCGGTCTACGGCCTTGTGCACGGAAGCCATGAAATTGTGGTCCCTGTCTTATTCTCTGCAGACTCTCTGATAGCAGTCCACCTTCCAGGAAAGGATAGTGTGCTGGCAGATGAACTGAGCAGGATCTCCCAGGGCCATCACGAATGGTCCCTGGACCCTCTGGTTTTAAAAGTGAATTTTTCAAGGTGGGGCACTCCAGAGATAGATCTCTTTGCACCCCAGACAATCACCAACTTCCTCTCTTTTGTTGCAGACTCCCCAGTCTTGGGTTCAGTCCCTCTAGATGCTCTGTTTTTTGAACTAGGAAGGGACATTTCTGTATGCCTTCTCTCCTTTTCCTCTACAGTTCAAAGTCCTAGTCAAGATAAGGTCACAACCTTGCAAAGTGATTCAAACAACATGAAGTCTTGCTATATTATGACAGTAGCAGTTTGTCCCTCCACTAGAACTGCTCCAGAGGTGAAATGGTTAATACCATTCTAAAATAGAACTTTGAGCACGAGCTCTAAGAAGCAGCTGTATCTGTGTAATTTCAAACCTGAACTGTCAGATTCTTTACTCCCGCCTCAAGTGAACAGTCGCTCGGAGATTTCTCCTACTGCTCGGTTCATTTCTCGTTTAAAGAGTGTTTTCTGGTTCGATTCAACCGAATAGTTTATATTTAACCACAAAACCGTTCGGTTCAAGCTCTGTTCTGGTAATCGTAAGTAAATTAAGAGTTTTGTCTGTGTGGAACTTGTAAGTTTATCGGTTCAGTTTTTGAACCGATCAGCTGGATTTAAAACTTATTAATTTAAAGTTTAACATTTTAGAGTGCGGTTCCAGTTCTTATCGGTTCTAAAAGCGGATTTTATTCGTTTTTCCAATACCCGTGACACGGTTGGGGAACCGATAAGGGTGTCTTGCCTGGCACTGCCGTTTAAAGGCAAGTTTTCTGGTTAGGCTGGCATTATGTCTGAGAAACCCAAAGAAAACCGGGCCCACTGGGTTTCAACACTGTGATGTCTGTGGGAAGTCTTTGCAGGCTGACCACACACCGCGGTGTCTCTATTGTCTGGGGTTTGACCACCTCCAGTCAGACTGCCAGATATGAGAATTTCCTGCAGCCACCCTGGAAAGAGATTGGGCAGGCTCAGGGCAGGGGAGGCCAAAAGTCCGCTGACCCGGATGGCCAGCCTGGTTCGGTGCCAACCGAACCGGAGGGAGTGCCCTCTGACCAGGGCGAGACTTCCTCGGGCAAAAGAAAAGCTGGTTCTGAGGAACCAATTCCAGTAAAGAAAACAAGAAAGTCAGCAGGTTTGGAGTCCAAAACCCTTCTCCAACTGCTGCAGAGATAGCAAAAGCATACAAATTGTCCAGTCACTGTCTCAGGTTCCGTCCGAACCGCCACTATCTGGCAAGAGGTCGGTTCGTCGGGTTCCAGTGGTTCAGGAATATGATGTTGAGAATTTTATGAACCAGAGGAGGGGGGGATGATTATGAACAGTATGAATGTGGCTGGAAGGTCTGGGTGTGCCCATTGAACGGACATTTCCTCAGACAGACCTCTAGAATCTCCCCATGCTATCTGAGTCACCATCTCATTTGTTTTACAAAAGTTGTTGAAACCCTCCAGCTTCCTTGGAAGAAGCTGTGGATGAGCAAGAGGAGCCTGATTTTGTAGAATGATGGATATTCCAGAGTCTCAGAGAGATTGTCTATTCCTTTGCATAAGTCTTTAGAAGCAAACAATAAAAATTTTTAAAGCTCCTAATTCTGTGCCTCCTGTAGATAAAAAGATGGACAGAAGGTACACATTTGTCAGGTCCTGATACAGAATTCCTTTCTCAGCAATGCAGTCATGTTAGTAGTTCAGCCTGCATGTGATAAAGCTAATATCCCCTGGCTTCACATCCTCCTGACAAGGATTCCAGGAAGATTGATGCCATGGCGAAAAAAACAGTATATAGCAGGCTTCTGGGACTCAGGCAAGCAAATTATATGGCTTATGTAGCTAGGTATCAGAAATCTAGATGGGATACTGTTATGGAATTAGCAACAGAAGCCTTGAGCCAGCTGGCTAGCTAACTAGAACAGGTGGCTGCTGATGGCATTGAGGCTTCTAGGGTACAGTTTCATGCTGCTGTGGATGTTAATGATGTTTCCTCTAGGGGTCATGGCCACATCTGTAGCTTCGTAGGCTGGCCTGGCTCAGGTGTACTTAGTCTGTCACAGGATACCCAGACTAAGGCTATGGATTTTCCTGTGGTGGGAAATTCTCTGGGGAGCAGACAGAGAATTACATGAAAAGATGGATGAATATAGGGACTACTTTCAAAGGTGCTCAAGCTGAGGAGTGGCAAGCCACTCCTCAGAGGCATACCTCAGGGGTGGGGTAGGCCTTTTCACAGGCCTTTTACCAGACTCAGGCCTCCTCTGCCTATGTGCTGAGGGGCTTCTTCAGAGGCAGAGGCAGGCAGGGGTGGGCAGGCCTGCTCCCACCCCTCAGCCTAAAGCTCCTGCTAAGCAGGCACCCTGATGGGTGCCCAGGGCCGATTCTCCTTTACCGGTAGGGGTAGGCTGACTTACTTCAGTCAGAACTGGGCTTCTTTACTTCAGACAAGTGGGTTCTGGAAGTAGGTATGGGTCTGGTTCTCAGCTTCAAAAGTTTCCCCAAGTTGAGAACCAGACTTTTCTACCTGTAAGTGCTTCAGAGACCCTTGCTCTTGAAGCAGAGGTCTTCAACCTGTTGGCTCTCAGAGCAGTGGAAAGGGTTCCTCCGCAATTCAGGGTGGGGGTCTGTATTCCAGATACTTCCTTACCCCAAAAAGACAGGAGAATGGCGCCCTTATTAGAATCTCAGATATCTGAACAAGCATCTTTTGAAACCAAAGTTCAAAATGGTAATCTGGCAATGATTTTACCTTCCCTAAGGCCAGGGACTGGTTAGCCTCCTGGACCTCAAGGATGCTATTTCACGTCCTAATCAGAAGCTCCCATCGAAAGTACTCAGATTGAACTACCCTCAGGTCATTACCAGTTCAGAGCAATGCCCTTCGGCCTTACCTCTGCCCAAAGGGTGTTCTCAAAGTGTCTAGCAGTGGCAGTGTCTCACTTAAGGAGGCAAAGGATTGCTGTTTTTCCCTATCTAGACGATTGGCTCATTGTAGGCCAGTCCCCAGAACAGGTAAAATCTCACCTGCAAGTTACCCAGCAGCTTCTCACCTCCCTGGGCTTTCTCACATCTACCAAAGTCGGTTCTGGAATCAGTCCAGGTCATCACCTTATAGGGGCAGAGTTGGACACAAAGCTAGCTAGAGCTTTTTTCCCTTAGAAAGGGTGACAAATTTAGTGACTCTGGCCTCCTCCTTCACCCTGCAGGTCTCTCGACCAGCAAGACACTTTCTGCAGCTCCTGGGACACATGGCTGCATCCACAGCTGTTGTGCAGGGAGCAAGATTTCAGATGAGAGACATTCAGTTTCACTTGAGAACCTATTGGTCTCAGAGAAGAGACCAGACCCCCTTTCCAAGTTGGTCCCAGTGACTAACCTTGATCCAGGCCTCCAGTGGTGGCAGGATCAGAGCACTTAAGATTGGGGTCCCTTCATTCCTCTGCTCACACTTTGACTCTTCACTACAGATGCTTCCTTCTGGGTTGGGAGCCCACATGCACCTTTCCACTCAGGGAGTGTGGTCCCCCGGAATCTCTGCTCCACATCAATTTGCTGGAACTCAGAGCTGTCTTTTAGCTCTTCAAGCATTTTCTGCATCTGTCCAACAAGGTGATACAAGTCAGAACAGACAACACCACAACAATGTGGTACATCAACAAACGGGGCACTGGTCTTGGCCTTGTGCACCGAGGCAATGAAGTTGTGGTCTCTGGCCTATTCCTGAACACTTCCCTCATAAGTTCATCTTCCAGGGAAGGACAATGTCCTAGCGGATGCTCTCAGTAGGATTTCCCAGGGCCATCACGAATGGTCCCTGGATCCTCCAGGTGTTGGGATAGTCTTGCCAGATGGGGCCCCTCAGATAGATCTTTTGCAGCCCCAGACAATCACAGACTTCTCTGTTCTGTTGCAGGCCTCCAGTGTTGGGCTCAGTCCCTGGATGCCCTTCTCCTGGATTGGGAGGGGAAGTTTCTTTATGCTTTCCCTCCCTTCCCTCTCCTATTCAAAGTATTAGTCAAAATCAGATCTCAGCCTTGCAGGGTGATTCTGATTGCCACGGATTGGGCCAGGCAGCCCTGGTACCCACTCCTTCTGTCACTGACAATCCATCTTCCCCTTTGCCTCCCCAGGATTCACAACCTGTTAACTTGTGCCCAGGGAAGGGTTTGGTATCCGGACCTCAAATCCCGGCTCTTGAGGAGTTAGAGTTTGCTGATTTACACCTCTCTCAAGGTGTTTTTGAAATCCTAAAGGCTTCCAGAAAGCCTTCTACTAGGGCTACTTATAGTTCTAAATGGAAAAGGTTTTCCATTTGGTGTGCTGGGAAAAATATTTCCCCAGAATCTGCTGATTTGCCCATTGTATTAGATTACATGGTCCATCTTAATTCCTTTGGTCTCAGACCAGCTACCCTGAGAGTCCATTTGGCAGCTGTATCTGCTTTTGTGTCAGCAGGAAAGTCATCCCCTCTTTCCACTCACCCTGTGTTTTCCAAGTTTTTAAGGGATTACTCCATACTAATCCACCCTTTGGGAACCGCCCCTGCCTGGGACCTTAATGTTTGTATTGCCCAGTTAATGCAACCTCCTTTTGAACCTCTGTGTTTCTGCAGAGCTTAAGTATCTAACACTGGAAAACTGTTTTTCTGGTGGCTATCACTTCTGCTAGGCGACTTAAGTGAGTTGCAAGCCTTGTCAGTGGAAACTGACTTTATTTCTTTCCACAGGGATAAGGTAGTCCTTAGGACTAATAGGAAGTTTTACCTAAGGTGGTTTCAGATTTCCATCTTAACCAATCTATCTCCCTTCCAGTATTTTTCACTGATCACTCCTCTTCTGGTGAGAGGAGGTTGCACAGCCTGGATGTTAAGAGAGCTCTTAGTTACTATATAGAGCGTACCAAAGGTCACAGGTTCGAATCCCTCCAACTTTTCCTTACCTATGGTGAAGTTGGGAAAGGCAAACCTGCCACTAAGAGATCAATTGCCAGGTGGATTGTCTCTTGTATCCAATTTTGTTATCAGAAACTGGGCAGAGATCCCCCTCGGCTGAGGGCTCATTCTACCAGGGTACAGCTGCGTCTCTAGCTGCTGCAGAGACATCCCTATATTAGAGATATGCCAGGCTGCTACTTGGAAAGCGAGTACACACTTTTTCAAGCATTACTCTCTGGATGTCCAGGCCAGGAGAGATGCTCGGTTTGGCACAGCTGTTCTTCAGAGCCTATTCCCTAAGTAGGTTCTGCCCCTCCTCCATGGAGGTACTGCTTGTGTAGTCTGCTACTGTCATAATATAGCAAGACTTCATGTTGTTTGAAGAAAAAATTACTCACCTTAGTAATGTTGTTTCTTCTAATGGAGTCTTGCTATATTATGACCTCCCCCAAGCCTGCCCCTCTCAGAACTTCTACTTGGTGGGGTGCGGCACAGATGTGGGCACTATTTTATGCCCTTTTAGCGTTTCTCCCTTTTTGGGAGTTTGGGGTGTGTGTGTTTATTATACTGTTGTTTTATTCTCATGTTGTTAGAATTGTGTTAGTAGTTCTGGTCCCTGACTTGAGTCTTGGGTGTTGGGACCAGCAATGGTTGTTAATATTTAGGTAGCCATTTGGCTAGTGTAGGTTACAGCTTCCACACAGACCTTAGTGAGTTTTGCTCGTAAAGATCTGACAGTTCAGGTTTGAAATTACACAGATAGAGTTGCTTCTTGGAGCTCGTGCTCAAAGTTCTATTTTGGAATGGTATTAACCATTTCACCTCCGGAGCAGTTCTAGTGGTGGGACAAACTGCTACTGTCATAATATAGCAAGACTCCATTAGAAAAAACAACATTACTGAGGTGAGTAATTTTTTCTTCTGATTGCTCCAGACTGGGCCAGACAGCCTTGGTACCCCCTGATGCTGTCTCTAACAGTCCATCTTCCCCTATCTCTTCCCAGGAATTACAACCTGTTAACCTTCTCTCGGGGGAGGATTTGGTACCCCAGTCTTCGGTCTCTCAATCTCAAGGCATGGCTCTTGAAGAGTTGGAGTATGCAAATTTGCTTCTGTCTCAGGGGGTTCTGGATATTCTCAAAGCTTCTCGGAAGCCTTCCATGAGAAAGGCTTACAACTCCAAATGGAAAAGATTCAGCATTTGGTGCTCCAAGAAGCGTATTCCTCCAGACACTGTTGAATTGTCTGCAGTTCTGGATTATATGGTCCATCTTCATGGTCTAGGCCTCAGACCAGCTACTCTCAAGGTACACTTGTCAGCTGTGTCTGTTTTTTTGTGGATGGGAAAGTCTTCCTCACTATCATCTCATCCTGTGTTCTGTAAATTTTTCAAAGGATTGCTTCATACCAATCCTCCCTTTAGAGATCCTGCCCCTGCCTGGGACTTAAATATTTGCATTGCCCAACTTATGCAACCTTCTTTTGAGCCTATGTCCTCAGCAGAGCTTAAGTACTTGACTTGGAAAACTGTGTTTTTGGTAGCCATTACCTCTGCCAGATGTATCAGTGAACTGAAAGCCCTGTCAGTGGAACCTGATTTTCTCTTTCCACAGAGAGAAAGTGGTCCTTAGAACCAGTAGGAGGTTCTTGCCTAAAGTGGTTTCAGACTTCCACGTGAATCAGTCCATGTCTCTCCCTGTCTTCTTCACTGATCATTCTTCCTCAGGAGAGAGGAGGCTACACAGTTTGGATGTTAAAAGAGCCCTTGGCTACTACATAGAGCGTACCAAGGGACACAGGTTTGATTCCCTCCAGTTATTCCTCACTTATAGGGAAGTGGAAAAGGGCAAACCTGCCACTAAGAGAACAGTTGCCAGGTGGATTGTGTCTTGTATACAATTCTACTATGAGAAACTAGGAAAGACTCCACCCTCGGGCCTGAGGGCTCACTCTACAAGGGGTACAGCTGCTTCCCTGGCTGCTGCCAGGGATATCCCTCTGTTAGAAATTTGTCAAGCAGTCACCTGGAAAACAATCCATACCTTTACCAAGCATTACTCTCTGGATATCCAGGCTAGGAGTGATGCTCTGTTTGGCACAGTAGTTCTTTAGAGCCTATTCCCAAAGTAGGTTCTGTCCCTCCTCAATGGAGGTACTGCTTGGTAGTCTGCAGTATGTCAGAATACAGCAAGACTTCATGTTGTTTCAAGAAAAAAATTACTCACCTTAGTAATTCTGTTTCAAACAACATGAAGTCTTACTGTATTATGACATATGCAGTTTGACCCAGCCTTCGAACTGCTCCGGAGGTGAGAGTTAACTTTCCATGCCAGGCATGGAATCTTGAGCACGAGCTCGGTTGAGAAACTCTGTCTGTTGTTCCTCAAACTGAAACTGTTAGATTCTTTACTCCGCCTCACTGAACAGTCGCTCCGGAGATTTCTCCTGCTGCTCGGTTCATTTTGTCGGTTAGAAAGTGTAATTTCTCGGTTTTTAAACTGCATTTTGTCTTATTTTAACCGCAACTGGTCGGTTCAAGCTCTGTCTGTGGTATCGTAAGTAATAGATAGGTTTTACATTTTTTCTGTGTGGAACTTGCAAACGATATTATCGGTTCAGGTTTGAACCAATCAGGTTGTTGTTAAACTTTATTAAATTGCATTTAGAGTGCGGTTCGTTCTTATCGGTTCTAAAAAACTGATTTCATTACTGGTTTCCTGACCGTGACACGTGTTGGGAACCGATAAAGTGTCTTACTTGGTGGATTGCCGTGAACGGGCAAGTTTTGGTTAGCTGGCACTATGTCTGAGAAACCCAAAGAAAAACCGGCCCACTGGGTTTCAGCACTGTAGTGTCTGTGGGAAGCCTTTGCCAAGGCTGACCCACACCACATGTGTTTATTGTCTGGGTTTGACCACCTCAATGCAGACTGCCAGATTTGCAAGAATTTCCTGCAGCTATCCTGGATAAGAGAGTTGGTAGGCTCAGGGACGAGAGGCCAAAAGTCCGCTGACCAGGATGGCCAGCCGTTCGGTGTCCTCTGACCAGGGCGAGACTTCCTCGGGCAAACGGAGGGCTGACTCGGAGGAGTCAGTCCCAGCAAAAAGGAGTAGAAAATCAGCAGGTGTGGAGCCAAAATTTCCTTCTCCAAACGCTGCAGAGATAGGCAAAACGATCAAAATTGTCCAGTCGCTTTCCCCAGTTCTGACCGAACCGGCACCATCAGGTAAGCAGTCGGTGCCACCGGTTCAAGAATATGATGTAGAGGAATTTTATGAACCGGAGGAGGGGGAGGAGGATTATGAAGAGTGAATGTGATTTTGTAAGTCTGGATGTGCCCATTGAACCGGACATCTCCCCAGACAGACCTTCAGGAGTGCCTCCCCCTAGGCTTTCTGAGTCCCTTTCTCATTTTATGTTTTATAAGAAAGGGGCTGAAACCCTCCAGCTCCCTTTGGAAGAAGCTGTGGATGAACAGAGGAGCCTGACTAGTAGAAATGATGGATATCCCAGAGTCTAGGAGATTGTCTAGTCTCTTACATAAATCTTTTAGCAAACAGACAATAAAATTTTAAAAGTTCTCACACTACCTCCTGTGGATAAAAAAATGGACAAGAGGTACACATTGTCAGGCCCTGATACTGAGTTCCTTTACAACAATGCAGCCATGTTGAGGTAGTGCAGGCTGCAGCCTGTGATAAGGCAAATATTCCTTGGCTTACACCCCGACAAGGACTCAGGAGGATTGATGCCATAGCAAAGAAACAGTACATGGCAGCATCCTTGGGACTCAGACAGGCAAATTATATGGCCTAAGTTGCAAGATACCAGAAATCCAGATGAGATACTGTTATGGTTCTAGCGTAACAGGTCCCTGGCCAGCTTGCCAAGGAGCTGGAGCAGGTGGCTGCTGATGGTATTGAGGCATCCAAGGTGCAATTCCATGCTGCAGTGGACTCTAATGATGTATCTTCAAGAGTCATGGCTACATCTGTGGCTTTTCGCAGAATAACTTGGCTCAGGTGTACTAGCCTGTCACAGGATACCCAGGCTAAGGCCATGGATTTTCCTGTTGTGGGTAACTCTCTGTTTGGGGAGCAGACGAGGCAGCTTTCCAGGGGCAGGGGCAGGCCTTTTCACAGACCTTTTTACCAAGCCCTGGCCTCCTCTTCAGCCTATGCCCAGAGGGGGTTCTTCAGAGGGAGAGGCAGACGGGGTATGAGCAGGTCTGCTCCCACTGCTCAGCCTAAAGCCCCTGCCAAACAGGCACCATGATGGGAGGGCCAGGGCCGATTCTCCATTACCTGTAGGGGGCGGCTTGCTTGCCCCAGGACACGGAGTCTGTAACATCAGATAAGTGGGTCCTGGAAGTAGTAACCAGGACTGGTTCTCAGTTTCAAAAATTTCCAAAGATGAGAACCAGATCCTTTCCACCTGCAAATCCATCAGAGGCTTCACTCTGGAAACAGAAGTCTCAACCCTCTTGGCTCTCAGAGCTGTAGAAAGGGTTCCTCCCTTCACCTAGGGCAAAGGACTGTACTCCAGGTACTTTCTTACCCCAAAAAGACAGGAGAATGGCGCCCATCCTGGATCTCAGATACCTAAACAAGCACCTTTTAAAACCAAAATTCAAAATGGTGACTCTGGGAATTAATTTCCTCCTAAGGCCAGGGACTGGCAGTCCCTGGACCTCAAGGATGCCTACTTCCATGTTCTCATCAGAAGCTCCCACCGAAGTACCTCAGATTGAACTGCCCTCAGGCCATTACCAGTTCAAGAGCAATGCCCTTCGGTCTCACCTCTGCCCCAAGGGTATTCACAAAATGCCTGGCAGTAGCAGTTGCTCATTTAAGAAGGCAAAGATTGCCATCTTTCTCTACCTCTACGACTGGCTCATAGTGGGCCAGTCTCCAGACCAAGTCAAATTACACCTTCAGGTTACCCAGCAGCTGCTTACATCTTTAGGTTTCCTTCTCAATCTCCCAAAGTCAATTCTAGAGCCTGTTCAGCTACTCACCTTCATAGGCGCAGAACTGGATACAAAGCAGGCCAGAGCTTTCCTCCCTCTAGAAAGAGCAATGACCCTGGTGGCTCTGGCCACCTCCTTCACCCTGCAGGTCTCTCGACCAGCAAGGCATTTTCTGCAGCTCCTAGGGCACATGGCTGCCTCCACAGCAGTAGTGCAGGGAGCAAGATTTCAGATGAGGGACATTCAGTTCCATTTGAGAGCTTTCTGGTCTCAAAGGAGAGATCCTCTAACCAAATTGATCCCAGTAACTCGAACCCTGATCCAGGCCCGACAATGGTGGCAGGATCAGTGCAATCTGAGACAAGGGGTTCCTTTCATTCCTCAATCTCACTCCTTGACCCTTACTACAGATGCTTACCTTATGGGGTGGGGAGCTCACATGGGCAACCTCACCACCCAGGGATTGTGGTCCCCTCAGGAATCTCTGCTCCACATCAGTCTGTTGGAACTCAGAGCAGTTTTTCTAGCACTTTAGGTTTTTTCTGCATCTGTTCAGAACAAAGTAGTACAGGTCAGAACAGACAACACCACTACAAAGTGGTACATCAACAAGCAAGGGGGCACTCAGTCTTCGGCCTTGTGCACCGAGGCAATGAAGTTGTGGTCTCTGGCTTATTCCCTGAACACCTCCCTCATGGCAGTTCACCTCCCGCAAGGACAATGTCCTGGTAGATGTCTCAGCAGGATTTCCCAGGGCCATCACTTATGGTCTCTGGACCCCTAGTACTGGAGGTAGGATGCCAGGTGGGGCACCCCTCAGATAGATCTTTTGCTGCCCCAGACAATCACCAACTTCCGCTGTTTTGCTGCAGGCCCTCAGTGTTGGGCTCAGTCCCTCTGGATGCCTTCCTTCTCAACTGGGAAGAAGTTGCTCTGCCTCCCGCTCAAGGTGCTAGTCAAAATCAGATCTCAACCTTGCAAGATGATTCTGATTGCTCCAGATTGGGCCAGACAGCCCTGGTATCCACTCCTTCTGTCCTTCCCAGCCCACCTTCCCCTGTGTCTTCCCAGGAATCACAATCTGTTAACCTACGCCCAGGGAGAGTTTGCACCAATCTCAAATCCTCAATCTCAAGGCCTGGCTCTTGAGGAGTTAGAGTTTGTTGACCTACACCTTTCAAGGTGCATTTCGATATCTTGAAAGCTTTTAGGAAGCCTTCCACCAGGGCTACTTATAATTCTAAATGGAAAAGGTTTTCCATATGGTGTTCTGAGCAAACATATTTCCCAGAATCTGCTGATTTGCCCACAGTCCTGGATTATATGGTCCACTTAAATACTTTGGGGCTGAGGCCAGCTACCCTGAAAGTGCACTTGGCAGCTGTCTCTGCTTTATATCAGCAGGAAAGCCCTCTTCTCTTTCTGCTCACCCTGTATTCTCCCAAGGTTTTCAAGGGATTGCTTTACACCAACCCTCCATTCAGGGACCCTGCTCCTGCCTGGGATCTTAATGTTTGCATTGCTCAGCTTATGCAACCCCCCTTTGAGCCTTTGTCTTGAGCAGAGCTTAAGTACTTGACTTGGAAAACTGTGTTTCTGGTAGCCATCACTTCCGCCAGACGCATAAGTGAATTACAAACTTTGTCAGTGGAGTCTGATTTTATCTCCTTTCACAGAGATAAGGTGGTCCTCAGGACTAGCAGGAAGTTCTTGCCTAAGGTGGTTTCAGATTTCCACCTTAATCAATCTATATCTCTTCCAGTGTACTTCACTGACCATTCCTCCTCTGGCGAGAGGAGGCTGCACTGCTTAGATGTGAAGAGAACCCTTAGTTACTACATAGAGCGTAACAAGGGTCACAGGTTTGACTCCCTTCAACTATTCCTCACTTATGGTGAGGTTGGTAAAGGGAAACCTGCCACTAAAAGATCCATTGCCAGGTGGATTGTCTCTTGTATCCACCCTATTATCAAAACTGGGTAAGGTTCCCCTTCAGGCCTGGAGGGCTCACTCTACTAGAGGTACAGCTGCGTCCTGGCTGCAGCCAGGACATCCCTATCATAGAGATATGTCAAGCAGCTACCTGGAAACAGTTCACACTTTCACCAAGCATTACTCCCTGGACATCCAGGCTAGAGTGATGTTCGGTTTGGCACAGCTGTGCTTCAGAACCTATTTCCTAAGTAGGTTCTGACCCTCCTCCATGGAGGTACTGCTGTGTAGTCTGCATATGTCATAATATAGCAAGACTTTGTTGTTTGAAGAAAAAATTACTCACCTTAGTAATGTTGTTTCTTCTAATTGAGTCTTGCTATATTATGACCTCCCCCCGCCTGCCCCTCTCAGAACCTCTGCTTTTGAGGTGTGGGTGGGCAGTGCAGTGTTGGCACTTAATAGATGCCCACCTTGTTTTTTCACCCCCTTTTTTGGGGGTGTTTGGGTGTTGTGTTTTTATTTTTTGGATCCCCTGACCCGAGTCTTTGTTTTGGGATCAAAAAATGTGTTAATATTCTAGTAGCCAGTTGGCTGGTGTAGGTTTACAGCTTCCACACAGAATCTTAGTGAGTTTTGCTCGTAAAGATCTGACAGTTTCAATTTGAAGAACAACAGACAGAGTTTCTGAACCGAGCTCGCGCTCAAGATTCCATGCCTGGCATGGAAAGTTAACTTTTCTCCTCCGGAGCAGTTCGAAGGCTGTGTCAAACTGGATATGTCATAATATAGCAAGACTCCATTAGAAGAAACAACATTACTAAGGTGAGTAATTTTTTCTTCTAGGGACATGGATATGTTGTTCATCCACACTTACTGGCAGGTTCCTTGCCGCTTTAAATCTTGCCGGAAAGTCTTCAAGCTGTCTTCTCTCCACCCACCCGGTGGTAAAACTCTGGCTCACCGCGGACGCCAGATCTTCCAGCTGAAGCTCAGGTTCCTCCTACGCCTCCGCGTATAAGACTGGTTCCTAACTCTTGAGCTTCCGAAATTAAACTTTAGGTTTTCTAGACTTTGTCAACTATTTCCCTCGCGGCTGCGATGGACAACGACTCGCGTTTCCCGGAGATGCCCATGTTGGCAGAAAGATTTCTCGGACGGATCCGCACCCACGCGATGCCTACTGCTGGACCTTGAGCACGACCTGCAGGCTTGCTACCTGTGCTCTTCTTTCGGCCTCGTCCTGGAAGACCGTGCTGCCCGTCTGCAACTTGGGTGACCAGCGTTACCCTCGGTAAAGTCGAAGAGGTTCGGTTGGTGTTTCATGGCGGCGGGCTCAGCGGATCAGCTAGAGCAGATGATCGCCCTCGAAGAGGAGGCAGCGTGGGCCGCATCTTCCTCGGCCGCGGCATTTATCCCACTCTCCCTGGGATCCTCATATTCTGCTTCCTTTAAGGAGCTTTGTCTGTCTCTCTCCACTAAGGGAGTGGGACCTTCATCTTCTGGACCTTCCTCTCTGTCCAAAAAGGACGACAAGGGTAAGTCCCTCCGTCGATGCTCTTGGGAGCGGGAGAGGTCCCCTTCCCCAAGTGGTCAACCATCGACTTCGGTCGATCCTTCGGCTTCGGCCACTGGCTTCACGGTGTCCCCGTCAGGTCAGTTGACTGAGACTCCCGTCGACGCAGTAGAGATGTTTCTCAACCCGTTAGAGGGGTTGTCGACCAGCGAAGCCGAAAATCCTCTCTCCCCGGTTCCCCCGGTGGTGGTTGAGGATCCCGTGGGCTTGCCAGTGCCTCCGGTTCCGGAGCGCTTGGGTGTTCCTTCCGAGCGAAGGGAGGCGGGTTTCCTGCCCTTCCTGCACCCTCCTGGAAAAGCCGAGTTCGCAGTCTCGTTCTCGGACTTCTTGGCGTTCAGCCGATCCGCCACCATAGGCTGTCTCCGGTCTCGGCACCGCGGCAAGCGGCGCCGCTGCTCGTCCTCTTCCTCGGACGAGGGGAGGCTTCAACGCAAATTGTGTCGACGATACGAGGACCTCATGTGGCAACAGCTTCTGCTGGCTAGGAACAAGCCGGCGACGCCGCGTTCCCAGGCCATTAAGTGGCTTTACCGGAGCGGCGAGCAGCTCGCTTTAGCGGGGCGCCTGTTTCAGGCCTATTGCTTGCACCGAAACCAGCTGCTCCACGATTATGATGGAACCTCCGCCTCCACAGCCGTTGTTTGGGGCTCCGACCAAGAACTCTTGGTCGGCTCAGGGTTTACCCCATAGGCTGTCGGTCACCCTTACTCCCGATCGCCCTCAGCAGGTAGAGGGTGGCTCAGGCTCTTTGCGGACTCTTCCGAGTCGTCCGATGACGATTCCTCCCTTTTCTCCAGGCGAGTGGACTTGGAGTCCTCTCGAGGCCAGTCGCTGGACGATAGCCCTTCGTCCTTTCTGGGCTTGCTTAGGCTCATCTCGGAGTCCAGTGGGATGCAGCTCGAGCCCGTATCCAAGCGGGCCAAGTATCCCCTCACGGAGATATTGGACCGAGGGGATTCCCCTACGGAGGCCTTTCCTGTGGCCGAGGCCATTGTGGGCCCGGCCTTGGAGCTCTGGCAGCGCCCTGCTTCCTGCCCTGCGCCTTAGACCGGGATGGCCAGGAAGTATGCGGTCCCTACCGGTTCCCTGTCTGGTTTCTCGGAACATCCCTCAGCCGAGAGGTTAGTTACCGACAGCGTTTTCGGTGTGCTGGAAATGCTAGGGACGTGGACAAACCTCCCGACAAGGAGTCCAAGAAATTGGACTATGCCGGGCGAAAAGTCTACGCTGTGTCCTCCCTTGGCCTTAGTCAGGCCAGCTCGGCCATGCTTATGGCACATTTCTCCCATGCCCTGTTGGGCTCCCTGGACGAGGTAGTCCTTCATCTCCCGGCTGACCTGCAGACTACAGTTAGGCAGGTGCGGGACCAGGGCAGGGCAGTGGCAAAGAAGCAACTTCAGACTGCTTTGGACATTGGAGACTCATGCGCCAGGTCAGTCGCGGCCGCAGTGGCTATGCGCCGTCGGGCATGGCTGAGGATATCCACCTTCTGGCGGATACACCACAGAATTGGCGGATGTCCCTCTTGGGGACCGGCGTCTTCAGCCCTGGAGTGGAAGGCCACCTCCAGAGGATCGAAAAGTCCAATGCCACTTTGGACTCGGTCTCATCCGCTCAGAGGGACAAGGGCCGCAGACCGCAACCCAAGCCCTTTCGTCCGTCTGCGCCCCCGGCACGTCCGGCCCAGCAACATCAGGGCCAGCAGGCTCGCGCTTGGCGTCCCAAACCCAAGCCTGCAGCTTCCTCCTCCAGGAAGCAGGGAGGTAAAGGCCCAGGAGGTCCCTCGGCCGGTCCTTCCTCCAAGCCTGCACAGTGACGGGTTGAGGGGTGTCGCCCCCAACCTCGTCACCTCACCCCAGGTTCCCCCTGTGGGGGGACGGCTCCGGTACTTCCTTTCCGGCTGGTCTGCTATTACCACAGACTGGTGGGTGTTGGAAGTGGTAGGAAAGGGCCTGCCTCTGGAGTTCGAGCAGGCCCCGCCCTTCAGAGCCGTTGCCCCCAGGGGGGCCTCGGGGTTCGCAGCCTCGCTGTCGGCTCGCCGAGCCGACATTGCTCTGCTCCTCGAGAAAGAGATGATTAGAGAGGTGGCGGACCCTCCCTCAGACCCGGGGTTTGTGTCCAGGTACTTCCTGGTCCTAAAACGGACGGGGGGCTGGCGCCCCATTCTCGACCTACACGACCTAAACAAGTTCCTAAAGTCTCGAACCTTCAGGATGGTCACTCTGGCTCAGATAATACCATCCTTGGAGCGGCGTGTGGTTCTGCTCTCTTGGACCTGCAGACTGGCGTTTTTCACGTCCCTATCTGTCCGTCTCACCAAAAGGTTCCTTCGCTTTCGGCGGAAGGACTCTTTCGAGTTCGAGCCATGCCCTTGACCTGTCTCCTGCACCCAGGGTCTTCACCAAGTGCATGGCAGTGGTGACAGCATTCCTGTTGGCCGAGAGAGTCCGGGTGTACCCTTACCTGTGATTGGCTGATAGCAGCCCCCTCCAGACAGGGGGTAGAGCGATCAAGAGATCTGGCCCTCCAGGTTTGCTCTCAAATCGGCCTCCTCATCAACGAGGCCAAGTCGGAACTCGAACCGAAGCAGGTGATTCTCTTCATCGGGGCAGAGCTCGAGACTCTTCGAGCCAGAGCACGGCTCCCGGCGGACAGGGCCGAGGTTCTTTCCTCCTTTGCCCGATCATTTCTGGTTGGGCAATTGCGCCCTGCCCGGGACTTCCTGCGCCTCCTGGGTCTCATGGCGGCCTGCACCAGCGTGGTCCGTTGGGCCCGCTGGAACATGCGCCCCCTTCAGTGGGGGCTGCCAGCCAGTGGTCTCAACGCTGCGATCCTTTGGACCAGCTAGTGACGGTGACCCATGGGATGTGGAACGCTCTCCAGTGGTGGATTGTTCCAGTTCATCTGCAGGAGGGCATCCTGTTTGTCCGCCTCGAGCCGACGGTCTCTCTATCGACCGACGCCTCTCTGATGGGTTGGGGTGCCCGTCTGGGGGAGCACAGAGCGCACGGCCTCTGGTCCCAGGAGTCCCGATGCCATATCAACCTGCTGGAGCTCCGAGCGGTCCGCCTAGCTCTCACTGCCTTCGCTCCGTTTTTACGGGGTCAAGTGGTTCGGTCAGGCGGACAATACCACGACCATGTACTACCTAAACCTCCAGGGTAGGTGCTCCATGCCCTTGTGCAAGAAGCTCTCCGCATTTGGTCACTTGTCGCAGCCTGGAGGCGGATCTCTTAGCCATTCATGTGGCAGGGCCTCCAACACCCTGGCCGATGCCCTAAGCCGGATAGGGCTGTATCCCACGAGTGGTCTCTCCTGCCGGAGGTAGTACAAGATCTGTTCTCCCAATGGGGCACACCTCAGGTGGATCTGTTTGCCTCCAGGGAGAACGCAAAGCTGAGGCTGTTCCATGCCTGCCCCCCTCAGCAGGGCTCGCTGCAGGGGATGCCTTCTCGAGGCCATGGACCCTGGGCCTCTTCTACGCCTTTCCCCCATTTCCCTTTATCCACAAGGTGCTCCTCAAGGTGAGGAGGGACAAGGCGCAGGTGATTCTGGTAGCCCCAGACTGGCCCCGCCAATGCTGGTATCCAGATCTCCTCGGCCTCAGCTACAGGCTCCCGAGCCAGCTTCCAGCTCGCCCGGACCTGCTTTCAGTCAATCAGGGGAAGGTGTTCCATCCGGACCTTCAATCCCTGCACCTGACGGCCTGGTTCCTGAGCGGCTAGAGTTCCAGGCCTTGGGTCTTTTCCAACAAGGTCCTCAATGTAGTTGAGGCGTCCCATAAGGAGTCAACCAGGAAATGCTATGACTTCAAATGAAAAAGGTTTTCCATTTGATGTCAGGGCAAGGGCCTGGACCTTTCCTCCTGTTCTTTGGCAAGCATTTTGGACTATTTATGGTCCCTTTCTCAGCAAGGGCTCAGGTCGACGACCCTAAGGGTGCACCTGGCAGCCATCTCTGCTTACCGGGCGCGGGGCGGGAAGCAGTCAGTGGCGCAGGAGAAGGTGGTCTGGCGCTTTTTCAAAGGCCTTGATCACATTTCCCCTCCGGTGCGAGAACCTCCACCTCCGTTGGATCTACTGCTGGTATTGGCAAAGCTCATGGGCAAGCCATTCGAACCAATGCACAGGTGTGATCTCTCTCACCTGTCGTGGAAGACTGCCTTCTTGGTGGCTATTACGTCATCCAGAAGGATGGGAGAGCTCCAGGCGCTTTCCATCGAGTCTCCTTACCTGGTCTTCCACAGAGACAAGGTTGTCCTGCGCCCCCAACCGAAATTCCTTCCGAAGGTGGTGTAGGAGTTTCACCTTAACCAGGTGTTGACTCTGCCGGTGTTCTACCCCAATCATACCTCGGAGGCCGAATATAGGCTCCATACTTTGGACCCTAGAAGGGCGCTCGCTTACTATAAGGAGCGCACGGCTGATATTCGTGGAGAGGTTCGCCAGCTGTTTGTCACCTACGCTGAAGCCGCACCTGGCAGACCTGCAGCCAAGCGGACGATAGGCAGGTGGGTCACCTCCTGCATAGATCTCTGCTGTAAGTTGACGGGCATGGAGCCTCCCAGAGGGATAAGAGCTCATTCTACCTGCCATACTGCTGCATCGGTGGCTGCTTCCAGGGACGTCCCTATCCAGGAAATCTGCAGGGCTGCTACCTGGAAGTCAGCACACCTTCATCACCCATTACCACATCGACCTTGAGTCACGCAGGATGCTGGTTTGGGGCCTGTTCTCCAGTCTCTTTCCTAAGTAGGGGTGTCGTCTTGCCTCCTCCTCCCGGAGAACTGCTGGGAGTCTGCCAATAGTGTGGATGAACAACATATCCATGTCCCTAGAAATACAGGTTACTCACCTGTAACAGGAGTTCTAGGAATGGTATATGTTGTTCATCCACACGACCCACCCGACCTCCCCGGCTTCGACGCACAACCTGAGCTTCCAGCGAGCCAGATCTGGTGTCATGGGGCGGAGCCGAGAGTTTTACCACCCGGGTGGGTGGGAGGAGCCAGCTTGAAGACCTTCCGGCAAGATTTAAAGCGGCAAGGAACCTGCCAAAAAGTGTGGATGAACAACATATGCCATTCCTAGAACTCCTGTTACAGGTGAGTAACCTGTATTTCGGCTAATTGAGACTTACCCTCCTCTTTTTGTTTGGGTGTTTTTTGTTGTTATTATCCTTTATTGGGATGGGTTTTTGGTTTCCTGACTTGATTCTTTTTGGGAATCCAAAACTCCTTGCTGCCAGTTGGCTAGTAAGAAATTTTACAATTTCCACATAGGATAGTTAGTGAGTTTTTGCTCGTAAGAATCTGATGGTTGAGTCTCAAAGGGACACGGCCAGAGACCTCAACCGAGCTCGAGCTCAGAATTCTATGCACTGCATAGAAAGTTAACCCTTTGTTCTCCGGGGCAGTTTAAAGGCTGGAGCGAACTGCAATAGTCAGAATACAGCAAGACTCCATTAGAAGAAACATAATTACTAAGGTGAGTAATTTTGTTTTTGTCCCTCTCTCAGAAAGGGAGGTTTCTGAAGTCTTTCCCTTCCATTCCATTAATAAAGAGAGTATTATTGAAACTACAGATGGAGAGTGTGATTCTCATCCTCATTAAAGGTGTGTTGCCTCAATAAATCTGGTGTCTGCTGCTGTAGCATCAAGTAGCAGTGGAGCCTCCAGTACCCTTGCCTCTGTGCACAGACATGTTGTCACAGGACAAGGGGGCCCTGGTCCATCTGGACCTGAAGTCCCCTGCACTTGCATGCATGACTCCTGAAGACAGCCATTGCACGGTTGTGGGTGTCACCAAAAGTAGCTGATGTTCTTGTTGCGGACAGAAAGCCTTCCACCAGATATACATACTCTTTGAATTAGAAGCGTTCCACTTGTGGGCTACTTCCAAAAATATGGACCAATTCACGTATCCAGTTAGTGCGGTGTTGGAATACTTGCTGTCTCTGTCAGACTCCGGTATAAAGTATTCCTCACTGAAGATGCATCTGTCAGCTATATCAGCTTTCCATGCCCCTGTTGATGGGCATACAGTAGCTCAGTTAGAGGTGTCCTGTACCTTCTTGTGTGGTATTCTGCATTTGAAACCTCCCATTTGCAATCCGGTTGCCCTGTGGGACCTCAGTTATGTGCTCGAGAAACTTACTTTGACTCCTTTTGAGCTAGTCGCGAGTTGTGGCTTACCTTTCTTTCATGGAAAGCATTATTTTTAGTTGCAGTCACTTCGGCTCGAAGGATTTCAGAGCTGCGGGCTCTAATGTGTAAGTCCCCTTATTTGAATTTCCATAAAGACAGGGTGCCTTTATGTACTAATCCTGAGATCTTCTTTGAGGATATCTGTCATCAGGCCACACCTTTGGAACATACAACCATCCGGCAGTAGGAGCACATGGAAACTTTTGCAAGCTGTGCCCCAAGAGGCCAACCACATTGACTTTAGTCGTCAACGCATGTATAAGTGGGCTGCCCCATCTCCCCTCAGTTCTTTTCCAGCCATCGTTCTTACTTGTCAGACGCCATGTGAAAATGTCGTCGGTTACCACGCCACTTTTTTTTCTTGTCAACCACAGTGATAATTTAAGTGGTTAGTCATCAGCCTGTATGTCGGCGAAGGAGCCGTCAGTTATTTCATTACTGTGAGTGTGGTGATAAAATATACACTGGCGACTCCCACGTTGTCTGCATTTGTTACTTTGGCCCCAACCACGATATCAGCAACTGAAAAATCTGTGAGGTCTTTAACTCTGCGATGAAGCAATACTGCAAAAGGACCTGAAAAAAGTTTTACTAAAGAAACAAGTAGCCAACGTGGAGAAGCAGTGAACGGTACAGGCTGCTTAGACGCAGTCTCATGAGACATCATTGTCACCGGCCTCCTCGACCACTTCAAAGTTGTCCAAATCCAAGGATAAGTCTAGCCACACGCACAAGTGGAACAAGGAAAGATTGTCCCCGGTCTGCTCCAGGTTTCCTCATAGGCCTATTAACGGCATGGTTTCTGTGCCGCGGTCAGTCAGTCCCCTTGCCTTCAACCTCCCACAGTGGTCGGGGTTAGGTGTTAAGCTTGACGACCCCCCCCAATCGAACCCCATGTGTTGTCAGCAGTTTTTTCGTACCATCTACCCCTCCCCCTGCATTGTGCTCCTTTCTCAACTGGGCACCGCCACTGAAGCAGCTCTTATTACATTCTCTGAGATGATCCGCTGCCTTTTGCATGGCCTACCTAGTATTATCCCACTGTCGACGGGGATGTTGACAACTCTCCCCTCAGTGACGTCATGCCACCGCAACCTCCTTTACAACAGCCACCGTCATTGCCGGCCTGCTCCCTCTTGCCAGTCAACACTCTCGACGATGTCGATCAATATATAATCCACACCTTATTATGCCGGAGGAGGAGGAGGAGGACCTTGTGGAGCCAGCTTAAGCTGTCCTATGAACATGGTACCAGCATCACCATCTCGAACTGCCGTGAGGACTCTGTCTTTAACACTCCCTGATCACCTCGAGAAGACCCTTCCATTCTTTCCCTGATGCAGCAACTTCATGCTACTGTGGGTTTTGCCTTGGAGGACTGGACACCACCAGAAAGGATTTACTGGACTTCTTGGAGCTCCCTGACTCTCTAACTATAGTTGTGCCTTCTCTTTTATCAGCTTTGGAGGATGCTACTTAAGCTGCCTGGCACAGGCCCTATAACAACCCTGCAGGCCGTAGAAAGGCAAATAAAATTGTATCTTGCTCCATCAGGCAAACCCTTTTATGTTGCACAGCCTAAGGCTGACTGAGTAGTTATTACTGCAGCCCATGACAGGTCTAGGGCACCCAAACACCTTAGGTCCCTCCCTCTTGACAAGGAGCCTCAGAAGTTGGATGTCCTGGTCAAATGTACGTATGTCTCAGCATCCTTAGGCCTACAAATTGCAAACTGCCAGTTACATATAATGAAATATCAAAACTCGCTCTGGCATAAGGCCAAGACTACTGCCCAGGCATTGACTGATGTTGCAGAGAAGCAAGAATAATTTAAACTTGTCATGGCAGGTGTTGATGTGGGCAGACATCTCCTTCGAGCAGCTTATGATATCTCAGATGCTTCTGCCAGGGGAAGCTGCTTCAGAGATCTGCCTTAGAAGGTACTTGTGTCTCAGAGTGGTAGGTTTTTCTTGTCATGTCCAGCTGACAGTACTAAATGATCTTACTTCGAGAGGGTTCCATCAGTAGGTTATCACAAATAGGACTGGCACCACCTGGCCGCATGGCAGACTTCTCTAGCAGTACCTGATGGGGAACCGCCCACTCGACATCACGTGACGGACGTCAGCGTGACTGTATATAGTGGGCGGTCCCCACACCCGCCCTCCAGTTCTTTCCTGCTGTCGCCCCGTGTCAGTCGCTTTGCAGACTTCCATATAGCGATCGTCGTGAAAGTGTCTTACATCGGAGTTTCCTTCGCTAAAAAATTCTCAGATTTATATCCTTTTTCATTGATGCCTTCACGCAAGAAGTGCTTGTCGTGTGGCATGCAAATACCACACAAAGACTGTCACCTCAAGTGCATCCTCTGTTTAGGCCCAGACCATCCTGTTTCCTCCTGCCCTGAGTGCCAGACCTTCAGCCAGGCCACGAAGAAAAGGAGACAGCCGGCTTTAGAGGCCCATCTTTTAAAAGCCTGTCTGGCTTTTCTGGAAAAGATGATGGACCACTTAAGAGAGTCCTCTGCAAAAATCTTCTTCAAAGAAGCACGAGAAGAAATCCAGGGAGCAGGAGTGCTCCGTGGACGAAGCGTGGCCCTTGATGAGCAAGGCCCAGCCGCCGCTCAAAAAGGACGGTAAGTCTGTTAAGGCCTCAGCGGGTCAGCCGGTTTTCGGCTCCTCTGAAGAACGCACCACTTCTGACAATAAGTCTGCCCCTGCTCTTCTGGGGACTGTCTGACGGCCGGTAAGACGACTACCCAGGAGGTGGGTACTCATCCGGCACCAGTCGGTAAGCCATTTGGGGGCTCCTCCACTGCCTGCCTGACTCAGCATGCTAAGACAGCTGTCTCAGATGGTCACACGAGTACGATTCCCCCATCAGGGCCTGATGGCGGCTCACCCGACGTCCATCGGAACCAGAGGGAGAAAGCCCCTCTTCCTTCGCCTGTACCCTCCCCTTCTCCAGCGGGTACTTTGGTCGATGATGCCCTAACCCATCGACATTGTCGATAGCTCTAGGTCAGCTCATTGTCTCCCCCGAGGTCAAGGAGAAGGAGGCTCTACTCAGCCATTGAGCCTTACCGTGGAGGCCCCTCCCTCTGCCTTCAGGCGGGATTCCGGCACTTCCTCAGACGCCGGACGTCCCGAAGACGGTCCTGCAGCCTGGACCGGTCAACTGGCCTCAGCCATTGGCCCCGACTCCGGATCAGGTTTCGCTGCCTGGGCCCCTTCGTCCGGCCCAGACGCCAGATTGCCTTCCGGCGCCGGATCGGGTGGTGCCGGTCCTGACATTGGTTTCCCTGATGTGGGTTGTCCCGATGCCGGACGCCCAGCCAATATACACTACGGCGGGTCCGACATGGGTACCCCCAATGCCGGATCTGACAATGGGGATTACTCTAGACCCCGAACTATCCCACATTACCCGAGAGGGGTTTCCTGGGGGACCACTACCCGGTGGGTTCCACTCTGGAGTGGAGTCACTTTGGACAGTTCTGTCCTGGGTTTAATCCCTACTCTACTTTTCAGGGATTCCAAGGTTATTACCCTCCACTGGTTATTCCTCCTCCTCCTCAGCCTCTGCCTACTCCACCCCACTCCCCCCTTTCTCCAGTTGCTCCGGATTTCAAGGCTCTAACCCAGTCTGGGTGGCAGGGGGCACGGTCGGAGTTGGTTTTGGACCTGAAGACTAGGCTCCCACATCCACGGTCTCCCAGGTCCCCTTCCCCGAGCAGTTCCTCTATTGCCACGGTCCATGTCTTGGGGAAGACTCGTCGGGATGTTTCCTTCCCAATTCCAGTCGCCGTCCGGTTGAAGAGGCGGACAACGACGACAGCTCAGAGGGGGCTGACGACTCTTCAGAGGAGGTCACAGAGGAGCCTCAGGGCCCGAAAGGCAAGGTATCCCCAAAATCTCCACCAGAGAACCCTGCCTTTTCAGATCTTCTGAGGTCCATGAAGGATTATTTTGACTGGGAGTCTGAGGAACAGGACCTCATGAGACAGAGGCTCGTGAAACATCTCGACTTAGAGTCTCTGTGTCCGTCCCCATTCCTCCCTGGATGGCACATCACCAACACCTCACTATTACCATCTGGCAGATGTCTCATTCTCTCACGGGTGTCCCCAAATGGGCGGACAGACCCGTTCCTGAAGGCTGATCTCAAGGCTGACTCTGTGGTCATCTCTGCAGCTCATGATCGCGCCTCAACACCAAAGCACATGAGCACCTCTCCTCCGGACAAAGAGTCAAGGCAGATGGACCAGTTCAGGAAAAAGATTTATTCCTCGGCCACGTGCGCCCCTCCAGTCTCTTAACTACGTGGCCCACATGGTGTCCCACCAAAAGGCCACCTTAGCCAGGCTGGAAGCGCGAGTTCAGTCCATGGACCCCTCACCTGTAAAGGAGGATCTTGCCAAGGATCTTCGCCTCTCCAAAGTTTCGTGTAGGCACGCCTTATGCGCCACTTATGACTCTGTCGATTCGGTGGCACGTACCTCGGCACCTGCTGTTGCCCTTAGACAGCACTCCTGGCTTCGTCTCTCCGGACTCGGCAACGAGGTCCAGTCAGCGATTCAGGACACCCCCTTTAGGGGCTTGGTGCTCTTCTGTGGGGACACCAAAGACATTATCTCAGACCTACAGGACAGGGGCCTTGCCCTTAGGTCTGTGAGGTCAATGTACTGATCGGGCTCCCAGCAGCAGCAGCCCTTTCAGAAAAGGACCTAGAGACAGAGAAAGAACGCCCTAGCGTGCTGCCAAGGGAAGCGCAAGGCCACAGCAACAGCCACTCCTGCTGAATGCAAAAATCAGACACATTCAGGAGGTCCTCCCCCTCAGTGCCCTGCCACTTTTTGACACTCCGTCACCACTGCCTCCTCAGTCCCACGACAGGGAGCAGGTGGGGAGGAGGTTCACCTACCACGCACAGGAGTGGAGGGTGATCAGCTCAGACAAATGGGTCCTGCAACTAGTGTCCGTCGGACACACAACCTTAGAGGTCCTCTTACTTGCAGGACTAGGCCCTCCTAGTTCGCAAGGAGGGAAACTTGCTCTTGCTCAAAGAAGCAATAGAGCACATTCCTCTCCAGCAAAGGGGAAAGGGGTTTTACTCCCACTTTTTCCTGGTTCCAGAAAAGACTGGGGACTTCAGACCCATACTCTACTTAAGCCAGTTAAATCAGTTTGTTTACAAAAAATGTCGAATGCTGACATTCCAGAGCCTCCTTCCACTCCTCATGGAGATCCACTGGCTCTACGCTCTGGATATGCAGGATGCCTACCTGCACATCCCCATTTTCTGCAGCCACCGTCAGTTCCTGCGCTTTCACTTCCAGGGGGAGCACTTTGTTTCGAACGCTCCCTTTTGGTCTGTCTTCAGCATCACGGGTTTTTACCAAGTGCCTGGCAGTGGTTGCGGCCTTTCTACGCCACAGAGGCATTGTGGTTTTCCCTTACTTGGATAACTGGCTGATTTGAGCGCCGTCCAAGGATTCGTTACTGTATGCCCTCGCCTTCACCCTGGACCTCTTCAGCAGACTAGGGATCACAGTCAGTGTTCCCAAGTCCTCCCTCATCCCTGCCCAGAGAATTCAGTTTATTGGGGCAGTCCTGGATATGGTCCAGTGCAGAGCCTTTCTTCCTCCAGACAGGTGCAGACCCTTCTCTGTCAGGCCTCCAAATTGGCTTCTCTCAGGACCATCCCAGCTCGGGAGGTCCTGCACCTTCTGGGCCTGATGGCGGCCTCCATCACAACCGTTCCCCCCGGCAGGGCTTCACATGAGGGTCACTCAGTGGTCCTTGTGGGTGCAGTGGGATCAGCTCTTGGATGACCTAGACCATTTGGAATTGGTATCCTCAGCAGTTCAGAAAGAGTTGCATTGGTGGATGGATTTCCACAATCTTTGCTTGGGGCAAAACTTCCCAGCTTTTGCTTGCTCGTTCCAGGGCACGGTGCTTTTTGGAATGACTCATTGTCTCTCTCTCTTGGACAGGGACATTTTTATATGCTTTTCCTCCATTTCCCATTCTGCAGAGGGTCCTTCTCAAGCTTCAGGCGGAGAGAGCAAAAATGATCCTCATCTCTCTTCTCTGGATGAGACAGGTCTGGTTCCCACTGCTACAACAGCTTTCCAGGGAGCCACCGGTTCTACTTCCAGTGACTCACAATTTCCTGACCCAAGATCAAGGTCGATTGTTAGATCCAGGGCTCAGGACCTTACATCTTCATGCGTGGCTTCTGCAGACATAGCGATCTCTCACTTTGGGGTCTCCTCCCGGGTTGCTCAAGTCCTCATTAGAAACATAGAAGTTGACGGCAGATAAGGACCGCAAGGCCTATCCAGTCTGCCCATTTCTTTTTCTACCTTATAAATGTGCCATCAGCCTTTGCTCTGTCAGTGGCCTATCTATTCATACTCATTTGTATTGCTCCCTTATGACTATCCCATGCCTGTTTGAAGCCCTGCACGGTATTCATAGCCATCACTTCTTGTGGTAAGCCATTCCATGCATCCACCACCCTTTCTGTGAAAAATAATTTCTCACATTCCCCTTAATCGGCCCCCATCTAATCTCATGCTGTGTCCTCTTGTCCTGCTATTTTTCTTTATTTAAACATGTTAGACTCTTTCACCTTGTTAATGCCCTTAAGGTGTTTGAATACCTCGATCATATCACCTCTCTCCCTCCTTTGCTCAAGGGTATACATATTGAGCTCTGTTAATCTGTCTTCATATGTCTTCTGATGCAGTCCCTGCACCATTTTGGTTGCCCTTCTCTGGACTGCCTCAATTTGGTTAATGTCCTTGTGAAGGTGTGGCCTCCAGTACTGCACGCAGTACTCCAGATGGGGCCTAACCAGTGTCTTGAGGCTAGAAAGCCTTCTACTCGTTCCACTTATGACATGAAGTGCAAGTGGTTTTCCATTTGGGCGACTGCTAAGGGTTGGAACCCCTTCTCTTGTTCTGCCCCATAATTCATGGAATACGTTCTTCACTTGTCAGACTCCGGTCTTTCCTACTCTTCTTTGAAGGGCCATATTTCAGCTATCTTGGCGTACCACAAGCTAGTGGATGGTAAACCCATGGCTCAGTTGGAGGTCTCAGAAACCTTTCTGAAAGGGATTCTCCATCTGAAACTCCCCATCTGCAGCCCAACTCCGCCTTGGGGCTTGAACTTCGTCTCGTAAAAGCTCACCCTTCCTCCCTTTGAGCCAGCTATGAGCTGTGATTTGCGCTTCCTTTCCTGGAAGGTGCTTTTTCTCATGGCTATCATGTCAGCCCAAAGGATTTTGGAGCTTCACACTCTAGTCTGCAAGGAGCCCTATCTGATTTTCCATAGGTATCGAGTGGTCCTTAGAATGCACCCGAAGTTTCTTCCCAAGGTGGTGTCTGAAGCCACGCTGAATCAATCAGTAGAGCTTCCTGTGTATTACCCATTCCCATCTAACAGAGGTGAGGCACTCCTTCATACAGTGGATGTTCATTGGATTCTCCGGTGTTGCATTCGCTGGACCAAAGAATTCCATACCTGCAAGCAGCTGTTCATTTCCTCTGCTCCTAGATCGAAGGGCAAACCAGTTTCTAAGCAGGGCGTTCCCAATGGTTAGGCAGCTGCATTCGGTTCTGTTACCAAAGGTACAAAAAGCCTCTCCCGGGTCCCATCAGAGGTCATTCTACTAGGGGTATGGCTGCCACCACGGCCTTCTTGTGGAACATTTCTGCGGCCAACATTTGTGCTGTCGCTACTGGGAGTTTTGTCCATATCTTTACTAAACACTACAGTCTGGACATTGCTTCAAGGCGGAGGGCTGTCTTTGGCCTTGCCATCTTGCAGGGCCTTCTGTCCTAGGCTGGGTCCATTCTGGAGCCCAGTTTTTCCTGTTGGAGTTAGTTCTCTTCCTTCCTAGTTTCTCTCGGTCTCTCCTTGGAGGGACTGCTTGGGACTCTGTCCTATTTGTGATGACCTACTGAAGGAACTCTCTCGAAATAAGATAGTACAGTTGCATAGGAACTTACCGTAACAGTAGATCTTCGAGAGAGGTTCCTACAGTGGGTCATATTTTTCCCTCCCTCCTTCCCCATATTTTCTGTTTTGTAGGTACTCCAAATCCTGTTCGCTCCTGCGGTCAGGCCTCTTCCTGGATCTGGCAGGAGAACTGCAGGGTGGGCGTGGGGACCACCCACTATATACAGTCATGCTGACATCCGGCAAGTGATGTCGGGTGGAAGGTCCCCCGTCAGGTATTGCTAGAAAAGTCTGCTGTGCGGCCCGATGCCAGTCCTACTTATTTGTGATGACCTACTGAACGAACCTCCATCGAAGATCTGCTGTTACAGTAAGTTCCTACGTAACTTTACTTTCCTTTTACTGGCCCCAAATTATTTGGCCCTGTTGTGCAGGATACTGTAAGGGATCTACAAGCTTCAGTTAGAACCTTATCTTTTTACTCCATCTATCACACCCAGCCTAGCGGTTGGTTTCGGGGTTCTTACCATCCTGTGGGAGTCAGAGGTCCGTGTCCCCCTTCCAGGCAGCAAGGTAAAGGAAAAGGAGCAGCATTACCAACTCCAGCCCACACTCCCAAGTACTCACTCCAAAGCCCCTAGAGGTGGTGGGCCAGAGGTATTGGCTCCCACTCCTACAGCCTGACCCCAATCCTCCCACAGCTGCTTTCACCTCTAGGAGTGGCTGTAGGGGGTCGCATCTCTACTTACCTTAGTGGATGGTGATCACCTCAGATGCCTTGGTTCTAGAAATTACAGACAGAGACCATGCTCTGGAACTCTTAGACAATCCTCCAGACCATCCGCCTCTTCAGACAAATTACTGACCAGAACATCTTGCTCTGTTACTAGGGGAAAGTTCAGTCCCTCCTCCAAAAGTGAGCCACTCAACCAGTTCCTCTAGAACAACGGAACACCGGCTTTTATTCCAGGTACTTCCTAGTTCCCAAGTGAACAGGCGACCTTTGCTCCATTCTAGATCTCAGAGGTCTTAACCGCTTCATAGAATACAAAAAGTTCAGGATGGTCACCCTCCAAGGGTTCTTTCCACTGCTGCAGCAAGGGGACTGGCTGTGTTCCCTAGCTATGAATGATGCCTAACTCCACATTAAAATTCAGAAATCTCACCAAAAATATCAGATTTCTCCTTCAAAGGAACCATTATCTATTCAGGGTATTGTCTGTCTTATCATTCGCGCTGTCTGTTTTTACCAAATGCTTTCATAGTAGCAGCAGCTCATCACAGGGAAGGCCTTTCTGTGTTTTTGTACCTAGACGACTGGCTCCTAAAAGCCAGTTCCAGGGATCTGCTCCTACATATACTCTAGGTTGAACTCAGCAAATGCTTAATACCCTGGGCATTAGTCATCATCCCAAAATCAGTACTGACATCCTGTCAATGCCTCCAGTACATTGAGCAGTGTTGGATACCTCCCTTAGAATGGTATTTCTACCAGGGGACTGGTCGACTGCCTCATTGCTCAAGCCCGCTTGATTTACACCAGTCCTCACCACATGGTGATTCCTGTGCCTTCTAGATTACATGGTTGCATCCATCGTCACAGTCCCGTTAACCAGACTGCGTGTGTGCTTCCCCACTGGATCCTTAGGATCCAGTGGCACCAGCTGTTGGACAGTTTGGACCAAACCAATCTCATCTCAACACTTGTGTGCAAATCACTGTTATGGTGGATGTATCATGGCAAACTTCTCAAAGGCATGCCGTTCTTCCCTCCTCCCCCTCTGCATATTCTGACTACAGATTCTTCAGGCACGGGCTGGTGTGCGCACATGGGTCCTAATCAAACGGAGGGCACCTGGACCCCACTGGAAACGCACCTTGCACATCATGCTAGAACTCCGTACTGAGCGGAATGCCCTTCATACATTCCTACCATATCTGTCTCCAGGTCCTCTAATGCAGACTGACAACACCACTGTGATGCATTACATCAGCAAACAAGGGGGGACTCATTCATACCCACTGTGCAGAGGGATGAGATTGTGGTGTTGGTCTATGGAACATGGTTTCACCCTCTCAGCCATTCATGCTCCAGGCATCCAGAATGTGTTGGCAGACAAGCTCAGCAAATACCAGTCAGTGATGCATGAGTAGGAAATTCTGACCTCTGTGGTAGAAGACCTTTTCGCAAAGTGGGACGACCTGACCTGGACCTCTGTGTGCCTGAGCACAGTACAAACTGTCGGGGTTTCTGATAGCTCGAGCCAGGACCTGGAGTTTTCTGGTGAGACATATTGTCCATCTGCTGGACAGGAAGGTTTCTGTATGCTTTCCCTCCTTTTTCTCTCATTCAGAAAATGCTCCTTAAACTGAAACAGGAGGGTGCAACACTAATATTCATAGCCCCATTCTGGCCTTGGCAGGTTTGGTTCCCACTACTGCAGCAGCTAGCAGTGGAGCCCCCATTCCCATTGTCATTCCAACATGATTTTCTGACCCAGAACTGGGGTACTGTGGTTAACCCTGACCTGAAGTCCCTTCACTTTCATGCCTGACTCATAAATACTTACCTGTTGCTTGCTTTGGAGTCTCATGACAAGTAGTGGATGTTCTGATGGGCACTAGGAAACTCTCCACCAGACACAACCTGTGCCTTCAAATGGAAGTGGTTTTCATATGGGCCACTTCTTGCCATCTGGACCCTTTTACATGTTCAGCTACAGAAATTTGGGCGTTCTCCACCACACACCGTTTTTATAGAAAAAGTACCAATAATTTATTGCATTTAAAAAAAAAAAAAACTTCACCCGCCTGATGCATTTCAGATCAGCATACTGGACCCTTTCTCAAAGGCTGAAGTTTCACAAAACAGGTGAACATATTTATAGACACTTACCTGTGACATAATTGCATCATTGCTTCAAACTCATTACAACTAATTACGAAATTGCACTTAAAAAATAAATAGGTTAAACAGGCAAGTTAATCTAAACAACTTCTTAAATGCAGCACGTCAGTACATCATGTGAGGATGTACTGTTGTGCTGCATTTGAGAAGTCCAGTGTGATGCTGTACTGATGTTCTGCATTTAAGAAGTTGTTTAGATTAACTTGCCTGTTTAGCCTGTAGTCCAGTATGCTGACCTGAAACGCGTCAGGCGGGTGACGTTTTTTTTTAAAATGCAATAAATTATTGCTGCTTTTTCTATAAAAACTGTGTCAGCATCTTAATGTGGTAGAGAGTGCCCAAATTTCTGTAGTTGAAAATGTTATATTTTATTTGAGAGCACCTTAGTCTTGTTGCACACTCTGGTCCTGGTTTTAACCCTTTTACATGTCCAGTTAATCAGATTTTGGAATATGAGCTAACACTGTCAGATACAAGGCCTTCAGTACCCTACCCATAAGGTTCCTGTATTGGCTATATCAGCCTTTCATGTACCTGTTGATGGATATCCGGTTACTCATCTGGAGGTGGCAAGGACGTTCCTCAGGGGCATTCTACAGTTAAAGCCCCCTATACAAAATCCGGTGCCCCATGGGACCTTTATTTTGTTTTGGAAAAGCTTACCTTGGCTCCTTTTGAACCTGCCACGAGCTGGGGCCTATGCTTTCTCTCTCAGAAAGCATTATTTTTAGTTGCCAGTACTTCTGCTCGAAGAATTTCAGAACGGCTGTCGCGTGAGCCTTCTTATTTGATTTTTCTGGATGACACTATTAGTGTATAGTGCACCCCCACAGTACAGATTTGTATCTAATTACCCAAAGTGAAAATATCACCTCAAACGTGAGAATGCATAAATAAAATGCCTCCATTTACAGCCATGTATGCAGGCAGACCTCGGGCAGTTAGTAAAAGCAGTTTAAACTTTATGTTGCACATTTCTGGTTGCTGCAGCATTCCAATAATTGCTATTTACATCTAAGCCTTTTATTAGTTATGGATTAATATGCAATTTCCATACTGGTAAAACATAAATCCCACTCAAATCACTTCAGAAAGTAAACCGCCAGAGTTTCCCCACATCAATAGCTAATACATTACACCATGTTAAAAATTCCACTCATCAAAACCATCTATAAAAAATTGTGCCATTTCAAAGTTGCACAGTAAGCTGAATGTGGAACTAGTGAAATTTTACGTTGCTGCCTTTACAATGGACATATTACATACAGACTGACAATGATTGTTTGCGTATGCGTATTATATATTTTTTTTATGTCCCTAAACAGCAGCTAGATTATGTTAGTCTGGGAGCTGGTGGCAGTATTTCTAGCAAGTAATACCTTAATTTAAATCCCTACATACACATTTTGCATTTTTTATGTCAACATTTATTTTAGAACAGACAGATCTTACTTCAAGGGTATCTCTTGCAAAAGGCCATCACCAGTAGGGCTAAGCCGGTACATGCTAGGACCACATGGAAACCTAGTTAGCAGTCTACCAGAGAGGGGTGCCCCCACCCCACTTCTCACATCCACCCCTGACATCAGCCAGTCCTATGAAGGTGGGCTGCCCCCAATACCTTCTTCAGTTCTTTCCTGGCGTCGACCAGCACACGTTGGACCACTGATACCGCCGCAGCTACAGTCAAGTGCCATTTTCCTGCGTTTACCGCACTGTAATATTTTTTTGATTTTCATAGTTCTGACATCAAAATTTCGGTGTTCTCTCCTGACAGTTTGTCTTTTCTACCTTCATCATCCAACCGCTCCACGAAGTGTACCTGCAGCAAACAGATCCTGGACAAGGATTGCCTTTCTGCCTGCATCTTGTGCCTAGGCCCAGATCATGATGTCTAAGCCTACGAGGTCTGCCAGAAATTCAGTCCTGCCACCAGGAGACATCGCCAGAGGATCCTGGAGAACCATCTCCTTAAGCAGATAGCTCTGATAGAATGGAAGCTGTAGGCCAGGAGCTCCTCCATTTTCCCAGCCCAGTCCTTGGGGTCTTTAGCTTTGAAGTGCCGGGATAAGGCTGCCAGGAAACATAAGCACAGGGACAAGGATTGGGACCGACCACGGTCTGCCTCTCGCTCGTGGTCACCCCAACAAGAAGCCTTTGACTGCAAAACAAATCTTCCTCCTTCAGGGGGTCGACCTCCATGACCCCGCACATCCCAACTTCTGTAGGGCTACCAGTGGCTCTTCGGGTCAGGGTACGTCATATCCTGCTCCCCAGCCCCTGCTGTTTCGTCCCTTATTCTCAGTGGGTACATAGTCAGGCAGCTTGGCCAGAGTCTCTCCAGCGGGGGCAGGTGTAGCAGACACCAGTCTGACACCTGTGCTCCTGGCACTGGCCCCATCCTCTGGGACTTCCGTCAGTTCTGCGCCTCCTTCTCTGTGGCAGACGCTGCAGGATGCCGGCACCTCCTTGGGCCCAGTGTCCTCAGCCATTGCCCCGGGGGGCTCCCTTCACTTCGGTGTCTGTCTACTCTCAGTTGGCACCCATGGATCCTCCCAACGGCACTACCTCGGTCAGCACCCACTGGGCCTGCACCTGTTCTCCCAACACTGCAGCCCTTGGGACTAACGCTGACCCTGCCTGTTCCTCCTGTCTGGCCTACTCTTGGCCTTCCACAGCCAGCCGGTGCTTATGGAGCCTACAGACCGTCCTGTTGCAGTTTGCTCCTGTGGGACCGGTACCTGTCCTACCGCAATTGATACCTGTAGGACCTCAGCCTGGGTACCTTACACCGGCACCTGCGGGTCCGTTGCCTGCCTACCCCTATCTCATGCCAGCAGGACCTGTGCTGGGTTATCGATATCTGGTGCCCCTGGGACCTGCGCTTGTCTAATATTACCTGACACCGCAGAACTGGCACCATTCCCCTTGGAGTACCATGGTCAGCTTTGAACTTGTAATCTTTAATGCAGACGCAAGCCCATACCCTGAGAGGACTGACCCCTGCCTCCCTCGTGGGCCTCCTTTGGACCTTCCAGCCCTGTCCAAGCTAGGGCCTTAGGTGCTCTCACCCCCTGGTATGCCTGACCGGGGTGGTCAACTGGCTGCTCAGATGATCGCCAGCCCAGTGATAGGGACGACAACATTGTTGATGCAGATTAGTGTAAGCAGTGAGTCTTCCTCTTTAGGTCCAGAATCCTCTGAAGGGGAACAAAGTAGCATCCCCAAACCCCCCGGATGATCCCACTTCTGTGGCCATCGTGAGGCACATTCAGGCCATTAAGGGGTGGGAGACAGAGGAGGAGGAGGAGGACCCTGAGACGTATCGGTTGGCAATTTACCTGCATCAGCCCAACACTCCTCCTTTGGTGCCCCCCCCCGAGTAATCGATTCCCATGCGGATGTTAACTGGGCTGCCTGGAACAACCCCCAAATGGTCCAGGTGGTGTCCAGAAAGGTTGACAGACTTTACCATGCACCAGCTGGCAAGCTGTACTTTGAGAAACAGCCCAAGGCTGATTTGGTCATTATTCATGCGGCTTACGACCAAACTAAGAGGCCAGAACACCTCAGCTCCCTCCTCCCTGACAGAGTTGTGTCAGCTGGGCAAGCATGCTTTCGCATATGCCACCCTGGCCATCTGAGCCATCAGTTATTTGGCCTATATGGGACAATATCAGAATCTGCTATGGGACCAGGCTAGGAAGGCAGTCCTAGCCATCCCAGATGACCCTTGTAAGCAGCAGACCCGCCAGGCCCTCAAAACAGGCTCAGACATTGGTACCTACATCCTCAGGGCTGCCTATGATGCGGTAGTTGCCTTTGGCCAGGCAGCAACCTTAGACATTTGTATGAAGCGCCACTTCTGGCTAAGGGTCTCAGGCTTTGCCCAGGTTATCCAGTCTAATATAATGGATGCCCCTTTCAGGGGTTTCAAACATTTTGAGAAGGATGTTCAGGATATCATCTCCAAAATTCAGACCTCGTGATGGCCTCTCAAATCTATCCACTCCATGTACCATACCCAGTCGAGGTTGGGGCAGCGGGCTCCTTTTTATTGCTCCTCCTGCAGGTAGGCCCCATCCCTTCCCAAAGCCCAAGGCAAGTGCAAGGTAGGGGCAACTCTCCCCACTCCATCACCCATAGCACCCTAGTTGCAGCAGCTGCCCAAACAGCGGCTGCTCCCGACTCCTTGCCTGACCCCCCCTCCCTGTAGCATATCAGGAGGCGGTTGTAGAGGGTCGCTTCTCCTTTCACCTGGTCAGGTAGGGGGAAATAACCACAGACAGCTGGTTGCTGCAGCTCATCAGGCACGGCAGCGCTAGAATTCATAGAGTGGCCTCCTGAAAAATACTCTGGACCATTCTTCATACCCTACCGGCTGCGTCCTCCTCATCTGGGAGGAAATTCAGGCCTTACTTTGAAAAAAGGCCATGGAGCCAGTCCCACAGTTTCAGCAGGGAAGGAGATTCTACTCCCATTTCTTTTGGTCCCCAAGTGGACGGGAGATTTTCAGACCATCCTGGGCTTAAGCGAGCTGAACTTGTTTATAGAGTACAAATGGTTCAGGATGGTCACCCTTCAGGGTTTGCTGCCCCTGCTACATCAGAGGGGCTTCTGCCTCCCTGGATATGCAGGATGCCTACCTGCATATCAACATTTTCGCCTCCCACCAGCGCTTCTTCCATTTCTACTTCCAGGGAGCACACCATCTGGTCAAAGCTTTGCCCTTTGTAAAGTTTTGGAACTTTGCAGACTGAACAGCTGTGTCTTGCAAGATTTTCTTTTTGCACTGAATGCGGAGTCCTCCATTGTTCACTGGTTTGAGCACCGATCCTGTGGGTAGCAACCCTCGTAGGTGTTTTACTTGAAATAATACCCATAACGGACACTGTAGAGCAGTACAAGGGTGGTGCTGCTGTCCTGGGGATGAAACATTAAACCAAGGTCCCTTCTGCCCATCTCTTGTCACTGTCCAGGTGGGAGAAAAGATCCCGTGGCACTTATTGATGCAGAATAGAGAGCTTTCCCAGTGTTAATGACCAACATTCCGCATCAGCAAAACAAATCCAAGTAACCCCCCCTCCAGTGCACTTGAAAACAAGCTGTCTCAGCTTAGTTTCAAGTTTACTGAATGGTCAAAGACCATGACAATATGCACAAATAAATTACTACAATATATAAAAAAGAAGAAAAAAAAAATAAATAAGAAAAACCAAATCCTTTTACAATGTATAGTCTCTTTATAAAATAGATAAGTAACTTATCTAATATGAAATACTAAAAAATAAGAAATAAATTCCATTATCTCCTTAAAGTGCATAAGTACAAATAGAGACAGAATTAAATTAATTGCAGTATTTCCTATAAGCATAAGACTCGTCCCATCAGAATGTACATATTTTACCCCATTCAGAATATAATTTGGAAAAATTTCCAAATGTCCTTCTCTTTTTCATTTCTTTTTACCAAAACGTATTCTGGAAATATTTACCAAGTATTTAGCCACAGACTTGATTACAATATCATCATTAGAGGTAAAAAAGATAATGAGTAAAGTACTCTGATCTGTTGTTTGAATAGTTTGACATAATGGCCAGATCCATTTTACTCTTGGTACAGTATACCATTTACAGGCAAACATAACATGTTCCAAATTTTCCAGAGTAGAACAAGTACAAGAACAATATCTAGGACTAACAGAAGTATTTTTCCTGTAAACTGCTTCCAGAATATTGTTTGGAAATACTTCTAGCCTGTATCTGGTATACTGTTTTTATATTCTACATCTGTAAGAATATCTATATAATGTCTATAATAGTGACGAGGATCATTTGTCCTAAAAAATAGAAACATTTTCAACTTATTATTGATGTTTAAGTCTAAGGTCTTATGATACTCTCTAAATGCCTTTATAATGAGGAACTGATATTTTAAACTAATGATAATTCTTCTGGCCCTGTACTGGTATAGATGAGTTAACCCTACTTTCTGTAGTAACTTAAATATCAAAGATAACCATTCTGATTTTAAATAGCCTAAAGAAGACCGCAAATATTTTCATTTAAGTATAGAGCCGTAAATCTATTTTGTCCATGTTGAAGAATTCTGATCCAGAAATTAACCTTTCTGGCATCGCATCAGCTAAGGCCTGCAAGGGATAAAAACTGTCTCAGCCCTTAGTATAGCAGCAGGAACAAAATTAGGTGAGCCTAAAATTTCACGCAGCAATTTATTAATAGGAATATCTAGTGTATTCATTTTATCATGATGCCAGATCTCAACATTGGATAAGATTTGGGCATAATATTTAGCTTGTTTTGCAGTTAAAATAGGCCTAATCGTGTTTCCACCTTATTTTTTATTAAATATAAGTAAAGAATTTGCTGTCCTCTTTAATTTTGCTAAAGTTGTGTCCAACTGTTTATTCCACTTCCCATCCCTTGTCAAATGTAGACCCAAATATGTATAGCTATCTGCAGTCTCTAATTTAACAGAACCCAACACCCAGGATTTCTTTTTTTGCCCTTCAAACCAAAAGGAATAATCTGACTTTTTTGAACATTTATTGACAAATTAAGCTCGTTTGCAGTTACTGTGAGCATATTTAATTTGTCTTGCAGTCCAGATTCAGTAAGGGAGAACAAGACTAAGTCATCTGCATAAGCCAGTACGCTGCAATGCCTATCCCTAATCTTAGGAGAGTCCGTGTCACTTGAGTTTGTCACATAATAACTTAATATATATGCAAAAAAGCAGAGGTGCAATTACACAGCCTTGTCTGACTCCCATATTTGTAAAGAAGGTTGAGGAAAATTGTCCCCTAATACCTGATTTTACTTGAGCCCACGTTAAAGAATATAATTCCCTAATAATTGCTATCAGTTCCCCGGTAAAGCCTTTCTTCTTCATTATAACCCAAAGTACATTCCTTAAAACTTAGTCAAATGCTGTACTGAAATCTATAAAAGCAGCAAATAAAATCTGTTTCCTGATTTCAACATATTTTTCATAAAGATGTCTAATTATGAAACAGTTGTCAGTTGTACTGTAACCAGCCCTAAAACCAGCTTGAGCTTCGGAAAGTCCCCCCAGTCTTAATAATTCTTCCTTTAATCTATTTAAAATAAGTCTAGAAAAAATTTTCCCAAGGCTATCCAATAATGAGATGGGCCTATACATTTTAGGATCTGACTTATCACCCCTTTTTATATAATGAAATTATTATTGAACCCTTCCAAGAATTTGGAAATACCAATTTTTGGACACAGTAGTTGAAATATTTGGTCAAAATTGCAGACCATAAAGCAGGGGCACTCAAATACACTTCGGAAGGAATCATATCGGGACCAGGTGCCTTCCTTTTTTTTTTTTTTTTTAAGTTGCAAGAATAAAATACACCTTTGCAGGTGGAAATTGCATATTAATATTTAAAACTATTCCTACATTATCAGCATTAGGGGAGAAAAATTTTGAAGAGTAAAAGGAGACCCAAGTTTCCAACATAATATAAGTATCTAATTCATGTTTAATATTGTTCGTTCCCTTGGCAACTAATAACTAGTAGGTCTGATAATCCTTATTAGAAATGGCTTTAAGCATTCAGTCCCAATTCTTTTGTTGGTATTGTCCTTGTTTTAATAAAGTAAACTTCTTACACTTTTCTCTAGCTATTTAGTTCTGTAATGTTTTGGGTAGTTTTATTCTGTCGTACCTTTCTAATTTTTTATTCAATTCTTTTTTTCTTTGCAACATTCCTCCTCAAACCATGTATTTTTTTTTTCTTTATACTTTTAATAGTCTTTGAGGACTGAAGTAATGTTTTTATATCCTCAAAAGTTGAAAATAAAAGCTGATGCAGGAGCCCATATCCTTTTCACCATTTAACTTGGTACATAGATCCTGCAAGAAATGTTTAATAAGGGGAGATAAATTATCCTGCTGTTTGATTTTACTATTATAAATTACAAATTGTGTGGGTTTAGTAGGTACATCAATAACACATTTTATATCTTTTGCTTGTAGGACAAGAGGGAGATGATCACTTTCACCCCTGGTAGGAATCTTCATAAGTTCCCAATCTGTCATATTCCCATTCAAAGAAAGATTATCTATCATTGAAGGTCCCTTGGCAGAAAAATGGTAGAATTGCTCTCTTTGTCTCCATGAATCTTATCATTAATTGGTGCTAAATTATATAGGGCTAATAATTCTATTAGTCTCTGATCCATTTTATTTAATCTACCATCTTTTGTTGTTGTAGGCCAATTAGAGGTTTCTGAGTGACACCATTTATGAAAGTTATTATTAAAATAATCATCATAATATCTAATCCTAGCATTAAAGTCACCACAGAGTAATATGTCATCACAAGAAGTTACTACCCAGCTGTTATGGATAACATCCTCCAATTGGTCCCAAAGTGCAGGAGTATATGAATTAGAATTAAATGGAGAAATATATACACATACAATTAAACAAAAATGTTTACCTTTTTAACTTTAATATATATAACCAATATATTTTTATTAGTATATAAAATATCTGCAGTAATATTAGAATTTATTTTAATTAATGTGATTAGACCCCCTACAGCTCTTCCCTTTTTAGCAACTTTCTCTCCTGGTGTTTGAAAAATTTGATAGCCATTCAAAGAAATGTCTTGATCTTTGTTATGCCAGGTCTCCTGGAGACAAACAATATTAAACTTGAGTATAAATTCTAACCATTCTTGATCCATTAATTTAGAAAAAAAAAGCCTGCAGTATTCCAGGACATTAATAACAAACCATTAGATTTTGTTTCAAAATATTGTTCTTTTCCTTTTGTCAGTCAATTTAGCTGTGTGACCAACAACTCGAATCTGTTACAGGTTGTAACACTGAATAACAGTTCCTCCTGACTGATGTTTTTTTTTTTGTTTGTTTTTTTTTTATAATTTACATTTGGGAATGGTCTGGTGAGAAAAATCATTTGTAGAGACTATATGTTTACCTAAAGCATCCAGTAGACCCCTATTCTCAATAATCTTGTTATATAGGCTTAAAAAGCCTGTTTTAGCAATGATTTGATCACAATCCGGGTCAGATCCCTGCCTTGTTATAGTTAATGCTTTAGGGTCATCTATGGAAAAATTCAGAACTTGTTCTAACATGTCTACTACTAGATCCTTTAAGAAGTTGTTAATCTCATTTTTAATCCTCTCCAGACCATACAAATGCAATAACTTAGGAACACTTATCAGCCACGTTTCCCGGTTTTGAGGCACTTACTTCCTGTTTGTTCTGTTTATTTCCTTCATTTAATAGTTTTCTCTCTACTATATGTAACCCTACATCGTCTAGTAATGTTGCTTTAACTAAAATGCTTCTTGCTTCTTCTGGACTTTTAACCAAAATATCCACTTGTCCCACGCTTGTACCCTTGTTCCAGCTGAAAACTTTCTATTATGAAATCTGGATCTGAAATTTTTAGAACATGTCTAAATATGTTTCACAGGGTATTTTTTTAGTTTTCTTTTATTACTGAAAACTGATTTTACACCAAAAATACTTAAATGGCAGAACTCATTATTTAGTGTTTGAAGTCCCTTGTTCAAGAGTTCCTTGTTAACATATTCTAATTCACATCCAAATTTTCTGAGACCCCCTTCATTAATCCAGTTCTGATTTGCTATTCGAAGGGCTGTACAAAATATAAATAAACAATCTAAACCATTAACTTCCTTGTCATTCCAGATTTGTAAAATATCAGATACAGTTGCTGCCCTTATTAAGTTCACAATCTTGTTCCTTAGCTCTTCATAGGACCAGTTGTGTATCATCTTAAAACCATAAAGTGCCAGAATTGTGCAACTACAGAAATCTGTGGCATTTTTCATACATGGTTCCTCTAACCCTTTCACTGTCATCTGGTCTTGATTCATTGCTTTGCTCATGTTTGTGCCACCCACCTCCCTATGATCTAAATGTAATATAGTATTTTCCCAACATACCAATTTATTATCATTCTCTGGGACAGAATCTTTAGGCACATCAGTCTTTGTTTTTCCTATATGAGTGAGCTTATCAGAGACCGAATTTCCAGAATTTATAGATGTCCTTACTGTATCAATAGCATTCTGTTCCTTACTCATATTATACATGCTTTCTTTCTTTAACGCCTTGTTTCCTTCTTGCTGACAGTTTATCTTTTCCCTTCTCGGGTTCGTTTTTATACCCGTTTCTATTAGATTTACTTTTACTTTTACTAAAACCCTTACTACCTCAATCATTCTTAATTATTGATGGAAAAACTGATTTTTCAGCTGTTGCAGGAGGCATATCAGAAAAGTCCAATGCTGAAAAATCCGGGCGAGGTAATGTTTGAGGGCATTCCATATCAATAGCAGATAATGAACATATACTTTCAGATCGAGGTATTTTATCAAGCTTATGTAAAACATCATCTAATCTAGATCCGTTTATCGCTACATTTTCTTTTAAGAGATCTATTTCATGTTTCAAATCTAAGATGATCCATGAACATGAAATGCGCAGTATATGTATTAGATGCAGCTGCGCAATATTCTTTGCTTAAAGCACTAGTAAAGTTTGCTGCTATACCATTATCGCGTTGTTTGTAAAAATTCAAACCAGTAAACTGTTTTAATCCATTTATGGCTTCCTGTAATTCTCCAGCTATATGTCTTAAAGTCATTCTGCCAGTAGGTATCTGGATCTAAATTAGATTCCCTGAAATAGTCTGGCGAAAATTCTAGCGGCGACATATGTTTGGGAGTATGTGCAGTGAGCTCAGTTATATTTTTAGAGGCATCTAAGTTAATATAAACTCCTGAGTTTGAATTATCTGCAGGTGTTTGAATATCATACCTTACTGCTATAAGTTCCGTTGCTTGTACTTGAGTATGATCGCTATAATCATCATTTAAACAGTCTTTTTCTATGTGTAAAGGAGCCTTGAGTACATTACATGGTGTGCACACATTATTTTCAACCAAGGTCAAAGGTCTATAGTGGTCTTTTATATTTGATTGCTTTAATTGCCTTGCTTTCTCTTTTATTTCAAGGCTCACTATTTAAGTGAGGTTTAGAACACTCTCCTTCCTCGCTGAAATTACTTTTACTTTCCTTTCCCATACGGTCTTTACCTTTAGTGTCTCTAATATCTTTAACCTTTTTCTTTGTGCCTCTACCTTTCCTATTTTTTTCCTTTCTCTGATTGCTCAGAATTTGAGCAAAATATTACCGGCGTTAAATGTAAATTAAATGAAGCGTGCATCAAATCAATCCTAAAACTATCTTGTTTATACTCTGTTTACACTTCGCCATTGTAAAGGCCCAAAACCAAATAATCAGTTACACTCTGGTCTATAGCTGTTAAGTCCGCCCCAAAATCAGCTTTCTAGTATGGACCATTTTGGTGCTGATAATATATTAAATGCAACAAGTAGAATTTGAGCACACAAAAAAGCTGCACAACCTACTTTCCACAGTTAAGCTCAAATCTGTTGGCACAATAAGTTACAATCTTAAGGTAATCGTCAATCTACAGTTTACAGTACGACTAATACCAAGAGTTTCCAGTCTGATAAATAAATACAAGTGATTAACGTGCAAAGTGTTAGAACAGTCTGGAGCCAGTTCTTCAGAGTTACAAATACAAAGGCCAGACGCTTCCCCAAATATGATGAGTGAATGAAATACTTCTCACAAACAGTTAGTCCAGGAACAAGCAAGAAAGCAGGACGCAGAGCAAGGATTCACAGATTGACGTCTGCAAAATCTCTCTCAGATTTAAGCAATTATGAATTGAATTCACGTTTTAATACTCCATCAATCTGTCTCGTTTGTAATAGCAGGTAAAACACCAACACCAGGTTAAACTCAAGGAACAATCTTGATTCAGCCTGAAAATAGGGTTACGACTGCTGTTCCCACTCTGGTTCACCCCCGACGTATACCGTTGCAGGCTTTCCTCAATGAAAAACACTAAACAAAACTACTATTAGTTTCCACTGTATCTGATGTGTGATAAAACAGCTCTTTCACAGCCACTAACCACTTAACTTAGCTTTTACTATTACTATTCTACCTAAAATTAATACCAAAAAACCAAACAGTTTATCATGAATCTTTAAAAAAATTTCAAAGGAAAATTATTAACTTTTAAATGCCAAGAAGAACTGTTTATAAAACCCGAAGAATTCCTGTATTCTAAATCTTGTCAGCCGCAAAGCTAATGTTTCTAACACTCCATATAAGCAAAACGCTGCTATCTCGCTAACGAAAAACGCAGTCTGCTCACCTGGCTGACATGCACACCTTTGTACTGGCAAGTCACCTGATCAAAACTAAAGCACGCGAAAAGAAATTAAAAAATTAAGATTTAAAGAGAGTATATACTTATAAAACACACACAAAAAAATTCAAAGCTTATAAATAAAATGCAATACTGCAAATGATATGTGTACAAATATTCAGAAAGCAAACTCAAACATCCACTGCATTTAAGATGCAACAACACAGGTGAAATAGAAATTTTATGTGTTTCTAATAAAGCTAGAAAACTGGAAAACTTTCCTTTGTAAGTCAGTAGGCAAAGCAGATTGATCAATTTAAAAGGCTTGCTCCTCCATCATCGTCCAACTGATGTCTCCGCTATGCCCGCTGCACCCACTCGGCAAAAGAAAATCAATAAAAATACAGCTCCGCAGGTTTGTGGCGCCTTCACTCCACTTCCCTTCAGGCTAAAATCTGTGGGCGGAAACAGAGAAAGAGGGCAACTCACTGACCAGGACAAGTAAACAATAAGATTTACTAGAAAGATTACATGCTCTGGTAATGATGGTATGTATACCTGTAATAAAATAAAACACGCTATGTAATCCTGCTTTCGGAGTCTACTCCTCAGGCTCCAAAGCGCGTAGTTTAAACGTCCTTCCAATCCAGCATCCAGAAGAACTGTCAAAAAGTGTGATCTCAGCTTAGTGTGCCTTTCCTGGTTAAAAATTGTAAATCAATAACATAGAATCCTTTGATATTGCATCACTCACACCAAGGAGTGCAGAAAGTCCTCTCAGCTTTGTTTCTTTCACCCCTGGGGGAAAGAGGGCATACATGTTTCAAAACTGTGCTTGTCCAGATGGCTAGCACATTGTATTACATTTTGTTACAGGAAGTACGGTAATGAACTTATTGGTGCAGTTTGTGGTCATTCCACAGTGTGTATGGCCACCTCTGTTGCTTGCTTCAGAAATGTCTCTGCAGCTGAAATCTGCACTGCAGCACTTGGAGTACTGTCTACAGCCTGGACATTGTTTCTCGTAGACATGCTGGCTTTGGCCTTGCTGTTCTACAGGGTCTGCTGTCATGAGCAGACTACACCAACCTCACAGTCAGCTTTTGGGACTGCTTGGAACACGTTCCAAAGGTGTGGCCTAAAGGAAGAGAGATTCCTTGAAGAAGATAGAACAGTTATGTACTTATGTAATAGTAGATCTTTGAGAGAATCTCATTCCTTTGACCAAGACAACCCTCCTTCCATCCCCCTTTTATCAGCTGTAGGGGAATATGGCATCCAATTCTGCCTTGGGAATTTTCATGTCTGCTTTCTCCAGTGCCTGCATCTGCCTTAATATCAGAGGTGTCTGTATAGTCTACTGGTTCCCAAATAAGTGTCCTCTGAGCACATTCTCCGGTAGGGAACGGAGGAGAGATGGGGCCGCCCACATTTACGTAGATGCTGACGCATGAAGTTGTTGTGGTTGGCCTCTGACTAGCAAAGGTTTGTGTGGTCCAAGCGCTGATGCAGGTATAGTTCCAAAGGTATGGCCTAAGAGAAGAAATTCTCTCACAGATCTACTGTTCCAGTAAGTATGCAACTGTTGAAAATGGCCAGGTGGCACTGAGGTTTGAGGTGCTGGACGCCACACCTCGCACCACGCTGGCAGACCAGAGTTTGGGAATGACCTCGGGTCGTCAGGGTGCTGACACGGGGTTGGAGCAGGATTGAGCAGCCTAATGGCAGCTCTCCTCTCCTGGAGTGGTTGTCAGCGCCCCAGTAGTTCGCTGCCACCAGGTGGTGTGGGTGGCAAGTCGTGAGGGTGTCTCGAAGATCATGCGTATCTCACGCCTGGAAAAGGGCAGCTGGACGAAAACTGGGGGATACACTTAATAAAGACATAATAGATGGTACGAACTGTTTCAATATCTGTTATGGATCTGCCAATATCTTTTAACTTTATATTAAGCTGATGTGTTATGCTGTTGATATACATTATGTTGCCTTATTTATTTAAGGGCCCCAGAGCCTTTGGGATTGGGCACCATAAAGTAAAATTGCCTTGCCTTGCTTTGATCTAGCAAGAAGAACTTCGACTAAATGGTTGTGTTCACCCCTCAGTGAGGTTCACTTAGCGAATTGGTGCCTCCCCTACAGTGATCTGGGTGCACTCCACCGTTGTTATTTTCGCATCGTATATAGAAAAAACATCTGCCTCCATTGACAGTATCTGTAAAGTACCTGGTCATCCCTTCACACTTTCGAACAGTAGTACTTTCTGGGTGTGTTCAGTTCAGCTGATGCTGCCGTCAGCAGGCAAGTATTGAATGGGGTGGTGCAGGGTGGACTCCCACCCAGATGGGTACTGTTTCTTATGGTCCACACGTACTACCCAGTTATACTTTATTTTCTGTCCTAGGATATTGGGGTATCTGGAGTATTAGGCAGCATAGGAAGCCAGCAATTTACCTTTTTCTAAGCTGTTTGTTACAGGGCCTTTGCAAAACTTGAAGACTGAGGATTACGGGTAAGTGGTGTGGACTTGGATGCTCTTCTGTAAGGCCAGTAATTTTCCATTTTCAGTGGAAACACCAGTTAAAAAGTGGAATTTGTCATTTTTAAACCAGCACTTGGGAGACCATTTTTCATGAAAACCCCCCACTTTGAACCAACTTTTTGGACAAATTCCTCTAAATTTTTGTACAAAATATGCTGATTTTCCCTCCATTTTGGTGAACAGAATGGAAATAATATATTTTAAGATTTTGCCAAATGGATCATTTTTGAAAACAGAAATACCTCCTGGGTCTGACAAGGACACGCCTACATATACTGCCCAACCATAGAAATTGTAAACGAGAGTTTTTTTTTTTTTTTTCTTTAAATGGTAATCATCCTAAATATAAATGAAATTAATTTATGGCGTCTACAGACAGCCACAATAACCAGCAAGGAATGAAATTCCCCTATTAGGTTCAGCATGTGAATGACTATTAATGAAGTGATATAGCTTCACCTCTCTTCTTGCAGGGAGCAAAGAAAATGGCAGTTTCAGGTCACCAGTCCCCAGATGACAACCCTGACACTCCAGAGAACAGGTTCCCTTTCAACTACATGTATGGTGTAAATGCTTGGAAACACTGGGTGCGGACAAGAAAACCTAATGAAGAGGAAACTGTAATAGACCAACTAAAATCTGGTATTTTCTCTATAAACTATTCACTTCATTATTTTAATGTATGTATTGTCATGTTTTTCTGTCCAGGAGTAGATATTAAGGACCTACTCAGGTTATTTCTCCTTTAAAGGGGAACAGTTAGCGCAAGGGGCTCCACACTCAAGTGTGGAGCTGGTTCCATTGCGCACCGTAAGCAGTAATACCTGAAAGGGTGGGCGCTGTTGGACTATACTGGATCATCCAGGGGTGTAATGAGGCCTGACACGGCAGATGGAGGGCTTCAGCTGCTGGAAGGTCCAGTGTAGCCCATTTTGTCCATTCTGGAGGGTATTATTGCACTTGAAAAAATGGGTTTAGGTTTGCATTATAAAATAAAATTAATAATAAAAAAAAGTACCGAGTTAACATAAATAAAGCACATTTTGTGTAAAGTAGTTCCTCCATTGGTGGCATCAACAGTAGAGGGAGCTGTTGTGGTCAACAGAGCTAACAGTTCCAAAAGTTCACATCTCACGCTATACTGTCACTGGTCTCCACTCATTTCCTCTCGATTGTAGGTTTAGTGCTGTTGCCATCATGACTGCCAAAACCCACCCCCAAGAAAATGCTGATCTACGCCACTTTTTGATAATGACTAGAAAGAGCTACTGTGGTCGCTTAGGAGGTGTCAGTGAGCGTGTCTCTCACTCAGAATTGTATGTTGGGCCAAAAAGGGATTTTTATCGACAGCGCTTACAAGAGGGGGCAGATCAGGGAGGTACCTGTAGTACACAGTCTTGTAATTATTTTTTTAATGTGTAGGGAGGGAAGCCAAGGCTGGAGCCGATCATGACGAACTGCCAGGAAGTGGCTTGAATGTGCGAGCTAGTGCCACAGTGTAGTGCTTTATATCAATGTCAGAGCCACCTTAGAGCCAAAAAAAAAAAACTGGAAAACTTGTTTGTTTTGGTCTTTTTTTTCCAGAATAAACTGTCACAAGGGGCTGCCTGTCATCACTTCAGTTCGCATTGGGTCAAGCAGAGGTGGAGCCGTCTCCAATAGCATTTAGTTCAAACAACAAAAACTGTTGCTGTTTGACAGAATGAACAAAATGTTTAAAAAGGGGTATGGTGTGTGCCACATTTATTGACTGACTTGAATTTTTTTTGTTTGCTAGAAGGTTTTTAGTTCTGAACTTATTTAGAGATCGGGGGGGGGTTGAATATCTCACTAAGTGAGAAAGCAACATGGTAGCTATTTTAAATTGAGAATTCTATTGTCTTAGCAGTTTTTAGCAGGCAAAGACTGGGACTCTATATTTCCCAATCTTTGTTCCTGATTTACTGGACCAGGTTGTTTGTGGCCTCAGCTTTGAGAATTTCTCCAGCCCATTTTCTAAAATCTGCTAAACTATGCAATAATTGTTCTGACAAGTTATTATCCCTTAATTGCTGAAATGTGTATAGTAGTAAATCTGTTGTGGTTCCAGTTTTAAAGGGGAAGAGCACATTTTAGAGCTTTTGAAGTGGCTGCTCCATTGTTGTGGAACTCACTCCCTTGAAAAACTTGTATGGCCAGCACAGTGGAGTCCTTTAAAGCCTCTTTGAAGACCTTATTTCAACAGGCATTCAATAATTAATGACTGTTTTTTGCAGTTGCTTATTTTAGTCAAAGTGTATGTTAATACTTTTGTCCTGTTTTATGTTTAACTCTGTACAGTACTGGGAGCCTCTTTTGGATTGGGTGCTCTATAAACAAACTTTGCCTTGCCTGTAATCTCCAGTCAGATGTTTTCCAGGTGTGCTTTTCTCCAGGGCTACGTACAGTCCTCTGTGACTGTACTTAGCCCAGTGAGGACAGCAGGATTAGTGAACAAAAAGATTAGAGCTTATACAAACCCTTAACATGCACTACAGGCTGTTGAATCTCTCACTGCTGCGTGCTGCTCTGATGTCCGCTTCAGGGGATTCTGGGATATGTGGTAACAAAAGATTTCAGCCTAGAACCAAGCAGAATTAATCTGATACACTGTACTATACTACAGTAAATAGTAAGTAAACAAACATATTCTTGTGTGCAAAGTGCATTGGGACCTGACCAGCACCCGAGTGTGAGGCCCTTGGTGGCAACTTGTTCTCCTTCAGTACTTGAACCAGGATAAATTTGCTACTATACACATTTCAGCAGTTGGGAGATCATGGCTGGTCAGAAGAATTCTTGTATGGCTCAGCCTTGGTAAAACTTGTGATGAATACAGATGAATACAGAATTATAGATTTCACTTTGAGGGGGAGCTCTTGCAGCAGGTAATACTATTAGGACTAAGACCACCAGGCGTTGGGACCCCACGGAAAAATCTTGTAGCTAGCAGTCTCTGGCAGGGACCGCCCCGCGTTGGCTCTGCCCCAAGGCGTCATACTGCAGGTAAAGGTGGTCCCCCGCACCACCGCTCTTTTCCTCACTGTCGACCCATGAATATCGGATCCATGGATGCCATTGTTGCAGTCTACTGCCATTTTTCTCATGCATCGCGCTGTTCTTTCCTCACAGTTGTTTTTTTCTCTCTCCTGTTGTTTCATCAGTAAAGTGCATGTTTTCATCGACACAGTGGCGAAAGTCGAAGTGTGTGTGTGTGGGAAGCAGATCCTGGTGAAAGACTGCCACACTGCCTGCCTGATCTGCCTAGGCCCAGACCCACTGGCCTGACGACTGCCTGCACTGCCAAAAATTTAATACACTAGAATTCGCCGCGCCAGTTCTCTCCAGGCCTACCTACTGGAGAAACAAGTGGCCACCATGTAGAAGGCCCCATCAGGAGATGGTTTATCCTCCTCAGCCAGTCTCTCTTCCCCCAGGGAGATACGGTTGGGATGGAAACTCCATCACTGGGAGAAAGCGAGCCGGGTCGGAATCACGCCCAAAATCCCCACACCGGACCTCTGCCACCTAAACCTCCGGCGGGAGGTTAGAATCTGTCCCCCCAACCCCTGGTACCACTGCATTTTCAGGGGTTACTCACAAGAAGACCACTTCATCATCCAAGGTAGGGAGTCTTCGTCTCAGGGGCGTTCATCTGCCCAAGTTCCCATGGCCTGTTGACCCAAGAGGGATGGGCGTCAGCTCTGGGGAAAACCCACTGACTCTGGTGCCCATAAGCACTCTCTAATTCGTCCAAAAAACACTAGAAGTTGGACGACTCCACAAGATGTCAGGAGGTCGACGTGATACCAAACGCCTCCTCTACCTGAAGAAAGAGTGATGTCCGCCTCCGAAGGAAGGCAGACCGCCAGACACTCCTGACTCTGCGTCATAGATTGATCAGGCGCCACCAGCCAAAGAACGACCGTCGACCCCAGAAAACCGGCTGGCGACCAAGGCCCCAAAGGCAGGGGGCACAGGACGCCCAGCCACCACCTCCAAAGGAGCCAGACTCCAGACCACAAGGGGGTATGGCTCCTCCAGACAAATCGGGTCTGATGCCAGAGACGCCCATAGAGAAAGTGCCTGAGGACCAGATGCCAGTACCAGAATGCCAGCAAGGTCCAGCGCGAAAACCTGATGCCCCCATCCCCAGTCGTTCCACTGGCTGAGGTGGGAGCGCTCTTTAACACCTGGTGGGACACCATAAAAGGGGATCTTCTCCCAAAACCCAGGGACCCATCCCCAGTCCATCCACCGCCTCTGGACCAGTTGCCACAGCAGCCCCTCCTGCCGAAGGAGCTTCCACCGCCTGACAGCGTAGGTAGGCAGACACCTGGGTCGGGCGCTAGGAAAAGATACCCATCATCTGCCCCGTCCTCGAGCGGATGCCCATCGACTTCAAGGGAGGACATCTGAGATTCTTCATCAGACTACTCCTCGGAGGATGAGTTGCCTATCCCGTCTCCAAATCCAAGGGACTCGCCAAGGTCACCTTCGGATGACCCATCCTTCTTGGATATTATGAGGCACATACCAGCGCTGTATCAGTGGGATACGGAAAAACTGGACCCTGAAAGGCATCACTTGGCCAGATTTCTGGGGGCCACTGACCCAAAACCCTTGGTCATCCCCCCATTAGTAGAACCGTTTCAGGATGTCACCAGATCAGCTTGGAAACATCTGGCAATCACGACTGCACTGCCTTGGAAGGCTGATAGGCTTTACAAAATGCCCAAAGGGGATCCTTTCTTGGGCGAACACCTGAAAGCCGACTCGATGGTTCTGACGGCTGCGCACAGGAGAGCGCAGCAACCACAACACAAGTGCCCAGACCCAGAGTCCAAGAAGCTGGACCAAGTGGGTCGTAAAGTGTATTCATCGGCGACATGCAGTGTCAGGTCATTAAATGTTCTTGCCCACATGGTCATGTGCCAGAAATCTCTGTGGGCAAAGGCAACAAACCTGGCTAAGGCCCAACCCCAGCCAGATTCGGAGGGTAAGGCAGAACTCCTTGCGGTCATACATTCTGGTATGGACGTAGACAAGCACGTCCTAAGGAGCTCTTACGACTCCACAGAAACAGCCACAAGAGCAGCAGCCACTGGTATTTGCATGCAGAGGCATGCCTGGCTCAGAGTTTCTGGCTTCTGACCGGATTTACAGGATGCCATTTTGGACGCTCCCTTTCAGGGACCAGTCCTTTTCAGACAGGAGACTGAAAAACTGATCACGGGACTGCAGGATTCTGACAAAGCAGTATCTGAAGTCCACAGAATGTACAGATCAGAGACACAGGCCACATGACGCCGTCCCTTTTGAAAAAATTAGGGACAGCAGGGAAGAAATGCCAGACACAGCACAAGGGAGGCTTTAAAAGAAGAGGAGCCCCTGTTTCTTCAGGCGCCAAGGGCCTCAAAAATCCCAAGGCACCTAGACCTCCCCTGCCTACCCCTCCACTACAGCATGACTCCCTACTGACCCACCCCCACTGATGGGATTGCATGGGGAGGCGGTAAGAGGGAGATTCTCCCTTTACCAATTCGCATGGTCCAATACCACGTCAGATCAATGGGTCCTCCAGATAGTGGAGGGAGGCTATTCCCTTGAGTTTATTCAGATCCCTCCGGACAATCCACCAGTCCCTCACACTGCTGACTCTCTCATGCATTTCTCCTCCAGGCAGAAATACAGACCTCGCTAGACAAGAGAGCCATCCAGAAAGTCCCCTATGCCCAGAGAGGCAAGGTATTTTACTCCCACTTCTTCTTGTCCCTAAGAAGACGGGAGACCTCCGTCCCATTCTAGATCTTAGCCAGCTGAACACTTTCATCAGATGCAGAAGGTTCAGAATGGTGATATTAGAAAGTCTATTGCCCATGCTCAATTAAGGAGACTGGCTTTGCTCCCTGGACATGCAGGATGCGTACATGCATATCAAAATCCTGCCGTCCCATAGGAAGTACCTTCACTTCACCTTCTAAGGCAGGCACTACCAGTTCAGTGTGCTGCCATTCGGTCTGTCATCAGCACAAAGGGTCTTTACCAAGTGCCTGGCAGTAGTGGCAGCGGCTCTCAGGAGAGGGGGTCATTTTGTTTACCCCTACCTGTATGATTGGCTTCTTACAGTGCCAGCAGAAAATTGAACAGGACGCTGGAGAAGGTGTTCAGTCTCTTCTGGACTCTGGGCATTACCCTAAACATGCCCAAGTCACACCCATGGCCTACTCAAAGGCTGCAATACATAGGAGCTGTTCTGGACACCATCCAAGGGAAAGCTTTCTTCCTGAAGACCGGGCACCCAGGCTAAGAAAAGTTCCTTACAGGGTGATGGACATGGACTTGGACTTGGTCCCAGCGAGGGTGGTTCTGCAGCTTCTGGGTCACGTGGCCCCAGCCATAGCCATAGTTCCACTCACATGTTTGAACATGAGGATCTTGCAATGGTATCTCAGTGTACAATGGGACCAATGCACAGACAACCTAGAGGAGCCCATCTGGTTCTCCAGCACGGTCAGTCGGTCCCTGACCTGGTGGGTCACCCCAGCCCATTTGGCCATAGGAGTTCCCTTCCAGTGGCCCAGACCACAGCAGATCCTTACCACGGATGCCTTGGGACTGGGATGGGGAGCACATCTTGCTTCTCATAAGACAAGGGGTTCTTTTAATTCAGCAGAACGGTCTCCACATAAATATTCTGGAAATGAGCCGTACTGTACACTCTTAAAGCCTTCCACGAGGGGGTACTCCTTCCTGGGCCTCTTCTGGTCTAATTGGACAATACCTCAGTAGTCTTGCGTCTCAGCAAGCAAGGGGGCATGAACTCTTATCCCCTATGCGAGAGACGGTGAAGGTTTTGACTTGTACAGTGGATCTGGAATCTCACAGCAGTCCATGTTCCAGGGATTCACAACATCTTGCAGATAGCCCAAGTCACTCCCGGTCTTAGAACCACGAGTGGGAACTACAGCAAGAAGTCATAGTCTACCTCTTCGAAAGGTGGGGTCAACCAGAACTGGACTTCTTTGCATCCCCACACAACGTCAAACTGCCCAATTTCTGCTCGCTAGATCCAGGGCCTGGTGTTTTTTGGCAAGACGCATTGTCCCTCTCTTGGACAGGGAGGTTTCTATGTGCCTTCCCTCTTCTTCAGAGGGTCCTACTCAAGTTACAGGCAGAAGGTGCCTACCTTGACAGATTTGCTTCCCGCTGTTGCAACAGCTGGCATCGGAACCACCAGTTCAGTTGCCCAGCTCCACTCACTTGTTCTCCCAAGAGCAAAGGGCGTTGGTCCGTCTGCCCTTCGGTCCCTGCATCTGCATGCATAGCTTCTGCGGACTTAGCTAGGGATAGATTTAGAGTGGCAGAAGTGCTTGTGGCAGCGAGAAAACCCTCCACCAGGGTTACATACGCCATGAAATAGAAATGTTTCTGCTTATGGGTATTCCCCCACTCTAGATCCCCTTGATTGTCTGGTGGAATTTGCTGGAGTATCTTCTCTACCTATTGGACTTGGGCCTTAGCTACTCATCCAGTAAGGTGCACCTCTGCACATTGTCCGCTTACTATGCATGGGAAGACTCTAGCACAGCTGGACATCTGCAAAACCTTTCGAAGAGGTATCTTGCATATTAAACCCCTCAGGAGGGACCCAGTGCCACCTTGGGACCTCCTGTTTGTTTCAGAAAAGCTCACCTTGCCCCCCCCCCCCCCTTTGAGCCAGCCACAAGTTGCAGGCTACGCCTTCTCTCTTGGAAGACGTTATTTTTAGTTGCCATTACTTCAGCTCAGAGGATTTCCGAGCTGCAAGATCTGATTTGTAAAGAGCCTTATCTTATTTTTCACAGGGACAGAATAATAATAATAATTTTATTATATTTATTTATTTGCTTTTGGTAACCGGGTAAGCACACTAGACAGCTGGTGCCTATTTTCAGGTGCGACCCGGGAGAATTACAAGGTATACATGATAGAAATACATAGTGACAAAGGTGTACATGAGAAAATTACATAGTTGCAAGGTATACATGAGAGAAATACTAAGTCACAGTACAAACATGGAGTGGCATGCTCCAGCACAAAGCGGAACAACAGTGGTTAATTAAAGCAGCAGTACATAGTATAGAGATGAGCATATGTCACAAATCATATGGTACATACAGGCCTAGGGGCAGCAAGGCATAGGACCTCCCCTAGGTTGAATAGTAGACAATACATAGCATCGCCTCAGGTAAGGTGCCACACCATGGCGGTGGGGCAGAAAGAGCCTAGCTGGGGTTCCAATGTGGGAGGGAGGGCTGCCGGACTTGGTGTTAAGTGGCACACATGCAGTGCGCAGCTGGTTTCAGGAAATTCCAGAGGGAGGTTTTGAAGGTGGAATGGGAGGGGGAAGCACATACTTGTGGTGGAAGGGAGTTCCACAGTTTGGGGGCATAGGTGGTGAACGCCCGATCCCCTGATAGGGTACGGGTCTTGGGGACCCGACGAGTCTGGGACGCGCAAGACCTGAGGTGGTAGATGGGGAGGGATGTTTGAGGGGGAGGGCAAGAGAGGCAGGAGTGGCTGTACGAATTATGTTGTCAATGAGTTCCCATGACATAGGTCCGATGTTTTTCAGGGGGGAGCCATTCCAGTCATGAGTAGAGCGTACATCGGGTGTGTGGGGCAGGGGGCACAGAGGGCAAAGCGGCAGATATTGTTGTACGTGGTGTCCCATTTAGCAAGGTTAGAGGCTGGGAGGCGGCAAAGGCAACGAGACCATAAGAAAGGGTGGAAGTAATATCCCTTGGCTATAGCCATCCGGGCGGCAGGGGTAAGGCAGTCTTTTGCCCTATAAGCTAGGCCAAGTTTGCCATCGGTAGCATTACAAGTGTTTCTGACATGTACGGAGAGGTCTAGGAGAGGGTCAAGGGTGACCCCCAGGTACTTAGCTGAGTTGACAGTCTGCAAGAGGGAGTTGTTGGACCCATGAATTTCGAGGGGCGTGGTGCAGGCGGAGATTTTGGCCGCTGAGCCAAATAGCATGGCCTGGGTTTTCTTCAAGTTTACTGTGAGTTTGACCCTCCAGCCATGCTCGGATACACGAGAAGTCCGAGTTGAGCTGGTTATTGATGGTGGTGGCATCAGGGGCACCGGCTAAGATGACCAGGTCATCAGCATACAGGGTAAGGTGCCCTTTTGTGGCAACCAAGGGTAGCTCATTGATGAACATGGAGAACAGGATGGGTCCAAGGACAGATCCTTGTGGTACCTCACTGTCCACGGGTAATAGGGGTGAGAGGGTCCGATTGAAACAGGCTAGTTGCATCCTGCCCCCGAGGTAGTTCGAGAACCAGTCAAGGGCACAGAGGGAGAACCCAAGGGTCTGAAGTGTGGAGAGGAGGAGGGGGTGGTCCACCCGTCAAAGGCTTTGGATAGGTCAACAAATATGGCCCCCATCAGCTTGCCCTGATCTATCGCAGTCCTGATCCTAGTGGTGACCTCGGCAAGCGCCGTTGAGGTGCTGTGGCCTCTACGGAAGCCATGTTGAGAAGGGGAGAGGACGCCATATCTCTGAAGGTAGTGGGATACTTGTGATGCAACGGCTTTTTCCAACAGCTTGCAGGCAGCCGATAGTATTGCGATAGGGCGATAATTGCTTAACTCCTTAGGGTCACCACTTTTTAAAACTGGGACAACCCTGGCAACTTTCCATATGTCGGGGTGACCCCTGAGATGAGTGATGCGTTGAATATGTGTGCAAGGGGACGGGCAATGAAGGGGGCACCCAGGCTAAGCAGTCTTGGTTCCAGGCCGTCCTGACCCGCTCCTGTGTGGTGAGAAAGACCCGCAAGGAGAGCCCGGGTCTCACCCACAGTGATCTTTTTGAGGTAGAAAGGCGGCGAGAGGGCGGGGGCCGGAGGGAGTGAACTAGGGCAGGGGACTGAGAGGGGGTGGCAGCCGGCAGGTCAGTGAAGAGGCGGTTAAATGCGGAGGCAATGGTATGGGGGTTATTGCAGTTGCCATTACCAATGTTCATGTCGGTGACTTGAACTTTGGTAGAACCGCCAACCAGATTTTTTACTTTCTTCCAGAAACGTCGCGGGTCATTTGCAGCAGCAACCAGTGCTGCACTACAGTACTCACTTTTCGCAGCTCATGTGGCCCGTTTGAAACATAGAAACATAGAAGTTGACGGCAGATAAGGACCGCAAGGCCCATCCAGTCTGCCCATTTCTTTTTCTACCTTATAAATGTGCCATCGGCCTTTGCTCTGTCAGTGACCTATCTATTCATAGTCATTTGTATTGCTCCCTTATGCCTATCCCATGCCTGTTTGAAGTCCTGCACTGTATTCATAGCCACCACTTCTTGTGGTAAGCCATTCCATGCATCTACCACCCTTTCTGTGAAAAGAATTTCCTCACATTCCCTTAATCGGCCTCCCTCTAATCTCATGCTGTGTCCTCTTGTCCTGCTATTTTTCTTATATTTAAACATGTTAGACTCTTTCACCTTGTTTATGCCCTTAAGGTGTTTAAATGTCTCGAACATATCACCTCTCTCCCTCCTTTGCTCAAGGGTATACATATTGAGCTCCGTTAATCTGTCCTCATATGTCTTCTGATGCAGTCCCTGCACCATTTTGGTTGCCCTTCTCTGGACTGCCTCAATTTGGTTAATGTCCTTGTGAAGGTGTGGCCTCCAATACTGCACGCAGTACTCAGATGGGGCCTAACCAATGTCTTGTACAGAGGGATTATTGCCTCCCTCTTACTTACTTGTGATACTCCTACTAATACACCCTAACACCCCCTAGCCTTACCTACTGCTTTTAGAGGTCTGCTTGGATGATTTTAGGTCATCAGTGATGATGATGCCCAAGTCTCTTTCTTCCTTTGTGACTGCTAGCAACTCCCCTCCCAGCCTATAAGTGGCTTCAGGGTTTCTCTTCCCTATGTGCATGATTTTGCACTTCTTTGCATTAAATCCCAGTTGCCACTCTTCTGACCATTCTGCTAGTTTATCCAGATCTCTTCTCATTCTGCCCACCCGCAGGAGTGCAGGAGTTCCTTAGCTGTCCTTAGCTGTCGGTACACCTGGAAGTCTTTCTGGTTGCGGGATGCCCTGTATTTAGCCCAGGACTTGTCTCGCTGCTTCATGAGTGAGAGAAGTTCACTATGAAGCCATTTTGTGACCGAGCCCCTGACCCTCCTCTTGGAAAGTGGAGCATGCCTATTTTGAAGCGGGGCAAATTCCGCAATGAACCGATTGAGGGCTTCGACGGGGTCCCGCGTTGACATGACCTGGGACCAGTCAGCTCGCTGAAGGTCTTCCAGGTAGTTGGGGACAACCAGTTTTGAGTAGTCCCTCATTTGTATCACTCTACAGGGGGCTTTGGCCGGGGTGGAGCCCCAAATGCAGTATATCGGCGAGTGGTCAGAGATAGTCAGGAAGGAGCCCTGAGTTGATGATTTTGACCGGTCGGTTGCTCAGGACCCAATCAATGAGCGCCCCCTTGTCACCGCGATTGGAGAGTCTGGTGGAATCCGTGATAACCTGACTGAGGGAGAGGCCTGAGAGTATTGGCTCAATCATTTTGGAACCGGGCCCCAGCCAGTTAAGATTTAGGTCACCAAGGACGAGGAGCTCGCTTGAGCCCACTTTATCCCGGAGTAGCTCTACGAGTGTTGTGAGTCCGTGTAGGCCCCCCTTGGGAGGATTGTATACACACACTAAGTGCAACTTCTTGGTGTTACCGAGTAGCAGCAGTGTGTGGAGAAACTCGCAGGGTGAGGGTCCCAGGGTTTGGTGCGGTACAGAGGTGATGTTTAAGTGGACCTTGTGGTAAATGAGTACACCCCCGGCCCTTTTATTGCCAGCCCTGTCAAGTCGGACCATGCCATAGCCCGGGAGGGAGCAGGCAGAGTCAGGGGTGCGAGGTTTGAGCCACGTTTCTGTGATGCACAGGATGTCAGGCTCGTAGAAGGCAATCCAGGCAGTTAGCTCCACATGATTTTGTAGGAGGCTTCGAATGTTTACGTGGCTATCTTTAGCCCTTTGGCCATCTCCCAGGCAGGTGCAGGACCGAGGAGACTGAGTGCGCCAGAGGACCCAGTCTGCTGGCTGTGGGACCGGCCTGAGCGGTGGCATGTCACCAGCAGTGTGCAGCCCTACTCAGGGACCCTTATTGTGGCTCAGGTCGGGGGTTTAGAGGGGCGCGATCGAGAGGAAGGCTCAGCTAGGATTCAGTGAGCCCAGGGTAATACATGGTATATAGGGGAGGCTACAGGTGGCACTGAGCTGACAGTGCAGTGCATTAGGAATTATGAATTTAGGAATTTGGAAGACAGCAAAGCCCTTTGTGGAAGAAGCCCCTAGTGGCGGAAGAGGGGCATGCAGCTTAAAGATCAGTTGGGATAGAGGAAGGAAGTTAAAAGAGGAGATGAAACGCCCCTAGTGGACGAATAATATAGCCTGCTAATGGAGAAGTGGGCTGATAGGTTATTCAGCAGCACGTGACCTCCCCTATATGAACGAGTGACGACCAAGGGTGGTGGCGGGGGTGGGCAGCCGGCACAGCCGGCGGGGCCAGTGCTTAGAGCACACAGCAGCAGGCCGAGAGGAGTGCACACAACGCAGTCAAGGTAGGAGGCACCATGATTTGATCGGCGCTCCCTCACAGAGTTGCCTTGTAGGGACGGCGGGATCTATCTCTGGTGGTTGAGGGTGGTGGAGGGCCCGGTCGCACAGGATCCTCGGAAACGTTCTCGGGGTGATGGTAGTGGACGGCCTGGTCGGCCCGTCGCACAGGATCCTCAGAAGCATTCTCGGGGGGCGATGGTAGTGGAGGGCCTGGTCGGCGGCCACGTCGTGCACCACAGGAGTCTCCCTGAGAAAATAAGAAGTTCGTGAGCCTTTACATGCAGCGAGGAGAGTGGGGGAGGGTTTGTGTAAGGGAGTAAATATGGATGGGGGACGGGGAAAGCAGCAGGTCGGGGGAACACCAAGGCAGTGCAAGCTGCCGGCAGGATGCTGAATGAAATTGCCACACAGTCTCCCAAAAGTCTCTGAGACCGCTACACAGTCAGTCTAATAGTTTAAATTCGTGCTAGCTAAGTGGCAGCTAGAGGGTTAGAAAAACAAAATTACCATAACACATTATAAAAGCGCCACCATCTCTAAATCTATGATATCTGTGCTAGCAAAACTGAGCTTTAAGATGGTTTACAACAACATTGAGCTTTAAGATGGTTTACAACAAAATTTAGCTTTCAGATGGATTAAAACAAATCTGAGCTTTAGGATGGCTGTTGAGGCAGACAGGTAGCTAACGGAACCCCGGACAAGATGGCGGCAACTCGTGTGTGCAGTGGTCACGGTTGCCCAAAAGGGCTAGTTAAGGTAAGTTAATATGAGTTACTGGCATCCGCCCGAGGTTCTATCCTAAATAACACACAGTTGATCACCTCTTAAGGCACCCACAAAGATTAGCTAGAACAGTCGAAAACAGGCAGAAAAAAAACCAGTATCCCCTTAAGGTAACCTCTGAATTTGCTTCAAGCAGTGCAAGGGCAGGGAAAAAAGCCGTGAAATAAAACAGTCTCCACATGTACGCCGAGAGCACACAGCAGCAGGCCGAGAGGAGTGCAGACAACGCAGTCAAGGTAGGAGGCACCACGATTTGATTGACGCTCCCTCGCAGAGTTACCTTGTAAGGACGGCGGGATCTATCTCTGGTGGTGGAGGGCCCGGTCGCACAGGATCCTCAGAAACGCTCTCGGGAGTGATGGGGAGTACCTGGGGCGGCCCCGCTTTTCACTATATCAAGGCACTGAACAGATCAGTAAAAGTTCAACACACAATACAAACATCAAAATCATAAAGATTATAAAATATATCATAAAAACATAATAAATTACAATAAAATTTCACACACTTACAGTGCATTTAACTTTCCGAGAAGGCCATTCTCCAAAGATAAGTTTTCAGTTCCTTCTTGAAAATCTTCCTGGAGGAGCATTCCCATAACCGGCATGCTAGAGAATTCCAAAGAGTGGGTGCGGCATGAGAAAATGCTCTACTGCCAGAGGATTTCAAACTCGATCTTGGAATCTCTAACAACCCCGTGTCGGCCAAGCAGAGTGATCGGCCAGGGCAGTAAGGAACCAGCAGGTCTTTCAGATAGGACGGACCCTGATCGTGAAGGGCTTTGAAAGTCAATAAAATGACTTTAAAGGTGATCCGCCACTGTATTGGGAGCCAGTGCAGCTCGCGCAGCACCGGGGTAATGTGACAGGACCTACTTATCCCAGTCAAAACCCGGGCTGCTGTGTTCTGCACGAGCTGTAGGTGGCGGATTTCAACCCCAGAAAGCCCAAAGTAAAGGGCGTTGCAGTAGTCGAGGCGCGAGGACACGAAAGCGTGGACCAATGTTGGCAGAGAGTCAGACGGAACAAGGTGCTTAACCCGGGCAATATTCCTAAGATGGTAAAAGGAAGTCTTGATGATGTCTGACACTTGGGATTGAAAAGTCAGCCTATCGTCAGAATCACCTGCCGTTGCACTTCGCAGATATTAAGGCCGACGCACCACCGAGAAAAATTCCAGACAGCTGCCACCAGCACACGACTCTCTCAATCTGACCACCGGGTCCACGATCAAAACCTCGGTTTTCTCAGAGTTCAATTTTAGCTAACTAGAATCCATCCAGTCTTGGATCTCCCCCAGACAGTTATTAAATACCGAGAGAGCTCCATCCTGGTCGGGTGCAAAAGACAGGTATAGCTGGGTATCATCTGCATAGCAGTGAAACCTCAGCCCATACCGTCATATAATGTTTCCGAGGGGCAACATGTACACTGCAAATAACATGGGCGACCGCACAGAACCCTGAGGCACTCCACACAACAAAGAGACTGGGCAGGAGGAAAAAATCCCGACACAACTCTTTGTGATCTCCTAGTGAGGAATGACTTGAACCATTTAAGAACGGTTCCAGACATTCCGCAAATTTGCCCCAGGCTTGCTAGCAACACCATGTGATCCACAGTGTCAGAAGCTGAAGAGAGATCAAGGAGAACCAGGATAGAACGTCTCCTTTGATCTCTCGCCCTCAGAAGATCATTTAGCACCCGAACTAGCGCAGTCTCGGTACTGTCTTTTACGGAAACCAGACTGGAAGGATTCGTAGATACTATGGATGGTTAAATGGTCATCCAATTGAGCAGCTGCAACCTTTTCAATAACCTTCCCAATAAAGGGAAGGTTAGAGATGGGTCTATAGCTGGAAAAACAATCTGGGTCCAAGGAAGCTTTCTTCGAGAGGTGTCACCACTGCCTCTTTCAGGGAGCTAGGAAACTCACCCGACTCCAAGGAGCACCAGACAATTTGCGCCAGAACTGGACCAACGATGTCTACACAACCCAGAATTAGGATAGTATGTCCAAGATCCAGGCCGCAGCTTGTAGGGCGCACACTGTGGATGATTCTCATAATATCCACGAACTCAGGTCGACAAAAGGAACCCCAGGAGAAGCGAGGTCCTGTGCTCTCGCACACTCCCACCACATCACCCTTAGAGGTTGTTGGACACAAGTCCGCTCTGATGTCAGTCACCTTAGTTGCAAAGTATCGAGCAAGCTCATCGCACTCAATTTGCTAAAAGGCTTTCCGGACTTGCAGACAGGCTGGGTTGCACAGTCTATCTACAGTTCAGAACAGCTGAGCCGGTAGATTCTGAGCAACTGCAATCTCCCTGGACAGGAATTCTGCCTTCTTATGGGTGATTGCAGATTGATAGCTAGTATAATGTTCAATCACTCTAAGACGGTCGGCATCAAGGGCGGACTTGCGCCAGCAGCGCTCTAACCTTCGTCCTTGTCTCCGCATCTCCCTCAGAGTCGCATCAAACCAAGGGGCCCTGAGGTGACGGGAAAGAAGGCGCTCGAGAACAGGAGCAATAGAATCCAGGGCAACCGTAATGGCCTCATTATAGGCCCGTACACGCGCCTCTGGACTACTGCCCACCAACACGAGGGATGATAGGTCAAGGACCGCCGCCAGGCCTTGTGGAGTAGCATTCCGTAATGGGCGGTACCTGACCATCTCCACAGGGGCTGGCCTTCTCAGGGGGGTGCAAAAATTTAACCTCACGATGTGGTGGTCAGACCAAACGACTGGTTCCACCCCCATATCAGATGCATCATTTCCAAGAAGGAAGACCAAGTTGAGAGAGTGTCCAGATTTATGTGTAGCAGTGGAAACTACCTGTGTAAGGCCCAAAGAAGACATTAGTTGGAGGAAGTGTTTACCAAATTGTGAGAGTTCATCGTCCACCTAGGCGTTGAAGTCACCCAGCACCATCAATCTGGGTGACTCAAATGACATGTCAACGAGGAAGTCTGCCACTTCCTGTAAGAACCATTTCCCATCTCCGGGTGGATGGTGGATGAGAACGATTCAGACACCTACACCTGCTACAACTGTGCACTCAAAGGACTCAGCCTCACCCACTACCACATTCGAGAGGCCCAATTCAGTTTTAAAACAGACTGCAACCCCCTCCCGGCCCTGCGGTCCAATCTCGGGCGGTGTAACACCGAGTACCCGTCCGGAGTCATGGCCTCCACTATAGGGCCAGAATTTTCATCCAGCCAGGTCTCGGTGATGCAAGCCAGATCAGCCGAACAGATAAGGTCTGCAATAATAGCAGTTTTATTCCTAACAGACCTGGCATTGCATAACACCGCCCGAGTTGGACAAACCTCGGAGGTTGTCAGGCCTATCTGACTACTGTAATCAGTAGTGCCCTTGGGTATGGAAACCAGATAGGGTGGACCCCGCTCTGGATTCCATTTCGCCCCAGGGCGCCTTCTGGACTTAATAACCCCAACACAGTGACTCCGCTCATTTCCCCCACCCCTCGCCCTCCCGCGAGCAATCCCCAACGACCTACAATGCTGATAAGTCTCAAACTGTAAGGGAGGGAGCAAAAGGGGCGGAGGACACGAAGAGAGGAGGGGGAATAATGCACCACCGTGGAGGAGGAAGGCCAGCACATGACGCTGCTTACCCAAATTAAACAATAAAAATAAACCCACCACCAAAAATATTCAAAAAAACCTCACTAACTACCTAAAACTAACAGACAAATTAGATCAATAAATTATAACAAAAACCACAAAAAATAAGTTAAAACAAAACAGACCTTTCCTACCCCAGTCCTCTCACCACCGGGGAGCGAGGGTACAAAGGCACTCTCACTGCCTAATAAAAAACATACAAATTCTCTCACAACAGGGGAGAAAATCAAACAAATAGCAAATAAACAAAAATGTTGGACCCAGGGTCCTCTTACCACCCCGAAGACCAGAACAGAGTCAACAGAAGACAAAAATAGCAGCTTCTCAGATACAATAAAGATCCAAGACAATCCAGGTCCATAAAAGAGGCAATCGCACAAATCCAGAGGGAAACATTAGTCCAAAGGAGATCCAAGAAGTTCAGAAAATCCAGCAAATTTATATCCAAAAAGGATCGAGCAGACTCCAATCTTATTTACTCCCAGCTGAACCCCCCCCCCCCCCGGCAAAATATTGCCACTCACGCTAAAGGGCCACGAAAAGAGCCACTACCGTAGCCCCTTCCATGGTCCAAGGTGGCGAGATGCCCCACTCAGCTCCCCAACTGGGAAACGCCCCAACCCCTGTGGAGTAGCAACACCCAGGAGAGCGCCGGCCAGAGCAAACAAAAGGCAGACAAACCACCTATAAATTGTAAAACTCAAAGGGCTCACAGTCTCCAACAGAGCCCCAATCCAAGATCTTCCATCTCCTCTTCAACAAACCCAGTATCCAGAGCTCCTCCAAATGCCTTTAGGGCTAACTCCTCACATTCCCCTCAACCAAAACGCTTCTTCACAGAAAAGCAACGTCGAATAACCATCCAGACTATCCGGAGAAGAAAAAATGCCATCCAAGTTCCAAAAATCTCCGGTAACGTCACTCCCACATACAGTGACCTGCTAAGTGTCCCACAAAGCTGATGACCCATGGAGTGTAATCCTTTCATTAGAGGCGCACCGAACTCTCGACCAGGACCACCGAAGACTCCAAAGAAGAAAAAGCCAGCTGGCGGCTCCCGAAAAATGGCACTGGTGACCGCTACAGCGAGTAGTCCATACGTCAGAGGGTAACAGGGTAACTGTGAATGCTACAACCGTAATCTCACAAGGCCATAGAGTAGCAGTAACGCTTGACGCTGAACGCTAAGCACTAGAGCGTATACCAGATCCGAAACCGATCCAGTCTAAACACAAATAAAATAAAACACAAATAAAGAATAAAAAAGATAAAAGTAATAAAAGCAAAACTAATTCTTCAGGGAAGCAGTGACGACGCGCCCAGCCTGGCGGCCGACTTGATTCTAATCATACTCATACTGCATGTAGCCCTTCATTAGCATTAGAGTAGCCCTTCATACAAACCCTAAGTTGCTACTGAAGGAAGTGTCTGAGTTCATGTTGAACCAGGACATCCAACTTACCAGTTTATTACCCAGCGTACTCAGAGGGGAGGCCTTGTGACACACTCTGGATGTACATAGAATTCTGCATTACTATTTGGCGAGGACCAGTTCCCCCAGAAAGACAGACCAGTTGTTTGTCTCCTTTGCCCACAGAAAGGTTGGGGCACCTGTGAGAAAGCGAACACTAAATGGCTCATGCATTGTATTACATTCTGTTACCAGCAGCACAACAAGCCTTTACCAGTACCGGTTAAGGGCCATTCCACCAGAGGGATAGTGACATCCTTCACTTCCTTTCAGAATGTTTCTTCAGTGTGCACCTTTGTTAGGCACTACAGTCTGGATGTTGCTTCCAGGAGGAGAGCAGGCTTCGGCCTAGCGGTCCTTCAAGGACTCCTCTCCTAATTGTCTGCAGCACTCCATTGTTGTCCTCCACGCTTCTGACCTGGGCCTCTTCTCTGGCACTGCTTGGGACTTGGTCCTTATGGTATTACCTGCTGCAAGAGCTCCCCCTCGAAGTGTGATAGTAATTATGTAAGACCTTACCAAAGCAGTTGATCTTTGAGAGGAGATCTTACAGCAGGTGACTTTCCCACCCACTCACCTGCCCCCGGGGACAAATTTCATTATTTTCTCTTCGGGGATAGGAGATCCTCTTCAGTTCTCCATATGTTTTTTCAGCCGGGGCTCCAGCGGAAGAAGTGTTGTGGTGCCGGGGAACCACCCTCTTATACCACATCTGATGTTTGAGCAGAGCCAACGTCGGGGGTGGTCTCCGACATAGACTGCTAGCTGGAACATTTTTCCATGGGGTCCTAACGCTGGATGGCGGCCTTGGTCCTAATGATGTTACTTGCTGCAAGAGCTCCTCGAGAAGATCTACTGTTACGGTAAGTTCTTACTTAACTACTTTTTGTTCAGGAACCATTTTACAAGTATGAAAATAAAATGTAATCTCTATGCTGACATGGTTTTCAGAGCTTCCTTGCTAATTCTTGAATTATAGTTACCAGTAGATTAGGTATGGTATTATTACCTTATTTTTTTTTTTTTTTTTCTCTCTCCCGGGGTCCCGGTCGGCTACCTCCTTTCCAGGCATCCATTCTTGTCCTTCGGCAGCTGTCTGTCTGTCTGCACCCATCTCCCGATCGAGCCACTACCTTGTTACCCCCATGGCTCCCCCCCTCCCCCCGTGGCAGGGAGGCCCCAACTCCCCACCAGGTCCGGATCCAGTACAGGTGTCGCTCTCTGAGAGTGTGCGTTCGGTGGACAGCCATCAAGTTGCTCAACCTGGCCATTTTCTGTGTTTCTGAGTGGTGAAGCATGCAGTGCCAGCAGTGGGCGTGCCACATGCGCGTCCACACGCAGCGTGCCCGCCAGCTGCTCCACCTCTGTACCCCACTGCGTTGGCCAGGCATGCGAACTCCTAGCCTCTGCTAGGTGACAGGCAAATGCCGACCCCTATTTCCCGCCATTCCCGGGAGAGGAGTGCAATCCTCCGGATGCTCGATCCTCTCCCACCCCGGCCAGACCCCGACGACCCACTCACGCAATGAACACGGGTCGTCGGCATGGCAGAAGGTAAGGCATCGCTGCCTGAGCCCTCCACACCACCGGGCTGGCAGGTATGGTATTATTAAAATAAAACACAACAGCTGGGAAATGGTTGTACATTTTAAACTGTCTTGAAGGTGTACTACTATACAACAAAAATGCAACCACTTGAAATGCAGGGAGTTGAGGTTTCTCTTGACCAAAAAATCCTTCACCAGCCGAGCTTGTTCACTGGGTTTTTTATCTGTTTAAAACATAAACAACATGTTTTCTTTTCCTTACTTAAAGTACTCAGTCTCAACAAAAAATTTTTGTATAATTGACTCAGCTTAAACATTTTTCCTTATTCCAAAGGCAGTAATTGAATACAGCTGAATATTAAGAATTTGTAAACATTTTTATTGTGTGGAAATTCACATAGAAAAAAGGAGTTAAAAATACTAAATACAGCTCATTTATGAGGTATGTGAGCAGTTATGGGGAGTCAAGTAATATACTGAAGTGAAATGTTTAAGCATTTTAACCCAGCAATCAATTGTGCTGCCGCCTGTAAAAAAAAAAAAAAAAAAAAATTTGTCCGTGTTCTGTATATTTTTAGGAAGTAAACCATATTAAAGGAGAAGGTGTTGATATTTGTTGACACAAAACAGACAACAGAATACATCCGGGTAAATCAAATTCAGATTCCAAAATAAGAGAAAAATAATACCAAAAACTCTTTTTGAGACAAAGTACTTTAAGTAAGGGAAATAAAATATACATTTATGTCTTAAACAGATAAAAAAAAGCCCATTAACAAGCTCTGAGGAGCGAAACGTATGGGACTCCATAGAAAGAAAAGAAAAAAAATAAAAGAATTTGAAATATTCTCAGTTGATGAAGGATTTTTTGGTCAAGAGAAACCTCAACTCCCTGCATTTCAAGTGGTTGCATTTTTGGTGTATGGTATTATTAAAAGAATGGCCTAAAATTTGTAAAATCATGACAACATTGCCAGTTAAATTTAGAGTGCAACTTTAATTGGATATTCTGTATATCCATATATGTTCCCTTCCTCCATAGAATGCTGTAAAACTGGAAATATTAAGTGTAAATCTATTTTGACTATATTCGCATATCACTAAATTTACAGCAAATGCATGAAATTTATTGATCTTACTTCAAAAGGACACTTGCAGTAAGTAATAACCTTGATGACTGCACCCCCCTGTCATCAGAACAACATAGAAATTTTAGCTAGAAGTATCTGGCGGGGGACCACCCACCCGACATCACGTGACTGACGTCAGCGTGCCACTTTATAGTGGGTGGTCCCCACACCCACCTTCCAGTTTCCCGCCGACAACCCTTTGCACGTCGGACCTTACGGAGATAGTCGCTGCAGTTCGACCACCTTTTTTCAGATGAGTATCCTTTCTTTCCTTTCTTTATTGTTCCAGATTGACTTTGTGCGTGTCTTCTCCGTCTTCCATCAAGTCTCAGAAAAATAAGTGCGATTCTTGCTATACGCAGCCCCCGCACAAGGATCCCCACTCCCTTTGCCTCTTCTGCTTGGGCCTAAAGCACAAGACTGAGGATTGTAAGGCCTGCCTGAGCTTCAGCCAGGCCACACAGAAGCGCCGCCAGCAGGCCCTCGAAGCCCATCTGCTAAAAAAGAAGATGGCCACAGTGGGGAAAAGAGCTGCAGAAGCTGAGGAGCGCATCATACTCCCACAAGCACAAGATGAAGACTGAGAAGCACAGGGACCTGAATTGATGCCCCTCTCAACCGTGGCTGCCCTCGGGTGATCAGCAGTCTTCTTCCTTCTGGAAGACCGTTGCTGCTGCTAAGTCTGCCCCGCCTTCCCAGGAGCAGCCCTTGGTTCCCCCAGTGCCACTGGTTACGGTGGCTGCGGGCACCTCGGCAGAGTTCGAGGCCTCTGAGACTCTTAGACCCATCTCCACTGTGGGGTCTAAGCAGTTAGGTGGGGCCAATAAGCCGTTCGTTGGACCCCTTGGCGAACACCTGACCCTGGCTGAATAAGTCTGACACCAGCAAGCCGGTTGTCTGACCTGACAACAACCACCCGACTGACACGCTCACATCGGGTTCTGGCACGGGATCCGACGATGTTCAGCCAAACGAGAGCCAGCTGACAGTCTTAACGCAGCCTTCACCAGTTGTGTCTCCCCACCGGGTTACCTCCTCTCCCTACGTGGAGCTTCCTCCACTCTCCCCAGATCAGCGGGAGATGTAGGATGGGGGTCGTCCATCTGGTGACACTATTGCTGGGTCACCTCCGGACCGCACGGGCAACCTTCTGGACCCCTCCCTGCCGGTGCTGATGCTAGGCTTACTACCCGTTGGCCCCGTGCCTGACTCTGTTCTTTCAGGTCCTCCTGGGCTGAGTTTCAGGCCCCCTCAGTGTCCCCAGTCTGGTCCCACGGCACCACCATCGGGTCTCCGGGCTACCCTACACCCAGTTACCCGGCACCTCATTACGAACCGGGTTATCCTCCATCAGGCTACTTGATGTTCGACTTTCCGATGCCAGGGTATGTGCCTGCCTTCTCCTTACCAGGTTACCCAACGCATGGGTACTATACATCAGGGTACATGATGCTGGGGTTCTCTTTGGGCTTTCAGCCTGTCTATAAGCCCCCTCTACCTTCTCAGCCACAGGCGGATTTCCGGGCCATCCTCCAACCCTGGTGGTCGGAGACCAAGTCACAGTTTATCTCGGAGCTGGACAGACAGCACCCGGCAAGATTCTTTACCCCGGTTTACCCAGATCAGACTCCCAGGTCCTCCTCTCCGCTGGACCTGCGCCATTCTGTGTGGGCCCTGACGAAAGGTCCTTCTACTGGACTGGCGTCTGACAGTATCCCTCCTAGATCTTGGGAGGTTTCTCATCCCATTATCAGGTCTTCCGATTCCTTAGATTTGGAATCAAAGTCTGGGTCCTCCTCGGTTTCGGGTTTTGAAACTGTCTCCAGAGGAGCCCAAGGAGTCCCCTGAATCGCTTCCGGAGGACCCTTCGTTCGCAGACCTCCTTAAATGGATAGCTGAGGCCTGCGATTAGAAAACTGACGCTCAGGATCCCAGGCGTCGGAGACTAGCTAAGCACCTGGATATACAGGAGCCAGCACCCATGCTTAACCCCCCACTCCCAGGTGGTTAGAGCCTCATGAAGATCTGGCTTCTACCATTTGGAAGATGCCTTCCTCCCATCCCTGCAGTGGCAAAAAAGGCCAGCAGGACACCAGAGGGGAAGCATCGCCTAAGTGGTCATTACGGCAGCTCATGACAGGTCCACCAAGCAGAGACACATGAGCCCCTCCCCTCCTGAGAAGTAGTCGAGGCAGTTGGACAAATTTGAGAGGAAGTTTTATCCTTCCTCCACACTGGCCATGCGCACCCTCAGTTATGTGGCGCACATGCATGTCTACCAGAAGTCTCTGTTTCGTCAACTGGAGCCTGTTGTTGATGCAGTGCCAGACTCATAGAGTCCAAAACCACGCTGGCGGACACCAATATATCTGCCAAGGTCACCCGTCGCCATCTCACTGAGGGCAATATATGATGCAGTGGACTCTTCAGCTAGGGGCACCGCTATGGCAGTCTGCCTCAGGAGATATTCCTGGGTAAGGGTGTCGGGCTGGGCACCTGATGTCCAGGCAGCCATTCAGGATGGCCCCTTTCGACGTTATGTCCTCTTCGGGGGTGATGCCCAGGACATAATCACCAGCCTTCAGGACAAGGGCAAAACCTTATGGTTGGTCCATACTATGTACCACCCCAGGTTTAAGGCAAAACAGACATTTTGTCAGCAGACCAAGTGAAACATGGAACATAGAAACATAGAATTTGACAGCAGATAAGGACCGCTTGGCCCACCCAGTCTGCCAATTTCCCCTACCTGACGGATAAGCTGCAGATTCTAGTTAATCAACAGCTTAGTTCCTCCTGCCCCCCACTAGAATTGCCTTATGCCTGTCCCATGCATTCTTGAATTCTCCCACTGTTCCTGACTCCACAACCTCCTCAGGAAGGCTGTTCCATGCATCCACAACTCTCTCTGTGAAAAAATACTTCCTAACATTACCTCTAAGCCATCCCCCCTCTATCTTCAAATTGTGCCCCCTTGTTCTTGCACATCTCTTCTTCTGAAAGATACTACCCTCTTGTACCTTGTTAATTTCCTTGAGATACTTGAAAGTTTCTATCATGTTCCCCCTCTCCCTCCTTTCCTCGAGGGTATACATATTAAGCTGTTTTAGTCTCTCCTCGTATGTCTTCTGGTGCAGACCTTGCACCATTTTGGTTGCCCTCCTCTGAACAGCCTCCACTCTGTCTGTCTTTGAGGAGATGGGTTTCCAGAATTGCACACAGTACTCCAGATGGGGTCTCACTAACTGTCTGTAGAAAGGGATAACAACTTCCTGCTTTCTACTGTTGATGCCTCTCCCTATGCATCCCAGTATCCCCTCAGCCTTCCTTACTGCCTTCTCACATTTAGGTCATCTGATATAATTACTCCTAGGTCTTTTTCGATTTTTTTTGTTGTTGTTAACTCACCTCCTATTGTGTACTCTTCCCCTGGGTTTTTGTTTCCCAGATGCATTACCTTGCACTTCTTTGCATTGAATCTGAGCTGCCATGTATCTGACCATTCCTCCAACCTTGCCAAGTCCCTTTTCATTCTTTCCACCCCACCTTGTGTATCGACCCTGTTGCAGATCTTTGTGTCATCTGCAAAGAGGCATACCTTTCCTTCCAGGTGCTCTCCAGTGTCATTTATAAAGATATTAGAGGACCGGTCCCAGTACCAAACCCTGTGGTACCCCACTAGTTACCTTCCTTTCTTCACTGTGGTCTCCGTTTACCATTACCTTTTGTGTCCTGTTGTCCAGCGAGTTTTTTATCCAGGCTACTACCTTGGGACCCAAGTGGCTGATGAAACAGCAGCAAACAGCCAGACACCAGACCAAACATCTGGCACCTTCAGCTTCTGCCTAGACACCCTCCAGCCAAGGTCATAGAGCCTGAGGGGTGGCTCTCCCCAACTCTCCCTCCTCCTGCCTCTTGACAGCCTGCCCCACTCCTCCTCTTCCATCAGGGAAGTTGGTGGGCAAAGGTTCGCCAGTCACTTGCCAGGGTGTGAGGCAGTCACCGCTGATTTATAGGTCCTTCAGTTGGTGAGTCAAGGCCACACATTAGAACTTCTGGAGAGACCCACAATCTTAACTCTGGGGGTACCTCACTATCCAAAGTTGCACATTCCCCTCATAAATCAAGACCCTTTTGCAAAAAGACACCATAGAGTCAGTTCCGACAAACTAGGTAGGAACAGGGTACTACTCCCACTTCTTCCTGGTGCCAGAGAAGATGGGAGCTTTGCGTCCAATGCTGGACCTCAGCACTCTAAACTGATACATAGAGTACAGTTTCATATGATGGCACTCCCAGGTCTGCTGCCCCTCCTGCACTAGGGCAGTGGCTATGCACCCTGGACATGCAGGATGTCTACCAGTATAATCCAGGTTTTTCAGGCACATCACCACCATCTCAGATTCTCTTTTCAGGGGGAACATTCTCTGTTCGAGGCCCTCCCCTTCAGCCTGTCCTCAGCACCCCAGGTTTTTAGCAAGTGCCTCACGGTAGTGGCACCAGCCCTGAGACGCCAGGGCCACTATGTGTTCCCCATCTCATTGACTGACTTCTGGCAGCTCCGTTGAGGGAGGAGTTGGAACTTTCCCTTTCCACTGCCCTGGTCCTTTTCACGCAAGTGGGGATTACAGTCAGCTACTCCAAGTCCCAGCTTGTCCCCTCCTAGCATCTCCAATTTATTGGAGCAGTGCTGGATGCGGCCCAGGGTATGACCTTCCTCCCTCAGGTCAGGGTGGAAACCTTACAGAAGCAGGTTAGCTTGATAGCCTCCAGCAGGTGGTTTTTGGCCAGGTTGGTTCTCCAGCTCCTTGGCCTTATGGCAGCGGTCATCTCCATTGTTCCTCTGGCCAGGCTTCACATGCGTGTTTCACAGTGGACGCTCACAGTGCAGTGCGATCAGAGGTCGGATGACCTAGACCACATGGTCGTGGTCTCCAGTTCGATGCAACGGGATCTTCTGTGGTGGCAGGATCACGGCAGCCTTACTGGGGTCCCTTTCCAGCCCTCCCCAGACCCTGACTATGGATGTTTCAGTGATTTTTTTTTGGGGGGGGCTCATCTGGAGACCCACAGAACTCAAGGGCAGTGGTCTCAACCAGAACTCTCCCTACACATAAATGTCTTGGAGATTAGGGGCAGTGCTGTATGCTCTTAAAGCCTTCCAGCAGTTGTGCCAGGGCCCACTATTAGTCCAGTCAGACACTGTGTTTGGTACCTCAACAAGCAAGGGGGCACCTTCTCATATCCCCTCTGTAGGTAGGCAATGCTTGTTTGATATTCTGCATTGAATTCATCTCACAGTGGTTCACGTTCCAGGCATGCAGAATGTCCTAGTGGACAGTCTCAGCCGCACCAGAATACGAGCCCATGAATGGGAGCGGAAGCAAGTGGTGGTTGAAGATTAATTCGACCTGTGGAGTCATCCAGACCTGGATCTGTTCGCTTCCCCATACAACGCAAAACTACCGAGGTTTTGCTCGCTTGCTCCCGGGCATGGTGTTTTCTGGTGAAACTTGCACTCTCTTTGCTGGACAGGGAGGTTTTTGTACGCCTTTCCTCCCTTTCCAGTTCTGCACAGGGTGCTGCTCAAGCTTCAGGCGGAGGGGGCTCACGTGATTCTGATAGCCCCATATTGGCCTCACCAGATATGGTTTCCCCTTCTCCAGCAGCTTGCAGTGGAACCTCTCTGGTTCCTCTGCTCCTCTACCACAATCTCCTGACTCAGGAGAGAGGCACGCTGGTCTATCCAGGGCAAAAGACTCTTCACGCATAGCACCTTCTGACATAGCTGCTTCACATTTCGGGGTCTCCTCCAGAATGGCTTAAGTACTTGTGGAGGCTAGAAGGCCTTCCATGAGGATGACCTGTGCTATGAAATTGAAGTGTTTTCTCCATTTGGACCACTTCAAATGGTTGGGACCCTTTCTTGTGCCCCGTTCCTCAGGTCGTGGAATACTTGCTGCATCTCTCCGACTTGGGCCTGAGTTACTCTTCGCTGAATGTTCACCTGTCTGCTATCTCTGCCTACCACACCTTGGTGGAGGGCAAATCTGTGGCTTAGTTGGAGGTCTACAAAACCTTTCTTAAAGGGCTCCACCACTTGAAAGCTCCGGTGCGCAGTCCAGTGCCACCTTGGGACATAAATTTTATTTTAGAGAAACTTACCCTGCCTCCTTTTGAACTGGCTGGCAGTTGTGATATGCGCTATTTAACTTGGCGCTCTTTTTAGTGGCAGTTACTTCCACTCGAAGGATTTCTGAGCTTCAGGCCCTGTGGTTTCTGAGTTCACGTTGAATCGGTCTATTCAACTGCCAGTGTACTACTCTTGAGTATTCCAGTCAGGGGGAGACAATTCTGGATACCTTGGATGTTCACAGAATATTGCAATCTTAGTTAGATTGGGCTCTTGCAGTAGGTACTAACAGATAGGACTAAGCCGCCAGGTGCTAGGACTACACAGAAAACTTTAGCTAACAGTGTCTGGCGGGGGACTGCCCACCCGACGTCATGTGACAGATGTCAGCATGGCGCTATATACTGAGCGGTCCCCATGCCTGCCCTCCAATTCTTTCCCGCCATGGACTGTGCACATCTGACCTCACGAAGAACGTTCCTTCTGTCGACGCCATTTTGAATGAGTATTTCTTCTTATTTATTTCTTTTTCTTAGAAAGTGTTAGTGTTATTTCTGTCGTGTACGTCTCCTCCCGATTCACATAAAAACAAGTGCGAGTACTGTGAAAATCTGCTCCCTCACAAAGTTGGCCATTCCCTCTGCCTCCTCTGCCTGGGCCCAGAGCACAAGACTAAGGACTTTGAGGCCTGCCAGAATTTCAACCAGGCCACATTTGTAAATGCGTCAGCAGACTTATGAGGCCTGTTTATTGAAATTAAAAATGGCATCCATGGAGAAGGAGCTGAAGGAATTCAGGAGCTTGTCCTCTTCCCCAGAGGGCCATAGCAAGAAGAAATGGGACAAGGAGGGGCATCGGGACCGGGAACGATGTCCATCGCGTCCGAGGCCTCTTCCTGGAGCCGATGAACAAGGAGGCCCTCCGCCTCCCCTCTCGGGAGGTATGGCCAAGCGTTTCTGTTGCCACTGAGCAGCCATTGCACCCCACCCCGCTGGTAACGATTTCTGTTGCAATGGACCCTTCAAGATAATGAGGTCTACTGCGAGTAGCACAATTGGTAAGTCACACATCGGACCCTCTGACATGCGCCAAGCCCCGGATCCTCCGTCAGGCTCCAACAGGCCTGATGTCAAGGAACCAGATCAGCTGTTACGTGAGCCACAGCTTACCCCAGAGGGCCCTTCCCCTTGGGATTCTCCCTCTCTGCCTCTTGAGGTGGTCCCTCTGGATTCCCCCCTAACGGCGCCCTGGCGCATCACGCGATGCATCACTCTCGGGCGGCGCCAACTCCTTCCCAAGAGGGAAAAAACCTCCTCAGTGGTGTGCGCCGGCTTACACCCAATCAGTAATGAATGGTGAAGATACAAGAGAAGATCAAAGAATTATGGTAGGCACATAATTTTCATTTCTTGTGCTCAGAGGGAACTTATGCTCCATATCAATGTATTGGAGATGAGAGCTGTGCTGTGCGCCCTTCAGGCCTTCAGCACTTCCTCCAGCTGGGATCATTCATGATCCAGACAGACAAACGTGTATGTCGTCTGGTACATAAACAAGGAGGCACTCGCTCGTACCCAGTCTGTCGCGAAGCAGTGAGAATATGGTCCTAGGTAGTTCCAGCACAGTCTCCACCTCACGGCAGCTCGTGGCATTCAAAACGTCCTGGTGGACACACTCAACCGCACTCAAGCCAGAGCCCAGGAGTGGGAGCTGAGACAGGTTTGTGGTAGACAAAATATTCGCCCGTTGGAGTCAACCAGACCTCGCTCTGTTTGCATCCCCATTCGACACAAAACAACCAACTTTTTGCTCACTTGCTCCAGAGCATGGTGTTTTCTGCTGAGACGTGCTCTGTCTGTACTGGACAGGGAGTTTCATGTACGCCTTCCCTCCCATTCCATTACTATAGAGGGTATTGCTGAAACTACAGACAGAGGGAGCACATATGATCCTGATTGCTCCCTACAGGCCGCATCAGATTTGGTTCTGTGGAACCCCCAGTTCCCCTGCCCATCTGCCAAGACCCTTCTGACTCAGGAACTTGGCACCCTGGTCCATCCAGGCCTTCGGTCCCTTCACTTGCATGCATGGCACCTACTGACAGACGCTGCTCGCTTTGGAATATCCTCTAGAATGGCACAGGTACTAGTGGAGGCAAGAAAGCCATCTACTATATCCACTCATGATGAAATGGAAAAGGTTTTCCATTTGGACCACGTCTAAGGAGTGGGTCCCCTTCTGCCCTGTTCCGCAGGTCCTAGAGTATCTGCTGCACCTCTCTGACCTCAAACTTAGTTACTTGACCCTAAAGGTACACTTACCTGCCGTTTCTGCCTACCACATCCCAGTGGACAGCAAAACTCTGGCTCAGCTGGAAGTATCCAAGATGTTCATGAAAGAGATTTTTCATTTGAAGCCCCCAGTCAGGAGCCCTGCTCTTCCATGGAACCTGAACATCATTTTGGAGAGAAACGCACTGCCCCCATTTGAACCAGCGACGAGTTGTGACATGTGCTATCTGTCATGGAAGGCTCTCTTTTTAGTTGCCATTACTTCTGCTCTGAGGATTTCCGAGCGCCAGGCCCTGATGTGTAAGGAGATTTATTTGATTTTTGCACAGTGACCTGGGTGGCTCTACGTAGTAATCCTAAGTTTTTACCTAAGGTGGTTTCTGATTCCACCTTAAGTCAGACCATTCAGTTGCTGGTGTACTACCTTGAGCATTCCAGTCGGGGAGAAGCAATGGTACACTCTCTTGATGTACATAGAATTCTTCATTGCTACACTAACAGGACAAAGTCAGTCATTTGTTTCCTTTGCTTCCAAAAGGGACGGTGCTGCTGTTTTGAAACAGTGTTTGTCCAAATGGTTGGCAAACTGTATTACCTTTTATCAGAAGTATTAACAAACCACTTTACGAACATATGAAAATGCCAGCAGAAATAGGCCTCACGGTCTGTTGAGTCTTCTCGATTGTGCAGCTAGCCCCTCATCTCACAGCTGCCCCTCCCACTCCTCCCCTCCTATCCCATTTTGAAACTGCCCACTGTCTTACAGGCCACCACCTCCTGTGTTTGAGTGTTCCACTTGTCTACCACCCTTTCCAAGAAGAACTATCTCCTTACCTCCCTCCTGAATCTCCCCCCTTCAGTCTGAGACTGTGCCCTCTCATGTCCCTTCCTCCTCTTAATTGAAAGATCTCCTCTGTTCGAGTCTTGTTTATCCCTTTCAAGTATTTAAAGGTCTCAATCATGTCCCCCCATCCCCCCTGTCCTCCGAGGAATACATACGTAGGTCACTCAGCCTTTCCTCATAGGGCTTTCCCTCCAATCCCTGCATCATCTTTGTGGCTCTACGCTGCACCCCCTTCAACAATCTACCACCCTTCTTCAGGTACGGGCACTAGAACTGCATGCAGTACTCCAGGTGCAGGCTTACCAGTGACCTGTACAGGGGAAGGATTACCTCTCTACCTATTGAGGAGATTCCCCTTGTTATGCACCCCAGCATCTTGTTGGCCTTCGCTGCCACCCACCTTCCTACACTGAGCAGAGTTGTTCATACTCCCCGTTATAAGTACCCCTAGGTCCTTTTCCTCCACAGTGCTATCCAACTGTACCCCTCCCAGCTGATGGTCCCTCCCCTGGTTCTTTGCTCGGAAGTGCATTATCTTGCAGTTCTTGGCATTGAACCCCAGCTGCCATGTTTATTACAATTCTTGGAGTTTAGTTAGGTCATCCTGTTGCCCCTTCCATCCCTCAATGTCATCAACCACTACCCTCATTTTGGTGTCGTCTGCAAACAGACTGATCTTAGTCGGATCCCATGAGAGAGATCAGCTGTAATAACTTGAACAACGCCATTTGCTTGCGAACCGTGTGGCACCAACATCACCCTTCACTGCCCTCGGTGTTGAGAGTTCCCCTCCCACTGGCACCCTCTGCTGCCTACCCCGTAGCCAATTCGTTATCCATTTCACCATCTTCGCTCCTGCCCCCACAGCTTCCAGCTTTCCACCCAGCCTCCCGTGTGGCATAGAGTCAAAGGCCTTGCTGAAATCCAAATACAGGACGTCCACTGCATGGCCCTTATCTAGTTCCCTTATCATCCAATCATAGTACTCAATGGGGTTGGTCTGGCAGGATCTGCCCGAGACAAACCTGTGCTGATACCCATCCTGGAGTCCACTGACCTCCAGAAAAAGGTCATGTCACCGGGCATGGGTATAGGATAACACAGTTTCAAGCAGACCACAAGTCAGGTGCATAAAAAACGCATGGCTGCATTTTATCATTTTATTTTCATCAAGTAAAATATACAGAAAGCAAAATGGTAAATCAGACAACGGCTTAGCTTCAACAGTTTCTAAGGCCTTGCCTCAGACTAGCATGAATCAAACAGTATGAAAGCATACACTACCAGGAGGTCTTCCACCTTCCTTAGTATCTTACTGACCACCCTATCTATCCTCTTTCTCAGCGCTGAAGTAGGGCTTTTTATAAGCTCTCTGGAAGTTGGAAAAACAGTTTCCTCTGCTTTTTGATTAACAGCATACATAACCTAAAACTAGCCACTAGGGGCCACCGTTGCACCACAGAGAACAGTTAATTGGCACCTGGAGCACATTACATAGCTTGTTTACAACATTGTTAAAGGTCAGACCCTAGGTCAGAACATTCTGTGCTCTCCAAAACTCTCCTGCAGGGTCATATTACCTCATGCTGTCTGCTGCAAAATACATCCTAGCAGTTTTATACATAATATGGGGCAGCAGGGAAACTTCAAACACAAGCTTTTGCTATTCCCATATCAAAACAGTTTTGTGTCAACCAGCCAAGCAGCATGTTGGACATACAAAACATATTAACTGCTTGGGAAAGGGGTTTTAGTTTATCCCAGGGGTGTCCACTATGACAGGGGTCACCCTGTCACAGGTCACCAGCCTCTCTTTCAGGATTGTCTCCATGAGCTTCCCCACAATCGATGTGAGGCTCACTGGCCTGTAGCTTCCTGGTTCATCCTTTGGGCCACCCTTGTGGATGGGAACACATGGGCCATCCTCCAGTTCTGTGGTATGCATCCCGACTCCAAGGAGGTATTGAACAGGTCAGCCAGTGGCCCTGCCAGAACCAGCTCCTTGAGTACCCTTGGGTGAATGCCAACTGGTCCAGGTGCCTTGTCCACCTTCAGTCCTTCCAGTACCCTGTCTTCAGTAATCCTCGTATCTGTCACCCCACTCCTCCCCTGTGGTACCTGCGCTGCATTTTCTTGCCTGAATACAGAACAAGAAGAAGGGTTCTAGGGACGTGGATATGTTATTCAATCCACACTTGTTGGCAGATATCTTGCCGCTTTAAGATGGGCAGGAAGGTCTTCATGCTGGCTCCTCCCTCCCACCCCCGGGTTGTAAATCCTCTGCTCCGCCCCATGACGCCAGATCTTCCTTACCACTTGGAAGCTCAGGTTCCCTCCTTAGCGCTTTGTGTTTTGTGGGCCTGGATCCTAAATCTTTGTATTTCCCAAACTTGTTTTCAAGTTCACTAGAGTGTGGTCTTCGCTCGACTCCCTCGTGGCTGCGATGGCTGTTAAATCTGTTGCCAGGTTCCGTCTGTGCCCTTGCGGGCAGAAGATGTCTTGCACCGATCCTCATGCCTCGTGCATTTACTGCCTTGGACTCTACCACGACCTGCAGGCTTACAGCCTCTGTCTCCTTCTCCCCTTCAGTGCTCGAGGACCGCGCTGCCCAACTTCAGCTGGGGTGACTGGAGAAATGGTTCCCGCCGGTTAAATCGAAGGAGGCCCATTGGGCGGTGTCCGCGGCAGCAGGCTCTGCAGAGCAGCTGCAACAACTTACGGCCCTCGAGGAGGAGGCAGCCCAGGCCGCGTCTCATCCTCCTCGACGTCAGCCTTTATCCTGCTCTCCCTGGGCTCCTCCTACACAGCTTCCTTTCGGGAGCTTTGTCAGTCCGTCTCTACCAAAGGAGAGAGTCCTTCTGGGTCTTATACCTCTCGGTCTAAGAAGAAGGACCACAAAGGTAAGTCCCAGCGTCGACATTCGCCGGAGTGGTCTCGCTCCCTGGATCTTTGTCTCTCGACTTAGGTCGAGGTTGTGGCCCAGGCCACTAGTTTCTCGGAGTCCCCGACAGACCAGCCAGCCTAGACTCTGGTCAGCGAGGCCGAGATTTTTCTCGAGCCCAGCAACAGGTTATCGACGAGGAGGCCAACAATTCTCAGACACCAGTTCCCCCATTGCCCTCCGAGGACTTGTCTCTGACATCCCCGGTCAAGGTCAACCGTAGGAGCTGTGGGTTTTCCCCTGCTCCTTCCTCGCCCACCGTCGGCGCCACCGATGGTCAGGGTCTCGGTCCTCTTCCGCGTTGGGTGAGTCCCACCGACATAGGCGGTCCTGGTCACAACACCTCGGAAAGCGACACTGCCGCACATCCTCCTCAGCCGAGGAGAGGCTCCCGCGCAAGTTGCATCGGCACTATGAGGATCTTATGTGGCAGCAACTTCTTTTAGCCGGCAGCAAGCTGACTGCAGCTCCCTCACCGGCGATTACGTGGTTGTTGCCAGAACGGCCCAAGCAGTTTCCCACCCTCTGTCAGGGAGCCGGTGCCGGCTACGACCGCTCGTCCTAGACTGGCTGCCCCACCCATTGTGGTGGAACCACTGCCTCCACGGCTGATTTTTGGGGCTCTGACCAAGGATTCTCTGTCGTCTCAAGGAGTGCCCACTCAGTTGTCTGTCACCCTCAGTTGCGATCGTCCTCGGCGAGTAGAGGGTGGCTTAGGCGGTCGGCAGCTCTATGCGGACTCTTAGGAATCTGAAGACTCCTCATTGCATTCCCGTCCAGTCGACTTGGAATCCTCTGGGGTCTGTCCATGGACAAGGGCCCCTCCTTGTTGTTGGGTATCCTTCGACTCATCTCGGAATCCACCAGGATGCCGCTCGATCTCATGCAGAAGCGGGCCAGCTGTCCCGTCATGTAGATTCTGGACAAAGGGGATTCCCCCTTGGAGGCTTTCCCAGTGGCCAAGGCCATCGTGGGTCCGGCTCTGGCAGCGCCCAGCCTCTTATCCTGTGCCTTTGGCCAGGGTGGCCCACAAGTATGCAGCCCCTACCGGCTCCCTCTCCGGTTTCGTGGAGCACGTCTCGGCTATGGGGTGGGTGTCTGACAGTGTCTTCCGGCGCTCCGGTAACACTAGGAACGTGGACAAGCCCCCAGATAAGGAGTACAAAAAGATGGACTATTCTGGGAGGAAGGTATACACTGCCGCCTCCTTAGGCCTTCATCAGGCTAGCTCGGCTGTCCTGATGGCACACTTTTCTCATGCCCTGTTGGGCTTCCTGGATGAGGTGCTCCCTTATCTCCCAGCCGACCTTCAGACTATGGTCAAGCAGGTTCGGGATCAGGGAAGAGCTGTGGCTAAACAGCAGCTACAAACAACTCTGGACATCGGAGACTCCTGTGCCCAGTCAGTTGCAGCTGCAGTGGCCATGCGCCACAGGGCTTGGTTGCATATCTCGACCTTCACGGCAGACACCCAACACAAGCTAACAGATGTCCCCTTTCTAGGGACCAACCTGTTCAGCCCGGGGGTGGAGGGTCACCGCCAGCACATCGAGAAGTCTAATGCCACCTTAGACTCTGTCACGTCTGCTCAGAGGGAGAAAGGTCGCCAACAGCAGCGTAAGCCCTTTCGTCCCTCCGCTCCTGCGGCCAAACCCGCCCAGCAACAGGGCCAGCAGGCTCATTCTTGGCACCCCAAAGCCAAGTCCACTGCTTCCTCAGTCAGGAAGCCCGTCCTGCCCTCCTCCTCCTCTAAGCCTGCCCAGTGACTGTTTGGCGGGATGCGCCCCCCAACCCAGTCACACATTCCCTGGGTCCCCCTGTGAGGGCCGGCTCAGCCACTTCCTTTCCACCCGGTCTGCTATCACCACGGACCGCTGGGTGCTGGAGGTGGTTGGCAGAGACCTGCCGCTGGAATTCAAGCAGATCCCTCCCTTTCGAGCCCGTGCCTCACAGGGGGCTTCCGGATCTGTGGCCTCCCTGTCAGCTCTCCGAGACAACATAGTTCTGCTTCTCCACAAGGGGGTATTCAGCAAGGTGACAGATCTGACTCCTTGCCCAGGGTTTGTGCCCAGGTACTTCCTGGTTCCAAAATGGATGGGGGGCTGGCGCCCCATTCTCTACCTACACGACCTGAACAAGTTCCTAAGGCCGCGTACCTTCCAGATGGTCACTCTGGCTTAGATCATACCACCCCTTGAACTGGACATGTGGTTCTGCTCCCTGGATCTTCAGGATGCGTTCTTTCACATCCCAATCCTTCCGTCCCATCAGCGGTTCCTCCGCTTTCGCGCGGAAGGGAACCCCTTCAAGTTCCGGGCCATGCCCTTTGGCCTTTCTTCAGCTCCTAGGGTCTTCACCAAATACATGGCAGTGGTGGCAGCATTCCTGCGGTGCCGAGGGGTCCGGGTCTACCCTTACCTGGACGATTGACTGATAGCAGCTCCCTCCAGGTTGGAGACGGAGCAGTCCAGGGATCTGGCCCTCTGGGTTTGCTCTCAGCTAGGCCTCCTTATGAATGAGGCCAGGTCGGAACTCCTGCCTTCGCAGGTGACCCAGTTCATCAGGACGGAGCTCGACTCTCTCCGAGCCAGAGCCCGGCTCCTGGTGGACAGGGCCGAGGTTCTTTGCCCAGTCATTTCTGGTTGGGCAGTTGCGCCCTTCTTGGGACTTCCTGCGCCTTTTGGGTCTCATGGCGGCCTGCACCAGCGTGGTCAGTTGGGCCTGCTGGCATATGTGCCCCCTGCAGTGGGGGCTGGCCTGCCAGTGGTATCAATGCTCAGGTCTGCTAGACCAGCCAGTCTCCATGACCCAGGAGATGTGGGATGGCCTGCAGTGGTGGCTCGTCCCAGCTCATCTGCAGGAGGGTATCCCGTTTCCTCGCCCTGAGCCAACGGTCATTTTGACGACCAACGCCTCTCTGGTGGTTTGGAGTGTTCCTCTGCAGGAGCACAGGGCCCCCGGTCTCTGGTCCACTCAGGAGTCCCGATGCCACATCAACCTGCTGGAGCTCCAAGTGGTCCGGCTTGCCCTAACCGCCTTTGCTCCGTTTGTTCGGGGTCAAGTGGTCCAGGTCCAGACGGACACCACCACGACCATGTACTATCTCAACTAACGAGGCGGGACGCACTCCTTGCCTCTGTGCAAGGAGGCTCTTCGCATATGAGGTCTCATTCTCAGCCTGGAGGTGGATCTCCTAGCCATCCATGTAGCAGGAGCCTCGAACAGTTTGACTGATGCCTTCGGCCAGATAGGCGATGTATCTCACGAGTGGTCTCTCCTGACTGAAGTAGTGCAAGACCTGTTCTCCCTCTGAGGCATGCCTCAGGTGGACCTGTTTGCGTCCGGGGAGAATGCGAAGCTGAGGCTCTTCCACGCCCACCCCCCTCAGCAGGGTTCGCTGCAGTTGCATGCCTTCTCGAGACCGTGGACCCCAGGCATCTTCTACGCCTTCCCTCCATTTCCCTTGATCCACAGAGTGCTTCTCAAGGCGAGGAAGGATAAGGCGCAGGTGATTCTGGTAGCCCCAGACTGACCTTGCTAGTTCTGGTATCCAGATCTTCTCAGCCTCAGCTCCAGATTCCCGAGGCGACTTCCAGCCCGCCCGGACCTGCTCTCTGTCAGCAAGGGAAAGGTACTCCATCCGGACCTTTAATCCCTGCACCTGACGGCCTGGTTACTGGACAGATCGAGTTCCAGGCCTTGGGTCTTTCTGATGAGGTCCTCAACGTCGTTGAGGCGTCCTGTAAGGAGTCTATCAGAAAATGTTATGCCTTCAAATGGAAGAGATTCTTCATTTGGTGTCAGGGCAAAGGGTTGGACCCCTCATCCTGCCCGTTGGCTAGCATTTTGGACTACCTGTGGTCCCTTTCTCAGCAAGGCCTTCGGTCGATGACCCTTAAGGTGCACCTGGCAGCCATCTCTGCTTACCGGGCGCGGGCCGGCAAGCAGTCGGTGGTGCAGGAGAAGGTGGTCTGGTGCTTTTTCAAAGGCCTGGATCACACATCCCCTCCAGTGCGCGAACCTCAGTCTACATGGGATCTACTGCTGGTATTGGCCAAGCTCATGGGCAAGCCATTTGAACCGATGCACAGGTGTGATATCTCCCACCTGTCATGGAAGACTGCCTTCCTGGTGGCTATCACATCAGCCAGAAGGATCAGGGAGCTCCAGGCGCTTTCCATTGAATCTCCTTACCTGGTCTTCCACAGGGACAAGGTTGTCCTGCGCCCCCACCTGAAATTCTTTCCGAAGGTGGTGTCAGAGTTCCACCTGAATCAGGCACTTACTCTACCGGTGTTCTACCCAAATCACACCTCAGATGCCAAATACAGGCTTCATACCTTGGAACTGAGAAGAGTGCTCGCCTACTATAAAGAGCGTACGGCGGAAGTTCGGGGAGAGTTCGCCAGCTGGTTATCACCACGCTGAAGGTAATTTGCAGACCTGCACAAGCAGACGTATTGGCAGGTGGATCACTTCTGCATTAGATCTCTGCTACAGGTTACAGGTGAGAGCCTCCCAGAGGATAAGAGCTCATTCTACCCGGCCATACCACCGTCGGTGGCTGCTTCTAGGGATGTCCTTATCCAGGAAATCTGCAGGGCTGCTACCTGGAAGTCAGCACACACCTTCATTTCCCATTACCACATCGACCTCGAGTCATGCCGGGATGCTGGTTTTGGGGCCTCAGTTCTCCAGTGTCTCTTTTTCCTAAGTAGGGGGTGTGCGCCTTGTTTCCCTCCACCCGGAGAACTGCTAGGAGTCTGCCAACAAGTGTGGATTGAACAACCTATCCATGTCCCTAGAAATACAGGTTACTCACTTGTAACAGGAGTTCTAGGAGTGGTATATGTTGTTCATCCACACAGACCCACCCGACCTCCCTGGCTGCGGACGCACACAGCCTGGCTTCCAGCGGGCTAGATCTGGCATCAAGGGGTGGAGCCGAGGATTTTACCACCCGGGTGGGTGAGAGGAGCCAGCTTGAAGACCTTCCAGACCATCTTAAAGCAACATGGTACCTGCCAGCAAGTGTGGTTGAACAACATATACCACTCCTAGAACCCCTGTTATGGGTGAGTAACCTGCATTTCCATGCAAACCAACTTTTTCTCAACATCGAGGCAGAGACTCTCTAGGCTTCATGCAACCCCTTCCTTCCACACCCTGGACAGGACTATTCTGGAGGTCTGCATCTCTTTCAGATATCTCAGAGTATGGCTCGACCAGCACCTCAGCTTTTCTCTACATGTAGATGCCATCCACAAAAAGCTCCACCCTAATCTGCGTGCCCTCTGTTGGAGTTGTGGTTGCATCCAACTCACCGTGCACACATACAGAAAATTATTCTCCCTATATTTGACTATGGAGACGTAGTCTACAGTGCTGCTCCCAAGTCCATCCTGGCCAGACTGGATCCACTCTGCCTGCCACTTTGCACTGCATCTCCCCCCACCCCACCCCCACCACCACTGTGTGCTGTACAGGCATACCTCTCAACTGTCCCTGATTTTGACTAAAATTTTTACTCTGTCCCTCCTAAAATTTGTGTTTCCGTGGCTAAACATTGGGGATTATAAGCACAAAATAATGTCAAACATTAAAGTTACAGACATGTTCTTCTTTAGAAAATGTATTTTGCACTAAGCCCCATATTCTACTTGCTTTCTGGGTGGATATCTTTAATTCTAAAGAAGTGTCCCTGATTTTTTTATGCCTTGTCCCTGATTTATGAGGCAGGTGGTTGAGAGGTATGTGTACAGGTCTCTCGCTTTTTCCTCATGCCATGACCGCCGAGTGACCCACTGTGCCAAGCTCACAGCCAAATACTGGTCCCAGTCCTTGCCCTCCCCCAATCTCTCCTCTGTGATGGCTGTCCCTATCCCTCCTGTGCACTCCCTTAGGAACTCAGACACATGCACCTTGGCCGTTCCGCGTGCGTCTCCCTCAAGTGGTCAAGCATCCTTCAGACACTGGATGCCCAAACTATGGAACACCCTCTTTCTACTGTCAACCGGCGTGTGCCCCAGGCTATGCACTTAAGCTCACTCATCAATTCACATTTCATGTTGTCATGTGCATGTGGACAGTCTGTGGCTAAATTGAACAAAAAGTGTACAGGGAGTCTACTGTAGTGCATATAGTGTCATGCAGTGGTTTTAGACCCAACCACATTGTCGTATTGTCTGCTGTTTTTGCTGCTCCTTGTTGCCATGGACTTCTCTTCTTTCTACTGGATGCTCCTTGATGGAGATTAATTTGCTCTGTACATACTGCTTTTCCGTATAACTTGTATATTCCTGCTTAATTCATGTACAATATTACCCTTGTGCTCACTGCATGTATTGTTGATCGTATCTGTGTCAGTCTTCACCATTCATCACTAGTGGGTATTGCGGCAGAGATAGGTTCCCCGTGGGAGACTTTTTTCCCCCCATTGGCGGAGTTGACACATGGTCAGTGCCGCGCTCAAGTGTTGGCCGTTAGCTGCTGTCTACTCCGCCCCAGCCCCAGTTCTTTCTCTTTCGCCGAGTGTGATACCTCGTGTGGAGACCGTTGGATTTTGTGGCTTAGTTTGTCTGCCTGGTCGATAGTGTGTTAGTTGCCTTAGTTCTACTCGCCTGCTCGACGTCTCTTCTGACTGGTAAGACCTTTCCTTTTTATTTCAAAGCGGCATCTAGTACCGTTTCTGTTTTTATTTACCGTATGGTCATGTCTCAATTGGGGGGGCAAGAAAACGTCGAAACTGGGGTGGCCCCTTGTTGGGGGGGGCCCATGGCCACCTCTATTCCGTGACGGACCAGCATGACTGCTGCCTTTCCTGCCAAGGCCCTAACCACGATATGGACAACTGCAACATTTGCTTCTCGATGGACCGCCGAGTAATTGAGATCCGTGCATGGAAAGTCGCATGTGCACCACAGACATTCGGAGGACAAATGCACAGTTGGTGGGCCAAGGCGAGGATTCTCGCCCCTTCCTCCGGGTTCTCTTCTGGTCCTATACGGTCCGTGGAGGAGGGAGCCCCCGCCTTTACAGCTTTGCTGCGGTGGGGTTCTTCTGCAGTCTGGGAGGCCCGGCTAGCCCTCTTGGCGGGGAGGGTCAGTCGGGAGGCACCACATTGGCAGTCGCCTCTTGGTGGTGAGAGCTCCCTTGGTGTTGTGTTCCAGACCCTTGGTTCTGGACTGGCACGGTCCTCGGCGCCGTCTCCTGGTGCCACTCTTGGTCCCGGCACCATTCGAGATGACGCGGGCCTTCTTTCGGCACTGCTGTTGCCACTGATGCTGTTCACGGCGTCTGGGTTCTCAGTGGAGCTAGGGGTGGTTTGGGTGTTTCTGGGCCTAGTTCTGGTCCCAGCGCAGTGCGTGGTGCCGGAGCAGGAGCCGGCACCACTCATGGGGCCAGGGATGGGGTCAGCGTCACGATCAGAGCCGACCCTGGCAGCGGTGCCGGGGTTTTGTGTGGCGTCGCATTTGGGGCCGTGCCTGACTTCGGTGCTGCTCACGGCATTGTGTGTGGTGCCATGCTGGACTTGGCTGTCAGTGGCGCCACACCCGACTCCGGTGCTGGCATGGGGCTGTGCTACGCTCCGGCGCAGAGTTTCCGGATGCTCTAATTCATGGTCCAGGAACTGGAGAGGCTCGGGGGAATTGTCTGGCATCAGACTTGAGCCTGCCTCTTCGGGCGGACTCTGGGAGGTCTGCTCTGGGCCGGGCTACAGGTTCTTCAGAATCATCCAGAGCTCTCGCGTGTCCAGCACCTCGGCCCCCAATCAGCCTCCTTCTGGGGGTCAGTTGTTGCCAGTAGACCTAGGGTTAGGGGGTCTGACCAGCCAGCAGTGGTCCCCGTGACCACAGCTGTGCAACCTGGGGTCACTGGTGATTCTGTTCATCCAGTTGGGGTACCCCCTTCCTTGATGTGTTTGGACAGGCAAAGTTTGGGGCAGCCCGGGGTGCACCAGGAAGGTTAGGGAACTGTTCCCTGGGTGGACTCCTCGGAGGCTGGTCGGAGTTGGCAGCTGCCTAGGCTGGTGGCTATGAGGACGAAGTCCCTTTTTGATTCCGAAGGGTTGAGATGTAAGGTTGCGGTGCAGTGCGTCTCAGGCAGGTGAACTACATGGCCAGATACCAGAAGTCCAGGTGGGATACTGTTCTGGAGCTGGCTAAACAGGCCCCCCCCCCCGCCAGCTAGGCAGAGAGCTGGAGCAGATGGCTGCTCATGGAATTGAGGCATCCAAAGTCTAATTTCATGCTGCTGTGAACTCTAATCATGTTTCATCACGAGTCATGGTTATATCTGTGTCTCTTCGGAGATTTGCTTGACTCAGATGCACTAGCCTTTCGGAGGACACCCAGGCTAAGGACATGGACTTCCCTGTGGTAGGTAATTCTCTGTTTGGGTAGCAGACAGAGAATTACATGAAAAAGATGGACGAGTATAGGACCAACTACAGGTATGCATAGGCCAAGGAAAGGCAGGCAACGCAGCTGGAGCAATCTAGGGGCAGGCCTTTTCACAGGCCTTTCTGCCAGGCAGAGGCCTCCTCTCCTTTTCCTCAGAGGGGGTTCTTCAGAGGGAGAGGCAGAAGGGGGATGAGCAAGGCTGCATTCTCTTCTCAGTCCAAGGCTTCTGCCAAGCAGACACCCTGATGTGTCAGCCTGGGTTGGCTGCCCCTTTCAAGTTGGAGGCAGGCTGGCTTCCTACTTCCAGGCCTGGAAGTATGTTACCTTAGACAAGTGGGTACTGGAGGTAGTAAGAGAGGGATCGGCTCTCAGCTTCAAAAAATTTCCAAAGCTGAGGGTCAGGTCTTTTTCCACCTGCAAACATCTTCAAAACCATTGCCCTAGAGACAGAGGTCTGCTCTCTGCTGGCTCTCAGAGCCATAGAGAGAATTTCTACTACATGCAGGGGCAAAGGTCTGTATTCCAGATACTTCCTTACTCGAAAAAAGACAGGGGAGTGGCGGCCCATCCTAGATCCAAGGTACCTAAACAAGCACCTAGTCAAGCCAAAATGATGACTCTGGGAATAATTCTTCCCTCTCTAAGGCCAGGAGATTAGTTAGTCTCCCTGGACCTCAAGGATGCCTGCTTTCACATTCCCATCAGGTACTCCCACAGAAAGTACCTTGGGTTCGAACTGCCTTTAGGTCATTATCAGTTCAGAGCAATGCCCTTCGGACTAACATCGGCACCAAAGGTGTTCACAAAATGCCTAGCAGTAGTAGTGGACTTTCTAAGGAGACAAAACATTTCCATATTTCCATACCTGGACGACTGGCTCATTGTGGGGCAGTCTCCAGACCAAGTCAAGTCAAATCTGCAAGTGAGCCAGCAATTGCTTACTTCTCTGGGATTCCTCCTCAGTCTTCCAAAATCAGTTCTCGAACCAGTGCAGCGCCTGACCTTCATAGGGGTAGAGTCGGGCACTGTCCAAGCAAGAGCCTTTCTTCCTCTGGCAAGGGTAAAGGCCCTTACAGACCTGTCTTCTTCCTTTTGCCTTCTGGTGTCTCAGCCAGCAAGGCATTTTCTTTAACTCCTGGGCCACATGGCAGCTTCCACTGCAGTGGTACGGAGGGCCACATTTCAGATGAGGGACATCCAGTTCCACTTGAGGGCTTTTTGGTTTCAGAAAAAAGATCCTCTCACCAAACTATTCCAGTGACTTGGACTCTGATCCAGGCTCTCCAATGATGGTTGGACCAGGACAACCTCAGACAAGGAGTCCCATTCATCACCCAGTCTCATTCTGTGGTACTAACCACAGATGCTTCTCTCCTGGGGTTGGGAGCCTACTTGGGAGCCCTCACAGCACAGGGGGTGTGGTCACCTCAGGAGTGTCTACTTCATACCAACCTTTTAGAGCTCAGGGCAGTGTACCTGGCTCTACAAGCTTTCTCAGACTCAGTACAGAACAAGGTGGTTTAGGTCAGGACAGACAACACCACCGCCATGTGGTGCATCAACGGGCAGGGAGGCACTCGGTCTATGGCCTTGTGCATGGAAGCCATGAAATTGTGGTCCCTAGCTTATTCCCTTCAGACATTTCTGGTAGCAGTCCACCTTCCAGGGAAAGACAATATGCTAGCAGATACCTTGAGCAGGATTTCTTAAGGCTATCACGAATGGTCCCTGGATCCCTTGGTGTTAAAAGTGATGTTTTTATGGTGGGGCACTCCAGAGATGGATCTCTTTGCAGCCCCAGACAATCATCAACTTCCTCTCTTCTGTTCCAGACTTCCAGTCTTGGGCTCAGACCCCCTGGATGCTCTACTTCTGGAGTGGGAGAGGAAATGTCTGTATGCCTTTCCCCCATTTCCTCTACTATTCAGAGTTCTGGTCAAGATAAGGTCACAGTCTTGCAAAGTGATTCTGATTGCTCCAGACTGGGTCAGGCAGCCTTGGTATCCTCTGTTGCTGTCCCTAGCAGTCCATTTTCCCCTATCTCTTCTCATGAATCACAATCTGTTAACCTCCTCTCAGGGGAGGATTTGGTACCCCAACCTTTGGTCTCTCAACCTTAAAGCATGGCTCTTGAAGAGTTGGAATATGCAAGCCTGCATCTGTCTCGGGGGTTCTGGATATTATCGAAGCCTCTCGAAAACCTTCCTCCAGAAAAACGTACAATTCCAAATGGAAAAGATTCAGCATTTGGTGTTCCAATAAACAGATTCTCCAGATACTGCAAATTTGGCTGCAGTTCTGGATTATATGGTTCATCTTAATGGTTTAGGCCTCAGACCAGCTACTCTGAAGGTACACTTGGCAGCTGTTTCTGCATTTGTCATTGGGGAAGGCTTCCTCACTGGCACGTCGCCTGGTTTCTGTAAATTTTTTAAAGGATCGCTCCGTACCAATCCTCTTTTTAAGGATCCTACTCCTGCTTGGGACCTTAATGTTTGCATTGCTCAGCTTATGCAACCACCTTTTGAGCCTTTGGCCTCAGCAGAAGTTAAATACTTGACTTGGAAAGCTGTGTTCCTGGTAGCTGTTACCTCTGCCAGACGTTTCAGTGAATTACAAGCTCTGTCAGTAGAGCCTGATTTTATCTCATTCCATAGAGATAAGGTGTGCTTAGAAATAACAGGAGGTTCTTACCTAAAGTGGTTTCAGATTTTCATCTGAACCAGTCCATGTCTTCTGTCTTCTTCACTGATCATTCTTCTTCAGGGGAAAGGAAGTTACACAGCTTGGATGTTAAGAGGGCACTAGTTACTACATTGAACACACTAAGGCACTCAGGTTTGACTGTCATCAGCTGTTTCTGACTTATGGTGAAGTGGGAAAGGGCAAACCTACTACTAAGAGGACTATTGCCAGGTGGATTGTCACTTGTATACAATTCTGCTATGAGAAGCTAGGCAAAATACCCCCTTCAGGCCTGAGGGCTCATTCAACTAGAGGTACAGCTGCTTCTCTGGCTGCTGCCAGAGATATACCATTATTAGAAATATGCAAAGCAGCCACCTGGAAAACAGTCCATACATTCACCAAGCATTACTCCCTGGATATCCAGGCTAGGAGTGATGCTAAGTTTGGTACAGCAGTACTGCAGAGCCTATTCCCAAAATAGGTTTGGTCCCTCCTCCATGGAGGTACTGCTTGGTAGTCTGCATGTTGTCAGAATACAGCAAGACTTCATGTTGTTTGAAAAAAAAAAAAAATGACTCACCTTAGTAATTGTGTTTCTTCTAATGGAGTCTTGCTGTATTCTGACCTTACTCCCCTCTCAGAACCTGTTTTTTGGGAAGTGGGCTGGCAGGTACAGTGCTGCACCTCGGGTGCATCTAGCTAGCGCTGCACTTCCTCTGTGTAGAGAGGAGGAGTGGGTTATGTTTGTTGTTTTGATAGTTATGTTGTTCACTACCTAGTTTTTGTTTTGGAGTTCTCGACCCGAGTCTTCTGGGACCCAAAACATTTGATTCCCTTTTTGGCTAGTAAATTTACAATTTCCACTTAGCCGGTGTAGTTAGTATTAGCTCATAAGAATCTGACGGTTACATTTCAGAGTGCAGCAGACAGTGGTTTCAACCGAGCTCGAGCTCAACATTCTATGCTCTGGCACAGAGTTCTCTTTCTCTCCGGAGCAGTTCAAGTGCTGGGGCCAACTGCATATTGTCAGAATACATCAAGATTCCGTTAGAAGAAACACAATTACTAAGGTGAGTAATTTTTTCTTTCTGCACATCAAGCAGCTTAAACCAAGTGCCTGTGGGCAATGCTAAGTCAGCTCTTAACATCCATTCAGGATTGTGACTCAGCCAGGCAGGCCATTCACCTTTCCTTCCAGGGCCTGGAGCTGTTGAGGCACCAAGCCAGGGTGCCGTACAACACCAGCAAGGTAGCATCCATGCTGGTAGGAACAGCAGTCTGCAATCGGTGGCTGGCATAGCTTTGCCTCCCTTGGTTGGCACTCCCGGCCAAGCATAGGGTACTTTTTTTGGTATGATCTATTTTTCCACCCCCGTGCTTGCTGGTCCTCCACTCCTTTGGGCTCTACCAAGCTCCCTCTGGCCCCCTCTGTCCTTGCCCAGCCCTCCTGTGATTCCCCCAGATTGCAGCCGACCCCCAGGATATCCCGGTGTATCCCTTCACCGGGCGGGTCCCTCTCCTCCGAGGGGAAGGTGCGGGGGGTAGCCCCAGCGAGCACTGCTAGGGCCCGGGGATGCTGCTGGGGAACAAGAGGCACCAGAAAGGTACTGGACTCCTGCAGGAGCAGAGAGCCGTCATTCGGAGGCCAGCGAGCGATTTTCCTGGCTTTCTTATGGTGCACGATGTCCGAACGTCAAGGCAAGAGCCAACGTCTGTGTCACACCACCCCTAATGACCCCGACGTGTTGCTCTACCACCGGCCTCCACCAGTGGTCTCTTCAGCAGCGGGTCGCGATCCCTTCCCTCCCTGGAGACAGCGAGCAGTCGTGGGACGCTCAAGCTGACGTTCCCGAACCGGGTGGCTGGCATACATGGCGGAAATCCAACCACCTGCGCCGACGTGGGCCGGGCTATCATAGGGTACTTAACTCGCATTGCCAGGGGGCTCGTTTTTTTCTCTCTCGTAGGGTCAGGCATGAGTTGTCAAGGTGCCGTCCTGCTCCCCATCCAAGGGAGCCTCCACCTGCCCCTGACAAGTCTTGGATCCTTCTGCACCTGTGAGGAGTCCCTGCCCTTCAGTAGTACTCTAACTCGTAAGTGGAACCGAATGGTAAAGAATGGTTCTTGTAAGATAAGAAAATTACATATTCTCTGTAGTTCTTCATCTTCCAGAATATCTTCACCATTTAGTCACATGCTGCCCTCTAGCCCCCTCGCTGGTAAAGAGTAGGGGTGTCTGAGCAGCTCACCCTGTTTTTGATGGTACTCTACAACTTCTTGCCATTCTCTCTGAGCTATTCCTCTTCTTTGAGGTTTAACTCTCCTCCTTTTCTCTGTGTGGTTCATTGCCAGTTCCGTTACCTCATTTTTTGGGGAATTTATGAAACAAAACAAAAAAAAAGGGTGGGCCTCCTTCCCTTCTCCTGCCAAAAAAATGGAGGGTGTTTGTTTCCCCCTATTCACTTGAACACTCTCTCTCTCTCTCTCTCTCTCTCTCTCTCTCAGACTCGGCCATCAGCTGCTGGCAGCCTGTTCCTTGCTTACGTTCTGCACATCAGCCATGTGGCAGTCTCAAGACCTTGCACAAGGTGGAGCCTCGCAATCTTGAGTTAGGAAGAGACAGATTCAGTGGGAATCTTCTTCAAGGATATCTCTTCCCTTAGCCACACCTTTGGAACTATAGCCGTATCAGTGTTAAGGCCGCCCACAATGATATTATGCATTAGCATACATGTGTGTGGCCCCATCTCTACTCGGTTCTTTTCCCGCTGTCAGTCTTGCTAGTCTGACCTACTGTGGAAACAACAACCAACTTGCTACTGATATGGATATAGATATATATTTTTTTCAGTGCTGTTGCTTCCTCTGCATGCCGCTGAAACCAGCGATCTTACTTCGAGGGGGAGCTCTTGCAGCAGGTTATAACAATTAGGACTATGCCACGGGCACTACGACAGTCTGGAAACCTTTTCAGCCAGCAGTATACAGCAGGGACCGCCCCCCGATGTCGGCACCACCCCAGCGTCAGCCCTGGTACAAAAGGGGGTGGACCCAGCTCCACCTCAGTTCTTTTCCCGCTGCGTCCCTCACGTGAGAAGGAGGACTTCAGTTCTAGCTTGCCAGGAACAGCAAAATTCTAGTGCTATCAACCCATTTTTTGTACCATTTTCAACAGTTTTTTCCCCAGTGTCATTGACGGGCTGTTTTCGACGGTTTTTCAGTTTGGTCGACTGATGTCTACACTGTCATCAGTCTCTCCAGAGCAACACCAAAACAAGTGCGACTGTGGGAGGCAGATTCCTGCCAAAGACGGGCACAAGAGCTGTGTCTTTTGCTTTGGGCCGGACCACGATACCGCGACCTGCTCAGCCTGCCAGGCGTTCACCAGCTGGACCCGGATCAGACATCTTAAGGCCCTGAAGGCATTTCTGTTTGAAAATAATATGGATCTGCACTACTCTGAGGGAAAGCGTAAGAAGTAAACCAAGCGCCACAGGAAGACCGTGATAGTAGAGGTCCGGTCATGATCCGTTCTCGTTCGCAGCTTTCTCCCAAGGAGGCCTGTATTTCCCTGAGCTCAGGAGAGTGCCCAAAGTCTTCCAAGGCCGGCCCATCGGGGGAGAAGCCGGCCAAGTCGAAGGTAGCGCCGCTAAGGGTCATCACCAAGCCCTTGGAGGTGAAAGCTGCAGCCCCGCCTCTCAAGGCACTGGTGCTGCCTGCTAAAGGCGCAGCTCCGGAGCCAAAGGACTCTCCGCCCTCTGGTGGCACCCCGTCGTCAGTCCCACCACTGGCCTTGGTTGAAGGCGAGAAGGGTGTGGAGGCTGACCATGGAAGAGCAGGCGCCCCATCTCCCAAGTCCTCCTCCCCCGGAGCTCCCAGAAAGCTCTCCTTCGCAGGCCGGCGTCCCAAATACTTCCTTTCTGGGCTGAGCTGCTGAACCTTTCTCAAAGGGCCGAGCTGCAGGAGTTGTTCTCCTTTGATGGGGACAGGTGCAGAAGCAGACACCCCCCACCCCACCCCATCGCCGGCCCAGACACGGTCCTGGACCCAGCGGGCAAACCACAACCCGGAGGTGGGCCTTCCCGAGGAAGTCCCAGACAACCGCCTGCACCTCCTTCTAGGCTCGTTCCCAAGCCGGTCCAAGACCACCACCAACACTCAAGGACTCTGGAGACCGTCGCCAGTCCAGGTCTGTCGTGCAGCCTTCTAGTTCTCTCCTAGGCGAGGCGTTCGGCGTCGGTCCTTTGGTGGACATCGGTCTTCGCTCTGTTGCCGGTCTCGGGACTGGAGCCGGTCTTCGGACCGACGTCGGTCCCCCAGTTACTGACGACAGAGGGGTTATGGTCATAAGGAGAGATCGGACTATTCCCGGACTATTATCAGACTAGATCTTGTAGTCTATCTCCCTATTCTTCATCCTCATCTTGTTCCTCTCAGAGTGGTCCCTGAGAGAGAGAGAGAGAGAGACAGAAGAACCATCTTCGCTCGCCTCCCGGCGATTCAACCTTTATGGACGTCATGAGGCATGTCCAGGCCTCCAGTGAGTGAGAAACTGAGGACCTGGATCCGGAATGCCAAAGATCGGCAAAATACCTGAGGCAAAAGGAACCAAAACCATTGGTGGTCCCTCCTTTAGTCGACACTTTCCAGGACCTGACTCAGACTACCTGGAGGCGTTCAGCTTCCATCCCGGCTGTTCCCAAAAAATTGGACAGGCTATATAAGGCCCCGAAAGCTTTTCTAGCAGAGAACCCTCAGGCAGCCGAAGCACCTTAGCTCGCAACCTCTCGATCTGGAGTCTCAGTATTTGGACCAGGTGGGTAAGAAAGTTTACTCTGCCTCCACCTGCTCCATCCGGTCCCTTAACTTCCTGACACATATGGTCTAGTACCAGAATTCTCTGTGGGAGAGGGGACAGGAGCTACTGAAAGCCATGCCAGATTCCGATCAGAAGTTGGAATTTCTGGATATTATGAAATCGGGCTCCGACATAGGTTCCCATGTCCTGAGAGCCTCTTACGATACTGCAGATACGGCAGCCAGGGCAGCCGCTTCCGGGGTGTGCCTTCGGCGCCATGCCTGATTGAGAGTTTCGGGTTTCCACCAGGATCTGCAGTCCGGTATCAAGGATTTGCCATTCCAAGGTACCGTGTTGTTTGGGCAGGAGATGGAAGCTTTGATCTCTCATCTACAGGAGTCTGGCAAGTCCATCTGGTCGGTCCACCAAATGTACTGCGGCGACCAGCAACGGCCACAGAAACGGCCATTTCGCAAGCCCTCAGGTGGTCAAGGTGGACACGCCCGTGGTAATCAGCAGGGTCAGAGAGGTGGCTTTCGTAGGAGAGCCAGTAACCAGCAACCTGGAGGCGCTTCTACCCATGGGCTCAAGTCCTCCCAGGCCTCTCTGCCTACTCCTGGCTCAGCCCAATGACCCCCCGTCCGCCACCCCCCTTCCAGAGAAAGTCTCGGGAGATGGTCCGGGGCCGCTTCTCCCTTCATCTCGAAGGGTGGAGGTCGATAACTGCGGACCAATGGGTCCCGGACATCATCAGGAGTGGGCACACAATAGAGTTCATGGAGTTTCTTCCAAATACTCCACCAAAGTACTCCCGATTTCCTCCTTCTCACATCCCACTGATAGAAGGAGAAATTCAGACCCTCTTGCAGAAAAAGGCAATAGAGGTAGTCCCCTTGCATCAGCGGGGAAAAGGGTTTTAACTAACATACTAAAATGCCAGCAGAATAGGCCTAATGGTCTTTCGTGTCTGCTCGTTTGGTCAGCCCCCACCTTGGGTGCTGACCTTGCTGTCCCCCTCGCCTTCTCTGGCTTCTCCCTTCCCAGTTCCGGATATTCTTGCTGCATTGGATTTTGCTTCCTGAACCCTTCCCCTGTACCTGTCCCACCCCCTCTTGAACCCCTCCACTGTCTCTGCCTCACCAGCCCCTAGGTAGTGCATTCCATGGCTCTACCACCCTCTCAGTGAAGTAGCACCTCCTCCTTTCTCCCCTGAATCTTCCCCCCTCCAGCTTCCACCCATGCCCTCTAGTGGCCCCCTCCTCCTTCCTTCGAAGCACCCTCACTGTTCCTCCCCTATTTACCCTCTTCATGTACCTGAAGACCTCTATCATGTCCCCCCGGTCCCTTCTCTCCTCCCAAGTGTACATATTTAGCTCTTCGAGCCTCTCCTCATAGGTCCTGTCCCCCAAGCCCCAAATCATTTTGGTTGCCCTCCTCTGGACCCTCTCCAGGAGGTTTATGTCCCGCTTTAAGTGTGGCCTCCAAAACTGCACGCAGTACTCAAGGTGCGGCCTCACCAAGCAGTTATACAGAGGGAGTATCACTTCCCTCCTTCTGGAGGTGATCCCCCTAGCGATGCATCCCAGCATCCTGTTGGCCTTGGCTGCTGCCCTCCTACAGGTCTCAGAGTTGTTCATCTTGACATCCACCACCACCCCCAGGTCCCTCTCAGCCATCGAGACTTGTAGCATTTCCCCCAGGTGGAGTACCTTGCATTCCCTGCATTGAACCTCAGCTTCCACTTTCTAGACCATCTTTCCAGAGCCTCCAGGTCCCCAGTAGGGCCACCCTCCCTCCTCCCCATCCACCACCACCCCAGTTTCGAGTCATCTGCAAAGAGACTCATCTCATTCCTGATTCCTGTCCTTATGTCCGTCGTGGGCGTTGAACAGAAGGGGCCCAGGACTGATCCCTGTGGGACCCCACTAATGACCCTCCTTGGGGATGAGACTATCCCCCAACTCACGACCCTCTGGGTCCGGTCCTGGAGCCAATTGCCTATCCATCTGATCATCTGGTTCCTCACCCCCATTTCTCCCAGCTTATCCAACAGGCCCACGTGAGGAACAGAGTCAAATGCCTTGCTGAAGTCTAGAAAGAGGACATCCACTGGTCTACCCAGGTCCAAGGCACTTGTCACCCAATCATAGAACTCCACCAGGTTTGTCTGACACGATTTCCTGGGATGAATCCATGCTGTCTATCGTCCAGGCACCCTGACTTATCCAGGTCCCCCTAGCCTCTCCTTGACAATGTCCTCCATCACCTTGCCCACCACGAGGTCAGGCTGACAGGCCTGTAGTTCCCTGCCACCTCCTTGATCCTCCTTTGTGGATAGGCACTATGTCGCCACCTTCCAGTCTTGGGGCCCCACCCTGTCCTCAGAGAGATGGTGAAAAGCTCTGCCAGGGTTTTGCCAGGACATCTGCAAGTTCCTTCAGCACTCTGGGATGTAATTTATCCGGCCCGGTGCTTTCTCCGTCTTAAAGGGAGCTGAGGCTTCCATCCTCTCTCTGCTGTGATTTCCACTTCCAGTACCCCTTCTCAGCCTCCCCACCTGCCAGTGATGCCCCCTCCCCAGACCTCCCGATTGTAAGGGGCCCCCCCCCCTCCTCATTATCTCTGTCTCCTCCCCTGTATGATGCAGCATCCCCATTTTCCCTGGTGAAAACTGAGGTGAAGTACTCATTTAGTACCTCAGCCTGCTCCTCTGGGTCTTGTGCCCATCTCTTCCCTGATTTAATCCTGCTAATCTGCCCCTTCACCCTTCGTCTTTCCCCAATGTATCTAAAGAACCCCTTTTTCCCTCTCCTAATTTCCCTGGCCAGGTTCTGCTCCTTCCTTGCCTTAGCCACCCTCACCACTCTAGTGGCCCTTCTAGCCATCAGCTCATACTTCCCTCGATCCCTTTCACTCCTTGAGCACTTGAATTTCTTATAGGCTGCTTTCTTTCCCGCTACCTCCTGGACCTCCCTGGTCACCAACAGAGTTTTGGGCCCTACATTTCGTCTTACTCTTGCACAGGTGCTGGTAGCATCCTGCATCCCTCTCCTGATGATTTCCACTTACTATCAGCGTCCATGTCTGACCCAATCCCATCTAAATGCTCCTTAAGGATCCTTCCCATTCCTTAAAATCCACCCCCTGAAGTCGGTTACTTCCGTCTTTGTGCAGCCTTCTACCCTCCTAGGTCCAGGCAGAACCAGACCGTGACATGGTCACTCCCGCCAATGGGTCCCTTACCTCCAGGCCCCCAATCTGGTCACTGTCTGGGACCATCCCAGTACCAGTGCCTCCCTGGTGGGTTCCTCACCTGCTGGAGTTAGGAGCAGCGTCTTGAAAGACATCCAACAACCTTTGTTCCTTGGTCACAGAGGATGTCATAGTCTCCCAGTCTGTTCCTGGCATGTTTAGGTCCCTAACACCACCACCTTTCCTCTGCCCAGTCTGCAGTGTCTCCTAACATCTACCACCAGACTGTCCTCCAGCTCCTCCGCCAGGGCAGGGGGTCTATACACCACTCCTATTTTTACTCTCTTGCCCCCCCTTGTTATCAAGGTGACCCAAATCGCCTCCACGGTTCCCTCCGCCTCCTCTACTCCCCCTATGCCAATGCAGTTTTTGACTATCATTGCTACCCCTCCTCCCCTTCCCTCCCCCCTGTCCTTCCTGAACATAGTGTAACCCTCCAGGTTCAGGTCCCAGTCATGTCTTGCAGTTGCCCAAGTCTCAGTGACCGCTGCCACATCCACTGCTCCCTCAGTTAACATGCCTGGCTCAGGCATTATATTGCCAAGCTCCTGGCATTTAGCAGACTACCTTCCACCCTTTCCTGTAGTTCCATTTCCCTGCTTGTGCTCCTTGGGGATTCTGTTTCTCCTGGTCTGCACTTTGCCAGTTGGTCTTTTCCTGCAATCCTCCTGGTCCCCAGGGGTGGAGACAGAGTCCTCCTTATCGGCATCCCTTGACTGCCTTTTCTCCCATCCCACCCCCTCACAAGTTTAAACCCCACTTTTCACCAATGAACTCCTCTATTTTCAACTTAAGGATCCCCTCCTCCAAATTGAGATGTAGTCTATCTCTAGCATACAGCTCCTTATCCTCCCAGGTCTCCCCAATCCCCCATCAACCCATACCCTCTGGCCTCACACCACTCCCTGAGCCACTGGTTTATCTCCCTGATTTTTTCTTTGTGTTCCCCACTAGCCCTTGGCACTGTGCAGGATTTCTGAGAAGGAACTGTGCATCCCTATGTCATGACAGACCCTGGCGAGCTCCTGAATCTTGCCTGTATCTCTAGCTACGCTATTCCCTCAATGTCATTTGTGCCCAGGTGGACCAGTATGTCTAGGGAACCCCCACAGTCCTTTGCCAGCTGATATACCTCGTGCTTAGCCCTGTGCACCGTTAGTCCAGGGAAGCATCTTGTTCTAACTGGCCAGGCTTCTCCCTCCCTATCCCATTGGATACCCCTGATCATAGAATCCCCCAGCAGGAGCTCTCTGACCACTCCTTTTCCTCCATTCCCCCACTTCCATGTCCCTCATCCTTTCTACCGGCCCTTCCACCCAGCTGGCTCCTTGTTCCTCCCCCTATCTGTGTGCCACATGCCACCCGCTCCTTATTTACCATGGCCACTCCCTCCCCTCCAATCCTATGCCTCTCCTCCTCCTGAGTATCCTTCTGTACCTTGTTAATTCCCCCTCACTGCTCACAACTGGTCCTTCTCCCCATCTGCTAAACTAGCCTGGCTCATCCTCCCTTCCTTCCTGTCTCCATTAGTTCCTTCTTGCTCTTAAGTGCTCCCCTAGCCTCCCCTCAGCTCTCTTTACTGAATCCTCCTTGTACTTCTGGTCCTTCTTTACCTTTCCTCCCAACTGGTCCTTCTCCTTGCTTTCCTCCCTCTTCCCCCTGCCCCTCCTGCTCCGATTCACTGCTCCCCCATTCTCCTGCATTCCAGGTCCCCCGTTCTTCATGCTATCTGGCCCCTGCCTCCTGCCCCCCACTCCCACACCCTTTCCGTCTCTAACCACCTCTGTCGTGGCTACATCCCCCTCATCCTTGAGCAGAAGAAGAGAATTGAAGCGGTTACTAAGTATAAGGTCTGATCCACCTCCCTGCCTTGCTTCCTTCTGTCCAGCACTGGCTATCCGCCTACTTCCCTGAGAATGTTGTCCTCCGTCCCCCCTTTGTGAGGGTCCCCAGTTACCTGCCTGCTTCCTTGGTAGTGTCCTTTTGGGCCCCCTCTACCAGGGTCCCTATGTGACCCCTGAGTATTCTCCTGCACTCCTTTCCCTATACCCCCGCCCCCAGTGCTTGGTGCAACCCTGTGGGAGATTTCCAGCCCCCTTCCCCAACCATACCACCCCCCTCCCCCAGCTTTCTCCTCATCCCCGCAACCTCCTCCCTAAGCTGTGCTAGCTGGTAGCACACTGGGCAACCACCAAACTTCAAGCCCAGTCCAGTATCATGGCTGCTCCACACCTGTGCACCCCACCACCCTCCCAAAGATGCGGCCCTAATGATGTGTGGTTCCATCCCTTTCAAATAGGTTTCCTTGGGTGAGCCACCAGGTTCCCCTATTCCAAGATCCCTACTGCCTAATCAGGTCACCCACTAATCCTAGAGACAGTCCCACTGTACACCAGTAACTCTGTTATTAGGTGCAGTACAACACATTAAACATGTAAGGAAAATGAACAACCCCTAAGCTCCTCTCTCCGGCCTTTAAATTCAACCCCCAGTGGCTAGAACTCATGAGCTGCACCAGCAGCCTTTACCTCAATTGCAGGGCAGGTCTTCCCTATAAATTTGCAGACTTCTGGGAGGGAGGGGTGGGGAGGGTGGGTCTTGGGCAGACACCTGACAAGAGAGAGTGTATCAGCCCTGTGTCTCCTCCAAGCCCCTGCAGCTAAGAACCAGGCCCAAGCAAATCCCACCAAACAGGTTTAAATCAGAAGAAATAGGCCTCTACCAGCGCAGCCTGTTACAAAGTGAAACATCCATAAAAGAGCCCACTTACAGCCACTAAATCAGTTTACAAACATCCAGGATCCCCAGAGCAATACCCTGCTAGCCCTTAGAAGCAGAAAGAAAAGAACTAACCTACCAAGTAAAATCCACAAGAACCTTTTTTATTTCTAGTTTTATTTCAGCTTCTTCTGGGTCCCAAAAATACACAGGATCTTCAACCCATTCTGGACCTCGGTGCTCTCAGTGTCTTTATAGAGTACAAAAGGTTCAGGATGGTGACCCTTCCAGGTCTACTTCCCCAGCTGCACCGAGGAGACTGGCTCTGCTCCCTAGACATGCGAGATGCATATATACATATCGGGGTCTTCCCTCCCCGCAGTAAGTTTCTGAGGTTCCACTTCTAGGGGAGCACTACCAATTCTGACTTCTTCCGTTCGGCCTCTCCTCCGCTCCGCGAGTCTTTACAAAATGCTTGGCAGTGGTGGCTAAGGCGCATGGGGCACTACGTTTTCCATAACTTGACGATTGGCTGCTTACAGCCCCGTCAAGGTCATGCCTACTTCACACCATCGAAGACACCTATACTCTGTTTCGAGAGCTGGGGATCACCCTGAACCTTCGTAAATCGCCCCCAGAGCCCAGTCAAAGACTCATCTTCATTGGAGCGGTCCTGGATTCTACCCAGGGCATGGCTTTCCTACCGTTGGACAGGGGCGATAGCCTGCAAGAGATTACTGAATGGATCTCAGTAACTCCTCAAGCTCCAGCGCAGAAATTCCTCAGGCTACTGGGGCACATGGCTGCGGCTATTCCAGTCACTCCTCTGGCCCACCTCCACATGCGGGTCCCACAGTGGATGCTCAGGGTACAGTGGGACCAGGGCTACGACGATCTAGACTTTATGGTCAGGATCACCGACCCAGTCAGGAGAACTTTGCTTTGGTGGATGGACCCCGGAATTTGGGGAAAGGGGTCAAGTTTTATCTGGAGCCACCAGGTCAGACTCTTACAACAGATGCATTGGATCTGGGATGGGGAGTGCACCTGGGTGCTTATCGAACACAAGGGGTTTGGACTCCCGAGGAGCGATCTCTCCATATCAGTGTTTTGGAGATGTGAGCGGTTCTCTATGCCTTACAGGCCTTTTAAGAGAACCTGGTGCTGAGCTGTCTTCTAATTCAGACAGACAATATGGCGGTCGTCTTCTACATCAACAAGCAAGGAAGTACTCACTCATATTCCTTTGCAGGAGGCAATGAGAGTCAGGCACTGGGCACTGGAAGGCACATTCTATTGTCCACAGTGCACGTTCCAGGTGTCCTGAACAATCTGGCAGAACAGCCTAAGCAGGTCTCGTTCCAGAACACATGAGTGGGAGCTGCCACAGTCCGTAGCAGATCAGCTCTTGACAGGTGGGGTCATCCAGAGCTTAGACCTCTGTGCGTCACCAAACAGCGCCAAACTGCCAGTTTTTGCTCGCGAGAGCATGCGCCTGGAGTTTTCTGGCCAGATGCGTTATCCCTTTGCTGGGCAGGGAGGTTTCTCTATGCCTTCCCGCCCTTGCCTCTCATTCAGAGAGTCCTGCTGAAGTTACAGGCAGAAAGGGCTCGAATGATTCTAGTAGCACCCCGATGGCCTCTGCAGATTTGGTTCCCACTCCTGCAGTGGTTATCCATAGATCCTCCCAACTACGCTGCCCATATGCTCGCAGTTGCTATCCCAGGAACAAGGATTGCTGGTCCATCCGGATCTTCGTTCCTTACATCTGCATGCTTGGCTCCTTCAGACGTAGCTCAGCAGAGATTTGAGTTTCCCGGAAGTGGCGGCAGTCCTAGTGTTGGCGAGGAAACCCTCCACCCGCTCCGCCTATGCTATGAAATGAAGCGTTTTGTTTGTCGGCTCACACAGCATTTGGACCTCTGGCTATCTGTCCAGTGAACTCAGCTGCTAGAGTACCTCCTCTCCTTGTACCAACATGGTCTGAGTTACTCCTTTATTAAGGTGCACATGTGGACTGTCTCCACCTATCATGGCTCTGATTGGAGACAAGGCGTTAGCACAGTTGGATGTAGCCCGCACCTTTTTGAGAGAAATTTTACATATGAGACCTCCCATTTGGGACCCTGTCCCACCCTGGGATCTCCTTTTTGTGTTGGAGAAGCTCACCCTCCCTCCGAGCCAGCAGCAGATTGTGAGCTGCGTTATCTTTCTTGGAAGGTGTGTTTTTTTTTCGTTTGCTATTACCTCAGCTCGAAGAGTTTCCAAGCTTCAGGCTCTGATGTGTAAAGAGCCGTATTTGGTTTTCCACAGGGAAAGGGTTTCCCTTAGAACAAATCCTAAGTTTCTTCCGAAAGTGGTCTCGGAGTTGACCCTCAACCAATCGGTTGACCTTCCAGTCAATTTTCCTTCCCATCTAATAGAGGGGAGGCTCTCCTTCACACATTGGATGTCCACAGGACTTTGAGGTATTGCCTCAAGCGGATGGCTACGCACCGTTAGTCGGAGCAACTCCTTTGTGGCCTTTGCACCACAATGCTTGGGCAAACCGTGACCAAGCAGACGATTTCAAGTGGATCGCCCACTGCATATCCTGCTATGAAAAGCACAGTAAGCCCCTACCAGGTCCAGTCAGGGGTCACTCCAGCAGGGGAGTGTCTGCTTCTTTTGCCGATCTGAGAAATGTCTCCATCAGGGACATATGTGCGGCCGCTACCTAGAATTCGGTGCATACCTTTGTCAAGCATTCATTACAGCTTGGATATAGTCTCCAGACGCCGTGCCAGTTTCGGTCTCGCTGTTTTTCAGGGACTTTTGTCCTAGGCCTCTGGAGTCTGCATATTCCACCTCTCGGGTCGTCTACCTCTTAGGCGAGGGACTGCTTGGTATTCAGTCCTAATTGTTGTAGCGGTCCCTGCTGTATACCGCTAGCTGAGAGCGGTTGCCCGAGGATCCTAGTGCCTGCAGCATAGTCCTAATTTTATCTGCTTGCTGCAAGAGCTCCTCTCGAAGATCTACTGTTACGGTAAGTTCTTACGTAACTGTACTTTCCTTTTTATAAGTTTGTGTAGGAACTCATTAAGAAAATAGCATGCTTCTCACACAGTGTTCTTGTAAGTGTCCAGTTTTCTTGTCCGTTTCAGCAGGAAGAATATAGTGACCTGGAACTGACCTTTTGTTTACGTCTTCTGCAGAAGGCTTAAAAATTGCATCTCAGGTTAACCCCTTGAGTTCCAAATAGCTTTGCAGTCATTGCAACAGTATAACTATATACAGTTTTAGCTTTGTAGTCATTTCAACAGTATAACTATATGCAGTTTTAAACAAAGGGAACTTGGTGTGGTTACATTTCCACAAAATGATTTACATATAATTTTTATACCAACAAATATGCAAGGGAAGAAAAGACAGAACATATGGGAGTAGAGAGATAGTGAGAGGCAAAGAATTGCAAGACCATTGGGATGATCAAGTCCTAGGTCTCATAAGAACATTTATTTATTTATTTAGTTAAACATCAGTTTAGAAACCTTTGAGCCAGAGGCTCATTTACAAAGGTACCTCATCACAAAGAGGACATCAGAACAGTAGTACAAGGGACACAGTACTTACAAACAAAAAAGTTACAGTTCAATTACAATTTTGTTACAATAGAATACAATCTCCAACGAAGCAAAAGATAAAAGGTGCAAAACTTATGGTCGGGGGAGAGCTGGTGGGAGTAGAAGGGAGGGAGATAGGGGAGGAGGAAGGGGGGAGCCGCTCAGTGAGCATTGTCAAACAGAGTGTATATATATATATATATATTTTTTTTTACACTAGGTTAGCGGCATTTGGTTGTGCAACCAGACAGAGAAGAGACAGAAAGGAAAGAATAGAACAGATCCTGGCAAATCTCTTTTCTCCATAACAGCCAAGTATAGGCTGTATTTAACCCTGTCACAGTAAGCAAACATATGCTTCTGCCTCACTTGGCCTTTGTATTGCAAATTACCAGGCCCATATGATCAGGTATCACAATAGCCTGTGGAAGACTGCCAAATCTGCAGCTCAGGCCCTTCCAGAAGGAAATGCCAAGAATGGATTTTTTAAAAATCTGAATTCTGGAGCTGAAGTGGGCAAACATTTCATACGCTCAACATATGTTTCGGATGCATCTGCCAGGGCAACTGCTACTGGTGTTTGCATGACAAGGTATTCTTGGCTTAAAGTGGCTGGGTTTGCAACTGATGTGCAACAAACAAATGGCCATGGACATCTGTGATTCCTGTTCCAGTCTGTGGCCATATCTGCAGGGCTTAGCTGCAGATCTCACCTTCACTGCAGACAACCAGCACAAGTTGGCAGATGTCCTTTGACCTGGGCAATGAATCTCACTGTGCTAGGTTGAAAGACACCTCATCCGGATTGAGAAGTCCAGTACCACCCTGGACTCTTGTCACCTCTGCCCAGAGGGATCCCAAGGGCTCCAAGCTTCAGAGGAAGCAGCCCTTTCGACCCCTCTCTACCCCTGTGGCCAAGCCATCCCAGACCCCAGCTGGTCAGCAGGCCCAGGTTTGGCATCCTCTATGAATTAGGTTGCTTTGGTTGTCCGCAAACCAGTTGGTAGAGTTCCCACTACTTCTTGAGCCCAGTCCCTCTTCCGCCTCCAAGCTTGCCCAGTGACGGGCTGAGGGGTGCCTCCTCCATGCCTGTCCTGTCTCCCCTGGGTCCTTCTGTGATGGGGCTGGCTCTTCCACTTCCTTTCTTCCTGGTTTGCTGTCACCATGGACAGGTGAGTCCTCGAAATGGTTGTTGACTGTCTACCTCTAGAGTTTGAGGCTTATCCTCCATCCCAAGCCCCATGGAAGAACATGGTGTCCGCCAACATGCTGTCAGCCCTTCGGGAAGACATTGCCCAGCTCCTCCAGAAGGAGGTTGTGGCTTCAGTCCTGGATCCTCTACTAAGCACAGGGTTTGTTTCCAGGTATTTCCTGGTCCCAGAGCAGGCAGGGGGCTGGTGCCCCATCTTAGATCTCCACGGCCTGAACAAATTCCTTCGGTTGTGCACCTTCAGGATGGTGTCACTGTCTCAGATAATTCCATCCCTGGATCAGAACATGTGGTTCTGCTCCCTAGATCTTCGGGATGCGCTCTTCCACCTTGCCATCCATCTAGCCATCCCTCCCTCCCTCCCTCTGCCGGTTCTGAGTGGAGGGGAATCTCTGAGTGCCAGGCCATGCCCTTCAGCCTCTCTTCAGCTCCCAGGGTCTTAACCAAGTGCATTGCAATAGTGGCAGCCTACCTGAGACGTTGATGGGTCCGGTGTGTCCTACCTGGATGACTAGATGATAGTGGTCCTCCAGGGTGGAGGTGGAGGCGGTCCATGGACCTGGCCCTCCAGACCTGCTTGTCCTTGGCTTTCTGATGAATGAGGCCAGGTCAGAGCTCGTACCTTCGCAGGTGATGCACTTCATCAGGGCAGAGCTCATCTCTTGCAGAGCTGGTGCTCGACTCTCTGCGGACTGGACGGAGGTTCTCTCCTTGTTTGCTTGATCATTTAGGGTTGGGCAGTTGCACAGTGCTCGGGATTTCATATGTCTCCTGGGATTCATGGCAGCTTGCACCAGCATGGCCCGGTGAAGAATGAGCTCTCTGCAGTGGGAGCTCGCCCACCATTGGTCTTAGCATAAGGGTCACTCTGACCAGCCAGTCACTGTGACTTTGCTGATATGGGACACCCTCCAGTGGTGGTTAGTCCCAGAACATCTGCAGGAAGAAATCCTCTGTCCACCCAGAGCCAGTGGTCACCAATACGACTGATGCCTCCCTGATGAGCTGGGGTTCCTACCTGGGATAGCACAGAGTCTGGACACCCAAGGAGTCCCAATGCCATATCAGCCTGCTGGAGTTTCGGGCAGTTCAGCTGGCATTGACTGCCTTGCTTCTCACATTCTGGTCAGGCTATTCAGGTCCAGATGGACAGTAACACAACCATGTACTACCTCAGCAAACAGGGCGGGCTGCACACCACTTCTGTGCAGGGAGGCTCTCGGCATGTGGACTCTCGTGCTCAGCCTGAATGCCAATCTCATGGCCATCCGTGTGGCCAGCATGACCAGTCAGCTGATGGACGCCCTCATCCAGGTGTGTGAGGCATCTCACAAGTAGTCTCCCCATCAGGAGGTAGTGCACAGTCTGTTCTCCTGGTGGGGCACCCATCTGATGGATCTGTTTGCCTCCAGGAGAACACAAAGCTGAGGCTGTATTGTGCCTGCCCACCTCAGCAATGAATGCTGTTGGGGGAAGGGGGGCCTTCTCAAGACCCCGGACGTCCTGAATGCCTTCCCTCCTTTTCCACTGATCCACAGAGTGCTGCTGAAAGCCAGGAGGGACAAAGCTTGGATGATCCTGGTGTGTCTGAACTCCCCCAACTGTTCTGGTACCCCGATCTCCTCAGCAGCAGGGTCCCGTAGCATCTTCCTCTATGCCCGGACCTGCTGTCTTGCAGTCAGGGGAAAGTATTCTATCCAGACCTTCAGTCCCCTGCACCCGATAGCCTGGTTCCTGAGCAACTAGAGTTAAAAGGGTTTTGGTGTCTCCAGTGATGATCTCACTGGTCAAGGCTTCTCGGAAGGGGTCGACCCAGAAATGCTATGCCTTCAAATGGAAGAGGTTCTCCATTTGGTGCCAGGGCAAGGGCTCAACCCTTTGTCTTACCAGTATCTACATGCTTGATTACCTTTGGTCCTCTCTCAGTTGGGCCTTTGATCGACGACCCCTAAGATGCACCTGGCAGCCATCTCGGTATACTGGGTGCGGGCTGGTATGTCATCAGTGGCCAGGAGAAGGTGATCTGGTGGTTTGTTGTTTTTTTTTTTTTTCTCAAGGTCCTTGACCACATTTCTCTGGTGCATGAACCACCACCATCTTAGGACTTGCTGCTGTTGCTTGCAAAGCTCTTGGACAAGCCATTCGAACAGATGCACAGGTGTGTCATCTCTCACCTGACATGGAAGACCACTATCTTTTTTTTTATTTTTGTACTTATATTTTATTGTTTTCATGTAAAACAATTACATACAAGCTATCTCATGCCAGAGATCTCATATCAGGTCAGTTAAGAACATAGGATACATTCAGTGCGTTAGGCTTTGTTAGTCTAGACAATCTGATTTACGATGCCAGGGGTATTTCCACATTTATCAGTCCAGGAAGAATAAAGTGGCATGCTACAAGACTTTGAATGGTAATTTCTTAATAAAATCAAATTATTTCCACACAGCAATGACACAACATCCAGTATTATGATCCTCTACCAAACACTAGTTCCAAACATTTATAGCAGACAGCAGTAGAGCCCCTCCAGTACCCACCACAGCATTATTTAAGTACTAAAAAATGATCTCTTGATGAATTTAGACAAGTCAATCTAAGAATCCCAGAGCATAAACTTTTAAAACATTGCTTTGGCTAATATAAAGAGCTGATTTTTAAGAAAAAACCTTCAGCCATGAACTATTCTAAATAAACCGTATCCCCAGACTGCAGTTCCCAACCCTACAGAAGTAAATGTTAGCACTTGTTATTTGTCTCTGTGCTTCAGTACCTTTTTATATTTGTTTCATCTTGCACAAAGGTTATGAAAAGAAAACCTGGTGTTGCTCAGTTCTCAGTCTCCGAATCGGAATCCGTGTCTGCCGTCGCCCTAGCTCAGTCGAACTCCTGGGAAAGGGCCTCTGCCTTCTTGCCAGCTTCCTCCGGGTCGGTATACTGGTACATGTGGCCTCTGTATTGGATCCTCAAGTGAGCGGGCATCAGGAGAGCATGTGTGACCTCCAAACTTCATAATTTAGCTTGCACATTGTCGCATCTTTTCCTCCTCACCCTGGTGGCAAATGAAAGGTCCGGAAACATGTGGACGGTGGTTACTTAATAGTTCAGTCGCTCAGTGTTGTTAGCTGCTTGAAGGATCGTATCCCGAATTACTGGGCTCGTAATCAAGAGGGCTGTTCTGGGTAACTCGCTGGGGCCTGATGCCACTCTGGGTGAAATCCAGAAAGCCTGAACAAATTGAGCTGTGATAGTAGGGTCAAGCTGTAAGACATCTGGCAACTATTCTTTAAGTAAATAAAGTAGATTGTCCCCCTCTTTATTTTCGGGGGGTAGCCCCACTGTGTGAGTTTTCAAAGCCCTTTAGGAGCTCTCAAGAGCTTCTATGCAGTGCTTCAGCTGGGAGTTTTCTTGCCGAAACTTATTTGTGGGTGTAAGAGCTTCCGTCGCCATAGATTTTGCTGTGGATGCTGTATTTGCTGCTACTGCTATTTTAGCATCTTGTTCTGCAAATTTTGTAAGAATTGATTCGACTTTTTAATCAATCACCTGCATAGACTTCAGCGCTCGCCATGGTGGCTCGGGGTTCGGGGAGGAAGGCCCCATGGCCTCCTCTAGCGCAGTAGTAACAGTAGGGTTCTTGGATGTACTTGCTGAGGCTTTATTCGTGCGTCTCATCGCTTCAGATTGGTATAGCTGGATTCAGTTCAGTCTGCTGAATATATTTTTAAAGTAGAATCAGCTTAATTTTCAGTATTTTTCTTATTATTTTAGCGAGTTCTTGGAGGAGCTCTCACTGAATGAGTCTCATCAGTGGAAGTGCTCAATAGTGCCCTGGAAGACCACTATCTTGGTGGCCATCACCTCCACCAGAAGGATCGGTGAGCTCCAGGTGCTTTTGGTGGAGTCTACTTGCCTGGTCTCCCACAGGAACGCGGTCATCTGTCCCAACCCAAAGTTCCTTTCAAAGGTATCAGAGTTTCACCTTAACCAGGTGATTAATCTCCCAGTGTACTTCACCAATCACACCTCTGAGGCCAAGCACAGTCTCCATACTCTGGACCTGATGCAAGCGCTTGCTTATTATGAGGAGCGCACGGCTGGAGTTTGAGAAGTTCACCAGCTGTTTGTCACCTACATGGAAGCCACACTTGGCATACGGGCAGCCAAGTGGATGATTGGCAGGTGGATTGTTTACTGCATTGATCTCTGCTATAGGTTGGTGGGTAGGGAGCCTCCCATAGGGCTAAGGGATCATTCCATTCGCTATGCCGCTTGGTGGCTGTTTCCAAGGATGTCCCTATCCAGGAAATCTGCAGGGCTGCTACCTGGAGGTCAGCACACACCTTCATTTCCCATTACCACATCAATCTTGAGTCATGCCGGGATGCTGGTTTTGGGGCCTCGGTTTTCCAGTCTCTGTTCCCGAAGTAGGGGGCGGTGTGCCTTGCCTCCCTTCTCCTGGAGAACTGCTAGGAGTCTGCCAGAAAGTGTGGATAGAACATCTTATCCACACCTCTAGAAAAACAGGTTCTAGGGACATGGATATGTTGTTCATCCACACTTATTGGCAGGTATCCTTGCCGCTTTAAATCTTGCCGGAAGGTCTTCAAGCTGGCTCCTCCCACCCACCCGGGTGGTATAACTCTCGGCTCCGCCCCATGACGCCAGATCTTCCTTACCGCTTGGAAGCTCAGGTTCCCTCCTTAGCAGCTCTGCGTTTTGCGACTGGTTCCTATTTCTTCGTTTCCCGAATTTGGCTTTTTGCTAAAAGACTTGATCTTGATCCCTTGTGGCTGCGATGGACAAATCGACTCCGGTTTCGGAGATGCCCTCACAGTGAAGATGTCTCGATCCCTCCCACTGTGTGTCTACTGGTTTAGGCCTTGAACACACCCGCAGGACTGCGACCTGTGTCTTCCTTCTCGGCCTACGCCTCGAAGACCGTGCCCGATTGCAACTGGGCCGTCCCGAGAAGGCGCCTCGGTGAAGTCTAGGAGGCCGGTCGTGGTGTCCGTGGCGGGGCCGCGAGGATCAGCTCGAGCAGATAATCGCCTCGAAGAGGAGGCGGCGGGCCGATCTTCCTCGGCAGCATTTATCCCGCTCTCTGGGTTCTTCCTACACAGCTTCATTTATGGCTTTGTCTGTCCCTCTCCACTAGGGAGAAGACCCGACGTCTACTGGACCTTTTCTCGGTCCAAAAGAGGGACAAAGGTAAATCCCTCGTCGGAGCTCTTGGGAGCGGAAAGGCCCTCTCCCCAGTCGTCGACTTGCCACTGGTCTCACGGTGCCCCGCCAGGTCAGTTGACTGAGACTCCTGTCGACAAAGTCGAGATTTTTCTCGACCGTTAGACGGGCTGTCGCCCGCGGCTGAGAATCCTCTCTCCCGGTTCCCCGGGAGGTTGAGGATCCGTGGGCTTGCCTGTGCCTCAGTTCCGGGCCCTCGGATGACCTCGGGCGAAGGAGTGCCGGTTCCTGCCGACACTTCCCTTACCACGACCTCGGAAAGCGAGCTCTCGGTCTGATCTCCCGGACCTCTTAAGCGGTCCAGCGATCCGCGTCGCCGGCGGTCTCGGCTTTACCAGCATGGCAGCTGTCGCCATTGTCCCTCGATCCTCCTCACCGGACGAGGAAGCCAGCGTAAGAGTGCGTCGTGATGCGAGACCTCATGTGGCAACAACTTCTGACAGGGGTAAGCCGGCGTGTACGCCCGGCCGATAGTGGCTGTCACCGGAGGCGGCGACACAACCCTGACTTACCGAGCCTGTACCCAGGCGGTTGTTCGGCCAAAACCAGCTGCTCCACCGATTCTGGTGGAACCTCCGCCTCCACAGCCACTGTTTGGGGCTCCGACCGAGGATTCTCGGTGCGTAGGGCCTACCCCATCGGCTGGGTTACCCTCACTCGACCGACCTCGGCAGGTTGAGGTGGCTCCAGGCCAGAGGCAGCTCTTGGACTCCTCCAGTCGAGGATAATTCCTCCTTTTTTCTCCAAGCGCATGGCTTGGAGTCCTCAGGAAGGACAGTCTATGGGCGATAGCCCGTAAAAGTCCTTCCTAGGACTGCTTGGCTCATCTAGAATCCACGGGATGAAGCTTGAACCCGTTCCAAGCGGGCAGGTATCCCCTCACGGAGATTCTGGACCGAGAGTTCTCCGGAGCCTTTCGGTGGCGAGGCCATAGTGGAGTCGGCCCTGGAGCTTTGCAGCGCCCTGCTTCCTGTCCTGCGCCCGGCCAGGATGGCCGAAGTATCACGGTCCTCCGGTTCCCTGTCCGGTTTGGAGCACCCCTCTGCTGAGGTTGGTTACCCGACAGCGTTTTCCAGAGCCCGGCGCCAAGGGATGGACAAACCTCCCGACAAGGAATCAGAAATTGGATTATAGCCGGCGAAAAGTCTATGCTGCGTCCTCCGGCCTTGACCGTCCTCATAACACATTTTTCTCATGCCCTGTTGGGCTCCTGGATGAGGTCATTCCTCATCTCCCGGGATCAGCAGACTACGGTCAAACTGGTAAAGGGACCAGGGCAGGGCAGTGGCCAAACAGTAGCTCCAGACTGCTTTGGATATTGGGGACTCGTGCCAGGTCGGTGGCGACACGCGAGTGGCTATCGTCGGCCGGAGCTTGGCTGAGGATATCCACCTTTACTTGGATACCAGCACAAGTTGCGGATGTTCCCTTTTTGAGACTGACCTCACCCCCTGGGTGGAAGGTCACCTGCAGAGGATCGAGAGTCCAATGCTACCTTGGACTGCGGTCTCTTCCGCTCAGAAGGACAAAGGGCATAAAACCACAGCCTAAGCCCTTTAGTCCTTCTGCGCCCCGGCCGCGCCGCCAGCAACGTCAGGGCCAGCAGGCTCGACCTTGGCATCCCAAACCCAAGCCGCCCGGCTTCCTCTAACAGGAGGCAGGGAGGAAAGGGCCCAGGAGGTCTCGGCCGGTCCATCCTCCAAGCCTGCCAGTGTGGGCTGAAATTGTCGCCCCCATCCCGTCACCTTACTAGGTCCCCGATGAGAGAAGGCAATCCAGCACTTCCGTTCCGCCTGGTCGCTGTTACCACGGACAGGTGGGTTTTGGAGAGTGATGGGAAGAGCCTGCCTCTAGAATTCGAGCAGACACCGCCCTTCAGGCCGTCGCCCCTGGAGAGGCCGAGGTCCCCAGCCTAAGCTGGCGGCTCGTCGAGCGACGCCGCCTCCTCCTCCAGAAGGAGGTGATAAGAGGTGGAGGACCCCCTTCAGACCAGGTTTGTGTCCAGGTACTTCCTGGTTCCGAAGCAGACGGGGCTGGCGCCCCATTCTTGACCTACGCGGCCTAAACAAGTTCCTAAGGTCTCGAACCTTCAGGATGGTCACTCTGGCTCAGATAATACCATCCTTGGAGTCGCGGATGGTTCTGCTCTCTGGATTTGCAGGAGCGTTTTTCACGTCCTATCCGTCCGTCTCACCAGAGATTCGCTTCGCTTCCGAGCGGAGGATCCTTTCGATTCAAAGCCATGCCCTTCGACTTGTCTCCAGCTCCAGGGTCTTCACCAAATGCATGGCAGTGGTGACAGCATTCTTGCGGCGCCGAGGGGTCGGGTGTACCTTACCTGGACGACTGGCTGATGAGCAGCTCCCTCCAGGCAGGAGGTGAGTGGTCAGAGATCTGGCCCTCCAGGTCTGTCTCTCAACTAGGCCTCCCTTATCAGCGAGGCCAGAGTCAGACTCGAGGCAGCAGGTGATTCTGTTCATCGGTAGCAGCTCGACTCTCTTGAAACCAGAGCGCTGGCTCGCGCGGACAGGGCGAGTTCTCTCCTCCTTTGCCCAATCATTTCTGGTTGGGCAATGCACCTCCCAGGACTTCCTCGCCTCCTGGGTCTCATGGCGGCCTGCACCAGCGTGGTCCGTTGGGCCCGCTGGAACATCACGTCCCCTTCAATGGGGACTGGCCAGCCAGTGGTCACAACGCTGCGATCCTTTGGACCAGCTTGTGTCGGTGACACAGGGGATGTGGAACGCTCTCCAGTGGTGGATCGTTCCAGGTCATTTGCAGGAGGGCATCCCGTTCGTCCGCCCGAGCAGCCGGTCTCTCTATCGACCGATGCCTCTCTGATGGGTTGGGGTGCCCATCTGGGGAACACGGGCCCGCGGCCTCTGGTCCCCGCGGGAGTCGATGCCACATCAGCCTGCTGGAGCTCCGAGGCAGTCCGCCTAGCTCACCGCCTTTACCCTCCGTTCCTCTGGGGTCAAGTGGTCCGAGCCCAGGCCGGACAACACCGCGACCATGTACTATCTAAACCGCCCAGGGCGGCGGCGCTCCATGCTTCTATGCAAGGCTCCCCGCATTTGGTCACTTGCGCAGCCTGGAGCGGATCTCCTAGCCATTCATGTGGCAGGAGCCTCCAACACCTGGCCGATGCCCTGAGCCGGATAGGGGCTGCATCCCAGTGGTCTCTCCTGCGAGGTAGTACAGCATCTGTTCTCCCTTTGGGGCACACCTCAGGTGGACCTGTTTGCCTCAGGGAAAAGCGGCTGAGACTGTTCCATGCCGCCCCCTCAGCAGGGCTCGCTGCAGGGGATGCCTTCTGAGGCAGTGGACCCTGGGCCTCTTCCGCCTTTCCCCATTTCCCTTGATCCACAAGGTGCTTCTCAAGGCGAGGAGGACAAGGCGCAGGTGATTCTGATAGCCCCAGACTGGCCTCGCCAGTTCTGGTACCCAGATCTCCTCAGTCTCAGCTCCAGGACTCCAGCGGCAGCTTTCCAGCTCGCCCGGACCTGCTCTCAGTCAATCAGGGAAGGTGTTCCATCCGACCTTCAATCCCTGCACCTGACGGCCTGGTTCCTGAGCGGCTAGGTTCCAGGCCTTGGGTCTTTCCGGCGAGGTCCTCAATGTAGTTGAGGCGTCCCGTGAAGTCGACCAGAAAATGCTATGCCTTCAAATGGAAAGGTTTTCCATTTGGTGTCGAAGCAAGAGCTTGGACCTTCCTCCTGTTCCTTGGCAAGCATCTTGGACTATTTATGGTCCCTTTCTAATCAAGGGGCTTAGGTCGGCGACCTAAGGGTGCACCTGGCAGCCATCTCTGCTTACCGAGCGGGCGGGAGGCAGTGGGAACCGCAGGAGAGGTGGTCTGGCGTTTTTCAAAGGCCTTGATCATTTCCCCTCGGTCACGAGAACCTCCACCTCCATGGGATCTACTGCTGGTACTGGCAAAGCTCATGGGCAAGCCATTCGAACCTATGCACAGTGTGCTCTCTCTCACCTGTCGTGGAAGACGCCTTCTTGGTGGCTGTCACGTCAGCCAGAAGGATGGGAGAGCTCCAGCGCTTTCCATCAGTCTCCTTACCTGGTCTTCCACAGGGACAAGGTTGTCCTCGCTTCACCGAAATTCCTTCCGAAGGTGGTGTCGAGTTTCACCTTAACCAGGTGTTGACTCTGCGGTGTTCTACCCCAATCACACCTCGGAGGCCGAATAAGGCTCCATACTTGGACCCTAGACGGCGCCGCTTATTACAAAGAGCCCACGGCTGAAATTCGGGAGAGGTTACCGTAGCTGTTTGTCACTCACGCTGAAACCCGCATCTGGCAGACCTGCAGCCAAAGCGGACGATAAGCAGGTAGGTCACCTCCTGCATAGATCTCTGCTATAAGTTGGCGGGCATGGAGCCTCCCAGAGGATAGAGCTCATTCTACCGCCATGCACTTGCGCCGGTGGCGGCTGCTTCCAGGCGTCCCTATCCAGGAAATCTGCAGGGCTGCTACCTGGAAGTCAGCAAACACCTTCATTACCCATTACCACATCGACCTTGAGTCACGCCGGGATGCTGGTTTTGGGGCCTCGGTTCTCAGTCTCTCTTTCCCAAGTAAGTATTAGGGGTGTCGTCTTGCCTCCTCCTCCCGGAGAACTGCTGGAGTCTGCCAATAAGTGTGGATGAACAACATATCCATGTCCTAGAAATACAGGTTGCTCACCTGTAACACGAGTTCTGGAATGGTATATGTTGTTCATCCACACGACCCACCCGACCTCCCCGGCTTCGACGCACAACCTGAGCTTCCAGCGGGCCAGATCTGGCGTCATGGGGCGGAGCCGAGAGTTATACCACCCGGGTGGGTGGGAGGAGCCAGCTTGAAGACCTTCCGGCAAGATATAAAGCGGCAAGGATACCTGCCAATAAGTGTGGATGAACAACATATACCATTCCTAGAACTCCTGTTACAGGTGAGTAACCTGTATTTACTCACCTCCTCTGACTTTGGTGCACACAACTGATTCCAGCGGGCAAGATCTGGAGTCATGGGGCTAGAGCTAAGGGAGTTACCACCCGGATGGGTGGGAGGAGCCTGCTTGAAGACATTCTTTCTGGCCAGTCTTCAAGAGAAAGGCAACTGCCAGAAAGTGTGGATGAACATCATATACCACTCCTAGAACTACTTTTGCAGGTGAGTAACCTGTTTTTCTTCTCTGTCTCTAGCGGTGAGAAGGTCTTTATGCACCTGCACTAACGGCGTTTGGTACTCTGCCTTGACCTAAAACCAGACTGAAAGGGCTCAAAGATGTATAAAGCTTGAGGCAGGCTTGAGCTGCAGCATCACGATTTCCTCAATAACCTTGTCCAGAAAGGGCAGGTTAGAGATGGATCTGTAATTCGCCAAGGGATCAGGGTTGAGAAATTTTTTTCCCCGGGGCCTTACCAGTGCCTCTCTTAAAGTCCTGGGAAAGACCTTCAGAAAGTGAGCACAGGACAGGCTTGACAGACACTAGACCAACGTACTCCACACATCTCACAAGATGGTGTGCGAACCGAGTCCAGTTCACAAACGTGGGCTGCAGCAGTGAGATTACCTCGGATACTCCACTGGCCTAAACTCACTCCAGGTAGCGGGTGCAGTTAGGAACATCTGATTGACCACTGTGGAGCAGCAGAAGCGTTGGATGAATACTGGACCTGATAGGAGAATACTTAGTCAGCAAAGAACAGAGCAAGCTCTTCACACTTACCCACAGATACGTTAGGCTGTAGGCAGACTGGATGAAGCAGTCTGTCAGCAGTCCCAAATTGCTGAGCCAGTCTGTTCTTCCCTGCAGCTGTCTCCCTGGACAGGAACACTGCCTTCTTATGGGAGATGTCCTTTAGTACTCACCATAGTGAGCTTTCAAAGCCAGTCTGTCCTCGTCTGATCCATATTTCAACCAACAATGCTCCAACCCCCTAGTCTTCTCCTTGAGAGCCTCCCATCAAACCATGGAGGTTTCAAGCAAGAGGACCTGTGTCATATATGGACCAATGCGACAGAGTCAAACATCGAGGTCACAGCCTTGTTACAGGCTCCAACCACCTCACCCACTCCTACTGCACAAGCAGCTCTCACCTCAGAGAGGTCCATTATTGCGGATAATCCCTCTGGGGACAGTCCCCTCAAAGGGCGATAACAGACCATCTCCACGGGGGAAGAATTACCGAGGGGAGCCCCGAACGAGAACCTCATCATATAGTGATCTGAACTAATGACCGGATCAGTCCTGAGATCAGTGATCTCAAGCCCCTATGAGAAAACTAAATCCAAGGTGTGGCCACAGCAGTGAGTCACTGAAGCAAATGGTTGTGCAAGGCCCATCAAATTCATTGTGTAGAGGAAGTGCTTGTCCAAACTGCAAAAGTTCATCGTTGACCCAGGCATTGAAGTCCTATTGGACCTTTCTGTGTCTCCATGATACGAAAACTGCTGCGTTTCTGCTTGCTCAGTCCAGGGCCTGGAGTATTTTGGTGAGATACACTGTACTCTTGGAAAGGAGGTTCTAGAGACAAGGATATGTTGTTTATCACACTGTCTGGCAGGTTCCTTGCCACTTTAAATCTTGCGGAGGGTCTTCAAGCTGCTCCTCCCACCCACCTGGGTGGTAAAACTCTCAGCTCTGCCCCATGACACCAGATCTTCCTTACCACTTGGAAGCTCAGGTTCCCTCTTTAGTGCTCTGCGTTTAGACTGGATCCAAACTTTTCGGTTTACCTAAAACTAATTTTAAAGTTTTCTAGACTGCAGTCTGCTTCTTCCTTCGCGGCTTTAATGGACAAATCGACTCCCGGTTTTCGGTGGTACCCATGCGGGCAGAAGATGTCTTAGGACCGATCCACACTCCATGTGCGTCTACTGCCTCGGGCTTGACCACCATCCGCAGGCCTGCGATTTGTGCAAGTCCTTCTTGGCAAATGTCCTCGAAGACCATCCTGCCAGGCTCCAACTTGGGTGCCCCGGGAGACGTATACCGCCAGTGAAGTCGAAGGAGGCCCGTCAGGCGGTTTCCGCAGCAGCTGGCTCGACTGAGCAATTTGAACAGATGATCACCCTCGAGGAGGAGGCGGCCCAGGCCGCATCTTCGTCTTCCTCGGTAGTGGCATTTATCCCACTCTCCTTGGGCTCCTCCTATACGGCTTCTTTTAGGGTGCTTTGCCAGTCCCTCTCCACGAAAGGTTAGGGGCCATCGGGACACTCCTTTCAGTCCAAGAAGAAGGACTCGGAAGGGTGAGTCCCACCGTCGACATTCGTGGGGCGGGAGAGGTCCCCTTCCCTGGACAGTCGACTTTTCGACGGTCAGGAGGTTGCGATAAGGCAGCTTGTCAGTGTCCCTGTCAGGTCAGCCGGCCAAGACACCCATTAACGTGGTGAGATTTTTCTCGACCCTTTGACGGGTTGTCGACTGGAAAGCAGACAACCCTTCTTCACCAGTTGCCCTGATGGAAACGAGGACTTGCCTCGCCTTCTGTGCGGGTCGGTTAAGAGCTCCGAGCTGAGGGAGGAGCAGGTTTCCTCGCTCCCTCCAGACCGGTCTCAGACCTCTTCTCGATCCAGCCAATCCTGCCCGACACGGCGGTCTCGGCACAGAGAAGCGGCAGCGCTGCTCATCCTCGTCTTCCTCCTCAGAAGGCTTGGCGCAAGTGCGTTGGCTATGAGGACTTAATGTGGCAGCAGCTCCTTCTGACTGGGAATAAGCTGACACTCGCCTTCCCAGCCATTTAGTGGCTGTTACCGAAGTCAAAACAACCTCACAGTGGTCGAGGCCCAAACGGTGCCAGTTGTTTGGCCAAAACCAGCTGCCCACCGATTGTGGTGGAACCCCACCTCCACACGGAAATCTGGGGCTCCAACCCAGGATTCTCGGTCGGGTCAGGGACTGCCCCACCGGTTGTCGGTCACCCTCACTCCCAACCATCCTCGGCAGGTGGAGGGTGGCTCAAGCCCTAGGCAGCTGTTAGCAGACTCCTCGGAGTCTGATGACGACTCTTCCCTGTTCTCCAGGCCCCTTGACCTGGAGTCCTCCGGGGGACAGTCGATGGATGAGAGCCCATTCTCGTTCATGGGTTTGCTTCGGCTCATCTCAGAGTCCACTGGGATGCAGCTCGAGCCTGTATCCAAGCCGGCCAAGTATCCCCTCACGGAGATACTGGACCAAGGGGATTCTCCCACGGAGGCCTTTCCAGTGGCCGAAGCCATTGTTGGCCCAGCTTTGGAGTTATGGCGCGCGGCTTCTTGTCCTGCTCCTTCGGCCAGGATGGCCAGGAAGTACGCGAGCCCTACCGGGTCACTGTTCGGTTTTTCGGAGCACCCCTCTCCGGAAGGGTTGGTTACTGATAGAGTTTTCCGGCATTCCAGGAACGTGGACAAGCCCCCCGACAGAGTCCAAAAAGTAAATGGTATGCTGCGTCCTCCCTCGGCCTCCTTCAGGCCAGTTTGGCCGTACTGATGGCGCACTTCTCCCACGCCCTTATGGGCTCCCTGGATGAGTTGATCCCTTATCTCCCGGCTGACCTCCAGACTACGGTCAAGCAGGTGTGGGATCAGGGAAGGGCAGTGGCGAAACAGCAGCTCCAAACGGCTCTCGATATTGGAGACTCCTGTGCCCAGTCAGTAGTGTGTGCAGTGGCGATGCACCGCAGAGCTTGGCTGCGGATCTCCACCTTCACGGCGGATACCCAGCACAAGTTGGCAGACTTCCCCTTCCTGGGTACCGACTTGTTCGGACCTGGGGTGGAAGGTCACCTCCAGAGGATTGAGAAGTCCAGTGTCACCTTGGACTCTTATGTCTGCCCAGAAGGACAAAGGCCGACGGCAGCTGCATAAGTCCTTTTTCTCTTCTGCCCCTGACGCGTCTGGTCCAGCAACACCAGCATCAGGGCCAGCAGGCTCGCTTGGCACCCCAAAGCCAAGCCTCAGCTTTCTCCGGCGGAAGCCGGGAGGAAATGGCCCAGGAGGTCCCTCAGCCAATCCTTCCTCCAAGTCTACCCAGTGATGGGTTGAGAGGTGTCTCCCCAGCCCGCGTTGCTTTCCCTGGGTTCCCCTGTGGGCGGGGCAGCTCTGCCACTTTCTTTCCGCCTGGCACCACAGATCGCTGGGTGTTGGAGGAGGTAAGAAGGGTCTGCCTCTGGAGTTCGAGCAGGCCCGCCCTTCGAGCCATCTCCCCGAGGGCTTGGGGTCCGCTGCCTCTCTGTCGGCCCGTCCAGACGACAGTGCCTGCTCCTCAGAAGGAGGTGATCAGGAAGGTGGCGGATCCTCCACCAGACCCAAGGTTTGTGTAAAGTACTTCTGGTCCCGAAATGGATGGGAGGCTGGCGCCATTCTAGACTTGCACATTGAACAGGTTCCTAAGGTCTCGAACCTTCAGGATGGTCACTCTGGCTCAGATCATTCCGTCCTTGGAGCGAGGCATATGGTTCTGTTCTCTGGGCCTCCAGGATGCGTTTTTTCATGTCCCAATCCGTCTGTCCCACCAGCGATTCCTCCGCTTCAGAGCAGAGGGGTCCCTCTACCAGTTCTGGGCCATGCCCTTTGGCCTTTCTCTAGCTCCCAGGGTCTTCACCAAATGCATGGCAGTGGTGACAGCATTCGTGCGGTGCCGAAGGGTCTGCGTGTACCCTTACCTGTACAACTGGCTAATTGCAGTCTCCTCCAGACCGGAAGTGGAGCGGTCCAGGGATCTGGCCCTCTAGGTCCGCTCTCAAGTTAGCCTCCTCATCAGCGAGGCCAAGTCAGAACTCGTGCCAAAGCAGGTGATCCAATTCATCGGGGCAGAGCTCGACTCTCTGTGAGCCAGAGCACGGCTCCCAGTGGACATGGCCGAGGTTCTTTACTCCTTTGCCCAGTCATTTCAGGTTGGGCAATTGTGCTCTGCCAGGACTTCCTGAGCCTCATGGCAGCCTGCATCATCGTGGTCCGTTGGGCCTGTTGGCACATGCGTCCCCTACAGTGGGGACTGGCCAGCCAACGGTCACAGCGCTCTGGTCCTTTGGATCAGCTAGTGACAGTGACCCAAGAGATGTGGAACACTCTCCAGTGGTGGATCATTCCAGCTCATCCTGTTTGTCCACTCCTAACTGACGGTCTCTCTATCGACAGATGTCTTTCTGATGGGTTGGGGAGCACAGAGCACACGGCCTCTGGTCCCCTCGGGAATCCAATTGCCACATCAACCTGCTGGAGCTTCGAGCGGTTCATCTGGCCCTCACCGCCTTCGCTCCGTTTTGTATGGGGTCAGGTGGTCCAGGTCCACACGGACAATAGCAAGACCATGTACTACCTGAACCGCCAGGGCGGGATGCACTCCATGTCTCTGTGCAGGGAAGCTCTCCATAGTTGGTCCCTCTTGCGCAGCCTGGAGGCGGATCTCCTTGCCATCCATGTGGCAGGAGCCTCCAACATTCTGGCCGATGCTCTAAGCCGGATAGGGGCTGCATCCCACGAGTGGTCTCTCCTGCTGGAGGTAGCACAAGATCTGTTCTCCCACTGGGGCACGCCTCAGGTGGACCTGTTTGCTTCGGGAGAATGCGAAGCTGAGGCTTTTTCATGCCCGCCCCCCTCAGCAGGGCTCGCTGCAGGGGGATGCCTTCTCGAGGCCGTGGACCCCGGGCCTGTTCTACGCCTTTCCCCCATTTCCCTTGATCCATAAGTTGCTTCTCAAGACAAGGAGGGACAAGGCGCAGGTGATTCTGGTAGCTCCAGACTGGCCCCACCAGTTCTGGTATCCAGATTTCCTCAGCCTCAGCTCCAGGCTCCTGCGGCAGCTTCCAGCCCGCCTGGACCTCATCTCAGTCAACCAGGGGAAGGTAATCCATCCGGACCTTCAATCCCTGCACCTGATTGCCCGGTTCCTGAGCGGCTAGAGTTCCAGGCCTTAGGTCTTTCCAACGAGGTCCTCAACTTTGTTGAGGCATTCCATAAGGAGTCGACCAGGAAATACTATGCCTTTAAATGGAAGAGATTCTCCATTTGGTGTCAGGGCAAGGGGCTGGACCCTTTCTCCTATTCCTTGGCAAGCATTCTGGACTACCTGTGGTCCCTTTCTTAGCTAGGGCTTCGGTCAACGACCCTTAAGGTGCACCTACCAGCCATCTCTGCTTACCGGGCGTGGGCCGGGAAGCAGTCGGAGGCGCAGGGGAAGGTGGTCAGGCGCTTTTTCAAAGGCCTTGATCACATATCCCCTCCGGTGCGAGAACCTCCACCTCCGTGGGATCTACTGCTGGTATTGGCTAAGCTCATGGGCAAGCCATTCGAACTGATGCACAGGTGTGACATCTCTCACCTGTCGTGGAAGACCGCCTTCTTGGTGGCTATCACGTCAACCAGAAGGATGGGCGAGCTCCAGGCACTTTCCATAGAGTCTCCCTATCTGGTCTTCCACAGGGACAAGGTTGTCCTGCTCCCACCAATTCCTTCCGAAGGTGGTGTCAGAGTTTCACCTTAACCAGGTGTTGACTCTGCGGTGTTCTTCCCAATCTCGGAGGCCGAATATAGGCTCCATACTTTGGACCCTGAAGGCTCTCTTATTATAAAGAATGACGGCTGAAGTTCGGGAGAGGTTCGCCAGCTGTTTGTCACCTACGCTGAAGCCGCACCTGGCAGACCTGCAGCCAAGCGGACGATAAGCAGGTGGGTCACCTCCTGCGTAGATCTCTGCTATAGGTTGGCGGGCATGGAGCCTCCCAGAGGGATAAGAGCTCATTCTGCCCGCCATGCCACTGCTCCGGTGGCTGCTTCAAGGGACGTCCCTATCCAGGAAATCTGCAGGGCTGCTACGTGGATGTCTGCCCACACCTTCATTACCCACTACCACATTGACCTTGAGTCACGCCCAGGATGCTGGTTTGGGACCTCAGTTCTCAGTCCTTATTCCTAAGTAGGGGGTGTGCGCCTTGCCTCCCTCCTCCCGGAGAACTGCTATGAGTCTGCTAGACAGTGTGGATGAACAACATATCCATGTCCCTATAAGTACAGGTTACTCACCTGTAACAGGAGTTCTAGGAATGGTATATGTTGTTCATCCACACGACCCACCTGGCCTCCCCAGCTTTGACACACAACCTGGCTTCCAGCGGGCTAGATCTGGCATCAAGGGGTGGAGCTGAGGGTTTTACCACCCGGGTGGGTGGGAGGAGCCAGCTTGAAGACCTTCCAGCAAGATTTAAAGCGGCAAGGAGCCTGGCAGACAGTGTGGATGAACAACATATACCATTTCTAGAACTCCTGTTACAGGTGAATAACCTGTATTTTCTGTACGCATTCCCTCCTATTCCGTTAATACAGATAGTATTACTGAAGCAGCAGGTGGAGGATGTGACCCTCGTCCTCATTGCACTCCTTTATTCTCAACAACCATAGTATCTGCTGCTCTAACAGCTAGCACTGAAGCTTCCAATACCCCTGTCTCTGCGCAGAGGTCCGTTGTCACAGGACAAGGGGTCCCTGGTCCATCCGGACCTGAAGTTCCTACACCTGCATGCCTGGCTCCTGAAGACCTAACCATTGCATGTTTTGAGGTATCGCCTAAAGTAGCGGATGTGCTGGTTGCGGCCAGAAAATCTTCCACCAGACATAAATGCTCTTTCAAGTGGAAGCGTTTCACTCTCTGTGCCACTTCCAGACATTGGAGCCCTATCACCTATCCAGTAAATGCATTGTTGGAATACATGCTTGTTGTCGAGGCACAGGTCAGGAAGCATAGGAAAACCAAGAGCAGTTGTTGTAGTATTCACCAAAAACATTTTACACTAGCAGTATCAAAAAAAATAATGTGTTAAGTATAACTGTTTACAAAGGCAAAATAAAATAGAGAATATAATCAGTTTTCCTTCAATCTCTGTCTCCCTTTTCTCTTTTTGTAAGCAATTGTAGCTCAGCTTTCTTATAAATCCTTCCAACCCCCATTCTTAACAAACATCCTGTTCTTGTAAGTATCAGGCATGTGCAGCTGGAACACAATTTTCCACAGCTCTTCTGCAAAAGGCTTGACAATTTGCACTCAGGTAACCTCTTGAGTTCCCAGTAGCTTTTTGCAATCATCTCAAAATATATACATTTCAACAGTAACAATATATTTTCTAAAAGGGATCCCAATATTAGTTACATTTCCACATAATGATTTACATTTATTTTTATATCCGTAGATATGCGAGGGAGAAAAAGACAGCAAGGGGAGACTGTGAGAGGCAAGGAATTGTGAGACTGTCGTTTTGATCAAGTCCTAGGTCTCACAAAAAAATGTGGTTGTGCAACCAGCCAGACAAGACAGGAAAGAAATGAACAGATCCTTGCATTGAAACACTTTCTCCATAACAACTGGGACAGGGTCCTATTTCACCCTGTCACAGTGCTATCTGCTCTGCAGTATTCCTCACTGAAAGTGCATCTGGCAGATGTATCTGCTTTCCATGCCCTCTTTTGGGAATATGGTAGTTTAGAGGTTGCCCGTACCTTTTTGAAAGGTATTCTGACATGAAACCTCCCATTCATAATCTGGTCTTGACTTGGGACCTGAATTACGTGCTTGAGAACTTACTTTGGCTACTTTTGAGCCATCTGCAGGTTGTGGCTACACTTTATCATGCAAAGCATTTATTTTTAGTTGCAGTCACTTTGGCTCGAATGATTTCAGGGCTACAGGCTCTAATGTGTGAGCCTCCCTATTTGATTTTCCATAAAGAGAGAGTGTCTTTGTACTAGTCCTAAATTTTTGCCAAAGGTGGTGTCTGAGTTTTCACTAAATCAAACCATCCAGTTGTCCGTTCATTATCCTGAGCATGCATTGCTTCTTTCTTTGGATGCATAGAATCCTAAGACATTGCATTGCTCATACCAAAGAGCTGCAGATAGTCCTGTAAGCTATTTGTTTTGTTCACCACAGGAAAAGGCATGTTGTTGTATCAAAACAGTGCTTGTCAAATGGCTAGCACATTGTGTTACGTCCTGTTATAGGAGCACAGTAAGCAACTTCTTGGTGGAGTTCGTGGTCATTCCACAGGGTGTTGCTTGCTTCAGAATGTCCTCTGACTGTCTTCTATGCTGCAGCCACTTGAGTACTATCTACAGTTTGGACATTGTTTCTCATAGGCGAGCAGGCTTCAGCCTTACTTTTCTACAGAGCTTGCTGTCTTGATCTGACTCGCCAACCTCCGGTTAGCTTTGGGACCGTTGAGGACTTGTTCCAGAGGTGTGGCTTAAGGAAGATATATCATCAAAGAAGATATGACAGCGCTGTCCTGGTGGCACTGAGTGTTGAGGCACTGGATGACACATGTCGCACTATGCCAGTGACCCATGTTCAGAAGCAAACTCCCAGCCAGGGGTCCGCGGAGAAAGGCTGGGAGAGGATTGTAGCAACCGCTGGGCTGCTCTTCTCTGCCAGATCAGAGAGGCTAGCCACCTTGCTCTCGACTGACACCCAGTGGAGGCTGGATGTCTGATCAAGGGAGGTCTGGGGCACTTGGGAGGGTGGCAGGAGTGTGGTTTCTGGAGCATGCCTCCACGTACGTGCGCTCACTTGTGTTCGCCACTGCTCAGGGAGGAAACAGAAGATGGGACAGCATTGCAGTCTTAATGAAACCCTGAAACCAGTGCAGGACAGATTGAGATCCTCTGAGAGGACAGCAGCCTACCTCCCCGGAACCCTGATGGGAGAAAAAGCTATATTTAAAAAAAACAGTCATGTACTTACTGTAACTGTAGATCTTTGAGAGAATCTCTTCCCATAGAGCATGCCAGCCCTCCCTCCTTCCCCCTTTTATCAGCTGTACGGGGATATGGCATCCGGTTCTGCCTTGAGAATTTTCATGGCTGCTGTTTTCAGCGCTTGCATTTGCCTAGTGTCAGAGGCACTGGTATAATCTCCTGGTTCCCCAAGAAGAGAGTCCTCTGAGCTGAATCTCCAGTGGAGAACTGAGGAGAGATGGGGCTGCTCACATTTATGTAGACACTGATGCGTGATGTTGTGGGTGGCCCCTGGCTGGTCGTGTTGCTGATGTGGGTCGATTTCTAAAGGTGTGGCCTGAGGGAAGAGATCTACAGTTACACTAAGTAGGTGTTTTTTTTTACCCTACACCCTTCCTGTGGTTCTGTCCCTTTCCTTGCTTTTTAGCACTCTTAGGAGTGGCAAGAGCAGTTCTGTCTTGTGCTTTGTTTAAATTACATTAACAATTGCCTCTGCTTCTCTAGAGCTTTTGAGTTGATCTCCTAAATTTTTGTCCTCTGCTAAGTCCAGGAGCGAAGGATAATTTGGCATTCTGCCTTATTAACTGCACTGGGTTCTCAGGGCCTCTTATTTCCAGCCAGAGCTGTATGCCATGGCTGTGCAGCCTTCTCCACCTTCCTGTCCAGGTAGATGAGTTAGGCTTTGGCTCTTATACCCACTAATTTGTGCCACTTTGGCCAAGTCCTTAGGTTTACTAAGTTGGTAGTCAGGTTTTATCGATCTTGCTTCAGGGGGCCTCTTGCAGTAGGTAACATCTTTAGGATTAAGCCACCATGTGCTAGGACCACACGGAAAACGTATAGCTTGCAGTCTACAGTGGGGAACTGCCCCTGACTTAGGCACACCAAATATCCCCCTGTGGTATAAAGGGGACATTCCCCCAGCCCCACCTCAGTTCTTCTCCTGCCATGGACCTGCACTCATCGGACCTTGCGGAACGTTGCTTCAGTCAACCACCTTTACTACTTTTTATTTTCGACAGTTTTTTGTTATTTTACCATCTGCTGTTTGTCTCCACCAACTTCTTCTGTTGAGTTCCGCGAATCCAAGTGTGCCTGCAGTAAACAGATTCCAAACAAGGACAGCCATTCCCCCTGCTTTAGCTGCCTAGCCCCCAGATCACGATACCCAGGCCTGCCTGTAGTTCAACCAGGCCACACACAGATAGCATGAGAGGAAGCGGGATTGCCTCTGGGGGCCACAGCTGATGCTGGGTCATTGCTCCCCGCCCCGGCCCTTTCAGCCACACCAGCCTCTCTGCCTCTGGGCTACTGCTGGCTCCACCCGTCCGCTCTGATTTCAGTGTCTTGCAGCTACTCCAGAGGTCTGGGACTCTTCCTCCATCCTGCCACCCCTGTCGCTCATGGTCCTCAGCCAGGGAGCTTGGCTGGTTCTCAGAACATCATTACCTCCACTGATGCCGGACCCGGCACCTTCACCAGACCCTCTTTTTGGGTCCATCGATGGTTCTGTGGATCAGTGCCAGCTATCACCCACTCCATTGCGGTCACTGCCTTCGTCTATGGGGTCCCCCTCCCGGCACCACCTGCCTCTCAACCGCCGTTGGTGGGCCCCGCTCCAGGTCCTTTCCACCTTGTGCCCTTCTGGCGCCAGGCCGCCCGATGCAGTGTCATGCTGGTCCTCCTTGTCTGGACCAGGTGCCTCCGGCCCAGCCAAGACCGAACCCCCCCTACAGGTCTTCTAGCATCAACTTAGGCCCCGGGGAACCTGCGAGGTCTTGCGTCTGACTCCCAACTGCCATCGGGCCGGCTCCCAGCCACACTTTGGGTCTACAATCCAGGCCGTTGCCCAGTCAGCGTGTCCGCCCGTCTGGTTCTTCTCATGGTTTGCCATCGCGCAACAGCTGTCTCGTGATGGGGCCTTCTTTTCCACCGGCGACTCTTCATCCTTTGCCGGCCAGTCTGCGCAATTTAACTGCTGGTGGCGTATATCCAGCACCTGGCGGCACCCCTATTGTCCCTGTACCAATGTGGAATCCTCTTCAGCCTGCTTCTAAGGCTCCTCCTCTACCGAGACACCATCCGACACCAGGCGGGTGCCAGTGCTATCACCGCAACCCAGTGCTCGGCTCTGAATACTTCGGAGGATTAGGTCTGATTCTGTCGAACCACCAGACTCTCCCTCCTCTTCTGAGATGTGGATCAGGGAGACTCCTAAATTCCCCCCAAGAAGACCCTTCCTTTTCTGGTGGTGATGAGGCTCATTCAGACATCGTAGGGTTGGCATTGGGTGGCTCAGTACCCTGTGCAGCGCAGTTTGCTGGAGCACCTTCACCTCTCAGAGCCCACCTCACTGACCTTCCCTCCCTTTGTGGCGCCTCACGCTGATGTTACCACTATATGGCAGCAGCCACCATCAGTCCTTCCATTGCCTAAATGGCAGATCGGCTGTACCACACCCCAGATGGTCGGCCCTATTATGGGACCCACCCTAACACTGACCCCGCCGTATTAGCAGCAACCCAATTTGGGACTACTAAGCCTAAGCGCCTGGGTGACTTCCCTCCCAATAAGGAGTCTAAGCAGTTGGACCACTTCTGTCTGTGGGTGTACGCTTCCTCCACGCTATTCCTGTGTGCCCAAAATTACTTGGCGCCCATGGTGGGCCATCAACAGTCCCGCTTGGGCCAGGCTACCAGCAGTCTAGAAGCCCTCCCAGACTCCTCCTCTAAGGTTCAGTTGGAGCAGCTACTTCACTGTGCCTCCAGAGTGGGCTTCCACTTCCTTCTTGCCACCTATGGCACGGTAGAGGCTTCGGCGCAGAGCACAGCGATGGCAATTTTTCTCCAATGCCACACCTGGCTTCGTCTAAAGGACGTTGTCCTGGGCGTTCAGTCCTCCATTATGGGCGCCTCGTTTCGGGGCTCTGCCCTTTTTGTTGGCAAAGTCCAAGACATGCTCTCCTCTCTACAGAACATGAGCAGGCACCCCCTCTTCCACACCCACCAGAGCGAGGTGCGCCTGTCTTTCCTTCACCGCCCAGTGGAGCAACCCACCCGCCACCTGCTTTCTCATTCTAAGAGCAAGCGTTGGGCTTCCTCCAACCCTGCTGCTAAGGCTCACAGAGTCAATGCAGCTGAGCATGCTGCACCCTCTGCCACCCCTTTACTCATGACATGACCCCCCCCAATCCAGGAGGCTACCAGAGCCCTTGCCCTCCACCCAGACGGTTAGAGGATAATTTTGTTTCTCGTGTGGTGAGGATTGTTCTCTAGGGCCGCTTTGGCCCTCCCTTTTGCGTGGCTACCATCGGGGGGGGGGGACCTTTCTTTGGCAGGAGCCCAATTTTTTCTTCAGACTAGGTACCACAGCACAGGACATATCTGGCACAGTTTCTTTTCCCGTCTCCTCTGGAGGCTGTGGGGCATTGGGGATCTCCAGACATTTTGGAGCCTAGGTCTCTAAACCAGTCCCTGGGGTGTACACACCCCACATGGTGGCTTTCCTGAAGTCCCCCCTTAGCGATCCTCCCTGGAGCCGAACTTTGTGACCTCTCCTATGGAAAACATCCGTACTTCTGTCGCTGATAATTTCTTCCGTCTTTATTTTTGCGAGGGAGGCAGGCTACTATGTGCATCCCCTCACCTTTTGGCCTATTCTTGAACCCCCGAGTCTCAGCCAGCTGCTACGCAGGGGTGACCGTGGCCCAGGGATGGCAGGAATCTTTCGTGGCTTCCTGACCTTGATGATTGGTGCCTTATGGGCCTCACCAAGGGTTCGTCTGGCACCTAACCTAGTTTATTCCCTGCTGTTGCTCCATCCTACATGGATAGTCATGGCCTCACCTATGCCCTCAGCCCTTATGCCATTAGCTATGTTATATTCACGGCATTGCGGGGTTTCAGAAGGACCAGTTCATAACCTTCCCTGGTAGGACAGAGACCCCTAAGGGACAAGCTTGAAGTTATTTCCATCGCTGGCTCCCAGACTGCTCCTTCCATGTGCATGGCAAAGCTTCTTGGCAACACCCCTCTGGTTCTCCTGGCCATGCTCCCAGGAGTTTTGTGGTGCTTCTTGTGGGTCAGAGGGTATCAGAGGTTAAGGTGCTCCCTTCCTTGGTCTTTGATTCTGATCCTTCACATGGGGTTTCTTCTGAGGTATCTGGTCCTGGATGGGGTTCCTCTTGCACAGGGCAGTGTTGCTCTTCCTTCATCATTACTGGGAGGTTAGACAGGCGTGATGTACTGTATACAATGCAGCCCTTCCTTGATTCTCAGCGCAGCAGTGCGGGTGTTCAGTTCTTCCTGGAGGCCATTCTCAGCAGTCGCAGGCTTGTCTCTCACAGGTGGCATCTGTGCCGTCTGTGTTGACAGGCAGGGGCAACCAACATTTCCTCTGTTTTGGTACTCATCCAACGCTGACCTGTCCAGTTTCTGCTCGCTCATCCTCTGACTGGTGTTTCTAGCATGACATGTTGGTTTCCCTTTCCCTGGAAGGGGCTTCTCAGAGGTTCCCCCTCCAACTGCAGTTAAGCGAGTAGGATTCTCCACTATTGTGCCATGTTGGTGCCAGCCATGGTCCCTCTGCTTCCCTATTGGATGGGGACCCTGCATTCCATTTTCCCTCTGTTTTGTCTCATTCTTCCTGGTCCAGGCAACTTACCTCATAGAGTTCTCAAGTTCCTCCTCCTTTTCGAATTTCTCCTTGTGACACATCCATCTCCTGCTTAGAGGCCTCCCTCAGGATCTCTAGGGTTCCCATAGGGGTCAGCATGCTGTCCCTCAGACCCATATACACGTCAAGGCAGATGTCTTAGTAGCACTGTCTGGCTTCCAAGGGATAGGACCCTTCTTATGTCCAGTCCACCAACTTCGAGATGATTCCCCATCCCTGTTGGGCTTGCGCCTTGGTTCTTCCTAGTTACCAGTCCATCCCTGTTGCCTCTCAGTCTGTCAATTCCTGGTGGGAAAAGGAGCCTCTGCTTCTTGAAGAATCTCCCGCCCTTTTCGGGGGGAAGGCATTCTCCATGTCTTCCTTCCTATGTGGATTTACCGTTATTTCTTCTCGAAGTATTCCAAAGCCATATTGGACTAGGGACTTTATAAGCTTCAGCTTGAAAGGAGACTTTACATATCCTACCCAGTCCCTACCATTGGTAGTGTCTGGGTTTCTTTTATGCGGATTACACATCCTCAGGTGCTTTATCCGTACTTCTGTCTCCGGGGGCCTCTCCCTCCGTTTCCTGCTAATCTGTTGTTTCCAGAGAGCCTATTCCTTGAGACCTAGGCACTCTTGGCCTTCCTGTCTTTTCCTCATTTCCCTCGCTTCTGGCTGGCAACCACTTTGGTGCCTTTCTGATGCCAGTCGTAGGGGGTTGCATACTGCATTTCGTCTGGCAATTGGCACAACAATTGGCCCCTTCTTGAGGTTTTTCGAGGCCAGTCCACTGGGCAGATGGCCCCATCTGCATCCTATCTCCGGGTCATGCCTGCAACAGGTGGCTGCACGTTGTCAACTGACGGCTTTCTCTGCTCTTTATCACGTTTCGCTGGCAGGGCATTTCTCTTTGGCGTATGGTTGGCCCCGGAGTCGCAATTCTCCTGGGCCTCCTGCCCTTTTTTGCTTACGGCAGACCGATCTCTCCTCCTCCCAAGTGTTGTCTCGGCTTGTTGGCATTACTTGAGACTCTGTCCTAATGGTGTTGTCTACTGCAAGAGCCCCCTCGAAGTAACATGGTACAGTTATGTAAGAATTTACCTTAACAGTAGATCTTGGAGAGGAGCTTTTGTAGTAGGCATGTTTTTCCCTCCCTCCATCCCCTTGCTCTCTTTTTCACTTGTATTGGCCTTCTCTGTGGCTCCAGGAGCCCCCTCCTCCTCTCTATCCCTCCACACCCCCATAGGTCTTTGGCAGGAGAACTGAGGTGGGGCTGGGAGACCGCCACCTTCATACCATAGAGGGAACGTCGGCGTGCCAATGTTGGGGGAGATCATCCGCTGTTGACTGCTAGCTATAAGTTTTCCATGTGATCCTAGCATCTGGTGGCTTAGTCCTAACGGTGTTGCCCAATGCAAGACCTCCTCTCGAAGATATACTTTTAAGGTAAGTTCTTACATAACTCTACATTCTTGCTATTTTATATCCTGTTTCGTTTTCCTATCCTTTTTGGGCTAGGATTCCATAGCATTAGTTGCATAGAAACATAGAAATTGTCTGGCAGATAAGGACCGCTGGGCCCATCCAGCCTGCCTGTAGGCCCCAAGACATTGTATGTGCCACTGATCCTATGTGATCAATGGCTTTTTATCTCTCCTTCCTAGTTCTCAGACTGTCACAGTGAGCCTTCCCAAGCCATTGAAAAGATCTTGAGCCTCCCCAGATACTGAAATAATCTTGGGCTTCCCCATGAAGAGTACTATACTCTACACAGTACACCAGTAATAAAGTGAAACTTCTTTGAGTAGTTGACTGTTATTTTATTTAGCTTATTGTAACTCTTGTCCCAGACCAGCCTACTTGCTCCATTGTTTTGACTCTCAAACTATTGTTACCTTGTTACAATACCTTCATGAGTCAGACTGCTTTGTGCATATCCCCAATATCTGGAATAATCTTCTACCCACCTCTAACTCTCTCCTCTTACCCTATCTTCCTACCCACCTCAACTCTTTCCCTCTTATCCTAATCTTGAGCAACTTCTTCTTTGTGCTCCTCCTGCTCTTGCTCATAGTACCTCTCTGCTTAACCCTTGTTTTTGAACTGTTCTACCACCTGTCTAATTGGTCTGTTGCAGTCTCTAATTATTTGTTCATTGTTCCTGTTTGTTTGCACTACTGTTCGTTTTGTATTGCTATATACTGTTCTGCAGTTACCTTTTGACGTGTATTCACTCGCTACCCTTCCCTGGGTACACCTGAAATGAGCCTTGGCTCAGTGTGCCTTTCCTGGTCACTGATTTGTAAATACATAAAATCACCTACTGTTAACATCTTTCAGTTTGCCTCATCTCTTCACACAAAATATCTAAATTTCGTAAGTTATATACAGTACTTGTTGAGGCATGCTTGACTCGAGCCTGCCCTGAAAAGGTTGGGGCCTCCTCAGGGAGGCTGGCCTCATCATTTGAGAAACCCTGGTCTGTAGACCTCTCTGTTTTCCTGTCCCACTTGTTTTCTCTTCTGGCAAACAGAACAGTGGAAGGAAGGGGGGCCAACATTGGTTACTGGCCAGACCAAGAGCACATCATTACATCTGCCTTATTGGTGGTACTGGCATAGCTGTTGGTCCCTTCCTAGGCTGCAGAAGACTTGGCTCCCAGTGGGTCCTAGCGCCTCTGGTTTACACCCATAATTGGGACTGAATGGTGAAGCTATTCTGGAAGATCAGGAATTATGGTGAGTACATCATTTTAATTTTTGGTCGCATCTTCGGTTTTCCATAAAGTTATGAAGATTATCTGTACAGACTCTCAAGATCTTACTTTGAGATAGAGCTCTTGCAGAAGGTTACACCGTTTGGACTGAAGCCGTCAGGCATCAGGACCCCTCGGAAATTTTCTAGCTAGCAGTCTTCAGCGGGGACTGCCTCGGCGTCAGTCCGCCCCGGCGTCAGACGCCAAGTACCTCGGGGAGGCGGTCGGCACACAATCCCCAGTTCTTTTCCCACCGTCAACATTGCAGCATCGGCCTCTCAGTCACTCTCTAACGCGACCACTCAGGAAACTCCAAGGTTTTTCTGCTTTTTCTCACTGGACTCGTCTGATGTCCTCTCCAAACACCCTTTGGAGGGTCATCCATCCAAGAAGCTCATGCGTTAGCAGATCCTCCAGATCCTCAGTCGCCTGTGTGTGCGCTGCCTGGGCCCAGACCACGACACCCAGGCCTGCTCCTTCTGCCAGGGCTTCAATAGCTGAACTAGGATCCGCCAGAAGGCCCTTCAGGCTTTTTTTCTTGAGGAATGACTCAAAGGTATGGATAAAGACCCTTCCTCCAAGGGGAGTCGTCTGGGAAGTCCCACAGACATCTCAAAGCACTGGAAGGCAAGGACAAGATCCCTTCCGGGCCTCGTTCCCGCAGCTCGGCTCCAGGTCTGACTGCTTTCCTCCAGGACTCGCTCTCAGCCTCCCTCAGTTCTGGTTAGGTCGTCTAGCGGTTCCTCCTCTCTGCAGCCTGTCACTTCATCCACTACGTCCAAGGCCTTATCCAGGTCTGGGGCGCCACAAGTCATCCTCCGTTGTCCGAATCTGATGTCAGGTCAGTCTCAGCCACCGCCTCCCTAGCGCAAGACCAAGGAGCTGACCTTCCTGAAGCGGACGTGGGACCGGCGTCGGTCCAACTCCGCCAAGGCACTCCCGGGCCGGCTACCGTCTGACACCGTCGCCCGGTCAAGGCACTTACGCCCCCAGGGCGTCGGCTGTTGCAGAGGAAGGACCACACCACCGCCTACCGGCGTCGGTCGGAAAGCGTTGGAGGAGGAGGACACTACTCAGCCTGAAGACCAGGCGGGCGACTCCGGAACCGTCGAGCTCCCACGGGAACCCTCCCCGGAGCGGGAGACCCCCGGGGACCCAGCAACAGACCACCCGCACCCAGCCCATCGTCGGGCTTGAATCCGACAGAGGTGAAGGAGCTCTTCACCTTCCGGTGGGACACCATCAAGAAGGATATGGTCGCCGCATAACCTCCTCCTATGCCGGCTAGCCCTTCAACACCTCACCCCACTCCGCCCAGGGGGTCAGCAGAACGATCCACCGACCCCTGAGGAGCCAACATCCTCACATAGGGCAGATCCTCGGACAGAAGGCCTCCTTCAAGATCCACCTCAAGGTCCCCAGCCCCAAGAGACCCAGGCAGGCGTCAATATACCCGTCCGAGGAGGACTCCAGATCTGACACCTCCGGATGCTCCAGATCTCCTCAATCAGCGTCCCTTCTCCGGACCCACCTGACCTTCCCAGGTCCCCTCCGGATGACCCCTCATTCACTGAGATCATGCGGCATATCCAGGAGAATATGGGGTGGGATGCTGAAGAGCTGGACCCTGAGAGACGATGCCTTGCCCGCTACCTTCGGTAAAAAGACCCAAAGCCTGTGGTAGTGCCACCCTTAGTGGACACCTTCGCGGACGTCACCAAGGCTGTGTGGAAGCGTCCGCATTCAACTCCGGCAGTGTCGAAGAAGGCTGACCACCTGTACAAGGCCCCAAGGGAGGACCAGTACCTGGTGAACCATCCTCTGGCCAATTCCTGGTCGTACGGCCTCCGCGGCGGTCTCAAAAACCGCAGCACTTGAGCACACAGCCACGGACCCGAAGTCAAACAGCTGGGCGTCCTGGATAGGCGCCGACTGGCGGCGGCTGTGACTTGCGCATCAGGTTGATAAACTTCATCACCCACATGGTTCAATTCCAGAGCGCGTTGTGGGAGCAGGGACGAGACCTGGTTGAAAAATGCCAGATGGTGGTCAAGGAGGGCTGTTAACCCTCCACGTACGGGTTTGGACGTGGGAGCTCAAGTGCTTAGAGCCGCATCGACTCTGCGGCCAGAGCTGCAACCTCAGGCGTGTGTCTCCGGAGACTTTCGTGGCTCTGTGCTCGAGTTTACCAGACGTCCAGAAGAATATCATGGGCGTCCCTCACCGCTCGGCGAGATTTTGTTTGGTGAGGCCTCAGAAGGTGATCACCAAACTGCAGGATGTCCGAGGCGGTTAGATCTTTGCAGGCCATGTACAGGTCTCGACTCAGTTCCTTCCACGGGTACCAGAGTTGTTTCGTAGCTGGACTCAAAGGCAGCAACCACGTTCGGCCAGCAACAAAGGGCTCCTTCACCGAAAAGCCCAGGCTAAGACATCTCCTCAGGCAGGGAGCCAGGTTAAAGTCAGCCCAGCCTGCAGGTTCCAATGCTGCCGCAGCATGACTCCTTCCGGCCCCAGCCCTCCTCAGGATCAGCGGAAGCGAAGGTCGGGGTCACCGCATGCCACCTGCCAGGGTGGCGGTCGATAACCACCGACGAGTGGGTGCTACAGTTGGTCTAAAAAGGCCATTATATAGAATTCGTAGGCAACCCCCCACAAGGCCTCCTCTGCTTTCCCGTTACTCGGGTCAGCACGCCCTGCTCATACGGCAGGAAGTGCTCGTGCTTCTAGAAAGGAAGCTTTGGAGACGCTCCAGAGAACCAGAGAGGTCAGGATACTATTAGTACTTCTCTGGTTCCAAGAAAGCAGGGGACCTCCGTCCAATTTTGGACCTCAGCGACCTCAACCTGTCAGTCGTCTACCAGCGGCTTCACGTGGCGGCCTTCGGGTCTAATCCCCATGCTTAGAAGAGCGCCTTCTTGGTGTCTTTGGACATGCTGGGCGCTTACCTGCATCCCTATTGCTCAAGCAGGAGGGTTCCTCGCTTGAGTTCAGAGTCGCCATTATCAGTTGAGCACTTCCTTCAGGCTGTCATCGGCAGCAGGTAAGCGAGAAACACAGAATTTGATGGCAGATAAGGACCGCTTGGCCCACCTAGTCTGCCCATTTTCTTACCAACAGATAAGCTGCAGATCCTAGTTAACCAACAGCTTACTTCCTCCTACCCCCCCACTAGGACTGCCTTATGTCTGTCCCATGCATTCTTGAATTCCTCCACTGTTATTGACACCACAACCTCCTCAGGGAGGCTGTTCCATGCATCCACAACCCTCTCTGTGAAAAAATACTTTCTCACATTACCTCTGAGCTGTCCCCCCTCTATCTTCAAATTGTGCCCCCTTGTTCTTGCACATCTCTTTTTCTGGAAGATGCTGCCCTCTTGAACTTTGTTGATTCCCTTGAGGTACTTGAAAGTTTCTATCATGTCCCTTCTCTCCCTTCTTTCCTCAAGGGTATACATAATAAGCTCCTTTAGTCTTTCTTCGTATGTCTTCTGGTGCAGACCCTGCACCATTTGTTGCCCTCCTCTGGACAGCCTCCACTCTGTCTTTCTGGAGATGGGGTCTCCAGAACTGCACACAGTACTCAGATGGGGTCTCACCAACTGTCAGTACAGAGGATATCAACTTCCTGTTTTCTACTATTGATGCCTCTTCCTGTGCATCCAGTATCCCCCAGCCTTAATTACTGCCTTCTCACATTGCTTGCCCACCTTTAGGTCATCTGATATAATTACCCCAGGTCCCTTTATATTTTACTGTTATCAGTATCTCACCCCCAAATTGTGTACGCTTCCCTGGGTTTTTGTTTCCCATGTGCATTACACTTGCACTTCTTTGCATTGAATCTGAGCTGCAATACATTTGACCATTCCTCCAACCTTGCCAAATCCTTCTCATCCTTTCCACTCCATCTTGTGTATCAACCCTGTTGCAGATCTTTGTGTGTCGTCTGCAGAGAACATACTTTTCCTTCAGTTCCTCTGCAATGTCACTTTTATAAAGACATTAAAGGACGGTCCCAGTACTGAACCCTCACGGTACCCTGCTAGTAATCCTCCTTTCTTCACTGTGCACTCCATTTACTGCTACCCTTTCGTCCTGTTGTCTAGCCAATTTTATCAGAGCTACCACCTTGGGACCCACTCCAGCACTGGCTAACTTGTGTGTTAATCTTTGTGTGGGATTGTATCAAATGCCTTTACAATCTAGGTAGGCCATGTCCACAGCCCCTCCGTGTCTACTACTTTGTCGCAGTCAAAGAAATCTATTAGATTAGTCTGACACGACCTTCCCATCGTGAATCCATTGCTGCCTTGGGTCTGTGCCCACTGGACTCTAGGTATAATAATTCTTTCCATCAAGTGATTCCATCATTTTCCCTACCACTGAGGTCAAACTAACTGGTCTGTGGTTTCCTGCCTCTGTCTTGCTCCCACTTTTGTGAGAGGAATCACATCTGCCTTCCTCCAGTCCTCGGATACCACCCATGCTCCCAGGTTGTTGTGAGGTAGTCAGGTGTCACTAGTTCTACCCTTAGTTCTTTTAGAATTCTGGGTGAATCCTCAGGCCCCACGTTGCTTTGTCCACCTTCAATTTTATTAGTTCTTTCAGAACCCTTTCTTCTGTAAATGGACTGGTATAGACCCCCCATCTTCAAGTGTTTCTCTTGTTTGGTTTAGGTACCTCCCTCCCTTCCTTTGTGAATACTGAGCAGAAATATTCGTTCAGTATCCTGCTTTTTCACTGTCACCCTCTACCCACATTCCCTTCCCTTTATTAAGCCTCAGTATCCCTCCTTTGGTCTTTCTTCGCTCCCTAGTGTACAGTACCTATAAAAGGTCTTATCCCCCCTTCTTAACAGAATTGGCTATCCTTTCCTCGGTTTGGGCCTTTGCTATTCTGACTGCCTTCCCAGCCTCTTTCTGCTTTAACTGATAAAGTTCTCTGTCCTGCTCCTTCTGTGTTTCCTTATTTCCTGAATGCTATCCTTTTCTCCTTAACCTTCCCTACCACCTCTTTTGAGAACCATAGCGTTTTTCCTTTGTTGTGTTTTATTGATTTGCTTTACACAAGGCTTGTTGCCTTTGTGATGGCTATTTGATTACTCCCATTGTTCCTCCACTCCTCCTTCTTGCCTGTTTGCTAGTGCTTTTCTGAGGCACTCTCTCATTTCCCAAAGTCAGCCCTCCTAAAGTCCAGTACTCTTGCTTTTGTAGGCTTGATTGTATAGCTGTGTTTATCGTGAAACCACACTGTTTGGTGGTCGCTTGTTCCCAGATAGCTACCACTTCTAAATCTGAGATTCTTTCTCCATCCCATTTGAGAGTACCAGGTCTAGATTGCTCCCTCCAGTGGGTTCAGTACTAGCTGTCTGAGGCATGCCCCTGTAGGGCATCAAGAATGACCCTGCTCTTGGATGTGCCTGCAGCAAAGGTGCTCCAGTTAACATCTGGCATATTCAGGTCCCCCATCAACAATATCTCCCCTTTTTCTGCCATTGTAGGGAAGCCTTCTATCATTTCCTTGTCCATTCCCTCTCCCTGAGATGGGAGTCTGTATACAATCCCATGCAGATTGTGGTGCCATTCCTGTCTCAGGGTGACCCAGAGTGCCTCACCTGCTCCTGTTTACTCTTTAGTTCTGTTGCTTTGATCCTTCCTTTACATGAAGACCACCTCCTTCTCTTTTACCTCCCTGTCCCTCCTGTAGATTGTGTATCCTGGTATGTTGACATCCCATTCATGGTTCTCTGTGTACCATGTTTCTGTGACTGCCACAATATCCAGGGAACCCTCTTCCATCAAGGCCACTAGTTCAGGGAGCTTGTTACACAGACTACAGGCATTGATACTTGTCACCCTCCATTTTTTGATAGCCTTACCTTAGCCCCATTCCTGTCCTTACTGCCTTTGCCTTTTTTTTTTTACATTTACCTCTGTCCTGCTCCCTAATAACTTCTCTACCTTGGTGTTTACCTCACTAATTACCATGTTTTGTGGGGGGAGGCTGGGATTTCCCTGCTCCTTTTCAGTGCCTCCCCCCTTGGCTAGTTTAAATGCTTGCCAATGAAGCATTTAAACCTCTCACCTAGGATCCTGGTCCCCCCCCCGGACAGATGCAGACCATCGCACCAGTATAGGTCTGCATCCTCCATGGCTCCCAGTCCCCAATGAAGCCCAAATCTGGGCTCCACACCAGTTTTCCAACCACTCGTTGAATTCCTGGTGAGAGTGCCCTAGCGTCACCCTTGCCATAGACAGGCAGCACCTCCAAGAAGGTTACCGTGTCGCTACTTGTCTAAGGCCCCTCCCAGCTCTACAAACTCCTCTTGCACTGCTCTGATCCCATTCCTAGCCAGGTCATTTGTCCCTAGGTGGACAATGACATCAAGCTCAACTCCCTCGTGCAGCTCCTCCCATGATCCTGAGTTACTTCCCTGTCCCTCACGCCGTGGTGCTGGGAAGGCACCCTACCTCCCTCTCCCATTCCTCCCCTATTTCTACCCCCTAATGATTGAGTCCCCACCAGGAGTTGTTTCCTTCCCTGTGAGGTCCCAGCCCACCCTCCTGTGGGTCTCCTTTGTGAGGTTCCCAGCATCCTCCTTGGTCTCCACTGCAGGTGCCTCCATAGAGGAACCACTATGCACCAAAGGCGAATGAATTGTGAGAGGTACAGCTGGAGGATGCAGCTCTGTTCCACCACCTCTCCATCCCTGAACCCACCCTGGTCCAGTCTCTCCTCTTTCTTGGCAACCTCTGATGTAGTGGCATTGGCCTGGTGGTCCCCTAGGTGGGGGAGGTTTCACAGTCCTAGCCAGGTCAGCCTGGAGGCAGGCAACCTCCTCTCAGACCAGAGAGGTGCCTGCAAATAGGGCAACATCGCAGCCTCCAGAATGTCTCCCGGAACACTGCGCCCCAAGCCATTGCACTGCACCACTCCTATCATGTCTTATTTTGTGTCCTCTCTACTGTTTCTCTGTATTCTTACTCTCTTCTCTCCTTACAACTCTCAGCCTTCCTGTTCTGGGACAACAACTTCCTATCTTCTTCAGTAGCTTCCTTCTTCCTTGCTCAATGTCAGACCAGCGGCTGGGGGGAGTGAGCTACTTTTCCTTAGGGTTGACAAAACCAATGTTTCTCATGATTCTTCCCTTCCTGCTGTCGAAACAGGAAGTTCCTGTTGACAGTCAAATCCAGTGGCTATAAAAGTAGAACTGGCTTTGGGAGGGATGGAGGGCAATTAGTAAGAAAAAAGGCTAGCAACAGGAAGTTGTAATTTGAGTCACCTGCTTTGATAGTGTCTAAGCCACACCCCCAATTAAGCTCTCTTTCCTCCTACTGGTTTAGCAAAGTCCGCTGATGCAGTACCCTTCCGAGCACAGAACACACACTAACTTACTTTCTTTTTCTAACCCTAAATAAGATCCCTTCTATATCTAATAAAGTATCTGTCTACTTAATCTCAACAAACACTGACTCCTGCTGAGATACAAGTTTTAAATTAATAAGAAAATGTAGCTTCTTTTAGTTAGCTGCTTTCTGCTTTGTACAAGCAAGATGTTATAACAGGAAGTTGTAATCTGAGTCACCTACTTTTATAGTGTCTAAGTCACACCCCAGTTAAGCTCTCTTTCCTCCTACTGGTTTAGCAAAGTCAGCTGATAAAGTGTGTGTTCTGTGCTGGGAAAGGTACTGTATTTCTTTAACCCTTAATAAGATCTCTTCTACTAACTAAAAGTATCTGTCTACTTAATCTCAGCAGACACTGACTCCTGCTGAGATACAAGTTTTAAATTAATAAGAAAATGTAGCTATTTGAGTTAGCTGCTTTCTGCTCTACAAGCAAGGCTAGCAACAGCCAAGTGCATGATCGTGGGCGGCGTCTCTGAGAGACAGGGCTACTCGTGTTCCCATACCTGGGCGACTGGCTTCTCATGGCTCCCTCCAAGGAAGCATTGTTGATGGCCATTCAGCATACCCAGGCCCTTTTTCAGTCTCTTGGCATCCTCATCAACTACGAGAAGTCTCTCTGGTACCGTCCAGAAACAACAGCAACATATAAGGGGCAGTTCGGGACACAGTCAAGGAAAGCCTTCCTTCCGAGGACAGAAGCGGAACACATTGATCCCTCATCGGGGACCTGTCAGCGAAAGACCGTCCGGCCAGACAGGTCAACCGCCTGCTCGGACACATGGGTTCGTCCATTCCAACAGTCCCGATGGCAAGACTCCATCGGGTAACCCAGTGGATGTTAAGGGTGCAGTGGGACAAAGGCAAGACCATCTGCAGCAGCCAGTCCGAATCACGAAGGCCGTGATTTGGGACTGGCAATGGTGGCTAGACCCGGGAAACCTCTCTGGGGGTGTTCCCTTCACAGCGCCATCTCCGACGGTAACACTCTCCACAGACACCTCAGGGCTCGGGTGGGGAGCGCACCTGAACGGGGTGAGGTCTCAGGGCACATGGACTATCCAGGAATCTCATCTCCACATCAATATACTGGAGATGAGGGCGGTCCTCTGCGCCCTGCAAGCCTTCCAGTCGGAGATCCCACCGAGTACTCTCCTGTTGCAAACAGACAATACTGTGGTGATGTATTCCCTCAACAAACAAGAAGGCACAAACTCCTACCCCCTTTGCAAGGAGGCCATGAGAGTGTGGGAGTGGGTAGTACGGCACGGTGCATACCTTATTGCAGTTCACGTCCCCCAGGTGGACAATACCGTTGCAGTCAACCTGAGTCGCCCTCAGGCCAGAGTCCACGAGTGGGAGCTTCTACAGGAGGTGGCAGAGAATCTGTTCTACAGATGGGGGCACTCCAGAATTAGACCTTTTCGCGTCCCCATCCAACTCAAAACTGACCAATTTTTGCTCGCTAGATCCAGGGCCAGGTGTTTTCTAGCGAAATGTGTTGTCCCTCTCCTGGACGGGCAGATTCCTCTACGCCTTCCCTCCTTTCCCGTTGATCCAGAGAGTTCTCCTCAATCTTCGCAGGGAGCATGCAACGCTTATCTTGATAGCGCCTTTCTGGCCCAGGCAATTCTGGTTCCTGCTCCTAAATCAGCTATCCCGGGAACCTCCGCTTCCCTTGCCGATCGGCTCCCATCTGTTGTCTCAGGAGGAAGGTTCACTAGTCCATCCGGACTTGCGTTCATTGAACCTACATGCCTGGCTCTAGAGCGCAGCCATGATGCAACACAGGGTCTGCGAGAAGTGGCAGAAGTACTGTCGCTGCTAGAAAGTCAACAACGTATGCCATGAAGTGGAGCAGGTTTTGCTTGTGGGCTCAAACGCGTGGTTTCTCGCCATTAGACTGTCCCGAGAAGCTGGTTCTGGAATACCTGCTTTCGCTTTTTCAATCCGGACTAGCTTGCTCCTCGATTAAGGTGCATTTGTGCGCAATTTCGACTTATCATGCCCCCATAGGCCATCGTATGGTGGCCAATTAGACCTGGAGCTACTTGCCTTTTAGGGGATCCTCCTCCTTAGGCTACCTATTAAGGACCGAGTTCCTCCTTGGGACTTGCCCTTTGTCTGGAGCAGCTTCATGCCACCTTTTGAACCAGCAGCGGATTGCGAGCTACGTTTTCCTGTCATGAAGCGTTGTTTTTAGTACAGTTACTTGCGAAAGAATCTCCGATTACCGCACTCATGTGCAAGAGCCTATTTAATTTTCCACCAGGATAGGGTTTCCTGAGGACAAATCCTAAGTTTCTGCCTAAGGTGGTTTCAGCCCTTACCCTTAATCAGGATATCGTCTTACCAGTGTACTTTCCCAAGTACACCAATCGAGGAAAAGCACTGCTTCACACCCTGGATGTTCACAGGTGTCTCGGGTATTATCTGATCAGAACCAAGCAGTACCGGAAAGCGGATCAGCTGTTTGTCTCCTTTGCTGAGAGGATGAAAGAGGCTCCTGTTACTAAACAATCCCTTTCACGTTGGCTCATCCAGTGTATCTCTTTCTGTTGTAATGAACACAGCAAACCCTTGCCAGGCGCGGTCAAGGGTCATTCTACAGGAGTGGCCACCTGCTTTGTGGCGCTAAGAATGTTTCCGCTTCAGCTATTTGTGCTGCAGCTACCTGGAGCTCGGTGCATACCTTTATTAGGCATTACAGCCTGGATATCGCTTCAAAGAAGGGCAGGTTTCGGCCTAACCCCTTGAGGGACTTCTGTCCCAGACTCGAGCAGGGTTGTAATCTCTGCCTTTCCTCCTCCTGAGGTGTAAGATTGTTGCTATTGCTTGGAAAATAGTCCTAATGGTGTAACCTGCTGCAAGAGCTGTATCTCAAGTAAAGATAGTACAGTTAGATAAGAACTTACCGTAACAGTAGATTTTCGAGAACAGCTCTTGCAGCAAGGTATCCGCCCACCACTCCCCTTGGAGGAGGTGAGTTATTGCTAACATCCATCTTTTAGGATGGAGCGATTTGTTTTAGTCTTGACCATCTGATGGCGGATCCTGGTCTCCTCTTCTCATGTCATCCAGCAGCCGGGAGTCTCCGGCGGGAGAACTGGGGATTGTGGCGGGCCCGCCTCCTTGTGTCCTACGTCTGACATCGGGGGCCGGACTGACGTCGGAGGCTGTCCCTGCTGAAGACTGCTAGCTAGAAAATTTCCGAGGGGTCCTGACGCCTGACAGCTTCAGTCCTAATGGTGTAACCTGCTGCAAGAGCTGTTCTTGGAAGATCTGCTGTTACGGTAAGTTCTTATGTAACTGTACTTTTTTACCTAAGGTGGTATCTGAGTTCCATCTTAATCAGGCTATAATCCTGCCTACCTAGTTTGTCAACTTCCAGAATAAGGGAGAACAGTCTCCACTCCCCTGGATGTGAAGAGTGTCCTTCGGTCTTGCCTGGACAAGACTAAAGAACTTCAGACAGTCAAAACAGCTCTTTGTCTCTTTGAACCCGAATTGTAAAGAACAACTTGTCACAATGAAGTGCATTTCGGCCTGGGTTGCAAACTGACTTCGCTACTGTTATGCTGGCTCAGGTTAAACTGGAGACAAGGTATACACCACCTCCATGACAGTTCCCACTTTCACCTGGCTGAAATACTCGCCGTATGTGTTGAAGAGATTTGCAGAGCTGCAACTTTGAGCATGTGCGTATTTTTACCAAGCATTATGCCCTGCGTGTCAGTGCAAGGCAGCATGCCACGTTTGTCAGGACAATTCTGAATGGATTATTATCCTGAGTGATCCCTGAGCGTCAGTCTCCCTGTTCCGCTGGATTTTCTTTAAACCTGAGTACTCTGACCCATTAGTGAGAACTGTGGAAAAGATTCATTCTGAGAAGATATGAAAGTTATACATACTTACCGTAACTGTTGATCTTCCCGAATACCTTCTCAATTGATTACCATGCCGCACACACTGTCCCCTGTACTCATTTCAGTATTTTTGTGGTGTTCTCTTTGTACTTGGTTTGGGCTGTGAAGACACTGTGTTAATGGGTTTGGTGGGCCTTCTTACATGGGCCACCAAGGTTATCTTATGCCCTTAAGTCAAGTGCATAGGTTACTTGTTTTTCATGCTGTTCCCTTCCTCGGTTACACAATAAAAAAAATTGATATGGTTGGGGCTGGCACTGCCTAATACCAGCAAGCGTATGTGTTGACGCACGTGTGGGGCCTGCTCATGCCACCACCCCCCCAGAAGAGTTCTGGTTCCATGGGGTCCTAGCTCCTACGGTAAGTACTTAACTCCCTTTCAGTTTTCCGAGGTATTGGTGACTCTTTAATGGTTGATGCAACTATTATGGTTTTAATGTTGTTCTGGTGATGTTCATATGCAGAGGATTATTAATGGGGTTTTTGTAATAATTGGCAGCTTTTTAAGTAATTGAAGCATGTTTTTTTCCTTTCTTCCCAGCAAAACCAGTACGTTTAAAAGAGGATGTTCTTTCACACACTGTCCATGAGTTAAATCTTGGGTTGGCACAGTTTATTAATGAGGTTCGAAGGCCAAATGGAGAGACCTATGCACCTGACAGCATTTATTATCTCTGTCTTGGAATTCAGGAAGTAAGTATCTTACCTGGAGCATTTGAAAATAAATCTCTTGTTAGAATCCTTACTGTGGTACTATTCCACCTCCACCAAGAGATTTCACCAAGCCGAAGGTGAAAGACCAGATGCAAGCGATACTGGCTTGTTAAGCACATATGCCACTGGAAACTTTGCTCCAAATGGCTGTTATCTAGCCCATATCTGAGGATCACAACAGGCTTTTCATTTTTTTCAACGATCAGTGGTATCAACAGGTGTCAGTGGCACAGCACCATGAAGATCATTTTAAACTGTTTAAATTAATGTTCTTGGGGTACATGATGGTAAGGGTGTTGTTGGTTTGAAGAGTCGTCTCACTTGTATTCTTACAGTTTGAGAACCACAAATCAGTGCTTAGAATCTTTCAAGACTCAGTCTTCTCCATAGAGCCCCACTCTTTGGTCTTGCAGTTGGAGGTACTAGGATCCCGCAGGATCTGAAACATTTGTGGCTGGCACAGACTATGCGCAAGGCACCAAGTATGGTGCCATGGGCACCAACAGCCTAAATATGGCCATAATTGCTTCTATTTAATTTTTCTTGCTGTCAAGCCATTGTCCATTGAGTCCCACTTATGGGTCTGTGATCTATAAGATCTTGGTTAGAGGAGGCTCTTGCATCAGGCAACAGCAATAGGACTGAAGCAGCTGGACCACACTGAAAATGTCTAGCTAGCAGTCTACCACGGGGGACTGCCCCATCTATACCCCAGTTCTTTTCCTGCCGTCAGTCCACGCACATCGGATCTCCACAGACACCTGCTTCAGTCGCACTTTACCAGCATCTTCTTTTTTATAGTAAATTTTAGCATCAATTTTCAGTGTTTTCAACGTTTTGTTTTTCTGCTCCAGCTTCATTTTCCAACTGGCCTACAAAGTGCCTGCAGCAAGCAGATACCTGCCAAAGACTGTCAGTCTTCCTGCCTGCTCTGCTTAGGCCTCAACAATGACACCAAGGCCTGCAAGCACTGCCAGGACTTCAACCAGGCCACATGGAGATGCCACTTGAAGATCCTCCAGAGCTACCTACTTCAACAGAAATTAGCCGTGATGGAGAAGGAGCTTCAGGCTAAAAGTTCTTCCACCTCTCCAGCCTCCGGGGCTTTGTCTTTTCTTCCCAGAAGGAGAAGTCTAGAGGGAAGCACAAGCACTGGGACAAGCACCAGGACCATCCTCTTGTCAGCCTGTCACCGTGGTCACCGATAGACTGATCTCTGCCTCGGGCCTTCTCCCATGGGGGCTGGCCCTCTGGCCTCAGAATCCCTCTCTCCCTCCAGGCTGCTGCTGTCCCTGCAACCCATCCTCATCTCTGTCACTGGTGGTAACTCCTGGGGGAAGAAGACTTCGCCCCTGACCCTCAGGTCTTAGATCTTCTTCGGGAGTATCTCGGTCATCAGGTTACAGTGTAGTAACCTTTGCTGTCTTAGGCGGGGAATCCACACAAAAGGTTTCCAGTAATACAGCCGGGACCGCCCATGCTATCGACATTCGTCAGCATCACCAATCCTATATAGGCCCCACTCCCTCCTCAGTTCTTTCCCACCAACAACTTAAAAGCACAGTCTCCACGGAAGAGCTGTCGCAGTGTTCCCGCATTTTTTCTGCCTATGGACGTTTTTCTTCAATTTATCCACAAAATTCTCTTTTAGAGATATTTTTCCTTTTGTTTATATCGAGAGCTAATCTGTCCTTTTCTTCTCTTTTCCGGTGCCGCTGTGGGAAGAAGACTGCCTCTACAGATGAACACTCCGTTTGTGTCTGCTTTCTTGGACTGAACCACGGAGTTTCCGACTGTGAGCTTTGCCTGAAAGTCAATCAAACAACCCTTAGGTGATGCAAGAAGGCTCTCAAATTCCTGATGGAGCAGCAGGTAGCCATCTCCGGGCAGGGGTCCTCTGGGGACCTGGGCACCCCGTCGCCCACTGAGTCTGTGAGTTTCCTGGCCTCCAAGACCCAAAGCAAGTCCTCTGGGGGGGTCACAGGAAGGATCGGAATCGTGACCACTCCCCCGGCAGCCATTCCGGTCTCTGTTCATCGACAGTAGCTCCCCCAAGAGATTATTTCCAGGTCTCTATCCCTACCATACCCATACCGACGGCTTCTCCACCCGAATCTCAGGGCTCCTATCCGTCAACCTCCGGGTTGTCTGCCCCTCCTCATCATTGACAGCCACCCTATTGATGCATGCCCCTTCCTCTCCGAGAGCTACTGGCTTGTCAGGCTCTCAGGTCGCCGGCGTCAGTGCCGTCTAACCCCCCCCCACTCCATTGACGACCATAGACCTATACAAGGTCTTGGTTAGATTTACCAATGTTCTGGTCCAGCAGTTTAATGCCTTCAATAGGCTGTCATCTCCAGTACCATCGGCTGCAGCTTTGTCATCCAAGGGACCCTCCCCACGGGACTCAGATGGCTGTTCTGACGCCAGACCCAGACGAGTTAGACGTAGAGGAGTACCATCATGATCTCATCCTCCCTGATGACAATGAGCATGAAGAGGAGGAAATCCTCCTTTCTGATAAGTCCGCTGCCTCTTCGTGCAGTGAGGACTCAGTTAAGCATACTCCGAGGTGTCCCTCTGAAGATGCTACTTTCTGTAATGTCATGAAACAGCTGTCTGCCACTATGGGCTTCCAGACCGACAAGGATGTCACTAGGAAGGACCTGCCTGACTACTTGGAGATCCCTGATTATTCACCTAAAATTATCCCTCCTGTGCTGCCTGTCGCTGAGGCACAGGTCAGAAGCATAGGAAACCAGGAGCAGTTTCAAAATTTGCAAATAGCTGTGTATTTTTTCCAGCAGTAGTAAAGTGGAAAAAAGTTTTTCAGTTTATTCACAAAGGCAGTACAAACACAGAAAACAAAGTCCTTTGGAGAGTATCTCTTAATTCCAAGTTTGTCTCTCTCTCGAGAACATTGCTGCTCTTTTTATACAAATCTTTGCTGGGAGCTCATTAAGAGAACTTTTTTTTTCACAGATGTTCTTGTCAATTTTCAATGATGATGTCAGTTTTGATGTAGGTGCAGCAAAAGAATATGGTGACCAGAACTGACCTCTTGTTTTACAGCTCTGCAAAAGGCTTAAAACTGCATCTCAGGTTAACCCCTTGAGTTCCATATAGCTTTGCAATCATTTCAACAGTATAGCTATATACAGTTTTAAACAGAGATCTCAATACCACATACAGTTTTACACAGAGATTCACTTATATTTTTTTTATAACTGCAGATTTGCAAGGGGGTAGAAAAGACAGAACAGCAAGTGAAAGCAGAGAGATAGAGGTGGAGAATTGTGAGACCATCTGAGTGATCAGTTCCTAGGTCTCACAAGAAAATTTGATTGCGCAACCAGATAGACGAGAGAGAAAAGGAGAGTATAGAACAGACCTTTACATTTAAACTCTTTCTACATAACAAATGGGTCAGGGCCTTATTCAACCCTGTCACATTCCCCTTCTTTAAGAGGGAACCTGTTTTACAAAACAGGTTTCCAAACACTACTTTTAATTATCTTCTAGCATTCGCTTATAACCTTTACATGTCAGTGCATGTGCAATATAGCAAACAGAGAAGTTTCAACTCCATTTTTTCAGCCTTCAGAATTCAGTTCCTGATCCACATCCTGACAGGAAATCTGCATTGACATTCTCTTTCCTAGATTTGTGCATCACTTTAAAATTAAATGGCTGTAGTGTCAGGTACCACAATATGATTCTAGAATTTTTATCTTTCATTTAGTTAAGCCAACAGAGAGGATTGTGTTAGCTCCTAGTAAGTAAAACTTAGAAAACTTCTGACCCACAGTTTTTTTTAGTCTGTTAGACTATGGTGTTAATATTTATACCACTACTGGAGATAATATTTTTAGTGACTATAAAGGTATCATTCAGTTCAGTCTTAAGATTTCTGACATGTGTTGCCTTTCGCAATATAATTCTTGTGATTTACTTAGGCTCTCTGCCGGTATTTCTTTCCACAATATTTCAAGTCTGCCCAATTTTTATTTAAGGGTATTCTGGGTTTCTAGGGACATGGATATGTTCATCCACACTGTCTGGCAGGTTCTTTGCCACTTTAAATTTTGCCAGAAGGTCTTCAGCTGGACTCTCCCACCCACCCGGGTGGTAAAACTCTCGGCTCCGGCCCATGACGCTAGATCTTCCTTACCGCTTAGAAGCTCAGGTTCCCTCCTTAGCGCTCTACGTCTAGACTGGATCCAAACTCTTCGTTCAATTCAAAATAATTTTAAACTTTTCTAGACTTCGGTCTACTTCTTCCTTCGCGGCTACGATGGATAAATCGACTCCCGGTTTTTGGCAGTGCCCATGCAGGCAGATGATGTCCAGGACCGATCCGCACTTTACGTGCATCTACTGCCTCGGGCTTGACCACGACCCACAGGCCTGCGAGTTGTGCAGGTCTTTTTCAGCTAACGTCCTTGAAGACCATGCTGCCCGGCTCCAACTTGGGCACCCTGAGAAACGTTATCCGCTGGTGAAGTCCAAGGAGACCTGTTAGCGGTTTCTCGCGCTGGCTCGGGCTGAGCAACTCGAGCAGGTGATCGCCTCGAGGAGGAGGGCGGCCAGGGCCGCATCTTCATCTTCCTCGGTCACGGCATTTATCCTACGTAGCTTCTTTTAAGAAGCTTTGCCAATCCCAGTCCACGAAGGTTGAGGGGCCATCGGGACACTCTTCAGTCAAAAAAGGAGGACTCGAAGGGTAAGTCTCACTGTCGATGTTCGTGGGAGCGGGAGAGGTCCCCTTCCTCGGACAGTCGACACTCTACTTCGATCGAGGTTGTGGCTAAGGCCACTGGCTTCACGGTGTCCCCGTCAGGTCAGCCAGCCGAGACACCCGTCAACGCGGTTGAGATTTTTCTCGACCCGTTGGACGGGCTGTCGACTGGTGAAGCTGACAACCCTTCATCACCGGTTCCACGGTGGAACCGGAAGGCTTGCCTGCGCCTCCTGTGCCAGAGTCCCAGGTCAAGGCTCCTGAACTGAGGGAGGCGCGGTTTCCGCTCCCTCCCAGACCCACCTCGAAACACCGACAGTCATGGGCGCTCGTCTCCTCGCTCTTCCTTCTGTCAAGAAGAGGAGAGGCTTCAGAAATTAGCGCTAACGCCAAGGACTTTAATGTGGCAGCAGCTCCTTCTGTCCAGGAACAAGCTGGACACCATCGCCTTCCCCAGCCATTAAGTGGTTGTCACCCGAAGGCGAAACAACCCCTCACGGTGGTCGAGGTGCCAAGTCTGGGCCAGTTGTTCTGCTCGAAACCAGCTGCCCACCAATTGTGGTGGAACCTCCGCCTCCTCAACCGAAATCTGGGGCTCCGACCAAGGATTCTCGGTCGGGTCAGGGTCTGCCCCACCGTGTCGGTCACCCTCACTCCCGACCGTCCTCTGCAGGTGGAGGGTCGCTCAGGCCCTAGGCAGCTCCTCGCAGACTCCTCTGAGTCTGACGATGACAACTCCCTGTTCTCCAGGCCCCTTGACCTGGAGTCCTCCGGGGGGGGGGCAGTTGATGGACGAGAGCCTATCATCGTTCATGGGTCTGCTTCGGCTCATCTCAGAGTCCACCGATGCAGCCTGAGCTCAGATCCAAGCGGCCAGGTATGCCCCTCACGGAGATACTGACCGAGGGATTCTCACTTGAGGTCTTCTCCATTGGCAGAAGCCATGGTTGGCCCAGCCTTAGAAGCTATGGCGGCGGCCAGCTTCCTGCCCCTGCGCCTTGGCGGGATGGCCAGGAAGTATCACGGTCTCTACTGGCTCTTTGTCCGTTTCTCGGAACACCCTTCTAGGAGGGGTTGGTCACCGACAGTGTTTTCCAGCTGCCCAGGAACGCTTAGGATGTGGACAAGCCCCTGACAAGGAGTCCAAAGCTGGACTATGCTGGGCTTAGTGTTTATGCTACTCCTCCTCGGCCTCCGCCAGGCCAGTTCGGCCATACTGATGGCGCACTTCTCCCACGCCCTCATGGACTCCCTGGATGAGGTGATCCCTCATCTCCCGGCTGATCTTCAGACTACGGTCAAGCAGGTGCGGGATCAGGAAAGGGCAGTGGCAAAACGGCAGCTCCAAATGGCTCTTGATATCGGAGACTCCTGTGCCCGGTCAGTAGCAGCCGCAGTGGCCATGCACCGCAGAACCTGGCTGAGGATATCCACCTTTACGGTGGATACCCAGCACAAGTTGGCAGACGTCCTCTTCCTGGGGACTGACCTATTCGGCCTTGGAGTAGAAGGCCACCTCCAGAGAATCTGAAAGTCCAGTGCCACCTTGGACTCGTCACGTCTGCTCAGAAGGACAAGGGCCATCGACAGTAGCATAAGTCCTTTCGCCCTTCTGCCCCTGTGGCACGTCCGGCCCAGCAACACCAGCATCAGGGCCAGCAGGCTCGCATTTGGCACCCCAAAGCCAAGCCTGCAGCTTCCTCTAACGGGAATCCAGGAGGAAAAGGCCCAGGAGGTCCCTCGGCTGGTCCTTCCTCCAAGCCTGCCCAGTGACGGGTTGAGGGGTGTCACCCCCAACCTCATCACTTCCTCCTGGGTTCCCCCCCAAGGGGTGGCTCCGCCACTTCCTTTCCGCCTGGTCCGCTATCACTATGGACCGTTGGGTGTTGGAGGTGGTAGGAAAGGGTCTGCCTCTGGAGTTCGAGCAGGCCCCGCCCTTCCAAGCCGTCGCCCCATGGGGGGTTACGGGGGCCGCAGCCTCTCTGTCGGCCCGTCGAGCCGACATTGCCCTGCTCCTCCAAAAGGAGGTTATCAGGAACGTGGCGGATCCTCCACCAGACCCAGGGCTTGCTCCAGGTACTTCCTGGTCCTGAAACGGATGTGGGGCTGGCGCCTCATTCTAGACCTGCACGACCTGACCAGGTTCCTAAGGTCCCGAACCTTCAGGATGGTCACTGTGGCTCAGATCATTCCATCCTTGGAACAAGGCGTGTGGTTCTGTTCTCTGACCCCAGGATGCATTCTTTCACGTCCCAATCCGTCCATCCCACCAGCGATTCCTCCACTTCAGAGCAGAGGGGTTCCTCTATGTGTTCCGGGCCATGCCCTTTGGCCTTTCTCTAGCTCCCAGGGTCTTCACCAAATGCATGGCAGTGGTGACAGCATTCCTGCGGCGCCAAAGGGTCCGGGTGTACCCCTACCTGGACGACTGGCTGATTGCGTCCTCCTCCAGAATGGAAGTGGAGCGGTCCAGGGATCTGGCCTTCCAGGTTTGCTCTCAGGTTGGCCTCCTTATCAACAAGGCCAGGTCGGAACTCATGCTAAAGCAGGTGATCCAATTCATCGGGACAGAGCTCGACTCTCTGCGAGCCAGAGCACAGCTCCCGGCAGACAGGGACGAGGTTCTTTCCTTCTTTGCCCTGTCATTTCAGGTTGGGCAATTGCGCCCTGCCCGGGACTTCCTGCGCCTCCTGGGACTCATGGCGGCCTGTACCAGTGTGGTCCATTGGGCCCGTTGGCACATGCATCCCCTACAATGGGGACTGGCCAGCCAGTGGTCACAGTGCTCCGGTCCTCTGGATCAGCCAGTGACAGTGACCCAGGAGATGTGGAACACTCTCCAGTGGTGGATCGTTCCAGCTCATCTGCAGGAGGGCATCCCGTTTGTCCACCCCGAGACGACGGTCTCTCTATCGACCGGTGCCTCTCTGATGGATTGGGGTGCCCATCTGGGGGAGCACAGAGCGCACGGCCTCTGGTCCCCTCGGGAGTCTTGTGCCACATCAACCTGCTGGAGCTGCGAGCGGTTCGTCTAGACTTCGCTCCGTTTGTACGGGGTCAAGTGGTCCAGGTCCAGACAGACAATACCACGACCATGTACTACCTAAACCACCAGGGCGGGACGCGATCCATGCCCTTGTGCAGGGAAGCTCTCCGCATTTGGTCCCTCATGCGCAGCCTGGAGGCGGATCTCCTTGCCATCCATGTGGCAGGAGCCTCCAACATTCTGGACGATGCCCTATGCCGGATAGGAGCTGCGTCCCACGAGTGGTCTCTCCTGACGGAGGTAGTACAAGATCTGTTCTCCCACTGGGGCATGCCTCAGGTGGACCTGTTTGCCTCCATGGAGAATGCAAAGCTGAGGCTGTTTCATGCCTGCCCCCTCAGCAGGGCTCGCTGCAGGGTAATGCCTTCTTAAGGCCGTGGACCCCGGGCCTCTCCTATGCCTTTCCCCCGTTTCTCTTGATCCACAGAGTGCTTCTCAAGGCGAGGAGGGACAAGGCGCAGGTGATTCTGGTAGCCCCAGACTGGCCCCGCCAGTTCTGGTATCCAGATCTCCTCAGCCTCGGCTCCAAGCTCCCGAGGCGGCTTCCAGCCCACCTGGACCTGATCTCTGTCAATCAGGGGAAGGTATTCCATCCAGACCTTCAATCCCCGCACCTGACGGCCTGGTTCCTGAGCGGCTAGAGTTCCAGGCCTTGGGTCTTTCCAACAAGGACCTCAACGTAGTTGAAGCTTCCTGTAAGGAGTCGACCAGGAAATGCTATGCCTTTAAATGGAAGAGATTCTCCATTTGGTGTCAGGGCAAGGGCCTGGACCCTTCCTCCTGCTCCTTGGCAAGCATTCTGGACTACCTGTGGTCCCTTTCTCAGCTTGGGCTTCGGTCGATGACCTTGCACTGGCAGCCATCTCTTCACCGGGCATGGGCCGGGAAGCAGTCAGTGGTGCAGGAGAAGGTGGTCGGGCACTTTTTCAAAGGCCTTGATCACATATCCCCTCCGGTGAGAGAACCTCCACCTCCGTGGGATCTACTGCTGGTATTGGCTAATCTCATGGGCAAGCCATTCGAACCGATGCACAGGTGTGATATCTCACCTGTCGTGGAAGACCGCCTTCTTGGTGGCTATCACGTCAGCCAGAAGGATGGGAGAGCTCCAGGTGCTTTCCATCAAGTCTCCTTATCTGGTCTTCCACAGGGACAATGTTGTCCTGCGCCCGCCCCCACCCGAAATTCCTTCCAAAGGTGGTGTCTGAGTTTCACCTTAATCAGATGTTGACTCTGCCATTGTTCTACCCCAGTCACACCTCGGGGGGCGAATATAGGCTCCATACTCTGGACCTAGAAGAGCTCACTTATTATAAGGAGCAGACTGCTGAGTTCGGGGGAGAGGTTCGCCAGCTGTTTGTCACCTACGCTGAAGCCGCACCTGGCAGACCTGCAGCCAAGCAGGCGATAGGCAGGTGGGTCACCTCCTGCATAGATCTCTGTTATAGGTTGGCGCATGGGCCCTCCCAGAGGGATAAGAGCTCATTCTACCCGCCATACTGCTGCATCGTTGCTTCTTCCAGGGACGCCCTATCCAGGAAATCTGCAGGCTGCAAACAGGATATCAGCACACACCTTATTACCATTACCGCGCGACCTTGGAGTCACACGGGATGCTGGTTTTGGGACCTCTTCTCCAGTCGTTATTCCTAAGTAGGGGTGCTGCCTTCCTCCCTCCTCCCGGAGAACTGCTAGGAGTCTGCCAGACAGTGTGGATGAACAACATATCCATGTCCCTAGAAATACAGGTTACTCACCTGTAACAGGAGTTCTAGGGACATGGATATGTTGTTCTATCCACATTCATTGGCAGTATCCTGCCGCCTTAAATCTTGCCGGAAGGTCTTCAAGCTTGCTCCTCCACCCACCCGGTGGTATAACCTCGGCTCCGCCCCATGACCCCAGATCTTCCTTACCGCTTGGAAGCTCAGGTTCCCTCCTTAACGCTCATGCGTTGTGACTGGTTTCATTTCTCCGCTTATGGATTTAAAAATAATATTTTGCAAAAGACTTCAGCTTCGATCCTCGCGGCTGCGATGGATAAACCGACTCCGGTTTCGGAGATGCCCATGCGGGCGAAGATGTCTCGGACGGATCCACACCCACGTGGTGTCTACTGCTTAGGCCTTGAGCACGACCCGCAGGCTTGCGACCTGTGCTCATCTTTCTCGCCTACGCCTCGAAGACCGTGCTGCCGATTGCACCGCCGCCCCGAGAGCGCTTCTCCGTGAAGTCCAAGGAGGCCCGGGTGATGGTGTCGCGGCGGCGCGCGGCGGATCAGCTCGAGCGGATGGTCGCCTCGAAGAGGAGGCAGCTGGTCGATCTTTCCTCGGCCGCTGCATTTATCCCGCTCTCTGGGTTCTTCCTACACGGCTTCCTTTAAGGAGCTTTGTCTGTCCTCTCCACTAAAGGAGAAGGGCTCATCGCCTGCTGGACCTTTTTCGGTCCAAAAAGAGGGACAGGGTAAGTCCTCCGTCGACGCCTTGGGAGCGGGAAGGTCCCTCTCCGCGGGCGTCGACCGTCGGCTTGTCGACTGCTTGCTACGCCACTGGCCTCACGGTGTCCCCGTCAGGTCAGTTGACCGAGACTCCCACTGATGAAGTCGAGATTTTCTCGACCCATTGACGGCTGTCGCCTTTAGCAGCCGAGATTCCCTTCCGGTTCCCCGGAGGAGTTGAGGATCCTGGGCTCGCCTGTGCCTCCGGTTCCGGAGCCCTCGGATGGACCTTCCGAGCTGAAGGAGTGTCGGTTCAGCCGACACCTCCCTGCACCGACCCGAAATTCCGGGACTTCTCGGTCTCGGACCTCTTCGGGTCAGCCTTTCCCACCGTCATAGGCGGTCTCGGTCTCGGCATCGCGGTAGCTGGCGTCGCCGCTGTCTTCCCTCGGCCCCTCCTCCTCGGCTTCCAGGGAGGCTCGCGAAGTCGTCGGCTACGTAGGACCTTATGTTGCAACAGCTCCTCCTGGCTGGAATAAGCCGCCCGCCCCTTCCCCGCCATTAAGTGGCTGTCACCGAACGGCCGGACACAACCCTCGACTTGCCGAGGAGCCTATACCCAGGCCGGTTGTTCGGCCAAAACCAGCTGCTCCACCGATTGCGGTGGAACCTCCGCCTCCACAGCCACCAATTGGGGCTCCGACCAAGGATTCTCGGTCGGCTAAGGGTTTACCCCATCGGCTGTCAGTTACCCTCACCCCGACCGACCTCGGCGGGTGAAGGGTGGCTCAGGCCAGAGGCAGCTCTTGAGGACTCTTCCGAGTCGAAGATGATTCCTCCTTCTTCTCAAGCGACTGGACTTGGAGTCTTCAGGAGGTCAGCCAATGGGACGATAGCCCGTCGTCCTTCCTAGGACTGCTTCGCTCATCTCGGAGTCTACCGGGATGGAGCTCGAACCCGCTTCAAACGGGCCAGGTATCCTCACGGAGATTCTGGACCGAGGGATTCTCCGACGGAGGCCTTTCCGTGGCCGAGGCCATAGTGGGTCCAGCACTGGAACTTTGGCAGGCCCTGCTTCCTGCCCCTGCGCCCGGCCAGGATGGCCAGGAAGTATCGCGGTCCCCACGGTTCCTTGTCGGTTTTTGGAACACCCCTCTGCTGAGGGGTTGGTTCACCGTTACAGCAGCCGCTACGCAACGCCAGGGATGTGGACAAACCTCCTGACAAGGAGTCCAAGAAATTGGACTATGTCGGGCTAAAAGTCTACGCTACGTCCCTCTCGGCTCTTCGTCAGGCCAGTTCGGCCGTCCTCATGGCACATTTTCTCATGCCCTGTTGGGCTCCCTGGATGAGGTCATCCTCATCTTCCCCTCGATCTGCAGACTACGGTTAAGCAGGTGCGGGACCAGGGCAGGCAGTGGCCAAACAGCAGCTCCAGACTGCTTTGGATGTAGGGGACTCATGTGCCAGATCGGTGGCGCATGAGTGGCTATCAGGTCCGGGCTTGGCTTGAGGATATCCACCTTACTGGATACCCAGCACAAGTTGGCGGATGTTCCTTGGGACTGACCTCTTCGGCCCTGGGTGGAAGGTCACCTGCAGAGGATCGAGAAGTCCAATGCCACCTTGGACTCGGTCTTCCGCTCAGAAGGACAAAGGCGCAAACCACAGCCTAAGCCCTTTTCGTCCTTCTGTGCACTGACGCGCCCAAGCAACGTCAGGGCCAGCAGGCTCGGCCTTGGCATCCCAAACCCAAGCCGCCGGCTTCCTCTAACAGGAGGCAGGGAGGAAGGGCCCAGGAGGTCCCTCGGCCGTCCCTCCTCCAAGCCTGCCCAGTGACGGGCTGAGGGGTGTCGCCCCATCCCCGTCCACCACTCCCTGGGTCCCCCTGGGGACGGCCCGACCTCCGCTGTCCGCCTGGTCCGCTGTTACCACGGGACAGGTGGGTCTTGGAGGTGGTGGGAAGAGGCCTGCCTCTGGAATTCGAGCAGGCACCACCCTTCAGAGCCGTCGCCCCTCGGGGGGCTTCGGGATCCCCAGCCTCACTGGCGGCTCGTCGAGCCGACATCACTCTCCTCCTCCAGAAGGAGGTGGTAAGAGAGGTGGTGGACCCTCCTTCAGACCCAGGGTTTGTGTCCAGGTACTTCCTGGTTCCGAAACGGACGGGGGGCTGGCGCCCCATTCTCGACCTACACGACCTAAACAAGTTCCTAAGGTCTCGAACCTTCAGGATGGTCACCTGGCTCAGATAATACCATCCTTGGAAGCAGGCGTGTGGTTCTGCTCTCTGGACTTGCAGGACGCGTTTTCCACGTCCCTATCCGTCTGCCTCACCAGAGATTCCTTCGCTCCGAGCGGAAGGATCTCTCTAGTTCCAAGCCATGCCCTTCGGCTTGTCTCCAGCTCCCAGGGTCTTCACCAAATGCATGGCAGTGGTGACAGCATTCCCTTGCGCCGAGGGGTCGGTGTACCCTTACCTGGACGACTGGCTGATAGCAGCTCCCTCCAGGAAGGAGGCGGAGTGGTCCAGAGATCTGGCCTCCAGGTCTGCTCTCAACTGGGCCTCCTTGTCCACTGAGGCCAAGTCGGAACTCGAGCGAAGCAGGTGATTTTATTCATCGGGCGCAGCTCGACTCTCTTCGAGCCAGAGCGCTGGCTCCCGCGGACAGGGCCGAGGTTCTTTCCTCCTTTGCCCGATCATTTCTGGTTGGGCAATTGCGCCTGCCCGGGACTTCCTGCGCCTCCTGGGTCTCATGGCGGCCTGTACCAGCGTGGTCCGTTGGGCCCGCTGGAACATGCGCCCTTCAGTGGGACTGGCCAGCCAGTGGTCACAACGCTGCGATCCCTTGACCAGCTTGGTCGGTGACACAGGGGATGTGGAATGCCTCCAGTGGTGGACCGTTCCAGATCAATTGCAGGAGGGCATCCGCTCGTCCGCCCCAGCCGACGGTCTCTCTGTCGACCGATGCCTCTCTGATGGGTTGGGGTGCCCATCTGGGGGAACACCGGGCTCATGGCCTCTGGTCCCCGCGGGAGTCCCGATGCCACATCAACCTGCTGGAGCTCCGAGCGGTCCGCCTAGCTCTCACCGCCTTTGCTCCGTTCCTCCGGGGTCAAGTGGTCCGAGTCCAGACGGACAATACCACGACCATGTACTATCTAAACCGCCAGGGCGGGACGCGCTCCATGCTTCTATGCAAGGAAGCTCTCCGCATTTGGTCACTCGTGCGCAGCCTGGAGGCGGATCTCCTAGCCATTCACGTGGCAGGAGCCTCCAACACCCTGGCCGATGCCCTGAGCCGGATAGGGGCTGCATCCCACGAGTGGTCTCTCCTGCCGGAGGTAGTACAGCATCTGTTCTCCCTTTGGGGCACACCTCAGGTGGACCTGTTTGCCTCCATGGAGAACGCGAAGCTGAGTCTGTTCCATGCCCGCCCCCCTCAGCAGGGCTCGCTGCAGGGGGATGCCTTCTCGAGGCAATGGACCCCGGGCCTCTTTTACGCCTTTCCCCATTTCCCTTGATCCACAAGGTGCTTCTCAAGGCGAGGAGGGACAAGGCGCAGGTGATTCTGATAGCCCCAGACTGGCCTCGCCAGTTCTGGTACCCAGATCTCCTCAGTCTCAGCTCCAGGACTCCGCGGCAGCTTCCAGCTCGCCCGGACCTGCTCTCAGTCAATCAGGGGAAGGTGTTCCATCCGGACCTTCAATCCCTGCACCTGACGGCCTGGTTCCTGAGCGGCCAGAGTTCCAGGCCTTGGGTCTTTCCGACGAGGTCCTCAATGTAGTTGAGGCGTCCCGTAAGGAGTCGACCAGAAAATGCTATGCCTTCAAATGGAAAAGGTTTTCCATTTGGTGTCAGGGCAAGGGCTTGGACCCTTCCTCCTGTTCCTTGGCAAGCATCTTGGACTATTTATGGTCCCTTTCTAGTCAAGGGCTTAGGTCGACGACCCTAAGGGTGCACCTGGCAGCCATCTCTGCTTACCGGGCGCGGGCCGGGGAGCAGTCGGTGGCGCAGGAGAAGGTGGTCTGGCGCTTTTTCAAAGGCCTTGATCACATTTCCCCTCCAGTGCGAGAACCTCCACCTCCGTGGGATCTACTGCTGGTACTGGCAAAGCTCATGGGCAAGCCATTCGAACCAATGCACAGGTGTGCTCTCTCTCACCTGTCGTGGAAGACCGCCTTCTTGGTGGCTATCACGTCAGCCAGAAGGATGGGAGAGCTCCAGGCGCTTTCCATCGAGTCTCCTTACCTGGTCTTCCACAGGGACAAGGTTGTCCTGCGCCCCCACCCGAAATTCCTTCCGAAGGTGGTGTCGGAGTTTCACCTTAACCAGGTGTTGACTCTGCCGGTGTTCTACCCCAATCACACCTCGGAGGCCGAATATAGGCTCCATACTCTGGACCCTAGAAGGGCGCTCGCTTATTATAAGGAGCGCACGGCTGAAATTCGGGGAGAGGTTCGCCAGCTGTTTGTCACCTACGCTGAAGCCGCATCTGGCAGACCTGCAGCCAAGCGGACGATAAGCAGGTGGGTAACCTCCGCATAGATCTCTGCTATAGGTTAGCGGCATGGAGCCTCCCAGAGGATAAGAGCTCATTCTACCCGCCATACTGCTGCAACGGTGGCTGCTTCCAGGGACGCCCTATCCAGGAAATCTGCAGGGCTGCTACCTGGAAGTCAGCAAACACCTTTATTACCCATTACCACATCGACCTTGAGTCGCCTGGGATGCTGGTTTTGGGGCCTCGGTTCTCAGTCTCTCTTTCCCAAGTAAGTATTGGGGTGTGCGTCTTGCCTCCCTCCTCCCGGAGAACTGCTAGAGTCTGCCAATGAGTGTGGATGGAACAACATATCCATGTCCCTAGAAATACAGGTTACTCACCTGTAACAGGAGTTCTAGGAATGGTATGTATTGTTCATCCACCATGACCCACCGACCTCCCGGCTGACGCACAACCTGAGCTTCCAGCCCGGCAGATCTGGCGTCATGGGGCGGGCAAGGAGTTATACCACCGGGTGGGTGGAGGAGCAAGCTTGAAGACCTTCCGGCAAGATTTAAAGCGGCAAGGATACTGCCAATGAGTGTGGATGAACAACATATACCATTCCTAGAACTCCTGTTACAGGTGAGTAACCTGTATTTCTAAGAATGGTATATGTTGTTCATCCACACAACCCACCCGGCCTCCCCGGCTTCGGCGCACAACCTGGCTTCCAGTCGGCTAAATCTGGCGTTATGGGGCGGAGCCGAGAGTTTTACTACCCGGGTATGTGGGAGGAACCAGCTTGAAGACCTTCCGGCAAGATTTAAAGCGGCAAGGAACCTGCCGGACAGTGTGGATGAACAATATATACCATTCCTTGAACTCCCGTTTATAGGTGAGTAACCTGTATTTGTTGCCCAGTTCCATTTTTTTTTTTTTATCATTTTCAAAGGCAATAAATGAATGTGGGACTCGTTCCCAGAAAAAGTTAACCTTTTCGGTCCCGCTGTGTAGGAAATCAGTTGGTCAGAGGTTCTTTTTATTTACAGCCCCTTTATTTTTTAAGTCTCTTCCATATTTGGTTAAGTGTACTACTTTATCTCTTTTTAAAACATTTTTATGGAGATAGCTTTATGATGAGGACAAATATCATTAGTGACCTAGTAAATCTTACTTCGAGGAGAAGCTCTTGCAGCATGTTACACAGTGATGACTGACGCCACCTGGCAGCGGTTCCAGCAACTTTTTCACTAGCAGTACCGATGTGGGAACGCCCCCTGCCAGCATCGGCTCCACCTCAGACGCCGCCCTATAAAAGGGAGGAGTTCCCTACGTGCTCCAGTTCTTTACCACCGCACGGTCAGGGTTAGCTTGCTCGGTTACGGCTCAGTACCGATCGCTTCTTCTCCACCTCAGTTTTGTAATCTCCGCTCTCTAGAGCTTCTGTGTCCACTTCTCTTCTCAAGTGCGTGTGGGTGACAGATTCCGCTAAGGATGGCCCTTTGTCATGTCTCTACTGCAGGGCCTGATCACGCACACCGGCACCTGCTTCCATTGTCAGGCCTTCAATTGCTGACGCCGGATCTAGCCAGAAAATCACTTTCTGCCTACCACTGAGACGAAACTTGCCGCAAAGGAAAGGACCTTCTCCTCAGGGGAATATGATCCACCTCCTGCCCACAAGACCCACAAGCACCGGGAACAGGATGGTCATTGTCTAAGCACAGGTCTTCGGGCTTGAAGTTCGGATCATCTGGGCATGAATCGTGCCTCACGGCCCTTAAGCCTCCTCTGTCTCCAAGTCTTCTGATTCTACTCTCCAGCCTTTGAGGGTCTCTCAGTCCGTTGAAAAAATCGAAGGGCTCACTTAAGGGCTCCTCCTGCTCAGCTCTTCCTAGAAGACTGACTCCCGGGAGTCGAGCAAGGCCTTTGGGTCTTCGGGCGGCAGGGCCTCCTCCTTGCTGCCAAAACATAAGGATTCTGACTGATGCCAGCCTCCGGCGACTGACCGGTGGTCGGTTGAAAAGCACGTTGGCCACAAAGCTGACCGTCCTAAGGCTCACGCTTCCATGGACATCTGGCACCTAAGGAAAAGCAGACGCCAGATCCTTGTCCACCAGTGGCTGACCCAGCCCCCGTCCCGACAGCGGTTATTCCTCCACCGGTTGTTCATACGCCGATCACCCCTGCTCCACCCAGTGTCAGCTCCGGCACCCCATCTTCCCATTCGCCGGTTTGGCTGTCGCTGGACCCCTATGTCCCCCCCTCGGCTGACGCCAGTCGATAAGGGCACGGACCCGACGCAGGTACCACTACCACCACCCCCCCCCCCGGTCGTCGGTACCGATGCCTGCTCGGGTGCTCATCCAGGTTCTCCCAAGTTAAACCTGTCTCAAGTGAAGGAGCTATTTTCCCACTGGTGGGATACCGTTAAAAAGGACCTTCCAGCGGGCGCACCTCCTCCTACGCCGGTACCAGTTCCTGACCCTATTAATGTTGAACCGGTGGACAGTGTGGCAGAAGAGGAGCCCCCTCCTAGGAAGCACTCTAAAAAGTCTAGGAGGCATAGGTCTCTGATTTCCTCCTGCTCACCCTCTGTCACCGGACAGGAGGCGCAAGAGGAAGAGAGACAGTCCTCCAGACTCCTACGTAGACTCTGACTTTTCGTCCTCTGATGCCTACACGGAGCCAGACCTAGGGGACATGGAGGGTCTTCCCAAATCCTCTCCGTATGATCACAGCTTCATGGAGGTGATGAGGCACATCCAGGCCAACATGGGGTGGGACACTGAGTCCTTGGACCCCGAGCGATTGCGGGTTGGCTTAATACCTCTGCCAAAAGGATTCAAAGCCGGTGGTCATCCATCCCATGGTCGACTCTTTTCAAGATGTCACCTGTGCGACCTGGAAGCGCTCTCATTCCTCCTCTGCCGTGCCCAAGAAGGCTCATACTATACCGGGCACCTTCAGACCATCCTTTCCTTGCCGAACCACCCACTGCGGACTCTGGTGATTTCGGCAGCTCACGATCGTTTGCAGAGGCCCAGACACCTGAGCAGCCAGCTGCCTGATTGAGAATCAAAGCAGCTGTATTCGATGGTCCTCAAGGTGTATTCTGCTGCCACCTGCAGTATCAAGAGTTTGAACTTCCTCACACACATGGTCCAATTCCAGAACGCCCTTTAGGAACAAGGATTGGACATCGTGCAGAGCATGCCCGATTTTCCTCAGCGGGCAGAGCTGGCCAAGCTTTTACAGACCGGCTCAGATGTAGGTACCCATGTGCTGCGCTCGGCCTATAACTCTGCAAACAGCTCTTCAAGAGCGGCCGCTACTGGAATTTGCCTCAGACGACATGCGTGGCTTCGGGTCTCGTGGTTCGATCCAGACGTGCAAACCAACTTTTTGGATGCTCCCTTTAAGCGCTCCGTGCTCTTTGGCAAGGACACAGAGCGCATCATCACTAGGCTGCAAGACTCTGGTTGGACTGTCTGATCCGTGCAGTCCATGTACCACCTGAAACTGGGGCAGGCTCGTAAGCCTCGTTTTTGTGGTTGTGGGGGACATCAACCACAGCATCCTCTCTTTCAGTAGCATATGCAGCGAGGTGGCTTCGATCATAGAGGCGGAGCCAGAGGCACTTCAGCCTCCGCGCCCCCACATCCAATGCCTGACTATCCAGGCTACTCTCCTCCTTGGGTCACATGGCCAGAGGAGCCGGTCTGAAGTCGCTTTCCCTACTGGGATGCGTGGGGCCAGGTGACCAGTGGGTATTCAATCTCGTGGAGTTTGTGCACTCCATATAATTCGACTCCATCCCTCTGGACAGACCACCGCCTCCATCCCGTTACCCAAGGGAACAAAGAGCACTTGTCCGGCGGGAGATTTCTTCCCTTCTGGACAAAAAAGCCATTGAGCCGGTTCCGCCGGTCGAGTCAGAGGGTTTTTCTTCCATTTCTTCCTAGTTCCGAAGAAGTCAGGAGATCTCAGACCCATTCTGGACCTCAGCAGTCTAAACCAGTGGGTCTTCTGCAAGAGATTCAGGATGGTTTCACTTCCCACTCTCCTCCCGCTCATATCGGCAGGAGACTGGCTGGCTTCCCTGGACATGTAGGATGCCTACCTGCATATTCCCATCGCCAGGAGCCATAGAAGATTCCTAGGGCTCAGGTTCAAAGACGAGGACCATCAGTTCAGAGTCCTCCCCAAGGTCTTCACCAAGTGCCTGGCTGTCATGGCCGCAGCACTACAAAGGCGGAGCCACTTCGTGTTTCCTTATTTGGACAACTGGCTCCTCCTGGCTTCTTCCAGGTCTCACCTGTTGGAAACTGTCAAGGATTCCATCTTGCTTTTTCAGAGTCCCCATCAACAGGGACAAATCTCATTTGATCCCAACCCAGATTCTGCAGTTCATCAGAGCTCTTCTGTACGCCACTCTCGTGAAGGTCTTTTTTCCGTCCGACAGAGTGAGTCACATTCAGATCCTCGCATCCCAGATCTCTTCAGCCTCAAGGGTACCAGCTCAGCTCCTTCTCAGGCTGTTGGGGCATATGGCTGCTGCCATAGTCTTTGTTCCTCTGGCACGCCTGCGCATGAGGTCCATTCAGTGGTCCTTGATAGTCCAGTGGGATCAGACTTCAGACAGTCTGGACGCCCCAATCATGATATCAGAGCCAGCCCACTTAGAGTTTCACTGGTGGATGTTGTCCAACAATTTGCTGGCAGGCATCCCCTTCCAATCGGGGGCGCCATCCCAGACTCTTAACCACGGACACCTTGTCCCAGGGGTGGGGTGCTTACTTGGGGACTCACCATACCCAGGATTCCTGGTCCTCTATAAAGTGGATCCGCACATCAGTGTCCTGGAAATGAGAGCGATGCTTTACGCCCTTCAAGCCCTGGCCTAGCGCTGGGCCCTCTCTTGGTGCAGACAGACAACACTTTGGTGATGTTCTACATCAACAAACAGGGTGGCACAAATTCCTATCCCCTTTGCAGGGAAGCCATGCAAGTTTGAGATTGGGCCCTCAAATCTGTTTGATGGCAGTGCATGTTCCCAGGTTACAAAACGTGTTGGCCGACGCGCTCAACAGGACGAAATCCCAAGCCCACGAATGGGGTTTGCTCCAAGAGGTTGCAGATTACATCTTCTGTCTATGGGGGAAGCCAGAAGTGGACCTTTTCATGCCAGGATTCAATGCAGATCTGCCCAATTTCTGCTCACTAGGTCCAAAGCCTGGAGCTTTTTGGCAAGATGTGTTGTCCCTCTGCTGGAACAGGAGGTTTCTGTATGCCTTTCCGCTCATACAGAAGGTCCTCCTCAAGGCTCAGTCGGGACCTTCCACTCTTATCCTGATCGCTCCACTATGGCCTCATCAAATCTGGTTTTCCTTACTACAGAGCCTAGTGGTAGTCACCGATGCCTCTTCCTCTCTATCACCTTCTGTCACAGGACACGGGGTCCCTGTTGCACCTGAACTTGCGTTCACTTCACCTGCATGCCTGGTTCCTTAGGACATGGCTAAGGTCAGGTTCGGAGTGTTTGATCAGGTCGCTGAAGTGTTGGTTGAGGCTCGGAAACCTGCCACCAGGGCCACTTATGCTATGAAGTGGAAACGCTTTTGTATTTGAGCCACAGCCGAAAGAGTGGATCCTTTGATCTGTCCGATTAATACCCTATTAGAATATCTGCTTTCTCTTTCCGAGAAGGGTCTAAGCTATTCCTCCATCAAGGTACACCTGGCCGCCATCTCCGTTTACCATTTCTTTGTGTCTGGTAAGACGGTGACTCAGATGGAGGTTTCCAAGGCTTTTTTGTGAAGTATTCTCCACATCAGACCTCCCATCAGGGACCCGGTTCCTCCTTGGGACCTCCTGTTCGTCCTGGAGAAGCTTACCCTTCCCCCATTTGAACCGGTCATGGAGTCCGAGCTTTGTTTCCTTTCTTGGATGACTTTGTTTTTGGTAGCTATTACTTTGGTGAGGCGCATTTCAGAACTTCAAGCCCTCATGTGTAAGGAACCTTACCTTGTTTTCCACAAGGACAAGGTTGATCTCCACACTAATCCAAAGTTCCTACCAAAAGTGGTTTCAGAGCCAATTCTGAATCAGTCGGTTCAGCTCACCGTTTATTACCCAGAGCTCTTGAACAGGGGAGACCCTGCTTCATTCTTGGACATCCACAGGGCTCTCAGATGCTGCCTGGCTAGAACCAAGGGAAAAGGAAGTCTGATCAGCTTTTTGTGTCCTTTGTGCAACAGTCCATTGGTCGCCCAGTCACCAAACAGACGCTTTCGCGCTGGTTGGTCCATTGCATCTCTTTACTGTTACGAGAAGCACAATAGGTAGACATCGAGGTCAGTTAAAGACACTCTACTAGAGCTATCGCTGCTTCCTTCACAGCACTGGAGAGGGTACCGACAGCGGATATTTGCGCTGCCGCCACCTGGAGTTCTGTGCATACTTTCGTCAGGCATTATAGCCTCAACATTATTTCCAGATGTAGAGGCCTGGTTTTCTGAGGGACCTTCCCTTATCCTGCTGTTCCTTTCCTTACTGTTTCCCCCTCGCAGGGGTTATGTGTCTGTACTGCTTGGGACTCGGTCCTCATTGTGGAATCTGCTGCAAGAGCTTCTCCGCGAAGTAAGATAGTACAGTTATGTAAGAACTTACCGTAATAGTAGATCTTACTTCGAGAGGGCTCTTGCAGTAGGTAATTACATATAGGACTGATGTTGGCAGGCGGCAGGACCCCACGGAAAATTTCTCGTAGCAGAAGTCTTCTGGCGGGACCGCCCCTCACGGCCAGTGACCGGCGTCAGACGACATCGGTATAAAAGGGCGGTCCCAGACGCCTGCCTTCCAGTTCTTTCCTGCTGTCAGCTCATGCAGTGCCTCGCGGTGAAGTTCACCGATAGGACGAAGAATCTCAGAAAGACTGACCAGTTGTTCGTCTCATTTGCTCACAAAAGGGAAGGCAATGGTGTACCTAAGCAATGCCTATCAAAGTGGTTGGCTCATTGCATCACTTTTTGTTATGACAAGTACAAGACAACCCTACCGGATCAAGTCAGAGGCCACTCTACTCGAAGAGTAGCTGCCTCTGCGGCTTGTTTCAAGAATGTTTCTGCGTCAGACATCTGTGCTGCTGCCACTTGGACTTCTGTCCACACATTTACTAAACATTACAGTTTGACATTGCCTCTCGCCGTGAGAGCAGGCTTGGTTAGCATGGTCTTGCAAGGCCTCCTTTCTTGAGGCTTGCAAGTTTGTTTGCTACTTCTTGGAGTAGTTCCTCCTCCCGGTGCCTTTTTATTTGTTCCAGACTGCTTGGGATTCTGTCCTATATGTAATTACCTACTGCAAGAGCCCTTTCGAAGTAAGATAGTACAGTTACGTAAGAACTTACCGTAACAGTAGATCTTCGAGAGAGGCTCTTGCAGTAGGTAATACCTTCCTGCCCTCCATCCACCTAGGCTTTTTCAGCTCCTTTTCCACCAAGGGGAAATATCTGCTTCTCTCTCTTCCGGGCCTGTGGTGGGAAAGAACTGGAAGGCGGGCGTCTGGGACCGCCCCTTTATACCGACGTCGTCTGACGCCGGTCACCTGACGTGGGAGCGGTCCCCGCCAGGGACTGCTAGCTAGAAATTTTTCCGTGGGGTCCTGCCGCCTGCCAACGTCAGTCCTATATGTAATTACCTACTGCAAGAGCCTCTCTCGAAGATCTGCTGTTACGGTAAGTTCTTACGTAACTGTACTTTCTTCAGGAGAAGCGCTTGCAACAGGTATATTTCCCACCCTCCTTCCCCCAGGGATCAGGCCCTGTTCAGGCTGTTTTTTTCCTCTTTGAGGGTAGTCTGTTGACAATCAGTTTTCTGACCATTGCCTGTTGTTATCTTGCCTGACGGGGGGGCGTACAAGAACTGGCGCACTTGGGGAACTCCTCCCTTTTATAGGGCGATGTCAGCGGTGGAGCTGACGCTGGCGGGGGACGTTCCCACATCGGTACTGCTAGAGAAAAAGTTGCCGGAACTGCAGCCAGGTGGCGTCATTCCTCATTCTGGAACCTGCTGCAAGAGCTTCTCTTGAAGATCTACTGTTACGGTAAGTTCTTACATAACTGTACTTATTCTGGTATTCAGTGACTGAATGTTATTGTGTTGTTTAACTTGTTTTGTAATAGTTGTATGTGTATTATTTGTTCACTTGTCGCATATGAAAATGGGTAGATATGCTCATTATGCAGTATAAAAAAATAAAATGAATGAAAACTTGAGGGACGTCATGGCCCACTTTGCCGCAAGGCATTCCTTTTCAGTGGTGGAGTACTTTTTCTCTTGGACATGCAATTTCCTACTTATGTATAGAATAGGATGTTCTTTCCCATCTATATGCTGACTCAGGACTACACCTAGGCCCACCTTTGATGCATCAGTTTGTAACAGAAATTGTTTCTCAAAGTCTGGGCTTCTTAAAACAGGGTAAGTGGTGAGGAAGGTGATGGAATCACTTCTGAAGGAAAGAATAGTTGAGTACCTAGAGGCCAGTGGGGCACAGGACCCACGGCAGCATGGGTTCACAGCGGGAAGGTCATGTCAGACGAATCTAATTGATTTCTTTGAATGGGTGACCAAAGTAGTAGACCAGGGAGGGGCTGTGGACATGGCCTACCTAGACTTTAGCAAGGCATTTGACACAGTCGCACACAAAAGATTAATAGTCAAATTAACCAGCCTGGGAGTAGGTCCTAGGGTGGTAGCCTGGGTAAAACATTGGCTGGACAACAGAACACAGAAAGTAATTGTAAGTGGAGTCCACTCTGAAGAAAGAGGGGTTACTAGTGCGGTATCGCAGGGTTCAGTACTGGGTCCAGTCTTTTTAATGTCTTTATAAGTGACATTGCAGAGGGACTGGAAGGAAAAGTATGCCTCCTTGCAGATGACACAAAGATCTGCAACAGGGTTGATACACAAGGAGGCGTGGAAAGGATGATAAGGGACTTGGCAAGGTTGGAGGAATGGTCAGAAGTATGGCAGCTTGGATTCAATGCAAAGAAGTGCAAAATAATGCACCTGGGAAACAAAAAACCAAGGGGAAGGTTACACAATGGAGGGGGAGGTAGTAACAACAACAGAAATGGAAAGAACCTGGGGGTAATCATATCAGATGACCTTAAGGTTGGCAAGCAATGGGAGAAGGCAGTAGGGAGGGCTGGGGGGATACCAGGATGTATAGAGAGAGGCATCACCAGCAGAAAGCAGGAAGTTGTTATTCCCCCTGTACAGACAGTTGGTGAGATCCCATCTGGAGTACTGTGTGCAGTTCTGGAGACCCCATCTCTGCAAGGACATAAACAGGACAGAGGCAGTTCAGAGGAGGGCAACTAAAAATGGTGCAGGGTCTGCAAGAGAAACCACACGAGGAGAGACTAAAGGAGCTTAATATGTATACCTTTGAGGAAAAAGGGGGGGACATGATAGAAATGTTTAAGTACCTCAGTGAAATCAGCAAAGTCCAAGAGTGTATTATCTTTCAGAAAAAGAGATGTGCAAGAACAAGGGGACAAAATTTGAAGATAGAGGGGGGACGACTCCTGAGTAATGTGAGGAAGTATTTTTTCACAGAGAGGGTAGTGGATGCACGGAACAGCCTTCCCGAGGCGGTTGTGAGGTTTAAAACTGTGGGAGAATTCAAGAATGCATGAGACAGACATAATGCAATTTTTGTGGGGGTAGGAAGAAATAGGCTGTTGGTTAAATGGGATCTGCAGCTTATCCTCTAGGTAGGGAAATGGGCAGACTAGGTGGGCCAAGCGGTCCTTATCTGCCATCAAAGTCTGTGTTTCTAGGGGCTGAACTTAATGCAGCCTTAATGGCCCAAAAAGCCATGTCACACTTGGGGGTCCATTTCAGATTATTCGAAACCATTTCTTTGTTAGTTCAGTGAAGGGAATAGCTAACTCTGCAAAGCTGGGAACAAATCTCCGATAATAACCAGCCAGCCCTAAAAATGACCCATGTTTTTTTTTTTAGGGACAGGGCTGTTAGGTACAACTTCTGTTTTGGAAACCTCTGGCTTGACTTTGCCATTTCCCACAACATAGCCCAAATATCTGGTTTTCTGCATGCCCAATGCACACTTGGTAGGATTAAGGAGGCAATATAGCACAGTAGTTAAGGCTCTGAGCTGCAGATCTGGAGATCTGGGTTTGAATCCCACAGCCACCTAGGTGCGTACTGTGTGATCCTGAGCAAGTCACTTAACTTTCTTGTGCTCCCAGGTCGCATCTGGTAATAAGCTTCGGCTTATTGTGCTACTCCTGGTTAAACAATGTTTCCTTTCCCTAATTAACAGGCCTGCCTTTTTTCTGTGTTTGATTAGTTGACTGCTCATAGGTTTTCAAGGTGGCTTTTCCAGTGTGGACTGTACACCACAACATCATCCAGGTACACAGCACATAGTATGAGGGGATAACATTACATCCATGTACCGCTGGAATGTTGCAGGTGCACCATGTAAACCAAATGGCATGGTGGTGAACTGATAGAATACAACAGGAGTGTCACATGCAGTTTTGTCTCTGGATTCTTTAGCTAGGGGGATTTGCCAGTAACCCTTGGTGAGGTCAAGGTTACTGATATACTTGGCACGCCCCAATGTGTCCACCAAACCATCTATTCTGGGCATAGGATAACTGTCAAATTAAGTTTCCTACAACCAAGGCAGATTCTTACACCCCCTTCTTTTTTGTTTACAATCACCACTGGTGATGACCAAGCACTTCTCGACTCTTCTATGATACCCAGTTCCTTCATTTTTTTGTATTTCTTTAACCATGTTTGCTCTTAACCACTCTGGTAATCTGTATGTCTTTTGCGTAATAGGTCAAGTATTCTTGGCACTTTTACATGCTCGACCCGTTTTGCTCGGCCTAGTACTGTGGTAAGAGTACCGTTAAATCTCTTTAGGAAAATACCCGGTCAACAAAATTCAATAAATAAGTAAGTTTGATTTCTGCGGTTTGTTTAGGGATTAAGGAAACATTCACCTGTACAATATAAGCGGTTTGTTTGTTCCAGTATGTCATAGGCTACATCAGTATGTCATGCTGATGATTTAGTTGCATCAGTCTAACTCCATTTTGGAGTTATCTTTTGTTGTGGAAAGTGAATTCTCTGTGGTTAGTAATTGGTTTGTCAAGAATGGTCTGACTTTGAATTAAAAAAAAAACTAAGCTGTTGCTTTTTGGTACATCTCAAATGCTACATGCTAACCCTGAGTTTGTGATTCATGATGCAACTGGTGTTTTGTTAGACCGTGTCTTCGAATTTAAATATATATTTTTTTTTTAACTTGATCCTTCTTTAACTTTTTCTTTACAGATTAGGGCTGCCTTTTGCACCATGAATCAAAAACTGGGCTTACTTTATAAGGTGCAATGTTATTTTTCGTCTTAACATTCCAAAGTCCATTGCTCTGGGGTCTTTAATACCACATTTAGATTATTGTGCTAGTATGTATTTAATCTTGGACAGAGGGAACTCAATACCTTAACAGTTGCTTAGAACAGTATCCGTCATTTTATTTTAGGTTTCTAATCTCGCACTCACCATTGTATGTTATACTCACAGCTGCAGTGTTTATCTCCTATATCAAAACTTGCCTATTTTTTGGCGTGTCAAATTTGCAAATCAGTTTTTTCAACCTCAAAATTTCCCTTAGCTGATCTGGTATCCATTCGCTGTTTTTCAGATTTGTTACATTACAAACTGGCGTACATAAGACTAAGGCAGGTTCTAGATAATTTTCAGTGTATGCTCCTTTGTTTTGGAATGCGCTTCTTGATTATGTTCGCACATCCACATCATTGCAAAGTTATAAAGTTAATCTTAAACAATATTTAACATCTATGGATAATTGTCATTGTTTCTTGTAAGTTATGTTTTTTGGTTTTGGACTTGTTCCAGTGCCTTATTCTGGTTAACAAAATAAAAATGAAATATTTCTAGGGACATGGATATGTTGTTCATCCACACTGTCTGGCAGGTTCCTTGCCGCTTTAAATCTTGCCAGAAGGTCTTCAAGCTGGCTCCTCCCACCCACCCGGGTGGTAAAACTCTCGGCTCCACCCCATGACGCCAGATCTTCCTTACCGGTTGGAAGCTCAGGTTCCCTCCTTAACGCTCTGCGTATAAGACTGGTTCCTAATTCTTCGAATCTTCGAAATTAAAAGTTTTTGCTAAAAAGACTTTGGTCTTCTCTCCCTCACGGCTGCGATGGACACATCGACTCCCGGTTTCCGGAGATGCCCTTGCGGGCAGAAGATGTCTTGGACGGATCTGCACTCCACGTGCGTCTACTGCTTAGGCCTTGAGCACGACCCGCAGGCTTGCGACCTGTGCTCTTCTTTTTCGGCCTACGTCCTCGAAGACCGTGCTGCCAGTTTACAGCTGGGGCGTCCCGAGAAAAGATTTCCTCCGGTTAAGTCTAAAGAGGCCCGGTTGGCGGTGTCCGCGGCAGTGGGCTCGGCGGATCAGCTCGAGCAGATGATCGACCCTCGAAGAGGAGGCGGCGCGGGCCGCTTCTACCTCGGCTGCGGCATTTGTCCTGCTCTCTCTCTCGGTGCCTCGTATTCGGCTTCTTTTAAGGAGCTTTGTCTGACCCTCTCGACGAAAGGTGAGGGTCCAACTTCTTCTGGACCTTTTTCCAGGTCCAAAAGAGCAAAGTAAGTCTCACCGTCGGCGCTCTTGGGAGGCGGAAGATCCCCTCCCAGTAGTCGACCCGGTGACCCCACCGACTCCGCGGTGTCCCGTCCAGGCCAGTTGACCGAGACTTTCCGTCGCAGCGGTCGAGATTTTCACCGACCGTTGGACGGGTTGTCGGCTGGAGAAGCTGAGAATCCTTCCTCGTTCCTCTCATGGGAGTTGAGGTCCGTCGGCTCGCTCTGTGCCTCGGTTCCGGAGCCTCGGTGGAATCTTCGAACCAAGGGAGTGCGATTCCACGACACCTCCCGCTGCCGTCCTCGGCCTAGCCAAGGTTCTCCGGTCTTGGGCGTCTTCGTGGTCCAACCGATCCGCCGCCATAGGCGGTCTCAGTCTTAGCACGCGGCAAGCGTGCCGCCGCTCTTCCTCCTCCTCGGACGAGGAGACTTGACGCCAAGTTGCGTCGGGTATGAGAACTCATGTGGCAACAGCTCCTTCTGACCCGAGGAATAAGCGGGCGCAGTCGTCTTCCGGGCCATTAAATAACTGTCACCGAGTGGCGAAACAACCCCTCATTAGCGAGGCTGTTCCCAGGCGGTTGTTCGGCCAATTCCAGCTGCCCCACCGATTCTGGTGGAACCTCCGCCTCCACAGCGTTATTTGGGGCTCCGACCAAAAATTCTTGAGTGGCTCGGGACTGCCCATAGGCTGTCTGTCACCCTCACTCCCGATAAGCCTCGGCAGGTGGAGGGTGGCTCAGGCTGAGCAGCTCTTTGAGGACTCTTCGAGTCCGAGGATGGTTCCTCCCTTTTCTCCAGCGAATGGACTTGGAGTCCTCAGGAGGACAGTCGGTGGGCGATAGCGCCGTCCTTCCTAGGATTGCTTCGGCTCATCTCGGGTCCACTGGGATGAGCTCGAACCCGTTTCTAAGCAGGCGGTATCCCCTCATGGAGATTCTGGACTGAGGGGATTCCCCTCGAGAGCCTTTCCGGTGGCCGAGGCCATAGTGGGCCCGGCCTTGGAGCTTTAGCAGCGCCCCGCTTCCTGCCCTGCGCCTTTGGCCAGGATGGCCAGGAAGTATCACGGTCCCTACGGTTCCCTGTCCAGTTTTCGGAACACCCCTCTGCTGAGGGGTTGGTTACCGACAGCGTTTTCCGGCGCGCCGAGAACGCCAGGGATGTGGACAAACCTCCCGACAAGGAATCCAAGAAATTGGATTATGTCGGGCGAAAAGTCTATGCTGCGTCCTCTCTCGGCCTTCGTCAGGCCAGTTTGGCCGTCCTCATGGCACATTTTTCTCATGCCCTTTTGGGCTCCCTGGATGAGGTCGTCCCTCATCTTCCCGCGGATCTGCAGACTATGGTCAGGCAGGTGCGGGACCAGGGCAGTGGCCAAACAGCAGCTCCAGACTGCTTTAGACATTGGGGACTCATGTGCCAGGTCTGTGGCGGCCGCAGTGGGCATGCGTCGTCGGGCTTGGCTGAGGATATCCACCTTTACTTCGGATACCCAGCACAAGTTGGCGGACGTTCCCTTTTTGGGGACTGACCTCTTCGGCCCTGGGGTGGAAGGTCACCTGCAGAGGATCGAGAAGTCCAGTGCTACCTTGGACTCGGTCTCTTCCGCTCAGAAGGACAAAGGCCGCAAGCCTCAGCCTAAGCCCTTTTGTCCTTCTGCGCCCGGCCGCGCCCGGCCCAGCAACATCAGGGCCAGCAGGCTCGGGCTTGTCATCCCAAACCCAAGCCGTCGGCTTCCTCCAACAGGAAGCAGGGAGGTAAAGGCCCAGGAGGTCCCTCGGCCGGTCCCTCCTCCAAGCCTGCCCAGTGACGGGCTGAGGGGTGTCGCCCCCATCCCCGTCACCTCACCCCTGGTTCCCCCCGTGGGGGGACGGCTCCGACACTTCCTTTCCGCCTGGTTCGTTATTACCACGGACAGGTGGGTACTGGAGGTGATGGGTAAAGGCCTGCCTCTAGAATTCGAGCAGGCCCCGCCCTTCAGAGCCGTCGCATCTCGGGGTCCGCAGCCTCACTGTCGGCTCGTCAGGCCGACATCGCTCTCCTCCTCCAAAAGGAGGTGATCAGGGAGGTAGCGGATCCCCCCTCAGACCCGGGGTTTGTGTCCAGGTACTTCCTGGTTCCGAAACGGACGGGGGGCTGGCGCACCATTCTCGACCTACACGACCTGAACAAGTTCCTAAGGTCTCGAACCTTCAGGATGGTCACTCTGGCGCAGATAATACCATCTCTGGAACACGGCGTGTGGTTCTGCTCTCTGGACCTGCAGGACGCGTTCTTTCACGTCCCTATCCGTCCATCACATCGGAGATTCCTTAGCTTCGGCGGAGGATCCTCTTCAGTTCGAGCCATGCCCCCGGCCTGTCTTCAGCTCCCAGGGTCTTCACCAAATGCATTGCAGTGGTGACAGCTTTCCTATGACGCCGGGGGTCGGGTGTACCCTTACCTGGGCGATTGGCTGATAGCAGCCCCCTCAGACAGGAGGTGGAAGCGGTCCAGAGATCTGCCCTCAGGTTTGCTCTCAAGTCGGCCTTCTCGCCGAGGCCAAGTGGAACTCGAGCGAAGCAGGTGATTCTGTTTATCGGGGCAGAGCTCGACTCTCTTGAGCAGAAACACGGCTCCCGGCGGACAGGGCCGAGGTTCTTACCTCCTTTGCCCAATCATTTCTGGTTGGGCAATGCCCTACCGGGACTTCCTCGCCTCCTGGGTCTCATGGCGGCCTGTACCAGCGTGGTCCGTTGGGCACGCTGGCACATCGCCCCCTTCAGTAAGGTCTGGCCAGCCAGTGGTCTGGCGCTGTGATCCATTGGACCAGCTAGTGATGGTGACCCAGGAGATGTGGGCAGCTCTCGGTGGACCGTTCCATCTCATCTGCAGGAGGCATCCCGTTTGTCCGCCCCAAGCCGATGGTCTCTCTATTGACCGATGCCTCTCTGATGGGTTGGGGTGCCCATCTGGGGAACACCGCGCCGCGACCTCTGGTCCCAGCGGGAGTCCGATGCCACATCAACCTGCTGGAGCTTGACGGTCCGCCTAGCTCTCACCGCTTTGCTCCATTTCTCCGGGGTCAAGTGGTCCGAGTCAGGCGGACAATACCACGACCATATACTACCTAAACCGCCAGGCGGGGCCGCGTTCCATGCTTCTATGCAAGGAAGCTCTCCGCATTTGGTCACTCGTGCGCAGCCTGGAGGCCGATCTCCTAGCCATTCATGTGGCAGGAGCCTCCAACACCCTGGCCGATGCCCTGGGCGGATAGGGGCTGCATCTCACGAGTGGTCTCTCCTGCCGAGGTAGTACAAGATCTGTTCTCCCACTGGGGCACACCTCAGGTGGACCTGTTGCCTCAGGGAGAGCAGGCTGAGGCTGTTTCATGCCCTCCCCTCAGCAGGGCTCGCTGCAGGGGATGCCTTCTCGAGGCTGTGGACCCCGGGCCTCTTTATGCCTTTCCCCATTTCCCTTGATCCACAAGGTGCTTCTCAAGGCAGGAGGGACAAGGTGCAGGTGATTCTGATAGCCCCAGACTGGCCCGCCAGTTCAGTACCCAGATCTCCTCAGCCTCAGCTCCAGGCTCCCGAGGCAGCTTCCAGCTCGCCCGGACCTGCTCTCAGTCAATCAGGGAAGGTGTTCCATCCGGACCTTCAATCCCGGCACCTGGCGGCCTGGTTCCTGGCAGCTAGAGTTCCAGGCCTTGGGTCTTTCCGGCGAGGTCCTCAATGTTGTTGGGCGTCCCGTGAGAGTCGACCAGGAAATGCTATGCCTTCAAATGGAAGAGATTTTCCATCTGGTGTCAGGGCAAGGAGCTTGGACCTTCCTCCTGTTCTTTGGCAAGCATTTTGGACTATTTATGGTCCTTTCTAGTCAAGGGTTTAGGTGAGCTGACCTAAAGGTGCACCTGGCAGCCATCTCTGCTTACGGGGCGGGCCGGGGAGCAGTCGGTGGCACAGGAGAAGGTGGTCTGGCGCTTTTTCAAAGGCCTTGATCACATTTCCCCTCGGGTGCGAGAACCTCCACCTCCGTGGGATTTACTGCTGGTACTGGCAAAGCTCATGGGCAAGCCATTCGAACCAATGCACAGGTGTGAACTCTCTCACCTGTCGTGGAAGACCGCCTTCTTGGTGGCTGTCACATCAGCCAGAAGGATGGGAGAACTCCAGGCGCTCTGGATCGAGTCTCCTTACCTGGTCTTCCACAGGGACAAGGTTGTCCTGCGCCCCCAACCGAAATTCCTTCCGAAGGTGGTGTCGGAGTTTCACCTTAACCAGGTGTTGACTCTGCCGGTGTTCTACCCCAATCACACCTCGGGAGGCCGAATACAGGCTCCATACTTTGGACCCTAGAAGGCTCGCTTATTATAGAGGCGCTGGCTGAAGTCGGGAGAGGTTCGCCCAGCTGTTTGTCACCTACGCTGAAGCCGAACCTGGCAGACCTGCAGCCAAGCAGGCGATAGGCAGGTGGGTCACCTCCTGCATAGATCTCTGCTATAAGTTGGCGGGCATGGAGCCTCCCAGAGGATAAGAGCTCATTCTACCCGTCATACTGCTGCATCGGTGGCTGCTTCCAGGGCGTCCCTATCCAGGAAATCTGCAGGGCTGCTACCTGGAAGTCAGCACACACCTTCATTACCCATTACCACATCGACCTTGAGTGCCGCTGGGATGCTGGTTTTGGGGCCTCGGTTCTCAGTCTTTATTCCCTAAGTAGGGGTGGGCCTGCCTCCCTCCTCCCACAGCGGAGAACTGCAGTCTGCCAGACAGTGTGGATGAACAACATATCCATGTCCCTAGAAATACAGGTTACTCACCTGTAACAGGAGTTCTAGGAATAGTGTATGTTGTTCATCCAGACTACCACCCGACCTCCCGGCCGGCCGCTAACCTGAGCTTCCAGCGGGCCAGATCTGGCATCCTGGGCGGGCCGAGGTTTACCACCCAGGTGGGTGGGAGGAGCCAACGAAGACCTTCCGGCAAGATTTAAGCGGCAGAGGCCTGTCCAGACAGTGTGGATGAACAACATATACCATTCCTAGAACTCCTGTTAACAGGTGAGTAACCTGTATTTCTAGGGACATGGATAGTTATTCATCCACACTCAATAACGAACCATCCCGCATCAAATCGCGACAACACTCCTCACCCACCAGTGTATAACTCGACCGCCCATAACGCTCAGATCTTCGCCACCCGCTTGGAAGCTCAGGTTCTCCCTCATAACGCTCTGCGTTTGTGACTGGTTCCTATTCTCCGTTTGCGGTTTATAAATAAATTTTGCAAAAAGACTTCAGTCTTCTATCCCTCGCGGCTGCGATGGACAAATCGACTCCCGGATTTCGGAGATGCCCATGCGGGCAGAAGATGTCTCGGACGGATCCACACTCCACGTGTGTCTGCTGCTTAGGCCTTGAGCACGACCCGCAGGCTTGCGACCTGTGCTCATCTTTCTCGGCCTACGTCCTCGAAGACCGTGCTGCCCGATTGCAACTGGGCCGTCCCGAGAAGCGTTTCCCTCCGGTGAAGTCCAAGGAGGCCCGGTTGGCGGTGTCCGCGGCGGGCGGGCTCGGCGGATCAGCTCGAGCGGATGGTCGCCCTCGAAGAGGAGGCGGCGCGGGCCGTATCTTCCTCGGCGCGGCATTTATCCGCTCTCTGGGTTCTTCCTACACGGCTTCTTTTAAGGAGCTTTGTCTGTCCCTCTCCACTAAAGGAGAAGGGCCTGTGTCTGCTGGACCTTATTCTCGGTCCAAAAAGAGGGACAGGGGTAAGTCCCTCCGTCGACGCTCTTGGGAGCGGGAAAGGTCCCTCTCCCCGGGCCGTCGACCGTCGGCTTCGATCGACCGCTCGGCTTCGGCCACTGGCCTCACGGTGTCCCAGTCAGGTCAGTTGACCGAGACTCCCACTGATGAAGTGAGATTTTCTCGACCCATTGAACGGCTGTCGCCTTTAGCAGCGAGATTCCCCTCTCCCACGTTTCCCGGGAGGAGTTGAGATCCGTGGGCTCGCCTATGCCTCCGGTTCCGGGCCTCGGATGGACCATCCGAGCGAAGAGTGCGGTTCCGGCCGACACCTCCCGCACCGACTCGGAAATTCGGGACTCTCGGTCTCGGTCTCAGGACCTCTTGCGCGGTCAGCCGATCCCACCGTCATAGGCGGTCTGGCTTCGTGATAGCGGCGTCGCCGCTCGTCCTGGAAGAGGGAGGCTTGGCCGTAAATTACGTCCGGCGATACGAGGACCTTATGTTGCAACAGCTCCTCCTGGCGGGAATAAGCCGACCCGTCGCCTTCCCGGCCATTAAGTGGCTGTCACGGGCAGCCGACACACCCTCGACTTATCCGAGGCCTATACCCAGGCGGTTGTTCGGCCAAAACCATGCTCACCGATTCCGGTGGAACCTCCGCTCCACAGCCACCAATTGGGGCTCCGACCAAGGATTCTCGGTCGAGCTAAGGGTCTACCCATCGGCTGTCAGTTACCCTCCTCCCGACCGACCTCGGCGGGTGAAGGGTGGCTCAGGCCAGAGGCAGCTCTTGAGGATTCTTCCGAGTCCGAAGATGATTCCTCCTTTTTCTCCAGCGACTGGACTTGAGTCTTCAGGAGGTCAGTCAGTGGACGATAGCCCGTCGTCCTTCCTAGGACTGCTTTGACTCATCTAGGGTCTACGGGATGGGCTCGAACCACGTTCCAAGCGGGCCAGGTATCCCCTCACGGAGATTCTGGACGAGGGATTCTCCGGCCAGGGGCCTTTCCGGTGGCCGAGGCCATAGTGGGTCCGGCACTGGAGCTTTGGCAGCGCCCTGCTTCCTGCCCCGCGCCCGGCCAGGATGGCCAGGAAGTATCACGTCCCGGTTCCTTGTCGGTTTTGAGAACACCCCTCTGCTGAGGGGTTGGTTACCGACAGCGTTTTCCGGCGCGCCGGCAACGCCAGGGATGTGGACAAACCTCCTGACAAGGAGTCCAAGAAATTGGACTATGTCGGGCGAAAAGTCTACGCTGCGTCCTCTCTCGGCCTTCGTCAGGCCAGTTCGGCCGTCCTCATGGCACATTTTTCTCATGCCCTGTTGGGCTCCCTGGATGAGGTCATCCCTCATCTTCCCGCCGATCTGCAGACTACGGTTAAGCAGGTGCGGGACCAGGGCAGGGCAGTGGCCAAACAGCAGCTCCAGACTGCTTTGGATATAGGGGACTCATGTGCCAGATCGGTGGCGGCCGCAGTGGCTATGCGTCGGCGGGCTTGGCTGAGGATATCCACCTTTACTTCGGATACCCAGCACAAGTTGGCGGATGTTCCCTTTTTGGGGACTGACCTCTTCGGCCCTGGGGTGGAAGGTCACCTGCAGAGGATCGAGAAGTCCAATGCCACCTTGGACTCGGTCTCTTCCGCTCAGAAGGACAAAGGCCGCAGAACCACAGCCTAAGCCCTTCGTCCTTCAGCCTGGCCGCCTGCCCAGGCAGCAACGTGTCAGGGCCAGCAGGCTCACCTTGGCATCCCAAACCCAAGCTACCGGCTTCCTCTAACAGGAGGCAAGGAGGAAAGGGCCCAGGAGGTCCTCGGCCGGTCCCTCCTCCAAGCCTGCCCAGTGGCGGGCTGGGGGTGTCGCCCCCATCCCGTCACCTTACCTGGGTCCCCGTGGAGGCAGGCTCCAGCACTTCCGTTCCGCCTGGTCCGCTGTTACCACGGACAGGTGGGTCTTGGAGGTGGTGGGAAGAGGCCTGCCTCTGGAATTCGACAGGCACCACCCTTCAGAGCCGTGCCTCGGGGGGCCGGGATCCCAACCTCACTGGCGGCTCGTCGAGCCGACGCCGCTCTCCTCCTCCAGAAGGAGGTGGTAAGAAGGTGGTGGACCCTCCTTCAGACCCAGGTTTGTGTCCAGGTACTTCCTGGTTCCGAAGCGGACGGGGCTGGCGCCCCATTCTCGACCTACGACCTAAACAAGTTCCTAAGGTCTCGAACCTTCAGGATGGTCACTCTGGCTCAGATAATACCATCCTTGGAACGCGGCGTGTGGTTCTGCTCTCTGGACTTGCAGGACGCGTTTTTTCACGTCCCTATCCGTCCGTCTCACCAGAGATTCCTTCGCTTCCGAGCGGAAGGATCCCTCTTCGAGTTCCAAGCCATGCCCTTCGGCTTGTCTCCAGCTCCCAGGGTCTTCACCAAATGCATGGCTGTGGTGACAGCATTCCTGCGGCGCCGAGGGGTCCGGGTGTACCCTTACCTGGACGACTGGCTGATAGCAGCTCCCTCCAGGAAGGAGGCGGAGTGGTCCAGAGATCTGGCCCTCCAGGTCTGCTCTCAACTGGGCCTCCTTATCAGCGAGGCCAAGTGAACTCGAGCCGAGCAGGTGATTCTATTCATCGAGCAGCTCGACTCTCTTCGAGCCAGAGCGCGGCTCCCGGCGGACAGGGCCGAGGTTCTTTCCTCCTTTGCCCGATCATTTCTGGTTGGGCAATTGCGCCCTGCCCGGGACTTCCTGCGCCTCCTGGGTCTCATGGCGGCCTGCACCAGCGTGGTCCGTTGGGCCCGCTGGAATATGCGTCCCCTTCAGTGGGGACTGGCCAGCCAGTGGTCACAATGCTGCGATCCCTTGGACCAGCTTGTGTCGGTGACACAGGGGATGTGGAACGCTCTCCAGTGGTGGACCGTTCCAGATCATTTGCAGGAGGGCATCCCGTTCGTCCGCCCCGAGCCGACGGTCTCTCTGTCGACCGATGCCTCTCTGATGGGTTGGGGTGCCCATCTGGGGAACACAGGCTCATGGCCTCTGGTCCCCATGGGAGTCGATGCCACATCAACCTGCTGGAGCTCCGGCGGTCCGCCTAGCTCTCACCGCCTTTGCTCCGTTCCTCCGGGGTCAAGTGGTCCGGTCCAGGCGGACAATACCACCGACTATGTACTATCTAAACCGCCAGGGGCGGGACGCGCTCCATGCTTCTATGCAGGGAAGCTCTCCGCATTTGGTCACTCGTGCGCAGCCTGGGCGGATCTCTAGCCATTCACGTGGCAGGAGCCTCCAACACCCTGGCCGATGCCCTGGGCGGATAGGGGCTGCATCCGCAGTGGTCTCTCCCTGGAGGTAGTACAGCATCTGTTCTCCCTTTGGGGCACACCTCAGGTGGACCTGTTTGCCTCCAGGGAGAGCGAGCTGAGTCTGTTCCATGCCCGCCCCCTCAGCGGGGCTCGCTGCAGGGGATGCCTTCTCGAGGCAATGGACCCCGGCCTCTTTCGCCTTTCCCATTTCCCTTGATCCACAAGGTGCTTCTCAAGGCGAGGAGGGACAAGGCGCAGGTGATTCTGATAGCCCCAGACTGGCCTCGCCAGTTCTGGTACCAGATCTCCTCAGTCTCAGCTCCAGGACTCCACGGCAGCTTCCAGCTCGCCCGGACCTGCTCTCAGTCAATCAGGGAAGGTGTTCCATCCGGACCTTCAATCCCTGCACCTGACGGCCTGGTTCCTGAGCGGCTAGGTTCCAGGCCTTGGGTCTTTCGGCAGAGGTCCTCAATGTAGTTGGGCGTCCCGTAGAGTCGACCAGAAAATGCTATGCCTTCAAATGGAAAAGGTTTTCCATTTGGTGTCAGACAAGGGCTTGGACCCTTCCTCCTGTTCCTTGGCAAGCATCTTGGACTATTTATGGTCCCTTTCTAGTCAGGGCTTAGGTCGGCGACCCTAAGGGTGCACCTGGCAGCCATCTCTGCTTACGGAGCGGGCGCGGGAAGCAGTCAGTGGCGCTTGGAGGAAGGTGGTCTGGCGCTTTTCAAAGGCCTTGATCACATTTCCCTCCAGTGCGGGAACCCCACCTCCGTGGGATCTACTGCTGGTACTGGCAAAGCTCATGGGCAAGCCATTCGAACCTATGCACAGGTGTGCTCTCTCTCACCTGTCGTGGAAGACCGCCTTCTTGGTGGCTATCACGTCCAGCCAGAAGGATGGGAGAGCTCCAGGCGCTTTCCATCGAGTCTCCTTACCTGGTCTTCCACAGGGACAAGGTTGTCCTGCGCCCCCACCCGAAATTCCTTCCGAAGGTGGTGTCGGAGTTTCACCTTAACCAGGTGTTGACTCTGCCGGTGTTCTACCCCAATCACACCTCGGAGGCCGAATATAGGCTCCATACTCTGGACCCTAGTCACGCCGGGATGCTGGTTTTGGGGCCTCGGTTCTCCAGTCTCTCTTTCCCAAGTAAGTATTGGGGGTGTGCGTCTTGCCTCCCTCCTCCCGGAGAACTGCTAGGAGTCTGCCAATGAGTGTGGATGAACAACATATCCATGTCCCTAGAAATACAGGTTACTCACCTGTAACAGGAGTTCTAGGAATGGTATGTTGTTCATCCACACGACCCACCCGACCTCCCCGGCTTCGACGCACAACCTGAGCTTCCATAGGGCCAGATCTGGCGTCATGGGGCGGAGCCGAGAGTTATACCACCCGGGTGGGTGGGAGGAGCAAGCTTGAAGACCTTCCGGCAAGATTTAAAGCGGCAAGGATACCTGCCAATGAGTGTGGATGAACAACATATACCATTCCTAGAACTCCTGTTACAGGTGAGTAACCTGTATTTTCTGTATCAGTTTCTGATAAAATCAGCAAAAATTACAGATGCGTAAGAACTTACCACAACAGTAGATCTTCGAGAGTATCCTGCAGGCTGTAACACATAGGATATCAGCCACAGATGTCGCATTCCCCGGATGATTTCTCAGCAGTCGACCCAGGGACCTCTGCTTCTTGTCATCATGTGGTGTGTTTTAGCACTTATAAAAAGAGCAGGTCCCTGATTCTCCTCAGTTCTTTAACATCTTAGCAACCGATATGAAAAGTGACTCGTAGGTCTCCGGGAACCGAGGAGAGTAACAAAAAGGCAGCAGCTTGAGGCTTCCACAAGAGGCTGGAGCAAGGTACCCTTCTGAAGCAGGAGTAAGGGGGAAGGCAGGTGGGGCAGCATGGCCTGCTGCAAGAGATGCTCTCGAAGATCTTCTGTTACGATAAGTTCTTACGCAACTGTATTATCGTTTTCAAGCCAATCTCTTGCAGCAGACCATAACCCATGGGAAGAATCCCAAGCAGTTATAATGTCCGGGGAGGAGGAAGTGAACCAGATCTGGTTACGACAAGAAGCCGTTGAGGACGGCCCATCCAAAATTGGCACACTTCTTGGAAGCAATGTCTAGACTGTTTCGTGAATGTATGTACAGTAGACCAAGTGGCAGTCTCACAAATTTCCAAGGCCGAGATGCCTCAAAAAGACCCCGTAGAGGTAGCCATGCTTCTAGTGGAGTGGGGTGTCACAGACAGGGGTGTAGCCAGGCATTTTAGATTCGTACACCAACCTACCACACTGCTACCTCATTCCCCACTGTTCTTCATGCCTGGTAACACGCCCCAATGACTCTAGTCAAGGTTCCTGGCAGAAGTGTTGTTAGCATCAGATAGTATTCGGGGCTAGGGCCCCAATCAAAAGGCCGGGGGTACTATAGCCTTGTTTTCCCCCACTCCTTTTCCATTATTTTGTCATTTTTTTTGTTGGCTTGTCAGTTGTCAGGTAAAAACTTCGTGTTGTGGATTAAACGTCAGAGATTTAACAGCGTACATCTTAAATATCAGTAGGTCTAGACTAAATCTACTGATGTACATGGGGCATGGAGGAGGGCTGGGCCTGCAGCTGCTACTCACTTTAAATTGTATGCATTACATTGCAGTTGCTTGCCAGCCACCACATGCAGTCCACACAAGTACACACACTGGGTGTCAGTGTTCACTCCACTACTGCACTAACACTGCTTGACTTTATTGGATTTTACTACCTGCCAGAGAGTCCATCTCTAAGAGCTCATGGCCCACACCCTTCCCTTTCTCACTTTAGTTTAGTTTCCTCTAGACAGTTCCAGCAGATAACAAAGGTCTCAAAGACCAGGGACCTGGCTGCCTCACTTACCTGACCCACAGAATGCCAATTGCCCACACCCGCACAGCACCCATAGACAAATTCCTCACCTGACGCAGAATCTGCACCTTAGCCTGCCAGTCTCCCATCTCTCTCTCTCTCTCCTTGCTCTGTCACCAGTGGCCTCTCGACTTCCAGACACAGATGGACTGCTGACTTGCCTCTGAGTCCTGACCCAGTCTTTGGGACCCTAAGTAACCTCTAGGAGCCAGGAGGGAAGAACACATTTTTTTTTCCTGTCACCATCAACACAACGCTTTGAAGTGCACGAGCTGAGCACTTTGAAAGTTCCCGCACAAATGTAAAACTATAGTTTGATGCCATAACGGTGCTACCCCAATGACACAAGATGAAAAAAATAGGTATCACAACTGTTGGTTGGGACTGGATGCTAGGGTGGCAGAGGAATGGGACAGGGAATCAACAAATGCTAACCGGAGGACAGGACACAAGGCAAAGTAAATTGAGGGGGGAAAACAGAGGAATACTGTGAGCCATCACAGGCAACCACACTCGACAGCTGGGTTCACAACCAGAATGTAAAGGTCACAAAACATTCATAGTAGTCGCAACTGTGACCCCTTCCAACCCCTAAATGACACCCCTGCCTGGGTCCAATACTTTGAATAGGGGTTAAGTATTCTTCAACTTTACTGAATGCCATGATCAGGTTACTGCCTGCTTGAGGGAGGGAGGGAAGTGTTTTATTTCTGCAGTGATTGGTATGATTAGGCTGACAGGACTTACCCAATGGCAACTTATAGGTGGGGTTTCTGTTGCAAAAAGCAGTCCTTAAGGCCGATGATGAGAAAATAAACCCACAAGCATTTTCCTGATGGACTTCAGCAAGATTTTTGATAGATGGAAATTTCCTTTATACAGTAGTTGAAATATGGTGAATCTCTTTTTTATTTATAATTTTATCTCCTCCTTCACCTATTTCATCAGCCCTCACCCAACACTGCTGCTTACCTCCCATCCCCTTGACTTGAGATCTGAGGCTCCAGCTCTTCACGGTTTTCCACTGATGTTGGGGCATTTTGTGTATCCCCTCCACTTGCACATTTTCACACAGTGGAGACCTCCATGAGACAAGGCAGCACAGAGCCTGAAAAGCCCTCCAGCCTGCACCTGCTGGACTGTGGTTTGAGTAGAGACTCCTTTACAAAGGTTTTTTACAATAGGTAGCCCTCCAGATGCACCTTCCAAAGCTGAGTTGTAAAATATTTTACTGTTACTGAACAGACTTTTTTTTTTTAATGAACACCACCAAAACCTTTTCAGTTAAATGGGGGCATATCACAAATCTATGGAAGAGAAATCTCTGGAAATAAGTACATTTACCCTGATCATGATCTGTCGGTCCTTGACTCGTGCTCTGACTGACACAGATTCCAGACCCTCATCTCGGCAGCACTAACACAGGCCAAGGACTCCACTCCTGAGTCCAGAGTCCAAAGAGGTGATCCCAGGCTGCTGGCCCCGAATTACACAATCCGCATCCCGGTCCTGGTCCCACAGAGAGGAGGCTGAATTTGATTTCTGCCTCCCGGTGATGATTTTTGCCTGCCGGTCCAGACCCCTGACCACGGTCTACCATACCACCTCAAGTCTTAGGCAATCAGTCCCTTGTTGCTGATGGACAGATGCACTTGCAGTCAGCTCGAACTATAGCAGGAGCAGGCAGCCTCTCTCCTGCTCTCTTAGGATGCTGTCTCCGGCAACTCAGGCCTCCCTCCAGCATGGGCACAGAAGCTCCAACCATGGCTGCTACGGATTGTGGGACACTGAGTTTAGGTGTCCTGTATGAATTTTAAACAAGACAGGGAATTTTTTTTTTTACTACAGGAAGGACCAGTCCAGCAGCAGGGCTCTGGACCACCTGGTGAGCAGCTTGGGAAATTGGGGGAGAAATGGTCACAAAATCGGAGGCAATGGGCAGTGCACAAAAATGGACGTCACAGGCAGTACACAGCACAGAAAAGGTTCAGGGCACCAGACAAACTGTTTGGGGCTCTAGCCCCGGAGGCCCAGCCCTAACAACGCCCCTGGTTCCTGACTCCACTCAGATGAGTCCCACACTAGACCTGCTGTCTGTGCTGCTAGTGTGGTGCTTGCCGCCCACTGGTAAATGCCACTGACTACAACATGAGTCCAAGACCACGGCAGAGGTTTTTTCTCTCTCCCCTGCAGGTAGGCAGATTTGCTGCACTTGCCACGCCACATGAAGTCTTCATTCTTTTAGCTGGCTCGGAGTCTGTTCTTCCGTGCTCTTAGTTCTTCTACTGCTTCTCTTGCTCCCAGGGCAATTGAACTAATAATATGGCTTCTAACTTTGCTTGGGTCATTTAAACTCACTGCCCCAGAATTGCCACACCCCTTTCCAGATACTGCAGCCAATCACTATGCAGGCAGACCATACGTACCTAATTGAGACTTTCAGTTTTAACGTCTGCGGTCCACTCTGCCACCCCCAAAAAACCAAAGTTGAAAGAGAAAAGAAAAAGCCTGTGAAGCCAAACAAGGGAATTTAAATGTGATGGACTAGAGAGAGCAGAGCAATGCTGGCCAGCTTGTTTGCTACCTCTTTCTACTAAACTTGGCACGCCATGGCTTACTTGGAGTATCAGTAGCTATGCCCATGTTCACAGACCCTGTGAGTGGTTTATCATATTTGTTATAAATGAACGTAATGTAGTTGGCCAACCATATGGACAAGCACTGCTTCGAAACCTGAACACTGTCGTCCTGGGACAAAAGAAACAAAAAGTTGCTCAGTTTTTCATAACTGTTCAGTGCTGCAAAGATGAAGTTTCAATGTTCTGTGCACATCAAGAGTATGAAGCAGGGCTTCCCCTGGATTCTCATGCTCTGCAAAGTATACTGGCAATTGAATGGACTGATTCAGAGTACATTCAGAAACCATTTTCGGGAGAAAGGGGTTAGTATGTAAGGACACCCGATCCATATGAAACTATAGGTAAGTTGGCTTGCCCATAAGCGCCTGTAACTCCGAGATACATCAGCTTGACGTAATCACCACAAAAAAAATTGTTTTCCAAGACAAAAATTGTAGCTTGCGTATATCTGTGAGCTCAAAAGGGCTTTCAGTCAGTTTTTCAAGCACAAAATTCAAACCCCACACTGGGACTGGGTCCCATATAGGGGATGTAAGTGTAGGATACCTTTCAAGAAGGTTCTTATCATAGTCAACTGGGACAGTGGTTTGTTGTCCACAGGTAAATGAAATGCAGAAATAGCTGCAAAGTGTATTTTAATTGGGGAATATTTCAGGCCCCTCAGGACAGTGAGAGCAAGTAGTCTTAAGATGCTGTGTGGGGAACACCCGTATGGGTCCAAATCCTGGGAAGAGGCCTAAATGCAGAAGCGTTTCCACTTCACAGAGTAGGAAGACCTCATAGAGAGCTTTTGAGCCGCCCGTAGGATCTTTTCTACCCTTGGGGGACACCTTGTAGCAAGAGAGGTCTACGTCCTCAGGAGCCAAGCATGGAGGTGCAGGGAGCGAACATCCGGGTGCAGCAGGGAGCCGTCCTTCTGTGATAGGAGAACTGGACAGAGTGGCAGAGGAAGTGTATCCTGGTCCGAGAGTTGCAGAAGCAAGGGGAACCAGATCTGCCTTGGCCAGTGGGGAGCTATGAGAATCTGAGAATCATAGACACCCTGTCCTTGACCAGTTTTAGAAGGACTCTCTGCAGGAGAGGAAAAGGCAGGAAAGCGTAAAGAAATTTTCCTGTCCAGGAACGGGATAAGGGTTCCTGCCATAAAGTTCCAGGACCTAGCTTTAGAGAGTAATAGCAAGGCAGTTTTGCGGTTTGCCAAAAGGCAAACTGGTCCATCTGTGGGCAACTCCACGGGAGGAAGAAGTCTTCTGAGATGTCGACGTGGATTTTCCAGTTAATGGGTCTGAGCAGTGGATCTGCTCAGGGCGTCCACTAGGGTATTTCGCACCTTGAGAATGTGGACCGCCAAAAAGTAAATGCCCTTCTGGATCACCCAGCACCACACCCTCATGAATTCTTGGCAGAGAGGGTATGAATAGGTACCACCTTGTTTGTTCAGGTAGTGAACTACTGCTGAACTGTCTGATTGCACTTGAAAGCAACCCTGAGGGAGTAAGATCTTGAAGGCCTGTAAGGCATACTAGACAGCCCTCTTGTCCAGGACGTTGATGTGAAGACTAGCTTCCACCTTTGTCCAAGAGCCCTGGGACTGAAGATGGGCACCCCAGCCCAAGAGGGAGGCGTCCATCGTTAGAATGAGATCCTGGATCGTGGATGGAATGACACGCCCCTCAGTAGGTTGTCCGTGGACTTCCACCATTGCAAGGCACAATGCAGCAGGGAAGATAACAGGTCTGAGACATCGAAGTTGTCCATCTTCTGATCCCATTGAACTCTGAGGGTCTACTGAAGAACCCTGATGCTGAGTCCGGCATAGGGAACGGTTGGAATGGTAGCTGCCAGATGACCCAGGAGTCGAAGGTAGTTTCCTGCGGAGACTTACCGACAAGTCTTCAGTCTCAATATTAGAGCCAGAATGGCATCTGCCTGAATCCTGAGAAGAAAAGCCATGCCCAGAGAGGTGTTCAGCACTGCTTCTATATATTGGAGAGTTTGCGATGGGTCCATCATAGACTTACAGTGGTTGACCTTGATGCCCACCGTGGATAGTATCCGTAGGGTGCAGGTCAGGGTGTATTCTAACATGGGGCGTGCTGACACCTTGAGGAGCCAGTCCAGATATGGAAAGACGTAAAGGCCTTCTTTGTGGAGGGCTGCTGCCACTGCTACTAGGCATTTTGTAAACACCCTTGGGGCCGAAGGGGAGGGACCGAAACTGGAAATGACGGCCCTGAAACTGGAAGCATAAGAACCGCTGGTGAGCCAAGTACATCAGGATATGAAGGTATGCCTCCTTAATGTCCAGGGAACAGAGCCAGTCCCCTGTATTCAGCAGGGTGGGGAGAGTTACCATCCTGAAGTTTTTGTACCATATGCAGAGGTTGAGACCCCTGAGATCCAGAATGGAGCATAACTCTCCCGTCCATTTCAGAACCAGAAAAAATCGGGAGTATAATTGCGAGCCCCTCTGATGGATGGGAACAGGTTCTGTGGCATGTTTCTGTAACAGAGGATCTATTTATGCCTTCAGCACCAACGCGTGGTCTGGAGGGTAAGGAGAGACCCGAGGAGGCAAGGGTGGAGGAGGACTGATAAAAAGTCCAACATATGACTGTACTGGACCAGTTGAAGGATCCAGAGGTCTGACGAGATCCCTTGCCAACCTCCGAGGTGCAGGAAGAACCTGCCCCCGACAGCCGTGGAGGGGGTCTCTACCACCACAGCTGAAGACGGGCCTTTAGGCCAAAGGCTGGCCCTGCTGAGGTGCAGCAGGGACTTCCCTTGACGTTTTTGGGGCATTTCTTGGGCCAGGCAGAGTTAACTGAGCCTTGCGTTTGTTAGCGGGTGGTCTCTGAGCATTAAGTCCATCTCGGTTGGAGCGGCCACAAAAGAATCCCCTGTATGCAGGTTTCGCTTGAGAGCAATATAGAGTCTGAACAGACTGAAGGGTACAACCCGAGTCCTGCAAGTCTTTCAGAATGTCCTGGGCCTGTGGCCTAAAAAGTTAGTTCCCATGAAGGGAGCATTGACGACAGATTGTTGTACATCCTTTGAGAATCCTGAAATGTTCAGCCATGCATGGCATCTGAGGCAAACACCCACAGAGGAGACCAATGCCGAAGAATCAATGGCAACATAGGTAGCGTCAAACAGCCATGCAGTGGAAAGCTTTGCATTAAAGGTCCTCTTGAGGCTGGCCGGCCAGAAGCGACTGGACTGATTCCTGAGTAGCTTTTAGGATCTCCTCCTGATATTTGAAGAGGTGACCCATATAATTGAGAATACGAAGGGACATTGTAGCCAAAGTATAGATTCTCTTTCCCATAATATCCAGTTTCTTGTAACTTAGGTACTTTTTGTCAGGGGATTGAACACTCGTATGCTGGTCTAGCGGATCTTTCGTTAGCAGCATTACGAACCACGGAATCTGCCTGTGGTGGGGATGGTCAGATGAGGGTTATCCACAGGGGCCCTATAAAATCTGTCCGCCTTGCAGAGATTGTAGGGTATCTTGAATAGCTGTTGCCAGGCAGCCCAGATGGCTTCTTCAAAAGAATCCACAAGGGGAGGGATGACCAGGGTCAGGCATTCTGGAATACCAAGGTGTTGGGCAAACTTTTTTCTGGAGGCGTCCTGTTCGATAGTATGAATTCCAAAAGTTTTCTGCAGATGGACCATAATGTCTGAGAAGGAAGGATCATCTGGAGGAGAACAGGGCAGTGCCGGCGTAGGTTCCTCCCTGAAGGGAAGACGCCTCAGAGGAGGACACCTGGTATTCATGATCCTGGTCCATCTCCTCTCCCTCGTCTTCTAAGTTGGCCATATCATCCTTCCCAGGATGTAACCCCTGAGAGGCTGGATAGGAGCTTTCCGTCCTGGAGGCCGAAGAAGGCCCAGAAAGGGCGGAGGCAGGGACTGCTGCCACCCTGTAAGGGTGAGGGGAAGACGTAGTAAGGCCAGTAATGGACTGAATGTCCACCATGGCTAGCTGACCCCCCCTGAAGAAGCAGGGGCCATGGACTGAATGGGCACCACAGAAAGAATGGCAGAAAGCAAGGGGCCCAACCGTCCCATCAACGTGGACGGGTACACATAAGACCCCAACACTGCTGATGATGAAGGAGGTATTGTACGGCTTCCAAAAGGGTGTCCAGCCGGGGATGAAGCAGTCGTCGAATGTGGAGCAGTGCTCATTGACGGGAACACAAATCAACGAGAGGATGGTGGCATTCTGATAAGGAGCCTCCGTTGTCTGGAGAACCGTAGAACAGCTTGCACCGTTGACGAGAGAACTGTTGGAAGAGCCGTGGCCATTGTTGACGGATGATGGCCAGAAAGACATGTGGGAGCAGACAACGGTGGTAGCTGCAAGGTAACTCCAACAGTCGTTGATGAAGGAAGAGAGGGACCCACAATCATTGACTGAGAATATAGTAGAGCAGTGGGTTCTCTCCTAATACTCACCTTCCATCATGTATTCCCTGAGTTGCAGGAGACTTGTTAGCCTTGTTAAGTCACTGGCAGAGGACACACACACACACCCACACCCTGGTGTTGTTTCCAGGACCTAGGCACCGAACACACATGTCGTTGAGGTCCTCAGTCATGATTCTATGGCCATAGCAACACTGTCGGAATAAGGGTTCTGAAGACATCAGTAGATGAACCCACTGAAATGAAGTTTTGGTCGGTAGAACTCTTCTTCAATGAACTGAACAAAGCTGGACTCCGTTGGAGAACATGATGCTTATTCTGTTGCAGTTGAAAAGAACTGAGGAGTATCAGGGACCTCCTCTCTTTATATGTGCTAAAGCGCACCACGTGATGGCAGGAAGTGGCGGTCACTGGTTCGACTACTGAGAAGTCATCTGGAGGATGTGACTCCTGCGGCTGATATCCCATGTGTTATGGCCTGCTAAAGATCAGCTTTTGGTGTTTTTTCAACCAATTTATTGAGGAGGTTAGCATAGTGTATCTTAGTAGGATTTTTCCTATCTGGGTCTCAAACTCATAGTTAACTGTGCCAGTACATCTAAGCACTTTATAAGGCCCCTGCCACTGCATTAACAGTTTATTTTCTATAGTGAGGAACATCAGAAGGACCTTTTCACCTGGCTCTAAAACCTTTTCCTTTACCCCATGGTCATAATAATACACCTTCTGTTGGTTTTGGGCCTCTTCCTGATTACTATGGGCAATTTCAACATGTTTTGCCAGTTTCATTCTCAGGGCACACATACAAGATGTGTTGGATTTATTCTGACGGGGTTATCTTCCCATGTTTCTTTTATTACATCTAGTGGCCCTCTTGGTTGCCTACCGTATAACATTTAAAATGGTGAAAAACCTGTTGAGGCTTGTGGCACTTCTCTGTAAGCAAGGTAAGATAAGTATTGGTCCTAATCTTTCGCTTCTTTTATAAACCTTTTTAACATGCGTTTTAGGGTTTGATTGAAACGCTCAACAAAGCAGTCTGTCTGAGGGTGATAAGGGGAGGTTCTTATGGCAGTGGTACTCAATAGTCAGTACAGTTCCTTCAGTAATGCAGCACCAAAATTACTACCCTAATAAGTAGTAATCTATTTTGGTATGCCCACCCTGCTGAAAATTTTGGCAGGCTCTGCTGCCGCTTTAGGGGCTGTGACAGTACACATTGGAACTGCCTCTGGGTATCAAGTAGCATAGTCACGTGCTACCAAAATTAATCTATTACCCTTTTTACTTTTGTCTAAGGGGCCAACCACATCCGTTGCAATTCTCTCAAAAGCCACGTCTATCAAGGGTGGGGTGCACCTTGTCTTTTTTTTTATTCACTGGGGCTACTTTGAGACACAGCACAAGAACTGCAATAGGTAGCAACATCTTTATGAATTCCAGGCCAGTTAAATCTGTACAGCAATCTGGCAAGCATGCAATCCCTCCCTGAGTGACCAACCATAGGACTATTATGTGCCATCTGTAACAACTCGGATCTATACTTCTGTGGTATTAGCAGTTCTATCTGGTCCTGTACCTGAGGTTTAACTCAAACTCTGATCAGTAACCCATTACATTTTTTAAACATAGGTTCACCCTGTTTTTATTTCACCCCCAGCTGCTTAAAATAACCCTGGAGAGAAACATCGTTAGCTTGCTGTGAAACAAAATCACAGTCAGCTATCAGTTTAGCTTCAGCATTTTCATATTTTAACCCCTTATGTCCATCAGTCTTTTGCCACTGTTGTTTAAGGTGTCGTCTTTGTTTCCTGGACTTCTGGGTCTTGAAACTGTGCTCAAACAAGTCCGAATCAAACTCGGCGAAAAGGAAGAGTCACCACCATCTGAGATTTTCTTAACCTGAGCTCTTGTCACCACAGCTGCTGAAACATTAGGATTTACGCCCTGTTTAACTCGGTAAATCCTGGAAAGTCATTTCCAATAATCACAGGTAGAGGTAACTTAGGGTACTTACCCCCACTTTCATTTGGTGTGACACCCCATTAATAGTCTCTTGGCTGGTGGGACAGTATCGAGCATCCCCGTGGATGCAGATGACACCAATAACTGGTCCTTTTGGACATTGTTTTCCCAGCACTTCAGCATGCACTAGGGTCTGTCTGCTTTCCGAATCAAGTCCTTTCACAGTCTTCTCTCACCTTGACATCTGTTAATTATTTCCCCAATTTGCTAAGGACAAATCTGCTCCATTGTCACTCTTCTTACTGCAGCAGTTGCTTGCAGTGTGACCTGGATTATTACAGTTATAGCAAAAAGTCTTTGGGTGCAGGTTTGTTACCCCCACCAGAGTTCTATCAGACTTGGAGTTTAAATGGGGAAAAAAGTGTCTTACGGGTGCCTGGCTGTTACCTCACTGCTGTGGCGTATGTCTGGCCATTTGGTAGTCTTCAGCCAAAAAAACAGCTTTTCCCCCACTTTCTGGTCAGTGCTCTTTTATCCAAAGCTGTACGTCTGTGGGTAGGATGTTGATGAATTACTCCATTGCAAATGTGTCGCTGATCTGTGGGACTGTTTTTGTCCTCTGGTTGGAGCCATTTAATAAGGAGTTCTCTGAGATGGGTGGAGGCTTCTCGAGGATTGTCAACAGAGTTGTACTTCAGAGACCGAAATCTCTGCCTGTAGGTCTCAACTGAGATGTCATGCCTTCTCAGGATTTCACTTTTCACCATGTCATAGTTTTCTGACTCTGCAGTGTCCATATTGCTGTAAGCAAGTTGGGCTTTACCTATCAGATAAGGTACCAGTCTCGTTGCCCATTGCTGTATTGACCACTGGCAAGCTGCGGCAAAAGTTGTCAGGTATGCTTTAATATCATCTGAGGGACACAGCTTTGTAGGTTTAAGTAAGCATTAATCACAGAGACAGGCGGCATTTCCCAGGACTTAATGCATGGTTTGGGGAGGGGTGCCGAGTGCTTCCCACCACCCAGCCATGCATTAATTCCTGGGAAATGACTCCTGTCTCAATGACTAATGCGCTTGTAACATGACTCTCGGTGTTATAAGTTGTGCTACTACTGCGAACGGTTTGTGAGAAATAGACACATATGCTGTATTAACGAGTTATTTCGTTTTTATGTAGTTCTTGTCAGTTCACTTTCACTAACAAAGTTTGTACAACAGTCATTATTTTGCCACATATGAGGAATATCGAGATGTCTTCACTCTGCAGTTCTCTTCTGCTACATGTGTCTTAGTATAATTTGTTTCTTATACCACATTTGATGCAACAGTTTTCTAGTTTTTTTTTTTTTTTTTTTTTGTTCACTTACCGATGGATATGGGTTGATTTTGTTGCAGTGCATTTCTGAGGGAGGTCATTATTTGCATGACAGTGTTTACTCTACAACTGCAGATCTTGAGACACATTTTTTTCTAAACTGTGCACGCACTTAACAATTACTATATTTCTAAGTAAACTATTACGATCCTTTGCCGTTACATTCCAGTCACGGAACGGACATTCTAACATTACTGTGAGGTTACCATGACAACCACGTTGATCCCAGATCTGCTTTCTCTTACAATTCAAAATACAACAGTTGGGTAACTAACTAGCAACACTTAACATAGTATTCATGCACAACACATAACTTTTGTTTTTCCAACACCTTTCTGTTCTCATTATATTACTTATTGTTTGTTCCGCTGCTTTCTTTGTCTCTCAACAAGCACCTGGAAGTGTTCAGTCTACGAACGCGTATTCGGGGTTCCGTAACAGTGGAAGTTTATGGGTCCGTTAATGGTGAAATTGGGCATTTGAAATGTATTATTTGCCCAGCTTTCAGGACCTCCGTTCTAAGGTGCATTTCTCACTACTTCAGGCGTGCTGCTTCTTTTACTGCTAACATTTGTTGTGCTCGTTCATATTACCCCTTTTTTCCCTCCTTTTACTCTTGTCCACTGGGTGGGTTGGTGGGATACTTCTACTGTTAATGCTTTCTCAAACCTGCTGGTGACTTCTGTTACTGCACAGCCATGCATATCAAGGGAATTAATGCGCGGCTGGAAATGTCACTTGATCCCTTTTGACAAATAACATTACTTGTTTCTACTGTTTAGTTTAATGCCATATTACAGTGCATATTAAGTTGTTTACATCTTGTTGCACTGCTGGACCAGTGCCAAATCCTACAGTTTTGATATCTTGCAAGGCATCCATCCATTGCCGCACATCTTCTCTATTTTGCTGCTCCTGTCACTGCATCTCTTCTTTTCTCTGCTTCTCGAGTTGTTGCATTTCTTCTTTTCTTTGCATCTCTAAACGTTGAATCTCTTTTTCTCTCTGCTGCATCTCCACTCTTCTCTGTTTCTCCGTCTCTTTTTGTTGCATAGCCCACCATTTGAAAAAGGCAGTCGGGCTTTCAGGTTCTGTCACTGCCTGTTCTTTTTCCACAACTGGTGGTAGCTGTATAGCCTCAGCTTGGATGTCTGTCTGCTAGTTTGGCTGCCATTCTCCTGGTAACCACTCCCGGGCTTGCTGCTGCAGAATCCATACTTTTTCTTCTATGCTTCCCTGGTACCAAGTCTAGTACCCACACACAAAACTAATGGCTTAGAATATACACTGCGTAAATCCCACTTAGGCTGAGACCATCTCTCATCGAGGCACAGATCAGGAAGCATAGGAAAACTAGGAGCAGTTTAAAAATTAGCAAGTAGCGTTTTATTTTTTTCTCAGTAACAGTAAAATAAAAATATTAATTTTTTTCAGTATAACTATTTACAAAGGCAGTGCAAACATGGAAAACAAAGTCCTTCGGAGAGTATCTCTTAATTGCAAGTTTCAGTCTCTCTCTCGGAAAACATTGCTGCTCTGTTTATAACAAGTTTTTGCAGGGAACTCATTAAGGAGACAATATTTTTCACAGAATGTTCTTGTCAGTCGCGATGCAGGTGCAGCAGAAAGAACCAAGTGACCCAGAACTGACCTCTTGCTTACAGCTCTGCAAAAGTCTTGAAAACTGCATCTCGGGTTAACTCTTTGAGTTCCAAATGGCTTTGCAATAATTTCAGCAGTATGATATACCGTTTTAAAGAAAGTGATCCCATTATCACATACAGTTTTACACAGAGATTCACATATATTTTTATAACTGCAGACTTGCAAGGGGGAAGAAAAGACAGCAGCAAGCGAAGGCAGAGAGATAGTGAGAGGCAGAGAATCGTAAGACCATCGTGTTCGGTTCCTAGATCTTACAAGAGAATTTGGTTGCACAACCAGACAGACAAGAGACAGAAAAGGAGAGGTGTAACAGACCCTTCCACTTAAATTATTTCTGCATAACAAATGGACAGGGCCTTATTCAACCCTGTCACATTGCCAGCCCTGAAAAATGCCACTACAGCAGCCTGGCACAGGCCAGACATGGTGCCAGCTGTGCCCCGCAGAGCAGACCAATTGTTTAATGCCCCTCAGGGCCTTCCTTACTTTGCGGCCCAGGCTGAAACTGACTCTGTTGTCATTTAGGCAGCCCAAGACCAGTCTTAGGCATCCAAGCACCTTAGCTTCCTTGCCCCAGACAAGGAGTCCAGCAGGATTGACCTCTGGGGTAAGAGGGTTTATGCCTTCTCCACCTTAGGTCTGAGGATTGTAAACTATCTTTCACATATGGTCAGGTTCCAAAATGCAAACTGGAGGAAGGGCTAGGCAGCTGCCAAACCCTCCCTGATGGCACCCAGTAGCAGGACCTTCTGCAGTGTCTGCAAACTGCAGATGATGTCAGTAAACACCTTCTTCGGGCCTTCTATGGTTTGGCTGACACAGTGGCCAGGGCTGCTGCCACAGGCATTTACCTTTGTAGGCATTCCTGGCTGAGGGTCTCTGGCTTTGCAGCTGATGTGCAAAGTAAGATGCTGACCGTCCCAGTCAGTGGCACCAAGCTCTTCGGCCCTGTGTCCAGGACCTCATGAATGATCTGCAGGCCTCAGGCACGGCCCTTAAGTCAGTCCACTCCCTGTACCACACTCAACCCCATGGTAGGGGATGCTCTTACTTTTCATAGACCGGCCAATAGACCAGGCTCCGGTCCCTGTACTCAGGGCAAACTCAGAGCCCAGTCTTCCTTGCCTGCCCCCTCCAACTCTGTAGGGCGGCCAAGCATCTCAGACACAACAGACCAGCTTCCTCAGCTGATCCCGCGTCAGCTTGAGTCCTTGCCAGACTCCCCTCCTATGGCCATGACCCAGGAGATGGTGGTCTGAGGTCAGTTCTCCCTCCATCTGAATCAGTGGAGAACCATAATTTCAGATGCATGGATCCTGCAGGTTATAGAGAGTGGTCATACCCTGGAGTTCATCCAGCAGCCTACAGATACCACTCCTCCACTCTCCACCCATTCCCCGGCCCACTTGGCCATTGTCTGGGAAGATGTGCAATCTCTGTTGCACAAGCAAGCAATTGAGCTGATGCCAAAGACTCTGAGAAATCAGGGGTTTTACTCCAGGTTCTTCCTGGTCCCCAGAAAGACCAGAGATATGAAGCCCATTTTGGATCTCAAGGTCATCATTCTCTTTGTCCAGTACAAAAAGTTCCAGATGGTAACTTTCCCAGGCCTCTTGTCCCTGCAGACTGGGGACTGGCTATGCAGGACGCTTACCTGCACATTTTTTTTATTTTATTTACTTATTTATTTATTTATTTAAACATTTGTTAACCGGGATAGGCGCACTGAGCTGTGGCTTGTTTCCAGGTGCGACCCGGAGTGGGGAGAAAGGAGTATACACAGTTTTCACAGAAAGACATCTGTTACAACCGTAATTCGGAAAAAAAAAACGATGCAGCAGAATTTGAATCATTTTGGGTCATAGAAACAAAAAGACATCAGTTATAGCAATAATTCAGTAGCAACAGAAAACTGCAGACTTGAAACATTTACAGTCATGAGACAAATGAGAAGAGATTCACGAAAGTAAGTCCACTCTGTGTGAACAAGGTCTTGTAAGTGCTGCAGAGTGGAGGTGGATCACCTGGGACAGAGGCAGGGGGGAGGTGGTAGGAGACGTAGTTGTTTCTTGTAAGTGAGATAAGAGGAGGAGCTTCTAATGGAGGCGGCTAGTATGTTCCATAGACTGGGGAGCTGATAGGAGAAAGCAGCTTTTCCAGATGACGAGGATGGTCGAGGTATGTGAAAGGATCTTTCATTTCTGTGTCTCAGCACATAAGGGGCATCGGAGGCCAGGGAGAGACTGTCCTCCAGGTAGGAGGATAGCATGTCAAACCAGAATTTAGATATAAGGTTGAGAGAGTGGATATAATGCCTGAGGGACAGCGGGGTTATTCCTAGGAGGGAGTATAGATCGCAGTCATGAGTTGGTAGCTAAGCGGCAATAAGAGTTTAGGAGGGTGTCTAGCTTGGATAGGGTGGTTTCTGGGGCAGGGCAGTGGACCACATCTGCGTTATCAAAACTGGAGAGGATCATTTTAGTTTAGATTTGACGTCTGGCAGGAAATGGGAGGGAATCTCAGTGCTGGTATAGCATACCAAGTTTGGGGCATACTTTAGAGATTGTCGCATCTGTGCGAGGCGAGAAAGAAAGTGGGGTCTGGCCAAACACCCAGGTACTTGGGTTTATTGACCTGGTCTAGAAGTGTACCATCCAGGGAAGCAGTGGGGGAAGGGGGGGTCAGGATGTGCCATGTTTCTGCGCTGTGCCAAATAACATGGATACAGTTTTGGAAGTGTTTAATTTTAACATTGCGGTCTTTCCTCCTCACAGGAGGTTTCTTCACTTTGCCTTTCAGGGCGAGCATTACCAATTCAAGGTGCTGCTATTTGGCTTATCCTCTACACCGCGTGTCTTTACCAAATGCTTAGCAGCGGTCACAGCACCTCTCAAAAGCGAGGGTCTGTACATCTTCTCTTACCTGGACAGTGGGCTTTAAGGCCCCGTTCAGGGACCAGGTATGGCTGACTCTGGAACGTGCTCTCCAGCTTTTGCACTCTTTGTGCATAACAGTCAGGCTGCCCAAATTTGTTCTAGTACCGTCCCAAAGACTAAAATCCATTGAGGCGGTTCTGGACTACGAGCAGAAGAAGGCCTTCTTACCCCAGAGCAGGGAAGAATCCCTTATGGCTCAGGAAGTAGCTCAGTCGATATATTCCTGCCAGACTGTATCTCAGGCTCTTGGGTCTCATGGCTGTGGCCATTCCCACCGTTCCACAGGCCAGGCTTCACATGTGCATTCCTCAGTGTACCCTCGGTGCAGTGGGACCAGCACAGGAACGAGCTAGACCAAACAGTCCTGGTCTCTTCCCCAGTCTGCAGAGTTTTGCAGTGGTGGATGGACTCCTTGAATCTTCTTCAGGGATTCACGGATGCACTGGGTCTGGGCTGGGGAGCCCACCTGCATATCAACATTCTGGAGATGACAGCGGTGCTCTGTGCCATGCAGGCATTTCAGGAACAGCTTGATCCAGGCCAACTGCTGGTGCAGTCAGACAGTGAGTGTAGTCCACTACATCAACAAACATGGTGGGACTCACTCGTACCCCCTTTGCAGGGAGGCCATGCGAGTGTGGTACTGGAGCAGTCTGTCACTCTGCGGTCCACGTCCCAGTGTTCTAAACACCCTGGTGGACAGTCTCAGCAGGACTCTGTCCAGCATGCACAAATGTGAGCTTCTCTCATCCGTAGCAGAAGATCTCTACCTGTCCCCTCTCACTTACTCTCCCGCTCACCACCTTTCCCTCCTCTCTAGCCTCCTTTTGGCGCCTAATGATCACCCTCTCCCTGGAAGTTTCCTTAACCTCGAAATTGTCTACTCGCTTGAACCTGTTATAGCTTGTTTTTCTATGAAACTTAAAAACGTTACTGCCTTAAACTGTTAATAGCAAATTTATGATGTAACTTTCCTGTCTGGTTTTACCTGTAATGTGTATCGTGCTTTGTTAAATGTTCTTTGTGACGTGGAACCTTTGTAAAAGAGCCCTGGCTCAAAGGTATTAATTCCTAGACTAATAAACTAAACTAAACTAAAGATCTGTTTGACAGATGGGGTCACTCAGAATTGGACCTTTTTGCGTCCCCACTCAACACAAAACTGCCCAGTTTCTGCTCCCTAGATCCAGGGCCTGGAGTTTTCTGGCAAGATGTGTTGTCCCTCTCTTGGAGTGGAAGATTTCTGTATGCATTCCCTCCATTTCCTCTTATATAGAGAATGCTGATCAAGCTGCAAATGGAGGGGGACAGCATGATTCTGGTAGCTCCATTCTGGCCTCGTCAGATATGGTTCCCTCTGCTTCAGCAGCTCGCAGAGGAACCTCCGGTTCCGCTGTCCCTTTGCATTAATCTGCTGATTTAGGATTGGGGGGACTCTGGTCCCTCCCATCCTCAAGTCTCTCCATCTGCGTGCATGGCTCCTGAGGATATAGCCATCGCGAGGTTTGGGGTCTCTTAACAGGGTGGTGGGCGTCCTGGTGGCCGCCTGCAAGCCTTCTACATGTGCCACTTACGCCATGAAGTAGAAGAGGTTTGCCATCTGGGCTGTCAAGCATTCCCTCAAACCATTCACTTGTCCTGTGAAGCATGTCCTGGACTACCGGATTTCTTTCTGACTCAGGCCTCCAGTATTCCCTGCATCAAGGTCTGCCTTTCATGAGCCCATGTGTGACTGCACCCTAACTCAACTGGATGTCCCCCATACATTTCTCGGGGGCATCCTGCATCTGAAACCCCCAATCCGTTTCCCAGTCCTGGTTTGGGACTTGAATTTTGTTTTGGAAAAGTTGGCCCTGTCTTCTTTTGAGCCTATCACGACTTGCGATTTGTGCTACCTCTCTTGGAAAGCCCTTTTATTAGTTGCCATTACTTCTGCTCGAAGAGTTTCAGAGCTTCAGGCCCTCTGGTGCAAGGAGCCTTATTTGATTTTTCACAAAGACTGGGTATATTTGCACACAAATCCTAAGTTTTAACTTAAGGTGGTTTCTGAGTTCACGCTTACTCAGTCCATGCACCTTCCTGTTTATTTTCCTGAGCGTGCCAATCCAGCGGAAGCACTGCTCCATATGCTAGATGTGTGCAGAACTTTTAAGTATTATCCACTTCGAACTAAGGAGTCCAGAAAGTCTAAGCAGTTTGTTTCTTTCACCCCAGGTAAAGAGGGGCGCTTCAGTTTCTAAACTGTGTTTATCCAAATGATTGACAAATTGCATTGTGTTCTGCTACAAGAAGTATGGCAAAGAATTGCCTTGTGCTGTCAAAGCTTATTGCACCAGAGGCATGAATACCCCAGTGGCTTGTTTCAAAGGGGTCTCAACCACTGATATTTGTGCTGCTGTCACCTGGAGTACATTCCACACGTTCACCAAGCATTACAGTCTGGACATTGCTTCAAGAGCCTGTGCAGGATTTGGCAGGGCTGTGCTAGAAAGATTCTTGTCTTATGTTTATGGAGATCCAGCCTCCCAGACTAACTACTTGATACTTGTTCCTATGGTGTAATCTGATGACTGAGGTACCCCCAAAGAAGATAGAACATTTACGTAAGAACTTACCGTAATAGTAGATCTGAAAGGGGATCTCAGTCATCAGGTATGATTTTCCTTCCACCATCCCCCTTCTTGGGGCTCCTGTTCAGGACCTGGGTATCTGCTGTATTCCATCATTTCTTTCTAGAGCCAGGTCCCTCGGTTCCACAGGGCATTAGCTTTGCTCCCTTCATCTCCGGAGAAAAAGAACTGAGGAGGGAGTGGGGTCGCCTATACCTGTATAGGGTTGGTGACATTGGCGGACGTTGATAGCGTGGGCGACCCCCAGTTGTATTGCTGAAAACCTTCCATGTGGATTCCCCGTCTCAGACTGCAAAGATGCCAGCTTCACCTCTGGGGCCTACTTCGGCCGCTTTGCCAGAGCAATGCCAGCCTTCGCCTGCCAGGCAGACGCTGGCTACACCACCATCTACACCAAAGATGCCTCGACCATCGTCGCTTCAGCCTCGGTCTCTGCCACATTTGCCCGTTGGCCCTTTTAGAGACCCCTACCCTACACTGCATCCTCCACCAACATACCAGTACCCTCTTCCTCACTACCCATATATACCGTGCAGCCCTCCTCCACCAGTCGATTACAGTGCCTTGTTCAAAGCCTGGTGGGCATTCATGAAGGACAAGGATAGACCCAGGAAACCATCCCCACCTCCCCAGAACCCCCCTCTGAGAGACCCAGACCGGGAAGGACCTAGCAACCCCCATACTGCAGTGGCTTCCAGGGGTCACACGGTCACCTTCTTCCAGCATACGGATGACCATCATTCTCTGATGTCGGTCTCACGCAGTGATCCTTTGAGTGATGATGATTCATCCTCTTCCTCCTTGGAGTTGTCTGAAGATTCTAGGGGCTCCTCTGATAGTCTGGGGCCATCCAAGGAAACCCCCAAATCTACCTCTGAAGATCCCGCCTTTATGGATGTGATGCGTCATATCCAGTCCCTTATGGGATGGGAGACTGAGGTGCTTGACCCAGAGCACTGTCACCTGCCACTCTACCTGCGGAAAAGAGAGACCCTCCCTTTGATGATCCCTCCTTTTATTGAGGCGTATGATGATGTTACTAAGGCAACGTAGAATCTCCCTTCTTCCACCCCAGCATTGGCCAGGAAGGCAGACCACCTGTACCATGCGCCATTGGGTAAACCCTTTTATGTTGGAACACCCCACTGCGGATTCAGTGGTCATGAACAATGCTCATGAGCACACTAAGAAGCCCAAACACCTTGGTATCCACTCTGTGGATAAGGAATCCTGCCAGGTAGACCAACTGGAACAAGCAGATGTATTCTTCTCTACACTGGCCATTTGGACCCAGAGCTATTTGGCCCATATGGTGCAGTACCTGAATGCCCTTTGAAATCAGGTGAGGAATTTGGTGGCAGCCCTCCCCAAAGATGCCACCAAAACTCAGCTGGCCCAGCTTCTTAAGTCTGGCTCTGACATGGGCATCCACGTGCTCTGGGTAACTTATGACACTGCTGATGCTTCTGGGTGTGTGGGGCAGTGGCAGGGATCTACATTTCACCACCATTCTTTGCTCTGGGTGTCTGGGTTTGCACCTGATGTTCAGGCCAAGATAAGGGATGCCCCTTTCCAGGGATCAGTCTTGTTTGGGGAGATGCCCAGGATATCATCTTCCGCTTTCAGGAATTGAGTAGGGCCCGGAGGTCGGTACAGTCCATGTACTGCTCCCAACCATGAATTTCCTGGCATCGGACATTTCACCAGCCTCCCAAGGGCCAGCAGTCTAAAGGACCCTTCAGGTGTGAGCAAGCAGCCCGCTGACGGCAGCCACCACCCCTAGGGCCCCAGAGTGCCCTCAGCCACTCTGCCCAGCCCTAGCTCCACTGCCTGACTCCTTATCTGAACACCCCAAAAGCAGAGGGCCTGGAGGAGGCGGTCTGGGGTCTGTTCTCCCTATACCTAGACAGGTGGCGCATTGTGATCGCAGATCAATGAGTGCTTCAGATTATCGAAACGGGGTCACACTCTCAAGTTTCTGGAGCCTCCTCTGGAAATTTCTCCCCCTCTCCCATTACCCACAGGCCCACATCTCCCTTATTTGGGAAGAGACTCTGGCACTCTTGCACAACACTGCCATGGAACCCAACCCCCAAACTCAGAAGGAGGTTCTACTCCCACTCCATCATCCCCAAGAAAATGGAATCTGAGGCCGATCCTGGATCTCAGCTGCTTGCAACTCTATATAATAGAATACAAACACTTCAGGGGCTGTTGCCCCTTCTTCACCATGGGGACTAGCTCTATTCCCTGGATATGTAAGATGCTTGTCTCCATATTCTGGTTTTCCCAACCCACCACCGCTTGCTTCCAGGGGGACCACTATACATTCCAGACCTTCGCTTTTGGCTTTTTCTCGGCACCTTGGGTCTTTACCAAATGCCTAGCAGTGGTGGCTGTGGCTCTGTGGAGACAAGGTTTTTATGTGTTCCCTTATCTGGATGCTTAGCTACTGATGACCCCCTCCATGGATCTTTCGTTGCAGATCCTGGAAGGTACCTTATAGCTTTTCCAGCTCTTGGGGATAACTATCAACCTGCTAAAGTCTTGTCTCTCCCTGAGCCAAGGCATCCTGTATACAGGAGCGGTCTTGGACTCTTCCCAGGGTAAAGTCTTTGTGCCGAAAAACAGGGCAGAAGGCTTGATAGCACAAGCCTCGCTCGAATCTTCCATTCGCCAGGTACTAGCCAGAGTGCTTCTTCGTCTGTTAGGGCACGTGGCAGTGGCTTTAACCACGGTTCCCCTGGCCCTCCTGCATTTGAGAGTTCTTCCATTGAACCCTTCGGTCCCAGTAGGACCAACACACCGATGAGGTTGGGATGCTCACCTAGGAGACCATCAGATCCAGGGGATTTTTTCTGAGTTGAACTGGCATTTCCACTTCAACATGCTGGAGATGTGGGCAGTTCTCTATGCTCTGCAGGCCTTCCAGACCCACATTCTTCCAAGCCCGCTACTTGTACAGACGGACAACATATCTTTAGTATTTTACATCATCAAACAGGGAGCCGCTCAATCCTACCCTCTTTGTCAGGAAGCCATAAGAGTCTGGTTTTGGGCCATCATGCACGGCCTGGAACTGTCAGCTGTTCATGTTCCAGGTGCCCAAAACTCCATGGTCGACAGTCTAAGCCAGTCCAGGTCGAGGATGCACGAGTGGGAACTCCTGTCCTCAGTGGTCGACCTCTTCGACAGATGGGGCTTCCCAAAATTGGACCTTTTTTCATCCCCACTCAACACAAAACTGCCGCTTTTCTGCTCTCTAGAGCCAAAGCCTGGGGTTTTCTGGCATGACGCATTGTCCCTCTCTTGGAAAGGGAGGTTCCTGTACATCTTCCCGCTCCTGCAGAGGGCTCTCCTCAAGCTTCAGTCAGAGGGGGCAGAGATAATTTTCATATCTCCCTACTGGCCACATCAGATCAGATTCCCTCTGCTTCAGCAGCTGGCAGTAGAACCTCCAGATCTTCTTCAGGAGGGTATCGCAGTCATCAGGTAACACCGCAGGAACCTTCGCCGTTGGTGAAGGGGAATCCACACAGAACAGTTTCAGGAGTACAGCTGGGGCCGTCGACATCTGTTTACATCAACAACCCTATGTAGGCATGAGCTGCCCTGCTGCCTCCTTAGTTCTTTCCCGTCGTCTGCTCGCTCACATGGCTCTCCATGGAAACTCCGTTACAGTATTTGCATCTATTTAGCCTATGGCTTTTCTAACTTTACCATTTTAAAATGTCAAGGTTCCTTCATTTTGTTTATGTCGCGAGGAAGTGCTTCAACTTCTCTCTCCCGTCGCTGCCACTGCAGAAAGAAAATCGCCTCCACAGATGAACACTCTTATCTATGTTTGCTGTCTTGGGCCTGACCACGAAGTTTCTGACTGTGAGTTCTGCTAAAAGTTTAACCAAACAACCCTCAGGTGACACAAAAAGGCTCTCAAAAAATTCCTAATGGACCAATAGGTAGTCAGTTTTGGGCAGGGGTCCTCCGGGGTCCCGGCCTCTTAGTCACCCAACGGTTCTTCTAGCTCCAAGGCCTGAAACAAGTCCTTTTGGGGAGGGTGTTGCAAAGAAGTCGGAGATCGCGACTGCTCCCCCCGGACGTCAGTCTCACTCCGTCGGCTTCTCCTCCTTCTGGGGGATCTTACTCAGCTGTGGCCACACCAGAAAGAGAACTGCTGTCCAGGTCTTCGTGCCCACCACACCTATACCTACAGCTTCTCCGCCCGATTCTTAGGGTGGCTGGTCATCTGCCCCTCCGTCGACAGGCTCATCGTCGATGACTCTCCTGTCAAGACCTGCCCCTTCCCCCTCCAGGGCTACTGGCTCGCCGGGTTCCCAGGATACAGCAGGCGGGTTGTGAACACCTGTGCCGTCGAACCCCCTCCTCTGCCAAGGATCGCTGTCGACTTGAATGACGTCTTGATCAAGTTCAGTAATGTGATTGTCCAGCAGCAGGGTGCCTTAAACAGGCCCTCCTTGCCGATGCCGTCAATGGCAGCTTCATTGTTCGTGCCTATTCGTTGGCCCCGGGAAGCTCCCCATTGGCTACTGTCAGCACACCCAACACCAGACCCAGATATTGAAGAGGTCAGCGTCGAGGAGGATTATCACCCAGACCCCATTCTTCCTGATGATGTGGAGGAGGAAGAGGAGGAAGAGATTCTGCTCTCTGACAGATCTACCGTCTCGTCAGTGAGGATTCTGTAAAGCATACTCCCAGGTCTCTCCTCGAGGACGCCACATTTTTCAGTGTGATGAAACTACTGTCTTCAGCCATGAGCTTCCACACTGAGGAAGAAGATGCCACCAGAAAAGATCTGGTAGATTTCCTGAAAATTCCAGAATCTCCCCAAAGATCATTCGCCCAATGCCGCCATCCTTGAAGAATATAGCCTGGTGTAGACCAGACATGGTGCCTGCTATGCCCCACAGAGTGGACAAAATTTATCATGCCCCCCAACCCGAGTCTTCCCTGTTATCTGCCCAGCCAGAGGACTGACACAGTGGTCATTAAGGCAGTTCATGACAGATCTAAGGCACCTTAGTTTCCTTTCCCCAGACAATGGGTCTCATAGAATTTACCTGTGGGGTAAACCGGTTTATGCCTCCTCTACTTTAGGTTTGAGGATTGCAAACTGTCTGTCACACATGGTAAAATACCGGAATGCCAGTTGGAAGAAGGGCAAGGCTGCCACCTAGGCCCTTCCGGAGGGCACTCAAAAGCAGGAGCTGCTATAGTGCCTCCAAGTCGCTGGGGATGTTGGCTAACACTTCCTCAGAGCCCTGTATGACTTGGTTTACACAGTTACCAGGGCAGCGGCCACGGGCATATGCCTTCGAAGATGCTGTTGGCTCAGAGTATCTGGGTTTGCAGCTGATGAGCAACATAAAGTGCCTAATTCCCCCTTCATTGGCACCAAGCTTTTTTACCCTGATGTCTAGGACATCGTAAATGATCTGCAAGCCTCAGGCAGGGCTCTCTAAGTCTGTCCACTCCCTCTACCATACCCAATCAAAGGATAGAAGACTGCCTCGTTTTCGTAAACAGAACAGTAGGCCTGGGACAGCTCCTCATCCCCAGGGAGGCCACAGAGCCTAGGCTTCCTTGCCTGCCTCCTCCAGTGATGGAGCAGTGGCCAAGTGCCCCATAAGTGAGGGACCAACCCCTGTGGCTGGCTCCACCTCTGCTTGACTCCTTGCCGGACGCCGCTCCTTTAGTCCCAGACCAGGAGGTGGAGATCAGTTCTTCCTCCATATGAATCGATGGAGAGCCATAACTCCGGTTGCATGGATTCTGCAGACCATAGAAAAAGGTCACACCTTGGAGCTCGCTAAGCAGCCTCCAGAAACCGTACCTCAACCCTCTTGTTACCCCCAGCTCACCTGTCTGTTCTCCAGGAGGAGGTGCAGTCCATTCTGTGGAAGCAGGCCATCGAGCCAGTGCCTCTCAGAAGGGAGGGACTGTATGTCTTACCTTATCTGGGCGGCCCTGTCCAGGGAACAGCTTTTGTTAACTCTGGAGTGAACTCTCCAGCTCTTCCACTCCCTGAGCATTTCTGTCAACCTGCCCAAGTCAATTTTGATACCGTTCCAGAGGTTGCAGTATTATAGGAGTGGTTCTGGACTCGGCGCAGGGAAAGGCCTTCCTGTCCCAAAACAGGACAGAGTGCCTCATAGCCCAAGCTCAGGAAGTGCCCAGAGCCAGTATATTCCTGCCAGGGTATACCTCAAATTGCTGGGGCTAATGGCAGCTGCCATACCCGCTGTTACACTGGCCAGGCTCCATATGCGTACCCTCAAGTGGACCCTCCGGGTACAGTGGGACCAGTGCACAGATGAGTTAGACCAATGAGTCCTAGTTTCTTCCCCAGTATGCAAGGTACTGCAGTGGTGGATGGACTCCACGAATCTGCTTCAGGGCGTCCCTTTTCAGATATCCTCCCCGCATCAGATCCTAACCACACATGTGCCTTGCTTCTGGGCTGGGGAGCGCACCTGGGTCCCTTTCAGACCCAGGGCTCTTGGTCCTGGTGGGAAGCTTCCCTGCATATCAATGTCCTGGAGGTAAAAGCGGTGCTGTATGCCATGCAGGCCTTCCAAGAGCACCTTGCTCCGGGTCAACTGCTGGTACAGTTGGACAATCTAAGCGTAGATACTACATCGACAAGCCGAGGGGACTCATTTGTACCCCCTTTGCAGGGAAGCCATCAGAGTGTGGTACTGGGCGTTAGATCACAGTCTGAACACACTCTGTGGTCTATGTGCCAGGCGTAGTAAACACTCTGGTAGACCGTCTCAGCAGGACTCAGTCCAGCATGCACGAATGTGAGCGTCTCTCGTCCGTTGCAGAAGACTTGCTTGACAGGTGGGGTCATCCAGAGTTGGACCTTTTTGCGTTTCCAGTCAGTGCAAAACTGCCCAGTTTCTGCTCGCTAGATCCAGGGCCTGGAGTTTTCTGGTGAGACGTGTTGTCCCCCTATTGGAGTGGGAGGTTCTTTATGCATTACCTCTGTTTTCTCTGATACAGTGGGTGCTAATCAAGTTGCAGATGGAGGGGCCCAGCAGGATTCTGGTAGCTCCATTCTGGCCTCACCAGATATGGTTCTCTCTCCTTCAGCAGATGGCGGAGGAACCCTCTGAGCCCTCTTCCTTTTTGCAGGAATCTGATGACCCAGGCTCAGGGGACCCTGGTCCATCCCATCCTCGGGTCACTCCCTCTGCATGCCTTGCTCCTGAGAACATAGCCATTGGCAGGTTTGGGGTTTCTAACAGGGTGACGGATGTCGTGGCGAAGCCTTCCACTTGAGCTAGATATGCCATGAAGTGGAAGCGGTTTGCCATCTGGGCTGCCAAACATAGCTTAAACCCCTTCACCTGCTCGGTGAATTGTATCCTGGACTACTTGATTTCTCTCTCTTACTCAGGCCTCCAGTACTCTTCCTTGAAGGTCCACCTCTTGACGACTTCTGCATTTCATGAGCCCGTGGGTGACTGCACGATTGCTCAGCTGGATGTTTTTCATACCTTTCTAAGGGGCATCCTGCATCTGAAGCCTCCAGTCCGTTCCCCTGTCCCTGCTTGGGACTTGAATTTTGTTTTGGAAAAATGGACCCTGTCTCCTATTGAACCAATCATGACTTGGGCGATTTGCACTTTCTTTCTTGGAAAGTGTTATATTTAGTTGCAGTTACTTCTACTTGAAGAATTTGAGAGCTTTGGTGCGAGGAGCCTTATTTGATTTTTCACAAATCCTAAGTTTCTCCCTAAGGTGGTTTCAGAGTTTACATTCACTCAGACGATCCACCTTCCTGTTTATTTTCTTGAGCGTGCCAATCCAGGAGAAGCACTGCTCCATATGTTAGATGTTCCTAGAACTTTAAAGTACTGCCTGCTTAGGACTAAGGAGTCCAGAAAGTCAAAGCAGTTGTTTGTTTCCTTCACCCCAAGCAGTGAGAGCATTTCAGTTTCTAAGCAATGTTTATCCAAAAGATTGGCAAACTGCATTGTGTTCTGCTACAACAAGTATGGCAAAGACTTGCCAGGTGCTGTCAAAGCTCACTCCACCAAAGGAATGGCTACCTTGGTGGTTTGTTTCAAAGGGGTCCCAGCCGCTGATATTTGTGCAGCTGCCACTTAGAGTTCAGTCCACACTTTCACCAAGCATTACAGTCTGGACCTTGCCTCAAGAGCCTGCGAAGGATTTGGCAGTGCTGTGTTACAAGGACTCCTGTCTTAAGTTTATGGAGATCCAACCTCCCAGACTATCTGTTTACGCTTGTCACTGCTTGGTACTCATTCCAATGGTGTATCCTGAGGACTGAGATACCCCCGAAGAAGATAGAACATAGAAACATAGAGGTTGACGGCAGATAAGGACCGCAAGGCCCACCCAGTCTGCCCATTTCTTTTTGTACCTTATAAATGTGCCATCGGCCTTTGCTCTGTCAGTGGCCTATCTATTCATACTCATTTGTATTGCTCCCTTATGCCTATCCCATGCCTGTTTGAAGCCATGCACTGTATTCATAGTCACCACTTCCTGAGGTAGGCCGTTCCATGCATCCACCACTCTTTCTGTGAAAAAGAATTTCCTCACATTCCCCCTTAATCGGCCTCCCTCTAATCTCATGCTGTGTCCACTTGTCCTGCTATTTTTTTTATATTTAAACATGTTAGATTTTTTCACCTTGTTAATGCCCTTAAGGTGTTTGAATGTTTCGATCATATCACCTCTCTCCCTCCTTTGCTCTAGAGTATAGATATTGAGCTCTGTTAATCTGTCCTCATGTCTCCTGATGCAGTCCCTGCACCATTTTGGTTGTCCTTCTCTGGACTGCCTCAATTTGGTTAATGTCCTTGTGAAGGTGTGGCCTCCAGTACTGCACGCAGTACTCCAGATGGGGCCTAACCAGTGTCTTATAAAGGGGGATTATTACCTCCCTCTTACGACTTGTGATGCCCCTACTAATATACCCTAACATCCCCCTAGCCTTACCTACTGCTTTAGAGGTCTGCTTGGATGATTTCAGGTCATCAGTGATGGTGATGCCCAAGTCTCTTTCGTCCTTTGTGACTGTCAGCAACTCCCCTCCCAGCCTATAGGTGGCTTCAGGGTTTCTCTTCCCTATATGCATGATCTTGCAGTTCTTTGCATTAAATCCCAGTTGCCACTCTTCTGACCATTTTACTAGTTTATCCAGATCTCTTCTCATTCTGCCCACCCCATCAAAGAAGTCAAGGTAGGCAACATCAACTGCTCCCCCTTGGTCCACCACTCTGGTTACCCAGTCAAAGAAATCAATGAGATTAGTTTGACAGGACCTTCCTTTTGTGAACTTATACTGTCTTGGATCCTGTGCCCCTATGGATTCCAGGTGTTGCGCTATCCTTTCCTTAAGGAGTGCCTCCATAATCTTGCCCACTACTGAGGTAAGACTGACTGGTCTGTAGTTCCCTGCCTCCTCCCTGCTACCATTCTTGTGGAGTGGGATCACATGAGTCCTTCTCCAGTCTTCTGGCACCTCTCCTGTGCTCAGAGACTCACTAAACAGTTCTGCTAATGGCTCTGCTAGTTTCACCCTTAGCTCAAGTACCCTGGGATGTATGCCATCCGGTCCCATTGCCTTGTCCACCCTGAGCTTAGCAAGCTCTCGTAAGACCCTTTCGTTTGTGAAGGGAATAGTTCTCACCTCCCTCCCCCCTGTGTCCATGGTGCTGAGCTGTGGGCTCTGCCCTGCCTTCTCCTCAGTAAATACTGAGCAAAAGTATTTATTTAGGATAAATGCTTTTACAGGGTCCACCTCCTCCTCACATGCCCCTTTTCTCTTTTGAGTTTAGCAATACCCTCTCGACTTTCTCCTTTCACTAATGTATCTATAGAAATCTCTCTTGTCTCTCCTCAGTACCCTATGGCATGAGCCTTGCTTGAAATATGCAGAACATTTACGTAACAACTTACCGTAACAGTAGCTCTTCAAGGGGATCTCTGTCGTCAGGTCAGATTTCCCTCCCACCATTCCCCTTCTTGGGGCTTCTGTTCAGGATATGGCTATCTGCTGTTTCCATCTTTTCTATTTAGAGCTCAATCTCTGTTGTCTTTCCTCAGTACCCTATGGCATGAGCCTTGCTCCCTTCATCTCCTGGGGGAAGGAACTGAGGAGGGAGTGGGGCTGCCTAGGCCTATATAGGGTTGGTGATGGCTGATGTCAACTGCGTGGGCGGCCCCAGCTGTACTGCTGAAAATCTTCCGCGTGGATTCCCCTTCATTGACAGCAAAGGTTCCTATGGTGTAATCTGATGACTGAGATCCCCTCGAAGATCTACTGTTACGGTAAGTTCTTACGTAACTGTTCTGTATGCTTTTATTCAATGGCTTGAGCATTGTTTGTTGTCAGTCACAGATGCATCATTTGCTAAAATAGTTATTCTGCTATATTTGCTCTTAGGCCCATTCTTTTATTGCCCTTTGGGCTTATATTGCTGTATAGCTTAGATAGATTAGTAGGCGGGAGCTACTTTTGGGTAGGCTATGAAGGATCTGATAAGCTGTTGAACACAGCACCACCCAGAGGGCAGAGATTTGAATTGTGTTCTAATTCTATTCCACCAGCTCTGGGGCAGCTTCACTTGCAAGGCTTACTGCATATGTCAAGACTTTTTTTTGTTTGTTTACTGAAAAACATTTTAAATAGTTCTTCTGACAAGTTTTTTTTTTTCTTTCTCTCTCTCCTTGGAAAAAAGAATCAGAAAGTTAGGGCAGATACCACTAGCGTTGTTGGTGACTCTGTGGCATGTGCACAGTGTATGAGTCCCCAAAAAAAAATCCTAAGTCGCACAGGTTCCTAGTGCCTCATGTCCTAAGACCAAAGAGTGTGGCTGTATGGAGAAGATATTTTTGAAGATCTGGATTTATGGTAAGTAGCTTTCCCTTTTCTGTACCCAAATGGTTATAGTTGAGGGAGAAGCAGACATGTATTAAAAACCAAGAATTACTGTCTTTTAAGGTAGTAGTATTTTTTGGGTTACCAGACAGTTGTAATTAATAATGATGTTTTTGTACCAAAAATATCAGGATGCCCATTTGTGTTTTCATTCATTCCTGAACCAAGATATGAGATTTTGAAGTTTATCATAGTTCCCAATCCTGTGCATTGCTTTCCATGAAAAAATTAAATATTTTGCAAACATACATTCCTACATACAGATTTGCCTGCAGATAAAGGCCTTGGGGTCTGACTAGTCTCTCGAGTGTGCAGTTGTCAGTGTGTTCACAGAGGGAACTGTTCTCGTACCGGTTTCCCTCATGCCTTCATTTACCCTTCACGCTGTCCGATCCCATTTTGAAACTGTCCACCGTATTAGGAATACTGCCTTATCTGGCAGCTCATTTCATTTGGCCACCACCCTCTTGGTAAAAAAAAAAAAAAAGTGCCTCCTGAACCTTCCCTGCACCAGTTTTAGGCTGTGCCCCCTGGTGGTATTGTTTCCATTAATGCTGAGGAGGCCCGTAGTGACCACCATGTTTACACCCTTCAGGTACTTAAAGGTCTCAGTCATGTCCCCTGCTCTCCCTTCTTTCCTCAAGAGAACATATATTGAGCGCCCTAAGCCTCTTATCATGGGTGTTGCCTTGCTGGCCCAGAATCCTCTTGGTTGCCATCATTGGGACAGTTTCCAGCAAGTTAATACCTTTCTTAAGATATGGGCACCAATACTGCATAATGTACTCTTAAGGGCTGCCTTACCAGCCATAAGCTGTACAGCGGCAAGATAACAGCTTTCTGCTAGTAATTCTCCTTGCTCTGCAGCCCAGCATTCAATTTCCTTTGGCAGCTTTTGATCTTGGTACAGTGCTGTGCTTGTTAGTATCAGAAGCATGTGTTAGCACAATCCCAGTGCACATTCATCAGGTATATTCAGCAGAAAAGATTTTTTTTAGAAATAGCAAGTGGTGACCATCTTTAATGACACGAGTCATTAATTAGAAAATTAGTTATAAATGCTGTTGTAAAAATGCCTGAGAACTCAAAATACACAAAGGAGGATGATTCTAAGGATGTCAAAACATTTTTGCTAATTAAAAAAAAAAACTGATGACATTTGTGTTCCCTGATTAAACAAATATGCTGCTTTAAGGACTCTACTGGGACTAAAGAATTGGTCCTTACTGTCAAAGTCTTTATATCCAGGTTGCACAGTATTAAACATTGCAGTTAGTACCACAAGTAATTTCCTCAATATGCAGGGTACCTAATAGGCTGGTTTCACTGTATTTATAGAATACCAATGGTGGTAAAACTGCCCTGATAAATTTATCACACAATCTAAACTCCAGGTAAATCTTTAGAGATTAGATATGTCACTTTCCACAACCTGATCACCAGTCAGGGAGCAGGTCTCACAATTCTGCTGAGTCTTGCCCCCTAAAACATTGGAGATGAAATGCATATTGTAGCTTTGAGAATGTATTGGTTATGCTGTACAAATTGCATCTTCTGAGGTTACTCTGGGGATAGAACTTTAGAATGTTATGCCCCTCGATGGATACAGTCGGGCTTATCTTTTTAAAGGCATCTATTTTCATAACACTTTTTTGGGGAGTGCTTGATGCACAAGTCATGGCTACATTATATCTTTTTCAAGGTTATCTCCTCCATTAGGTCACACCTTTGGAACTCTAAGCTGTTAGTGTTAGGATCACTCAATTGTTTGCTCTCTGGGGGCCATCCACAATGGCATGAATCATCCACACACATTTAAATGTGGGTGGTCCGTCACTCCTCAGTTCTTTCTTCCACTGTCGATATCCTTGTCGGATCTACTGAAGGAAACATCATCAACTTGGTCATTGCCATTTGTTTTTTCTTTTATTAGTGTTCTACCCCTAGACATATGAGTAATTTGCCTCCTGATAAAGAATCTAGGAGGTGGGATGTGATGGGCAAACGTACTTATGCCTCAGCATCATTGGGCATTACTATCGCGAACTGTCAGGCCCACATTTTCAGATATTCAGAACAGCCTGTGGAAAGCTGCTTGTACTGCTGTTCAGGCTTTGTCTGATGGCTCTACCAAGACTGATCTGCTTAAAACATTGCTGGGGCCGGGACTGGCAAACATTAGCTTTGCTCATCTTATAACATCTCTCATGCTTTTGCCAGTGCTGCAGCTTCTTGCATCTGCATGAGGAGATATTCTTGGCTAAGAGTTATTGACTTTGCCAGTAATGTGCAAACAAGCAGTTTTGCCGAATGCTCCCTTTAAAGGGTCAAAACAGTTTGGCTGTGATGTTGAGACATTACAGGACATTTAAACTTCAAAATAGACTAAGAAATGTAAATTCCCTGTATCCTACCCCTGCTAGAGGTTGTGGTCAGGACTTCTTTCATCAGCCTGCTGTTTGTAGTTGTGCCTACTGTCAGCAAGGCTGTGGAGGAGGAGAAGGTGGCCCCTTTCCATGTCCCTATCCCTCTGATACCCATGCACAAGCACCCAGATGAATTGGTCCTCGTGGCTCTGTCACCCTCGGTTCCACCTGATTCTGTTATGTCTCTCCCACCACCTCAATCGTTAACCCCCCTCCCCCCGGAAGTATCTCCGTGCAACTGAAACAGTGGGTAGAGATCACTACGGACAAGTGGGTTCTGAAGATGATTGCTAGGGGTCATGCTCTGGAGCTGTTAAAAATACCTCCTGATCATCCTCAGCTTCCTTCCTTTTATCCTCAGGGCTGTTAGTCCTATCTGAATGAGGAAGTTAGATCTTTATTCCAAAAATGTGCCATAGAACCGATTCCTCCTTAGGACAGAAACTGTGTTCTATTGTAGATACTTCCTAGACCTGAAATGGACAGGAGATCTGCATCCTGTGATGGATCTCAGAAATCTCATCCTGTACATCAAGGACAAAATGTTTTGAATGGTATCCCTGCAAGCTCTGATACCCTTCCTGCAAACGGGACTGGCTCTGCTCTCAGGACATGACTGACTCATACCTTCATGTAAAGATCAGGAAGTTCCACAGACAATACCTCCATTTTATGCTAGAGGGCAAACATTATCAGGTGAAAGTATTACCCTTTGGCTCGTCTTCTGTGCCACAGATCATCATTACCAAATGCTTGGCAATAGTTGCAGCAGCCCTTCACAGAGTGGACCTTTGTGTTTTCCCCTGTCTGGGCAGCTGGCTCCTGAAGGCCAGCTCCAGAGAATCTCTGCTGTATATAAGAAACAAAGGTGCTGCCCTCACTCGACCAGGGTGAGGTGCGCATATAGGGCTACCAACCAATATTAATAGACCAAAAACCAAAACGTGCTCACACTGCAGATCCAGGAGTTGTACAGTAACTCCAAGAAGGTTCAAAAAGCACTGTTGCTTACCAAGGTAAAGTTATTTCAGGGGCACCTGGTTACACGGACTTTTGTCTTTTTGGTTACCTTTTTGTAACTGCATTGAATGTGGCATTTTCTGACAATAAAAACCTTTATTTTGGTAAGCAGTAGTGCTTTTTGAACCTTCATTGGAGTTACAGCTCCTGGCTCTGGAGTGCTAGTACTTTTTGGTTTTAATCTCTGCTGCATACACTGTCTTGGGCACCTCACTTGTTTGAAGACTTGGGGGTCACAGCGAATATGCCAAAGACTGCAATACTTCGGAGTGGTCTTGGTCTCTGAGAAGGGATGTGCTGTCCTGCCACACGACAGTGCTAGACACACTGATTGCTCAGGCACACTTGGTATACAGGAGCCACTACGCCTCTGTGAGAAAATGTTATGTCTCTTAGGTCTCATGGCTGCGGCCATGACTGTGTCACTGGTATGTCTTCATATGAGGATCCCTCAGTGGACATTCAGGATCTTGTGAGATCGGTTGATTGACAAGCTGGACCAAATGGTTCTCACCATGTCTCCTCTTCACAAAGAGTTGTAGTGGATGGATCATGACAGCTTCCTGAAGGGCATTCCATTCCTTGTTCCATCTCTTGTACAGATCCTTGCCATGGATGCTTCAAACTCTGGCTGGGGTGCTCATCTCGCCTCTTACTAGACAACAGGGGGTCATGGGCCAAGGTGGACACCGAACTACACATAAATGTCTGGAAGTGTGGGCTGTTCTGTACTGCCTCCAGGCCTATCCGATCATCTCTGCCCTGGTCCTCTGTTAATGCAGACAGATAATGTCAGTGTGATGCATTACATCAGCAAACAAGGGGGAACTCACTCCTGCCCCCCTCATGCAGGGAAGCAGTGATGGTACTGGGCTCTCTTTCACATCCTTCAGCTATCAGCCATGATTCTACTCTGTCTTCAAAACATCTTGGTAGAGGGGTTAAGCAGGTCCCAGATTGGTTCACGAATGGAACTGCTGTCCTCCCTGGTAAGCGACCTCTTCGCAAGATAGAGTCATCCAGAGCTGGACTTTTTTTGTGTGTGTCTCCGCACAGTACAGAACTGCTGCATTTTTACTTGCTCACTCCAGGGCCTGGGGAGTTTTTTTTTTTTTTTTTTGTATAGAGGGATGCATTGTCCCTCTCCTGGAAAGGGAAATTCCTTTACGCATTTCCCCGGTTCTCTAATACAGCGTGTTCTGCTCCATCTGAGGGTGGAGAATGTCCCTCACATCGTCACTGCTCCGTTCTGGCCTTGCTAGATATGGTTTACACTCCTTCAACATCTGGATGTGGAGTCTCCTGTCTCCTTACTTCTGTGTTGCCCTTTTTTTTTTTTTTGTCGCAGGAGAAGGGATCTATGGTCCATCTGGCCCTAAAGTGTCTACATCTGTGACTCCTGAAGACACAGCCATTGCACATTTCAGGGTATTCCGTAAGGTAGATGTTTTGACTGCATCTAGGAAGCTTTCTTGCAGACATAAGTAGTCCCTGAAATAGAAGCATTTCGCTCCGTGGGCTGCTTCACAAAATATGGACCCTTTTACATGTCCTGTGATTGCTGTGTTGGAATAGTTTCTTTCCTTGTCTCTCTGTGTATGTGTCCTAAGTTTCTACCAAAGGTAGTATCTGAATTTAAACTAAATCAAACAATACACCTTCCTGTATAGTATCCTGAGCATGCTCACCAGGGTGATATACTACTTCTTACTTTCGATGTCCATAGAATACTAAGATCTTACTTCGAGATACAGCTCTTGCAGCAGGTTACACCATTAGGACTGAAGCAGTCAGGTGTCAGGACCCCACGGAAATTTTCTAGCTAGCAGTCTTCAGTGGGGACTGCCTCCGACGTCGGTCCCACCCCCAACGTCAGGCGTAGTACATAAGGAGGCGGTCCCGGCACAATCCCCAGTTCTTTTTCCGCCATCGACTTTGCAGCACCGGCCTCACAGTCTCTCTCTAGCGCTCAACGACTAGGAAACTCCAGAGTTCTAGGGACATGGATATGTTCTTCATCCACACTGTCTGGCAGGTATCCTTGCCGCTTTAAATCTTGCCGGAAGGTCTTCAAGCTGGCTCCTCCCACCCACCCGGGTGATAAAACCCTCGGCTCCGCCCCATGACGCCAGATCTTCCTTACCGCTTGGAAGCTCAGGTTCTCTCCTTAACGCTCTGCATATAAGACTGGTTCCTAATTCTTTGGTTTTCCGAATTTAAAAGGTTTTTGCATTTTAGACTTCGGTCTTCTATCCCTCGCTGCTGTGATGGACAAATCGACTCCCGGTTTTCGGAGATGTCCTTGCGGGCAGAAGATGTCTCTGACAGATCCGCACTCCACGTGTGTCTACTGTTTAGGCCTTGAGCACAATCCACAGGCTTGCGACCTGTGCTCTTCCTTCTCGGCCTACGTCCTCGAAGACCGTGCTGCCCGTTTACAACTGGGGCGCCCTGAGAAACGTTTTCCTCCAGTGAAGTCAAAAGAGGCCCGGTCGGCGGTTTCCGTGGCAGCAGGCTCGGCGGATCAACTAGAGCAGATGATCGCCATCGAAGAGGAGGTGGCGCGGGCCGCATCTTCCTCGACCGCGGCATTTATCCCACTCTCCCTGGGTTCCTCTTACACAGCTTCCTTTAAGGAGCTTTGTCTGTCCTTCTCCACTAGAGGAGAGGGAGTAACGTCTGCTGGACCTTCTTCTCGGTCCAAGAAGAAAGACAAGGGTAAGTCCCTCCGTCGATGCTCTTGGGAGCGGGAAAGGTCCCTCTCCCGAGTTGTCAGCCATCGACTTGATGATCGTTCGGCTTCAGCCACTGGTCTCCACGGTGTCCCGTCAGGTCAGTTGACCCGAGACTCCCGTCGGCGCGAGTCGAGATCTTTCTCGACCCATTGGACGGGTTGTTGACGTGGCTGAAAATCCTCTCTCACGGTTCCCCGGTGGGAGTTGAGGATCCCGTGGGCTTGCCAGTGCCTCCGGTTCCGGAGCCCTCGGGTGAACCCTCCGAGCCGAGGGGAGCCGGTTCCACCCGTCCCCTCCCCGCACCGTCCTCGGAAAGGCCGAGGTTCTCGGTCTCGGACTTTTTAAATGGTCCAGCCGATCTGCGTCATCGGTAGATCGGCACCCTTGATGCTAGCGGACACCGCTCGTCCTCCTCCTCGGACTAGGAGGCTTACTGAAGTTACGCCGACGATGCCAGGACCTCATGTGGCAACAGCTCCTTCTGACCGAGAACAAGCCGACGCCGTCGCCTTCCCTGGCCATTAAGTGGCTGTCACCGGAGCGGCCGAAACAACCCCTCGTCTTACCTGAGGAGCCTGTTCCCAGGCCGGTTGTTAGGCCAAAACCAGCTGCTCCACCGATTCTGGTGGAACCTCCGCCTCAACAGACATTATTTGGGGCTCCGACCAAGAACTCTCGGTCGGCTCAGGGAGTGCCCCATAGGCTGTCTATTACCCTCACTCCCGATCGACCTCAGCAGGTGGAGGGTGGCTCAGGCCTGAGGCAGCTCTTTGCGGACTCTTCAGAGTCTGATGGCGATTCCTCCCTTTTCTCCAGGCGAGTAGACTTGAAGTCCTCTAGAGGTCAGTCGCTGGACGACAGCCCTTCGTCCTTCCTGGGTTTGCTTAGGCTCATCTCGGTGTCCACCGGGATGCAGCTCGAGCCCGTATCCAAGCGGGCCAAGTATCCCCTCACGGAGATATTGGACCGAGGGGATTCCCCTAAAGAGGCCTTTCCTGTGGCCGAGGCCATTGTGGGCCCGGCCTTGGAGCTCTGGCAGCGCCCTGCTTCCTGCCCTGCGCCTTCGGCCAGGATGGTCAGGAAGTATGCGGTCCACCGGTTCCCTGTCCGGTTCTCGGAATATCCCTCAGCCGAGGGTTGAGTTACCGATGGCGTTTTTCCGCGTGCGGAGCGCTAGGGACGTGGACAAACCTCCCAACAAGGAGTTCAAGAAATTGGACTATGCCGGGCGAAAAGTCTACGCTGCGTCCTCCCTTGGCCTTCGTCAGGCCAGCTCGGCCGTGCTTATGGCACATTTCTCCCATGCCCTGTTGGGCTCCCTGGACGAGGTAGTCCCTCATCTCCTGGATGACCTGCAGACCATGGTTAGGCAGGTGTGGGACCAGGGCAGTGGCCAAGTAGCAACTTCAGACTGCTCTGGACATTGGAGACTCATGTGCCAGGTCAGTCGTGGCCACAGTGGCTATGCGCCGTCGGGCATGGCTGAGGATATCCACCTTCACAGCGGATACCCAGCACAAATTGGCGGATGTCCCCTTCCTGGGGACCGACCTCTTCGGCCCTGGAGTGGAAGGCCACCTCTGGAGGATCGAAAAGTCCAATGCCACTTTGGACTCTTGTCTCATCCGCTCAGAGGGACAAGGGCCGCAGACCGCAACCCAAGCCCTTTCGTCCGTCTGCGCCTGCGGCATGTCCGGCCCAGCAGCATCAGGGCCAGCAGGCTTGCGCTTGGCATCCCAAACCCAAGCCTGCGGCTTCCTCCTCCAGGAAGCAGGGAGGTAAAGGCCCTGGAGGTCCCTCGGCCAGTCCTTCCTCCAAGCCTGCCCGGTGACGGGTTGAGAGGTGTCGCCCCCAACCCCGTCGCCTCACCCCAGGTGCCCCCTGTGGGGGGGCGGCTCCGCCACTTTCTTTCCGCCTGGTCGTTATCACCACAAACCGGTGGGTGTTGGAGGTGGTGGGAAAGGGCCTGCCTCTGGAGTTCGAGCAGGCCCCACCCTTCAGGGCTGTCGCACCTCGGGGTCCGAAGCCTTGCTGTCAGCTTGCCGAGCTGACATCGCTCTCCTCCTCGAGAAGGAGGTGATAAGAGAGGTGGCGGACCCTCCCTCAAAACCAGGGTTCGTGTCCAGGTACTTCCTGGTTCCAAAACGGGCCTGGCGCTGGCGCCCCATTCTCGACCTACATGACCTAAACAAGTTCCTAAGGTCTCGAACCTTCAGGATGGTCACTCTGGCTCAGATAATACCATCCATGGAACACGGCGTGGTGGTTCTATTCTCTGGACCTACAGGACGCTGTTCTTTCACGTCTCTATCCGTCCATCACATCAGAGGTTCTTCGCCGAGCGGAGGATCCCTCGAGTTCCAAGCCATGCCTCTTGGTTATCTCCAGCTCGCAGGGTCTTCACCAAATGCATGGCAGTGGTGACAGCATTCCTGCGGCGCTGAGGGGTCCGGGTTTACCCTTACCTGGACGATTGGCTGATAGCAGCCCCCTCCAGACAGGAGGTGGAGCGGTCCAAAGATCTGGCCCTCTAGGTCGGCTTCCTCATCAACGAGGCCAAGTCGGAACTCGAGCCGAAGCAGGTGAGTCTTTTCATCGGGGCAGAGCTCGACTCTCTTCGAGCCAGAGCACGGCTCCCGGCAGACAGGGTCGAGGTTCTTTGCTCCTTTGCCCAATCATTTCTGGTTGGACAATTGTGTCCTGCCCGGGACTTCCTGTGCCTCCTGGGTCTCATGGCAGCCTGTACCAGCGTGGTCCGTTGGGCCCGCTGGAAAATGCGCCCCCTTCAGTGGGGGCTGGCCAGCCAGTGGTCCCAACGCTGCGATCCATTGGACCAGCTAATGATGGTGACCCAGGGGATGTGGAACGCTCTCCAGTGGTGGACCATTCCAGTTCATCTGCAGGAGGGCATCCCGTTTGTCCGCCCCGAGCCGACGGTCTCTCTATCGACCGATGCCTCTCTGATGGGTTGGGGTGCCCATCTGGGAGAACACCGAGCGCACGGCCTCTGGTCCCCGCAGGAGTCCCGATGCCACATCAACCTGCTGGAGCTCTGAGCGGTCCGTCTAGCTCTCACTGCCTTTGCTCCGTTTCTTCGGGGTCAAGTGGTCCGGGTCCAGACGGACAACACCACGACCCTTGTACTATCTAAACCGCCAGGGCGGGATGCGCTCCATGCTTCTATGCAAGGAAGCTCTCCGCATCTGGTCAATCGTGCGCAGCCTGGAGGTGGATCTCCTAGCCATTCATGTGGCAGGAGCCTCCAACACCTTGGCCGATGCCCTAAGCCGGATCGGGGCTGCGTCCCACAAGTGGTCTCTCCTGCCGGAGGTAGTACAAAATCTATTCTCCCATTGGGGCACACCTCAGGTGGACCTGTTTGCCTCCAGGGAGAATGCGAAGCTGAGGCTGTTCCATGCCCGCCCCTCTCAGCAGGGATCGCTGCTTGCAGGGGGATGCCTTCTCGAGGCCGTGGACCCCGGGCCTCTTCTACGCCTTTCCCCCGTTCCCCTTGATGCACAAGGTGCTTCTCAAAGCAAGGAGGGACAAGGCGCAGGTGATTCTGATAGCCCCAGACTGGCCCCGCCAGTACTGGTACCCAGATCTCCTCAGCCTCAGCTCCAGGCTCCTGAGGCAGCTTCCAGCTTGCTCGGACCTGCTCTCAATCAGTCAGGGGAAGGTATTCCATCCGGACCTTCAATCCCTGCACCTGACGGCCTGGTTCCTGAGCAGCTAGAGTTCCAGGCCTTGGGTCTTTCCGACGAGGTCCTCAACATAGTTGAGGCGTCCCGTAAGGAGTCGACCAGAAAATGCTACGCCTTCAAATGGAAAAGATTTTCCATTTGGTGTCAGGGCAAGGGCCTGGACCCTTCCTCCTGTTCCTTGGCGAGCATATTGGACTATCTTTGGTCCCTTTCTCAGCAAGGGCTTAGGTCGACGACCCTTAAAGTGCACCTGGCAGCCATCTCTGCTTACCAAGCGCGGGCCGGGAAGCAGTCGGTGGGCGCAGGAGAAATGGTCTGGCGCTTTTCAAGGCCTTGATCACATTCCCTCGGTGCGAGAACCTCTACCTCAAGTGGGATCTACTGCTGGTACTGGCAAAGCTCATGGGCAAGCTTATCAAACCAATGCACAGGTGTGAACTCTCTCACCTGTCATGGAAGACCGCCTTCTTGGTGGCTATCACGTCAGCCAGAAGGATGGGAGAGCTCAGGCGCTCTGCATCGAGTCTTCTTACCTGGTCTTCCACGGGACAAGGTTGTCCTGCACCCCACCAAATTCCTTCTGAAGGTGGTGTCGGAGTTTCACCTTAACCAGGTGTTGACTCTGCCGGTGTTCTACCCCAATCACACCTCGGAGGCCGAATATAGGCTCCATACTCTGGACCCTAGAAGGGTGCTCGCTTACTATAAGGAGCGCATGGCTGAAATTCGGGGAGAGGTTCGCCAGCTGTTTGTCACCTACACTGAAGCCGCACCTGGCAGACCTGCAGCCAAGCGGACGATGGACAGGTGGGTCACCTCCTGCATAGATCTCTGCTATAAGTTGGTGGGCATGGAGCCTCCCAGAGGGATAAGAGCTCATTCTACCCGCCATACTGCTGCATCGGTGGCTGCTTCCAGGGACGTCACTATCCAGGGAATCTGCAGGGCTGCTACCTGGAAGTCAGCACACACCTTTATCACCCACTACCACATCGACCTTGAGTCACGCCAGGATGCTGGTTTTGGGGCCTCGGTTCTCCAGTCTCTATTCCCTAAGTAGGGGGTGTGCGCCTTGCCTCCCTCCTCCCAGAGAACTGCTAGGAGTCTGCCAGTGTGGATGAACAACATATCCATGTCCCTAGAAATACAGGTTACTCACCTGTAACAGGAGTTCTAGGAATGGTATATGTTGTTCATGCACACGACCCACCTGACCTCCTGGCTTCGACGCACAACCTGAGCTTCCAGCGGGCCAGATCTGGCGTCATGGGGTGGAGCTGAGAGTTTTACCAACCGGGTGGGTGGGAGGAGCCAGCTTGAAGACCTTCCGGCAAGATTTAAAGCGGCAAGGATACCTGCCAGACAGTGTGGATGAACAACATATACCATTCCTAGAACTCCTGTTACAGGTGAGTAACCTGTATTTTTTTCTCCCTTTTTCTCTCTGGACTCGTCTGATGTCCTCTCCAAACACCTCTTTGGAGGATCATCCATTCAAGTGTGCCTGCAGCAAGCAGATCCCTTTTAAGGATCCTCACTCGGCCTGTGTGCGCTGCCTGGGCCCAGACCACGACACCCAGGCCTGCTCCTTCTGCCAGATCTTCAACAGCCGAATTAGGATCCACCGCCAGAAGGCCCTTCAGGCTTTTCTTCTTGAGGAACGACTCAAAGCGATAGATAAAGACCCTTCCTCCAAGGGGGAGTTGTCAGGGAAGTCCCACAGACATCGCGAAAAACACTGGGAGAAGGCAAGACCCAGATCCCCTTCCAGGGCCTCGGACTCGCGCAGTTCCGTCTCCAGGTCTGACTGCTCCCCCTCTAGGGCTCGCTCTCAGCCTCCCTCAGTTCTCGTCAGATCGGCTAGTGGTTCCTCCTCTCTGCAGCCTGTCAAGACCTCCAGGTCTGTGTCTTCGTCCACTCCGTCCAAGGCCTTGTCCAGGTCTAGGGAGCGCCATAAGTCTTCCTCCCGTCATCTGGACTCCGACGTCGAGTCCGTCTCCCAACCGCCGCCACCCCAGCATAAGACTAAGGAGCTGACCTCCCTGAAGCGGGACGTCTGACCTGACGTCGGCGAAACTACATAGGCACTCCGAGACCGGCTACTGTATGTCTCCATGCCGGGTCAGGCGGTCGCCCCGAGGACATCGGCTACTACAGAGGAAAGACCACACCCCGCTTCTTCCGACGCCTGTCGAAGGCGCCGAGTAGACACTACCCAGCCTGAAGACCAGGCGGGCGACTCCGGAACCGTCAAGCTCCCACGGGGACCCGATGCCCGCCCCCGGCGACAGGCCACCGGCACCTGGCCTGTCATCGGGCTTCAACTTGACAGAAGTGAAGGAGCTCTTCACCTTCTGGTGGGACACCATCAAGAAGGATGTGGTCGCCACAAAACCTCCTCCTACGCCAGCTACCCCTTCAACGCCTGCGCCCCCACCACACCCAGGGGTCAGCAGGACGGGCATCGACCCCCAAGGAGCCAGCATCCCCTCCTAGGGGCAGATCTTCGGAAGGGAGAAGGCCTCCTTCAAGATCCACCTCAGGGTCCCCTAGGCCCAAGAGACCCAGACGGCGTCAGTATACACCGTCTGTGGAGGACTCTGGATCTGACACCTTGGTGTGATCCAGATCCCCTTCTCCAATCAGCATCTCTTCTCCGGACCCACGCGACCTTCCTTGGTCCCCTCCGGATGACCCCTCGTTCGCCGAGATCATGAGGCATATCCAGGAAAACATGGGGTGGGACGCTGAAGAGCTTGACCCCGAGAGACTACGCCTCACCCGCTACCTTCGGCAAAAAGACCCCAAGCCTGTGGTAGTGCAACCCTTGGTGGACACCTTCGTGGACGTCACCAAGGCGGCGTGGAAGCGTCCACATTCGACTCCGGCAGTGCCAAAGAAGGCTGACCGCCTGTACAAGGCCCCAAGGAAGGACCAGTACCTGGCGAACCATCCTCTGGCTGACTCCCTGGTCATTACGGCCTCCCATGACCAGTCTTAAAAACCGCAGCACTTGAGCACACAGCCACTGGACCCGGAGTCAAACAGCTGGATCTCCTGGGCAGGCGCACGTCACGCCAGCTACGACTTGCGCCTTTGCGTTAGGTCGTTAGCCTCACCCACATGGTTCGGTTCAGAGCGCGTTGTGGGAGCAGGGACAGGACCCAGTTGAAAAACTGCCAGACGGTGGCCAAAAGGAGGAGCTGTTGCAACTCCTCCATACAGGTTCGGACGTGGGGACCCAGGTGCTTAGAGCCGCATACGACTCTGCGGACTCTTCGGCCAGAGCTGCAGCCTCAGGCGTGTCTCCGGAGACACTCATGGCTCCGTGTCTCTGGGTTTACCCCGGATGTCCAGAAGAATATCATGGACGCCCCTTATCGTGGCGAAGTTCTGTTTTGCGAAGCCTCGGAAAAGGTGATCACCAAACTGCAGAATGCCGGGAAGGCGGTTAGATCTGTGCATGCTATGTACAGGTCTCGACTTAGTTCCTTTCGCAGGAACCAGAGTCGCTTTCGCCGCCGGACTCAAGGGCAACAACCACGTTCCGGCCAGCAACAAAGGGGCTCCTTCACCCGAAAAGCCCAGGCTAAGACATCCTCAGGCAGAGGCCAACGAGTCACAGTCAGCCCAACCTGCAGGACCCAATGCTGCCACAGCATGACTCCTTCCCAGCCCCCGCCCCTCCTCAGGATCAGTGGGAAATGAAGGTCGGGGGTCGCAACGCAGGCCACCTGCCAGGGTGGTGGTTGATCACCACCGACAGGTGGGTGCTACAGTTGGTAGAAAAAGACCATTATATAGAATTTGTAGACAACCCGCCCGCAAGGCCTCCTCTGCTTTCCCGTTACTCGGGTCAGCATGCTCTGCTCATACAGCAGGAAGTGCTCACGCTTCTAGAGAAGGAAGCTTTGGAGCACGTTCCAGGGAACCAGAGAGGAGCAGGTTACTATTCGCACTTCTTCCTGGTTCCAAAGAAAACAGGGGACCTCCGTCCAATTTTGGACCTCAATGACCTCAATCTGTCGGTCTACAAACGCTTCCGCATGGTGACCCTTCTGGGTTTAATCCTCATGCTGAAGAAGGATGCTTTCTTGGCGTCCCTGGACATGCAGGATGCCTACCTACTCATCCGTATTGCTCAAGCGCATAGGAGGTTCCTGCGCTTCAAGTTTCTCGGCTGCCATTATCAGTTCCAGGCACTTCCCTTCGGGCTGTGATCAGCACTTCGGGTATTTACTGAGTGCATGGCAGTCGTGGCAGCGTCTCTTGAGGAGACAGGGCCACTATGTGTTCCCGTACCTGGACGATTGGCTTCTCATGGCCCCCTCCAAGGAGGCATTGCTGATGGCCTTCAGCGTACCCAGACCCTTTTTCAGTCTCTGGGCATCCTCATCAACTACGAGAAGTCTCTCTTGGTACCGTCACAGAAACTGTAGTTTATAGGGGCAGTTCTGGACACTGTCAAGGGAAAAGCTTTTCTTCCTGAGGACAGAGCGGAACGCATTCGGTCCCTCATAAGGGATCTGTCAGCAAAGAAGACCGTCCCGGCCAGACTGGTCCTTCGCCTGCTGGGACACATGGCTGCGGCCATTCCAACAGTCCTGATGGCAAGACTCCACATGCGAGTAACCCAGTGGATGTTAAGGTTGCAGTGGGACCAAAGGCACGATCATCTGCAGCAACCAGTCCGAATCACGGAGGCTGTGGTTCGGGACTGGCAATGGTGGCTAGATCTGGGAACCCTCTCCATGGGGGTTCCCTTCACAGCGCCGTCCCCGACAGTAACTCTCTCCACAGATGCCTCAGGGCTGGGGTGGGAAGCGCACTTGAATGGGGTGAGGTCCCAGGGCACATAGACAATCCAGGAATCTCATCTCCACATCAACATATTGGAGATGAGGGTGGTCCTTTATGCCCTGCAAGCCTTCCAGTCGGAAATCCCACCGAGTACTCTCCTGTTGCAAACAGACAATACTGTGGTGATGTATTACCTCAACAAACAAGGAGGGGCACATTCCTACCCCCTTTGCAGGGAGGCCGTGAGAGTGTGGGAATGGGTAATACGACACGGCGCAAACCTTATTGCAGTTCACGTCCCCAGGGTGGACAATACCGTCGCAGTCAGCCTGAGTCGTTCCCAGGCCAGAGTCCACGAGTGGGAACTTTTACAGGAGGTGGCAGAGGATCTGTTCCACAGATGGGGCACTCCAGAATTAGATCTATTCGCGTCCACATCCAACGCAAAACTGCCCAGTTTTTGCTCGCTAGATCCAGGGCCTGGTGTTTTCTGGCAAGACGCATTGTCCCTCTCCTAGGCGGGCAGATTCCTCTATGCCTTCCCTTCTTTCCCATTGATCCAGAGTGTTCTTCTCAAACTTCGCAGGGAGCATGCGACGCTTATCTTGGTAGCGCCTTTCTGGCCCAGGCAAATCTGGTTCCTGCTTCTGCATCAGCTATCCCGGGAACCTCCGCTTCCCTTACCAATCAGCTCCCACTTGTTGTCTCAGGAGGAGGGTTCACTAGTCCATCCGGACTTACGTTCACTGAACCTACATGCCTGGCTCCTAGAGACATAGCCATGATGCGACACGGGGTCTCGCAAGAGGTGGCGGAAGTGGCGCAGATTTTGCATGTGGGCGCAAACGCGCAGGGTCTCAACCTTAGACTGCCCTGAGAAGCTGGTGCTGGAGTACCTGCTTTCACTTTTCTATTCTGGACTGGCTTACTCCTCGATCAAAGTGCATCTTTGTGCAATTTCGGCTTATCATGCCCCCATAGGCCATCGTATGGTGGCTCAGTTGGGCACTACTCGTGCCTTTTTAAGGGGGGGAGTCCTCCACCTTAGGCCACCTATCAAGGATCCAGTTCCTTCTTGGGACTTGCCCTTCATCCTGGAGCAGCTGACGCTGCCACCCTTTGAACCAGCCGCGGATTGCGAGCTACGTTTTCTGTCGTGGAAAATGTTTTTAGTTGCAGTTACTTCGGCGAGAAGAATCTCCAAATTACATGCACTCATGTGCAAAGAGCCCTATTTAAATTTTCACCAGGATAGAGTATCCCTGAGGACAAATCCTACGTTTCTGCCTAAGGTGGTTTCAGCCCTTACCCTTAATCAGGATATCGACTTACCAGTGTACTTCCCAAGTACACCAATCGAGGAGAAGCACTGCTTCACACCCTGGATGTTCACAGGTGTCTCAGATATTATCTGACCAGAACCAAACAGTAGCGGAAAGCGGATCAGCTGTTTGTCTCCTTTGCTGAGAGGATGAAAGGGGCTCCTGTTTCTAAACAGTCCCTTTCACGTTGGCTCATCCAGTGTATCTCTTTCTGTTATGACAGGCGCAGCAAACCTTTGCCAGGCGTGGTCAAGGGTCATTCTACCAGACGAGTGGCCACCTCCTTTGCAGCGCTGAACAATGTTTCCACTTCAGCTATTTGTGCTGCAGCTACCTGGAGCTCGGTGCATGCCTTTATTAGGCATTACAGCCTGGATATCACTTCAAGGCGAAGGGCAGGTTTTGGCCTAGCCGTCCTCCAGGGACTCCTGTCCTAGGCTCCACCAGAGTGGTAATCTCTGTCTTTCCTCCTCCCGATGGCGTAAGATTGTCGCTATTAATTGGGATTCAGTCCTAATGGTGTAACCTGCTGCAAGAGCTATATCTCAAAGTAAGATAGTACAGTTACGTAAGAACTTACCGTAACAGTAGATCTTAGAGAACAGCTCTTGCAGCAGGTACCTTCCCGCCCACCATTCCCCCTTGGAGGAGGTAGGTTATAACTTAACATGCATCTTTCGGGATGGAGCGATTTGTTTTTAGTCTTGGCCATCTGATGGCGGATCCTCGGTCTCCTCTTCTGATGTCATCCAGCGGCTGGGAGTCTCCGGCGGGAGAACTGGGGATTGTGGCGGGACCACTTCATTATGTACTACACCTGATCATACCTCTCAACCTTTTGTCCCCCAAATGTGGAACACTGCCTGTCAAAATGAGGAACAAATGGACAAAATGTGGAACACTTAATTAAATCTTTACCTAAGAAGCTCAAAACACTATTAAAATGTTGCATTTATTTTTAGAAAGTCTGTTATTAATTGAATAATATATTTTTTGCACCATTTACTATGGATTTTGGCTTTAAAATGTTGACTTTGAATGTGGAACAAGTCCTCACAATGTGGAACAGGGAGCTTTTGTGAAGTAAAATGAGGAACGTTCCTCGTAATGTGGTACAGTTGAGAGGTATGCACCTGATGTCAGGGGCGGGACCGACGTCGGAGGTAGTCCCCGCTGAAGACTGCTTGCTAGAAAATTTCTGTGGGGTCCTGACGCTTGACGGCTTCAGTCCTAATGGTGTAACCTGCTGCAAGAGCTGTTCTCTAAGATCTACTGTTACAGTAAGTTCTTATGTAACTGTACTATACTATATTACTCGTGCCAAGGACTGCAGAAAGTCCTCCCAGATTTTTGTGTTCTCCGCCCCTGGAAAGAGGATGCTCCTGTGTCTAAACAATGCTTACCCAAGTGGCAGGCAGGTTTTATTTTGTTCTGTTGTAGGAAGTATGGTAAGGAACTTCCAGGTACTGTCCGTGGTCACCCCACATGGGATATGTCCACTTCTGTTATGTTTTACAGGCATATGAGCTGCAGCCGCATAGAGCACTGTTCATACTTTAAAGAGGGAATCTGGCCAATATTTCTAGCATCAATAAATTCAGAATTTGGATCAGCATATCCCCAGTCAGCCGCATGCCAAAAATAAGATCTCTGAGTTACTTTTTAAAAGTTACAAGTCATTTTGTAACCCTAAATTTACTGCCTGTTCAAAAAAGCCCGTTTCAGTAAAGAGCTACTGATGATGTCACAACCAGAACTCACAGCCTAGTCGTTCTTGCAAACTACCTTACAAGACTTATTTCTCCCACATTACATACAACTGCAGTTGTGTTAAACAGCTGTAAAAGGAAAGCTGACAATGGGTGTGTCAGGGCGTGCATTTCCATAATGTGCAGATGCAAGGTACAGTACTTAAGAATGTGATTTTGGGGTTTGGAATACAGCGCAGACATGGCTTTAGAATGACAAAAATATGTGCAATTTTTATAATAGTGCAGGGAAGAGATTTCAAAATGTCACCAGAATGCAACTGTGGAATGCAGCAATGATACAATCTCATGGGACACACAATTCTGGAAAGTGGCAGGAATGCTAATATTCTTAATGTGGAGATGTCATATAGTTTTAGAATGTGGCAGAGATGCACAGTTTTAAAATGCGGGAGACACATAGTTGTGGAAGGTGGTAAGGATATGTGACTTCATAATGCGTCTTGGATGGATTAATTTGGCATGTGGTGTAGTGATGCAAAATTTCAAAACATAGTTTGTATGCTTGATTTCAGATTGTGGTGGCAACATTCAGTTATAGAATGTGGCATGGACATGAAATCTCAGAAAGCAGCAGTGACGCAGTTTAAGAATCTGGTAGCCATATGGAATTTCAGAATGAGGCAGGGATGCATAATTTTAGAATGTAACTTGAGCATGCAGTTTTTGAATGTGGCAGCGACACTCATCAGAATGTGGTGGGGTTGTGCTGTTTCAGAATATGGTGGGAATGCACAGTCTCAGAATGTGGCAGTGACAGGCAATACTGGAGCATGGAAGTTTACACACAATTTCAGAATGTAGAAGAAACATGTAGTTTCGGAATATGGCAGTGATGCACAGTTTCAGAAAGTGGCAGTGACACAAATTTCAGAATGGCGGTGATGCGCAATTTTGGAACGTGACGATGATGCAGAAATTCAGAATGGTGATGATGCACAATTTCAGAATGTGGCTGACGCGCAATTTCAGAATGTGGTGATGATGCACACTTTTGGAATGTGGCAATGACACGCAGTTTCAGAATGAGGGGGTGATGCACAGTCATGCAGATTCAGAATGTGTTAGTGATGCAAGACTCCAGAATGCGGCGGTGATGCACGACTCCAGAATGTGGCAGTGATGCACACCTCCGGAATGTGGGAGTGACGCATGACTCTGGAATGTAGAGGTGATGCTCAGTTTCAGAATGTGGTGGTGACGCACAATTTTGGAATGTGGTGATGACACACAGTTTCAGTATGTGGTGGTGACGCACAGTTTCAGAGTGTGGCAGTGACACCGTTTTGGAATGTGATGGTGACAGTTTCAGAATGTGGCATTGAAACGCAACTTTGGAACGTGGTGTGGATGTGCAATTTTGGAATGTGGCGAGGATGCCATATTTCGGAATATGGCTGGGACTCGCAATGTTGGCTTGTGGTGAGGATTGGATGCACAATTTTAAAATGTGGTGGAAGCATAGAATTTCGGAACGTGGCGAGGACAAGCAGTTTCAAAATAAAATGGTGTCCTACCATATTCCAAGAGTGAACATCTTTACTTATATTCCAGAATTGCCAGTCCCCACCAAATTCTTTGCTGTGTGTCCCTGTCGCATTCTCAGATTGTGTCCCACCACACTGCGAGATGGCACATCCCTGCCACGTGCCGAGAATCAATTACTTGGACCCCCCCAACCATTCTAAAATTGTGCACCATTTTGATAGTCTATACCTTGGTTCAGCGCTGCATTCCAAAACCACCTTCTGATGTGTTCTAAAGTACAGTAACATGCATCTGAACATTCTGGAAATGCAAGCACTGCAGGCAACCCTGTGTCAGTTATTGCTTTTCAAATAAAAACTACAGCTGTTATTTTGATAACTTTGAAGAAATGGGTCCTATAAGGTTGCTGATAGGGAGGACTACTTTGAGTTCTGGTTGTGACATCATCAGTGGCTTTTCACTGAAACTGGCTCTTTTGAACAAGATCAGTGTTACAAAATAGCGCATAACTTTAAAACGAAGTAACATAGAAACCTAATTTTTGGTATGAGATTTATTGGGAGTAGGCTGATTCTAATTCTACAATGTAGTACTTCTGACTGGACTCCCCTCTTTAATTAAACCTCACAGTCTGGACATTGTCTCTTGTAGATGTGCTGGCTTTGGGCTTGCTGTACCACAAGGCCTTCTGCCTTGATTACATATCAGACTGTGCCACCTCCCAGTTTATGTTGTACTGCTTGGGAGTCACTCCAAAGGTGTGGCTTAATGAAGAAGATGTCCTCAAAGAAGATGGAACAGCTGCATAGGAACTTACTGTAATAGTAGATATTGGGAGAGAATCTCTTCCATTAGGCCATGCCATTCCCTTTCTCCTTCCCTTTGCTTTTAGTGAGGATCATATCAGATTATGCACCTCAAAATTACCCCCCTGCATCCTGTTTCCAGGTCCATGCCTCTCCTTGTATGCTTGGTGCTTGTCATATCCTGTTTATCCATGGTTGGTGGTCCTCTGAGGCTAATCTCCAGTGGGGAACTGAAGAGCGATGGAGCTACCCATATTCATATATGCATAGACACTGCGTGTTGTTATGGGCTACCCCCGGCTAGCAAAAGACCAGGGTTTGGGAGCAAATCCAGGAGTCAGAGTGTTGGCCAGGGAAAGGGGGGGCAGTTGGCAGAGTGTCATTTCGACCGCTTACCTCCTCTGAGGGGGTGGGCGGGGCACTGTGGTCTGCTACTAGCGTGCTGTCCAGCAGAGGCTGGGTCTGCACCAGGCCGGGGCCATCCGACATCTGCAACATGCATATGGGTGCATTGACATTGCATGTGCATGGCCTTTGGGGAGTGTTTAAGGGGGTGAATCAGGGAGTCGGACGCATGGCACTAGCTCCTCCACCCTGCATGTGCCGGACCACGGTGGGCCTCCTCCATGCTGCCTAGTTGGATCCTGAAGTGCGGTGGTGCAGCTGCGGCCCCACCACCCCTGCTGGGGGGGGGGTCCAGGGGGCACTGACAGCTTGAAGGGTGTCCACAGAGGTGGCCCAACTGAGAGTGGTAAGGGGTGCAGTGAAGCTGAAGGACTGCCGGCACTCCCCACTAAAAATAGAGCAATCAAAGTTTATGAATATTCCTAAGGCTGATGGCTTAGTTTCAAAGGTGTGGCCTGATGGAGGAGATTCTGGAAGATATACTGTTATGGTAAATTCTTACAAAATTGTTTTTTTTTTGGCAAGTTCATTTGTTGAGGGATTGTACTGGTATGTTAAAGAGCACCTTGTCTGGTGCTCGGTGCAAAACCTCTACAGGAGCCTTACCTGCCCCCAAAGTCCACTAGAGCCCAAAGGTACAATTTGCTGTAATAGAATTGGGATGAAGGGATCATAATTTGGCCTCATATGGAACCAAGAGTCTGATCCGTTCCACTTTCTGATTTGAAGACTACATCCATGCTCTGATGTTTCGTGATGTAATACTATGGAGAGTGTGGGGTATGCTCCATAGAGTTGTATAGGGGATCATTCTCAAGAACTGTTTTCTAAACAGAAATCTGCATTCTAAAAAAGTCCTTGAAAATGAGCCCCCTGTACAACTCTGTGGTGCACACCCCTGTGCTCTCCAAAGTACTACATCACGAAACATGAGAGAGCCAGGGGCATGTCTTCAAATTTGGAGGTGGAAGGGATCAAGCTCTCGACTCCACTGAGCCAAATTACAATCCCTTCAGTCCTGAATTCTGACCACAGCAAAATTGTACTTCTGGCTCCAGTGGACTTTGGGGCAAGTGGGCACCTACAGTGTTTCTGGGGAGAAATTTATTAAAAGGAAGAAAGGTGCTCTTTAAAGGAAAGAGTCGTGATCCCAAGCCCCACCCCACATGTATATGTTATGCAGCCCGATAAGGACATTCTACTGTGTACATTTTTTTTGTTTTGAGACTGATAAAACTTTTTTCCATCTGGTTTGTCCTGCCATCCCCAGGCCCAGCATTTAAGCATCACCACTTCAGATGCATCACAGACTCCCCCACCTCTGACATAAACTACAGACTGCAGTCACAGGAGATTCATTTGTTGGCAGTGGTGCATTTTTGCCAGTTGCCTGTCCTGTTCGGCTCCTGATACGAAGTACAGTCTGTACTTACCATGTTTCGCTTTTAACAGTGGTTGCATTAATCACTTGACATGTACAGTATGTAGTAGGGTTTACGTACAGTTGTTATTTTGAAATTGCTTTGTATTTGCTTGTGTGAAAATATAGCTCCTTATTTGTGAACTTGGTTTTAAGAAATATTTTAATGAACATCATGTCAGTATTAGCTGCTATTTCTGGTATACTGGGCCTGTTTGGACTGTTTTATCACATTTCCTGGCAACAAAAGCTAGTTTTTCCTAAGATAATATAGAAGTGGAAATTCTAGGAGAAACCAATACTTTGTTTCTTGGAAGTGTCTCTATAGAGGATAATGCCAAACATCAGCAACCTCCTGTGAATTAATTCTTGGTAAATGTTCATGAGTGTAACCACTTTTGTCTGCAAGGTCAATAGGACTAGCATAAATACAGATGTCCTGTTGTAGTTCACCAAGACTCATTCATAAGCTGAAATTGTGTGTCTTGTTTGCTTTATGTGTTCCAATAAAATGCAAGGATTCATATACAGAGAATTTGCTATGAAATACACAATGGCAAAAGTGACTCCCCTACCTTAAACAATACCGTTTAAGCTGTGAGCCGAACAATATCATTCAGTTATGAAACTGCAAAACTAGAGAAATGATCACTTGTTTTGCTTTTACAGTTTAATTTGGAACAGACACTAGATACATTACAGTTCATACTTGTATATCTGAAAGTAGTAGTCTATTCTGCATATGAAACTATTATAATTACTGGTAACCCCCTTTAATGCGCGATGTAGATCTGTGTTTCAGACGCAGTAATAACTGGGTTACCCAATTATTATTTATTTATCAAATCGGAAAGACCCAAGGGTTGTCTTACAGAGGTTCCACGTCACGTCACAAGAATAGCAAATTACAATGGTTCAGTAAGTAGTACAACATGAAAAAAGTAATTACTAGTGATGCACAGATACCACTTTTATCCTGGATTACGGGTCTGGATATTTTGTGATTTTTTTTTTTTTTTTTTTTTTAACCGACCAGTTTCAGTTCAGCATCGGTTCAGATACCAATAAATACAATGAATTCATTGCACATATATGCAATATATTTTATATTTATTTCAAAAAACTTGCATTTAGCAAATTTACTATTTGATATTGCACATCATTGCACCATTGTACTTTATTATTAGAAGCTTTAAAATGCAAAAATGGGCTTAGATTATTGGTGTGGGGAGTGCCGGTTCATATTCCAGATGGCAACAGTATGTTACTAAATTTCACAATTTCAATACTGGCAACAGTTTAGAAGTTTTGTAATAGATTTTGTTTCAATAAAAGCAACATGTTTGCATTCTCTGATAAACGAGAGCGACGTTCTGTGATAATTTCCCTCGCAACACTAAAAGTCCATTCACTGGGAACACTACTAGGTGGAGCTGACAGGTAGCGTCTTGTAAGTCTGGAAAGCGGAGATGGTGAATTTCCCAGTAATGCATGGCATCAGGTGTTTTTTTTGGGGGAGCAAATGTTCAAGAAAGGTATATTTCAGTCTCTGTATTTCTTGAAGCGATCTCTGCGTTTTCAACAGCTGTGGGGGAGAAGGTATGTGTCAGTAAAATATTAAGATTTGGATGTTATAAAAATTAGGCACAGCTTACAACAGCAAAAGAGCTAACTAAAGCACTTGCTTTTCTGTGGCACAGCATTACACTGTGTAAAGGTGTCCCATGGGTCCTCAGCCTCACACTCAGGCTTCAGTGTGGTGTCTGACAGTACATCCTTCGTTATTCTGGGCTTGAAATTATCGAGTTAATCATCTAGTTCTTTGACAACAGCACAGGCAAATGATTTGCCTGTGTCAGTTCTAAAAAAAAAAAATGCATTTGTAATGGAGCCAAGAAATGAAGCAGTAGCCAATTCCTTCTATGCTTCATAATGCTTAAATAGAGTGTCCATAGCCGCCAGTAGAGCTTTGTGCATAGATAGTAAGCCAGATATCTTAATGTTCTCAACTGCATGATAAAGTGGCTCAGTAGGTAGCACACTCCCCTCTGAGGCCAGGAGATCAGAGGGCTGTGAGTTCAGTTCCCACATCTGGCACTTGGGTTAATGTCCCAGTACTGACACTGTAGTGCAGCATGAGAGGGGTGCTGCACTTCTGAGGTGCCGTCTTTCGGATGAGACGTTAAACTGAGGTCCCATCTGCCTAGATTGGTGGTAGTTCAGGTGGATGTTAAAGATCCCATGGCACTTATTGAAAAGAGTAGAGGAATTTCCCCAGTGTCCTGGCCAAATTTCCCTCTTTCACTAAAAATACCACCAATGGCTTAATCTGGTTCAAGGTCAGTTGGCATTCATCTGTATCCCCCTCCCCCGGGTCGTGCCTGAAAATAGGCAGGATTTGTCTAGTGCACTTACCTGGTCAACAAAAACTAAATAAATAAAAAGAACAGTGGAAGTCGGGATTATGTCTGACATGCAAACTGACTGCAGGCTTAACCTACTAGTCGCATACTCGAAGGGCTTTAATATGCTGCATATACTTCCAGCTAGTGCCCATTGTGTGGAGCTCAGGGTTCGGTTCTCAGTTTCAGAGGTGTATACCGCGAGGACTCTCCTCTGCTATAGCAGACAGGCACATGAAGGCTTTTCTGTAAAGCTGTTAGCTTTTCTGTTGCACTGCTGGGGTGCTTAAAATGCTCCACTGTCGCTCTCCCAAAAGACAGCAAGTCTTCACAGGACTTTGTTCTCATAATGACATCATGGACGATCAGCTGTAGAGTATGTGCTAAGCACCCCTCCCTTGGCACATCACTTAATTTCATTGCCTTTTTTATGTTAGGGCCATTATCCCTAATGACTGAGTGCCTTAAACTGGCTTGCAGACCCCAGTTATCAAAAACTTGCACAGACACTCTGCATAAATTTTCACCTGTGTGCCTTTCTGTTAAATGCTTAAGCTCCAGCATAGCACCTCTGCGCTTGTAATTTGCGTCTATCCAATGCAGAGTGATTAAGAGGTACGATTCAATGCAATGCTCTGCAGTCCACGTATCAGTGGTGAAACTAATTGCTTGAACAAATTGTAGTTCACTGATTAGCTTCAGCCGAAGCTTTTCTTACATGGCAGGGATAACATTATCTGAGAATTACCTCCTCGAAGGTGTCACATACCTTTGCTTTGACACTGAAAGTAGCTCTTTAAATTCCACACTATCAACAGTGGCATAGGGTTGTTCATCCAAAGCCATCATCTCTGCTGTGTTTTCTGTGCTATTTTTAGCCCTTGCATGCTCAGTGGGAAAAGGAAGGGCTCGGGCAAAACAAGGTTCAAGTGTGGGCTGCTCTTTCTTAATTCATTTTGCTGGTGGCTCATGGAACTCATATTTTGAAAGCTGTGCAAGCTTTGCTTTCTCCGCTAACAGCTCTGCATGCTGTGCTTTGTTTATTTTTCAGATGATTTAAAAGACTTGATGTCCCATAACTTTTAACAGATGAACCCCGACTTATTAAAGTAGGTGCAGTACACAGAATATATTTAGCTGTAGAATCCGTGTCAGCAGCAAGATAGAAATACTGCCAGACTAGGCTTTTTTGAGTCATTTTAAAAGCAGAAAACAATACAGAGCAGCATACTCCACCTTGCCCCTTCAGATCTCTTACCCGAATGGGCTCCTTAAATAGGTAGTACCCGATTGGGGAAGATACCATGAAAAAGCGGAAAACCGGATCTGATATCCGAGCATCACTAGTAATTACATAAACAAAAGAATAATATGGAAAGATAAATATTGTGTCAAGTTCAGCCAGCGGTCTTATCTGAAGAGGGGTGGAAGGGATTACAAGGAGAGGATAGGGGGCAAATTGGGGGTGTGGAAGGAGCAAAATAAGAGCAAGGAGGAAGCTGCCACAATGTAACTTACGTGAGAAAAGACCAGGGGGGAGAGGAGAGAACAAGGAGAAAACAGAGAGGGGAGTGGGAATGGAGGGGTTGAGGAAGGTGGGGATGAGGTAGGATGAAAAGAGGTCAGGAATGGGGACGGAAAATGGATGAAAGATGGAAGTGCTGTATGTGGAACAGCGCAGCAACAGGGTAGGGCTATACAGGGGTGAATGGTAAAAGAGGGAGGTCCCAGTGCATTTAGCTGTCTGCAAAGATTAGGTATAAAGGAAAAAACAGCGGCACCGCAGGTATATGGAAATCTTTAAATCTTTAATCAGTGCATACCATATGCACAGCCGCTCAGCAGTACAGGCTAAAACCTCAACTAGTTTCGCACCAAACGTGCGTCATCAGGAGGATTTCATTTATCTAAAGATTAGGTATAGCAGTCACAAGATGCTCTGGAAACTAGGAATTGACGCTGCTTCCGCTTAAATGGTCCTACGGTTGCAGTCGTCGCAATCTCAGGAGGAAGGGAATTAATTAGCTGCTCTAATTGCAATGGATCACTGTCAGAGTGAGGTTCCACAGCGAGGGACAGTAAAAGTTTGGCTCATAGAACTTCATGTGTTATGAGTGCCCCGGAAGGGACTGAAAAGCTGAAGGGGACCTGGTGGTAGGAGACCAAGAGCGGCCTTCTTAGCCAGAAGACAGGCTTGATATTATGGCATTTTCTTTTAACTCTCCTGTCAGTTTAATTTGTCACGCTACCCCATTGGCTTTTAATCAGTGTGTGGGCGAGCTGTGCAGTTCCGCAAACATGGCGGCTCTGTTTGTCATTTAGCAACAAGCCGCAAGAGCCACTGATCGTTTCCCTTCTGTAAGTGTTTTATATTCCCTACTTTTTTTTTTTTGTATTTATCCCGTTTATCCTGCTGGTGTACTTGGTGTTGTGTCGGGCAGCAGGTAGTGGTGGGTGCTGTGAGGGACAAGGAAGGTAACCCAGATACAAACCTACTGTAGCTACTGTGAATGTTTGCTGGGGTCACACAACAAGAGAGCAAGACTTGAGTAAATATTTGCTGCTTGCCCTACAGAACTTCACTGACTGGTGGCATGATCACAAACAAAGCACTTGGGTCAGGGAAAAAGTGAGAGAAGCTGGTTGGTGCAACAAGAGTCCAAATTTCTCCCACTCCCTCTTACTATTAGTATTCTAAATTAAATTACATGAGAAGGGAATCGTATACACTTGAGAAGATGATACTGTGTGTCATACAGTATGATCCTCTTCTCACATAATTTTATTTAGAATGTTTTTAAGTAACTAACACTTGTGTTACTAACACACAAACAGAAATGGTCACATTCAGTTGCAGTCAGTTGTTAATCGGGAGCATTATTTTTTTTTTTTACCTGATAGAAGAAAGAAAGGAAATACTGCTCATGCTCCTCGCTGGTGGCTCCTACTACTGTTACTCGATGACTGCTGGCTCTCTGTCTCTCAGACACGAGGCAGCAGTGGGCGCGTTCTGTTCTGCATTGCCTTGGGCCTGGCTGATTATTCATCTGCTGTTGCTGCTTGAGTTTATTTATTTTTTTGGGGGGGGTGTTATTAAATTAAATATTTTCCGATGGACCTCAAGACCTGATTCACCAGACTAGACTGAGTTGACATGACAGTCACGGCCAGGCCAGACAGTGGGCCTAGTGACAGGCCACAGCCGCACTCTCTCTCTATTGTCAGTGACAGGAGAATGGATTTGCAGCTGTTCGAGGGAATGAGTCTCTGTGGTGGTGCCATTTTCTATTATTCGCACATGACTTCAGGTGTGCCGGACATGGCCGAACCACCACGCAGTGACACACAGCATAGTGCATGATGCATGGACCACCTGAGAGCAGGGGGGACATAAAAGTTCTGGTCCGGGTGTGGGGAGGGGTGCAAATCATTAACAGACCTCATATGGAGCCATTTCATTGCCTAGCATCACCACACAGAGAAGTCTATGGGGGAAAGTGCCTGAGCTGTTTGGACTGTAGAGGGAGGCAGCAGGGCAAATAGTTGGCAGCACCTGTTGCCCTGGATGATAGACCCCACCTCCCTAGGTTTAGTGGGAAAGTATAGTGGTCAGGGAAGAAGAAGGAGGAGGAGGAAATCAGCGGCCCCTCAAACTAGGGGACCCAGGGCAGTTGCCCCTTCTGCCCTACGGTTAATCCAGCCCTGGTTCCACTGGAAGTACTGATTCATCAGAACGTCTCTAAGCTAAGCTTCTTTGTCACCCAGGCTGTATCCTCTGGCTCCACCCTGTGATGTCAAATCTTCCTTTCTACAGGAGGCGTTTGGTCTCCTCCTTCACAGTTCTGTGTACTGTAGGTGTACTGAGCGTGCTATTGGTGATTTCTGATTTTTATTTCTAAAATTTCTTTAGTAATTTTGAATTCCTTGGTTCAGCTGCAACCCCACTGAAGAAAGATGGATCACGAGGAAGCAAAGCCTGCTCCCAGCTTCCAATTCTGTGTCATGTACCACCAGAAAATGTTGTGGATGGATCCATACTTGTCCTGCCTCTACTGTTTGGGGGGGGGCTGTGGCCTGTGCCAGGTGATGCACCCTTCTTTGGAGGATCGTGTGGCTCGACTGCTTCTTAGATGGCCGGCTGATCAGGACCCGAAACTATGACCAAAGGGCCACAAGAAGCCTCCACTGCAGCAGGGTCTGTGGTCCAGCTTGCAGCCATGGAACTGCTGCAGTGGGCCCTTCATCGGCAATGGCGTTGCTCCCATTTCGGACCAATGTCTGAGTGTCCTTCATTGGTGAATTCCAGGAAATGTACTGGGCCCTCCAGGCTTTTGGGGAGATTCCTTCCAGCCACAATAAGAAAGACAGGCACTGGTCATGGGACTGGGAGAGATCACAGTCCTCACCTTCCCTTGACTCCCCTGACCACTGTACTCTGGTCGCACCCTTCTGTGTTTGGGGACCAGGTCACAGGTTCCAAGGTGACTGTGTTGGGCTTGTTGACTTTGACACCAGCCAGTCGAGATTTTTTTCTGACTGTCGACCAATTGTCAGGAGATCGAAGAGTCGTCTATCTCCAGTACCCCGGTTCACCAGGTCCTCTCCCAGGAGGATGTGGTCCAGTTGGTGTGTCTGATCGGCACCATTCTGGAACAGCCAGTGGTTTCTCCGAATCCTGTGCGTGTGATGTATCATGCTGCACTGGAGGCTTCTCCTCAGTGTCTGCCATCAGGTCAAGGGTTGAGGTCGAGCTGTAGATCAAGGTACCATTCGCACTTTCACTCAACCAGGAAGTGTTGACATTCCTCGACATCCTCATCCTTAGACAAGGAGAGGCTCCACCACCAGATGCAGCGTCACTATGAGGAATTCCTCTGGCAGCAGTGGACCCTTTTGCAGTGGGGTAGGGCTCTTCTGCGACCCTTGTGGTCGGCTGGCATGTGCCAGTAATGCCCACACCAGTCCCTCTTTGACTGTCTCCAGCACCTGTCTTGCCACCCTTGCTGGTGGAGCTGCCTCCCCTGCAACCTTTGGTGGGAGCACCAGCTTCAAACCCCAGGAAATCTTACTGTTTTCTGATTTATGCAGTGTGGCCTCACCATAGGACTGCCCCAGAGCCGAAATGGTTAATAGAACCTATGCAAATATGGAATGCTAGGTTCGAGCTTGGTTTTCAAACCACTGTCCCTGGTAAACAGTTCTAAACAGTCAAATTCTTTACTCCACTTGCCTTAGGAAGATGTCTCTGGAGAACTCTCCTTTCATCGCTTGAAATTCTGTATTTTCTCGGTTTTGCCTAGTAAAAAGTTGTTTTATTCGATATTTAGAGCACTGTCCTTGGTTTTCAGGTAGAATCTTAGATTTTAGTGTTGGAAGGGTAAGTAACCAGGTTTTCTAGGGACGTGGCTATGTTGTTCAATCCACACTGTCTGGCAGGTTCCTTGCCGCTTTAAATCTTGCTGGAAGGTCTTCAAGCTGGCTCCTTCTACCCACCTGGGTGGTAAAGCCCTCGGCTGTGCCCCCTGACTCCAGATCTTCCTTACTGCTTGGAAGCTCCGGTTCCCTCCTTAGCGCTCTGCATTTTAAGCCTGGATCCAAACTCTTCGGGTTTTCCGAAGCTAATTTTAAAATTTACAAGACTGAAGTCTTCATCTTGCCGCGCAGTTGCGATCGACAAATTGACTCCTGGATTCCGTCGGTGCCCTTGTGGGCAGATGTCCCCGACCGATCCGCACTCCACATGCGTCTACTGCCTGGGGCTTGGCCACGATTCGCAGGCCTGCAACTTGTGCAAGTCCTTTTCGGCTTCAGTCTTAGAGGACCGCGCTGCCGGATTACAACTCTGGCACCCCAAAAAGGTACCCGCCGGTGAAGTCTAAGGAGGCCCGTTGGGCAGTGTCCACTGCGGCGGGCTCCACGGAGCAGCTGGAGCAGTTGATCGCCCTTGGAGGAGGTGGCCCAGGCCACATCTTCTTTCTCCTTGGCCGCTGTGTTTATGGCGCTCTCCTTGGGCTCCTCCTACACTGCTTCTTTTAAGGAGCTTTGTCTGTCCCTCTCCACTAAGGGAGAAGGCCGTCGAGACATACCAGTTGGTCCAAGAAGAAAGATCCAAGAGGTAAGTCCCACCGTCGATGTTCGTGGGAGCGGGAGAGATCCCCTTCACCGGACTGTCGAGACTCTACTTCGATCGAGGTTGCGGCTGCGGCCGCTAGCTTCACTGAGTCTCCATCAGGTCTGCTGGCTGAGACGCCCATCGATGCGGTCGAGATTTTTCTCGACCACGTAGGACGGTCTGCCGACTGGTGAAGCCGACAACCCTTCTTTACCGGTTCCTCCGGTGATTACCGAGGACTTTCCTGTGCTGGAGTCCCCAGTTAAGGTCCCTGAACCGAGGGAGGGGAGGGTTCCCCCGTCCCCTCTCTGACCCACCCTTGGCAACCCGAAGATCTCTGTCCCAGTCCTCTTCCAGGCCCAGTTGGTTTCACTGACGTCGGCGGTCTCGGCACCATGGAAAGCGGCGTCACCGCTCGTCCTCTTCTGAGGATAGGTTCCGGCATAAGTTTTGTTGGCGCTACGAGGACTTGATGTGGCAGCAACTTATGTTGACCGGTAACAAGCCGACTCCATCACCTTCTCCGGCCATTAACTGGCTGTCACCGGAATGGCCGAAACAACCCCTCGCTGTAGTCGAGGAGCTGACCCCGGCGCCGGTTGTTTGGCCGAAACCGGCTGCTCCACCCATTGTGGTGGAACCTCCGCCTCCACAACCGAAGACCGGGGTCCCAATCAAGGATTCTTGGTCGGGTCAGGGCTTGCCCCACAGGTTGTCGGTCACCCTCACTCCCGATTGACCTTGGCAGGTGAAGGGTGGCTCAGGCGCTTGGCAGCTGTTCAAACTCCTCGGAGTCTGATAACGACTCCTCCCCTGTTCTCCAGGCCACTTGATCTGGAATCTGCAGAGGGCCAGTCGGTGGACGAGAGCCCGTCCTCGTTTTTGGGTATGCTTCAACTCATCTCAGAGTCCACTGGGATGCAGCTCAAACTGCTGTAACGGGCCAAGTATCCCCTATGGGAGATATTGACCGAGGATTCTACAGAGGCCTTTATCAGTGGCCGGCCATTGTGGGCGCGGCCCTGGAGTTGTGGCAGCAACCAGCATCCTTGTCCCATGCCTTCAGCCAGGATAGCTCGCAAGTACGCGGTCCCCACCGGCTCACTGTCCGGTTTCTCAGAGTACCCCTCTGTGTAGAGGTTAGTGACCAATAGCGTTTTCCGGCATTCCAGGAACGCTAGGGACATGGACAATCCGCCCAATAAGGAATCCAAAAAGCTGTTCTACTCGAGGTGGAAGGTTTACGCTACTTCCTCCCTAGGCCTTCGAGAGGCTAGCTCGGCCGTACTGATGGCAATTTCTCACACACCCTTATGGGTTCCCTGGATGAGGTGATTCCTCATTTCCTGGCTGATCTTCAGACGACGGTCAAGCAGGTGCGGGATCAGGGAAGGGCAGTGGCTAAACAGCTCCAGACTTCATTGGACATTGGTGACTCTTGTGCCCGGTCAGTAGCGGCCGCAGTGGCCATGTACCGCAGAGCTTGGCTGAGGATCTCCACCTTCACGGCGGACACCCAGCACAAGCTGGCACACGTTCCCTTCCTGGGCACCGACTTGTTCGGGCCCAGAGTGGAAGGCCATCTCCAGAGGATTGAGAAGTCCAGTGCCACCTTGGACTCGGTCATGTCTGCCCATAAGGACAAAGGCCGCCAGCAGCAGCATAAGCCCTTTCGCTCCTGCGGCTCATCCGGATTTGGTGCCCTAATGCCAAGTCTGCCACTTCCTCCAGTTGGAAGCCTGGAGGTAAGGGTCCAGGAGGTCCCTCAGTGGGCCCTTCCTCCAAGCCTGCCCAGTGATGGGTTGAGGGGTGTCGCCCCAGCCTTGTCACTCCTCCCAGGGTTCCCCCTGTGGGGGGAAAGCTCCACCTTTTCTTTTCTGCCTGGTCTGCTATCACCACATACCGCTGGGTGCTAGAAGTGATTGGTAGGGTTCTGCCTCTGGAAGTCGAGCCGTTCCCTCCCTATCGAGCATCACCCCACAGGAGGCAATGGGTTCTGCAGCCTCTCTGTCGGCTCGTCGAGCCAACATTGCCTTGCTTCTCCAGAAGAAGGTGATCAGTGAGGTGGTGGACCCTCCTCCAGACTCAGGGTTTGTGTCCAGGTACTTCCTGGTCCCAAAATGGACAGGTGGCTGGTGCTCCATTCTCTACCTGCATGACCTGAACAAGTTCCTAAGGCCACGCACCTTCAGGATGGTCACTCTGGCTCGGATCATTCCATCCTTGGAACTAGGCATGTGGTTCTGTTCTCTGGACCTTCAGGACGCGTTCTTTCACATCTCAATCCGTCCATCTCATCAGCGATTCCTCCGCTTCAGAGCAGAGGGATTTCTTTATTAGTTCCAGGCGATGCCCTTTGGCCTCTCTCCAGCTTTCAGGGTCTTCACCAAATGCATGGCAGTGGTGACAGCATTCCTGTGGCACCGAGGGGTACGGGTGTACCCTTACCTGGACAGCTGGCTGATTGCAGCCCCCTCCAGGTTGGAGGTGGAGCGGTCCAGGGATCTGGCCCTCCAGGTCTGCTCTCAGATTGGCCTCCTCATCGAGGCCACCGAACCGTGCTACTCCAGGTGATTCAGTTAATCAGGCAGATATCGACTCTCTCGAGCCAGAGCCCGGCTCCCGGCAGACAGGGCCGAGGTCCTTTCCTCCTTTGCCCAATCATTTCTGGTTGGGCAGTTGCACCCTACCTGGGACTTCCTGCTCCTTCTGGGCCTCATGGCGGCCTGCACCAACGTGGTCCTTTGGGCCCTCTGGCATATGTGTCCCCTGCAGTGGGGGCTGGCCAGCCAGTGGTCACAGTGCTCCGGTCCTCTGGACCAGCCGGTGACGGTGACACAGGAGATGCGGGACGGCCTGCAGTGGTGGCTCATCCCAGCTCATCTGCAGGAGGGTATCCCGTTTGTCCGCCCTGAGCCGTCAGTCACTCTTAATGACCAACGCCTCTCTGATTGGTTGGATTGCCCATCTGGGGGAACTCGGGGGTCCCCACAGCCTCTGGTCCCCTCAGCAGTCTCGATGCCACATCAACCTGCTGGAGCTTCGAGCGGTGTGACTAGCCCTCACCACCTTCGCTCTGTTTGTACGGGGTCAGGTGGTTCAGGTCCAGATGGACAACACCATGACCGTGTACTACCTCAGGCGTCAGGGTGGGACGCACTCCTTGCCTCTGTGCAAGGAGGCTCTCTGCATTTCAATCAGTCAATCAAATCTTTATTTATCCAGGCGAACACCGTTGAGGAAGCTCATTTACAAGGTGGACCTGCATCACACAAGGTTCAAGTACATTGAATTTATATACAGGCAGGAAGACAAAACATGTATACACATAATAAACAAGCTATGTAACAATAAGATAAGCAATGTAATATTTGAGCACATAATGTATTAATTCTAACTAAATACATATCATGTTCAGGGAAGGAAAAAAGGGGTATTGGTAGGGGAGCTATAAAGAGAGGAGGATGCAGTAACAGCATTAACAGAAACCTCCCACAAAGCGCAGGTATCAAGGGGTAAGGGAGTGCATTTGGGCAAAGGCATTTGGTCTCTCTTGATCAGCCTGGAGGCGGATCTCCTAGCCATCCATGTGGCAGGAGTCTCCAACAGTCTGGCCGATGCCCTCAGCTGGATAGGTGCTGCATCTCACGAGTGGTCTCTCCTGCCGGAAGTAGTATAAGATCTGTTCTCCCATTAGGGTACCCCTCAGGTGGACCTGTTCTCCTCCAGGGAGAATGCAAATCTAAGGCAGTTTCATGCCCGCCCCCCTCAGCAGGGCTCGCTGCAGGGGGATGCCTTCTTGAGGCCGTGGACCCTGGGCCTCTTCTCTGCCTTCCCTCCATTTCCCTTGATCCACAAGGTGCTTCTCAAGGTGAAGAGGGACAAGACACAGGTGATTCTGGTAGCCCCAGACTGGCCCGCCAGTTCTGGTACCCAGATCTCCTCAGCCTCGGCTCCAGGCTCCCGAGGCAGCTTCCAGCCTGCCTGGACCTGATCTCAGTCGACAAGGGGAAGGTTCTCCATCCAGACCTTCAGTCACTGCTCCTGATGGCCTGGTTCCTGAGCGGCTAGAGTTCCAGGCCTTGGATCTTTCCGACGAGGTCCTCAATGTCGTTGAGGTGTCCTTTAAGGAGTCGACCAGAAAATGCTACGCCTTCAAATGGAAGAAATTCTCCATTTGGTGTCAGGACAAGGGGTTGGACCCTTCTTCTTCCTGTTCTTTGGCTAGTATTGTGGACTTCCTGTGGTCCCTTTCAAACAACATGAAGTCTTGCTGTATTCTGACATATGCAGTTAGGTCCTGCCTTTCAACTGCCCCGGAGAACAAAGAGTTAAACTTTCCATGGCCAGCTTGGAATGTTTACCACGAGCTCGGTTGAAGCCCCTGTCTGCTGCTGTTTAAACTGCAACTGTTGGATTCTTTACTCCGCCTCACTGAACAGTCGCTCCGGAGATTTCTTCTGCTGCTCAGTTCAAAAAGTCGATTGAAGTGTCGGTTTTCGTTTGGTTTCTACCAAATTGCTGTTACCACTTTCAATAAACTTCTGCAAATCGCTAAGTTCAGCCAAAATAAAAGGCACCTGTAACTGTCATTAAGTCTCTTCCTTCCCCATGTGTGCCATATTTATCTACTGGTGAGGTATAATTGATTTGTCATATTAACTGCTTTCCATTCCCCTTCTACTCCTGGCTTTATCTATGCTTACGCTCCACTGCTACTCTATCAAATCACTCCTCCCCCCATATCAGTTGTAGTCTGTTGTTTGTTCTAGCTGCCAAAATATATGTATTGCACACACCAGTTATCATGTTTCATTTATCAGTATGCAACCTGTAAGTCGCTTCCCTGTCTCATATCGATGTTTACCACCTGTGGTCACCCTATGTGGTACCCTTGTATGTATATCCAGTCTGTATCATGTAACGTGCATTTCACGTATATACTGTTATTACCTATCTGTGTTTGTACTTTTAAGTGTTTTTGTCACAGGACCTCCTTGTGAATGAGCTTGCTCAATGGAGTTTTCCTGCAATAAACTTAAACTTGAACTTGAACTTAGTCGTTCAAGTCTCTCTCTATGGTACCGTGAGTACTAGATAGGTTTTTTGTTTTGTTTCTGTGTGAGGTTTTTTGTTTTGTTTCTGTGTGGAACTTGTAAATTGTGGATCGGTTCAGCTGAACCGATCAGTTTGAGGTAAAAAAGCTTGTGCTTTCTTTAGAGTGTGGTAACCGGTCCGTATCAGTTCTAAAAAAACCCAGATTTAATTACTTTGTTTTCCAAGACCCGTGACATGGTCAGGAACCGATAGGGGAGTCTTGCCTGGTGGATTGCCGAAAAAAGGGTACGTTTTTGGTTAGGATTAGCCATGTCTGAGAAACCCAAGAAAAAAACCGGGCCCACTGGGTTTCAACACTGCAGTGTGTGGGGGAAGTCTTTGCCAAAGCTGATCCCCACACCACCTGTGTTTATTGTCTGGGGTTTGACCACCTCTATTCACACTGCTAAATTTGCAAGAATTTTCCCAAATCTACCCTGGAAAAGAGATTAGGTAGAAGGAGGGAAAGGGAGGCCGAGAAGTCCGCTGACCCGGCTGGCCAGCCCGGTTCGGTTCCGACCAAACCAGAAGGAGTGCCCTTTGACCAGGACAATACTTCTTCAGGCAAAAGGAGAGCTGATTCTGAGGAATCGGTTCTGTTAAAAAGAAAGAGAAAAGATAAATTGACCGGTTCGGACCCAGAATTTCATACTCCGACCGCCTATTAAATAACCAAGACGATAAGGATTGTGCAATCGCTTAGTTTGGTTCCGACCAAACCGGCACCATCTGGCAGGGGCTCAGTTCAGTCGGTTCCCCCGGTTCTGGATTATACTTTGGAAGAATTTTATGAACCGGAGGAGGAGGAGGGAGAGTATGAGAATGATTATGGTGATAGTCTGGTTGTGCCTATTGACCAGGACATCTCCCCAGACAGACCTTCAGGTGTTTCTCCTTCTAGGCTTTCTGAGTCCCCGTCACACTATATGTTTTACAAAAAAGTGGCTGAGACCCTCCAGCTTCCTGTGGAGGAAGCAGTAGAGGATTAGGAAGAGCCTGATTATTTTATTTTTTTTATTTTTTTTTTATTTATTGGAGAGATCAGTTTTACAACCTTTGAGTCATGGACTCGTTTACAAAGGTACCTCGTCATTTGGGGGGGGGAGACAACAATTAAGTGAGTTAGGGACAGGGATGGACATAGGGGTGAGATACATAAACACACTTGGAGATTACAGGCAGCAGTTATACTGGTACAAACATGTGTAAAGTTACATGCATTGTTATATAGCAAGAGATACATCATACAACTAAACATCAAGTCTTGAACAGTTATGTAGTACCAAAATCAGTGCCATGGGGCGGCGGAAAGGCAAGGCGGGACCGGTTGAGAGTAGCTACAAGCACTTACAACATCGGCTATCAATAATATGTTGGCGGAGGGCGATTTTGAAGCGGCCAATCCCTGGGATCCTGGAGATCGATCTAGAAGGGAGTTGAACCAAGGGCTAAGTGATGAAGGATCTTGGGCAGCGAGAGGTCCTTGCTCTGGGAACACTGAAGGTGACAGTGGTGGAGTTGTGGGAGGCAGGGACCGGCAGCCAGCTGCAACGGTCCAGAGACCCCAGGAGGGCAGAGACCTGACATGGACTTTGGCCAGCAGGCAGGTTTGATATTTCAGTCTTTCCTCAAGAGTGTATTTTTGTGGCAGAGTATAGCAGACAGGTGTGGGTTCTGCTGTGGGCACGGTAAGGAGCCTACAGGCTTTATTAATAGAGGTCTGGACTTTAGATAAGGCAGAGGTGTCGGCAGCAGCGTAAATTGGGAGACCGTGGTCAGTGAGCGATAACACCGATGAGGTGATGGCTAGTTTTACAGGGGGTTCGGGAGGCAGTCTTGTGGCGTGTAGAGAAGCCCGATCCTGGAGTTCATGGCAGATGACAGGGCTTTGTGGTGGGCGGAAAGTGAGGCCGAGTCAAAGGTGATGCCTAGGTACTTATAGGATGAAACCTGTTCAAGAGGGAGGGGCATGCTGGTGGTGATGAGGAGGGGAAAGTCCTTTGCCCTGTTTTGCCGATGTGAGAATAGCATGGATTTTGTTTTCTTTAGATTCAGGACTAAACGATGGTTATTGAACCATTTTTCGGTTTGGAGGAAGGCGCTTTGTAGCATGTCTTGGAGTGGGAGTGGGAGTGGGTTGGTAATTATGTTGAGATGATGGACATCCCAGAGTCCAGGAGACTTGTTTGTTCCCCTCCACAAATCCTTTCGGAAACAGACACATAAAATGTTTGTCTCCTAATTCTATATCTCCTGTGGACAGATGAATGGACAAGAGGTACACTCTCTCAGGCTCAGACACGGACTTCCTTTTTCAGCAATGCGGCCATGTTGGGGTAGTGCAGGCTGCTGCCTGTGATAAGGCAAATATTCCCTTGGCATCACACCCCCCCAGACAAGGACTCCAGGAAGATTGATGCCATGGCAAAGAAACAATACATGGCAGCATCTTTGGGACTCAGGCAGGCTAACCATATGGCCTGTACAGCCAGATACCTGAAGTCCAGATGGGACACTGTGCTGGCTCTGGCTAAACAGGCCCCCGACCAGCTTGCCAAGGAGCTGGAGCAGGTGTCTGCAGATGGGATTGAGGCATCGAAAGTACAGTTTAATGCTGCTGTAGACTCCAGTGATGTATCATCAAGAGTCATGGCTACATCTGTGGCTCTTCGGAGGATGGCTTGGCTCAGATGTACTAGCTTCTCACCGGATACCCAGGCTAAGGCCATGGATTTTCCTGTAATTGGTAATTCTTTGGGGGAGCAGAGAACTACATGAAAAAGATGGATGAGTACAGGACCACTTACAGGATTGCTCAGGCCAAAGAAAGGCAAGCAACTCCTCAAAGGCAGCAGTCCAGGGGCAGGGGCAGACCTTTCCAAAGGCCTTTTTACCAAGCTCAGGTCTCCTTTTCTTCCTTTTCACAAAGAGGGTACTTTAGAGGGAGAGGCAGAAGGGGGATGAGCAGGCCTGCATCAACCCCTCAGCCTAAAGCCCCTGCCAAGCAGACACCCTGATTGGTCTGCCCGGGCCAATTCTCCCATATCAGTAGGGAGCAGGCTGGCTTACTTTGTCCAGGACTGGAAGTCTCTTACATCAGACAAGTGGGTCCTGGAGGTAGTAAGCCAGGGATTGGTTCTCAGCTTCATAAAATTTCCCAAGATGAGAACCAGATATTTTTCCACCTGCAAATCTCTCAGAAACCCTTGCCCTAGAGACAGAGGTTTCTTCTCTCCTAGCTCTGAGTTGTAGAGAGGGTTCCCACCCTACACAGGGGCAAAGGATTGTACTCCAGGTGCTTTCTAACCCCAAAAAGACAGGAGAATGGCGGCCCATCCTGGACCTAAGATATCTGAACAAACATCTTTTGAAGCCAAAGTTCAAAATGGTAGCTCCGGGAATTATCTTTCCCTCACTAAGGCCAGTGGACTGGCTAGCCTCCCTGGACCTCAAAGATGCCTACTTTCACATTCCCATCAGGTGCTCCCACAGAAAGTACCTCAGGTTCAAGTTGCCCTCAGGCCACTATCAATTCCGAGCAATGCCCTTTGGCCTAACACCAGCCCCAAGGGTTTTCACAAAGTGCCTGGCAGTAGTAGTTGCTTTCCTAAGAAGAAAAAAGATCTTCATCTTCCCATATTTGGACGACTGGTTCATAGTAGGTCAGTCTCCAGACCAAGTCAAGTCACATCTGCAAGTGACCCAGCAAGTGCTCACTTCCTTAGGATTCCTTCTCAACCTTCCAAATTCAGTTCTCGAACCAGTACAGCTCCTCACCTTCATAGGCGCAGAACTGGATACAGTAAGGCAAGAGCCTTCCTTCCCCTGGAATGGGCAAGGACCCTTATGGAACTGGCCTCTCATTCACCCTTCAGGTGTCTCGACCAGCAAGGCATTTCCTTCAGCTTCTGGGCCACATGGCAGCTTCCACAGCAGTGGTCCAAGGAGCAAGATTCCAGATGAGGGACATTAAGTTCCACTTAGAAGCCTTCTGGTCCCAAAGAAAGGATTCCCTTACCAAACTAATCCCAGTGACTCGAACCCTATTCTAAGCCTTGCAATGGTGGCAGGATCAGGACAATTTGAGACAAGGGGCTCCATTTGTCACTCAGTCTCATTCACTGATACTCACCACAGCTGCTTCTGTGCTGGGCTGGGGAGCCCATTTGGGGGACTTTGCCACCCAAGGACTGTGGTCACCTCCGGAATCTCTGCTTCACATCAATCTCTTGGAACTCAGAGCAGTGTTTCTGGCACTGCAAGCTTTTTCCGTATCTGTACAGAACAAGGTGGTTCAGGTCAGGACAGACAACACCACCACCATGTGGTACATCAGCAAGCATGGAGGCACTCTGTCTTTGGCCTTGTGCACAGAAGCAGTGAAGTTGTGGTTGCTGGCCTGTTCCCTGCAAACCTCTCTGATAGCAGTTCACCTCCCAGAGAAGGACAATGTCCTAGCAGATGCATTGAGCAGAATCTCCCAGGGGCATCACGAATGGGCCCTAGATCCTCTAGTTTTGAAAGTGATTTTCTCGAGATGGGGCACACCAGAGATAGATTTTTTTGCAGCCCCAGACAACCACCAACTTCCTCTCTTTTGTTGCAGACCCCAGTCTTGGGCTCAGTCCCCTGGATGCTCGATTCTGAACTGGGAAGGAAATTTCTGTGTGCTCCCCAAACCTTCCCTCTCCTGTTCAAAGTGTTAGTCAAGATAAGGTCACAACCATGCAAAGTGATTCTGATTGCTCCAGACTGGGCCAGGCAGACATGGTATCCCTTGTTGCTGTCCCTAGCAGTCCACTTTCCCCTGTCTCTTCCTAGGAATTACAACCTGTTGACATCCTCTCAGGGGAGGATTTGGTACCCGAATCGTCAGTCTCTCAATCGCAAGGCTTGGTTCTTGAAGAGTTAGAGTTTGCAGATCTGCATCTTTCCCAAGGGGTTCTGGATATCCTTAAGGCTTCTTGAAAGCCTTCCACCAGGAAGACTTACAACTCCAAATGGAAAAGATTCAGCATTTGGTGTTCTAAGAAGAATATTTCTCCAGATTCTGCTGAATTGCCTTCTGTTCTGGACTGTATGGTCCATCTTTATGGTCTAGGTCTCAGACTAGCTACCCTTAAAGTACACTTGGCAGCTGTTTTTGCTTTCTTGTCACTAGGCAAGCCTTCCTCTCTATCATCCCATCCTGTATTTTGTAAGTTTTTCAAGGGATTGCTTCAGTCCAGTCCCCCCCTCCTTTAGGGATCCTGCTCCTGCTTGGGACCTTAATGTTTGCATTGCTCAGCTTATGCAATCTCCCTTTGAACCTTTGTCCTCAGAAGAGCTTAAGTACCTGACTTGGAAAACTGTGTGTTTGGTAGCCATTACTTCTGCCACACGTATCAGTGAATTGCAAGCCCTGTCAGTGGAATCTGATTTCATCTCTTTTCATAGAGATAAAGTGGTCCTTAGAACTAACAGAAGGTTCTTACCTAAAGTGGTTTCAGATTTCCACCTCAACCAATCTATCTCTCTCCCTGTTTTCTTCAGTGACCATTCCTCTCCTCGAGAGAGGAGGCTACACAACGGAGCGGCAAGCCCTTAGCTACTACATAGAGCGTACCAAGGGTCACAGGTTTGAATCCCTCCAGTTGTTCCTTACGCACGTAGAAGTTGGTAAGGGCAAACCTGCCACAAAGAGATCTGTTGCCAGGTGGATTATTTCTTGTATACAATTCTGCTATGAAAAACTGGTAGAACTCCACCCTCAGGCCTGAGGGCTCATTCCACTAGAGGTACAGCTGCTTCCCTGGCTGCTGCCAGGGTTATTCCTCTTAGAAATTTGTCAAGCAGCCACCTGGAAAACAGTCTATACTTTCACCAAGCATTACTCTGGTTATCCAGGCTAGGAGTGATGATCGGTTTGGCACAGCAGTACTTCAGAGCCTGTTTCCAAAGTAGGTTCTGTCCCTCCTCCATGGAGGTACTGCATGGTAGTCTGCATATGTCAGAATACAGCAAGACTTCATGTTGTTTGAAGAAAAAATTACTCACCTTAGTAATGTTTCTTCTAATGGAGTCTTGCTGTATTCTGACCTCCCCCGCCTCCCCTCTCAGAACCTAGATTTTGGAATGTGGGTGGGCAGGAGCAGTGTTGGCACCCTAGGGGTGTCCTTTTTTCACCCTCTTTTGGTTTGGGTGAGAGGTTGCGTTTTGGATGTGTTCTGTTTTTGGGTTTCCTGACTTGAGTCTTCCTTTGAAACCAAAAAAAGTTTTATATAGATATATTTGCCACTTGGCTAGTAAGAATTTTACAGTTTCCACACAGAACATCTAGTGAGTCTTTGCTCGTAAAGATCTGACAGTTGCAGTTTAAACAGCAGCAGACAGGGGCTTCAACCGAGTTCGTGGTGAACATTTCATGCTGACCATGGAAATTTTAACTCTTTGTTCTCTGGGGCAGTTAAAAGGCAGGACCTAACTGCATAGGTCAGAATACAGCAAGACTCCATTAGAAAAAACAGCATTACTAAGGTGAGTCATTTTTTTTTTCTTCTCAGCTAATGCTTCGGTCGACAACCCTTAAGGTGCACCTGGCAGCCATCTCTGCTTACCGGGCGTGGGCTGGGAAGCAGTCGGTGGCGTAAGAGAAGGTGGTCGGGCGCTTTTTCAAAGGCCTTAATGACATTTCCCCTTCGGTGCGAGAACCTCCACCTCCGTGGGATCTACTGCTGGTATTGGCTAAGCTCATGGGCAAGCTGTTCGAACCAATGCACAGGTGTGACATCTCTCACCTGTCATGGGAGACCGCCTTCTTGGTGGCTGTCACATCAGCCAGAAGGATGGGAGAGCTCCAGGCGCTTTCCATCGAGTCTCCTTACCTGGTCTTCCACAGGGACAAGGTTGTCCTGTGCCCCCACCCGAAATTCCTTCCGAAGGTGGTGTCGGGAGTTTCACCTTAACCAGGTGTTGACTCTGCCGGTGTTCTACTGCTATCACACCTCAGAGGCGAATATAGGCTCCATACTTTGGACCCTAGAAGGCGTTCACTTACTATAAAGGCGGACTGAAGTTCGAGGAGAGGTTCGCCAGCTGTTTGTCACCTGCACTGAAGCCGCCCTGGCAGACCTGCAGCCAAGTGGACGATAGGCAGGTGGGTCACCTCCTGCATAGATCTCTGCTGAGGTTGGCAGACATGGAGCCTCCCAGAGGGATAAGAGCTCATTCTTCCGCCATACCACTGCATCGGTGGCTGCTTCCAGGATGTCCCTATCCAGGAAATCTGCAGGGCTGCTACCTGGAAGTCAGCACACACCTTCATCACCCATTACCACATCAACCTTGAGTCACGCCGGGATGCTGGTTTTGGGGCCTCGATTCTCCAGTCTTTATTTCTATGTAGAGAGTTGTGCCTTGCCTCCTTCTCCCGGAGAACTGCTAGGAATCTGCCAGACAGTGTGGATGAACAACATATCCATGTCCTAAAATACAGGTTACTCACCGGTAACAGGAGTTCTAAAGATGGTATATATTGTTCATCCTCTGACTCCACCCTACCCGGCTCGATACACAACCTGGCTTCCAACGAGCTAGATCTGGCGTCATGGGGCGGAGTCGAGAGTTTTACCACCTGGATGGGTGGGAGGAGCCAGCTTGAAGACCTTCCGGCAAGATTTAAAGCAGCAAGGAACCTGCCACACAGTGTGGATGAACAACATATACCATTCCTAGAACTCCTGTTACAGGTGAGTAACCTGTATTTTTGGGACTTCTATCAGTTGTTGAACCGACCGCAAATCTTTTAAGAACCGACCGCAGTTATTTAAAGTTTCTCTATTTTTGTCGGTTCCCAGTTCCTGTTTCCTTAAAATGTCAGATAAACCTAAAAAGAAAACGGGACTTCCTGGTTTAAAAAATTGCTAGAAGTGTTCAGAAGTGTGTGCCAAGGCAGACAAACATGACTTCTGTTTGCTCTGCCTTGGTCAGCATTCTGATAATTGTGACATTTGTAAGTCTTTCCCTGAGAAAACAATGGAAAAATGTAGGGAGAGGCTTAAAAGAAGATTAGAAGAGAGAGGTCCATGGGCTCTAACCAGTCCACCCTCTCTAAAACTGTGGCTGTTCCTGCCAGAGCCTCCAAATCCACCCGTGATATGGGTGAGGGCTCTTGCAAGAGAGGCAGTGAACTGGCTGACTCTCTGGTGCCTACCAAAAAACTAAAAAATGCAAAGTATACTGAAATGCCTTTAGGAGTCCCTCAGGTGCCTGTACCTGCTCCTTCGCCTGCTGACCTAACCTGGGCTCTAGCCTTATTACAAGTACTGCAGGGTCTACTACCTCCTAAGCAGCCTGTGCCTACTTTGGTTGAAAAAAATATATATATTTTTATACCTCCTGTACCCACTGATACAGTGGAATTTGAGGAAGAGGATCAGGCAGAGGAGGGTATTGAACCTGAGGTCTCACCAGAACAGTACTTTGGCTCTCCTCCCAGATCCACAGAGGCCTTTTCCTCCCATTTTTCCTTTATCAGGAAGGTAGTGGAAAACCTGGATCTGCAAACTGCAGAAGAGATCCAGAATGAGGAGGAAGTCCAGTATATGGGACTAACACCCGCTAAAAGGCTCCTTCTGCCTGTGTAAAAGTTTTTTAAGAAGGATGTCCTGGAGATTAAGACTCCGAACACTGACACGCCCATTGATAAAAATCGTGATAAAAAATACCAGCTTGAGAGGTCATGGGCTGAGTTTTTATTTACTCACCCTGACATCGAGATTGTACAGTATGTTGCCTGTGAAAAAGCAAAAAACTCCCTTGTCCTCTCATCTCTCCCCACGAGAAGGACTCGAGGATAGACAGCATGGCTAAGAAAGGGTACCTTTCGGCTTCCCTGGCATTTCACCAAGCCAGCTTTCAAGCCTGTGCAGCCCTCTATCAGAAGGCTCTTTGGCAGTCCATCTTCGACAGTGCAGAGGCTAACCTCTCCCTAACAGTATCGGAGTTACTGGACACTGTTAGACAGGGCTTGGAGGCTTCCAAGTACTAGTTAAAAATGCCAGCTGATGTAAATGACACAGTTTCTCGATGGATGGCAGGTACTATAGCATTGAGAAGGTTTGCCTGACTGAGAGCTACTAATCTCACCCAGGGTAAGGCTGTGGATTTCCCAGTCGGAGGCCACTCACTTTTTGGTGCCCAGACTGAGGCGTACATGAAGAAAATAGATGAGTATAAGACTACTTTCAAGGGTAATTCTACTAAAGAGAGAGCTTCTCCCTCCACTTCATCATATAGCAGGGGAGGCAGGGGTAGGTCCTCTTTTAGGAGGGCTTTTCTTTCAAGTGCAGGCTGTTCCCCAATGGCAGTACCAGTCACAGCAGGGTGGCTTCGATAGAGCCAGAGGCTGAAGGGGTTCCAGGAGAGGATTCCAATCTGCACAGCCACAGCAGCAAGCAAAGCAAAATCCCTGACTTTTCCCTTCAGGCTGCCTCTCCATCTCCTATAGGGGGCAGACTGACTCGTTATTTTCAAGAATGGCAGAAAATAACCACAGACAAGTGGGTTCTGCAAGTAGTGAGTCAGGGTCTGTCCCTTTGCTTCAAGTTCCTTCCTCCAAGATCAAAGCGGTTCACACCAGCTCCTTTCACACAAAGAAAGCTTCTGGAACAGGAGGTGCAGACTTTACTGCTAGCAAGAGCAGCAGAGCTCTCCAGCCAAAGAGAGCAGGGGCTTTGTTCAAGATACTTGCTAACAACAAAAAGGAATGGGGAGTTGCGGCCTATACTGGACCTCGGACTGCTAAACGGGTACCTGGTAAAACCCAGGTTCAAGATGGTCACATTGACCTTAGTTCTGTCAACTCTTCAAAAAGGAGAGTGGCTAGTCTATTTAGACCTAAAGGATGCATATTTCCATATTCCCATAAGGGAGTCGCACAGAAAATATCTGAGATTCAGAATCCCTTCAGGTCACTATCCATTCTTAACACTTCCATTCGGCCTCACCTGTGCTCCAAGAGTCTTTACCAAGTGCATGGCAGTAGTGGTGGCACACCTAAGAAGTCTAGGTGTCATAGTTTTTCCCTATGTGGACGATTGGCTAATCATGGGAAAATCTCACAACGGGTGACACAACACCTTTGGGTAACCCAGGATCTGTTGCACTCCCTGGGATTCCTTCTCAACATCAGAAAGTCAGTCCTGACCCCTGTGCAGGTACTGCAGGTCATAGGTGCAGAACTAAACACTATGCTGGGTAGGGGTTTCCACCATCAGGAGAGGGCAGAAAGCATTCATATTTTGGCAGGCCAAAGCCAGCAAGACAGTTTCTATGACTGTTAGGACACATGGCTTCAGCAAGAAGCACAGTCATAGGTGCCAGGTTTCAGATGAGACGTTCAATTCCACCTCAAAGCACACTGGTGCCAAAAGTGGGACTTCTTATCAAGCTAGTACCAGTAACAAAGGTGTTGCTACAGGCACTCCAATGGTGGAAAACTTGAGAGAAGGGGTCCCATTCCTTCAGGAGCCCTCTTCACTGGTTTTCACAACAGATGCTTCCCTGTTTGGGTGGGTTGCTCACTTGGGGGAACACACCATTCACTGCACCTGGGAGAGTGCAGACTCACTCCTGCACATAAATCTTCTGGAGTTAAGAGCTGTTTACCTGGCCCTTCAGGCTTTCTCACACCTAATACAGGGAAGGGTGGTACAAGTCAGAACTAACAATACCAGAACAATGTACTACATCAGCAAGCAGGGAGGGACAAGGTCCACTCCACGTTGTACAGAGGCAATGAAGATGTGGAGCCTTGCTTCCTCTTTGAAAATCACCACTTGCCTCCCTACAGTCGATCCATCTTCCTGGCAAGGACAACACTTTGACAGATGGCTTGAACAGGATAAACCAGACCCATCACAAATGGGCACTGAACAAGCAAGTGGTGAATGCTGTATTCAGGAGGTGGGAAACCCCAGAAATAGATCTTTTTGTATCCCAACAAAATCACCACTTACCTCAGTATTTTTGTAGGGCCCCTGTCAAGGGGACAGTTCCCCTGGATGCCTTGATTCTGGATTGGACAGGGAGGCATCTTTATGCCTTTCCCCTGATACTGAGGGTGCTCATCAAGCTCAGGTCACAGCCAGCTTCATTGATTCTGGTAGCCCCAGAATGGGCCAGACAGCCTTGGTACTCCCTCCTGCTCTTTATGTCAGTGACCAAACCTATTCACCTTCCACAAAGGTACAACCTACTGACCACTTTTCAGGGGAGAGTCATGTACCCCAATCTCAGGCTCGAGGCATGGCTCTTGAGGACTTGGAATACACAGGATAGCAGTTCTCTGAAGGGGTACTGGAGGTCCTCAGAGGGTATAGGAAACCACCTACTAAGAAAACCTATGCCTCGAAATGGAAAAGATTCTGTATCTGGTGTAAAGATAAAGGTATAGTCCCAGCTCAAGCTGGCATCCCAACTGTGCTGGAATATTTGACTCACCTGCATTCCCAGGGGTTGCAGCACTCAACCCTAGAGGTGCACCTGGCTTCAGTGTCAGCATACATTTCGCCTGGAAAGGACACCTCCTTACCATCAGATCCTATCTTCAGGAGGTTCTTTAAGGGACTCTCTCATCTGTTTCCCCCTCACAGGGAACCAGTGCCAGCTTGGGACCTGAACTTTTGCATTGCCGGCTTATGCTTCCTCCCTTTGAACCTATGGCCTCTGCAGAGCTCGGGTTTGTTACTTGGAAGGTAATCTTCTTGGTAGCAATCACTTCTGGCAGGTGGATAAGTGATCTCCAGGCCCTCTATGTGGAAAAAGGGCTGTTTCTTTCCACAGGGACAAGGTAGTGTTGAGAACTAATAGGAAGTGCCTCCTCAAGGTGGTCTCCGACTTCCATTTGAACCAGTCTGTTACCTTGCTGGTTTTATTCACTGATCACTTCAGCTCAGGGGAGCATGGACTACACAGCCTTGATGTAATAAGGGCTTTAAGCTACTACATGACTCATGCCCAGGACCATAGCAGGACCGACAACAGCTGTTCCTCAGCTATGGGGAGGTAGGTAGAGGGACACCTGCCTCAGAAGGAACCATCTCTCGGTGGATAGTTCAGTGTATTCAGTTTTGTTACTCAAAGGCAGGTAAGGTACCCCCTGCTGGGCCTAGAGCCCATTCTACAAGGGGTACAGCAGCCACTATTGCAGCTACCCGGAGGTCAGTCGACACCTTCACTAAGCATTATAGTCTGGACACTGTCGTCAAGGCACAGGTCAGGAAGCATAGGAAACACCAGGAGCAGCTGCAGAATTTACCAAAAATATTTATTTACAGTAGTCAGTAACATAATAAACTTCTTCAGTGTAACTATTTACAAAGAAGAAATAAAATAGTTTTCTTTCAGTTTCTATGTCCGTTCTCCTAATCTCTCTTGCAGTTGCAGCTTAGCTCTTAGCAAGCATCCTGTTTTTGTAAATAGCAGGCAGGAGCTGCTAGAACACAGTGTGCTTCTTGAGGTCTCCTTTTGCAAAAGGCTAGAGGATTTGCACTCAAGTAACCTCTAGAGTTTACAGTAGCTTTTTGCAGTCATCTCAAAATATAATTATAGATATTTCAACAGTAACGCTGTATGTTTTCTAAACAAAAGTGATCCCATTATCAGTTACATTTTCATACAGTGAGTTGCACAAACTTTTATATTAGCATATGTGCACGGGAGGAAAAGACAGACGGCAAAAGAGGACTGAGAGACTGTGAGCGGCAAAGAATTGCGAGCCTGTCGGGTTGATCAAGTCCGAAGTCTAGCAGGAAAATTTGGCTATGCAACCAGACAGAAAAAAGAAAGAAAAAGAAAAATCCTTGCATTTTAAACACTTTCTCTAACAAATGGGACAGGGTCCTGTTCTACCCTGTCACATATACCCAGTCCAGGAGTGATGCTACGTTTGGCACAGTAGTTCTTCAGAGTCTTTTTCCTAAATAAATTCTTTGCCCACCTCCTTGAGGTACTGCTGCATAGTCTGCAAGAAATAGTAATATTAGTGGATTTCTGGAGTTAGAAGAAAAAATTGCTCGCCTGTAGTAATCTTGTTCTTCCAACGAGATCCACTTATATTATTACTTCCCATCCTGCCTCCACTGCAGAATCAGTGAAAAGTCAAGTCCTCTCCCCAGCTAATTGTATATGTACTTGGAGTGGTATGCCATCTACTGGCACTAATTAGTAATTTTTTTAAGGTTGTATGTCTTTTTTCTTAGGTAAATCTGACATTAAGAAAAGGGGAAATTTCTTTTTTTTTTTTTTTTTATTTTTACCCGTGGGTTAATGCTTTGCCCCAGTTGAGGTCCCCTTTTTTCCATTGTTGTTTTATCTATAGGTTATTATGGCCTTTTTGCAGGCTCCTAAGAAATCTGAGGTTAGATTGTAGGCAGTTTTGAAATTGGATGCACGAGCTAAAGATTCCATCATTAGCATAGCATTCCATTTGGCTCCAGGGCAGTGCTGGCTTAAAGGAGCACTGCAAGAAGTAATAATATTAGTGGATCCCGTTGGAAGAAACAAGATTACTACAGGTGAGTAATTTTTTTCTTCTCAGCCTGCCATCAGCGGAGTCGACATTTGGCGGTGACGGTCGGGAGACTCGTGTGAAAGCAGTGATGGCAATCCGCCACCCTTTTCGGGCGACCATGGGCAGTCCGGGGAGGACAGCCCACCCGTAGTACAAATGTAGCCGTTCCAGGACCCGGCTCGTGTGACCTCGAGTTCTTCTTCCTCCTGTCCATAGAAGAAGGATCTGTACCTCTCAAGGTTGCCCTCTGGTATGTCTGCGCATTGATCATCGCGGGTTGAGAGTGGTAAGCCTGAACCGACTTTGGTGCAGTTTCTCTGTGGCTCCACTTTTAACAGCAGTGGACTTCGACACCGGTCCCCATCTCTGTCCTCGATGGGGTTCTGGTGAGCAATGTCACCTCTGGGCCACTTTTTTAGAGCAGGGGGTATGGCGTCTGCTCAGTTGTCCTGGGTTCTGAGCAGCAGCCAAACAGGCCAGAATGTGCGTGGTGCCCTTCCTGGTGCTAACACCATCGATGCCGACTCCTCATGCCTACCCCCCTCTCCTTTTTTCCTGCCGGGGCCGGCACAGGTACCGCTTCCTTCTTCCCCTACTTTAGGTCTAGGTCCAGTAGTGGTGATGGTGCCATGCGTTATGCCTTCTCCGTATGGTGCCATGTCTGGTGCCGGCACTTAGGTGCTGTCGCCTTAGGTGGTGCTGTGTGGTGCGGTGTCTCTTGCGGTGCTGGCGCTGAACTCCTCCCTGATCCTGGTGATGGTGTCTCCCAGATCCTGACCTGCCCTTTGGAGGTTATTTTGTGGTAGAAGTTGAATCTGGATGAGTCTTTTCCCTCTTCTGCTTTGTCGAAGACACAGTGGATGACTCATTTTATGTTCAGGAATGCAAACCCTCTGTATCAGTGTGGTAGAAGATTGTCTTTCCAGTTCCTTTTCCTCTGGGATATGGGGTCCACCATAACATTTCAGTATTGAACTGTGGACCAAAGCAGACTTCCACGACTTGAGTTCCTACATTCCTCAGTACGAGTGCACCCCGTGGAACACACTTAATGCAATGATCAAGAGTCTCCCGAACTCTAACACTCCATTGCTAGGGGTATGTAGCCCAGTAATTGGCTAAAAGCTTTTATGGACACCTACGTCTCTGCCTCTAGGGCAGCCGCCGCTGGTAGCAGGTGGTTAATGTCTCCTTGACTGTGCTTATCTGTTAGGCTAAACTCCATTCAGAACAGTAGGACTGCCATTTAAACCACAACATCCTCATGACAAGCAGTCCTGTCAGGGTAGAGGCCTACGTGCCCTTTTCAGGAACCAACCCCTCGGCCATGAAGAGAATGCAGTAGGGGGCACCCTATACTAACCTCTGTGTATCCAGCCCAGACCTCACCCCAGCTGTCTGGAGGGGGAAGGCATCTCTCAGTGGTAGGAGGGGTGTGTAATTCAGTTTTACAGTGAGTGGAAGTCCATCATAGAGAACATATAGGTCATTAGGATTGTCTGAGAGGGGTACTCTCCCAATTTCATAGCCTTCCCCAGACCTTCCACCTGGACGGCAGCCAGGCTGTCGGCCTCTCAGTCGTGCACACTCTGTCAAAAGTCATTCCACAGCAGAATGAAGCAGAGTTTCCTATTTCCATTGCTTCTGGTTGCAAGTTAACAGACGGCATATGCCCATTTGTCGACCTTGGAAGGTTAAACAAGTTCCTGTTCAGGGAACAGTTTCTCTAAATCTCGGCGTTCAAGTCTTCACTTCTTGGACATTAGGCTCATAGCCAGCCCATCTGATTAAGAGACACAGGAAGCAGCCACCGCAGCTTCAAGTTCTCTCCAGGTTTGGAGAAGGTGCCAGTTCATCTTCCCAACAGCTTCTCTTCTTCGGAGCCCTCCTGGATACCTCCAAGGTGTCAACCTTGTTCATGAGGACGGGAGAAACAACATCTTTAGATGGCCCGTTACAATATGGAAAACAACTCTATTTGACCCGCTTTTTGGTTGAGCGAATGCTGGGACTCAGGTCATCCTCCGCAGCAAGCAGTGGTCTCCAACAGTGCACTCGTAATCCTCTGTACAAGATGACAGAGCCTCAGACAAAATCTGTGGAGGACTCGCTGCCAAGGCCTCTACACTCAAGTGTGGAGACAGGAGGATCCCCATCTTGACATAAATTTCTTAGAGATGAGACTTGCCTTACAAGCAAAGTTCTGGAGGATGCCCCTGCCACAAAGTGTTCCTACTTCAGAGTGATGTTAAAACTGTGATGTATACATCAGCAGACAGGGTGGGGTGCCCCTCTACCCTCTCTGCAGTAGGGCCATGAGGTTGTGAGAGTGGTACCTTGAGTACAGTGCGTCAGTTAAGATTTCGTGCAGTCGCTTTTGACAAATTGGGCGGTTCGGACCTGGTCCTTTTGCGTCCCCTCTCAACGCAAAACTGCCTCTATATCCTGCTTCAGAAATCCTGACCTTGGTGTTTTCTATCAGGATGTGTTCACTGCAATATTCAAGATGCTACCTTTTCCTCCTCTTCTCTTAATTCAAACCGTGCTGATCAAGTTGTATGCACGGGGGAGGGGGGGCAGGATGATTCTAATCATCCCAGACTGGCCTCGGCAAATTGATTTGCATTGATCTACAGTCTGTCAGAATTCCCCAGAGGCTACTACCTCTACAAGCAGACCCTCTGACACAGGGACTTTAGTCCATCATAGCTTGCGCTCCCATCATCTCCATGTTGGACCGGAGGAGATGAAAGTGGGTAAGCTTTGTTTTCCCAGACTATTGCAGAAGTCTTCTCAGTCGTGCATAGGCCTTCCACCAGGAAGGCTTATGTGGCTAAGTGGAAACCCTTCTCCATGTGGTGTGCAGAGCCCATCTGGACCCTTCGGTTGCACACCACGTAAGGTATTCGAGTGCCTCTTGGACCTGTCGATCGCAGGTCGGCCATACTCGGCAGTGAAGGTTCACCTCTGCATGTTTTCGGTCTATCTTGAGCCAATAGACATCTTGTCACTGGCTCAATTACGGTTAGTCAAGTTTTGCTTTATCTCCAAAAGGAAAGGAAGCGCTCCCTTTGCTCTCTGGTTGTTAGGACAGTTCTGTGATTCTTCGACAGAACGAAGAGATACACATCCAAGCAACCATTGTATCTTCAGCATGCCTCTGCTGAATCAACCTCTTGCCATGAGGTGTTTTCGGCTTAGTTAGTAGCATGTCGGCTTGGTTAGTAGCATGCCTCTGACACTACTAATCCACGTCACAGTCAAGTTCAAAGGCTGGATTCATACCACTCTGTTGGAGTGGTTGCGGCTCCCTGGAGGAGTTTCTTAATGTACCCATTGCATCACCTGCAAGGCGGTGAGTTGAAGCTCAGTACATACCTTTGTAAAGCACTATGTTCTGGATGTCCATACTAGACAGCTCTCTGTCTTTGGCAGGACTGTCCTTATGGACTTCCGTTCTGACCACCCTGCTCGGGGGGGGGGGGGAATTTTAGCTCTGTACTCTCCTGTTAGTGTAAATGAGTGATAGAGACTCCAGTCCAGGAAGATATGGAAATTATGTGCTTACCGTAATTCTTGATCTTCTTGGACAGTGTCTCCACCACTCAATCGCATGCCCTGCCATCATCCCCCAAGCTCAGTCATTCTGTTTTTGGTCTTCACTACCTTGTTGTTTGGTCTGTGAAGACATTTTTTCAATTGACCCTTCTTACATGGGTCATCCAGGCCTTCACATGCCCAGAGGTTAGGGTTAGGTTTTATTTCATTAGTTACGCTGCACCTCCTCGGTTGAAAAGGTGCTGACGTGGTTGGAAAGTCGATGCCGGGATGGCCTATATGGCATGAGCTAGTTTCGGAGCAACACGCATGTGGAGTCCTATCCCGGCGCCAGCCCTCCTGAAGATTTTTGGTCCCCACAGGGTCCTAGTGCCTCCGGCGTACTCCCATTAATGTGAATGAGTGGTGGAGACTCTGTCCAAGATGATCAAGAATTACGGTAAGTACATAATTTCCATTTCCCTCCCTAAGGAGGGGGGTGTGTATGTGACAGGGTGGAATAGGACTCTGTCCCAGTTGTTATGGAGAGTTTGAATGCAGGGATCTGTTCTGTTCTTTCCTTTCCTGTCTGTCTGCACAACTAAATTTTCCCGTGAGACCTAGGATTTGATCACCCTGACAGTCTCGCAGTTCTCTGTCTTCCCTTGCTGTTTCTGTCTTTTCTTCCCTTGCATATCTGCTGGTATAAAAATATATGCAAATCATTATGTGGAAATGTAACTGATATTGGGATCCCTTTGTTTAGAAATTGTATACTGTTACTGTTGAAATGCATATAATTTTAGTTTAAGATGATTGCAAAAAGCTATTGGGAACTCAAGGGGTTAACCTGAAATGCAATTTTTAAGCCTTTTGCAGAAGCTGTGGAGAAGGGGCCTATATTCTGGGACATTGTGTTCTAGCTGCATCTGCCTGAAATATTCAAAAAAATTTAAGAAAAACAGGATGCTTTTTAAGGAGGGGTGTTGCAAAGACTTGTGAGAAAAACAGAGCTGCAGTGTTTTGAGGGAGACAGAGATTGAAGGAAAACTCAGATCAATCTTTGTTTTATTCTGTCTTTGTAAAGAGTTATACTGAACAATTACATTTTTTATTTTATTGTTATTCATAATAAGACTCTTACTGCAAATTTTACAACTGCTCCTGGGTTTTCCTATGCTTCCTGACCTGTGCCTCGACAACAATGTGGAAATGTAACCGACACTGGGATCCTTTTAACACTGTACTGTATATAGTTATACTGTTGAAATGATTGCAAAAACTGGAATTCAAGGGGTTAACCTGAGATGCTGGGTTTAAAATTGTTTCCAGAGCTGTCAGCAGGAGCTCAGTTCTGGATCACAGTGTTTTTTTTTTTTTGCTGCACCTGCTGAAACTGACAAGAACACTGTGAGAAGCAGAATGTTCTCTTAACAAGCTCCCTGCAAAGACTTGTTATAAAAAGAGTTGCAGTGTTTTGCAAGAGGGAGAGACCGAAACTGAGACTGGAAATCGAGAAGAAAAACTCAACAGGAGGACTCTGCTTTCTGTGTTTGTACTGCCGCTGTACATAGTTATACTGAACAATTTTTATTTTGCTGTTAATAATAAAATGCTATTTGCGAATTTTGAAACTGCTCCTGGTTTTCCTGTGCTTCCTGATCTGTGCCCCAACAACAACCCTCCACATAAACGTACTTGAAATGAGGGCTGTTCTGTATGGCCTATAAGCCTTTCAGACCCATCTCTTCCTGGGACCTCTGCTGGTACAGAGAGACACCATCATTGTGATGCATTGTATCAATAAGTAGGGGGAATTCACTCCTACCCTCTATGTAGGGAAGTGATGAGGGTTTGGTATTGGACTCAAAAATATGGTATAGAACTGTCAGCAGTTCCGGATCATCCTGGACTAAGTCTCCATCACTCATTCACACTAGTGGGATAGCGCCAGAGGCACTAGGGCTAAGCGGGAGCCTATAGTTTTCTGAAGGGTCGGTGCCGAGAGAGGATCACGCATGCGTGGCACCATGAGACTAGCTCGTGCCTGTGTAGGCTATCTCGGCGTCGACCCTCCAACCGCCTCAGTTACTTTTCTCCCACTGTCGAGTGCGCTTGGATGTCGACGTTGCTCGCCTGCTGGAGTCAAAGTTTTCATCTATATGACAGCAGCTTTTAGTATTTTAAGTAGTAATTTCTTATTTTACGAACAAGAAAAAGATTATGAAGAAGAAAAAGAAATTCTTTCCTGCCATCAATGGAGTCGTCCTTAGACGGTAGCGGTGACGGTAGGAGGACTTCGGTTGAAAGTTTTTATGGCAGAGGGGCTATGTCCGGTCCGCCGCCCTTAAGTAATGTTTGGGGGGGGGGGTTCTGACTACAGACAGTGCTGTGCTGGGGGAAGGGGAGGACAGTCCTCCGAAGCACAAATCTAGCGGTTCCGGGGATCCAGCTCCACTTAACCTCGAGCTGCTCTTCCTTGTTGGGGGAAGAAGAATTGGTGTCGCTTGAGATTGCCCATTGGTATGTCTGCACGAGGAGTGTTCGTCGGGAGGGGCGATGGGCCTGAACTGACTTTCGTGGGTTCCTCTTGGTCCCGCTTCCAACAGCTGCATTCTCAACTCCGAGCTCCATCTCTGTCCTCATTGGAGCTCCGGTGGGCAGTTTCACCTCTGGGCTACTCCTATGGAGCAGGAAGTTTGACTTTCCAGTTTTTCCTGGCTCTTTTCCTGATTTCGGGACCTCCAGGCCTCAGAGCCATTGGACCGAAGCTGGGTCTATTGGATCATGAATGGCGAGGTGCCCTCTTTGTGCCTTTGCCATCGTGTCGACCCCCTTGCCTACCCCCTCCCTTTTCCATGCAGGGCCGCACAGGCACCACTTTTCCTTCTCCCTTCTCAGGATTTCCATTGGCCTTTTCCTTCAGTGCCGAGCTTGGTGCTGCAGTGGCGCCGTGGGTGGGGTGCCATCTTTCTGTCTTGATGCTGTGGGTGCTCTTGTTGCTGGCGCTGGTTGTCAGAGCCATCAGTGGTGCTGCGGGTGTCTGGGTGGTGCCATGCACCCACGAACGGCGCTGTGCATCTGCGGGTGGCATTGGGCATTCGTGGGCACTGGATGCCAGGGATGCCGCGGGTGGTGCCATAAGCGCTGTGGGTGCCACCGGTGCCATCGATACCAGGGGTGGCACCGCAGGTGCCCATGGGTGCCACTGGTGCTCTCGGGTGCCATTCTTGCCGTGGGTGTCAGGGGTGCCCTTGGGTGCCATTAATACATGGGTGCCTGCAGATACTGCCGCGGCTCCCCTCTGGTATCGCCCAGGTTGGCATAGGCACTGATTGGTGCCCTCCTTTGCCACGAGTGGTGCTGGTGCCACACGGGTGCTAATGGATGCTGTATGGCAGAATTAGTGACACACTTTGCCTTTCGGACTTCTTTTCCACAGGACTTGTGGCGGGATGTTTATCGCAGAATGAATGCCTGTTCTGCGGATTATTTTTTCCATACATCTTAGTGAGTGGTGGTCTATGTGGGATCTTGTGTCATCCAGCGTTTTTTTGCTGATGGTACTCTGCTGTACTGCTCTGCCAGCTGAATCTCATTCTGCTCAGCACTTTCTCTGCTCCCTGCGTGGTACCAAGCTCCTCGACATTCTTCCTGATGGCGGAGTCTCTAGTGGCTCTGACCTAGACCTCTCTTGGAGGTCCTTCTGGTGTACAAGTGCATCTAGATGGGTCTTTCCCTGTCTTTCTGGTCAGTAATACAGCAGATGACTCATTTTATATACTGAAGGGCACGTCCTCTCTATCATCAGAGTCTGTGATGGAAAATCTTTGCAGTAGTTCTTCAGTAATGGGGTCCGCTATAGTATTTCACATTTTTCAGTCGTCAAGACAGTTACACTATGTGGAACATTCTAATTTAATGGTTGGGAGTTGCTCTGACTTTTCCACTCCTTTGGTGGCGGTATATAGCCCTCTTGTGATATTACCTCTTCGATGGCTTCTTTGGTACAGGTGGTTAACATCTCTCCAGCTGTGATTTAGTCCGGTCATGATTTCAGTATGGACGCTCAGGCTCCTTCTGAACTCAGGTGGAGAACATCTTCGTCTTTTTGTATCGACACAATCCTTGCAAATAGCAGCCTGAAAGCCTTGTTAGGCTCAGACTAAAAATAAAAAAAATATACCTTTTATCACAGCACAGGGCCTAGCCGAAATTACCCGATAGCCCCTTTTTTTGGATCTGGTTAGGTTCCGCCTCAGCCCCTGAGGCGCTCGTCTCCAAAGTACAGTAAAGAGTACCTGATTTCTTCTTCCCCTAGGGGGAGTCCGATCCGGCGGCGGTATGGGTCATCTCTTTCTCTGAGAGATTTCTCTAATTCAGAGACATTTCATAGACCTAGGCGACTGCCCAGTCTGTTAATTACCCTTTCTTTTTATGTGGTTTTCTTCTCTTGAGCAGAGCCTTGCAGCAGCAGAAGCAACTCTTCACCGAGTCGGAACTCAGGTTCCTACTTCCTTGTTTGCTTAATTTAACAGGCGATTTTCTCCCTCTTGACGGAAGGTCAAGTAGGTTCTTTTTCTGAGGTAGCTTCTCAAATATTCACACCTTCATTTTCTGTGCACTAGTCCATGCCAGTCGCTCATGAAGCTATCCTCTTCAAGTGTGGGATGGAGTTGTAATGTTTGTTTTTCAGCAAACAAACTAGAATCCTTTCCTACTTCCTTCAGCGAAGCCAGAGTGGGTAGTGCCTCACCACGTTGAGTCACTACCTTTTTCAGTCACTTCAACAAACTGGTTAGCCCTAACTTGGTGCTGCTGTGTCCCTCCTCGATGAACATCTGCCTTTATTCGCCTTAGAAATCCAGCCCGTTATTTTTTTTTTCTGTCGGAATTTTTTTCCCACAGTGGACACGTCCTCCTGTGCACTTTTTCCTTTCTTCCCTGAGTTCAGAGACTGCTGCTACAGTTGTTCACACAGGGGCAGGATGATTCCTTCTGGAATGTGCAGTGGGTAGGATCTGGTTCTACTAGACCACCACGAGAGGCTTCTAAGTCATGCTTGGCCTTCCATCAGGAAGATCCTGTGACTAAGTGGAGACCATTCTCCTTGATGGGCTAACGCCATCTGGACCCCCTTGCTCACCAAGTACGGGGTTCAGGTGCTCTTGGACCTGTTATTTACAGGTCAGCCATGCTTAATAGTGGGGGTTTCCATTTGCACTTTTCGATCTACCCTGAACCAGTAGACTTTACCTCAGACTCTTTCAGTTCCTGGAGTCCCTTTACGTTACATTAGTACATGTCTTTGACACTATTAATTTTGGTCCTAGGCCAAACTATGAGGCCAGGTTCTTGCCGCTTTCTTAGAGTGGTTGCGTTTTCCTGGCAGACTTTCATTTTGTGTCCCTTGCAGTCATCTGCAAAGTGGCGAGTTACAACTCGAGCGTTTATCTTGTAGGCACGATGTTCTAGATGCTCTTACGAGACAGCTCTTTTTATTGTCAGGACAGTCCTTGGCTGTCCTTTCTGAGTGAACCCTATCTCCTACCACCCTACTCAGGGTTGTTGGTTTTAGCTCGGTACTCTCCCACTAGTGTGAATGAGTGATGGAGACTTAGTCCAGGAAGATAGGGAAATTACATACTTACCGTAATTTTTGATCTTCTTGGACAGTCTGCATCACTCATTCATTCAGACGCCCAACCACCATCCCCTGGGGTCACTCGTTTTCTTTCTTGGTCTTCACGGTCCTATGGTTCAGAGTGTGAGGACATTATTATTTGACCTTTCTTGTAAAGGCCATCTGGTCTCTCTCAGGCCCAGAAACTCAGGATGAGTTATTCTCATTAGTTATGCTGCACCTCCTCGGTCGAAAAGGTACTGAGGCGGTTGGAGGGTCAACGCCGAATAGCCTGGCTGAGCTAGTCTGTGGTGCCGCATGCGTGGTCCTGTCTCTGTGCCGACCCTTCAGAAAACTTTAGGCTCCCGCTTGGTCCTAGCGCCTCCGGCAGTATCCCACTAGTGTGAATGAGTGATGGAGACGGTCCAAGAAGATCAGTAATTACGGTAAGTATGTAATTTCCATTTCCAGGCGTTCAGTATGTCTTGGCAGACAGGTTGAGCAGGTCACAGTCCAGAATGCATGAGTGGGAGCTGTTGACCTCAGTGGCAGATACATAGAAACATAGAATTTGACAGCAGAATCCTTGCTTGGCCCACCTGTTCTGTCCGTTTACCCTACCTACTGTAACACTGCAGACCCTACTTGATCTCTGGCCCCTCTCCCTTTCCTTACCACTAAGATTCCCTTATGCCTAGCTCATGCCTTCTTGAATCATGCTGCCGTTATAGCCCCCACCACCTCTGGTGGGATGCTGTTACAGGCATGCACCACTCTTTCTGTGAAGTACTACTTCCAAACATCTCCCCTGAATTTACCCCCCCCAGCTTCATTTCATGACCTCTTCAGCATCTCGTTTTCTGAAAAATGCTTCCCTCTTGAACCTTATTCATACCAGTGAGGTATTTGAAAGTCTGTCATATCTCCCTTCTCTCCTGCAGGGTGTACATATTGAGGTCATTTAGTCTCTTTTAATGCAGGCCCTGCACATAATTTTAGTTGCCCTCCTCTGGACCTGCCTCTACACTGTCTCTGTCCTTCCGGAGATGTGGTCTCCAGAAGTGGACACAGTACTACACTAGGTGAGATCTCACCATTGATCTATACAGTGGTTAACACCACCTCTCTTTCTGCTAGTGATGCCCCTCCCTATGCACCTTAATATCCCACTAGCTCTCCCCACTACGTCACACTGGCCACCTGTAGGTCATCAGATATGATTACCCTCAGGTCTCTTTCCTGCTTGGTGGTCGTTAATACTACACCCCCCATTTCCTACTCCACCCCTGAGTTTTTGCACCACAAGTGCATGATTTGAAGATCAGAACGGTTCGACAGCCTGTGTCGTCCAGAGTTGGACCTTTTTTGTGTCCCCACATGACACAAAACTGACTCATTTCTTCTTGCTCACTCCAGGGCCTGGATTTTTTTTTGGGTGGAAGCGTGTTGTCCCTCTCTTGAAAGGGGAGGTTCCTTTTATGCCTTGATGAGTTCCAAACAGTTGTCGGCTGCTATGTGCCCTAGGCAGTGTCTGTTCAAAAGCTGAGACTGGAAAGCCTATTAACAACTATACAGATCCAGGTAGCTTAACACTTTAACTGTTCACACACACACACACACACACACTTAAATTTGAAAAGAATAACTTGATTTCTTGCAGTGTATCCAAGTTGTATGGACAGACTGATAGACGCCCACATCTTTTCCCTACCCTTTTGTGCCTTTCCTACCTTCCCTCTAATCCAGCATGTGCTGCTCAAGCTCCAAATGGAGGGGGCAGCTCTGACACTCATCGCTCCCCTTTGGGCTTGTCAGTTCTGGTTCCTCTTACTACAGCGATTGGCGGTGGAACTGCCAGTGCCTCTACCCCTGTGCAAGGGCCTGCTGTCCCAGGAACAGGGAACCTTGGTCCATCCAGATCTCAAGTCACTACATCTCAATGTACGGCTCCTGAAGATGTAGCCATTGCTAGATTTGGGGCGTCTCATAAAGTGGCTGATGTTCTGGTGGCTGCTAGAAAACCTTCCACTTGGGCAACTTATTTCATAAAGTCAAAATGGTTTGCTTTGTGGGCCACTTCACATCAACTGGATCCCTTTACCTGTCCGGAAAATCAGGTACTAGAGTATTTGCTGTCTTTGTCAGATGCAGGTTTGCAATACTCCTCCATCAAAGTACATTTGGTGGCTATTTCAGGCTTTTGTGTGCCTGTTGAGGGTCGTAAGGTTGCTCAGTTGGAGATGGCCATATGTTTTTGAAGGGCATTCTCCACCTAAAGCCTCCTATCTGCAATCCAGTCCCGACTTGGGACGTGAATTTTGTGTTAGAAGAGCTTACTTTGGCTCCTTTGGAGCCAGCCACGACTTGTGGCTTACGCTTTCTGTCTTGGAAAGTGTTATTTTTAGTTGCTGAAAGAATTTCAGAGCTTCAGGCTCTAAGGTGTGAGCCTCTTTGATTTTCACAAACAGCATCTCTCTACATACTAATCTCAAGTTCCTTCATAAAGTGGTGCCTGAGTTTACTTTAAATCAAACCATTCACCTTCCAGTTCATTTTCCTATGCATGCCAATCCAGGAGATGCTTTGCTCCATATTCTGGATGTACGTAGAATTGGGGGCCTATAAACACCACATGAAGGACTGCAGGAAGTCCTCACAGCTTTTTTGTTTCCTTTGCCATAGTGAAAGAGGACATAACTGTTTCTAAATAATGTCTGTCCAAACAGTTGGCCAGTTGTATTACTTTTTGTTGTAAGAAGTATGGTAAGAGACTTCCTGGTGGTGGTCACGGTCATTCCACAAAGGGAAGGGAGAGCATGGCCACTTCTGTAACCTGTTTCAAAAACATTTTGTCAGCAGTCATCTGTGCAGCTGCCACCTGGAGTACTGTCCACACCTTCACTATATATTATAGTCTGGACATTGTCTGGAAAAAGTGCAGGTTTTGGCATTGCTTTACTTCAAGGCCTCTTTTCTTGGGCCTGTAGGCTTCAGCCACCCAGACTAATTTATTGTCAGTATTGCTTGGTACTCATTCCATAGGTGTGGTCTAATGAGAGATGGCCTCGAAGAAGACACAACAGTTGCGTATTTTCTGTAACAGTAGATCTTACATCAAGGAAGCTCTTTCAGCAGACCAACAATGGTAGGACTTAGCCTTCGGGCTCCAGGACCACACAGAAGCTTTCTAGCAAGCAGTTCATGAAGGGGGACCGCCCACCACTGATGTCACCCCTTTGACGTTGGCCTATCCTATAAAGGCAGGCGGTCCCCCACACCTTCCTGAGTTCTTTACCACCGTCGACCTGCACACATCAGACCTTACCGGGTGCTGCAGCTACAGTCAAAGGCCATTACCCATGCTTGCCGCACTTTTTTATTTTCACTTCTTTAGTATGACATTGAAATTCAGGGTGTTGCTGACATAGAGTTTGTCTTATCCACCTGCCTCGTTTTCTGACCATTCCACAAAGTGTGCCTATGGCAAACAGATTCTTGAAAAAGATGGTCACTCTGCTTATATCCTGTGCCTAGGCCCCAGCTACGTCACAGAAGCCGGCCAGATTTGCCAGAAATTCAACCAGGCCACTCAGAAACGTCTAAAAATCCTGGAGAGCCATCTAATCAAGCAGAAGCTTGTTACAGTGGAAAAGGCGCTGCAGGCCAGGAGCTCTTTAACTTCGCCAGCCCAGTCCCAGGAAAAATCTGGTGGGAAGCACAAACAGTGGGACCAGTCTACTTCCCACTAGCAGTCTCCCATAATCCTTCGACTACTTCTGGATCATCCTCCCATGGATGCCTTCAGCGGAGGAGCAGCTGTAGGCATCTGTCTCTAGTGCCATTCCTGGCTCTGGGTGTCCAGCTTTGCCTCTGATGTGCAGTCCAGTATTTTGGATGCCCCCTTTCGGGGTTTCTGCCCTTTTCAGGGGGGATGTCCAGGATCTAATGTCCTCCCTGCATGAGTTGAGACACACCCTCCGGTCCGTTTATTCGCTGTATAATACCCAGCCTAAGACTGGTCAGCGGCCACCTGTTCGCTGCTCCTCGCACAGATAGGCCCACTCACTCTCCAGAGGTCGGGGCAAAGCGACGTCCGCCCCTTCTGCTGCCAGAACCCCTCAGTTGCCTGCGGCTATCCTCCTGGCACTTGTCCACACCTACTGATTCTTGGCCAAACCCCCCCCCCCCCGGAAGGTGGCCGGATGTTGCATCAAGACTACTGGGTACTGCAGATCAAGAACGCAGCCACATGCTGGAGCCTCTTGAGTGGCCTCCAGAAAATCCTCCTGTCGACTCCTCATACCCCCCAAAATGCTCATTTGCCTCTTGTCTGGGAGGAAATACAGGCTCTTCTGCACAAAAGGGCCATAGAGCCAGGCCCTCCGACTCAGTGAGGCAAGGGATTCTACTCCCACTTCTTCCTGTTCCCAAAAAGAACTGGGTTCTTCGTCCCATCCTGGATCTGAGTCATCTCAACTTGTACATAGAGTACAAATGCTTCAGGATGGTAACTCTTCAGGGGTTGTTGCCCCTTCTGCACTGGGGAGACTGTCTCTGTTCTCTGAACGTGCAGTATGCAAACCTGCATATCAAAATTTTTCCTTCCCATCGGCACTTTCTCTGCTTCCATTTCCAGGAAGCTCACTTTCAATTCAGGGCCCTTCCCTTTGCCCTGTCCTCAGCTCCCAGGGTCTTTACCAAGTGCTTGGCAGTGGTAGCAGCTACCTTGAGGCTGCAGGGCTTCTATTTGTTTCCCAACCATGACAATTGACTCCTAGCATCTCCCTCCAGGGATCATCTTATCCAGATCGTGGAGTATACCTTCTGCCTTTTCTAGGCCTTGGGTATCACCATCAGTTGGACAAAAGTCCTGCCTGTCTTCTTTCTAGGGCTTCCAGAATATAGGGGTGGTCCTGGACATCCTCCAAGGCATGGCTTTCTTGCCCATGGACAGAGCAGAACACCTGATGGCCCAGGCTTGCCAGGTCCCCACCAGTGTCTTCCTGTGCCTCTTGGGCCATATGGCAGCAACCATTGCCACGGTTCCCCTCATCCACCTTCACATGTGGATACCTCTGTGGACATTGCGGGTCAAGTGGGACCAATGTACGGATGACCTAGACCAGATTGTCATGGTTTCTGATCCGGTCAAAAAAGGTCCTGTCATGGTGGCTAGAACTGGCAAACCTGCTTTGGGGGGTTTCCTTTCAGATCTGTGCCCCTCACCAGATCCTCACTTTGGACGCTTCGGGTCTGAGCTGGGGAGCTTACTGGAGCGCTCACCAGACTCGAGGCACTTGATCAGACATGGAACAGGGTCTCCATGTCAGTGTTCTGGAGATGCGCGTGGTTCTGTATATTCTGCAGGCCTTCCAGACTTGTCTGCTCTTAGTACAGATGGACAACATGTGCGTGGTATATTACATAAACAAACAGGGTGGGGGAGGATCTCACTGTTACCCCCTGTGCAGGTAGGCGATGAGAGTTTGGTACTGGGCCATCGAGCATGGTCTGGAGCTCTCGGACATCCATGTTCCAGGCATCCAAAACATCCTGGCTGTCTAAGCCGCTTCTGGTCCAGGGCCCATGAGTGGGAGCTTTTGATGCCGGTGGTCAAAGATCTCTTCGACAGATGGGGTTGACCACAGTTGGACATTTTTGCATCCCCACTCAATACAAAACTGCCACTTTTCTGGTCGCTGGATCCTGGACCTGGAGTTTTCTGGCGAGATGCTTTGTCCCTCTCCTGGAAGGGAGGGGGAGGTTTCTGTATGCCTTCCCGCTCCTGCAGAGGGTGCTCCTCAAACTTCAGTTGGAGGGGGTTGAGATGATTCTCATAGTCCCTTTCTGACCACGTCAGAGCTGGTTCCCCTTGCTGCAGCAGCTAGCAGTGGAACCTCCATTGCCCTTGTCCTTGTGCACTGGCTTGCTCTCTCAGGACCAGTGCACCCTGGTCCATCTGGATCTGAAATCTCTGCATCTGCATGCATGTCCCCTACTGACTTTGCCATCCTCCACTTTGGGGTTTCCTCTAGGGTCGTGGATGTCCCGGTGGCTGCCAGAAAGCCCTCCACCAGGGCGAGTTATGCAATGAAATGGCAGCACTTCACACTTTTGGCTGCTTCATGCCAGCTGGACCTCTTCACCTCTGCAGTGAGTCAGGTGTTGAAGTACCTTCTCTCAGACTCTGGCTTGGGGTACTCCTCCCTCAAGGTGTATCTTTCTGCCATCTCTGCGTACCATGCACCTATCTTGCACTTTCCTGTGGGGCATTTTGCGTCTGAAACCTCCCATTCGGGACATGGTCCCCCCATGGGATCTCAGTTTTATGTTGGAGAAACTCACATTACCTCCCTTTGAGCTGGCCACGAGTTGCGCTTTCTGTCGCGGAGTTTTTAGTTGCTGTTACTGCTCGTTGATTTCAAGCTTCAGGTTCTTGGCGAGTAGAGAACGTTATTTGGTTTTTCACAAAAACAGGGTGTCTTTGCATGCTGATCTTAAGTGCTAGGAACATGGATATGATGTACTTATTTACACGTTTTGGCAGTGCCCTTTCCCTTTAAGAGTTGCCACAAAGTCTTCAAGCGGGTATATCCCTCTGCTTCACCCCATGACGCCAGATCTTCTTTTCTACTGGAAGTAGCAGGTTCCCTCCTTGCCGCTCCCGCATTGAGTAGGCCCTAGCACTAAAATCTTGAGATTTACTTCCAAAACTTCAAACATTCTCAAGTTTTGTTTTCAGTTCAATCATCGGTTGCGACCGCAAGGGACGAAAAGTCCTCGCCTGGATTTTGCCAGTACTAATATGGGCAGAAGATGTTGCATACTGACCCCCATGCCACATGTGTCTACTGCCTGGGCCACGAACATGATACCCAGGCATGTGACATTTGCTGGTCGTTTCACAAGGACCACTTCACGTGCTGTAAGTTGGGCCACCGGGAAGAACAACCTGCGCCGGTCGAATCTAAGGATGTCCGTTGTGTGGTCTCCGAGGCTGTGGGGTCCACCAAGTAGTTGGAACATATGGCCTTGGAGGAGATGGCTCGAGTCGCCTTGCAGTCCTCCTTGGCTTCTGCCTTTGTTCCACTTAAGTTGGGCTCCATTTATTAGGGTTCCTTCAAGGAGTTGTGCCAGTCCTTCCCGACTGAAGGGCAGGGCCCTTCTGGGTCGCATAGCTCCTGCCCTTGTAAGAAGGAGTCGAAAAAAGGAAAGAAGACTCATCATCGACATTCCCTGGACTGGGAGCATTCTCGGTCTCGGGACTCTCAGGTTTTGACCTCTGTCGAAACCATGGCCTTGGCCACTGGCTTCACGGAGACCCCGTCGGGCCAGTTGGTTGAGATGCTGGCCAGCGATGTGGCTGAGATTTTTCTCTACCCTGTCAACCAGCTCTTGTTAGAAGAGGATGACAGTTCTCTGTTCAGGACTCCAGTCTAGCATGTGACCACTGAAGGGGCTGCACAGCCCGCTGAGCCAAACCCTCCAGTCACCGACCCAGACCAGGGGGAGTCGTGGCTCTCCCCGGCTCCCTCCAAGATCCCGCTTTGACACCCCCAGCAGCCGAGGTCTTGGTCTTGCTCATCCAGTGTGTCGAGCAGATCCCGCTCTCGATACTAAGGGAAGCAGCACCACCGCTATTCTTCATCCTCCTCGGGTGAGGCGAGGCTTCGGTGCAAGTTGCATCAATGCTACGAAGACCTTCTGTGGCAACAGTTGGTGTTGGCCAGTCCAAAGCCGACCTCGGCTCCCAAACCAGCCATCACTTGGCTGTCGCTTGACAGGCCATCACCGATAGCCCTGGTGGGGCCAGTCAAAACCCTTCCACACCCAGCTGAGCCAGTTATAACTGTCTCGGTTCAGCCGAAGCTGGCCTCTCCACTGACTGTGGTGGAGTCGCCGGCCAAGTGGCTTTCCCATTGCTGTCAGCAGCTCTCACACCTCACTGCCCCTGGCGGGTAGAAAGTGACTCTGGCAGTCAGCCGCTTTAAGCAGAGTCTGAAGATTTCTCATTGCAATCATGTCCGGTCGACATGGAGTCCATGGTGGATCTCTTGACGGAAGAAGTGCCCACTTCATTCATGGGCATCCTCTGCCTCATCTCCAAGTCCGCAGGGATGAAGCTGGAGCCCGTCCAGAAGCGGGCTCGCTATCACCTCAGAGAAATTCTGGGGAAAAAGGGATTTTCCGACTGAGGCTTTCCCAGTGGCCAAGGCCATTATTGGCCCAGCCCTGGTGCTTTGGCAGCACCCCATGTTCTGCCCTGTGCCCGTGGCCCAGATGGCCTGCAAGTATGCAGTGCCCACTGGTACACTCTCGAGTTTCACGGAGCACCCCTCGGCCGAGGGGCTGGTGGCAGACTCCTGTGTTTCAGTGCTCGGGTAATACCAGGAGCTTTGACAAGCCACCAGACAAGGAATCCCAAGAAACTGGACCACGCGGCTAAAATAAAAGTCTGTTATGCCTCCTCGTTCAGCCTCCGACAGGCGAGCTCGGTCATTATGATGGCACACTTCTCCCACGCCCCCTTTGGCTCCTTGGATGAGGCGATTCCTCACCTTCCTGTGGCCTCCAGACCACGGTCGAGCAGATCCGTGATCAGGGCTGGGCTGTGGCCAAGCAGCAGCTTCATACTGCTCTGGATATGGAAGATTCCTGTGCCAGCTCGGTGGCAGATGCAGTTGCCATGCACCTTAGGGCTTGGCTGCAGATCTCGACCTTTACTGCAGACACTCTGCACAAGTTGGTGGATGTCCTTTTTGGGCCTGGTGTGAAGGGTCACCTCCAGTGTATCGAAAAGTCCAGTGCCAGCTTAGACCGTAACATCCACCCAGAAAGATCCCAAGGGCTCCAGGCAGCAGAAACATAAGCTCTTTCTGTCCTCCATTCCTATGACAAAACCAGCCCAGCACCAATCTGGCCAGCAGGCTCAGTCTTGGCGACCCAAGTCCGTTGCCTCTATGGTCCGTAAGCCTGGAGGCAAGGGACCCGGTAGCTGCCGGGTCCTCCTCCAAGCCTGTTCAGTGACTGGATGAGAGGTGCCACCCTCATGCCTGTCACACCTCCCCTGGGTCCTCCTGTGGGGGGGCCGGCTCTGCCACTTCCTTTCCGCTTTGTCCGCTGTCACCACGGACAGGTGGGTTCTGAAAGTGGTCAGTCAGGGTCTGCCTCTGAAATTCGAACAGTACCCTGCAAGCCACACACACACCCCACCCATGGGAGCACTTGGTATCTGCAGACACTTGGCCAGCTCTTCGAGACGAAGTAGCCCAACTCCTCCACTAGGAGGTCGTGGTTAGAGTAGTGGATCCTCCGGAACACCCAGGGTCTGTCTCCATGTACTTCCTGGTGCCAAAGCGTACAGGAAACTGGCACCCCTTTCTAGATCTGCACGACCTGAACAAATTTCTCAGGTCCCGCACCTTCAGGATGATAACTCTTGTCTCAGATTATACCCTCTATAGAGCAAGATGTGGTTTTGCTCTCTGGATCTCCAGGATGCATTCTTCCACGTCCCCATCCACCCATCGAAAGTTCCTCTGCTTTCAAGCCAAGGGAATCCTCTGAGTTCCGGGCCATGCCATTCGGCCTCTCCTCGGCCCCCAGGGTCTTCAACAAATGCATAGCAGCAGTGGCAGCTTACCTGAGGTGCCAATGAGTCCGGGTATACCCCTACCTGGACGACTGGCTGATCGCAGGTTCCTCCAGGCAGGAGGTGGTGCAGTCCAGGGACCTGGCCCTCCAGACCAGCATCAAACTTGGCCTCCTGATCAGCAAGGACAAGTCAGAACTCGTGCTCTTGCAGGTAATCGGTTTCATGGGGGCAGAGCTCGACTCTTGCCGAGCCAGAGCCCGGCTCCTGGCAGACAAGGCAAAGGTTCTCTCCTCCTTTGCCCAAGCATTTTGGGTTAGGCAGTTGCACCCTGCCCAGGACTTCCTGCGCTTTTTGAGTTACATGGCGGCCTGCACCAGCATGGTCCGTTGGAATATGTGCTTTCTGCAGTGGGAGCTGGTCAGCCAGTGGTCTCGGCACAAAGGTCATGTCGACCAGCTGGTCACTGTGTCCCAGGAGATGTGGGATGCCGCCCCAGTGGTGGCTAGTCCCAGAGTATCTGCAGGAAGGGATCCTGTTTGTCCGCCCTGAATCAACGATCATCCTGACGACCACTTCTCACGGGCTGGGGGGAACAGAGTCCACTAGCTTTGAACCTCTGAAGAGTCCTGATGGCACATCAACCTGCTAGAGCTCCAGACAATAAGGCTGACGTGGACTGCATTCGCTCCGGATGTTGAGTCAAGTGGTCCAAGTCCAGATGGACAACATCATGACCATTTACTACCTCAACAAAAAGGGCAGGACGCACTCCCTGCCTCTGTGCAAAGAAGCTCTCCGCATATCGAGATACTTTTGCAGCCTGGAGGTGGATCTCCTAGCCATCCATGTGGCAGGAGCCTCCAGTCAACTGGCAGACGCCCTCAGCCGGGTAGGCAAGGCATATCCAGAGGGTCTCTCCATCCGGAAGTAGTTCACAGCCTGTTCTCCCAGTGGGGCACCCCTCAGGTGGCCCTGTTCACCTCCAGGGAGAGCGCAAAGCTGAGGCTGTTGTGTGTCCGCCCCCCCTCAAGCAGGGCTCATTGCAGGGGGATGCCTTTTTGAGGCCTTGGATCCCAGGCCTCTTCTATGCCTTCCCTCCACTTCCCCTTGATCCTCAAGGTACTGCTCAAGGTCAGGAGGGACAAGGCGCAGGTGATCCTGGTGGCTCTGTACTGGCCACACCAATTTTGGTACCCCGATCTCCTCAGCAACAGGATCCCGAGGCGTCTTCCAATACACCCGGACCTGCTTTCCATCAATCAGGGGAAGGTACCCCACCCTGTCCTTCAGTCCCTGCACCGGACAGCCTGGTTCCTGATCGGCTAGAGCTCCAGGCTTTGGGTCTCTCTGAAAATGTCCTCACTGTCGTGGAGGCATCTAGAAAGGAAATGACCAGAAAATTCTGTGCCTTCAAATGGAAGAGATCCACCATTTGGTGTCAGGGCAAGGGGCTGGACCCTTTGTCCTGCATTTTGAACTACCTGTGGTCCCTCTCCAAAGGGGGACTTCAGTCACCGACCCTTAAGGTGCACCTGGCTGCCATCTCTGCTTACCGGGCACAGGCTGGTCAGCAGTTGGTGACACAGGAGAAGGTGGTCTGGCACTTTTTCAAGGGCTTAGATCACATTTCCCTTCTGGTGCATGAACCACCACCACTGTGGGACTTGTTGCTGATTTTGACAAAGCTCATGGGCAAGCCATTTGAACCATTGCACAGGTGTGACATGTCTCGCCTGTTGTGGAAGACCACCTTTTCAGTGGCTATGACGTCAGCCAGAAGGATCGGCAAGCTCCAGGCACTTCCGGTGGAGTCTCCTTACCTGGTCTTCCACAGGGACGAGGTTGTCCTGCACCCGAACCCGAAGTTACCTCCTGAAGGTTGTCAGAGTTTCACCTGAACCAGTGTGATGACTCTTCCGGTGTTTTTCCTAAATCACACCTTGGAGACCGAACACAAGCTCCGTACTCTGGACCTGAGGTAAGCGCTTGCTTACTACAAAGAGCGCACGGCTGGAGTTTGGGGAGAGGTTTGATAGCTGTTTTTCACCTATGCTGAAGCCGCACCTGGCAGACCTGCCACCAAGCGGACGATTGGCAGGTTGGCAGGCGGGTAGGGAGCCTCCCAGAGGGGTAAGGGCTCATTCCACCTGCCATACTGCTGTGTTGGTGGCTGCTTCTAGGGACATCCCTATCCAGGAAATCTGCAGGGCTGCTACCTAGAAGTCCGCACACACTTTTCGTTTCTCATTACCCCATTGACCTCAAGTCACGCTGGGATGATGGTTTTGGGGCCTCACTTCTCCAGTCTCTATTCTCTAAGTAGGGGGTGCGCGCCTTGCCTTCCTCCTCCCGGGGAGAACTGCTAGGAGTCTGCTACAATGTGTGAATAAGTACACCATATCCACGTTCCTAGAAACACTGGTTACTCACCTGTAACAGTAGCTCTTCCATGGAGTGGTTGCTTGCAGCAGGTAATACAGTTGGGTCGTCGCCAGAGGTTGCTGTGGCGCAGGGCAGCTCTTCTGGCAGTCTTTTCCGGGGTCACCACACATAACATCAGCTTCCTGTATAAATGTGGGCGGTTCCTGGTATCTACAGTTCATATTCCCGCTGTCTTTAGCTCGCATGCAGAGCTAGAGCAACTTTAGAGAGCAGTCATTGACGAGAATTTGAGCAAACGACGAATGTCAAAAAAACTTCAAGCAGGATAACGCCATTTCGTTCCTGCCGTTGCGGTAGGGCAGTCTACCACTCTGACAACCAGACCTCTTGTGTAAGGTGCCTGGGACCCGCACACGACACCAGTTCCTGCATACATTGTCAGGATTTCAACCAGGCAGCCCGTCGACGACGGCTGCTGGAGATTAAAAATGATTTAATGGAGCTGAAATTGTCTTTCATAGAGGATCAGGGAGCTTGTCTCAAGAGCTCCCCCTCCACTGATTCTCATCGGCACAAAAAAAGAAGCCCTCCTCACACTCCGTGCCTAAGTGCTCGTCGATGGCCACCGTTACAGGTGCCCCACCGTCACCGGCGCTTCTCAGACTGCCTCTTTGTCAACAGGGGGTTATTCCCTCTCAGCGACGGTGCTTTCCAGCTCATTGATGGCAGTCTATGATGAACCCTTTGTGGGTTCCATCTGTACTCCATCAATGGTGACTCCTCTCCCGTCGAGGGGCTGACATCTACATTGCATACTACTGTTTCCCCAGTGATTCCATCTATGAGGACCCGCGTTCCACTGGGGAAACCTACTGCATTTGCTATGCTTACTGCCCCTCCACCCTCACAGGTGGGTTCCCATAGGGACAAAATGAAATAGTGAGTGCATTCATGGAAAAATCTGAATTTACGGCACACCAAAGTTGTTTCAAACATTTACTCAAAACATTCACCAGGTAATCCTGATAGTAGCCTGAACGGCTAAGCAAAAAAACATTCTGCCCCGGCACCTCAAGACCACGTCTCTTCATCGGGGGCGTGGTTACATATAGACATTCATGCATTTAAATAGTCTGCACCACTCATTCATATTCACGAGTACAGGTGACATCACGATTGGTTATGCTTAAATATAAAATACAAGAAATACATAAAAATATACTAAATCTAAACACCAGTGTATCCATCAAATGGCAGCCCTAGTAGGTGCATGGAGTGCTACAATCCAATTAAATAAAACAGTGTGAATACTGTTATTTAAAGCCCTTTTGACTATTGAATCTCACACAGAATAGACTATTTTGGGGGTCTTCCAAGCAAGTACCATGCATCTCAGAATCCTGAATTACATGAGGCATATGGTTAAATACCAGTGTACACTCTGGACCTCTGCCATTGACTTTGTCAATAAACTCCCTCTTTGACAAGAAAGGGACCAATTATTGGCTACAGTATCTACTGGCAGTTCTGTTTCTGGACACCTACTTTGTTCGGGATATGATGCGGTAGATACTGCAGCCCGCATGTCAGCAACTGGCATTATTACCCTGCGTCTCCGTGCTTGGCTTCGCGTCTCAGGCTTCACACCTGATGTAGAGCATAGAGTGGTCAGTGCCCCCTTTAATGGGTCCAAACTATTTGGGCCAGGTACCCAAACATTGATGGATGATCTCCAGGCTTTAGGAAGAACGCTGCATGCGATTCATGGCATGTACCACACTTCCCAGCCATCCTACCGCCCTCAATCCTCCTTTTATTCAAAAAGAGGTGGCAAATACAGATGCTCAAATAGAGGCGGATTCCAAGGTCATTCCCAGGCTTCCAGAACCAACACCTCTGCTGCCAGGGGCTCCCGCTTCCACCCTCCTGGTGGGACTAGTCAGTCCGCCTTCCAGGGACCTACTGGGCCCTGTCCATGCTTCCTCGACCAAGCCTCAGAAGCTGCGGGTGGTTGTTTTGCTCTCCATTTGGAGGCCTGGACAACGATCACATCAGACGAGTAGGTACTTCATATCATTCAGAGGGATCACACTCTGGAATTACTTTCCAGACCTCCTCCTTGACCCCCCCCCGCTCTGTCCATTACCCACCCGACCATATTACTGTTCTCCAGGAGGAATTACAGGCTCTTCTTACCAAGAAAGCCATTTACCCAGTACCCCGTACAGAATACCAAAAGGGGTTTTACTCCCACTTCTTCCTGTTACCCAAAAGAACTGGAGATGTCAGACCAATACTGGACCTCAGACAACTGAACCTATAAGTCCGGTACAAAAGGTTCTGCATGGTCACTCTAAACTCCATCAGGCCAGTTCTGAAACAAGGGGATTGGCCATGTGCCCTAGATATGAAGGATACCTACCTACATATCCCTATCCATCCTGCCCATTACAGGTTCCTTCGTTTTTCACCTGTTGGGTCAACACTGCCAGTTTTGGGCACTCCCGTTTGGCCTTTCATCATCCCTGAGAGTGTTCACCAAATGCCTAGTGGTAGTAGCAGCAGCCCTATGACGAAACGGGCACTTAGTGTCTTCCCATACCTGGACAATTGACTCATCAAAGCAGAGTCCAAAACTGCTCCACTTTTCTCCCTAGAAGCAGCCTTAACTCTGTTCCAAGCTCTAGGGATTACGGTCAGTTGGCTGAAGTCCAATCCGACCCCTACCCAGTCGCTCCAGTATATAGGAGCGGTCCTTGACAATGTCTAGGCCAGGGCTCACCTTCCGGCTGACAGACAAGATGAGCTTCAGTCTCTGGCATTGAAGATACAAGCACAGAAAGTTGCTATGTCTCCTAGGTCACATGACCACTGCAATCCCTACGGTAGCTTTCACCCGTCTTCATATGAGATCAGTTCCGTGGGTTCTCCAAAGCCAGTGGTCTCAAAGAACAGGAAATTTCGAAGACAAAATTAGTCACTCTCACGTTGCGATCTATGGTGGACGCTCCGAGCCAGCCTGTGTCAAGGCATGCCCTTCCATTCCTCTCCCGCCCACGCAGACGACCATGGATGCATCCCTGGAAGGGTGGGGTGCACACCTGGGTTCTTACAGGATACAAGGCAAGTGGACCACTTCTGTCCCTCATCCCCACATCAGTCTCCTGGAGATGAGGGCGGTTCACTTAGTGTCGGCACGGCACAGGTCAGGAAGCATAGGAAACACCAGGAGCAGTTGCAGAATTCACCAAAAATTAATTTACACTAGCAGTATCATAAAATAAACTTGTTCAGTATAACTATCTACAAAGGCAAAATAAAAGTTTTCTTTAAATCTCTGTGTCCCTTGTTCTCCTAAATATTTCTTGCAGTTGCAGCTTAGCTCTTTTGTAAGTCTTTTTGGCCCCCATCCTCAGCAAGCATCCTGTTTTTTTGTAAATATCAGGCAGGGCTGCTAGAACACAGTGTGCTTGAGATGAGAGGACCCCTTTTGTAGCTTTTGCAAAAGGCTGGAAGATTTGCACTCAAGTAACCGCTAGAGTTTACACTAGCTTTCTGCAATCATCTTAAAATATAATTATATATATTTTAAACAGTAACACTATATTTTCTAAACAAAACTGATTGCTTTATCAGTTACATTTTCATACAATGATTTGGATATATTTTTATATTAGCAGATATGCAAGGGAGAAAAAGCAGACAGTGAGAGCCAAATAATTGCGAGATTGTTGGGGTGATCAAATCCGAAGTCTTACAGGAAAATTGGGTTGTGCAACCAGAGAAGACAGAAAAGGAAAAAACTTAGCATTTAAACACTTTCTCCAACAACTGGTACAGAGTCCAATTCTACCCTGTCACATACACACCCCCCCCCCCAAGGGGAACCGGTTTTATTAGACAGGTTTCACATTTGCTGCTTTTAGAAATTAAGCACGTGTACATTGTCAGTTTTTATATAACGGTACAGCAAACAGTAAAGTTCAAACCCATACATTTGTTTCTCAACCTTCAGAACCCTCAATACTCGATTCATCTCATGACAGAAAATCAGCATTGCTATTCTCTTTACCAGATTTGTGAATCACCCTGAATTTAAATGGCTGTAGTGCCGGGTACCACCTTGTGATTCTGGAATTTTTATCTGTCTTCTGGTTACTGCCAACAGAGAGAATTGTGAGCTGTTACATAAACAAAGTCAGTTCCTGGCAAATAAAACTTAAGGGACTCCATGGCCCACTTTGCTGCTAAACATTCCTTTTCAATAGTGGAGTACCTTTTCTCTCTGTCATGCAACGTCCTGCTTATGTACAAAATAGGATGTTCTGTCCCATCTACATTTTGACTTAGGACTGCACCTAGGCCTACCTCTGATGCATCTGTTTGTAGCAAAAATGGTTTCTCAGAGTCTGTGCTTCATAAAACAGGGACTGAACATAGTGCAGCCTTAATGGTTTGAAAAGCTTCATCACAGTCTGGGGTCCATGTCACATTATTTGGGTACCGTTTTTTCATGAGTTCATTGAGGGGGAGTAGCTAACTCTGCAAAGTTGGCAACAAATTTCCGATAATAGCCAGCCAGCCCTAAAAATGACCCATGTTTTTGTTTTAGGAACAGGGCTGTTAGATACAGCTTCTGTTTTAGAAACCTTTGGTTTGACTTCTCCATTTCCCAACAAGTAGCCCAAATATTTGGTTTCCGGCATGCACAATGCACATTTGGTAGAATTAATAGTCAGACCTGAATTTTTGATAGCTTGGATAACTGCTCGTAAGTGTTCCAGGTGTTTTTTTCCGTCTGGACTGTACATTGCAACATCATCCAGGCACGCAGCACAGTAACCAGTGAGAGGGGATAAAATGACATCCATGTACCGTTGGAATGTAGCTGGCACACCATGTAAACCAAATGGCATGGTGGTGAACTGATAGAATCCTATGGGGTGGCAAATGCAGTTTTATCTCTGGATTCTTTAGCTAAAGGTGTTTGCCAGTAACCCTTGGTGAGATCGAGGGTACTGATATACTTTGCACTCCCCAGTCTGTCCATGAAATCATCTAGTCTGGGCATAGGATAACTGTCAAATTCTGACACCTGATTGTTTCCTAAAATCAAGGCAGATTCTAACACCCCCTTCATTTTTGTTCTCAATTACCATGGGAGATGACCAAGCACTCATTGACTCCTCTGTGATGCCCAATTCTTTCATTTTTTGTATTTCCTTAACCACATCAGCTCTTAACCTCTCTGGTAACCTGTATGCCTTTTGCCTAATAGGACGAGCATTCCTTGGCACTATTACATGCTCAACACATTTTTTCCGGCTTGGTACCGTGGTAAAAGTACTGTTAAATGTCTTTAGCACATTACGAATGTCCGCAGTTTGTTCTGAGGTTAAGGAAACATTAACTGTTACAGCATCAGCATTTACAGTTTGTACCAGTCTATCATAAGCTACATCAATATATTCCATATCAGTTTCTGGTAAAACTAGCAAGGCAGCTTTTGGCTTTTTTCAACCCATTTTTTGAGGAGGTTAGCATGGTATATCTTAGGAGGATTTTTCCTGTCAGGGGTCTCAATCTGATAGTTAACAGTGCCAGTACGTCTAAGAGCCTTATATAGCCCTTGCCACTTCATTAACGGTTTATTTTTTGTTGAGCGCAACAGTAGCAAAACCTTTTCACCTGGCTCGAAAACGTTTTCTTTTAAACCATGATCATACTACACCTTCTGCTGATTTGGGACCTCTTCCTGGTTACTGTGGGCAATTTCAGCTTATTTTGCCAGCTTCAAATAACATGAAGTCTTGCTGTATTCTGACATATGCAGTTAGCCCCAGCACTTGAACTGCCCTGGAGAGGACAGAGTTAACTGTATGCAGGAAGCATAGAACGTTGGGCTCGAGCTCGGTTTCAGACATCTGTCTGTAATGCTTCAGAGCATAACCGTCAGATTCTTTACTCCGTCTAACTGTTCAGTCGCTCCGAATATCGCACCTTCGCTACAATTGGGTACAGTTCAGAATTCATCTGTCAATTCAGCCGATTTGTCATTTTTCGGTTTCAGGTCTCTGTCTATAGTGCAGTAAGTGTTTGGTAAGGTAGTGGACTGTATTTGTTTAATTTTCTATGTGGAAATTGTAAAGCTTTTGGTCGGTCCAGTTAGGAACCGACCGCTTGTGGGGTTTTACTCCTTTCTGGATTTTAGTGTGAGGTGCCGGTTCTTATCAGTTTCAAAAAAAGTGATTTCACACGTTTTTTCCACAACCCATAGCACGGTTGGTAACAGACAGGAATGTCTTACTTGGCAAATAAGCTGTCAAGGGTATGTTTTGTAGCCTGACCATGTCTGAGAAACCAAAGAAAAAAAACAGGCCCACTGGGTTTCAACACTGTGGTGTGTGTGGGGATGCCTTTGTTAAGGCAGACCCTCACGCCACTTGTGTTTATTGTTTGGGGTTTGACCACCTCGATTCAGACTGCCAGATTTGTAAGAATTTCCCAAAGGCCACCCTGGGAAAAAGGTTAGGTAGGCTCAAGGAAAAGGGGTCCGAGAAGTCTGCTAATCCAGATGGCCAGCCTGGTTCGTTTCCTACTGAACTGAGGGGGTGCCCACTGACTTGGGAGATGCACCCTCGGGCAAGAGGAGATCCGACCTTGAGGGGTCGATTCCGTCAAAACGCAAAAGGAAATCGGCCGGTGTGAATCCAGAACAGCATATTCCAACCGCCAAAGAAATAGAGCGATAAGAATAGTGGAATCGCTCTGGTTGGTTCCCCCGGTTCCGGAATATGTTCCGGATGAATTTTATGAACCGGAGTTGGGGGGAAGAAGAAGAAGAAGGTGGTGGTGGTGGTGGTCTGTATGAGCCCATTGAACCGGGCATCTTCCCAGACAGGCCTTCCAGTGTTTCCCCTCCCAGGCTTTCTGAGTCCCCATCCCACTATTTGTTCTACAAGAAAGTGGCTGATACCCTCCAGCTTCCCTTAGTTGAAGCTGTCGAGGAAGAAGAGGAGCCTGATTTTGTGGAAATGATGGACATCCCAGAGTTCACAAGGTTGTCTGTTCCCCTCCATAAATCCTTTGTGAAACGGACACAGAAAAGAATGGACAGGAGGTTTATGCTTTCAGGCTCAGGTACAGAGTTGTTGTTCCACCAGTGCAACCATGTTGGGGTAGTGCAGCCTGTGACAAGGCTAACATACACTTGGCTTTACACCCCCAGGTAAAGACTCTAGGAAGGTGAATGCTATGGCCAAAAAACAGTACTTGGCATCCTCCTTGGGACTCATGCAGGCTAACTAGATGGCCTACGCAGCCAGATACTGGAAGTCTAGATGGGATACTGTTCTGGAGCTGGCTGAACAGTCCTCCACCCAGCTAGCCAAGGAGCTGGAGGAGGTGGCTGCTGATGGGATTGAGGCATCCAAAATGCAGTTCCATGCTGCTGTGGACTCTAATGATATAGCATCACGAGTCATGGCTACATCTGTCTCTCTTAGGAGATTTGCTCGGCTCAGATGTACTAGCCTCTCACAGGACACTCGGGCTAAGGTCATGGATTTCCCTGTGGTGGGTAATTCTCTTTTTGGGGAGCAGACAGAGAACTATGTGGAAAAAAATGGATGAATATCGGACCACCTACAGGAGCGCACAGGCCAAGGAAAGCTGGCAACTCCTCAGAAGCAGCAGTCTAGGGGCAGGGGCAGGCCCTTTCACAGGCCTTTCTACCAAGCTCAGGCCTCTTCCTTCTTTCCACAGAGGGGGTTCTTCAGAGGAGGATGAGCAGGGCTGCATTCTCCTCCCAGTCCAAAGCTTCTGCTTGGTAGACACCCTGATGTGTCAGCCCAGGTCGATTCCCCAATCCCAGTAGGAGGCAGGCTGGCTTACTAGTTTCAGGCCTTGGAAGTCTGTTACCTCAGACAAGTGGGCCCTGGAGGTAGTAAGCCAGGGACTGGCCCTCAGTTTCACAAAGTACCCAAAATTGAGGACCAAATCCTTTCCACCTGCAAACTTTTCCGAGACGACTGCTCTAGAAGCAGAGGTTTCCTTTCTGCTAGCCCTCAGGGCTGTAGAGAGAGTTCCTACTAAGCACAGGGGCCAAGGTCTATATTCCAGATATTTCTTACCCCAAAAAAGACAAGACAGGGGCATGGCGAGCCATCCTAGACCTAAAGTATCTAAACAAGCACATCTTAAAACCAAAGTTCAAAATGGTGACTCTGGGAATAATTTTTCCCTCTGTAAGGCCAGGGGATTGGCTAGCTTCCCTGGACCTCAAGGTTGTCTACTTTCACATCCCAATCAGGTGCTCCCACAGAAAATACCTCGGGTTCGAATTGCCTTCAGGTCGTTATCAGTTCAGAGCAATGCCCTTCAGCCTAACATCAGCTCCAAGAGTGTTTACAAAGTGCCTAACAGTAATGGTCTTCCTCAGGAGGCAAGGGATCTCCATATTCCCATAACTGGACAACTGGCTCATTGTGGGGCAGTCTACAGGTTACTCAACAGCTGCTCACTTCTCTAGGTTGTCTTCTCAGTCTGTCAAAGCCGGTTCTCGAACCAGTGCAACGCCTCACCTTTATAGGGATAGAGTTGGATACTGTGCAGGCAAAAGCCTTTCTCCCTTTGGCAAGGGTGAGGGCCCTTACAGATCTTGCTTTCCGCCCTCTCGCGTCTCAACCAGCAAGACATTTTCTGCAGCTCCCTGGCCACTTGGCAGCTTCCACTGCGGTAGTACAGGGAGCCAGATTCCAAAGGAGGGACATTCAGTTCAACCTGAGGTCCTTTTGGTCCCAGAAAAAAGATCCTCTAACCAAATTGATTCCAGTGACTGAGACTCTGGTCCAAGCTCTCCAGTGGTGGTTGGATCAGGACAATCTCGGGTAAGGTGTCCCATTCATCAGCCAGACTCATTCAGTTGTACTAACCACAGATGCCTCTCTCTAGTGTTGGGAGCCCACCTGGGAGCCCTTACAGCACAAGGTGCCTGGTCTCCTCAGGAGTCTCTACTTCATATCAATCTTCTGGAATTCAGGACAGTATTCCTGGCCCTCCAAGCTTTTAGGACTTTGTGAGGAACAAAGTGGTTCAGTTCAGGACAGACACCACCGCCACCATGTGGTACATCAACAAGCAGGGAAGCACTCTGTCTACGGCCTTGTGCACGGAAGCCATGAAGCTATGGTCCCAGGCTTATGGCCCTGCAAGCATCCCTAGTAGCAGTCCATCTACCAGGGAAGGACAATGTGCTAGCAGATGCCCTGAGCAGAATATCTCAGGACCACCACGAACGGGCCCTAGATCCCTTCATACTGAAAGTAATCTCCAGGTGGGGCACTCCAGAGATGGATCTCTTTGCAACCCCAGATAATCACCAACTTCCTCTCTTCTGTTGTAGGCCTCCAGTCCTGGGTACAGTCCCCTTGGAAGCTCTGGTTCTGGATTGTGAGGGCAGATTCCTGTATGCCTTTCCTCCCTTCCCCCTGTTATTCAAGGTCCTGGTCAAGATCAGGTCGCAGCCGTGCAGGGTTATCCTGATTGCTCCAGACTAGGCCAGACAGCCTTGGTATCCTCTGTTGTTGTCCCCAGCAGTTCATCTTCCCCGGAGGCACAGTCTGCTAACCTTCTCTCAGGAGAACCTGGTACCCCAATCTCCAGTCTCTCAACCTCAAGGCCCGTTTCTTGAAGAGTTAGAGTATGCAGGCCTGCACCTGTCTCAGCGGGTGTTTGATATTCTTAAGGCCTCTCGAAAACCTGCCACCAGAAAAACTTGCAATTCCAAATGGAAGAGAGAGTCTGCATTTGGTGTTCCCATAAGGATATTTTACCGGAGACTGCTGGACTTGCTACAGTTCTGGATTACGTGGTTCATCTTAATGGCCTAGGCCTCAGGCCAGACACTTTAAAAGTTCATTTACCAGCTGTATCTGCATTGCTGTGAGCAGGGAACAAGTCTTCCCTGGCATCTCTCACCCTGTCTTCTGTAAGTTCTTTAAAGGTCTGGTTCATATCAACCCCTCCCTTTAGGGACCCCACTCCTGCTTGGGATCTCAATGTTTGCATTGTTTAGCTCATGCAACCTCCTTTCGGGCATCTGGCCACAGCTGAACTCAAGTATTTAACCTGGAAGACTGTGTTCCTGGTAGCTATCACTTCTGCCAGGCGTATTAGTGAATTGCAGGCCCTGTCAGTGAAGCCAGATTTGATCTCATTCCATAGAGATAAGAAGGTCCTTAGAATCAGTAGGAGGTTCCTTCCCAAGGAGGTCTTAGATTTTCATCTGAACCAGTCCATGTCTGTTCCTGTGTTCTTCATGGATCACTCTTCTATAGGGGAAAGAAGATTACACAGTTTATATGTTAAGAGGGTACTTAGCTATTACACTGAGCACACTACAGCACACAGGAAGGAATGTCTTCAATTGTTCCTCACTTACGGTGAAGTTGGGAAGGGTAGACCTGCCACTAAGAGAACTATTGCCTGGTGGATTGTCTCCTGTGTACAGTTCTGCTATACTAAGCGAGGTAAAACACCTCCCTCAGGCCTGAGGGCTCACTCAACTAGGGGTACAGCTGCTTCCCTGGCTGCTGCCAGGGATATACCTTTACTAGAGATATGCAAGGCAGCCACCTGGAAAACAGTCCATACTTTCACCAAGCATTTCTCTCTGCATATCCAGGCTAGGAGTGATGTTCGGTTTGGAACAGCAGTACTGCAGAGCCTATTCCCAAAATAGGTTTGGTACCCCGCTCCATGGTGGTACTGCTTGCTATTCTGGATATGTCAGAATACAGCAAGACTTCATGTTGTTTGAAGAAAAAAACCTTAGTAATTGTGCTTCTTCTAATGGAGTCTTGCTGTATTCTGACCTCCTTCCCTGCCTCCCCTCTCAGAACCTGGTTTTTGGGAAGTGGGCTGGCAGTTGGTGTTGCACCTCAGGGATGTACTTGGCACCCCTCCTTCCTAGAAGGGGGGTTGGTTATGGTTATGTTTTTACTATAGTTATATATTGGTTCACTACCTTTTTTTTTTTTTTGTCTTGGGTTCTCAACTTGAGTCTTTGGGGGACCCGATCTGTTGCCTGTCGGCTCTGTGTTCTTTTACAATTTCCACTGTAGGAGTGTAGTTGGTAATTAGTAGCTCGTAAGAATCTGACTGTTACACTCTGAAGTACTACAGACAGAGGTTTGAAACTGAGCTTGAGCCCAATGTTCTATGCTTCCTGCATAGAGTTAATTCTTGCCTCTCAGGGGCAGTTCAAGTGCTGGGACTAACTGCATATGTCAGAATATAGCAAGAATCCATTAGGAGAAATACATTTACTAAAGTGAGTAATTTTTTCTTCTTTCTTAGGGCACAAATGTAAGATGTTCTAGATTGTTTCTGAGTGGGATTATCTTCCCACGTTTCTTTAATCACATCGAGTAGCCCGCTTGGCTGCCTACCATACAGCATTTCAGATGGTGAAAACCCTGTTGATGCCTATGGTACTTCTCTGTAAGCAAAAAGTAGGTAAATCAAGAATTGGCCCCAATCTTTCCCTTCCCATTTTACAAACCTTTTTAACGTGTGTTTTAGGGTTTGGTTAAAACTCTTCAACAAGACCATCTGTCTGAGGGTAATAGAGGGAGGTTCTTATGGCAGTGATACCTAGTAGTCTGTACAGCTCCTTAAGCAATGCAGGACCAAAATTACCTCCCTGATCAGTAATAATTTCTTTAAGTATGCCCACTCTGCTGAAAATTTTGGCAAGCTCTGCTGTAACAAGTACGCATTGGAACTGCTTCTGGGTATCAAGCAGCATAGTCGCATACTACCAGAATAAATCTATTGCCCTTTTTACTTTTGTCTAAAGGACCAATCACATCCATTGCAATTCTCTCAAAAGGCACATCTATCAGGGGGTGGGGCACCTTGTCTTCTCTAGTGACTAGGGCTACTTTCTGACACTCTGAACAGGAATTACAATAGGTAGCAAAATCTTCATGAATTCCAGGCCAGTAAAATCTATACAGCAATCTGGCAAGGGTGCGATTCCTCCATGAGTGACCAGCCATAGGACTATCATGTGCTATCTGTAAAAATTCTGTTCTGTACTTCTGAGGTATAACCAATTGTTCTGTCTGTTCCTGTGTCTGAGGTTTAACCCAAACTCTGTACAGTAACGCATTACATTTTTGAAACATTGATCCACCCTGTTTTGGTTTCACCCCCAGCTGCTTGAAATAACCCTGGAGAGAAACATTGTTAGCTTGTTCTGAATGAAAATCACAATCCGTTAATTTAGTTTTAGCATTTTCATATTTTAACCCTTTATGTCAATCAGTCATTTGCTGCCACATTGTCTTTTTCGGATTTCCAGAACTTGGAGCTCTGCTCAAACAAGTCCGAATCCAAATCGCTGACAGGAAAAGTGTCCCCACCATTTGAGATTTTCTTTGCCTGAGCTCTTGTCACTACTGCTACTGAAACATCAGGATTTACTCCCTCTTTGATCAACTCAGTAAATCCTGGGAAGTCGTTTACAATAATCACAGATACAAGTAACTTAGGTACTACCCCCAATTTCATTTGGTGCAACACACCCTTAATGGTCAGAGTCACTTGAGTGGTGGGATAGTATCGAGTGTCCCCATGGGTGCAGATGACACCAGTACCTGGGTCCTTTGCACAGTGTTTTCCCAGCACTTTAACATGCATTAGGGTCTGTCTGCTTCACGAATCAGTGAGTCCCTTCACAGTCTTATCCCCCACCTTCACATCTGTTAAGTACTTGCCCCAATTTGCCAAGTACAAATCTGCTCCAGTGCCACTGTCCTTACTATGGCAGTTTCTTGCAAAATGGCCTGGCTTATTACAGTTATAGCAGATAACGTATTTGAGCCCAGATTTGTTACCCCCACCAGAGTTCTTATTAGGCTTGAAGTTTAAATGGGGGAAAAAGTGTCTTACCGGTGGCTTGGCTGTTACCGCGCAGCTATGGCGTCTGTCTGGCCATTTGGTAGTCCTCAGCCAAAGAAATAACCTTTTCCCCACTCTCTGGTAAATGTTCCTTTTCCCAGAGCTGCACATCTGTAGGCAAGATGTTGATAAACTGCTCCATGGCAAATGTGTCTATCTGTGGGACTGTTTTGCTCTCTGGTTGGGTCCATTTTATCAAGAGTTCTCAGAGTCGGGTGAAGGCTTCTTCTTGAGGATTGTCGACAGAGTTGTACCTCAGAGATCGAAATCTCTGCCTGTATGTCTCTGGAGATGTCATACCTTTTCAGGATTTCACTTTTCACCAGGTCATAGTTTTCTGACTGTGCAGTGTCCTTATTGCTGTAGGCCAATAGGGTTTTCCCTGTCAGGCAGGGTACCAGTCTGATTGTCCATTGCTGCTTTGGCCATTGGCAGGCTATGGCAACTCTTTCAAAAGTTGTCAGGTGGGGCGCTAATGAGCAGCTGAATAGATGAGACATGTTGTCGCCTCGCTCCTCTTCACCAGGTTTAAAAGTTAATAAAATAGCAGTCTGCTTCAAATTTTGGTTTTTCTTTTTTTGAGTAAACCAAGTAGTGAGCACGAGATGGACAAGTATTTGACCTCGGCTGCAGGGAAAAGTCCATGAACGACCAGTAAATCTGCTAAGAAAAACACGGCCAGTGCGCAGAGTGAGAGCCAGAGTGTAATTCCTCTTTCTGCAGCAGAAGTGAGCACTCCTGGCCAGGAGCTCACGGGCCAAGTACTGGCTGCCTTGGACCCTTAACTCTGTAAATTGGAGTCGAAAATTGATGACAAACTCCAAGAAGTTCTTACCCAACAGACAGCACAAGCCACCCGCTTAACGGAGGCAGAGGAGAGAATTTCACAGATGGATGAAATGCAGGGAGTCCCCCGGGCAGATACTCGCACTACAGAAAGAGCTTGAAGAGATGGACGTGGCAGACTAATAGGAAAACTGTCATCTGAGGTTAAATCTGAGCTTGAGAGGACTGCCTGAGGGGAAGAAAGGGGGGAGTGCCCTGGAGTTTTGTGCAGTATCTCTTACGAAGCTGCTGGAGCTGGAAGTTAAAAACGCAAGACTAAATTGGAATGTGGCCACACAGCCGTGATGGCTAGGCCGCCCGAGGGGCAGCCCCCTCGTCAATTAATTGAGATTCCACCACTTCCAAGACAGAAGCGGTATTGCGAGCATACAGAGAGAAAGGTCAGATTGTGTATGAAGAGCAGAAGTTATTTCTCTCTCAGCATTATTCAGCCAGGCTGTTAAAGAGGTGCACGATGTTTAATGAAGTGATGGCTAAACTTCACGCCATGCGGGTAGAGAACTTTATGCTGTACCCTGCTACGTTGAAGATCAAACTTGAAGGGGCAGTGTTTTCCTTTCGGGAGGCAGACGAGGCTGAGAAATTTGTGGAGGAGCTACGGAAAAAATTAGGCTGAATCCAGGAGCATGGGCCTTGAAGGACTACTTGCGTTCTTCAAATGTGAGGCCATGGTTAAATCAGGACTGCTACATTACTAATTTGTTCTCTTGTTACTATTATGTGAATTTGTCTGGTGTTGACAGGCGCGCCCACTGGAAGTTCCGACGATTTGCTTGGGGATAAAAATTTTAGGGAGTATCTGGGTTTCTGGAGAAGCATTGTAAAGCTTATATCGTGGCAAATGCGGACTTCCCTACTACTAAAACTGTAATATGGGACGCTGGAAAGGCATACGTGAGAGGGAATGATAATCAAATACGTTACTTGAGTCGAAGAAGTGGAAGCAAGAAAGGAGGTTGGAATTGAAGGCCTGCGTGAGAGAGATAGAAAGAAGGGCAGTGGGAGGAGAGGTGCAGGATAATTTGAAGGTTGCGAGGGAGACCCTGAATGCTCTGCTTAGTGGGGAGGCTAGGAAAGCATGGATGTTCTGTAAGAAACGGCTCTGTGAGTGGGGGAACAAACCTTGTCCATTGTTGGTCAGCCTGATGAGGGGTGGGTGGTGCCCAACACATATTACTGTGATTAGGGGCCGGGGGTTGGTAATTTGTGTACTCAGTCACAGCAGGTAAGGAAGTGCTTTAGGGAATTTTATGAGAAGTTATATAAAGCGGAGGGGGGGGACAGAGGGAGGCAGTGCATGCCTTCCTGGAAAGTATTGATATGCCTAAATTGATGAGGGAACAAAGGGAGTTGTTAAATGGGCCTGTCAGGAGGGCAGAAGTGGTTCAGGCCACCCAGAGACTTAAGAGTGGGAAGGCTAGTGGGCCAGTTGGTTACCTGGTGGAGTACTATAAATGTCTGGTGAGCCACCTTGCCGGGCCGCTCTGCGATGCATTCCATCAGACAGAAGGGTAGCCTGTGGAGCTTCCTGGGGCCTTCTCGGATGCCGTGATTTGTCTGATCCCAAAGACAGGGAAAGATGTCCTGGAGTGTGCATCATATGGGTCAGTATCACTTTTAAATTGTAATCAGAAAATCTTGGCAAAAGTTTTGGCAGGGAGATTGGAGTTGGTGTTGCTTGAGATTGTCTACCCAGATCAGACCGGGTTTATAAAGGGGTGTCTCTCATATCATAATGTGCGGAGATTGTTAAATGTGATCTGGAAGGCAAATGGGTGGAAGGAGGATACCTGTATTATATCTATGGATGCGGAGAAAGCTTTTGACTGTGTGGAATGGGGGTACCCCTTTGAGGTTTTAACCCGGTTTGGTCTGGGGGCCATGTTTGTGGGATGGGTGCGAGCAATGTACAACTCTCCTAAAGCGCAGGTGCTGCTAAATGGTACGCTATCAGAATGGTTTGGGCTCTGCAGGGGTACGAGGCAGGGATGCTCGCTGTCCCCTTTGTTTGCCTTGGCAGTGGAACCTTTGGCGATTGCAGTTAGGCAAAGCGCAGTAATATGTGGGTTACAGGGGGTGTCGGGAGAGCAGAATAAATTTACAATGCATGCTGATGATATGCTGCTTTTTGTCACGGACCCTGAAGCATCCATGCCAGTATTGCTGGAGCTGGTGGGGAGGTTTGCGTAGTTTTCGCGGTACAAACTTAATTCAGATAAATCTGAACTAATTAGGTTACCCACGAAGGCAGGAACAGGACTGTCATGGGGCTTCAAGTGGTGGGTAGGTACTTTACATATTTGGGAATTAAAAAATAGGATGGTCCCTTGGTTCCTTATATGACTTGAACGTATGTGCCCATGATTTAAAACATAGAGGCGATCTTAGGAGATGGATATCCCTGCTGGTGTTGTGGCTGAGCAGGATTAAGATGAATATCCTTCCCAGGTTGGTTTACATCATGCAGATCATGCATGTTGGGTTGGCAAGGAGACGCACCAAAAAGCTCGAGGGAGTGTTCTCCTCATTTATTTGGGGGGAGAGCGTCCCAGGGTGAGCCTTCAACGATTGAAAGCAGAGACAGGGATTGGTGGGATGAATTTCCCTGATTTGGAGAATTTATTATATGGCAGTGTAGCAGAAGTGTATTAGTGACTGGGTGCAAATGCCAAAGGTAGCTAGTTGAGTAGATGTCGAGCAATGAGCATACCAGGCAAGACTCTCGACATACTTGGAGAAACGGGGCCAGGGCTTTAGGGTGCAGGAGGGACTGAACTCGTTGGTAGTGGCGGTCCTGGAGAGTTGGGGGAAACTCCTGAAACAGTGGGGCCCAAAGAATATAGACACCCTCCTGGTTCCGATGACAGGGAATCCCTTTTTTCTACTGGGGTGGGAAGATCCTGGTTTTAAACTATGGGAAAAGAAAGAGATGGGTACTGTGGGGGATCTGTGTGACAGGGGTAGTTTTGGTTCCTTTATGGATCTACGATGGAGGCTGAACTGGGGGGGGGGGTGTCATTTGTTTCGGTATTTTAAGGCTATAGCCTACGTTATGGGGCTCGCTAGAGAGGGGTCTGGACTGCAGGAAACGAGGAAAATAGAATCCCTCATACAGATAACGATGCAGGATACTAAGGGGTTTATAGGGAAGGCTGTGAAGGAGCGTAAGCAATGTTTCCCGGATCTCTCTGTCAGGACCAGGAGGCTTTGGGAGAGGGACTTCTGGATCCAGATACATGATCAGAAACTGGACACTGTTATTATCTATGCACGTGGGATTCTGGTATGTAATAGGTTTAAGAAAGCTTTTTATAAATGTATTCACAGGGTCTGTTGCCGCCAGTCATTGTGCATAGATTTCATCCAGCTGTCTCTCCCCAGTGTGGTAGGTGTGGAGAGGGGAGGGGACTTACCTTCACTGTTTTTGGGACTGCCCTGTCCTTCAGAGGTTTTGGAGAGTGGTTGTTCAGGAAGTGGGGAGTATGTGGGGTAGGGTCCTCCATCTGGACCCACTGATGTGTCTGTCTGGGGTAGAGAAAGGTGAGGGAGAGTGGGAGAGCCTCCTGAGTTGGGTTAGGGTCCTTCTTGTCCTGGCTAGGCATTGCATTCAAAATACATGAGTGTCCTGTGTGATGCCCACAGTACAACAATGGCGAATGCTGGCACTTGAAAGGTTGACACTCCTGGTTAAGGATAAACTAGAGTGTTTTAGTAGTGAATGGGCACAGGAATGCCAACTTTCAGGAATCTTTGCAGGTGCTCATTGCCAGTAGGTAGTATTTTTCCTGTGACCAGTTTCCCTAATAATTCTTTGTTGCAGGCTGTGCTCAAAATATTGAGGGTGCTTATTTCAACTTTCTGGGTGTTAGAGCACCCAAGCACCCATGGAGTTGGCTCCTATGAATGGGCACCTTTACTGGCAGACCCAAGTCAGGGTGAAAACCTGCTTCTCTGGGGAGGAGTAGATCTCTAGGTGGGGAACGGGTCCTGGGAACGTATGTTAGGTGGCAGCTATGAAATGTACCCTAGGGGGGTCGGGGTATAGATGCAAAGAAGTTTAGAAGTAAAAGAATAAACGAAGTTGGGAACCTGAACACCTTGTATAAGAGTAACGGCACTCAAAATGAGATATGTATTGGAAATACTCTAATGTATATGGATGTGAACTATTGTGTTTGATTTCAATAAACTTTTCTTATGCAAACAAAAAAAAAAAGGTTGTCAGATATTGCTCTATCGCCTAAGGGGCACAACTTTGTAAGTTTAATGGCTTTTAAATTGCTTGCATTTTATTGCTTATCTGGGTCTCTGCCTGATCATCTGTCTTTAATAGCTTGCAAGGCATCCAGCCATCGCTGCCGATGTCACTGCATCTCTTCTCTCATCCGCTGCTCCTGTTGCTGCATCTCTTCGCTTCTAAACACTGCATCTCTTTTTCTCTCTGCTTCTCAGTCTCTCTTTGTTGTATAGCCCACCATTTGAAAAAGTCCATCAGGCTTTCAGGTTCTGTCACTGCCTGTTCTTTTTCCATAACTTGTGCTGGCTGTACACTCTGACTGGACTTCTGGCTCTGCTAGTTTGGCTGCCATTCTCCTGATAACCACTCTTGGATTTGCTACTGCAGAATCCATACCTTCCTCTGTGCTTCCCTGGTACTGGGTCCAGTACCCACACACAAAACTCATGTCTTAGGGTATGCACGGCATAAATGCCGTTTAAGCTGACACAATCTGTCGTTGAGACACAGGTCAGGAAGCATAGGAAACGCAAGGAGCAGTTGTAGAAGTCACCAACAATTATTTATTTACACTAGCAGTATCATAAAATAAACTTGTTCAGTATAATTATTTACAAAGGCAAAATAAAAGTTTTCTTTCAGTCTCTGGGTCCCTTGTTCTCCTAAATCTTTCTTGCAGTTGCAGCTTAGCTCTTTTAGAAGTCTTTTCAACCTCCATCCTTAGCAAGCATCTTGTTTTTGTAAATATCAGGCAGGGCTGCTAGAACACAGTGTGCTTGAGCTGAGATACCCGCTTTTGCAAAAGGCTGGAATATTTGCACTCAAGTAACCTCTACAGTTACACCAGCTTTCTGCAGTCCTCTCAAAATATAATTATATAAATTTCAACAGTAACACTATATATTTTCTAAACAAGAATAATCTCTATCAGTTACGTTTTTGTACAGTGATTTGCATATATTTTTATATTAGCAGATATGCAAGGGAGGAAAAACAGACAGCAAGAGCGGACTGAAATACAGTGAGCCAAAGAATTGCGAGATTGTCGTGTTGATCAAATCTGAAGTCTCACAGGAAAATTGAGTTGCGAAACCAGAGAACAGACAGAAAAGGAAAAATCCTTGCATTTAAACAGTTTCTCCAACAACTGGGATAGGGTCCTATTCTTCCCTGTCGCACCTAACCCTCCAGGCTTTTCAACCTCACCTGTCTCTGGGACCATTGCTGATTCAGTCAGACAACACCGCAGTAGTATTCTACCTCAGCAAACAAGGAAGTACGAAGTCCTGCACGCTATACAAAGAAACACTTGCAGTCTGGCAGGAAGCCAGTCGGCAACAACTCGTACTAACAGCCGTCCATCTACCGGGACGTTACAACCTCCTGGCCAACTTTCTCAGTTGCCAGTCGTCCACACACGGACACTTCATCAAGAAGTGCTTCAGAAACTTTCATCTGTGGGGGACCCTGCAGCTGCATCTGTTTGCCTCCCCAGTCGACCACCATCTCCCCAGATCCTATTCCATTATCCCGAGCAAAAAAGGACTGTCTATAGATGTCCTGTCCCAAGCATGGACAGGACTCTTCTTATGCGCCCCCCCCCCCAACTCTTGCAATAGACTCTACTGAAATTACAACTCGAACCTGCAACCATGATCCTCACAGCCCCTCTGTGGCCTCGGCAGGTATGGTTCCCCCTACTTCAGCAGTTCTCAGTAGGTAGAGGAACCCATTATGTTGCCAATCAGACCAGATCTTTGGACTCAGAATCAAGGGACCTGAAGGCGCTACAGCTTCACGCTTGGCTCCTGAGGACACTTTTATAGCACATTTACAAGTGTCCTCTCCTGTTGCCAGTATATTACTGGCATCACGTAAACCAGCGACCAGGGAAACACATGCCAAATGGAAACGTTTTTTCATCTGGGCTGCTTCCCGATCATTGGACTGCTATTCCTGTCCACTGACGAAAGTCTTGGATTACTTGGCCTCGATTGCCAAGACAGGATTAAGTTATTTCTCCATCAAAGTCCATTTGGCCTCTATTTTAGCCTTCCATGAACCTCTGGACGGCAGATTACTGTATCAACATCATCTAGCAAAAATGTTTCTGAAAGGAATGTTATATATTAAGCCACCTATCAGAAGACCCACTCCTCCATGGGATCTCAGTTTTTTAATAGAGAAATTAACTCTTGAACTGTTTGAACCATCAGCCTCTTGTGACCTCCGTTTTCTTTCCTGGAAAACACTATTCCTAGTGGCTGTCACTTTAGCTCGGCGTATTTGTGAGCTCCATGCCCTCGTGTAGAGAACCTTGCTTGATTTTTCACAAAGATAGGGTGGCACTTTGTACCAACCCTTCCTTTCTACCTCCGGTAGTGTCTACACACCCTAAACCAGTCACTAGAGTTACCAGTATATTATCCTGAACACTTCTGTCAAGGTGAACACCTCTTACATACTCTAGATATCCATCGTGTATTACGATACTACACTAATCAAACTAAAACAATTAGAAAGACTTCTCAACTTTTTGTCACCTTCATCTCAGGAAGGGAAGGTCTCCCAGTCACTAAACTGACTCTCTCCAGGTGGCGTTTACATACAGTTACGCAAGACCTTACCGTAACAGTAGATCTTTGAGGAGTGTCTCTTGCAGCAGATACGATCCCACTCTCTGTCCCCCTCCTTCTCTAGGAGAACAAATTCTAGTCCAAATGACTTCTGCGTTGGGATACCTATGGTACCTCTGCTTCCCCTCTGTCCTCGCTTAGCGAGCGGAATCTGGGGGGGAACCGCGGATACCAGGGACCACTTACACTTGTATAGGAAACGGGAAGCTTAATGTCATGTGGAGTTGCCCCTGGAAGAGCTGCCATGCGCCACAGCAACCTCTGGCGACGACCCAAGTGTATTACCTGCTGCAAGAGACAGTCCTCAAAGATCTACTGCTACGGTACGGTCTTACATAACTGTACTTTCTAGGAGTGGTATATGGTGTACATCCACACGGACACACCCCACTTCCCAAGGCTCAGGCTCACACCCTCTGCTTCCAGCAGGCACAATCTGGCATCATGGGGCAGAGCTGAGGGATCTACCACTTAGGTGGGAGGAGCCAACTTAAGGACTTTCCAGCAACTCTTAAAGGGAAAGAACACTGCCAGAACATGTGGATGTACACCATATACCACTCCTAGAAGTACTGTTATAGGTAAGCTGTGTTTTCTTCCCAAGGTGGTGTCGGAGTTTACTTTGAACCAATCCACCCACCTTCCAGTTTACTATCCTGAGTATTCTAATCAGTGGTAGGTTTTCCTCCATACTTTGGGTGTACATAGAATTTTGCAATATTAATACACCAAAAACTTTAAGAAAATATGATCAGTTTGTTTCCAGTATTTGTCTAAGTGGCTAGTAAGTTGCATTGTTTATTGCTACCGTAAGTACAACTAGGACCTTCCGGGAGTTGTTAAGGGCCATTCCACCAGGGGTATGGCCGCCTCCATGGCTTGTTTCAGGAATGTGTCTGTTGCGGAAATTTGTGCAGCTGCCACCTAGGGTTCTGTCTACACCTTCACCAGGCATTATAGTCTGGACATTGCTTTTAGGCGCAGGGCCAACATTGGCCTTGCCGTTCTCTAGGGTCTTCTCTCTTAGGCAATTGGCTACTGTCTAACCTCCTCTTAGTGCTGCTTTCTTTATATTGCCAGAACTGCTTGGGACTTGGTCCTACCTGTGCTGGCCTGCTGCAAGAGCTTCCTCAAAGTAAAATAGTACAGTTACATAAGAACTTACCATAACAGCGGATCTTCAAGAGGAGCTCTTGCAGCAGGCCATCGTTTTCCTTCCCCGTCTTTGTTGTCTCATCTTCCATTCACGTGGGTTTCTAACCCCGGTAATACTCGGGTATTCATAACTTTATGCAGTAAGCCTTCTAGGTAGGACTGCGCAGAGAGAACAGAACACATGCAAATGATGGAATTTTTTACACATGACAACTTTTCAAATGCTGCCCTGTACTAGCTACCAATGTTCTAAACTCCTCAGATTTCACTCTCCGCCTGAAAAGTCTGGTCGCTTGCCTACATTTCATCTGTGTGAAGAAACTTGTGGATATATATAGAAGTATCCTTATAGTTTCATTTGCTGCTTTTTACTGGGTGTGTTTTGTTATTAACTTAGTTTAGTGCTACTTGTTTTTTCCCAGTTCCTCTCGGTTTGGTATAACTATGGGGGAGCCAGGTTAGTTTTACTGTTGGTCAGGGTTTTCTGACTAAGAAAACCCTTAGTTTCTAAATTTTATTTAATAAAAATTGGTATTTTGTAACCAGTAACTTCAGTTACTGAACCGCTAATCCCGGTTCCCTTTTTTCTTATCGGTACGGTTCTCCCGGTTCTGGCCGCAACCGCTAATTTTTTGTCTAAAAAACCTTATTGTTTAGAGGTTACTGTTTTTCTTTATCTTTTGACAAAAAATGTCAGAAAAACTTAAAAAGAAAACCAGTGAGCCCAGTTTTAAGAATTGTTCTCAATGTGGTGAAGTTTTTGCCAAGGCAGACGAGCACAATATGTGCATGGCCTGCCTGGGCTATGAACATTTAAAAGAGGAGCGGTGGTGGATGACCTAGGGGGATGGCAGGGTTTGCGGATGATCTGGCAAAGCTTGAAACCTGGCTAGACACCTGGCAACTGGGGTTTAATGCCAGAAAGTGTAAGGTGCTGCATTTTGGGATGAAGAACCCAGGGAGGAGTTACCAGCTTGGGGGAAGGGGTGCAGCTAGCCCAGAAAGAGGATGAGAAGGTTCTGGGGGTGCTCATTACAGGGTCAATGAACAACTCTACACAATGTAGGAAGGCAGCTGCAAAGGCCAACAAAATGCTGGGTTGTATTGCAAGGGGTATATCCTACAGGAGGGAGGAGGTGATTCTGCCACTGTATAGGTCATTAGTTAGACCGCACCTGGAGTACTGCGTGCAGTACTAGCGCCCGTACCTGGAGAGGGACATTAAGTTACTGGAGGGGGTGCAGCGCAGGGTGACAAAGATGATCAAGGGGCTTGGGGGACTTATATAAGAGGAGGCTGAGGGAGTTGAACATGTACTCACTGGAGGAGAGGAGGAACAGGGGGGACATGATTGAAACCTTTAAGTACATGAAAGGAATAAACGAAACAGGTACAGAGGGGCTGTTCAAAGTAAGGGAGGGGAGGGACACCAGGGGCCATGATATGAGACTGGAGGGAGGGAGGAAGGAAGGTTCAGGAGGGAGATGAGGAGACACTTTTTTACAGAGAGGTGGTGGCTGGGTGGAATGCGTTACCTGCAAAGTGGTATCCAGTAGAACAGTGGACTGCTTCACAAGGGGATGGGACAGGACAAGGGGGAGGGTCAGTGAAGGGGAAGAGTGGGGCAGCTGCAGAATAAGGGGTGCTAGCTGCACATTCGAGCAGACTTGATAGACCTCTAGGCCTTCATCTGCTGGCAAATTTCGTATGTTCGTAGGAATGTGATATATGTAAAACATTGCCTGAGAAAACTGTTGAGAAATATCTGGAACTGCTAAAAAAGGAAGCTTCCTCAACTTAGAGGACCCTCTGGCTCTGACCAGCCAATACTCCCCGCTAATGTGGGTGAAACCACATCTATTATTGCCTCTACCACTGAGACGGGTGACAAGGGCACACAGAGGGCTAGTGAACCAGCTGACTCCCCAGTCCCCTCTTAAAAAAGCCAAGAAACTTAAGCACACTGAACCCCTGCCTTCTAAACCGGGGACTTCTGTGTCTGGCCTTATAGTGCCTTCACCTCAGAAAATTGCTCGGGCATTTAAAATCATTCAGGACTTAGAGTATTGCTGCTCCTCCACAACAGCCACCTGCCCTGACCCCAGGTACCCAGGCTGGCAGTTCAGGTAAATCTTCTTTCCTAGAGGAGGAAGATTATGGGGAATTTGAGGAGGATGAAGGGAACCTGTTGAGCCCAAGGTATCCCCTGAGCGGAGTTTGGTGTCTCCCGGTATCTGAGGACTACTACTCTCATTTCTCTCTTGTTCAAAGGTGGCTGATGCCTTGAGCTCAGAAGAAAGGAGGGTTACTAGTGGGTACCGCAGAGGGTTCAGTAAGATAGATCGTCCTCTTCAATGTCTTTATAAGCTTACATTGCAGAAGGACTGAAGGAAAAGTTTCTTTGCAGATGACACTAAGATCTGCAACAGAGTTGATGCACAGGGTGGGGTGGAAAGGATGAGAAGGGACTTGGCAAGGTTAGAGGAATGGTCAAATGTATGGCAGCTTAGATTCAGTGCTAAGAAGCTCAAGGTAATGCACCTGGGAAACAAAAACCCAGGGGAAGAGTACACAATGGGGGGTGAGATACTAACAACAACAAAAATGGAGAGGGACCTGGGGGTAGTCATATCAGATGACCTAAAGATGGGCAAGCAATGTGAGAGGGCTGGGGGGATACTGGGATGCATAGGGAGAGGCATCACCAGTAGTAAACAGGAAGTTATTATCCCTCTGTACAGACAGCTGGTGAGACCCCATCTGGAGTACTGTGTGCAGTTTTGGAGACCCAGTCTCCGCAAAGACATAGACAGGATGGAAGCTGTCCAGAGGAGGGCAACTAAAATGGTGCAGGGTCTGCACCGGAAGACATATGAAGAGAGACTTAAGGAGCTTAATATGTATAGCCTCGAGGAAAGGAGGGAGAGAGGGGACATGATAGAAACTTTCAAGTACCTCAAGGGAATCAACAAAGTCCAAGAGGGTAGCATCTTTCAAAAAAAGAGGTGTGCAAGAACAAGAGGGCACAATTTGAAGATAGAGGGGGGGCGGCTCAGAGGTAATTTAAGGAAGTATTTTTTCACAGAGAGGGTTGTGGATGCATGGAACGCCCTTCCGGAGGAGGTTGTGGAGTCAAAATCAGTGGTGGAATTCAAGCATGCATGGGATAGTCATAAGGCAGTTCTGGGGGGTGGGGTTCGGAAGAAGTAGGCTGCTGGTTAACTAGGATCTGCAGCTTATCCAGTAGGTAGGGAAATGGGCAGACTGGGTGGGCCAAGCGGTCCTTATCTGCCGTCAAATTCTATGTTTCTATGTTACTACAGAAGAGATGGAGGAGGAGGTTGAGTATCTGGAGTTGATGGGGTTAACCCCCACCAGAGTTCTCCTCCTCTTCTCTGTGAACAAGTTTTTTTAAGAAGGATGCACTAAAAATCCTTCAGACTCCAAATTCTATCCCTCCCCTTGATAAGAGGATGCTCAAAAAATGCCAGATGGATAGAGAAGGGGCAGAGTTCCTCTTTTCCCATCCTGACCATCAGGGTATTGTACAGGCGACTGCCTGTGATAAGGCTAGAGTCCCTCTGTCTTCACATCCTCCGGACAAGGACTCTAGGAAAATAGACAGTATAGCAAAAAAGGGGTACCTGGCAGTTTCTTTGGCCATTTGTCAAGCAAATTTTAAGGCCTATCCTGCCCAGTACCAGAAGTCACTGTGGCAGTCAGTTTTGGCCATGGCTCAGAAAGCCCCCTTGCCCCTGTCAGATGACCTGGCTGAAACTGCCAGGTTTGGGTTGGAGGTGGCTAAATATCAATTCCAGATGGCTGCTGATACTAATGATACTGCAGCCAGATGGATGGCTAACACGGGTAGCACAGAGATTTGCCTGGCTCCAGGCCACAAATCTCACTCAAGATACTCAGTCTAAGGCAGTAGATTTTCCCCTTAGAAGGGAACGTTCTATTCGGGGAATCCACTCTGGCCGACATGAAAAAGGTGGATGAGTACAAGGCCACTTATAGAAGCAACTCTGCCACAGAGAAGGCTTCACCATCCACCAGACCTTATGGAAGGAGAGGTGGGGCAGGTCCTTCCACACCAGGCCACTTTTTCCAACCAGTGGCTACTCCCCAGTGCCAGCAGTATCCACAACAAGGGTACTTCAGGGGCAGGGGTAGGACGGGGTTCTAGGCGAGGGTCACAGGCTCAGCCTCAAACCCAAGCAAAGCAGACACCCTGATGCACAGGCCGCCTCCTCCCTCCCTGTCGGAGGTAGACTGTCCCACTTTCTCCAGGCTTGGATAAACATCACCACAGACAGGTGAGTCCTGGAAGTGGTGGATCAGGGTCTGTCTCTGGATTTCAAATCCCTTCCTCCTCAAAAAAACAGGGTTTTCAGTTCACCCTCCTTAGCAGAAAAGAAACTGCTGGAGACAGAGGTTTGAAACCTGCTACTGCTGCAGGCAGTAGAACATGTCCCAACCTCCCCCCTGAGAGGAAGTTTTTTTTTCATTCCAGATACTTTCTCACCACAAAGAAAAGTGGGGAGTGGCAGCCTATAGTGGACCTCAGAGCTCTAAACAAGCATCTGAAAAAAAACAAAGTTCAAAATGGTAACTTTGGCATTGATTCTGCCAACACTTCAAGAAGGGGATTGGTTGGCATCACTGGATTTAAGATGCCCATTTCCACAACCCCATAACAGAGTCCTACAGAAAATATCTCTGGTTCTGACTCCCTTCAGGCCATTACCAGTTTTCAGCCCTGCCTTTTGGCCTTTCTTCGACCCCAAGGGTGTTCACAAAGTGCCTTTCAGCAGTTGTGGCACACCTTCAAAGGCAAGGGGTCACAGTATTCCTATATCTAGATGACTGGCTGGTGGTAGGGAAATCACCAGACCAAGTCATGCAGTATCTACAGATCACCCAAGGGCTCCTAGAGTCTCTGGGGTTCCTGATCAGTCACAAAAAATCAGTCCTCATTCCTGCACAAATCCTACGGTTCATAAGGACAGAGATCAGTACCCTGCAAGGCAGGGCCTACCTGCCTCTGGGCAGGGTCAGAAACCTCCAGCTGTCTGCAGATTCATTCAGCGTACACAAATACAAAACTGCAAGGCAGTTTCTGCAGTTACAGGGTCATATGGCCGCAGGCACAGTCCTGGGCTCCAGATTCCAAATTAACATCCAGTTCCACCTCAGGGCTCATTGGAGTCAAAGAAAAGACTCTCTTTCAGAGCCCATCCCTGTAACAAGGATTTTGTTACAGGCACTCCAGTGGTGGAAGGAGGAATCCAACCTAAGAGAGGGGGTTCCTTTTCAGAGAGAGTCTCCCTCAGTTCTTACAACAGATCCCTCCTAGGTTGGGGTGCCCATCTAGGGGATCACACGACCCAGGGCACCTGGTCAGCTGCAGAGTCCCTTCAGCACATAATCCTGCTAGAACTCAGAGCTGTGTTTCTGGCACTAAAAGCTTTTTCAGCATTGGTGCACAGGAAGGTGGAACAAAAGTCTGAACAGACAGCACCACCACAATGTACTACATAAACAAGCAGGGAGGCACCAGGTCAGGTGTTCCTCTGTACAGAAGCCATGAGAATATGGACCCTGGCTTACTCTTTGGGAGTATCCCTGCAGGCAATCCATCTGCCAGGAAAGGACAAGATCCTGGCAGATGCTTTAAGTCGAATCAGCTAGGCTTATCATGGATGGACACTGAACAGGCAAACGATCTTCAGGAGGTGAGGCACTCCAGAGATGGACTTGTTCGCATCCCACCAGAACCACCACAGTATTGCTGCAGACCACCAGATCAGGGTACACTACCTCTGGATTCCCTGGCTCTGGATTGGTCAGTGAGGCACCTGTATGCCTTTCCTTCCTTTCCCTTGATATTCAGAGTACTGCTCATGCTCAGATCACACTCAGCATCTCTAATCTTGATAACAGGAGTCTCCTGATGCTTCTCTGGTAAACTTATCTGCCCTTAGGACACTTTAAAATGAACCAATACTTACTACTGTCTTTTCTTGCATTCTCACTACCTTTGCTTCACCTATATATGCCCATTGTACCCTGTGCTGCCTCAGCTATCCCATCTTTCCTGCCCCATGATTACCATTACTTGAACCTTCTTCTGATGCCCACTATCCGATATAGCTCCACTCCATTACTTCTGATGCCCAGTATCCGACGAACTCCACTTCATTACTATTAAACAGGGCTTGGATCAACATGGTTGCATATGCCCTAAAAAACTGTCACCTGCACATAAATACACTTTGCCCCTTCCTGTGCCACAAGTTATGGTATCTCCTCCTACTGGCCATATTGCTTTCAGGTGATGTTCACCTTAATCCTGGTCTAGTAAATATTATACCCAGTCCTTTTACCAATGCCAGAGGTCTAATTGTGATGCACCACAATATCAGGAGCCTTGAGCACAACTTTGCCGAATTGAAATCCTGGACCTCCCTCTACAAGCCTGATACAATATGCCTAACTGAAACTTGGCTTAAACCCTCCACCCCTGACTCACTTTGCTCCATCCCATCTTGTAATCTCCTGAGAAGTGATAGACCAGCACCCAAAGGGGAAGGGGGGGGGGGTTACAGCTGTCTACTTCAAAGATCACCTTCATTTCGCCTCCATCACCTCGTTTCCACTAACCCATTGTGAAGCGCTACATGTCCTTCTCACTCTTGGCTCCAAAGAATTACGCATTGTATGTGCCTACAGACCCCCTACTAGCAGCATAAAGGGACTAGAGCTACTGGATCAAACCTCACTTTTTTTTCTAGGAGAAACAAGGTTCTTATACTTGGGGACCTAAATATAAACTGGCTGGGCAGCTCACAAATCGCATCCCTGTCCAGGCTACAAAACTGCAACCTGCTCTAGCTGATCTGGGGCCCTACCAGAACTGCCCTGCACTCTAACACTACTCCTTTGCTGGACTGGATAATGACTAACCATCCTGAACATATAATCACCTCAGGCATACTAGCTGACACCACCACCGACCACTCCCCTACTTTCTGTATCTGGGGCAAAGGTAGGCCATCTCCATCGAAGTCACGTTTCATCACTTTCTGTAATTATGCGCACTTCAACTCACAGGCCTTCCTTCTTCACGTTGCTACTATCGATTGGTCCCACCTTTGAAAACCAGCGATGCTCTATCCGCTCTAAATCTCTTCCTGACCCACTTTCTTGCGCTTCAGGATAAACATGCCATCGTAGTACCCATCCTGTAAAAATACAGACATACCCGCTGGCTAAAATCTGACCTACTCTCCAGACTCAGGCAGAGAGACAGAAGCTGGCTCCAGTACGCAAGCTCTGAGGACACATCTGACCTAAATACCTATGGGGCACTGAGAATATTCCTGTAAAAAGGAAATCAAACGGGCCAAAAACGACTACTGCAAAGACCTACTAAGTCTCCTGTGGTGACTCCAAAAAGTTCTGGTCCCACATAAAGTTCTTCCTGGGTTCGAATCCAGCTCCCACACCAAATGACATGTCACTAAATGGGGTCCACTGCATCAGTCCCCTGACCATTGCAGACTTTTTCAGTAACAATTTTCGGACCTAACCAAGTACACTTCCTCTTTCACCACCCAACCTAACACAATCACCCCGCCCAGCAATACAGGACCTCAATTCTTTTTCAAATTGATCTCTAACCTCGAGGTACTAATAATGCTGAACAACATCTCTGACTTCACTGCAGTTGGGTCCAACAATCTATAACCTAAGCTACTGAAACTTGCTGCCCCTCTAGCTAGGATTTTTACTGTCTCCCTATGCCAGAGTTATGTCCCTGACATCTGGAAGATTACTAGGATTACCCCGGTTTTCAAAAAAGGGAGACCGCAAAAATCCCTCAAATTACAGACCCATAGCTATTTTGTCAGTTCTCAGCAAAATTATTTAAAAGCTTGTAGCCACCCAAGCTATCGAATTCCTCCATAAATATGACCTTCTAATATCTCTACAGCATGGTTTCTGCAAGGGTCACAGCACCACCACTGCCCTTCTCAAATTTGTGTCGGATGCCCTAAAGGCCATGGACTCGGGCCTTTTCACGGGAGCCATTTTTATTGACGTGACTAAAGCATTTGACCTAGTTGACCTCCTCTTTTTTTTATTTTAATCTTTAGGTAACCAGGTAAGGCCTACTAGGCACAAGTGCCTGTTTTCAGGGGCGACCTGGGAGCACTGGGTGGTTGTGACTTGCTCAGAGTCGCACAGTATGCAAATGGAGGTCGTGAGAATCAAACTCTGGTCTGGTCTGCTGGATTTACCAAGCTCGTTCACACCTTGTTCCTCTAACGTCCAGGCTATATTGCCAGCCCAGCCACCTTTGTATCTCTAGGCTTCTCACCCAGTGTTGTCAGGTGGTGGCAGCTACCTATCAGATAGGTCGTAAATTGTTAAATTTAACTCTACACTCTCGGATAAAGCAACTATAAACATTGGTGTGCCACAAGGGTCTATCTTAAGACCTCTGCTTTTCACCATATTTATCAACAGCATCACTTCTAACCTCCTGCAGACTACCTCCGTGTTATACGCAGATGACATTTTCCTGTCCAGGAGTGCAAAAAGAGTTGAAGAGATCAACCAAAGTCTCTCCCAAGATTTCTAACTAATAAAACTGTGGATATTGAGTCATAAATGTGTCCTAAATGAATCTTAAGACCCAAGCCATGCTATTTGGATCCAGTATGAAACTCTAAAACTCCCAACCAAAGTTCATAGTCTCCTTCTTAAATGGCACATCTGTCGGGGTGGTAAACTCATTTAAATATCTAGCTACTGTATAACACTTGACCTGTTGCTTAACTTCGATCTCCATATACAACAGACCTGCAAGCTGGTCGCCATGAAACTTGGTATTGCCTAGCGAACCAGCTATATGCTCACCCCCTCAACGAGACTTGACATAGCACAAGGCTTACTCCTACCAACCCTCACTTATGCTGTTGCAACATATGCCTCTGCGGGTAAATCAAGCCTTAGGAAATGGGATGTTTACCTGCAACAGCGTCTATCGATATGCGTTGTCCTCTCACTGGCTGAAACACCACTGCCTCCTTTACTCTGATCTGGGATGGCTCCCACAAGCATCATGGTACTACGCATATGGCTCTGTCATTGATAACATTATCAGATCACAAATACCTAAGCCCCTAGCGACTCTCTTCCTAAACCAGACATCCAGCTATGGCTTGCGATGGTTGGACAATGCCCTTGTCCACATCCCCAGACACAATACCTCCAAAGGTGCGTATACATTTGCCTGTCACGCCCCCCAGTACTGGAACTCCCTCCCACTAAATGCACACCAAGCATCATCCCATGCCTCTTTTATGAAGGTGCTACATAATCATCTCACCACTTCCAGTTATTGCTCTTGTTTCAAACCGCCCTAGCTTGCACGTCTCTTCCTAACCTTTGCTCCCCTGGCCATTTCCGATCGCCCCGCTTAGCGCTCTACACTTGCTTCCTACCTGCTCGTACTAATCCTTCCCCAACTGATTCTTCACTCTTATCTTGTCCCAATTTCTACTGTATCCCACCCTCTTCTCTAGCTTCCCTACTGCTATCCATTGCCTATATTTTCTCCTACACCTATCCTGTATTGACTATTATGGTTACAGTCATCATTGTAGTATTCTCCCTTATTTTCTGCAGTCTATTCCTAGTTTTGATTGTGTATAGCTACTACTATTTTTGCTGTACTTTTCACACTATGTATTTTACCTTATTTTGCTGCTGTTCTCCTGCTGACATTGTTCGTATGCTCTACTGTTGTCTACTGTGTACTGTAAATTGTTTCCTGTTGTTTCTCGTTGCCCTCCCAGGTCATGCCTGAAAATAGTCATTGCTGTGGCTAGTGCACCTACCCGGTAAACAAAAACTAAATAAACTCCAGATTGGCCCAGTCAGCCATGGTACACTCTCCTTCTCTCCATGTCTGTAGCCAAACCAATACACCTCCCTTGGAGGCACAGCCTGCTGACCTCCACCCAGGGAACCCTGCTGTACCTGAACCTCAGGTCTCTCAATCTCAAAGCTTGGCTCTTGAGGACCTAGAATATGCTAATTTACACCTCTCTGAAGCAGTGTTAGATATTCTGCGAGGGTACAGGAAACCCTCCACTAAGAGAACCTATTCTTCAAAATGGAAGAGATTTTCAATCTGGTATTCAGCTAGAGGTTTGGTTGCCAGTACAGGCTGGGGTTGCAGCCCAGTTCCTTGAAGGTTCACGTGGCCACAGTGTCTGCCTATCTCTCTGCTGGAGCAAAGGTAACAATAGCCTCAGAACCTATTTTTAGGTTTTTTAAGGGTCTGACCCATTTGCGTCCCCCTGGCAGGGAACAGATGCCAGCATGGGACCTCATTGTGTGCATAGCCAAGGTCATGGCGCCTCCTTTTGAACCCATGTCTTCAGCTCATCTAAAATATGTCACATGGGAAACAGTTTTCCTAGTGGCAGTGACTTCTGCAAGAAGGATCAGCAAGCTTTAGGCTCTCTGCATTGAACAAGACTACATGTCATTCCATATGGATAAGGTAGTCCTGAGGACAGACAAAAACAATTTCTTCCTAAGGTGGTTTCTGATTTCCACCTTAACCAGTCCATTACCCTACCTGTTTTTTTCACTGAGCATTCCACTAGTGGTGAAAGAAGACTTCACAATCTAGATGTCAAGCGAGCTCTTAGCTACTACATGACAGCCACCAAGGACCATAGGCAGGACAGAAAACAGCTGTTCTAGGGACATGGATATGTTGTTCATCCACACTTATTGGCAGGTATTCTTGCCGCTTTAAATCTTGCCGGAAGGTCTTCAAGCTGGCTCCTCCCACCCACCCGGGTGGTATAACTCTCGGCTCCGCCCCATGACGCCAGATCTTCCTTACCGCTTGGAAGCTCAGGTTCCCTCTTAACACTCTGCGTTTCGACTGGTTCCTATTTCTTCCGTTTCGAATTTGAAAGTTTTTGCTAAAAGACTTGGTCTTGATCCCTCGCGGCTCACGATGGACAATCGACTCAGGTTTTCGGAGATGCCCCTGCGGAATCAGAAGATGTCTCGGACGGATCCACACTCCGCGTGTGTCTACTGTTTAGGCCTTGAGCACGACCCATGGGACTGCGACCTGTGCTCTTCCTTCTCGACCTCGTCCTCGAAGACCGTGCTGCCCGATTGCAACTGGGCCGTCCGAGGCGTTTCCCTCGGTGAAGTCTAAGGGCGGATCAGCTCGAGCAGATGATCGCCTCGAAGAGGAGGCGGCGCTGGCCGATCTTCCTCGGCATTTATCCCGCCTCTCTGGGTTCTTCCTACACAGCTTCATTTAAGAGCTTTGTCTGTCCTCTCCACTAGGGAGAAGGGCTAACGCCTGCTGGACCTTTTCTCGGTCCAAAAGAGGGACAAGGGTAAATCCCTCCGTCGGCGCTCTTGGGGCGGAAAGGTCCCTCCCGCGAGTCGCCGAGCCGTCGACCGGTCGACCGGCCGGGCCGCCACTGGTCTCACGGTGCCCCGCCAGGTCAGTTGACTGAGACTCCTGTCGACGGTCGAGATTTTTCTCGACTGCTAGACGGGCTGTGCCTATCATAGCCGAGATTGATCTCTCCTGCCCCCGGAGGAGTTGAGGATCCCGTGGGCTTGCCTGTGCCTCCGGTTCCGGAGCCCTCGGATGAACCCTCCGAGCCGAAGGGAGTGCTGGTTCCTGCCGACACTTCCCCGCACCGACCTCGGAAGAGCGGTCTCGGTCGGTCTCGGACCTCTTCGCGGTCCAGCCGATCCCGCCGTCATAGGCGGTCTCGGTCTCGGCACCGCGGTAGGCGGCGTCGCCCTTTCGTCCTCGTCCTCCTCCTCGGACGGGGGAGGCCAGGCGTAAGTTACGTCGACTGATGCGAGGACCTCATGTGGCAGCAGCTTCTGACCGGGAGTAAGCCCGGCCGTCGCTCCTCGGCCATTAATGGCTGTCACTGGAGCGTGCCGACACAACCCTCGACTTACCCGGGAGAGCCTGTACCCAGGCCGGTTGTTCCGCCAAAACCAGCTGCTCCACCGATTCCGGTGGAACCTCCGCCTCCACAGCCACTGTTTGGGGCTCCGACCAGGGATTCTCGGTCGGCTAAGGGTCTACCCCATCGGCTGTCGGTTACCCTCACTCCCGACCGACCTCGGCAGGTTGAGGGTGGCTCAGGCCAGAGGCAGCTCTTCGAGGACTCCTCCGAGTCCGAGGATAATTCCTCCTTTTTCTCCAAGCGATTGGACTTGGAGTCCTCAGGAGGACAGTCTATGGACGATAGCCCGTCGTCCTTCCTAGGACTGCTTCGGCTCATCTCGGAATCCACCGGGATGAAGCTCGAACCCGTTTCCAAACGGGCCAGGTATCCCCTCACGGAGATTCTGGACCGAGGGGATTCTCCGACGGAGGCCTTTCCGGTGGCCGAGACCATAGTGGGTCCAGCCCTGGAGCTTTGGCAGCACACTGCTTCCTGTCCTGCGCCTTCGGCCAGGATGGCCAGGAAGTAGGCGGTCCCTACCGGTTCCCTGTCCGGTTTTTCGGAGCACCCCTCTGCTGAGGGGTTGGTTACCGACAGCGTTTTCCGGCGCGCCGGCAGCGCCAGGGATGTGGACAAACCTCCCGACAAGGAATCCAAGAAATTGGATTATGTCGGGCGAAAAGTCTATGCTGCGTCCTCTCTCGGCCTTCGTCAGGCCAGTTCGGCCGTCCTCATGGCACATTTTTCTCATGCCCTGTTGGGCTCCCTGGATGAGGTCATTCCTCATCTCCCCGCGGATCAGCAGACTACGGTCAAGCAGGTGCGGGACCAGGGCAGGGCAGTGGCCAAACAGCAGCTCCAGACTGCTTTGGATATTGGGGACTCATGTGCCAGGTCGGTGGCGGCCGCAGTGGCTATGCGTCGGCGGGCTTGGCTGAGGATATCCACCTTTACTTCGGATACCCAGCACAAGTTGGCGGATGTTCCCTTTTTGGGGACTGACCTCTTCGGCCCTGGGGTGGAAGGTCACCTGCAGAGGATCGAGAAGTCCAATGCTACCTTGGACTCGGTCTCTTCCGGCTCAGAAGGACAAGGCCAAACCACAGCCTAAGCCCTTTGTCCTTCTAGCCGGGCGCGCCTGCCCAGCAACGTCAGGGCCAGCAGGCTCGGCCTTGGCATCCCAAACCCAAGCCGCCGGTTCCTCTAACAGGAGGCAGGGAGGAAAAGGCCCAGGAGGTCCCTCGGCCGGTCCCTCCTCCAAGCCTGCCCAGTGACGGGCTGAGGGTGTCGCCCCATCCCGTCACACCTCGCCCCTGGGTCCCCCTGGGGGACGGCCCGCACTTCCGCCCGCCTCTGGTCCGCTGTTACCACGGACAGGTGGGTTTTGAGGTGATGGGAAGAGGCCTGCCTCTAGAATTCGAGCAGGCACCGCCCTTCAGAGCCGTCACCCTCGGGGGGCCTCTGGGTCCCCAGCCTCGCTGGCGGCTCGTCGAGCCGACATCGCTCTCCTCCTCCAGAAGGAGGTGATAAGAGAGGTGGAGGACCCCCCTTCAGACCCAGGGTTTGTGTCCAGGTACTTCCTGGTTCCGAAACGGACGGGGGGCTGGCGCCCCATTCTCGACCTACACGACCTAAACAAGTTCCTAAGGTCTCGAACCTTCAGGATGGTCACTCTGGCTCAGATAATACCATCCTTGAGCGCGGTGGTTCTGCTCTCTGGATTTGCAGGACGCGTTTTTTCACGTCCCTATCTGTCCGTCTCACCAGAGATTCCTTCGCTTCCGAGCGGAGGGATCCCTTTTCGAGTTCCAAGCCATGCCCTTCGGCTTGTCTCCAGCTCCCAGGGTCTTCACCAAATGCATGGCAGTGGTGACAGCATTCCTGCGGCGCCGAGGGGTTCGGGTGTACCCTTACCTGGACGACTGGCTGATAGCAGCTCCTTCCAGGCAGGAGGTGGAGTGGTCCAGAGATCTGGCCCTCCAGGTCTGCTCTCAACTAGGCCTCCTTATCAACGAGGCCAAGTCGGAACTCGAGCCGAAGCAGGTGATTCTGTTCATCGGGGCGCAGCTCGACTCTCTTCGAGCCAGAGCGCGGCTCCCGGCGGACAGGGCCGAGGTTCTTTCCTCCTTTGCCCAATCATTTCTGGTTGGGCACTGCGCCTGCCCGGGACTTCCTGCGCTCCTGGGTCTCATGGCGGCCTGCACCAGCGTGGTCCGTTGGGCCCGCTGGAACATGCGTCCCCTTCAATGGGGACTGGCCAGCCAGTGGTCACAACGCTGCGATCCTTTGGACCAGCTTGTGTCGGTGACACAGGGGATGTGGAACGCTCTCCAGTGGTGGATCGTTCCAGGTCATTTGCAGGAGGGCATCCCGTTCGTCCGCCCCGAGCCGACGGTCTCTCTATCGACCGATGCCTCTCTGATGGGTTGGGGTGCCCATCTGGGGGAACACCGGGCCCACGGCCTCTGGTCCCCGCGGGAGTCCCGATGCCACATCAACCTGCTGGAGCTCCGAGCGGTCCGCCTAGCTCTCACCGCCTTTGCTCCGTTCCTCCGGGGTCAAGTGGTCCGAGTCCAGACGGACAACACCACGACCATGTACTATCTAAACTGCCAGGGCGGGACGCGCTCCATGCTTCTATGCAAGGAAGCTCTCCGCATTTGGTCACTCGTGCGCAGCCTGGAGGCGGATCTCCTAGCCCTTCATGTGGCAGGAGCCTCCAACACCCCTGGCCGGTGCCCTGAGCCGGATAGGGGCTGCATCCCACAGGTGGTCTCTCCTGCCGGGAGGTAGTGTACAGCATCTGTTCTCCCTTTGGGGCACACCTCAGGTGGACCTGTTTGCCTCCAGGGAGAAAGCGGCTGAGACTGTTCCATGCCCGCCTCAGCAGGGCTCGCTGCAGGGGATGCCTTCGAGGCAGTGGACCCCAGGCCCTTCACGCCTTTTCCGCCATTTCCTTGATCCACAAGGTGCTTCTCAAGGCGAGGAGGGACAAGGCGCAGGTGATTCTGATAGCCCCAGACTGGCCTCGCCAGTTCTGGTACCCAGATCTCCTCAGTCTCAGCTCCAGGATTCCGCGGCAGCTTCCAGCTCGCCCGGACCTGCTCTCAGTCAATCAGGGGAAGGTGTTCCATCCGGACCTTCAATCCCTGCACCTGACGGCCTGGTTCCTGAGCGGCTAGAGTTCCAGGCCTTGGGTCTTTCCGATGAGGTCCTCAATGTAGTTGAGGCGTCCCGTAAGGAGTCGACCAGAAAATGCTATGCCTTCAAATGGAAAAGGTTTTCCATTTGGTGTCAGGGCAAGGGCTTGGACCCTTCCTCCTGTTCCTTGGCAAGCATCTTGGACTATTTATGGTCCCTTTCTAATCAAGGGCTTAGGTCGACGACCCTAAGGGTGCACCTGGCAGCCATCTCTGCTTACCGGGCGCGGGCCGGGAGGCAGTCGTTGGCGCAGGAGAAGGTGGTCTGGCGCTTTTTCAAAGGCCTTGATCACATTTCCCCTCCGGTGCGAGAACCTCCACCTCCGTGGGATCTACTGCTGGTACTGGCAAAGCTCATGGGCAAGCCATTCGAACCTATGCACAGGTGTGCTCTCTCTCACCTGTCGTGGAAGACCGCCTTCTTGGTGGCTATCACGTCAGCCAGAAGGATGGGAGAGCTCCAGGCGCTTTCCATCGAGTCTCCTTACCTGGTCTTCCACAGGGACAAGGTTGTCCTGCGCCCCCACCCGAAATTCCTTCCGAAGGTGGTGTCGGAGTTTCACCTTAACCAGGTGTTGACTCTGCCAGTGTTCTACCCCAATCACACCTCGAAGGCCGAATATAGGCTCATATTTTGGACCCTAGAAGCGCTCGCCTATTACAAAGAGCGCACGGTTGAAATTCGGGAGAGGTTCGCCAGCTGTTTGTCACCTACGCTGAAGTCAGATCTGGCAGACCTGCAGCCAAGCGGGACGTATAAGCAGGTGGGTCACCTCCTGCATAGATCTCTCTATAAGTTGGACGGGCATGGAGCCTCCCAGAGGGATAAGAGCTCATTCTACCCGCCATACTGCTGCATCGGTGGCTGCTTCCAGGGACGTCCCCTATCCAGGAAATCTGCAGGCTGCTACCTGGAAGTCAGCAAACACCTTCATTACCCATTACCACATCGACCTTGAGTCACGCCGGATGCTGGTTTTGGGGCCTCGGTTCTCCAGTCTCTTTTCCCAAGTAAGTATTGGGGTGTGCGCCTTGCCTCCCTCCTCCCGGAGAACTGCTAGGAGTCTGCCAATAAGTGTGGATGAACAACATATCCATGTCCCTAGAGATACAGGTTACTCACCTGTAACAGGAGTTCTAGGAATGGTATATGTTGTTCATCCACACGACCCACCCGACCTCCCCGGCTTCGACGCACAACCTGAGCTTCCAGCGGGCCAGATCTGGCGTCATGGGGCGGAGCCGAGAGTTATACCACCCGGGTGGGTGGGAGGAGCCAGCTTGAAGACCTTCCGGCAAGATTTAAAGCGGCAAGGATACCTGCCAATAAGTGTGGATGAACAACATATACCATTCCTAGAACTCCTGTTACAGGTGAGTATCCTGTATTTCTGACTTATGGGAAAAGGTAACCCAGTGTCAAAAAGGTCCATTTCTTGATGGATAGTTCAGTGTATCCAATTCTGTTACACTAAAGCTGGTAGGGAGCCCCCAACAGGATCGAGGGCCCACTCCATGAGAGGGACATCTGCTACCTTAGCAGCTGCCAGAGATGTTCCACTGGTTGATATCTGTAAAGCAGCTACCTGGAAAACAGTACACACCTTTACAAAGCACTACAACTTGCATCTTCAATCCAGGAGTGATGCTACATTTGGCACAGCAGGCCTGCAAAGTCTGTTTCCAAAATAAGGTTCTGTGCCCACCTCCAGTGGTACTGCTTGGTAGTCTGCAGAAGGTTATGAATACCCGAGTATTACTGGGGTTAGAAGAAAAAAAAATACCATAGTAATCTTGTTTCTTCCCAGTGATACTCCGGTATTCATAACTTCACACCCTGCCTCCCCTTCCAGAACCTTAGCTTTTGCACTCCTGCATGTTGTGCTGCCAAAAGTGTGTGTGTGTGTGTGTGTGTGTATATGTATATGTATATGTATATATATATATATATATATATATATATATATATATATATATATATTGCCACATCCAAGTACAAATCTTAGCAAATGGGGTTTGTTGTGTTTTAACCCTCCTTTCCGGTGTTTCTGACATTTTGGGAGTTCTTTAATTGTTGTGATTTCCCTCCAGTTGGAGTTTTTTTTTTATTATTACAGAGTTGGGGATTTTTCAAATTCTGATTATATTAATCATTGATACTTGCATTATTCTACTTCCATGGGTCTGCCTTTCCAGGTTCCTAGGAAATCTGAGGAGCTTAGAACATTGGCAGTTAGTACAGGGCAGCATTTGAAAAGTTGTCACGTGCAAAGAATTCCATCATTTGCATGTGTTTTATTCTCTCCGGGCAGTCCTACCTAGAAGGCTTACTGCAGAAAGTTACGAATACCTGAGTATCACTGGGAAGAAACAAGATTACTATGGTAAGTGATTTTTTTTTCCTTTTGCTTCCCTTTTTTCTTTCATGGCTCTCAAGAAACACCTTGATTTCTTCTCCAGCTGGAGAACTGAGGAGGGTGTGGGGGGACCACCCATCTTTATAGGACAGGCCAGCGTCATCGAGGGGTGGTCCCTTGTGGTAGACTGCTAGCTAGAAAGTTTCCATGTGGTCTTGGCGCCTGACTGCTAAGTCCTACTGGTGTTGGCCTGATGCAAGAGCTGCGCTGTAATATCTACTCTTACGGTAAGTTCTTATGTAACTGTACTATCTTGGAGAGAATCTCTTTCAACCAGCCATACTGTCCTACCGTCTGTCCCCCTTGGATTCAGAGGTCTGTAATTCCTGTCTGTCTGTCCAGGGTGGTCTACCTGCTGTGTCAGGCCTCGCCTGGTAGGAGGAACCATAAGTTCTCTCTTGGTTCCTTTGAGGGAGGTCCTCAGAGCATGATCTCTGGCAGGGAACTGAAGAGGGAAGGGGCTACCCACGTTTATATGGGAGTGCCGACATAGGACGTCATTGTGGGCGGCCCTTAGCGAACTGCTTGCAAAAAGTTTCCATTTGGTCCTAGTGCCTAGCTCCATAGATGTGGCCTAATGAGCGCGACTGTCGAAGATTTACTATTTCTGTAAGTATGCAACTGTTCTTTTCTGTATGCCCTCCCTCCATTTCCGCTAATTATAATAATAATAATTTATTTAATAAAGCGCCTTTCAGAATTCATAGAGTCCTACTCAAACTGAAGATGGAGGATTAACTCTAATACTCATTGTAATATGGCTCTGATGATAGCAGGCAAATGGAGAGTGGAGCTTGGCACAAAGGCATCTTGTGACAGAAAACGAGCAGTGATTGAGCCACCTGTAGAGCCCGCTTGTGTAGTACCTGAAGTGTCCAGAGGGAAATCGACCATTAGAGCCCGCTTGTTTAGTACCTAGAGTGTCCATCAGCGACAGGGTGCAGCACTGGGACGGCAATCCACACAGTAGAGTTCGAAGCAAGTGAACTGTTTATTTATTTATTTTATTTTATTTAGTTTTTGTTGACTGGGTAAGTGAACTAGACAAATCCTGCCTATTTTCAGGCACGACCGGGGGGAGAGGGATACAGATGAATGCCAGCTGACCTTGAACAAGATTAAGCTGTTGGTGGTATTTTTAGTGAATGAGGGAAATTTGGCCAGGACACCGGGAAAATTCCCGTACTCTTTTCCATAAGTGCCATGGGATCTTTTAACATCCACCTGAACTACCACCAGTGCAGGCAGATGGGACCTTGGTTTAACGTCTCATCTGAAAGACGGCACCTCAGAAGTGCAGCACCCCTCTCATAGATACATAGACAGTGTCGGCAGATAAGGGCCTATGGCCCACCCAGTCTGCCCATTTGAGCTTGTAAGTTCAGTTTGTTTTCCTAGAAGTCTGTTGCCCCTTACCCCTGACCTCCAGAATTCTTTTGTCTATCCCATGCATTCTTAAATCCCGTGATTGTTTCAGCCCCCACCACTTCCTCTGGCAGGGTGTTCCTCTTGTCTCATGCTGCACTACAGTGTCAGTACTGGGATATTAACCCAAGTGCCAGATGTGGGAACTGAACCCACAGCCCTCTGATCTCCCGGCCTCAGAGGCGAGTGTGCTACCTACTGAGCCACTGACACTGACAACTACCGGGAGCACGCCTCAAAGCAGTCTAAAAGACAGCATGCCATGCGAGGTTTTCATACCTGTAGATGGCGCCCCTGATACAAGACTAACACAGCAATTGTCTGCATGGTGTGCACCGTCTGAATAGCTTGCCGTTGCTGGGACCTAAGCGGGTTGACTGCGCGGAGGACTGGTACGAATAGTTGCAGTAGGAAGATATCGGTTGTAGTGTGGGGCGATACCAGTGAGCATAAGTAAAGTAAAGGTGGCACGCTAGAACCACTGGAACACATAGGCGTAGATGAGTTTATGTGACTGATAGCGGCAGAACTGCAAGAAACATACATGTATCCCAGAAGGCCACATGGCAGTCTTTGGCAACGGAACAACACGGAATTGTAAAACAGGAAACATGTCGCTGCGAACCCAAAAAAGGACTTGCAGTCTGTCAGTGTCAGACGGGACTGTTATGTCCTCATTTCCTCAGAAATGCTGCACACTAGGCAGATGTATGTGGCGCGGTGAACGTGCATGCGCACTGCGATACATTTTCGTAGACTAGACAGCACAACCCTGTAGCATGACTTGAGCAGTACGAATAATGATCGCGTCAGTGTTTCTGGTGTTCCGAGGTACATTGCAATCTCAACAAAACACTCCTTGCACTTGCTATGTTACAAGCGCATTAATCACTTCCAGCATCGGGATTAATGCCCGCTGGGTGGTTGGAAGCACTGCCTTGTGCAACAACTCCCCCTAAAAAGCAGGGCATTAATCCACCGATAAAGCCCTCTTCTGTCAGTGATTAATGCTTACTTGCTCCCCTGTGGCCTCAACAGGTACAGTATCCCATGTTACAGCAGCCGGCAGTGGTACCAGCAGTACCCCTGACCCTGTGCAGGGGCGTTCTGTCACAGGACCAGGGAACCCTAGTATATTCAGATCTGAAGTCTCTGCATCAGCATGCATGCATGGCTCCTGAAAGTGCAGCTGTAGCATGCTTTAGGGTATCCAGAAAGTGGCTGTTGATCTGGTGACTGCTAGAGAACCATCCACCAGTCACACTTCATGAAATGGAAGCGGTTGCCAGCACGGTGGCACTAAGGCTGGCCTGGTGGCACTGAGGGTTGAGGCGCTGGACGCCACACTGGCAACCCGGGTTCAGGAACGAGCCCAGGTTGGCAGGGAGGAGAGAGGACTGCTCTCCTCTCTCGGGAAGGGAGGGAGGGATTGCTGTCCCGCTCATCGATCTCTCTCTGGCAGTGGCCAGAAGAGATGCGAGTCAGGTGGCACATTGCCAACGTGTGCTGTCGGTGTGGAAGGGGATGGAGAAAAAGTGGTGCAGATGGAGCTGGCAGGCTTCGTGATGGCTCTCTTGCACCTGTCCCGGCTCCCTGAGCATCTGGATTTTGCTCCAGGGTGGGAGGGCAACCCTTCACATTGGCCCTGTCATGGGGTGGGAAACTGGGGGATTGTAGGAAGCGGCGGAATGGAGGGACTGGAACCACCTGCCAGGCTCCCAGGAACAAAAATAGAAAAAAAGAAGGAAATGGAAGCAGTTTGCTTTATGGGCTGCTTCACATAACCTGGATCCATTTGCCTGCCTGGTCAGTCAGGGTCTAGAGTACCTGTTGTTTTTAAAGACTGGCCTGCGGTATTCCTCAGTCAAAGTGCATTTGGCTGGTATAGCAGCTTTCTTCATGCCTGTGGTATGGCCATATAGTTGCTCTGCTGGAGGTAGCCCGTACGTTCTTGAGAGGCATTTTACAGATAAAGCCTCACATTCAATATCCAGTCCCAGCTTGGGATCTGAATTTTATCTTGGAGAAAGCTGACTTTGGTTCCTTTTGAGCCAGCTGTGACTTGTGATTTATGCTTTCTTTCTTGGAAAGCACTATTTTTTGTTGAATCACTTCTGCTCAAAGGATTTCAGAGCTGCGGACTCTAGTGTTGAGCATCCTTATTTGATTTTCCACAGAGATAAGGTGTCTTTGCATACTAATCATACATTTATACCAAAGGTGGCATCTGAGTTTACTTTAAATCAAACCATCCATCTACCAGTGTATTATTCAGAGCATGCCAATCCAGGGGAAGCATTGCTTAATAACTTTTTTAAATTATGTATTCTTTATTGCTAATATTCATAAAGCATACAGTACAAAACAGACAATTGACATAAACAAATACACTGTAATAACAAAAAGACAAATAAGACATACAATACACTTCCCGCCATACGACATGAGGTGACATCATCAGCAAAAATCCATCATTCTAAGATTAAATCATAAACCGGGGGTGAAACAGTAAACAAAGCTATAAGAAGAAACATTATACTATGAGTAAACTAAAACTAAACCACAAATCTCCATCTTTATGGGGAGCAGGGACCATTAAAATGATGACTTGAAGTAGTTTAAATTATTATAAGCTAAAGAGATTACATGTAAAAGATAAAATAGAAATTGGAAGGGACGCACACTTTGAAAAGTTACACAAGCATTATATTATACAAAGCTATCCATTTGGAATGAAAGTTCTGTAATTTTCTATGAAAGCTAGCAATAGCTTAACTAACTGTAAATTGTGGAAAACAGTGGAGAACCATTCCTGAAAAGATGAAATGTAATTATCCATCTAGTGTTTTAAAACTGTTTAACAGAAATTGATATTAAGGCTAACATAGCTCTATCAGAAAATAGATCGGGAAATAAAATTGGCAAGAATGCAATCTTCGAACTGGAAGGCATTTGAATATTCACTTTATTTAAAATCCTATTGTTAATTTCTTTCCAAAGTGGACTAACCAATGAGCAGCTCCAAAAAATATGGTTAAGATTCTCAGAACCGGAATTACAGCGGATACAGCATCAGAACTACTGAGACCTCTTTTAAACACAGTGGAGGGGGTTACATAAACATTGTGTAGAATTTTGAATTGCATTAGTTTCAAATGATCTAGATGAATATACTTATAAATATTTTCTTTTTTTTAATTTAGTCTTTTTATTTAATTTATAAATGCAGCAGTTTTACAGGCAGCAATACATCACTTAATACCAGTTGATAATATCACAGTACATTACATGTATACTTGTAGCAGTCATGTTAGAGGAAAATAAATTAATATCTTATTACTTTAATATACAGAGAATCATAGTTACTCATTTTAAGTTCAGTCTGTGATCTACTCAGATCAAACCAGGCATAGCACGGTGGGCCCTCCCTTCTCCCTCCCAGATTTTAGTCCCATTAAAATTCAAGTAACCTCACAGGTCATATCCCGAGTAACTTTTCAATGCAAAAGAACAACAAAATTTACATGTTCAGTACGTAGCTTAAGGTACAAAATCATCATAATGATTTAGTTGATGTGATATCCACTTTTGCCATTGTACATCAGATTTCTGAACTTTGTCCATCATCTTGACTGAGAGTCGCTCAAGGGCATATATCTCCCTGGTCAAAACAATCCAGGCTTTTTTAATGGGTATTTTATTTGTAAACTACAGTCTAATGATAATTTTTTGGGCTGCTGTTATAAATTTTAGAATTTGTCTTCGCAAATTTTTAGCAATTCGCAGACCTTCTGGTTTAATAAAAGTCAATATAAATGTGGGAGTGAATAAATCAGTAGTGTCATAAATTGCACCTGGCTCCTTGAGGATCTCCCTCCAAAACATGGATAGCTTAGGACATGACCAAAGGACATGGCTCTGATGTGCTTTATCATCCTCGAATTCTCTCCAACACTGTCCCTCCTCTAATACTCCCATACTGGCCAGCAGGGCTGGTATACGGAAGAAACGAGAACGAAGTATCCACATGTATTCACGCCGGCATGGTGAGGAAAAGATTTTTATAGTTGGTGAAGAAGGCTCATTCCAATCCTGCTCTCTGATTGATATCTGCAATTCCTGTTCCCATCTAAGCCTGATTGAGTTGGTTCGAGTCTCCCTGTCTTCATTTAAGGCTTTATATATCTTACTAATCAGGTGATCTGAGGTAGTTTCTCTGATATGAGGTTGTAACAGTTGTATTATTTGGGTAGGATTTTCAATTTAGGCCACAAGTGACCGCTCATGTGGCTGAAGGTATGATTTAAGATGTAAATAAGAAATAAAATATTTATGAGACAAGTGATATTCCTTCTGAAGGGGAGACAAAGGGAAGAAGACCTGTTCTGCCCACTAACTGAAAAAGAATAAAATGCCATATCCCTGCCATTGAGCTACATAGGGGCCTGAGGGACCTGCTGTCAAGTCTGCATTATACTTCAGTGTTCCCAGGAACATTTTTCAGGAATGTAAAATAATTATTACTGACCTTAAGCCATATTTTTAAGGGTCCCTGGGGAACTTTGGATAATTCATTATCCCTTGACACTTGGGGGGTCCCAAAAGGAGCCCTGAGTGTTGTATAGGTCCCTCAAGTTACTTCTAATTGTTTCCAGTGTGCATCATTCTGTTTATTTAGCCAGTGTAGGACTACCCTTAACTTTGCTGCCATCGCATACTTTCTGAGATCAAGGAGGTTTAAGTCCACCTCTCAAACAGAATATCTAATTCTGGGTCGCTTTCCAGTCCAAATAAAGAGGGATATCATTCTGTTCCATGCCTGGAAATATGTTTTGGCTGGGGTGAAGGGCAGTGTCTGAAGAAAGAACAATATGTGGGGAAATGCATTCTGCTTGATTGTATCTATCCTACTCAAAAAGCTTAGGGGAGACGTGACCTAGGAGATAGATTTTCTGTCAATTTTAGGGTCAAGGGTTCAAGATTTGAGAGCTCTGCGTGAATGGGGTTTCTGTTGAGTTTTATTCCCAAGTATCTCATCTCTTGTCTGTACCACTTAAAGGGGAAGTCTTTTTTTTGAGGTGGGAGGGAGGAAGGTAATTGTACGTCAATACCTCAATTTTTGATTTGTTGATTTTATATCTTACTAGCTTACCAAATGTTTATAGCTGTCTCCATACTTCTGGGATGGATTGTTCAGGCTCAGTAAGAGATATCTTGTGCAGGCGACCTCCCAAAGGACCTCTATGCCCCGAGAAGCTCTGATGACAATGGCCAGGGGTTCGAGATATAGAGCAAACAACATTGGGGACACTGAGCATCCCTGGCAGGTGCCCCTAGAAAGTTAAAATGTATCAGAAAGTGCCCCATCCACCTTAACATTTGCTTTAGGGGAGGCATACATATTTTGTAATTGTTTTACAAGTTGTAGCGGGAATCCAAAGTGCTCTAGGGTCTGCCATAAAAATGACCAACTGACCCGGTCGAATGCCTTTTCAGCATCTAACCCCAGTAGCACTAAAGGTATTTGTCTTTTCATGGCATAATCTGCTAAAAAATGTGCACGCCTTATGGCATCATAAGCCTGTCTGCCCTTAATAAAGCCCACTTGATCAGGGTCAATAATGGCTGGTAGTAAATGGTCTATTATAGAGGCCATAGCCGACATAAACATTTTGTAATCATAATGTAGCATTGAAATGGGTGAAATGAGGAGGGTGTTTAGCATCTTTATGAGGTTTAAGTATGGCTGATAGGGCGGCATATTGCCATGTGGGGGGTGGTTCTCCCTCCTGGACCGCATGTAAGTCCGGGAGTAATATGGGTAGTAGCAGCTTTTTGAATTTGTTATAAAATTCAGAGGGATACCCATCTGGACCTGGCGTCTTCAGAGTCTGAGCTTTTTTTTAGAACTTGGAGTAGTTTTCCCTCTTTGATTGGCGCCAGCAAGGCTTCAGCCTGTGGTGGGCCGATTCGTGGTATTGGTAAACTCTGTAAATATGATTTGATGTGGTCTGGGGGAATTTCCTCTTCTTTAGTGTACAACTCGTGGTAAAAGCGCTGTAGAATAAGTTTAATTTCCTGGGGTCATTTTGCTAATCTCCCTGTTTTAGGATGTTCCATGCTGGTTATATTCATTCTGGTTCTCTCAATTTTCTTGCTAAATTTCTGGAGGCCTTATGTCACCCCTTATGATGTCTTAACTTTAGATAAAAAGTTTTGTTGTACCATGATTGGTCTACTCTGTTTCATAACTTTTGTTTTACAATTCTTAATCGTTGTCGTATTGTGGGTCCTTTTGATCTGGCCAGTGCTGTAAATGTAATAGCTCCTCCTGCAGGTCTTTGTTTTTTCCCTCTGCCGTTCTTTAATGACAGAAAATCGTATGATCTCTCCTCTTAATTCTACTTGTAAAGTATACCCCAGAATCGTGGGGCAAATTCGTAGCGTGTTTTCTTGTTTAATTTAGGTACAGCTTCCTGGACCAGTTCAAGGAACTCTGGGTCCCTAACATGGGCAAGGTTCAGGCACCAGTTGGTTTGCTTATATTGCGCCTCAAGTCCACCCTGAGATATAACGTGCATGATCCGATAAGAAGGTGGTCCCATGCCATATATCACTAATGGAGTCTAAATACTTGACTGTGGTAATAAAATAGTCCACTCAAGCTCCACTTCCCACATGCGGGGCCAATGGTGTATTCTTTTGTCGTAGGAAAAAATGTCTCCAGGTGTCCACCAAGCCCAGAGAAATGATGGTTTGTTTTGTGTATTTTTGGAGAGCATTAGATCTGTGGGCCATAGGGGTAGCAGCATCCAAAGACTGGTTTAAAGTGATATTCAGGTCTCCCCTCATCAGCAATTGTCCCTCCATGAGGGACATTAAATCCACAAAGAATTTTACTGCTACGGGCTTCCCTGACCCAGGTGGGAAATAGACAGATGCCAGGGTAACTGGTCTTGAGTACAGCTTGCCCGTCACTATGGCATAGCGGCCCTCCAGGTCACTAATCTCACTTTGTTTTTCAAAGGGCACCTCCTGGGAAAGTAAAATCATCACCCCTCTCCTTTTCCCACCCCATAGGACAATTAAGTTACTACAGAATACCCACACCTCTGAAATGTTTTATGTTTGTCCAAGGACATGTGGGTTTCTTGCAGCATAAACCCCGGTCACTCTTTTCTAAATAACTGAAATAATCGAGAATGCTTTATCGGGTTACCAATCCCATTCTCATTTAAAGATAAAATCAAAGTTGACTTTGCCATATCTGCTTCTAATCAGTCCTTGTATGACTATTTCCTGTGTGTTAAAAGTATAATATATCTCCTTCCCACCGCATCTGCCTTTTCACCCCATGTTCAATAATATTGTCTTAATAGTTTATGTTTAATATATAATAGATATAAGTGAATTATAGTGTCTTCCTGTTCTATTCAAACACCATAACACTGTCCTAGTGTTTGGAACTACACAAGGATCTAAAAGATTCAGCACTAGGCCTATAACAACTAAACATATGAAGGCCTGTTGCATTTTAACGTTATGCGTGACGCTAGGTACGTTTAGGCCTGCCAAAATAACCAAAATCCAACAGAGCATCAACTTTTTTGTACCAGCAAACTGTACCTGCTGTAACAGGTCCTCTGAACCTGGCAGAAGATTTAAGCGGCTCCCAAGGTAGGGAGAGGGCAGATACCTCTCCTTTGAAGGGGCAGATGTATGCGCCCTGAGGGGGAGTGTCAAGGCAACGCCAAGGGCTCCCAGCACCACTATATCCCTGGTACCTAGTAGTGCAGCAAGCCACACTGGAAATAAAAATGAAGAACAGAGACCCCCAGGAAATGGTCCCTATGTGCCTCATCTCCAGTAGGGCCTTATGGGTACGTCGACCGTTTAGGTATGAATTTCTGACCCTACAATGGTCAGGTGGGCATGTAGTGCTGGAAAAAATGCATTGTCATGCCGCCTTTCCTGGACTATGGTATAATTAAACAATAACTAACTATGGGAGGTCTATCAGCAAGCTTCGGGAGATGACCCAGGGGAAATTTAGAAACATCCTTCTGGTTCACTAACCTTTTTCCCATCTTATAAGCTTAAGAAGATAAGCAGGATTTCCATTTTCCAGTGTCCCCATCCCAGACAGGCTTCCCCGAGTTACATTGCGTAGTCCCAGTATGTAGAGTCATCTCCACATCAAGATAGCATTTTTTTAGGTCTCTGCAGAACCTCTCTCGCCACTCAGTCGCAGGTCGCTGAAATCTTTGTAAAAGGTTTTTCACATCCTCCAAGGTTGCTTGGCTCTGTCTCTTTCTGGAGTCTGGGTCTCTAGCAGTGTCCCAAAGGCTGCTTATAAATATTTTCCCCAATTTGAGTCCAATTTAAGGAACTGAAACCTAAATCTGAGGACCAATAGGAAGGATGGATCGGAGTGTCCAAGAATTTAGTGAAAAATAAAATTTTATATGCCTTAGCAACGGGATGACTCATTATATTAATTTTTTTTTAAGTTTACTTAAAATATCTTGGCAGTACGTTTGACCAGTACCAAAGTAAGCAGTTAAGGCAGTTCTTAAAGTGAAAAGATCTATTATGTATGTTTTACTTGAGTTTAGTTTAGTTGGAAGTGTGATGATAGTATGCAAATAGCCATTCTCTGAGTGAAGCTACTTTTAACTCTGTAACCTCAGTAGACCAAGGTTTATTAGATTTTATTAAGTTTAAGATTATACTTATATTAAAGATTGGTTGGTTTATATCCTTGTAAAACTGCTAGTCAAGGAACTTGCATATTTGATTATGAACTTTTAATGAAATTCCAACTGAGTTAAGTGAAGAAGGTAAATTAGAGACCTTAATGTAAAATAAAGATTCTGGGGCTATTTTATATGTATTAAGTAAGTAAAGTTCAGTATCTAACCATAAAGGTTTATAAACCGTGTCAGAAGTCATGGGAAGAGACCATTATTGCTCGATAACTTAGATGTGTATAGAATACTCAAGTTCAAACAACATGAAGTCTTGCTGTATTCTGACAAATGCAGTATGATCAACCGGTTCAGCTGCCCTGGAGAACAAAGAGTTAAACTCTATGCAGATACATAGAACGTTGAGCTCAAGCTCTGTTTTCAAACCACTGTCCTCGGTACATTCTAGTAACTGATCAGATTCTTTACTCCGCTTGCCTCTCAAGTCACCTCAGAGATCGCTCCTCTTCTGCTTCGGTCGAAGTGTCCTTTCCCTGGTTGTTTAAAACCTCCGTTTATTTATTTTGCTGTCTAGTTCAAACTTCTGTCCTCCGGTATAGCGTAGGTTTTCTCGGTTGGGTAAATCTTCGATTTCTGATCGGTCCATCGACCGTGAGGGAATCGAATCTTTACTTTTCCTTGGAAGTAAAGTTTAACTGATTTCTTCTTGCTTTGGGATCCGTTCAAAGTTTTGACAAAAAGATAATTTTTTCCTCTTGGTTTTCTTTTCTCCAGCGCTAAACTGTTGATCGGTCAAAACTTTGCATCTCTCCTTTACCCGGCCTAACTAAGCCACCAGGGGTAAATTTAAATAGTTTCTTTATCCGGACCTGACTAAGCCAATTTCGGATAAATCTGCATTGGACATTTCTTAACCAGCCTAACTAAGCCTTTTGGGTTAAGCACTGAATTTTTAGGGTATGTCACAGAAAGCCAAGAGAAAAACTGGTCCCACTGGGTTTCAGTGTTGAACTGAGCGCGGGGAGCAATTTGCCAAAGCTGATCTGCACTTGGTCTTGTCTGTATTGCTTGGGTTTCAACCACTTGCAATCAGACTGTGAGATTTGCAAGAATTTCCCCCCAATCTGCCCTCTACAGAAGGCTGGGTAAACTGAGGGAGAGAATGGATAAATCCTTTCAAGAAGGTTGGTCCGGTTCAGCCGAACCGTCGGAACCGGTTACTGACCCATCCGACCAAGGTGAACCTTCGTCGGTTAAAGGGCAGATGGAGTCTGCCCCAGATTCCGCACTGTCCAAAAAATCTAGAAAAAGCAGTTTGGAACCGTGTAAGCAAGTGGTTGCGGTTCCAACCGCTGAAGAGATTGCAAAGGCCATTTGCATTGTTCAGTCACTGTAGCCCAGTTGGGGTGAACTGGCTCAGCGACCAGTTGGGCAGCCGCCAATTCAGGTGCCTGCTGGTTCAAGTCCCTCAGGTCCTTTAGACCCTGAGGAGTATTATTCGGATAGTGAGGGTGAACCTGTTGAGCCTGAGGTTTCCCCTGAGCATCCTCAATATAAATCCCCCTCCTCATCCTACTAAGGAGGTTACCTCCTATTTCACTTTCATGAGGCAGGTAGCAGAGACCCTGCAACTGTATGTCCAGGAGGAAGATGAAGAGGAAGACTACAGGGAAATGATGGATCTCCCTGTGTCTCAGGGACTTATGATCCCTATCCACAAGTCCCTGAGAAGGCAGACTCTTAGAATTCTCCAGACCCTTAGTTCTGTCCTCCACTTGATTAAAAGATGGACAGGAAATGTGTCTTGGCCGGCAGTGGTACAGATTTTTTGATTAGCCACTGCAGTCGTGGGAGTGGTTCAGGCTGCAGCCTGTGAAAGGGCTGGCATTCCCTTGGCTTCCCACCCTCCTGACAAGGATTCAAGGAAGATTGATTCACTTGCCAAGAAGACTTGCTTAGCATCCTCCTTGGGCATAAGTCAGGCTTCTTATATGGCCTGTGCTTTCAGAGTTCCAAAGTCCCTCTGGGAATCTGTTGGGCAGTTGGCTCAAAAGCGCCCCCCACAAGCTGGCAGCAGACCTTCAAGAACTGGTCAGCAGAGGAGTGCAGGCATCTAAGTCCCAGTTCCACATGGCAGTGGACTCCAATGATGCAGCCTCTCAGGCTATGGCTTCTTCTATCTCCCTTAGGCGTTTTTCCTGGTGGCGGCCCATCCTAGATCTCAGATACCTGAACAAACATCTCGCAGAGCCAAAGTTCAAAATGACCCCTCTGGCTACAGTCCTGCCTACCTTAAGGCAAGGGACTGGCTGGCATCCTAGGACCCAAAGGATGCCTACTTCCACATCCTCAACAGGCAGTCCCACAGAAAATACCTTGATTTCAACTACCTTTAGGCCACTACCAGTTCAGGGCCATGCCTTTTGGGCTGAACTCTGCACCAAGGGTGTTCACAAAGTGCAAGACAAGGGCTCTCTGTTTACCCTTACCTGGACGACTGGCTGCTGGTGGTCAGTCCCCCCAAGCTGGTAAAGGAAGCCTTAGATCTCACTCAAGATATACTTCAGTCTCTAGGGTTCCTTGTTAATCTCAAAAAATTAGCCTTGACTCTCTTCAGGTTCTGGACTTCATAGGGCAGAACTGGATACCATCCAGGCAAAGGCCTCTGCCTCCAGAAAGGGCACAGGCCCTCATCCAGCTTCATGAGAATCCTTCTACCTTAGAGTCCCTCGCCCAAAAGACACTCCTGGAACTCTGGGGTACATGGCCTCCACCACAGCAGTGGTCCTAGGGGCCAGGCTCCAGACGAGGGACATTGTTTCATCTAAGATCCTTCTGGTCCCAGAAGAAGGATTCCCTGTCCAAATTGATTCCAGTGTCTGCCACCATACTGCAAGCTCTCCAGTGGTGGCAGGATATGGGAAACCTTAGAGTGGGGGCCCCCTTTCTTCAGCAGACCCCTTCTTTGGTGCTGACAACAGATGCTTCACTACTGGGCTGGGGGGCTCACCTAGGGCACCACACAGCCCATGGAACCTGGCTTCACCAGGAGACCCTGTTGCATATCAGTCTCCTGGAGCTCAGGGCAGTGTTCCTGACAGTTCAAGCATTTGCCAAACTATTACAAGGCAAGGTGGTGCAAGTCAGGACAGACAACACCACCACCACCACCATGTATTACGTCAGCAAACGGGGGGCAAGGTCCTCACTGCTCTGTACAGAGGCCATGAGGATTTGGAGTGTGGCCTACTCCCTGCACATTTCCCTGTCAGCAGTCCACTTGCCAGGGAAGGACAGTGTCGTGGCAGATGCTCTCAGCAGAATCAGCCAGGGCCATCCGAATGGACCTTGAACAGGCAGGTCCTCCTGTCAATTTTCAGGAGGTGGGGAGTGCCAGAGATAGATCTCTTTGCAGCACTGGACAACCACCAGTTGCCCCAGTACTGTTGCAGGCCTTCTGCTCAGGGCTAAGTGCCACTGGAGGTCCTGTTGTTGGATTGGTCCAGCAGGTTCTTGTACGCTTTTCCCCTGGTTTCCAGGGTTCAGATTAAGCTGAGGTCTCAGCCTGTCACCATGATTCTGATAGCCCCAGATTGGGCCAGACAACCATTGTACTCGACGCTACTGTCTCTGTCAGTGGCCAATCCGATTTGCCTCCCCAGGAGGCGCAGTCTGCTGACATCCTCTCAAGGGAGGATCCTCTACCCCAATATCGAGTCCGTACGACTCAAGGGTTGGCTCTTGAAGACTGAGTATGCAGGCTTGAATTCTCTGAGTGTGTTCTGGACATCCTGAAGAGTGTCCAGAAAACCTACTCCTCGAAGTGGAAAAGGTTTTCCATATGGTGCTCCCAAAAAGACCTGGACCCACAGCAGACTGGGCTTCCAGTGCTGTTGGATTGTCTGGTTCACCTCTAGTCACTAGGCTTACAGCCATCTACCTTGAAGGTGCATCTGGCAGCTGTCTGTGCCTACTTGTCAGCAGGGAAGGGCCCTTCCCTAGCTGCACATCCCATTTTCAAGAAATTCTTTAAGGGGTTGCTCCAACTCCATCCTCCTCACAGGGAGCCTACCCCAGCCTGGTATCTCAATATATGCATAGGTCAGCTTATGCAGCCTCCCTTTGAGCCCATGTCTTCGGCAGAACTCAAGTTCCTGACTTGGAAGACTGTATTCCTGGTGGCTGTTACTTCTGCTAGAGGATCAGTGAGCTCCAGACCTCATCAGTGGAGCCCAGTTACCCCCCCCTTCCCCGAGCAAGATTGTTCTCTGAACCAATAGGAATTCAAACAACATGAAGTCTTGCTATATTATGACATATGCAGTTTGTCCCAGCCTTAGAACTGCTCCGGAGGTGAGAGTTAACTTCCATGCCAGGCATGGAATCTAGAGCGCGAGCTTGGTTAGAAAAACTCTGTTTATCTTCAAACTGAAACTGTCAGATTCTTTAATCCGCCTCACTGAACAGTCGCTCCGGAGATTCCTCCTACTGCTCGGTTCATTTCTCGGTTAAAAGTGTTTTTTTCTCGGTTAAGTAAACCGCGATTATATTTATTTTAACCACAAACTGGTCGGTTCAAGCTCTGTCTGTGGTATCGTAAGTAATAGACAGGTTTTCTTTTCTGTGTGGAACTTGTAAATGTGGTAATCAGTTCGGTTTGAACCGATCAGCTTGCTTTTAAAACTTATTTTAATACATTTAGAGTGCGGTTCCGGTTCTGTCGGTTCTAAAAACTGGTTTCGTGCGTTTTCCACGACCGACGACATGGTTGGGGAACCGATAAGGGTGTCTTGCCTGGCATTTGCGGAAAAGAGCAAGTTTTTGGTTAGGCTGGCATTATGTCTGAGAAACCCAAAAGAAAAACCGGGCCCACTGGGTTTCAACACTGTAGTGTCTGTGGGGAAGCCTTTGCCAAGGCCGACCCACACACCAAATGTGTTCATTGTCTGGGGTTTGACCACCTCAATGCAGACTGCCAGATTTGCAAGAATTTCCCTGCAGCTACCCTGGATAAGAGAGTTGGTAGGCTCAGGGAACGAGAGGCCAAAAAGTCCGCTGACCCGGATGGCCAGCCCGGTTCGGTGCCCTCTGACCAGTGCGAGACTTCCTCGGGCAAACGAAGAGCTGACTCAGAGGAGCCAGTTCCAGCAAAGAGGACTAGAAAATCAGCAGGTGTGGAGCCAAAATTTCCTTCTCCAACTGCTGCAGAGATAGCCAAAGCGATCCAAATTGTCCAGTCGCTTTCCCCGGTTCCGTCCGAACCGCCACTATCAGGTAAACGGTCGGTTCAGCCAGTTCCACCGGTTCAGGAATATGATACAGAGGAGTTTTATGAACCGGACGAGGGGAGGATTATGAACAGTGTGAATGTGATTTTGAAAGTCTGGATGTGCCCATTGAACGGACATCTCCCAGACAGACCTTCAGGAGAGTCTCCCCTAGGCTTTCTGAGTCCCTTCTCATTTTCTGTTTTATAAAAGTTGTTGAAATCCTCCAGCTCCTTTGGAAGAAGCTGTGGATGAACAAGAGGAGCCTGACTATGTGGAAATGATGGATATCCCAGAGTCCGGAGATTGTCTATTCCTTTACATAAATCCTTTAGGAAACAAACAATAAAAATTTTAAAAGCTCCTAATTCTTTACCTCCTGTGGATAAAAGATGGACAGGAGGTACACTTTGTCAGGTCCTGATAAGAGTTTCTTTCACAGCAATGCAGCCATGTTGGGGTAGTGCAGGCTGCAGCCTGTGATGAGGCTAATATTCCTTGGCTTCACACCCTCCTGACAAGGACTCCAGGAGGATTGATGCCATGGCTAAGAAACAATACATGGCAGCATCCTTGGGACTCAGACAGGCAAATTATATGGCCTATGTTGCAAGATACCAGAAACCGGATGAGATACTGTTATGGCTTTAGCGAAACAGGCCCCTGGCCAGCTTGCCAAGGAGTGAACAGGTGGCTGCTGATGGTATTGAGGCATCCAAGGTGCAATTCCATGCTGCAGTGGATTCTAATGACGATCTTCAAGAGTCATGGCTACATCTGTGCTTTTCAGAGAATGGCTTGGCTCAGGTGTACTAGTCTGTCACAGGATACCCAGGCTAAGGCCATGGATTTTCCTGTTGTGGGAAATTCTCTGTTTGGGGAGCAGACAGAGAATTACATGAAGAAAATGGATGAATATAGGACCACTTATAGGAGTGCACAGGCCAAGGAAAGGCAAGCCACTCCTCAGAGGCAGCCGGGCAGGGGCAGGCCCTTTCACAGGCCTTTTTACCAAGCCCAGGCCTCCTCTTCAGCTTATGCCCAGAGGGGGTTCTTCAGAGGGAGAGGCAGATGGGGTACGAGCAGGCCTGCTCCCACCCCTCACCCTAAAGCCCCTGCCAAACAGGCACCCTGATGGGATGCCCAGGGCCGATTCTCCATTACCTGTAGGGGGCAGGCTGGCTTACTTCGTCCAGGACTGGGAGTCTTTAACATCACACAAGTGGGTCCTGGAAGTAGTAAGCCAGGGACTGGTTCTCAGCTTCAAAAAAAAAAAGGAATTTCCAAAGATGAGAATCAGATCTTTCCACCTGCAATCCACTAGAGACTTGCTTTGGAAACAGAAGTCTCAACCTCCTGGCTCTCAGAGCTGTGGAAAGGGTTCCTCCCTACTCCAGGTACTTCCTTACACCAAAAAGACAGGAGAATGGCAGCCCATCCTGGATCTAAGATATCTGAACAAGCACCTTTTAAAACCAAAATTCAAAATGGTGACTCTGGGAATGATTTTACCCTCCTAAGGCCAGGGGACTGGCTAGCTTCCCTGGACCTCAAGGATGCCTACTTCCATGTTCTCATCAGAAGCTCCCACCGAAAGTACCTCAGATTCGAACTGCCCTCAGGCCATTACCAGTTCAGAGCAATGCCCTTCGGCCTTACCTCTGCCCCAAGGGTATTCACAAAATGCCTGGCAGTAGCAGTTGCTCACTTAAGAAGGCAAAAGATTGCCATCTTTCCCTACCTAGATGACTGGCTCATAGTGGGTCAGTCTCCAGACCAAGTCAGATCACACCTTCAGGTTACCCAGCAGCTGCCACCTCAGGTTTTCTCTCAATCTCCCAAAGTTAGTTTTAGAACCTGTCCAGCTACTTACCTTCATAGGCGCAGAACTGGACACAAAGCAGGCCAGAGCCTTCCTTCCTCTAGAAAGGGTAAGGACTCTGGTGGCCCTGGTCTCCTCCTTCACTCTGCAGGTCTCTCGACCAGCAAGGCATTTCTACAGCTCCTAGGACACATGGCTGCTTCCACAGCTGTAGTGCAAGGAGCAAAATTTCAGATGAGGGACATTCAGTTCCATTTGAGAGCCTTCTTGTCTCAAAGGAGAGATCCCCTAACCAAGTTGATCCCAGTAACTCGAACCCTGATCCAGGCCCTGCAGTGGTGGCAGGATCAGAGCAATCTGAGACAGGGGGTTCCTTTCATCCCTCAATCTCACTCCTTGACCCTTACTACAGATGCGTCCCTTTTGGGATGGGGAGCTCACATGGGCGACCTCTCCACCCAGGGATTGTGGTCCCCTCAGGAATCTCTGCTCCACATCAATCTGTTGGAACTCAGAGCTGTTTTTTCTGCATCTGTTCAGAACAAAATGGTACAGGTCAAAACAGACAACACCACTACAGTGTGGTACATCAACAAACAAGGGGGCACTCGGTCTTCGGCCTTGTGCACCGAGGCAGTGAAGTTGTGGTCTCTGGCTTATTCCCTGAACGCCCCTCATAGCAGTTCACCTCCCAGGCAAGGACAATGTACTGGCAGATGCTCTCAGCAGGATTTCCCAGGGCCATCACGAGTGGTCACTGGATCCCCTAGTACTGGGGTTAGTTTTGCCAGGTGGGGCACCCCTCAGATAGATCTTTTGCAGCCCCAGACAATCACCAACTTCCGCTTTTTGTTGCAGACCTCCAGTGTTGGGCTCAGTCCCTTTGATGCCTTCCTTCTCGATTGGAAAGGGAAGTTCCTCTATGCCTTCCCCTTCCTCTCCTGTTCAAGGTGCTTGTCAAAATCAGATTTTACCTTGCAAGATGATTCTGATTGCTCCAGATTGGGCCAGACAGCCCTGGTATCCACTCCTTCTGTCCTTAGCAGTCGATCTTCCCTGTGTCTCCCAGGAACCACAATTTGTTAACCTGTGCCCAGGGAGAGTTTGTATCCCAGTCTCAATCCTCAACCTCAAGGCCTGGCTCTTGAGGACTTAGAGTTTGTTGACCTACACCTTTCTCAGGTGTGCTCAAATCTTGAAAGCTTCTAGAAGCCTTCCACCAGGGCTACTTATAACTCTAAATGGAAAAGGTTTTCCATATGGTGCTCTGGGAAGCATATTTCCCCAGAATCTGCTGATTTGCCCACAGTTTTGGACTATATGGCCCATCTAAATACTTTGGGGCTGAGGCCAGCTACCCTGAAAGTGCATTTGGCAGCTGTCTCTGCTTTTATTTCAGCAGGAAAGTCCTCTTCGCTTTCTGCTCACCATGTATTTTCCAAGTTTTTCAAGGGATTGCTTCACACCAACCCGCCATTCAGGAACCCTGCCCTGCCTGGGATCTTAATGTTTGCATTGCTCAGCTGATGCAACCCCTTTGAACCTTTGTCTTCAGCAGAGCTTAAGTTCTTGACTTGGAAAACTGTGTTTCTAGTAGCCATCACTTCTGCCAGGCGCATAAGTGAATTACAAGCTTTGTCAGTGGAGACTGATTTTATCTCCTTTCACAGAGATAAGGTAGTCCTCAGGACTAACAGGAAGTTCTTGCCTAAGGTGGTTTCAGATTTCCACCTTAATCAATCTATATCTCTTCCAGTGTACTTCACTGACCATTCCTCTTCTGGCAGAGGAGGCTGCACAATTTAGATGTTAAGAGGCCCTTAGTTACATACAGACTGCATTAAGGTCACAGGTTTGACTCCTCCAACTTTTCCTCACTTATGGTGAGGTTGGGAAAGGAAACCTCCACTAAAAGATCCATTGCCAGGTGGATTGTCTCTTGTATCCAATTTTGCTATCAAAAACTGGGTAAGGTGCCCCTTCAGGCCTGAGGGCTCACTCTACCAGAGGTACAGCTGCGTCCCTAGCTGCGGCCAGGGACATCCCTATCTTAGAGATATGTCAAGCAGCTACTTGGAAAACAGTACACACTTTCACCAAGCATTACTCCCTGGATATCCAGGCCAGGAGGGATGCTCGGTTTGGCACAGCTGTGCTTCAGAGCCTATTTCCTAAGTAGGTTCTGTCCCTCCTCCATGGAGGTACTGCTGTGTAGTCTGCATATGTCATAATATAGCAAGACTTCATGTTGTTTGAAGAAAAAATTACTCACCTTAGTAATGTTTCTTCTAATGGAGTCTTGCTATATTATGACCTCCCCCAGCCTGCCCCTCTCAGAACCTCTACTTGGGATGGGGTGGCAATCCAGTGTTGGCACTTATTGATGCCCATCTTGTGTTCTCCACCCTCTTTTTGGGGTGTTTGGGTGTTGTATTTTATCTTATCTTATTTTCTGGGTCCCCTGACTTGAGTCTTGGTGTTGGGACCAGAAAAATGTGTTAATATTTTAGTAGCCAGTTGGCTAGTGTAGGTTTACAGCTTCCACACAGAACCTTAGTGAGTTTTGCTCGTAAAGATCTGACAGTTTCAGTTTGAAGATAAACAGACAGAGTTTTTCTAACCGAGCTCTCGCTCCAGATTCCATGCCTGGCATGGAAGTTAACTCTTTCACCTCCAGAGCAGTTCTAAGGCTGGGACAAACTGCATATGTCATAATATAGCAAGACTCCATTAGAAGAAACAACATTACTAAGGTTAGTAATTTTTTCATTTCTCCCCAAAGTGGACTTCCATCTTAATCAATCCATCACACTACCTGTGTTTTTTACAGACCATTCCAGTTCTGGTGAATGCAGGCTTCACAGTCTGGATGTAAAGAGAGCTATCAGCTACTACATGGACAGGACAAAGGAACAGAGGAAGGACTATTCCCAGTTGTTCCTTACCTACAGTGAGGTGAGTAAGGGCAGGCAAGCCACAAAAAGGACCATAGCCAGATGGATTGTGGCTTGCATCCAGTTGTGCTACAACAAGCTGGGGAAAGACCCACCAGCAGGCCTGAGGGCCCATTCCACTAGAGGGACTGCTGTCTCAGTGGCAGCTGCCAGATATATCCCCTTGCTGGACATCTGTACAGCAGCCACCTGGAAGACTGTTCATACATTCACTAAACACTACTGCCTGGACACCAAGGGAAGAAGTGATACCAGGTTTGGCACAGCAGTGTTGCAGAGCCTATTTCCCTGCTAGGTTCTGTGCCCACCTCCAGGGGGCACTGATTGGTAGTCTGCATTTGTCAGAATACAGCAAGACCCATGTTGTTTGAAGAAAAAAATTACTCGCCATAGTAATGTTGTTTCTTCTAATGGAGTCTTGCTGTATTCTGACCTTCCACTCTGCCTCCCCTCCAGAACCCGGGGAAAGGGTTGAGCATCTGCACCTCAGTTATGTTCTTTCACCCACCAGTGGGTAGTGTATTTTTTCTTGGGCATCAGTGACTTGAGTCTTCTTCATGCCCCTGTTGGTTTCTGTATTCCACCCCCCTACTATACACCAGTGATCCCCATTCATTACTGTTGAGAGGTGGGCTCCAGAACTACTAGTATAGTACTGTATAAGTGCAGTCAGCTTTATTTGCCTAAATATTGATTGGAAACCTTAGGCTTATTTTATTTTAGAAAGTCTCCAAGTATTTGAAGTTTTACTGGGGCTTGTATGGTTCCAGCATTTCAGACCTGCATAAAACGTTTTACCTTTCACTCAGAGGGTAGCTGCAATAAAGCAAAAAAATACTGCAGTAAAAGAAAAACACCAGTAATATGCACTGGAATCACTGATTTATTTTATGTGAGAGTCAGATTCACTGAACTGAACGTAGCTGCTGATGTTGCAAAATAACCCAAGTATCTGGTTTCTTACACACCTGATTAACACTTGATTAGGATTAATGGTCATACCTGCATTTTGATAGCTTGGGTAACTGCTTGTAGGTGGTGTGACTTAGGTGGTTTTGGACTGTAAGCTACAACATGAGACCAGTAAGCACACTGTAAGCAGTGCAAGGGGGCTAGACTATATATCTGTCCTGGAAAAAAATCTTATTAAATTGAAGTGGGTTGTTGAGTGAAGGGGCAGGGGAGAGAGAAAGCTCATTGTGTGGTCTCGCACAGTGGGTGTTTAAAGGGCTGCAGTGCATAAAAAAGAAAAAATAGATATTACTGTCAGTAAAGAAACAAAATAATTCATCAGTGCTCTGCACAGTAGTCAGATCATTACTACCTGTATGGCACAGCCAGTTATGTTTGTGAGGAGACACTAGGGACAGACATTAGCCTGACTTAACCCCCCAAAAAAAAATCTGTGCTCCAAACCGTGTCTCCAAGGGGTCTCCAAGTCCTGTCCTGCCAGTCGGTGCAGTCAGTTGCTTTGTCAGTGTGTGGTCACTTGTTTCTAAACCCTGAGGGAACAAAAAAATATTTGTGAGAAAAAATTCAGGGCTCCTTAACTGTGCCACCAGGGGTCTAATCTCTGTCCCACCAGTCAGGTTGTGCAGCCTTGCTTAGTCAGTGGTCACTTTCTAAACCCTGATTTAGGGAATTAAAAATATTTGTGTGAGAAAAAAAATTGGGGAAACACTGGGTTGGCCCAGGCGCTGGACACTACGCCAATCCCGGGTTCGGGAGCGAACTTGGGCTGCTGGGGAGAAATGTTGAAGGCCGGACATCTCACCTTCTCCGGGGAGGGAGGGCTTTAGTTGGCAAGCAGTGATCCTAGTGGAGGCTGGGGCGCAACAGCAAACCAAGTCACTGGGGCGCAGTTGGTCAAGGGAGAGCTCTGGGGCAGCTCCTTCGTGGAAGGAGGGGGAGTTGCTAGCATCTGCATGAGCACCTTGACGCCGGGCATGCAGCGCCCCACAGAAAAAGGGGAAAACACCCTCCAGAGCCAGATAGACGGCGCAATGAGCCCAGTCCTGATATGCCACCAACTGCTGCTGTCTCTGGGACCTGACAAGATTTAAGGTATAGGGGTGTCACGCCCACCCTGAACCCCGCCTGGGCAATCCGTGGTAGGATGGAGGGACCAAGCAGCAGGTATGTCAATGGCAGGGATGGGTTTCATTGACGACTCCTGAAGGGGCAGCTGTGGCAGGGATGTAGGTGGTAGAAAAAGAAATTAAAAATAAATTTGGGGCTCCTTAACTCTGCCACCAGGGGGTCTACAGTCTCTGTCCTGCCAGTCAGGTTGTGCAGCCTTGCTTCGTCAGTGGTCACTTTCTAAACCCTGATTCAGAGAGCAAAAAATATTTGTGTGAGAAAAAATTGAGGGCTCAACCAGCACTACCAAAACCAGTATTACCAAACTCTAGTTCTGTATTGACAACAAACACACAACAACACTTAAGAAAAAACCTGATTCAGGAGCAAAAATTATTTGTGTGAGAAAATAAATTCGGGCCTCCTTAACTGTGCCACCAGGAGTCTAGTCTCTGTCCCACCAGTCAGGTTGTGCAGCCTTGCTTGCCAGTGTGTCACTTTCTAAACCCTAATTCAGAGAGCAAAAAAAATTTGTGTGAGGAAAAAAAAATTGGGGGCTCAACCAGCACTACCAAAACCAACATTACCAAACTCTAGTTCTGTATTGACAAATAAACACATGACAACACTTAAGAAAAAAAAAGCTTTATTGTACACAATGCAGAAACTAACTAACTTTGGTTTCAAATTAACTCAGAAACATTCTGATCAAGATGACAATCGTGAGTTGATGATTGGGACAATGCCAGTTGGTCCAGTTGATATCGTCGATGTCCAAGAGACTCCTGCACCTCCTCCTGTAATACAGAAAAACACGCTAAGCATAGAGCAACAGGCTTTTATACTGGCTGGCTTAACAAATACTGTTGGTTACAGTAAATAGAAAATGATGGCAAGTTTGTGCATTTTTCAGAAAGAAACAGATGCCCAAATCAGGAACAGTTTAGGTCATCAGTGGGTACAAGACATTCAGAGAAAATGCTAAAACAAACAAAAACAAAACAAAACATCAGAACAGTTCAGATTACGTTGTTACTTCTGAACTGGAAGCTAACTGAGGAATTTAAGCTTCAGAAGGTGGAATAGGGCAGGCAGTGCAGCAGGCCCTAACCCTGGAACAAGAAGCTTTTGTGGCATCCCTTCTTTGCATGTACTGGCTAATAAAATATAAGCTGCCTCACACAACGAAATATGGCTCACTGCTGGATCTCGCCAAATAATAGGGATGCAAATACCTAGACAATATACATATTGCTGATGCTGGTAAATATAATTCGATCAAACTGTCAGAAAAATGGTTCTCTCTGGGTGAGGTGGTCAGGAGATCAGTTCTTACAGATTTGAAGGCTGCCAAATTTTTTTCGATTTGATGGACTTAAATAACTGATATTGCTGTTTTGAAGCCTGCTTTGTATGGTATGTACTGCAAAGAAGGAAACCCATAGTTTCTTTCCTGGGAGTTGAGGAACTAATAGATGGAAAGGCAGACACAAAAATGCTGGAGTTCTCTGACAACAGTCAAATCTCGTAAATCACCTTGCAGGGTTAGATAGTGATGGAGCAACCGTTGTGCTGGGCAGGCAAAACTGGGGGCTAAAAGCTGAAAAGTCAGCCTAATTCTTGTTGAAAATCACATGGCTCATCGGGCGTCTAGCTGTAAAGGCAGCTGCAAGTGAAGTGAATGCCATTAAAAGTTTAATCAAACACTAGATCACTTATACAGATATTATGAAAATTCTGCTGTCCGCATGGCTGCCCTGAAAGAAATTCAGCAGGCAATGGAGAACCCTGTTTTAAAGTCTAAACAGGCAAAAGCAGTTAGGTTGTTGTCCCATGATGCAGCATGTGACACACTAAGGAAGATTTTCCCATCCGTTATGTCCTTGCATAGAGAGGCCTCTGAAAGGCATGATCCCCAAGCTGTGGGCCTAGTAAAAATGGTGGAAAACTGGGAGTTTTTCTGTTTTATGCATGATGTGTGACATACTTCCACACCTTAGCATCTTATCTAAATGCTTTCAAACATCAGCTCTGAATTTTACTGATATAAAGAGACATTTACATTCCGCTTTAGAGATTCTTCGGGCACGCCTACTGGTACCTGGTTAGTACTTCTTCTCTATTTTGCCTGAACTAGCACTCCTGAATGATAATGGCCTGAATTTGTCATTTAGCAAAGCACAGTTAAATAGTTTCAGAACCTCTGTGCATGACAACTTTATTACGGCCCTAATTGCTCAAATTGAGCAAAGGTTTCCAAGCACAGAACTTTTGGATGCATTCAGTATCTTTGACCCCAGCATGATACCGGAAGGTGTTATTGAAGAGTTGGAAAGGTATGGCAATGATAGCCTTGACATTATTCTTGGTCAGTATGCTACTGTTGTGGATGCCGATGCTTCTGCACTGGAATGGGCTTCCCTACGTAGTCTCATGTTCACGGAAATGATGGCCTTTAAGACTATTTCTGATGTGCTGCACGCTCTTAACTAAGTATGTAGACCTGTATCCAAACATATCTACTTTGGCAGAACTGGCAATGAAAATACCAGTGTCGACTACAGATTGTGAAAGGAGGTTTTCTGCACTGAATCAAATAAAAACGCAGGAACTAAATAGATTAGGTGCCAGTGTGCTAAATGCACTTAATGCTCATCTCAATTGACAGTCCTGATGTTGAAAATTTCCCTTATTTGGAAGCTGCAGCTCATTGGGCAGGACTGCAAAACCGAAGATTAGATCTTGGCCTTGCAGGCACTAATAAAGAGATGTAGTATGGCTGCACCAAAATGTCAGGACTCTCACAAACTGTTGCCTGGCCTGCAAATAGAATGCAGAGGTTCTCCAGTATGTCACATTTTCCCACACTCTTCTTTTGCTGCTGCACACTACCCAAGGCCTCCATATCGTCATATTACTCCTGTTTCTTGCTTCTTATGCATTTAATGCATCCCGTGACTGACTCTGCCCACCAGTATCTCTGCCCTGATGACCCTGCCCCTGTGGCTCCTCCCATTACCCCACTCTATATTTTCATGCAATGTGAAACACTGTGCGCATCATAGAAAGGAGGACTGCCAAAGGTCCTTGCAGCTTTTTGTTTCGTTCGCCTCTGGGAAAGAAGGCGCTCCTGTGTCTTAACAGTGCTTTTCCAAATGGCTAGTACACTGTATTATGTTCTGTTGGAGGAAGTACGGTTGGGAATTTCCTAATGTGTGGTTTATGGTCATTCCACAAGAGGAATGGCCACTTCAGTTGCTTGTTTTCAGAATATTTCTGCTGGAGAAATCTGTTCAGCTTCCACATGGAGTACTCTCCACATCTTTGCTAAGCATTTTAGTCTGGACAGTGCGTCTCATAGAAGAGCTGGGTTTGGCCTAGCTATAGAAGGCCTATTGTCATAAGCCTATAGGCTCCAACCACCCAGACTGTTAGCCTTTGCTGCTGCTTGGGACTCTTTCCAAAGATATGGCCTGATGAGAGAGATCTTCAAAGAAGATAGAACAGTCACATACTAACTGTAACAGAAAACAGTAATTTTTTTTCAAGAGAATCAATTTCATCAAGCCATGCTACCCCCACCATCCTTCCCCCTTAGGGGTTGTGACATAGGGTCTTAGTTTGTACTGCTGTCTCCATTGCTATTTTTTTTCCAGCAATTGTCTCACGTATATGGAGTGCTGGGGTCTCTCCCGATTAACTAGATGGGGGTCCGCCGAGTATGATCTCTGCCTGGGAAGTGAGGAGCATAGGAACTGCCCACATTTATGTAGCTACTGACACTTGATGTCGTCCTGGGCGGCCCCTGGCTTACTTCTTGCAAAAGCTTCTGTGTGGTCCTAGGACTGGCGCAGTGTAAGTTCCAAAGGTGTGGCCTGATGAAAGAGGTTCTCTCAAAGATTTATTGTTACAGTAAGTATGTAAGTGTTTTTTATCATGACAGCAGACAGTGGTGTCACAAACGTAGCATTTGTAATATCAATTGGAAGAAACGGACAGTTAAATACGTTCCTAATGTGAAATTGTCACACGCCTGTATTTAGCATCCCCATTTCTGTTGAACTGTGCACATTGCCATGAAAATGGGATCACTGTCCCATACACTTATGTTCTTTGCTGCTTGTCTTTGCCTGACATTATAGTACGTTGCTATAGATTGTTGTCTGGTGTAGACAGATATTTAGGGGGCAGTGATTCTGCTCGTGTTAATGAGTCATAGTTCTAGAAAAAAGGGGGAAACTACATACAGAGAAAATACATGACATAACTGGGTAATTGAATTTTTTTTTTAGTTGTTTAACCAAGAGTAGCACACTAAGCTTAAAGCTTTTTTACAGGTGTGACCCGGGAGCACAGGGAAGTTAAGTAATTTGTTCAGGGTCACACAGTATGCAAGTGGAAGCTATGGGATTCAACTCGGGTCTGGTCTGCTGGTTGTCACCAGATTTGCAGCTTGGAGCTTTAAACCACTGTGCTATACTGCCTCCAATTTATTAACCTCTGTTTATACCAGCTCCTGTTGTATAAAGTGAAATCTACAAATAGTTTTTTCCAACATGTCATTTGTGAAGGGATAAAGTAAAATAAAGAAGAGACAAACATTGATGTTTTCAAAAATATTTTAATCCGGTAACACCAAGTTGCAGCATCCTGCACTTTTATGTCAGTCACTCAGAAGAGTAAGTTTGTCCTTTTTTTTTTTTTTTTTTTTGCAGTACCTCAGTGGAAATAACAGAACTGATAGCTTATTTACTGACCCATGTCATCATACATTTGGCCAAGAACTGAACAAAATCTTAAGAAGCTGGCAACCAAGCATACTTCCAGACGGTAATTTTTAAAACTTTTTCGTAATCTGGTAGTAGGAAACTGTACATGTGTTACCTTCACAGATTTCAAGCCAGCTTCTGGTTTAAATGACTGCTAGCTTTCAGTGGCTGATTGTTTAGTTTGTAATGTGCACCAAGCTTGAACAGTGTCTGGATAACCTAATAACCCACACTGAATTACCATGATGCAAAAACTTCTTACATGTATATAATTCCAAACCCTTTCTGTGTATGAGGAGGGCTAGCACTGCCACCGAGCTAAAACAATTTTTTTCTTAAATGGCGATTTTAAAACTTTTATCAAATGCTGATTAAAATAAGTCTGCTTACCTTATGGCACAAAAGGAAATATTTTGGTGAAGATAATGACAGAAAAATAGAAAGCCAGAGCTAGCCCTGATATGTGTGTGTGTATATATAGTAGGGATATCACAATATTGAGTCCTGAGTATTGCAATGTTTGTATAAAAAGTATTTCCATATAGTATAATTTGTGGGATTGCTTAAAGCAAAAATCTGATTGGGAGGAAGAAGGGATTGGTAATCACAGTTGCATCCGGAGAGAAGCACACTGTCTGAGTACCAGAGAAGGTTTATAAGGATATACTGCAGTGTATCATTCTGTACGATACACAGGATATTGGGTTTTTACAACAGTATGCTACTTGTTTGAGCTTATGATTTATTTATTTATTGAAGAAATTGAACTTACAACCCTTTGAGTCAAGGACTCATTTCCAAATGCTCCACATCTTAAGTAAAAACATTTAAGTACAGTTAGGTAGAAAATAAAACAGAACATAGACACTTTTTCAGTTACAATCGTAAATAGACATTTAAGCAATTTTCAGTTGCAATTACAGGTTTCCAGAGTGTGGTGAGAGTACAGGATAGTATACACAGTGACAATACAAGATATTATCTATAGTGCCAGCATATGTGATCACATGAGGCTGGAGAGGTATAAAGGAAGGCAGTATTCCAGGTTTTGTGGCCTATACAGTGATGAAGCTATGCCAGCTAGCTTTGTGAGAGAGAGCAGATAGTGGATGGCTGTTATAGATTGTAACATGGCACTAAAGTGAATGTCGAAATGGGGATAGGTGATGGGCTCAAATGGAGCACGTTGGGGAAATCGGAGTGGGCATTAATCCACTATAACTGCCGTGCCCAAAGTGAAGTACCACTACCATCCAGACAGCCAGAAAAGCAGCACTGGGGAGAGGTGAGAACAAGGTGTAATTGGGACAGTGGTCTTGTTTAGGCAGGGACTGACAACCTGGTTAGTGTCGGAAGGAGAAAACGTGCACTCGGCGGAACGAGAAACACAGCAGAAGCAGTAGTCGCACATTGAGGAACATACCGAGTGCAGGAGATCGGAGCTATCTGACAGCACCATAAAGAGGTAAGGGACGCAGCAAGCAAATTCGGAATGGAAGTCGAGAGAGCGGCAGAGAAAGTAGTGAACAGTGGTCCTCCTGCAAGTGGTTTGAAAACAATACCCGTCTAGAACGCAAAATAAGTCATTGTAGAATGTAAAAGGCATCATTGTGCACATGTAGGAACACAGAATGTTTTGACCGCATCAGCATATGAAAGCCATTGTGTTGTGTTGTTCACAAGATGTGAAATAGAATCGTGGGACGTCTGTAGTCACGCGGCCCATGATACAGGTGCATTAAGCACTCCAAAGGTGGCATCTAATTCTGTTAATGCATGGTTGAGCTGTTGTACGCCACTCCCAACCATGCATTAATCCAGCATTAGATGCCACCTTCGTCGTGGCTTAATGCTTACTTGTTTGCTGGAGCTATACAGTGAGCTTAATGAGGAGGGCTGGAACAGTTTAGGACAGTCTAGAAGTAAGATGTAGTCTGGGTTGAAAAACTGACAGGAAGGAAACACGTATGGTCGGTGGCAGAGCCATAGTTGGTATCTCACCACTGAGGGCATTGGCAGGTGCAGGTTTCAAGTATGTGCTTCCTCAGGGCAGTTTTGAATGCCCTGTTTTATGGAGGCCAGAGACATTCTGTGGGGACGGAGTTGTACCAGGCAGGGGTCCTGTAGGTGAAGACTCTTTGTGCCAGTGAGATTCTTACCCTTGGGACTGCTAGGGTGTGCCTCTTTGAACCACGGTGGATAGTCGAGTTTGGGGGTGGAGGGAAGCTGCACTCCGGGGAGTGAGTCCCAGGAGTGTCTTTTGGCCATTAGGCAAGATTAGTAGAAAAGCCTTTCTTCTAAACTGAATATTTGCATGAGGGAGTAGAGGTGCAGGAGTGGGTTAGTTGATCTGCACCAGACAGGAGTCTGCAGACTTTGTTGATGGATACTTTTATTTTACTTAGAGCGGTGGTGTCTGCAGCTGTATAAATAGTAAGGCAGAATAATTAGTGATAATACAGAAGATGTGATGGCCAGTCAGAGGGCTTCAGGTGGTAGGCAGTGTTTGTGAAGGTGGAGGAGGCCAGTACGAACATTACATGCCGCTGATAGCATGTCTGTGTGGGTGGGGAAGGTGAGGGCTGGTCGAAAGTTCTCCCTAGGTATTTATAGGAGTTGACCTGCTCAGTGGGATGGTGGGAACTGAAGAGGATCTTTAATTGTGCGTTTCTTAGTTTATTTTTGTGGTTAGCAAATACCATGGCCTTACTTTTTTTCAAGTTCAGGATAAGTTTGTGGTCCACAAACCAGCGTTCTGCCTGGCTGAAAGAGTGGTGGAGGGTGGTCTGTAGTCTGGTGGGGTTGGGGTGGGTGGCACTGAGGACGGCATCATCTGCACATAACAGAATTTTGATGTTGCATATACTTGGGAGCGCACCGAGAAATAAACTAAAATGAAGCGGGCCCAGGATGGAACCCTGAGCGGACGGGGCGAGTACTGGAGAGTGTTGACCCGATCTTGACGCTTTTTTTTCCAGGAGGATAGATAGCTTGTGAACCGAGCTAGGGAGGCCCTGTGAAAACCCCAGTTTCTGAAGGGAGTCGAGGAGGAGGGGATGGTTTACCGTATTGAAAGCTTTGGAAAGATCTATGATTATACAATGGCAAGAAAGAATCCTGGCTTCTGATTGGTCAGTTGGCTGTCACAGCAGGGATGTTATCGTGGCATAACATCCCTTCTGATTGTTTGTAGGATATGGAGCATGCTGATGCGCTTTTTTTTTTCTCTTGAGAAACAAAAATATTTTTACACACTAACAAAAACATTCTTTAAAATTCTTTTTTTAACTATGAAACAATAAGCCATTGTATAATAGGAATAATGCCCTCCAGGGTGGGTGTTATGCTGGGATAACATCCCGCCTCAGGTGTTGGACGCCTTCGGCCATTGGCCTCGGGCCCAACCACCTGAGGTGGGATGTTATCCCAGCATAACACCCACCCTGTTGGGCATTATTCCTTTAATATGGTCCCTGCTAGATGGCCTTTGTCGTGTGCATTATGCAGAAATGTGGAGAATTCGAGTAGCGCAATGGTGGTGCTGTGGCCTTGACAGAAACCATGCTGCTCCTTGCAGAGTAGGTTGTGCGTTGCAAGGTAGTTGATCAACCATTACCTTTTCAGGGCTTTTTGGGGGTAGAAATTGGTCTGAAATTTCAGGGATAGGTTGTCCCTGCCTTGGTGAATGCAGTAATTACTGCAGCCTTCCAATCACTTGGGAGCGATCCTAGGCAGAGGGACAGGTTGATCAGGCCAGTTGGAGGGCAGCACATCTAATGCCAAGCGGAGGAGCCTTATGTCCAAGGGTCATTTAGGGAGCTGGACCCATTGAGAGCTTTTGTGAGGTATGGCTTGGCTTCAGATGGTTATTGTCCGTAGGCAGAATGGGGCCAAGAGAGGTGGGCGGTTGGCGTGAGATCAGGTCGAAGAAACTGTTTGGGAGCACCAAGCTGAAGTCAGTGAAAGTTTTGTTGAGCTTGTTTGCTATACACTGTGGGTCCGTGGTAATAGTGTCATTGTAGTAGAGTCGGGAGGGCCGGTTTTGCCATTTAGTAGCTCGTTGTCCCAGAATTTGAGGGATGATCCCCCAGGAGGAGTTGGTGTAGATTTGTAATATTCGGCTTTCACTTTATTAATGGCCTAGGTGCACTTGTTACATTCGGTTTGATACACCTGCATGTCAGCTGGGCGATTGGAGTTGATGGCTTTGTGCCAGAGGTCTCCTCTTTTTTTCAGTAGGGCGAGGAGGGATGGGGTAATTCAGGGGGCATTGTGGTTTTTTTTTTTTTGTGGGTCTTTTTTTAGTGGGGCAAAGGCGTCACAGGCTTGGTTGAAGCAGCTGGTAAAATAGTTGAGCGCAGCATCGATGCCAGGAGCATTGTATATTGGGGACCAGTCGCAATGGGCGAGGTAATGTTTGAACTTGGAGATGTTACTGGGCGTAATGATGTCCATATGTAAAGAATAAGACATGAAAGAAGGATAGGTTATACTCTTAACATACTAAGTAGTGGTTGGAGTCCCAAGCCCAAGAGCTAGGGATTTCAACTACCACAAAGGATTTTAGGGCATAACCTCTACTTAGGGTTACCACCTGTCCCTATTTTCGCAGAACAGTCCTGATTTGGGCAGCAGTGTCATGCAAAAACATGAAAATACTACATGTCCTGATATTGTAGCAGAAAAATATTTTTAATTTCTAAATGTTGCAAAACAATATAATACCTTAACTAAAATACCTTAAAATGATAAGAAACAGTATAAATAGCTAAAAAACTACAACACTTAGTCTTAATTCTGACTATCTAGAGAAAACAAGTCTGTTGCATTGGTTGAGATCACATATTGTCCTGCGGAAAACCATTTTTCAGTAAGAAATGTCCCACTTTGGGCTTTTTAAAAGGTGGTAACCCTACCTCTACTCCCTTGAGTGTTGTTCTGAATTTTTTTAAAAGGTTGTTTGGTAGTCCGGTACATGGAATGTGAATAGATTTGGTACTTCTAGCCTTAAAAATGAATAAACGTCAAAGCAAGGTTAGTGTTTTGCATACACACAGAACGAGAAAAGGAATAATAATTCAGAAAATTAATAATAATGCAGGGAAGCCTAATGCTGTTGGGTTAGTTCCTTCCTGCCAACTTTCTGCTGGAAGGAGGCAGCTTCACTTTAGTCTTGTTTTCTGTTAGCTTATGTAATGAAAAGCTTCAGTTTAGTTCTGTGTTGTGTGTAAGAGAGTGGTGTACTGACTTAATGAAGCTGCACTGTTGGGGCCTGGAAGTTTTAAAAGTTAAACCGAGATCCTGTCAGCTTTTCTGTTATTTTTCTCCTTAGCTTTCAGATGGACATTAAAGGTCCAGTTGCAGTTCTCAGAAGGTTAGGAAATTTCTGTCTTGGTCGGATTTCTACACTAAAATACCACCAGCAACTTAATCTGGTTCAATTTCAGTAGGTTTGTATCTCTATCTCTCCCCAATCTAGATGAAGATGAAAAAAAATAGCCACTATAGTTTAGCCGTCCTTTCCTGCTTAACAGAAAGTAAATAAAAAGCAAGTGTGGGTTTTGACAGGCAAAGTTAAGCTTTCTGTGCTGCATGTAGTTTTATTTTAATGTTATTGCCAAGGTGATTTTTTCTTCTTTGCAGGGCACCTGGAAGGAGGGAAGGTGTCATGTCATTGTGTTTGATTTGTATCATGATCTTTCAGGAGATGGGGTATTTGTGTGGTGCCCAAACAAGCAGAAGAGAGAGAAAGAAATAAGTGCCTTAACTGGGACTTGAACTTAGGCCACCCAGAATACCATTCTGGTTGCATTACTAGCTGTGCCATCAAGGCAACTGGGACATCCCCAAGGCACCCTTCTCCTTCTGTAATGCACACATTGGAGAAAGAGTAAGGTGCCTCAGGACGTCCCAGCATCCAGTTGCCCTGGTGGCGCAGCTGGTAACTCAACCGGTAGGTTCAAGTCCCAGCTAAGACACTTATTTCTTTCTCTCTTCTGCTTGTTTGGGTTCCATAAATGTGTACGCTGCACCCTTGTGATTGAAAATGTCATTATCTGTACAACACCAGGTTATGCATTCAGAGAAAGAGTAAGGTGCCCCGTGGCGTCCCAGTTTCCAGTTGCCTTGGTGGCACAGATGGTAGTGCAACCGAAATGGTATTCCAATTGGCCGGGGTTCAGGTCCCAGCTAAACACTTATTTCTGGATATAAACCTAGAAGGGTTATCTATGGTTACTACAAGAGCAAGAAGGATAGGTGAGATAGGGGCTGTGGCTCTGATATTTAAGCTTCACCTTTGTGGCACAACTCCAGTCAGCAGGACAGGTCTCATAAGTATTTGCCCCAGATTTTCTAATATGTGGAGAGTTTGCCATTGGCTACATGTGCCAGGCCCTGATAGCATGCTATAAGGGAGAAAATCGTTCTCCCATTCCCTATGTGAAGGGGCCTCAGGTTCATACCAGTGGCAGAGGAGAATCCATTTGATTGCTGCAAGTACACCGACCACCCATTGAATTTCTGTGTGGGATAGAGTAGAATTCTGTGGGATGGAACCTAGAAGCATGATTTGTGGGTCCCTTACACAAGAAAGTGGAACATAGAGGTGCAAGGTGCCCAAACTGGCATGTAGTAGTATTCTACTGCCAGGCAGTACCATAGCACATGTAACAGGGAATGCTGAGGAGAGGAGCACCTTGTCCTTAAATCCAGTATAACCACAGGGTAGTATGGTATGTTCAGTGAAATATCTTGTACTGGAGGGATTTTGCCAGAAGCTCTCAGGAAGCTTTAGAAGTTCTGAGGCCACAGGGCATCCCAGTCAGACTGTGAAATGGAAGTCCATTTCCCACTCCCAGGCTTCTCTCAGGCCTGAAGTAGTGTGGCTTTGGACACCAAAGTGTAGGGTATTGAGACCCACAGTAGTGTTTTTATAGGGAGGCCAAAGTGGTAAGCCACTTCTCCAGAGGGCCAGGTGGAGGAAAGATGTGATTTGGGGTTACTCGTAATAGATCTCTCAGTTGTAAATATCTCCAGAATTGGGATCTCAATATCTGGTATTTGGCAGTTAGTTCCATGAAACAATACAAGATTCCCATCAGGGGTCGAAGGGCTAAGGTCAGTCTTCCAATTTTGGGGTTTGTCTGTGGATAAGCAGAGGTTAGTCCACAGGTGGTGGAAGCAAGACATATTGGGAGACCAGTTCAGGATCTTGGTGGGTATATGAGGCATTGAGAAACCTTCAAATTAAGGGTCCAGTCAGGCAAAAGCAGTGCTGACTATGTGGGGAGCCCTGTGTTTGTCTGCTGCAAGGTCATCCACCTAGGGAAATGGCCCAAGAGGGTGGGGTTTAGGCATGCTATGGCTTGCCTCAGGGCTACCAGTTCATGCTAAAGTCAGGTTAAAGGGAATCAAATTACCCTCTCCTCCAGTGCCTTGTGAGGGTTTGCAACTGAATTGTAGGAGCTTCACTGTTGCAAATAAAGGCCACAGGGGGATGACAAATCCCCAAGTCTGAGGTCTGGGACCCTTGTAATTTGCTGTCAGACTGGAGCTTCACAGCCCTTTTCAGTCTGGCGGACTTGGCTGTGGCAGCTTTATAGCTGCGCATGCACTGAGGTGTGCTGACAGTGGACTTACAGGTGCTGCGCTGTGGAATTCAAGGCAGGCAATCCTCCTTTTCTCCCCGTGCCAGGAGTGCTTACCTGCATTGCAACAGAGTCCATGCAGAGCACGCATCTTCAGAGCATAGATGTACACAGGGGGGACAAACTTTCTGCATCTGTGACTGTAGCATGCAGCAACATTGGGTTCACGAATGATTGGGTGGTGGTGGTTGGAGGTAATGGCTAAGAGGACTCTCAGGACTCCAGAGATCACCCACTGCACATACCACTGATTTGGATACACATTGTGTGCCAAATTTGATGAGGTGGTATAGTTGCTGAATTGATTCTGTGCATGCTGATGTTTTACCACGGCATCTCACCGAGAGCAGACTGCTGAGAGAATCGGATGTGTGTCTTTGCTCTGTATCTTAGACCCTCCAGTACAGCTAAAACCAAAATTTATTGCCAGAAATTGAAAAATTAAATGGGCAGGCTACTGGTAGTTCATTGTGAAACTTACTAGGAAACTAATTTTAATTCGGGACTCAGGCTATGGAGATACTGTTTGTGTCAGTGTGTTTCGCACAACTTGGAAGTAGGAGTGCTAATGTGGCAATTAAGACCCAATCATTATCCAAACAAATTTTTTTCAAGAATTTTTCAGGGGTTTAGTTTGGGGCTGGGCTGGTAAAGAGACAGGCCAGCTGCAGTAACTTTATTTCTAGGGACATGGATATGTTGTTCATCCACACTATCTGGCAGGTTCCTTGCCTCTTTAAATCTTGCTGGAAGGTCTTCAAGCTGGCTCCTCCCACCCACCCGGGTGGTAAAACCCTCGGCTCCGCCCCATGACGCCAGATCTTCCTTACCGCTTGGTAGCTCAGGTTCCCTCCTTAACGCTCTGCGTGATAGACTGGATCCTAACTCTTCGGTTCGTCCGAAACTCGTTTTAAAATTTTCAAGACTTCAGTCTTCCTTTTCCCTCACGACTACGATGGACAAATCAACTCCCGGTTTTCGGCGGTGCCCTTGTGGGCAGAAGATGTCCAGGACTGATCGCACTCCACGCATGCTTACTGCCTCGGCCCAGAACACACACCCGCAGGCCTCAAGTAGTCATGCTGTTCGCTCTGGCCAACATCTTGGAGGACCGCACTGCCCAGTTGAAGCTTGGGCGCCTGAGAAGCGCCATCCGCCGTAAAGTCGAAAGAGGCCCGCTGAACGGTTATCAAGGTGGCTGGCTTGGCTGAGCAGCTCAAGCAGATGATTGCTTCTCGAGGAGGAGAGTGCCCAGGCCGCATCCTCCTTCCCTCGGGTCGCAGCATTTATCCTGCCTCTTTGGGTACCTGTATTCTGCTTCGCTCATGAGCTTTGCCAACCTTTCATCGGCGAGGGCCATTGGGACATTCCTCTGGTCCAAAAAAGAAGGATTCCAAGGGTAAGTCCCATCGTCGGCATTCGTGGGAGCGAGAGAGGTCCCCCTCCCTGGACAGCCGACCGTCGACTTCGGTCAAGGTTGCAGCTAAGGCCGCTGGCTTCAAGGCGTCCCCATCAGGTCAGCCGGCCGAGACACCCGTTGACATGGTCGAGATTTTTCTCAACCCGTCGGACGGATTGTCGACTGGTGAAGCAGACAACTCTTCTTCGCCGGTTCCCCCGGTGGAAACCGAGGATCTGCCTGCGCCCTCTGTGCAGCAGTCCCTGGTTATGGTGTCCGAGCCGAGGGAAGAGCGGGTGTCCCCCGCTCCCTCCCAGGCCCATCCTCGGACACACTGAGGATCTCGGTCTCGGACATCTTCTCAGTCTAGCCGATCCTGCCGACATCGGCAGTCTCGGTCTCTGCACCGAGGTAAGCGGCAACGCCGCTCATCCTCGGAAGAGGAGAGGCTTCTGCGCAAATTGCATCGGCACTACGAGGAACTGATGTGGCAGCAGTTACTTTTGTCCAGGAGCAAGTCGACACCAAGCCTTCCCCGCCATCAAGTGGCTGTCACCCGAACGGCTGAAACAGCCTCCGCTGCAGTCAGATGCCTAAGTCTGGCCGGTTGTTCGGCTGAAACCTGGCTGCTCACCGACAAGGAACCTCCGCCCACAATCGAAATTGGGGCGCCGACCAAGGACTCTTGTAGGGTCAAGGCCTGCCCCACAGGTTGTCGGTCACCCTCACCCCGACCGCCTCGGTAGGTGGAGGGTGGCTCAGGCCCTAGGCAGCTCTCCAGGGACTCCTCAGAGTCCGACGATGACTCCTCCCTGTTCTCCAGGCGGTTGACCTGGAGTCCTTCAAGGCCAGTCACTGGACGAAAGCCCATCGTCCTTATGGGTCTACTTCTGCTCATCTCAAGTCCACCGGATGCAGCTCGAGCTCTGCACTCAACGGGCTAAGTATCCTCAACGGAGATACTGGACCGAGGGATTCACTCAGAGGTTTTTCCGTGGCTGAGGCCATTGTCGGCCCAGCCTTGGAGCTTTAGCAGCGGCCAGCTTCCTGTCCTGCGCCCTCGACCAGGATGGCCAGGAAGTATGCGGTCCCTACCGGCTCTTTGCCCGGGTTTTTGGAGCTCCCCTCTGCCGAGGGTTTGCTCACAGACAGCGTTTTCCAGCATTCCGGGAACACTAGGGACGTGGACAAGCCTCCCGACAAGGAGTCTAAAAGCTGGACTACGCCGGGCGCAAGGTGTACGCTGCGTCCTCCCTTGGCCTCCACCAGGCCAGCTTGGCCTTGCTGATGGCACACTTCTCCCACGCCTCATGGGCTCCCTGGATGAGGTGATCCTCATCTCCGTCCACCTGCAGACCATGGTCCGGCAGGTTCGGACCAGGGTAGGGCGGTGCAAGCAGCTCCAAACAGCTCTGACATAGGGACCCTGTGCCAGATCGGTTATGGCCACGGTGACCATGCGCTGCAGAGCATGGCTCAGGATATCTGGGGACCAACCTCTTCGGCCCTGGAGTGGAAGGTCACTCCAGCGGATCGAAAAGTCCAATGCCACTCTGGACTCTGTCACCTCTGCCCAGAAGAACAAAGGCTCACGACAGCAGCAGCACAAGCATTTTCCGTCTCTTCTGCGCTCAGTGCACGCCTGGCCCAACAGCACCAGGGCCAGCATCCCAAACCCAAGCCAGCAGCTTCCTCCCAACAGCAAGCAGGAGGTAAAGGCCCAGGAGGTCCTCGGCCGTCCTCCTCCAAGCCTGCCCAGTGATGGGTTGAGGGTGTCGCCCCAGCCTCGCTACTTCCCTGGGTTCTCCTCATGGGGGACAGCCCGCCACTTCCTTTCTGCCTGGTCCGCTATCACCACGGACCGCTTGGTGTTGGAGGTAGTAGGAAAGGGCCTGCCTCAGGAGTTCGAGCAGGCTCCACCTTTCGAGCCATCGCCTTTAAGGGGCCATAGGCCTTGCAGCCCTCGCTGTCAGCCCGCCGAGCCAATATTGCCCTGCCTCGAGAAAGAGGTGATCAGGAAGGTGGCGGATCCTCCTCCAGACCTGGGGTTTGTGTCCAGGTATTTCCTGGTCCCAAAATGGACGGGAGGGCTGGCGCCCCATTCTTGACCTGCACGACCTGAACAGGTTCCTAAGGTCTCGGACCTTCAGGATGGTCACTCTGGCTCAGATAATCCCATCCTTGGAATGAGGCATGTGATTCTGTTCCCTGGACCTCCAGGACACGTTCTTTCACGTCCCAATTCGTCCGTCTCATCAGAGATTCCTCCGCTTCAGAGCGGAGGGATCCCTTTATGACTTCTGGGCCTTGCCTTTCGGCCTTTCCTAGTTCCTAGGGTCTTCACCAAATGCATGGCAGTGATGACAGTATTCTGTGTAATCAAGGGTCCGGTGTACCCATACCTGGACGATTTGCTGATTGCAGCCCTCTCCAAAGCGGAGGTGGAGCGTCCAGAAATCTGGCCTCCAGGTTTTCTCCCAGATTGGCCTCCTCGCAACGAGGCCAAGTCGAACTCGTGCAAAGCAGGTGATACATTTCATTGGGGCAGAGCTCGACTCTCTTCGAGCCAGAGCACGGCTCCCAGTGGACAGGGCCGAGGTTCTTTCCTCCTTTGCTCAGTCATTTCAGGTTGGGCAATCGCGCCCTGCCCGGGACTTCCTGGGCCTCATGGCGGCCTGCACCAGCGTGGTCCGTTGGGCCGCTGGTACATCGCCCTTCAATGGGGACTGGCCAGCCAGTGTTCACAGCGCTTCGATCCGTTGGATCAGCTAGTGAGTGACCCAGGGGATGTGGAACGCTGTCCAGTGGTGGACCGTTCCGGCACATCTGCAGGAGGGCATCCCATTTGTCCGCCCCGAGCCGACAGTCTATCAGCCGATGCCTCTTTGATGGGTTGGGGTGCCCATCTGGGGGAGCACAGAGTGCACGGCCTCTGGTCCCCTCGGAAGTCCCGATGCCACATCAACCTGCTGGAGCTTCAAGCGGTTCATCTAGCCTTCTCCGCCTTCACTCCGTTTCTACAGGGTCAAGTGGTTCAGGTCCAGACGGACAATACCACGACCATGTACTGCCTAAACCGCCAGGGCAGGACGTGCTCCATGCCTCTGTGCAGGGAAGCTCTCCGAATTTGGTCACTCGTGCGCAGCCTGGAGGCGGATCTCCTTGCCATTCACGTGGCAGGAGCCTCCAGCACCCTGGCCGATGCCCTAAGCCGGATAGGGGCTGCGTCTCACGAGTGGTCTCTCCTGCCGGAGGTAGTACAAGATCTCTTCTCCCACTGGGGCATGCCTCAGGTGGACCTGTTTGCCTCCAGAGAGAATTCAAGCTGAGACTGTTTCATGCCCACCCCTCAGCAGGGCTCGCTGCAGGAGGATGCCTTCGAGGCCGTGGACCTCGGTTCTTTCTGCGCCTTTCCTCATTTCCTTAATCCACAAGGTGCATCTCAGCAGGAGGGACAAGGCACAGGTGATTCTAGGGCTCCAGACTGGCCCCGCAGTTCTGGTATCCAGATCTCCTCAGTCTCCGCCTCCAGGCTCCCGAGGCGCTTCCAGCCCGTCCGACCTGATCTCAGTCAGTCAGGAAGGTATTCCATCTGGACCTTCAATCCTGCACCTGATGGCCTGGTTCCTGAGCTGCCAGAGTTCCAGGCCTTGGGTCTTCCGATGAGGTCCTCAACGTCGAGTCGTCCCATAAGGAGTCGACCAGAAAATGCTACGCCTTCAAAAGGAAGAGATTCTCCATTTGGTGTCAGGGCAAGGTCCTGGACCCTTCCTCCTGTTCCTTGGCAAGCATTCTGGACTATTTGTGGTCCCTTTCTCAGCAAGGGCTTCGGTCGACGACCCTTAAGGTGCACCTGGCAGCCATCTCTGCTTACCGGGCGCAGGCCGGGAAGTAGTCGGTGGCGCAGGAGAAGGTGGTTTGACTCTTTTCAAAGGCCTTGATTACATATCCCTCCGTGCGAGAACCCACCTCCGTGATCTACTGCTGGTATTGGCTAAGCTCATGGGCGTTTATTCAACCGATGCACAGGTGTGACATCTCTCACCTGTCGTGGAAGACCGCTTCTGGTGGCTATCACGCCAGCCAGAAGGATGGGAGAGCTCCAGGCGCTTCCATAGTCTCTCCTTATCTGGTCTTCCACAGGGACAAGTTTGTCCTGCGCCCCACAAATTCCTTCCGAAGGTGGTGTCGGGTTTCACCTTAAACAGGTGTTGACTCTGCTGGTGTTCTACCGCAGTCACACCTCGGAGGCCGAATATAGGCTCCATACTCTGGACCCTAGAAGAGCGCTCGCTTATTATAAGGAGCGAACTGCTGAAGTTCGGGGAGAGGTTCGCCAGCTGTTTGTCACCTACGCTGAAGCTGCACCTGGCAGACCTGCAGCCAAGCGGACGATAGGCAGGTGGGTCACCTCCTGCATAGATCTCTGCTATAGGTTGGCGGGCATGGAGCCCCCAGAGGATAAGAGCTCATTCTACCTGCCATACCGCTGCATTGGTAGCTGCTTCCAGGACGCTCCTTTCCAGGAAATCTGCAGGGCTGCTACCTGAAGTCAGCACACACCTCATCACCCATTACCACATCGACCTTGAGTCACGCCGGGATGCTGGTTTTGGGGCCTCGGTTCTCCAGTCTTTATTCCCTAAGTAGGGGGTGTGCGCCTTGCCTCCCTCCTCCCGGAGAACTGCTAGGAGTCTGCCAGATGTGTGGATGAACAATATATCCATGTCCCTAGAATACAGGTTACTCACCTGTAACAGGAGTTCTAGGAATGGTATATGTTGTTCATCCACACGACCCACCCGACCTCCCCGGCTTCGACGCACAACCTGGCTTCCAGCGGGCTAGATCTGGCATCATAGGGCAGAGCCAAGAGTTTTACCACCCGGGTGGGTGGGAGGAGCCAGCTTGAAGACCTTCCAGCAAGATTTAAAGCAGCACGGAACCTGCCAGATGGTGTGGATGAACAACATATACCATTCCTAGAACTCCTGTTACAGGTGAGTAACCTGTATTTATTGTGGCTGAGCTGGATACAAGCTTAGAGTCCTGGTGGACCCAGTTTGAACTGAACAGACTTCAGGACATCTTTGTCTTCATCACCTATTGGTTTAGGCCGATAACTGGCAGAAGCCAGCAGTCCATTTTTGTTTTTGGGGCTGTGGGCTAGAAGCAACCCTAGTAGCCCTGCTGGACCCAGTTAAATTTGAGCAGATATTTCAGGCCATCTCTTTCTCTTCATCACCTATTGGATTAGGCTGGTAACTGGCAGAGGCCAGCAGTTAGCTTTTGTGTTTGGGGCTGTGGGCTCGAAGCAAGCCTAGTAGTCCTGCTGGACCCTTTTGTTTCCATAATAAATTTAGGCAGAAAAAAACGCGCAACTTAAAAATGCTTGCAACGGACTTATGGGCCAAAGGGAATGTAAATCCTAGACAACCTCTAGGCCGACCTTTTTTTTTTTTCTTCAAGGTGCCCAAAGAAGGACGCGAGCAACTGGATAGGGAAGTTGGATAGAATGAATTATATCTTTGAAAACGAGTTATGTTTCAGTGTGTTAACTGTACCCCAGATGGAGAGCATCAGATTTTTCCAGCCATTTAGGTCTGTGGATAATTTGTCTAGCATATAGGTTATGTTTGTTGAAAGTGTTTCGGAAATCGTAGCTTTAATATGGATTCCCAGGCACACTATGCCCCTGGTGACCACTGGTAAGAGTAGGCAGAAAACGGAGATGATCTTCTATGGTGTCTCAGTCATCAGGTTGCACCATAGGAACCTGTACTGTTGATAAAGGGGAATCCACACGGACGATTTTCAGCAGTAGAACTGGGGACACCCACGCCGTCTACATCAGCCAGTGTCAACAACCCATAGAGGCGTAGGTGGTGCCTCCTCCTCCGCTTTTTCCCGCTGTTGACTCATTTGTATGGCTCTCCGTGGAAGCTTCTTCAGTGTTCATGCCTTTTTCAGCCTATGGCTTTTTCATCTACTGTTAAAATCTCTCTTGTTTTGTTTGTCGAGAGTTAATCCTTCCTCTTCTTTTCCGCGCTGCCGCTGTGGAAAGAAGATTGCCTTTACAGACAGACATTCTGTTTTTATCTGCTGTCTTGGGTCTGACCATGAGGTCTCCAACTGTGAGCTCTGCTCGAGTTCAATCAAACCACCCTTCGCAACTCAAAAGGCTGTCAAGAAGTTTTGATGGAACAACAGGTAGCCAGCTCCGGCAGGGGTCCTCGGGTGTGGCCTCCCAGTCACTGACTGGATCTTCAAGCACCCAAGCCTACAAGACCTGAGACAAGTCGGGGGCACAAAAGATCCAAGATCGTGACTGCTCCCCTCGTTGTCACTTTCTCCATCGTCCATTCTTTATTCTGGGGATCTTAAAGGCTATGGCTGCTCCAACAAAGAGAATTGCTGTGCAGGTCTCTGTGCCTGCCAAACCCATACCGCAACACCTCCGCCCGATTCACAGGGTGCCCGGCCGTTGACCTCTGGGTCGTCTGCTCTCCGTTGAGGCCTGCCCTTCACCAACCAGTGCTACTGGCTTGTCAGGCACTCAGGACTTGGCAGGCGGCTCGTCGATACCTGTGCCGTTAAACCCTCTCCATCAACATTCACTATTGACCTGAACAAAGTACTGGTCACACTCACGAATGTACTTGTTCAGCAGCTAGGTGCCTTAAATAGACCCACTTCGCAGCTTCATTGTCTAATGCCTGTTCATCAACCCCGTGAGTGTCCCCATGGGCCAGTGCACCCCACGCCAGATCCAGAGGTGGACATCGAAGAGGAGTATCCCTGACCTCGTTCTTCCTGATATAGAGGAAGAAGAGGAAGAGATCCTTCTTTCTGACAAGTCCACTAGTTCCTCTGTCAGTGAGGACTCTGTGAAGGATACTCCAAGGTCCCGCCTGAGGACCCCACATTTTTTAATGTGATGAAGCAGCTGTCCTCCACCATAGTCTCCCACACTGAGGAAGATGATGTCACCAGGAAACACCTGCTGGACTTCTTGGAGATTACTGAATCTCCCCCAAAGATCATTCCTCCAATGCTTCCAGCATTGAAGAATGCAACCACAGCAGCCTGGCACAGACCAGACATGGTGCCAGCTGTGCCATGGAGGGTAGACAAGCTTTGTTACGCCCCAGGGTCGTCTTTATTTTGCTGCCTAGGCTGAAACTTATTCAGTCATCATCAAGGCAGCTCATGACAGATCTAAGGTGCTAGTTCCCTTCCCCAGACGAGGAATCTCGTAGGATTTACTTCGGGGAGGAGGGGGGTTATGCCTCCTCCACCTTAGGCCTAAGGATTGCAAACTGTCAAAAATGGTCAAATACCAACTGGAAGAAGGAAAAGGCTATGGCTCGGGTCCTTCCTGATGGCACACAAAAGTAGGAATTGCTCCAGTGTTCCAAGTGGCTGAGGGTGTCAGTAAACACCTCCCCAGAGCACTGTATGACATTGCTGATATCATTGCCAGAGCAGCTGCCACTGGTGTATGCCCATGTAGACACTTCTGGCTCAGGGTTTCTTGGTTTGCAGCGGACGTAGCACAAAGTGCTTAATGCCTCTTTCAGTGGCACTAAGCTGTTCGGCCCTGTTGTCCAGGACCTCAATTGATCTGCAAGCCTCTGGCACAGCCATCAAATTGGTCCATTCCCTCTGTCATACCCAGCCAAGGGGCAGAGGGCAACCTACTTTTCATAAACAGACCAGTAAGCCTGGATCAACTCCCCGTACTCAGGGAAAATGTAGAGCCCAGGCTCCCTTGCCCACCCACTCCAGTGCTGGAACGGCAGCCAAGCACCCCAGAAGTGAGGGACCAGCCTCTGCAGCTGGCTCCACCTTAGCTTAACTTCCTTGCCAGATCCCCCCGTGGTTCAGCCCCAGCAGGCGGTGATCGGAGGTAGGCTGGTTCTCCTCTATCTGAATCAATGGAGGACACATAGCTTCAGACCTAATGGATTCTGCAGGATCATAGAAAGGGTCACACCTGGCGCTTGTACAGCAACATCCAGACACCCCTTCTCCATCCTCCAGTTACCCCCGGCTCACTTGTCTGTTCTCCTGAGGAAGTACAGTCTTTCATGCAAGAAGGCCATCGAACCAGTGCCTCAGGCACCAGAAAAAACAGGGGTTTTATTCCATGTTCTTCCTGGTCCCCCAAAAAGACTGGAGATCTGAGGCCCATCCTAGATGTAAAAGACCTCAATATGTTCATCCAGTACAGAAAGTTCCAGATGGTAACTTCCAAGTCTAATACCTCCTTAAGACTGGGGACTGGTTCTGTTCACTGGACATGCGGGATGCATACCAAGATCTTGGCCTTTTCTCTGCATAAGAAGTTTCTTCGCTTTGCCTTTTAGGGTGAACATTATCTGTTCAAAGTGCTGCCCTTGGCTTATCTTCTGTGCTGTGTGTCTTTACCAAGTGCTTGGCAGCAGTTCTCAGAAGAGAGGGACTCTGTCTTCCCTTACCTGGACGATTGACTTCTCAAGGCCCCGTCCATGGAACAGCTTTTGCTGACTCTGGAGCACACTCTTCAGCTCTTCCACTCCCTGGGCAATACAGGCAACTTGCCCAAGTCTGTTCTGGTACATTACCAAAGGCTGCAATATATAGGGGCGGTTCTGGACTCTGCACAGGGGAAGGCCTTCCTACCTGAAAACAGGGTGGAGTTCCTCATAGCCCAAGCTCAGGATATCTCCGAGTCTGTACATTCCTGCCAGGGTGTACCTGAGATTGTTGGGCCTTATGGCAGCAGCCATTCCCACCGTTTCATTAGCCAGGCTTCATATGTGTACCCTTCAGTGGACCCTCAAGGCACTATGGGACCAGCACAAAGACAAGTTGGACCAACCAGTCATGGTCTCTTCTCCAGTACGCAAGGCACTGCAGTGGTGGATGGATCCCTTGAATCTTCTTCAAGGTGTTCCCTTCCAGATTTTTTCCCCACATCAGATCTTTACCACAGATGCTTCATGTCTGGGCTGGGGAGCACACCTGGGCCCCTTCCAAACCCAGGACTCCTAGTCCCAGTGGGAAGTCGCCCTGCATATCAGTGTCCTAGAGATGAGAGCAGTGCTCTGCGCCGTGCAGCCCTTTCAGGAGCATCTCGCCCCTGGCCAAGTGCTGAAGCAGTCTTAATGATTTGAGTGTAGTGTATTATATCAACAAGCAGGGTGGGACTCAGTCTTACACCCTTTGCAGGAGAGCCATGAGAGTGTGGTACTGGTCACTGGAGCACAGTCTGCGAGCACTGCAGTCCACGTGCCAGGTGTCCTAAACACCCTGGAGGATAGTCTGAGCAGGACTCTGTCCAGCATGCACAAATGGGAGCTCTCATCCGTCGAGATCTGTTCGACAGATGGGGTCGCCCAGAGTTGGACCTTTTGTGTCCCCACCAACTAAAACTGCTTATTCAAACAACATGAAGTCTTGCTGTTTTCTGACAATTTGCAGTTAGCTCCAGCCTTTAAACTGCCCTGAGAGTATAGGTTAATTTTCTATGTGGTGCATAGAACGCTGAGCTCGAGCTTGGTTGAGGTCTTCGTCTGCAGCACTTTGAAACCAAACCGTCAGATTCTTTACTCTGCCTCACTGAACAGTCTCTCCGGAGATTTCTCCTTCAGCTCGGTTCAAAAGTCTGTTAAAGTGTCGGTTTTAAGCGAAAATTATTCCACATTGTCGATCAGGTTCTGTCTGCAGTACCATGAGTACGAGATAGTTTTTTCTGATTACTTTGTGGAAATTGTAAACTTGTTCGATCGGTTCGGCTGAACCGATCCTATATATTTGAATCCTTGTACTTTGCTTTAGAGTGGTTACCGGTCCTTATCGGTTTAAAAAAAAAAAATGATTTAAATGTTTTTTTCCAGTACCCGTGACACAGTTAGGAACTGATAAAAGGGGGTCTTACCTGGCAGTTGCCAAAAAAATGGTAAGTTTGGTTAGGTTGGCCATGTCTGAGAAACCCAAGAAAAAAAATGGGCCCACTGGGTTTCAGCACTGCAGTGAAGTGTGGGAGGTCTTTGCTGAGGCCGATCCTTTTCCACCTGTGTTTATTGTCTAGGGTTTGAACACCTCGATACAGACTGCCAAAATTGTAAATGTTCCTAAGTCTACCCTGGGAAGAGAGTAGGTAGACTTGGGGGCCGAAGTCCATGACCTAGATGTAATAGCCCGGTTCGGTTCTGACCAACTAGAAGGAGTGCCCTCTGACCAGGGCGATACTGAGGGATCTGTTCCTACAAAAAGGAAAAGAAAAGACAAATCAGCCGGTTCGGATCCGGAGGTTCATATTCCAGCCGCTGATGAGACTGCCCGAGCGATTCGGATTGTTGAGTCGCTTCGCCTGCTTCCGTCTGATCCAGTTCCGTTAGCTAGGGGTTCGGTTCGGTCGGTTCCACTGGTTCAGGATTATGCCTCTGATAGAGGGGGGACGGCTCGGGGTAATGTGAGGAAGTATATTTTCACTGAGAGGATTGTGGATGCATGGAACAGCCTCCCTGAGGAGGTCGTGGAGTCAAGAACAGTGGAGGACTTCAAGAATGCATGGGACAGGCATAAGGCAGTCTTAGTGGCGGGTAAGAGGAAGTAAGCTGTTGGTTAACTAGGATCTGCAGCTTATCTGTTAGGTACGAAAATGGGCAGACTAGGTGGGCCAAGCGGTCCTTATCTGCCGTCAAATTCTAGGTTTCTATGAAGAATTTTATGAACCGGAATTTGAGGAGAAGGGGGATTATGAACAAGGTGATTACTATGATGGAGCAGAAAGTCTGATGTGCCCATTGAACCAGACATCTCCCCAGACAGACCTTCTGGTGTTTCCCCTCCTAGGCTCTCTGAGTCCCGTCTCCACTATCTGTTTTACAGGAAAGTGGCTGAAACTCTCCAGCTCCCTTTAGAGGAAGCTACAGAGGATCAAGAGGAGCCTGATTTTGTTGAGAGTCCAGGAGCTGTCTGTTCCCTTGCACAAATCTTTTGGAACAGACACAAACATTTTTAAAGTCTCCTAATTCTGTACCTCCTGTTGATAGAAGAATGGACAAGAGGTATACTTTATCTGGCTGAGACACAGAGTTTTTCTACCAGCAGTGCAGTCATGTTGGGGTCATGCAGGCTGCAGCCTGTGACAGGGCTAATATTCTTCCACACACCCCAGATAAAGACTTCAGGAGGATGGATGCCTTGGCAAAGAAGCAATATATGGCATCCCTTTGGGACTCAGGCAGGCTAATTATATGGCCTATACAGCCAGATACCAGAAGTCCAGGTGGGACACTGTACTGTCTCTGGCTAAACAGGCCTCCCCCAGCTGGCCAAGGAGCTGGAGGAGGTGGCTGCGGATGGGGTTGAGGCATCTAAGGTACAATTTCATGCTGCTATGACTCCAATGATGTATCATCAAGAGTCATGGCTACATCTGTGGCTCTTCAGAGAATGGCTTGGCTCAGATGTACTATACTAGCCTCTCACAGGACACCCAGGGTAAGGCCATGGATTTCCCTGTGGAAGGTATTCTCTGTTCGGGAACAGAACAGAGAATTACATGAAGAAGATGGAAGAATATAGGACCACTTATAGAGTGCACAGGCCAAGGAGAGGCAGGCAACCCTCAAAGGCAGCAATCTAGGGGCAGGGGCAGGTCTTTCATAGGCCTTTCTAGCAAGTACAGGCCTCTTCTCCTTTTCACAGAGGGGCTCTTCAGAGGGGAAAGGCAGAAGGGGGATGAGCAGGGCTGCATCCACTCCTCAGCCTAAGGCCCCTGACAGGCAGACACCCTGATGAGCCTGCCCAGGTCGACTCTCCTATCCCTGTAGGGGGCAGGCTAGCTTTCTTCGTCTGGGACTGGGTGTCTGTTACCTCAGACAAGTGGGTCCTAGAAGTAGTAAGCCAGGGACTGGTTCTCAGCTTCAAAAAATTTCCGAAGATGAGAACCAGATCTTTTCCACCTGCAAGTCTCTCCGAAACCCTTGCCCTGGAGGCAGAAGTTTAATCTCTTCTGGCTTTAGAAGCCATAGAGAGAGAGTTCCTACCCTACACTGGGGCAAAGGTCTGTACCCAGGTACTTCCTTGCCTCAAAAAGACAGGGAGTGGCGACCCATCCTAGATCTAAGATACCTGAACAAACATCTTTTAAAACCAAGGTTCAAGATGGTGACTCTGGGAATAATTCTTCCCTTTCTTAGGCCAGGGGACTGGCTAGCCTCCCTGGACCTTAAAGATGCCTACTTTCAGATCCCCATCAGGTGCTCCCACAGAAAGTACCTCAGGTTCAAGTTGCCCTTAGGCCATTACCAGTTCAAAGCAATGCCCTTTGGCCTAACATCAGCTCCAAGGGTTTTTACAAAATGCCTGCCAGTAGTAGTGGCCTTTTTAAGAAGGCAAAAGATTTCCATTTTTCCATATCTGGATGACTGGCTCATAGTGGGTCAGTCTCCAGGCCAAGTCAAGTCAGACGTGCAAGTCACCAAGCAAGTGCTCATCTTTCTTCTCATCCTCCCCAAATCAGTTCTCGAACCAATGCAGCTTCTTACCTTTATAGGGGCAGAGCTAGACACTGTCAAAGCAAGAGCCTTTCTTCCCCTGGAAAGGGCAAGAGTTCTTAAAGAACTGGCTTCTTCCTTCAGCCTTCAGGTGTCCTGACCAGCAAGGCACTTCCTTCAGCTCTTGGGCCACATGGCAGCTTCTACAGCACTGGTCCAAGGGGCAAGATTTCAGATGAGGGACAGTCCGTTCCATCCGAGGGCCTTTTGGTCCCAAAGGAAGGACCCGCTTACCAAACTGATTCCAGTGACTCGGCCACTGATCCAAGCTCTTCAATGGTGGCAGGATCAGGACAAGTTAAGGCAAGGAGTCCCATTTATTACTTGGTCTCATTCGGTGGTCCTTACCACAGATGCTTCCCTTTTGGGGTGGAGTTTACCTGGAGTTCTCAGCCCAAGGACTGTGATCCCCCAGGAGTCCCTTCTCCATATTAATCTCCTGGAACTCAGGGCAGTTTTTCTGGCCCTGCAAGCTTTCTCTCAGTCAATGCAGAACAAGGTGGTTCAGGTCAGAACAGACACCACCACCACGTGGTACATCAACAAGCAGGGAGGCACTCGGTCCATGGCCTTGCGCACGGAAGCCATGAAATTGTGGTCCCTGGCTTATTCTCTGCAGACTGCTCTGATAGCAGTACACCTTCCAGGGAAGGACAATGTGCTAGCAGATGCACTGAGCAGGATCTCCCCGGGCTATCACAAATGGTCCCCGGACCATCTGGTGTTAAAAATGATTTTTTCAAGATGGGGAACTCCAGAGATAGATCTCTTTGCAGCCCCAGACAATCACCAACTTCCTGTTTTGTTGCAGACCCCAGTCTTGGGCTCGGTCCTCTGGATGCTCTGATGTTGAACTGGGAAGGAAATTTCTTTATGCCTTCCTCCCTTCCTTTACTGTTCAAGGTTCTGGTCAAAGTGAGGTCACAACCCTGCAGAGTGATTCTGATTGCTCCAGATTGATCCAGGCAGCCCTGGTACCCCCTCTTACTGTCTCTAGCAGTCCATCTTCCCAGGAATTACAACTTGTTAACCTCCTCTCGGGAGGATCTCAAGGCATGGCTCTAGAAGAGTTGGAGTATGCAGATTTACATCTGTCCCAAGGGGTTCTGGAGATTCTCAAAGCCTCTCGAAAGCCTGCCACCAGAAAGGCTTATGACTCCAAATGGAAAAGATTCAGCATTTGGTGTTCCAAGAAGCATATATCTCCAGACACTGCTGAATTGCCTACAGTTCTGGATTATATGGTCCATCTTAATGGTCTAGACCTCAGACCAGCTACTCTCAAGGTATACTTGTCAGCTGTTTCTGCTTTTCTGTCAGTGGGAAAGCCTTCCTCACTGTCATCTCACCCTGTATTCTGTAAATTTTTCAAGGGACTGCTTCATACCAGTCCTCCCTTTAGGGATCCTGCCCCTGCCTGGGACTTATTTCCTCTGCCAGACGTATCAGTGAATTGCAAGCCCTGTCAGTGGAACCTGATTTTATCTCCTTCCATAGAGATAAAGTGGTCCTTAGAACCAATAAGAGGTTCTTGCCCAAAGTGGTTTCAGACTTCCATTTGAATCAGTCCGTGTCTCTCCCTGTTTTCTTCATTGATCATTCTTCCTCAGGGGAGAGGAGGCTACACAGTTTAGATGTTAAAAGAGCCCTTGGCTACTACATAGAGCGTACCAAGGGTCACAGGATTGATTCCCTCCAGTGGTTCCTCACTTATGGGGAAGTGGGAAAGGGCAAACCTGCCAGCAAGAGAACTGTTGCCAGGTGGATTGTTTCTTGTATACAGTTGTGCTATGAGGAACTGGGAAAAAAATCCACCCTCAGGCCTGAGGACTCATTCCACAAGAGGTACAGCTGCTTCCCTAGCTGCTGCCAGGGATATCCCTCTATTAGAAATTTGTCAAGCAGCCACCTGGAAAACAGTCCATACCTTTACCAAGCATTACTCTCTAGATATCCAGGTTAGGAGTGATGCTCGGTTTGACACAGCAGTACTTTAGAGCCTATTCCCAAAGTTGGTTCTGTCCCTTCTCCATGGAGGTACTGCTTGGTAGTCTGTAGATTGTCAGAATGCAGCAAGACTTCATGTTGTTTGAAGAAAAAGTTGCTCACCTTAGTAATTGTGTATCTTACTTCGAGTGGGAGCTCTTGCAGCAGGCTATTACAATCAGGACTATGCCGCAGGCACTAGGATCTTCCGGTGAAAACTTCTGCCAGCAATACCAGTGGGGACCGCCCTGACGGTCAGGGTACAAGAGGGGGCGGACCCAGCTCCACCTCAGTTCTTTCCCTCCGCATTCCCGCACGTGAAGCCGAGAGACTTAGCTTCTGTCTGCAATTCAGTGAAAAATAACTTCTTCTACCAAGATTTCCTGCCTTATTCGATGGTTTTTACCGTTCTCAGGTACCGACGTCAGTTCGCTGCCGTCGCCTTATCACTTTTTTCCCACTTTGGAGCGTTGTTTTCCTCGCTCTTGCCACTTCCCAGTACCGACGTCAGCCGTTATCTTACCTGGCCGGGTTAGATGTCTTCTCGGGCATCGGCATCACCCGAACACTTAAACAAGTGTGACTGCGGGAGGCAGATCCCTGATAAGGACGGCCATCGGCGGTGCGTTTTCTGCCTAGGCCCCGACCACGACACCGCCAACTGTTTAGATTGCCAGGCCTTTACCAGCCGGACCCGCATCCACCGCCTGAAAGCCCTCAAGGCCTACCTGGTGGAGCAGAAGATGGATCTACAGTCCCTGGAGGGGAAGAGGAAGGAGAAGAAGCACCACATCAGGGACCATAGTCGGTCCCGTTCGCACTCGCAGCCTTCTTCCAAAAAGGCCCGTCCCTCTGGGTCTGGAGAACCTCCGAAGACTCCACAGGCTAAGGCTGGCCGGACAAGCTGAAGGTGACTCCGCACAGGGTCATCACCAAGTCCTTAGAGGTGCCTGCCTCGGCCCCACCTGCTAAGGCACCGACGCTGCCTGTTAAAGGTGCGCCTCTGGAGACCAAGGACTCTCCGGCACCCCCTGGCTTCACTCCGTGGTCGGTCCCTACACCGACGCTGGTCGAAGGGTGAAGGGCGCGGGGTCGGTCGTGGAGATACTGACGCCCCTGCCGCCCAAGGCCTTCCCCCGGGCTCTCTGTGAGCTCTCCTTCGGCCCCGACGCTCTGAGACTTACTCAAGCGAGCTGCCAAATTTTCACCCAGGATGAGCTCAAGGATCTTTTCTCTCTGGTGGGGCAGGTCCATGTGCGGTCCTTCCTGCCGCGCCTAGACACCGTACCGGGGGTGAGTCTTCCACGTGGAAGTCACCGGAGTGCCAGCCTTCACCCCCTTCCAGGGCTCGTTCCCGCTCTAGGGATTCTGGTGACTGATGTCGGTCTAGGTCATGCTCCTGGAGCCCTTCTCACTCCAGGCGAGAACGCTCCCGACGTCGGTCATTGCTCCGTCGCCAGTCCAAGGACCGGAGTCAGTCTTCGGACTGACGTCGGTCCCCTAGCTACCGACGTCAGCGACGGCATGGTCGTACGACGGGGTCAGACTATTCCAAGTCGGATAGTCGATCCTCCTCTTCATCGTCTACTTCTTCATCCTCTCTCAGCCTCAAGCGCTCCCCGGGAGAGAAGGACCAGCCTTGCTCGCCTCCAGATGATCCTACTTTTATGGACGTCATGAGGCACATCCAGGCTTCCGAGTGGGACGCGGAGGACCTGGATCCAGAATGCCGGAGATTGGCCAAGTACCTGAGGCAAAAGGAGCCAAAGCTTCTGGTTATTCCTCCTTTGGTGGATACTTTCCAGGATCTTACTAGGACCACCTGGATTGCATCCGACCTCGATCCCGGCAGTTCCTAAGAAGTCGGACAGGCTGTATAAGGCCCAGAGGGCGGAACCCTTTCTAGCGGAACACCCTCAGGCCGACTCACAGTGATCACGGCTGCCCATGACAAGTCTCGCAACTGAAACACCTCCGCCACAGCCTTCTGACCTGGAGTCCCGCTACCTGGACCAGGTGGGCAAAGTTTATGCAGCCTCCACCTGTTCCATCCGCCTCCTAATTCCTAAAGCATATGGTACAGTACCAGAATGCGCTGGGAAAGGGACTAGAGCTGACACAGGCCATGCCAGACTCTGACAGAAAGACAGAGTTCCTGGCCCTTCTGCAGTCGGGCTCAGACGAGGCTCCCATGTATTGAGGGCCTCATATGACACTGCAGACACGCAGCCGCTCTGGGCCAGCCTCCGCGCCATGCCTGGTTGAGAGTCTCGGCTTTCACCAGGATCTGCAGGCTGGTATCCAGGATCTGCCCTTCCAGGGTACTGTGTTGTTTGGGCAGGAGACGGAGGCTTTGATCTCCTGCCTCCAGGAGTCGGGCAAGTCGATCTGGTTGGTCCGCCAGATGTACCGCGGCGACCAGCGACGTCAGCACCATAGACGGCCCTTTCATAAGCCCTCAGGCAGTCAGGGTTCAGCCTGTGGCAACCAACAGGGGCAGAGAGGTGGCTTCCGCAGTAGATCGGGAACCAGCATTCTGGTGGACCTCCTGCCCGTGGGCCCAAGTCCTCGCAGACCTCTCTTCCCACTCCCGGCTCTGCCCAATGACTCCTTTCTGCCCCGCCAGAAGTCCCAGGGGAGCCGGTTGGGGGCCGCTTCTCCCTTCATTTCAAAGGGTGGAAGTCTATTACCGCAGACCATTGTATTTACAAAGGAAGTGGGGGAAGTACCTAAAACAAACAGTAGAAACACTCTGGATACAGAAGTTGATACCAGCCCATTTACAGAAGAAAGTGTTCTGAAAGAACTCTTAAAACTGAAGGTGGACAAAGCAATGGGGCCTGATGGGTTTCACCCCAGAATTCTAAAAGAACTAAGGGTAGAACTAGTGACACCACTGACTACTCTCTTTAACAAATCATAGGAGGATGGGGTGGTACCCGAGGACTGGAGAAGGGCAGATGTGATTCCCCTTCACAAAAGTGGGAGCAAGGCAGAAGCAGGAAACTACAGACCTGTTAGTTTAACCACAGTGGTAGGGAAAATGACGGAATCACTTGAAGGAAAGAATTGTTGAGTATCTAGAGGCCAGAGGGGCGAGGACCCAAGGCAGCGTGGATTCACAGTGGATGGTCATGCCAGACAAATCTGATAGATTTCTTTGACTGGGTGACCAAAGTAGTAGATCAGGGAGGGCTGTGGACATGGCCTACCTAGACTTTAGCAAGGCATTTGACACAGTCCCACACAAAAGATTAATATACAAGTTAGCCAGCCTGGGAGTGGGTCCCAAGATGACAGCCTGGGTAAAGAATTGACTGGAGAATAGGACAGAGAGTAATAGTAAATGGAGTCCACTCTGAAGAAAGGGGATACTAGTGGGGTACCGCAGAGTTCAGTATTAGGATCGGTCCTCTCAATGTCTTTATGAGTGACATTGCAGAGGGACTGAAGGAAAAGTATGTCTCTTGCAGATGTCACAAGATCTGCAACAGAGTTGATGCACAAGGTGGGGTAGAAAGGATGAGAAGGACTTGCAAGTTTAGAGGAATGGTCAAATGTATGGCAGCTTAGATTCAGTGCTAGAAGTGTAGGTAATGCACCTGGGAAACAAAAACCAGGGAAGAGTACACAATGGGGGTGAGATACTAACAACAACAAAAATGGAAAGGGACCTGGGGGTGATCGTATCAGATGACCTAAAGGTGGGCAAGCAATGTGAGAGGGCAGCAAGGAGGGCTGGGGGGATACTGGGATGCATAGGGAGAGGCATCACCAGTAGAAAACAGGAAGTTATTATCCCTCTGTACAGACAGTTGGTGAGTCCCCATCTGGAGTACTGCGTGCAGTTCTGGAGACCCAATCTCTGCAAAGACACAGACAGGATGGAAGCTGTCCAGAGGAGGGCAACTAAAATGGTGCAGGGTCTGCACCGGAAGACATATGAAGAGAGACTTAAGGAGCTAAATATGTATAGCCTCGAGGGAGAGGGGGGGACATGATAGAAACTTTCAAGTACCTCAAGGGAATCAAAGTCCAAGAGGGTAGCATCTTTCAAAAAAAAGAGGTGTGCAAGAACAAGGGGGCACAATTTGAAGATAAAAGGGGGGTGACTCGGAGGTAATTTAAGGAAGTATTTTTTCACAGAGAGGGTTGTGGATGCATAGAACGGCCTTCCGGAGGAGGTTGTGGAGTCAAAAACAGTGGTGGAATTCAAGCATGCATGGGACAGTCATAAGGCAATTCTAGGGGTGGGGGTAGGAAGAAGTAGGCTGCTGGTTAACTAGGATCTGCAGCTTATCCATTAGGTAAGGAATGGGCAGACTGGGTGGCCAAGCGGTCCTTTTCTGCCGGCAAAATCTATGTTTCTGTGTAGACCAGTGGGTCTTGGATATTGTACGGAGAGGACACACGCTAGAGTTCGCAGAGTTTCGTCCGCATACTCCGCCAATGCTCTCCGGCTATTCTCCTGCTCACATCCCACTAATAGAAGGAGAAATTGAGACTCTCCTGCAGAAGTGAGCAATAGAGAGGGTCCCCTTGCAGCAGTGGGGTCAGGGGTTCTATTCCCACTTTTTTCTGATCCCAAAAAAGACTGGGGACCTTCGTCCCATTCTGAATCTCAGCCCTCTAAACCTTTTTATCAAGTGCAAAAGGTTCAGGATGGTGACTCTTCAAGGACTCCTTCCTTGCTGCACCAAGGGACTGGCTATGTTCTCTCGACATGCAGGATGCATACATGCATATCGGGGTCTATCCTCCCACAGGAAGTTTCTGAGGTTTCACTTCCAAGGGAGCATTTTCAGATTCGAGTGCTTCGTTCGGCCTCTCTTCCGCTCATGATCTTACAAAATGCCTAGCAGTGGTGGCTGCGGCTCTAAGGCGGATGGGACACTATGTGTTCCCTTACCTCGACGATTGGCTACTTACGGTCCTGTCAAGCGGCAGCCTCTTACGAGCTCTCGAAGGCTCTTATACCCTGTTCCGAGAGCTGGGGATCACCCTGAACTTACAAAAATCATCCCCAGAGCCCAGCCAAAAGCTCGCCTTAATAGGAGCGATCCTGGATTCCGTCCAGGGCATGGCTTTTCTCCCAAAAGACAGGGGAGTTCGCTTGTGAGAGATGGCAGAACGGATCTCTGTATCGTCTCGAGTTCCGGCTCGGAACTTCCTCAGTTTACTGGGGCATATGGTGGCGGCCATTCCAGTCACTCCCTTGGCTCGCCTCTACATGAGAGTCCCACAGTGGATGCTCAGGGTGCAGTGGGACCAAAGCTACGACGACCTGGACTTTCTGGTCAAGATCTCGGAGCCAGTCAGAAGAACTTTGCTTTGGTGGATGGACCCCAACAATCTGGAGAAAGGGGTCAGCTTTTGTCCGGAGCCACCAGGTCAGACTCTGACAACAGATGCATCGGACCTGGGGTGGGGGGCGCACCTGGGTGCACATCAAACGCAAGGGGTTTGGTCACCTGAGGAGCAGTCCTCCACGTCAATGTACTGAAATGCGGAGGGTCCTCACACCTCCAGGCTTTTCGAGAGATCTGGTACCAGGCTCTCTTCTAATTCAGACAGACAACATGGCAGCCATCTTTTACATCAACAAACAAGGAGGCACTCATTCGTATCCTCTTTGCAGGGAGGCGATGAGAGTCTGGTACTGGGCACTGGAGCGGGACATTCTACTGTCCGCGATGCACGTTCCAGGCATCCTGAACGATCTGGCCGACAGTCTCAGCAGGTCGCGCGCCAGAGCGCATGAGTGGGAGCTGCTACAATCCGTGGTGGACCAGCTCTTCTACAGGTGGGGTCTTCCAGAGCTAGACCTCTTTGCGTCACCACGTAATGCCAAACTGACAACGTTTTGCTCGCGAGAGCACGCGCCTGGAGTTTTTTGGCCAGACGCATTATCTCTTTGCTGGGCAGGGAGGTTTCTCTATGCCTTTCTACCCTTCCCTCTCATTCAGAGAGTACTGCTCAAGTTACAGGCAGAAGGGGCCCAGATGATCCTAGTGACCCCCAAATGGCCTCGGCAGATTTGGTTCCCACTTCTGCAGCGGTTATCCATGGAGCCTCCACTTCCGCTGCCTATATGCTCGCAGTTACTGTCCCGGGACCAAGGGTCACTGGTCCATCCGGATCTTCGGATCTTCGATCCTTACACCTACATGCTTGGCTCCTTCAGACGCTGCTCAACATAAATACAGGGTTTCCCCAGAAGTGGCGGCGGTCTTAGTCTCAGCAAGAAAGCCCTCTGCTCGCTCCACCTATGCTATGAAGTGGAAGCATTTCTGTCTCTGGGCGTTGCCACAACATTTGGATCCTGTCACCTGCCCTGTGAACTCAGCTTTACAGTATCTCCTCTCCTTGTACGATAAGGGCCTGAGTTACTCCTCTATCAAGGTGCACATGTGGGCAGTCTCCGCCTATCATGCGCTCGTGGGAGAGAGAGCATTAGCACAACTGGATGTGGCCCGTACCTTTCTTAGAGGAATTCTACATGTGAGACCTCCCATTCGGACCCTGTCCCACCCTAGGACCTCCTTTTTGTGTTGGAGAAACTCGCCTCCTCCTTTTGAGCCAGCAGCGGATTGTGAGCTGCGTTACCTTTCTTGGAAGGTTTGTTTTTTTGGTTGCTGTTACCTCAGCTCGAAGGGTTTCCGAGCTTCAGGCTCTGATGTATAAAGAGCCCCAATTGGTTTTCCATAGGGAAAGGGTTTCCCTTAAAACAAATCCTAAGTTTCTTCCGAAAGTGGTCTCAGAATTGACCCTCAACCAGTCGGTTGATCTTCCTGTTTATTTTCCTTCCCCTTCCAATAGAGGGGAGGCTCTCCTCCACACATTGGATGTCCACAGGACTCTGAGGTTTTACCTCAAAAGGATGGTTCAGCACCGTAAATCGGAGCAGCTATTTGTGGCCTTTGCGCCACATTGGTTGGGTCAACGATTGTCCAAGCAAACTATCTCTAAATGGATAGTTCAGCTGTGTTTCGTTTTGCTACGACATCACAATAAACCCTGCCGGGCCAGTTAGGGGTGGCTCCACTGGAAGGAGTGTCCGCTTCTTTTTGCTGCCCTCGCGAAATGTCGCTGTACAGGACATTTGTGCAGCATAACCTGGAACTCTGTGCACACATTTATCAAGCATTACAGCTTGGATATCGCTTCGGCCTAGCCGTTTTACAAGGGCGTTTGTCCTAAGGCCTCTGGAGTCAGCATATTCCACCTCCCGGGGTCGGCTGCCTCCTTACTGTGGGACTGCTTGGGACTCAGTCCTGATTGTAATAGCCTGCTGCAAGAGCTCCCACTCGAAATAAGATAGTACAGTTACGTAAGAACTTACTGTAACAGTAGATCTTCGAGAGGAGCTCTTGCAGCAGGCGCTACTTCCCTCCCGCCTTCCCCCTTGAGGTGTGCAGATCCATTTTCTTTCTTCTCCAACTCTCTTCATGGTAGGCTTCACCTCCTTCTCTTGTCAGGCCTTCTGCTGGGTCTTGGCAGGAGAACTGAGGTGGAGCTGTGTCCGCCCCTTCTTGTACCCTGACCGGCGTCGGGGGCGGTCCCCGCTGGTATTGCTGGCAGAAGTTTTCACCGGAAGGTCCTAGTGCCTGCGGCATAGTCCTGATTGTAATAGCCTGCTGCAAGAGCTCCTCTCGAAGATCTGCTGTTACAGTAAGTTCTTACGTAACTACTTTCTTCTAATGGAGTCTTGCTGTATTCTGACCTCCCTCCCTGCCTCCCCTCTCAAGAGCCTGGTTTTGGGAAGTGGGTGGGCAGGTGCAGTGTTGCACCCCAGAGGTGTCTTCAGCACACTCTCCGTTTTATCAGGGTGCTTTGTATTATAATCTTTATTTTTTGGATAGGTTTTGGGTTTCCTGACTCGAGTCTCCTTTGGAAATCCAAAACTTTCTGTTGCCAGTTGGCTAGTTTTTAAAAATTTTACAATTTCCACATAGTCAGTGAGTGTTTGCTCGTAAGAATCTGATGGTTGGGTTTCAAAGTGCTGCAGAGACCTCAACCGAGCTCGAGCTCAACGTTCTATGCACTGCATAGAAAATTAACCCTCTACTCTCCGGTGCAGTTTAAAGGCTGGAGCAAACTGCAGATTGTCAGAATACAATACAGCAAGACTCCATTAGAAAAAACACAATTACTAAGGTGAGTAATTTTTTTTCTTTTAGTGCTTTCTTATATTATCCTGTAACACCCTCCCTGTATGAAGCTGGTTTGATCCGATGGATCAAACTTTGTATGATTTTGCAGTCTTTTGGCTAGTATGAACATGAAGATTTTCATATCCACATGGGAGAGCAAGGAGATGGGTCTGTACAACCTACATTTCTGTGGTTCCTGCCCTCCTTAAGTAGGACTGTTCTTTGCACATATCTTCAGGAATCTGAGCGCTTCTTCTAAAATTTTGTTAAGTGTTGTTTGCAAGACCGGTGCCAACTGCCCCCAAATTTTTGTAAAACTCGGTCAACAGGCTGTCTGTCCCTGGGGCCTTGCCACTTTGAGTTGTTTTATTGCTCCTAAGATTTCTGATTGCGTGATGTTCTTTTTCTGAACTCTCTCTCTCTCTCCCTCGTCCCTAGCCCTGCTAACTTTACCAAGCCAAGAAGGGTGGCCTGAGCCTCTCCATCCTCCTCTCCCCATGTATCCAAGTGTAACTGTCTATAGAACTCAGTAGATTCCTTTGTGATTTCCTTGGGTTTGTGTGTACCTCATTCCTCAGTTGTCCCCTGATTTTCTGTACCACCCTGTTGATGCCCTGTTGTCTTAATTGCCAGGCTAGGAGTTTCCTGGCCCTGTTTCCTGCCTCATAATACCTCTGGTTCGTATATCTGATTCCTCTCTATTTTAACCTCTACAATTCTGGTAAGTTTGTCTCTTTGTTCCTGCAGCTGTTTTCTAAGGTCTGTGTTAAGGGTAATCTTATGTTCTAGGTACATGGATATTTTGTTCATCTACACTGTCTGGCAGGTTTCTTGCCGCTTTAAATCTTGCCGGAAGGTCTTCAGGCTGGCTCCTCCCACCCACTCGGGTGGTAAAACTCTTGGCTGTGCCCCATGACGCCAGATCTTCTTTACCACTCTGCTTGATAGTCTGGATCCTAATTCTTCGGTTTGCTCGAAACTCATTTTAAAATTTTCAAGACTTGGGTCATCTTTCTCCCTCGCAGCTGCGATGGACAAATCTTCTCCCGGATTTCAGCGGTGCCCTTGCGGGCAGAATATGTCCAGGATGGACCCGCACTCCACGTGCGTCTACTGCCTCGGCCTAGAACACGACCCGCAGGCCTGCGAGTCATGCCGTTCGTATTCAGCCAACGTTCTGGAGGACCACGCTGCCTGGTTACAGCTTGGGCACCCGAGGCGCTACCGCCCGGTTAGTCGAAGGAGGCCCGTTGGGCGGTTACATGACAGCTGGCTCGGCTGAGCACCTCGAGCAGATGATTGCCCTTGAGGAGGGGCGGCCGGCGCGCATCATCCTCTTCCTCGGTCGCGGCATTTATCCCGCTCTCTCTGGGTAACTCATATTCAGCTTTGTTCAAGGAGCTTTGCAGTCCCTTTCCACGAAAGGAGAGGGGCCATCTGGACATTCCTCTCGGTCCAAAAAGGAGGACTCTAAGGGTAAGTCCCATCGTCGGCATTCCTGAGAGCGGGAGAGGTCTCCTTCCCCAGACAGCCGACTGTCGACTTCAGTTGAGGTTGTGGCTAAGGCCGCTGGCTTCACGGCGTCCCCGTCAGGCCAGCCAGCAAGACACCCGTCCAGCCGGTGGTTATTCGACCACGTTGGGCAGACTGTCGACTGGTGGGAGGCCAACAACCCTTCTTCACCGGTTCCCCAGTGGAGACCGAGGATCTGCCTGCGCCCCTGGAGCAGCAGTCCCTGATTAAGGGTCCGGGCCGAGGGAAGAGCGGATGTCCCCCGCTCCTTCCCAGACCCATCCTCGGAAACACCGAGGATCTCTTTCTCGGTCCAGCCGATCCCGCCGACATCTGAGGTCTCAATCTCGGCACCGAGGTAAGTGGCGCCGCCGCTCATCCTCGTCTTCTTCCTCTGAAGAGGAGAGGCTTCAGCGTAGATTGCGTCAACGCTACGAGGACCTGATGTGGCAGCAGTTACTTCTGTCCGGGAGCAAGTTGACGCCGTCGCCTTCCATGGCCATGAAGTGGCTGTCACCCGACTAGCCGAAACAGCCCCTCACTGTTGTAGAGGTGCCCAAGCATGGGCCGGGTTGTGCGTCGAAACCTGCTGCCCCTCCGATTGTGGTGGAACCTCCGCCTCCACAACGAAATGTGGGGCACTGCCAAGGACTCTCGTAGGGTTAAGGCCTGCCCACGGGTTGTCAGTCACCCTCCCTCCCAACCGTCCTCGGCAGGTGGAGGGTGGCTCAGGCCCCAGGCAGCTCTTCACGGACTCCTCCGAGTCAGACAATGACTCCTCCCTGTTCTCCAGGCCGGTTGACCTGGAGTCCTCCGGGAGCCAGTCGTTGGACGAAAGCCCATCGTCCTTCATGGGTTTGCTTCGGCTCATCTCGGAGTCCACCAGGATGCAGCTCGAGTCAGATACTAACGGGCCAAGTATCCCTGACGGAGATACTGGACCGAGAGGATTCTCCCACGGAGGCTCTTCCGTGGCTGAGGTCATTGTTGGCCCAGCCTTGAGCTTTGCAGCGGCCTTCTTCCTGCCCTGCGCCTTCAGCCAGGATGGCCAGGAAGTATGCTGTCCTACCGCTTTGCCGGGTTTTCAGTACACCCTCTGCCGAGGGGCTGGTCACCGAGCAGGCCCGCGCTCCGTGAACGCTTAGGGATGGGACAAGCCTCCGACAAGGAGTCCAAAAGCTGGACTACGCCGGCCAGTGTATGCTTCCTCTCCCTTGGCCTCCGCCAGGCCAGCTCAGCCGTGCTGATGGCACATTTCTCCCACGCCCTCATGGGCTCCCTGGATGAGGTGATCCCTCATCTCCCGGCCGACCTGCAGACCACGATCCGGCAGGTGCGGGACCAGGGTAGGGCAGTGGCTAAGCAGCAGCTCCAAATGGCTCTGGACATAGGAGACTTCTGTGCCAGATCAGTTGAGGCCGCGGTGGCCATGCGCCGCAGAGCATGGCTTAGGATATCCACCTTCACGGCGGATACCCAGCACAAATTGGCATACGTCCCCTTCTTGGGGACAGACCTCTTTGGCCCTCTAGTGGAAGGTCACCTCCAGCGGATCGAGAAGTCCAGTGCCACTCTGGACTCTGTCACCTCCGCCCAAAACGACAAAGGGCACCGACAGCAGCAGCACAAGTCTTTCGCCGCCCTGCGCCTGCAGGACGCCCGCCCACCAGCACCAGGGGCTAGCAGGCTCAAGGCTACATCCCAAACCCAAGCCCGGCTTCCTCCAACAGGAAGAAGGGAGGTAAGGCCCAGGAGATCCCTAGGCTGGTCCTTCTCCAAGCCTGCCCAGTGACGAGTTGAGGGTGTCGCCCAGCCTCGCCACTCCCCTGGTTCGAGAAGTCCAATGCCACTCTGACTCTGTCACCTCCCTGGTTCCCCCTGTGGGGGGACGGCTACGCCACTTCCTTTCCACCTGGTCTGCTATCACCATGGACCGCTGGGTGTTGGAGGTGGTAGGAAAGGGCCTGCCTCTGGAGTTCGAGCAGGCCCCGCCCTTCCAAGCCATCGTCCGTCGGGGGGACCACGGGGTCCGCAGCCTCACTGTTGGCCCGCCGAGCCGATATTGCCCTGCTCTCGAAAAAGAGGTGATCTGGAAGGTAGCGGATCCTCCTCCAGACCCGTGGTTTGTGTCCAGGTATTTCCTGGTCCCAAAACCGACGGGGCTGGCGCCCCATTCTCGACCTGAACAGGTTCCTAAGGTCTCGGACCTTCAGGATGGTCATTCTGGCTCAGATAATCCCATCCTTGGAACGAGGCATGTGGTTCTGTTCCCTGGACCTTCAGGAAGCGTTCTTTCACGTGCCAATCTGTCAGAGATTCCTCCGCTTCAGAGCGGAGGGATCCCTTTACGAGTTCCGGGCCGTGCCCTTCAGCGTTTCCCTAGCTCCCAGGGTCTTCACCAAATGCATGGCAGTGGTGACAGCATTCTCTCTGGGTGTCAAGGGTCCGGATGTACCCCTACCTGGACGATTGGCTGATTGCAGCCCCTCCAGAGTGGAGGTGGAGCGTCCAGAGATCTGGCCTCCAGATTTGCTCTCAGGTTGGCCTCTCATCACGAGGTCAAGTCGGAACTCGTGCCAAAGTAGGTGATACATTTCATCGGGCAGAGCTCGACTGTCTTCGAGCCAGAGCACGGCTCCCAGCGGACAGGGCTGAGGTTCTTTCCTTCAGTGGGGACTGGCCAGCCAATGGTCACAGCACTTGATCCGCTGGATCAGCTAGTGACAGTGACCCAGGGATGTGAACGCCTCCAGTGGTGGACCGCTCCATCACATCTGCAGGAGGGCTTCCTGTTCGTCCACCCTGAGCTGATGGTCTCTCTCTATCGACCGATGCCTCTCTGATGGGTTGGGGTGCCCATCTGGGGGAGCACAGAGCACACGGCCTCTGGTCCCCTCGGGAGGTCCGGATGCCATATCAACCTGCTGGAGCTTCGAGCGGTTCATCTAGCCTTCACTGCCTTCTCTCCGTTTCTACGGGGTCAAGTGGTTCAGGTCCAGGCGGACAATACCACGACCATGTACTACCTAAACCGCCAGGGCAGGACGCGCTCCATGCCTCTGTGCAGGGAAGCTCTCCACATTTGGTCACTCGTGCGCAGCCTGGAGGCGGATCTCATTGCCATTCACGTGGCAGGAGCCTCCAACACCCTGGCCGATGCCCTAAGCTGGATAGGGGCTGCGTCTCACGAGTGGTCTCCCCTGCCGGAGGTAGTACAAGATCTCTTCTCCCACTGGGGCATGCCTCAGGCGGACCTGTTTGCCTCCAGGGAGATTGCGAAGCTGAGACTGTTTCATGCCTGTCCCCCTCAGCAGGGCTCGCTGCAGGGGGATGCCTTCTCAAGGCCATGGACCTTGGGCCTCTTCTACACCTTTCCCCCATTTCCCTTGATCCACAAGGTGCTTTTCAAGGCAAGGAGGGACAAGGCACAGGTGATTCTGGTAGCCCCAGACTGGCCCCACCAGTTCTGGTATCCAGATCTCCTCAGTCTCAGCTCCAGGCTCCCGAGGCGGCTTCCAGCCCGCCTGGACCTGATCTCAGTCAATCAGGGGAAGGTATTCCATCCAGATCTTCAGTCCCTGCACCTGAATACCTGGGGCCTTGGGTCTTTCCAAAGAGGTTCTCAGCGTCACTGAGGCATCCTGTAAGGAGTCGACCAGAAAATGCTACGCCTTCAAAAGGAAGAGATTCTCCATTTGGTGTTAGGGCAAGGGCCTGGACCCTTCCTCCTGTTCCTTGGCAAGCATTCTGGACTGCCTGTGGTCCCTTTCTCAGCTAGGGCTTCGGTCGACAACCCTTAAGGTGCACCTGGCAGCCATCTCTGCTTACAGGCAGCGGGCCGGGAAGCAGTCTGTGGTGCAGGAGAAGGTGGTCGGCACTTTTTCAAAGGCCTTGATCATATATCCTCCGTGCGAGAACCTCCACCTCTGTGGGATCTACTGCTGGTATTGACTAAGCTCATGGGCAAGCCATTCAAACCGATGCACAGGTGTGACATCTTCACCTGTCGTGGAAGACCGCCTCTTGGTGGCTATCTCATTAGCCAGAAGGATGGGAGAGCTCCAGGCGCTTTCCATCGAGTCTCCTTATCTGGTCTTCCACAGGGACAAGTTTGTCCTGCGCCCCCACCCGAAATTCCTTCCAAAGATGGTGTCGGAGTTTCACCTTAACCAGGTGTTGACTCTGCCGGTGTTCTACCCCAGTCACACCTCGGAGGCAGAATATAGGCTCCATACTTTGGACCCTAGAAGATCGCTCACTTACTATAAGGAGCGGACAGCTGAAGTTCAGGGAGAGGTTCGCCAGCTGTTTGTCAACTACGCTGAAGCTGCACCTGGCAGACCTGCAGCCAAGCGGATGATAGGCAGGTGGGTCACCTCCTGCATAGATCTCTGCTATAGGTTGGCGGGCATGGAGCCTTCCAGAGGGATAAGTGTTCATTCTACCCACCATACCGCTGCATCGGTGACTGCTTCCAGGGACGTCCCTATCCAGGAAATCTGCAAGGCTGCTACCTGGAAGTCAGCACACACCTTCATTACCCACTACCACATCGACCTTGAGTCACGCCAGGATGCTGGTTTTGGGGCCTCGGTTCTCAGTCTCTATTTCCCAAGTAGGGGGTGCGCCTTGCCTCCTCCTCCCGTAGAACTGCTAAGAGTCTTCCAGGATAGTGGATGAACAACATATCCATGTCCCTAGAAATACAGGTTACTCACCTGTACAGGAGTTCTAGGAATGGTATATGTTGTTCATCTACACGAGTCACGACCCACCCGACCTCCCCAGCTTCGACGCACAACCTGGCTTTCAGCGGGCTAGATCTGGTGTCATGGGGCGGAGCCAAGAGTTTTACCACCCAGGTGGGTGGAAGGAGCCAGCTTGAAGACCTTCCGGCAAGATTTAAAGCGGCAAGGAACCTGCCAGACAATGTGGATGAACAACATATACCATTCTTAGAACTCCTGTTACAGGTGAGTAACCTGTATTTCGCTGCTGTTCAAATATTTACTGTTCCAATTCTATCCTGACTTGTTCCCGCTCCCCCTTTTTCCTCGATGCATATTGACTGCATACCCCCTTCAGAGTGGCTTTTAGTCCATCCCATCTTTGTGCAGCTGTGGTGTCTCCTCTCTGTTACTTAGTAGGTACCCCGAAGTTTCGTCCTCAAGTCTTTGGCAGAATTCCAGATTGTTTATGTGTGAGACATTTAACCGCCAAAATGGGTTCTTACTAGCCATTTCTAATTCTGAGCTCACAGGGGTGTGGTCTGATGCCGTGATGGTTTGAATATCACATGCTCCCACCACCTGGGTCCATTCTTTCGTCAAAAGAAAGAAGTCAATCCTAGAGTACTGGTTATGTGAGTTTGAGTAAAATGTGTAATTCCTGTCATTGTTTCTGCTTCCAGATGTCTGTGAGGCCTGCTTCCTCTATTAGCCTCCTCACTTTCTTACTCTCACCTCTTTGGTCCTTGTGATTAATTCCACTTTTTTCTGTTGAAAGGCAGAGGACAGTGTTGAAATCCCCTCCCACCAGAAACATTGGCCCCTGCTCCTCCAGTGAACTGAGAAGGTGCTTCTTCAAAAAAAAGACAGTCTCTCTGCACTTACATTTGGAGCATATATGTTTAACAGGACACATTGCACCCCTCTGTATGTGCCCTGCACTTTGATGATTCTCCCCTCTTCATCCTCCAGTACTTGTTCTACTTCCAATAGGGTGTTTTTCCGCACTAATGTGGCCACCCGCCTTCTGTGCTGGTGAACTTCATAAGATGAGCATACCGACCCCACCCAGCTGCATTTCCAATTTTTGTGCTCAGCTTTGGTGAGGTGAGTCTCCTAGGAACACTACTGCATGCAAGCTATTCACCTCCTGGAGTATTCTAGCCTCTTTATTGGTGAATTCACCCCTTTAGATTGTGTTACTATTTTTAGGTCCACCATTTTTCTCTGATTGTCTTTCTTCTCTTTGTAGTTCCTCTCCAACTGTACATCATTAGTCTGTTCTCTTTCAAAACACAAATACATAAGAACCAGATAAACAACTATTTACATCAAGCTTTTTAAGCAGTCTTTTCTCTCTCTGGCCATCGTTCTTTTAGTCTCTTCCATTTCTCGTGTACTTAAGATCGTGATCTGTCTACTACGATTATCCCCCCTCAACTTTGAGAGAAATCTGTGATCAGCCTTTATTGATGCATTCCCTTACACTTTACATTAAGGCTGTAGCTCAATGTTAATCACCTCCACTTTGGTGGATAAGCTAGTGCAGATTATTGGGTCGTGGATCTGTCACCTACTGCCTGACCGTCACCTATGGCCTTCCTTCTTTGATGGTACTTCCATTCCCCCCTGCTCCCTGACTTAATCCCCTGTTGATTGTACCCTTTGCAATAATTTTCTGCCCTTTATTCATTCTCTCAGTGGTGCAATGCTATATGCTACCTTTGTGCTTCTGCACCTAATCGGACTTGGCCGATGTCTGTACCTATCTCTGCCATTTCTCTCTCTCCCTCCCGAGCATACTTTTGCCTCTTTCCCACCCCTTCCCTGGTCTTTCCCTGTCCTCCTCTCTGCACCTCAGTGGCTTTCCTAAACAATACTTCTCTTTTGTTAACTTTACCGGCATATGTACTCTTCCCCTCCCCCCCACTCTTTACCCAAGTCTCTTGTGTTACTTGAATCGTAAGATGCCTCCCTTCTTGTCCTCTCCCTCCTTTCCTTCTGTAACCCCTAGATGGCGCTATCCCAGGGGCTACTACCCCTGCCTGATTTGCCACTAACAGGTTGAGGGGCCTGGATCCAATGGCGGGTGCCTCCACCCAGAGGTCAGGGTTTGCAATAGTTAAACTAACTTGGTCACAGCCTCTGGGACACTGCAACCCCTTTCTTCCCACTAGTGGCCCACACGATATATCAGAATTACCTTCACAGTACACACTTACCCCCAGGTCTGGTTCCGCACTGGGACCTCCTGTAGAAATGAGATACAGTGCAACAATCACAGTACAGTACTTTAACATAGACAAATACCTCAGGCAGTATAACTTTGCTGAAACAAGCAGCTCTGATTTATTTAGGGATATAACAAGGACGGGGAAATCAGGTTAATTAGCTTATCACTCTAATAATCTACCTATGGCTCTGTGCACAGGCCTATCCCTATCAGTTACTGTCCCTGGGCACCCAAGCCCCAGTGGCTAGTCCAAACCGTGGCAGCTGGTAGGGCCCTTTCACACAGAGAAAAGGAGAATTAAACAGTCAGCAGTACAGTAATTTCATTTGGATTTAATGTGGCAATTCAACAGGAGCGACCCTGAATTAGTACTCACGACCTCCAAATAAGATAGGGTCCTTCAATGTCAGCAGGGCTCACTTGAGGTACACAAACCTCTTCACACATCCATATAAAAGAAAGCACTATACCAGGCAGGCTGCATCTGTATCCCGATCGCAATTACTGCACAATACCCGGAGAACACACAGCAGATTCAGTTCCTGACAGACCGAGTGCAATTCAATCATTTCTCCAGTCTTCTACAGGGTGAGCCTGGTTTCTACTCTTCAGAGATCCTTTGATTCTTTTCACAGGACGGATTCAGTCCTAACAAGCTGTTACACAAACTGCAGACCGGAACTCTGGGCCTTCACACGCTTTTGACTAAAACTGCACACTGAAAAGCACAGGGCTCCTTCCTTCTTCACTGCCAAAGCTCAACTGAAACTCCAACCGACAAGACCGGGACTTCCTTTGAGTTCCTCCCAGTTCTTGACTGGATTGGCTGTCACCACAATAGACTGCTGCTGTTGGTCCAAAAAGGCACTGAAGTTCAACTACATCTCCCAGAGTCACTGCCCATACAATCCTCTTGTGGCTGGCTCAGATTATGAGTCCAAGTTCTGATTCGCCCAAGGCACCATTTTAGAGCTAGCTTACCCCACACTGATTGGTCCAGTTCAGCAGTTCAAAACTAGAATGGGGAACTAGCAGACACAGTTCTGACTGCAAAGAAAGCAGGTTAGACAAACTGTAATTTCATTATTACTCTAAATAATTTCTGGCAAACAGTTACATCTTTCAGATAGGTTCCTTTGCACTCCTAGTGACTGCAAAATGAAGTGAATTGGCAGCAGCTCGAGTGGTACTCAGAGAAGAACACACAGTCCCCCATACAACTAATTATGTCTGCAAGCAGACAGCTCTTAAAGAGACAGTACCAGAGGTTCTAAAACACTCACTGATAAATGGCTTAAACGCCAAACACCATTCAGGCTTGGAGCATTCAAGCAAGCTCCTGAAGTCTTTTGGGAACCCCCATTTGCAGGGGTTACACCCTTCCTGGCTTGGGAAAGCTTGACGTCCGCTGCAAGCAAGTACCCCATAAGTTTCAACTGCAACCACATACATTTGCATTAGGCTCGTATATGTAATCATCAGTCAATATATCATTTTACCAAGAACACATTTCTGAAACATTGCAGTACGTCACTCTTACACAGTATTACATACACATTGTACCATAACTCAAGTTATTACCTCTGTACATGAAACCTGAAGAGAGGGGGCCTTCCCTATCAGTTACCTTTGGGCTGGATGGGGCAAGGGCACCATACTTAGAGGGCAACACAAGTAACTTGAGTTAGCACTGATGCTCAGTTTGGGCAATGAGCTCGGGGACACATACACTCTTTATGGACAACATTGAGAGGCAAGTCCACAGGCCTCCCAAGTGAATCATAACTGAGGTGCACCACAGGCTTTACAGCTCGACCAGTCTTTCTAGGGGAACTGTTATAGTCTCTGCACCTGAGCCTCGCTTTCAGCATTGTCCTTACTTGTCAGGGAGTCTCCATGGGGGTAGAGAGGCTAGAACTTGGGGCACTTTCAGCTCCAGGAGTTACAGTTTCTGAGTCCACAACATTTGGCTCGCATGGAGAGCTTTGGACACTGGCAGTGGACTGTCAGGGCACTCAAAATACTCTTCTTGTTCGGTGTATCACCAGTCTGCCCCAATCTATAATTTTCCTCCCTGAAAGCTCAAACAGTTCAACCATGCACAATGATTCCATTTCATCTGATCTGATGCTTTGCACTTCACTTTCTGGGAGCATTGGCTCCAGGGATGAAGCTGGGGCTTAGACAGTCCAGAAGGCCCAGCTTTGTCTCCAGTATTGACTAGGGATTGCCTCAAACAATTGACTCAGTTCAGAAGAAGGATAGTATTCAAAGTCACTCTCACTTTCTTCCGATATGGACTGACAGTCATGCTCAACTGGGACTTGTGGAGGGGAACACTTTAACTTTGCTTCTGTAGGTGCAGACTTTCTTGATCTTTTCTTAGCAGCAGCTCTAGTCACTGGTCCAGAGGGGCATCTTCTAGGGCTCAGACTCAATTAAGATTTGTCCAATGGGCAGTAAATGATTTCTATGCATTGTTTTTACATCTTTGAATTATTCTCAGGCCTTACTTTGTACACTGGCAGATCATCTAGTTTGCCCACTACAATGTGAGGGAGATGGTGCCATCTGTCAGCAATCTTGTGCTTGCCATGCAGTCCCAGATTTCTTAGCAACACCCGATCCCCTCCTGGAGTTCCTGTGCTTTCACCTTTTATCATACCTTTTCTTGTTGGCCAGATTTCTTTTGGCAGCCATGGTTTGAGCCAGTTGGTACGCATGAGTTAGCTGGGCCTTTAACTTTTGCACATACTGTAAATAGTTGTCAGCTTGAACCCCATCAGAGAGACCCCAAACACACATCTACTGGTAGTCGAGCTTCTTCCAAACATCAGGCGGTAGGGGAGAATCCAGTGGCATCACTTTTGGTGCAGTTATAAGCATGTACCAGGGTGCTAATTGTTGGCTCCATCTAGGCTTGTCCTTTGGGTGCAGGGTGCTCAGCATATCTAGCAAAGTGCGGTTGAAACGCTCAGGCTGTGGGTCCTCTGGGGTGGTAAGGAGTGGTTCTGGACTTTCGACTCCCACAGAGAAAGCATCTCTTGATCAGACGACTCAAAGTCTCTCCCTTGATCAGAATGGATTCTTTGTGAGCCCCATAGTGAACAAAAGTTTTCTACAAGTACTTTGGCCACAGTGGATGCTTTCTGGTCTTGGTGGGAAAGCTTGGCATATCTCGTGAAATGGTCAGTGACCACCAGCACATTACTGATATTTCTTTGATCTGACTCCAAACTCAGAAAATCAATACAGACCAGCTCCATGGGTGCACTGGTGGTGATGTTAACAAGGGGCAGCCTCTGGGGCAAAGCTTTCTCTGTAAGCAGCTACTACAAGTTCGAATGTGTTGCTCCACATCAGCCCCCATCTTAGGCCAATAGAATCTGGATCTCACCAAGTCAAGTGTTCTATCTATACCAAGGTGCCCCATGTGGTTGTGCAAGGACCTCAGTACTGAGTCTCAAAGGCAGTGGGCAGCACTAGTTGTTGTTTGTCTACTTGTCCCTCTGTCTACTGTTTCTCTGTATAACAGTTTATTGATCAGTTTCAACTTAGGACCTTCTTTGTATAACAGTGCAGTTCTCAAATCAGTGGAGCGAATTTGGACACATCTTTTCCTGCATAGAGGGCTTCTAAAGCTGCTTTGATCATGGGATCGTGGGATTGAGCCCGCCAATACTGTCATTGTCCAGCTGAGGCAGTGCACCAATGTCTATTGCAGAAAAGTGGCAATAAGCAGCAGGTATGCAATTCTCAGAGGGTCCCAAGCAATCCACCATGCAGTCCATCGTCGTGGACATTTGTTCCTCCCTGTCAAACTTCGGCAGAGTGCCCGAATGTCAGGTTCTGCCAATCGACCCAATCATTCTGGGGAACAGGCCTCCGGGAGAGAGCATCAGCATCTATGTGGTTCAGACCTGCTCGGTATTCGAGAGCATAGTCATATGTAGATAATGCAGAAAGCCACCTATGGCCAGTGGCATCCAACTTAGCTGAGGTCTGCACATAGGTCAAAGGATTATTGTCAGTTTTACTAGTATTTTAGCCCCATACAAGTACTCATGGAATTGGTCAACAATAGCCCACTTCAAAGCTGGAACTCTAACTTATGTACAGGATAGTTCTTTTCGGATGGGGTCAGGCTTCTACTGGCAAGGCCACTGGTCTCAGGCCATTCTCGTGCTCTTGGTACAACACAGCCCCCAACCCTTGCAAGCTAGCATCAGTGTGCAGGACGAAGGTTTTCTTGATCGCATAGGCCAGCACTGGAGCATGGGTGTTGATATATGATCTCATGAAAAGCAGTCTCACTAATCAGGAGTCCAGCTGGCCCCAAATACTTCACTCGGATGAAAATACACTCTTTCAGTCTTGAGGACGCTGACTTTGGTATTTTTTGGTTGGGGATACCCTTGAGTAAGGTTAAGTAAAGGGCGGATCACTCTTGAATAGTCCTTGATGAAGCGCCGATAATAACCACAGAATCCCAGGAATCTTTGCAGTCTTTTTAGATTTTGGGCTGTGGCCAGGTGGTCAAGGCCTCAACTTACTTGGGTCGGTCTCTATTCCCTCGTGGATACTATATGTCCCACATACTTTACTGATGTTTGAAAGAATTGACACTTATCAATGGACAGTTTAAGGCCAAAGTCCTCCAGTCGGTCCAATACCTTAAATAATCTGCCTCATGTTCCTCCAGTGAGCTGCCAAACACAATAACATCATCTAGGTATACCAGGCACTCTAGTAAGTTCATGTCCCCACTGCACGCCCATCAATCGCTGAAAAGTGGCTGGGGCACCTGAAATCCCTTTGAGGCATCCTCATGAATTCATAGAAGCCAAGCGGACAGATAAAGGCCGCTCTTCTCACGGTCCCTCTGGGGCCATCGGGATCTGTAGTACCCACCGCGGAGATCCAGCACAGAGAACCACTTGCTCCCGCTTAGGCAGTCCAAAGCATCTGAATGCGGGCATTGTGTACTGATCAGGGATAGTCCGGGTTTAAGGTGCATAATCCACACACATCCTTACTGTTCCATTCTTTTTCCTCACTACCACAATGGGGAAGCATAGGGCTTCTGGATTCTTGTATTACACCAGCAGCTAACATCTTTGCAGATGCCGCCTCACATCATCTATGTCAGCAGGTGCCAGGCGTCGAGACCTCTCACTAAATGGTCTTCGTCATGCAGCCGGATATTGTGCTCAGCTCCTGCACGCATCCTACATCCCATTCCTTTAAAGAAAACACCTGGTCTCTGGGCAAGCTTTCACTGATCCTCACTTTCCATTCAGCTGGCAGCGGGAGTCGCAAATCAAACAAGTCATGCTTACTCTGTCATTCTTCCTTGAACTCTTGCTGCTGGGTAGCACTGCAGTGTCTGCACAATGCACATTAGCCAGGATGCAACCTCTGTTTACGTAATGTCTCTTTCAGACACATTATGAACTTGGACCATTACCCTTCTGGCATAAGCATGGGCTCTAGCGGCAAAATACTAGGCTTGACCAGCAGTCCCTCTGGCAATTTTCCATCGCCTGGTGCATCCAACATTAATATTTTATTCTTAACATCCTTTCTGATACGGACCCTCCCTGTAAGGTACACTGGGCATTTGCGCCAGGATCAGAGACTCAGGATCCTTCTTCCATACAATTCCGACCGGTTCCTCTGGTTCTGTTTTTCAGCATCTCTGTGCCTCATAGGCCTTCTTAATTAAAGCTGGAACTCTTAAAGCTCTACTAGTCTTTGACCCCTGTTTTCATAACACAACTGTGCCAGCCTTCCTAACATATGAGCATTTGTTCCAATCAACAAAGGGACACCATCATACAGTCCAGTGGGGACACACTAAGGCTAGGGTCTCACTTGTTCGGCCACTCCAGCCACGGAGGTGGGGAAAGACAGCCAAATTGATATACCCGAATAGGGTAGGCTTCTCACTTAACCCCCATACATGCAGTCCTTCTAATGGTTGTAAGGGTACGCCTGACAAATGCTTCTGATACCAATCCTGGAACATAATTGTCACTTGGGAGCCACTGTCTAATACAGCTCTTGTAGACACTCCATTCACCTTTACAGTGGTCTCCATGGAGGGACCCACTATTCTGGACCAGTCTGAGAGGGGTAGGGGGCCTGGGCAACTGACCTCCACAAAAGGACGTGAATTAGCATTTTGGTGCCCTCACTGGGATCATGTCGTGCACCTCTTAACCACTGATTTCTTCTCCAAGCTCTCCTTGTAGCCTATATGCAACTTTGTCAGTGTCTTTTGGGACTGGCATTCCTTTCATGTGCCCATCTTTCCCACAATTATAGCAAAACATACTTTCTGGAGTTTGAGCTGGCTTATACGCCACACTGGGAGCCAGGGTGGGGTATTACTAACTGGAAACCTGGGTGCCATCTCTGTCTGCGTGGATAAGCATTTGGAGACATCTCGTCAGTTTCTCCACTTCCATGGTCAAGGAACTGAGTTTGAGCTGTTATCAGCAGGAGATATATGGGTGGGTACCCCACCCCATAGCAGATGCAGTCGGATATAGGTCAGGGCCTGTACTTGCAGGCGGGCCTTCATAAAGGGACTGTTTTGAATTCTTGATCTCTCTCAACAGTTCGCCCATTGTGGCATATCTTTTCCTTGTCAGAGCACTCATTGACTGTCAACCTCTGCCCCTGAACTTCACTTGATGGGTCACCCTCAGTCACTCGGGTCGTAGCCACAGCTGTTGGTGCAGGTACCTCCGAGGTCGCCTTTTTCAACTCCTCGAATTTCTCTCATTAACTCATCATAGGAGGTGGGATTCAGTCGATTTGCCAGGCGAACTGAAGCAACAGCAGTTCTGAGAAGGGGCAGACTTAAGGACTCTGTCCAGTCTGGTTCGGTCCAGTTCAATCGCTGGCAAACTACCCTTTCTGAGGCATTCTTGCAACAATTTTTCCAGCCGAGAGACATACACAGACAACAACTCCCTTGGTACTGTTGTGCATTTCTTACTCTCCACCATAGGTCCTCATCAGAATCTGGGCCCCATACACATTCTCCAAGGCCTCAAGATAGGCCTGTGCAGTCGCCCAGGGTTACTGTCCTGCTTAGCACGGATGGTAGCCAGGGCAGGACCTCGGAGGCTCTCACTAACCCTCTTCGCTGCCTTCTGAGCATTGCCATTCTAGCACTTGGGGGCAACATAGTCTATCCAGGTCTCCCAGTCATCCTCCTCTTGGGGGTGGGAGGGTGCCAGAGAAGATCCTCAACCTCTGTAAGAGTCGTGACTAATGGCAGGTGCAGAAATAGGAGTCTGCATTGGTTCAGCCACCATTACGGGCACTGGAGCAGGAGAGGGTGTTGGGGAGGAACACCCAGGTGACAAGAATAGTTTCTTCAAGTCCTCCACAGTTTTCCCTCCCAGCAACCATTCAGCAAATTTCTCCTCAAAAGTTTCAGATAGTGGTGGGGCTGATTCCTCCGGTCTTTACTGTCCTTAGTTATCACTCTCCAAGCAGTGAAGGCTCCTCTGGGGTAATGGTCTGTGGCACTTTGGAGCTATCTATGGGATCCTTAAACTCTACTAGGGCCAGGAAAGTGTGTGAGCAGATTAGCATGTCGACCCACCACCACAGGGTTTTGTAAACCTTCCACCTTGGAAAGTACTCCTGCACAGTGTCCGTATTGATACCCAGGGGATGTCCAGGATAAGCATAGCATTTTGGGGTCGATCTCCTCCCAGTACACCACTCCACCAGCCGGTGCACAGCCACTTCTGTCGGGTACCCATTTTTTTCTTAACAGTGGTTCAGAATATGGCCACTAGAGGACACACAATCCCAGCGGTGAGCTCCAAGATGTAACCCCAGATGGCGCTATCCCAGGGGCTACTACCCTGCCTGATTTGCTACTAACAGGTTGAGGGGCCTGGATCCAATGGCGGGTGCCTCCACCCAGAGGTCAGGGTTTGCAATAGTTAAACTAACTTGGTCACAGCCCTCTGGGACACTGCAACCCCTTTCTTCCCACTAGTGGCCCACACGATATATCAGAATTACCTTCACAGTACACACTTACCCCCCAGGTCTGGTTCCCGCACTGGGACCTCCTGTGAAATGAGATACAGTGCAACAATCACAGTACAGTACTTTAACATAGACAAATACCTCAGGCAGTATAACTTTGCTGAAACAAGCAGCTCTGATTTATTTAGGGGATATAACAAGGACAGGGGAAATCAGGTTAATTAGCTTATCACTCTAATAATTCACCTATGGCTCTGTGCACAGGCCTATCCCTATCAGTTACTGTCCCTGGGTACCCAAGCCCTAGTGGCTAGTCCAAACTGTGGCAGCTGGTAGGGCCCTTTCACAGAGAAAGGAGAATTAAACAGTCAGCAGTACAGTAATTTCATTTGGATTTAATGTGGCATTCAACAGGAGCGACCCTGAATTAGTACTCACGACCTCCAAATAAGATAGGGTCCTTCAATGTCAGAGGGCTCACTTGAGGTACACAAACCTCTTCACACATCCATATAAAAGAAAGCACTATACCAGGCAGGCTGCATCTGTATCCCGATCGCAATTACTGCACAATACCCGGAGAACACACAGCAGATTCAGTTCCTGACAGACCGAGTGCAATTCAATCATTTCTCCAGTCTTCTACAGGGTGAGCCTGGTTTCTACTCTTCAGAGATCCTTTGATTCTTTTCACAGGACGGATTCAGTCCTAACAAGCTGTTACACAAACTGCAGACCGAACTCTGGGCCTTACACGCTTTTTTGACTAAACTGCACACTGAAAAAGCACAGGGCTCCTTCCTTCTTCACTGCCAAAGCTCAACTGAAACTCCAACCGACAAGACCGGGCACTTCCTTTGAGTTCCTCCCAGTTCTTGACTGGATTGGCTGTCACTCACAATAGACTGCTGCTGTTGGTCCAAAAGGCACTGAAGTCTAAACTACATCTCCCAGAGTCACTGCCCATACAATCCTCTTGTGGCTGGCTCAGATTATGAGTCCAAGTTCTGATTCGTCAAGGCACCATTTTAGAGCTAGCTTACCCCACACTGATTGGTCCAGTTCAGCAGTTCAAAACTAGAATGGGGAACTAGCAGACACAGTTCTGACTGCAAAGAAAGCAGGTTAGACAAACTGTAATTTCATTATTACTCTAAATAATTTCTGGCAAACAGTTACATCTTTCAGATAGGTTCCTTTGCACTCCTAGTGACTGCAAAATGAAGTGAATTGGCAGCAGCTCGAGTGGTACTCAGAGAAGAAACACACAGTCCCCATACAACTAATTATGTCTGCAAGCAGACAGCTCTTAAAGAGACAGTACCAGAGGTTCTAAAAACACTCACTGATAAATGGCTTAAACGCCAAACACCATTCAGGCTTGGAGCATTCAAGCAAGCTCCTGGAAGTCTTTTGGGAACCCCCATTTGCAGGGGGGTTACACTTCTGCTCATTGCCCCCTTCATGTTCACCCTAGAGAACCTATTCTCTCTCCACCCCAATCATGCAGAGCTTTAACTTTACTGTCTGTTGCTGAGTACCTGTCAAGGCACACAAGTCCCGGCAGTGCATTGCTGCTTCACCCCTGGTGGGTTCCCCTGCACTGGGGTGGCAAAGAAAATGTACTTAACAGACCCAGCCTTCGTTCAGTCCATCAGCGCGGAGGTCGTTGATGTGTCTTCTTCCCACCTTCCAGAGATGGTGTCCCAGTGTCGCTGCATTTCCGTCCCTGATTTTTAGTTCCCTCTGGCTCCCTATTGCTGCCATCTGCTGGATTGTGGCTGTCAACCCTCTTGCTCTTCACTTCCTCACCATGATTCCGAGTTTCAGGAGTGTTGGTGTGGCCTCTTCCATACTGCTGAAGAATTTAGGTCCTCCTTCAAGGAAGATCTTCACCTGTGCTGGCATGAATATCTGAGCTTTGATAGTAATGCTGCAGAGTTCCTTTATAGCCTGTAGGATCTGTCTCCTCTGCTCCATTATCATCGGGGTAAAATATTGTTCAAAATACAGTTTTATGTCCCCAAATATAATCTCTTTTCCCCCCCATGCAGCTCTCAGCACTTTCATCTTAGTGGAATAGTTGACAAATTGACAAAGCGCGCCATTACAGATCTTGGACGCACTGTGGAGTCTGTAGGCCTGGGGGCCAGTGCTCTATGTGCCCTCTCAATTAATGGGGGTTGTCCTAGCCGAAAAGCTCCTGAAGCAGTCTCTCAACATAACTCTCCTACTCTGTCCCTTCCGGCAAGCCATGTATTCGGAGATTGTTCCTCCAGTAGCGCTGCACTAAGTTATTGAGTTTTAACTCAGATTGCTTCTCCTCATGGAAGTGCAAGAGCACCACATTGAGGTGGCCCCCCTGAGTGCTTACTTCGCTCAGGCCTGTCTCCAAGTCCGAAGTGCATTTACTAATTTCTTTTACCTCTATCTTGGTACCAGCTATGTCCTCCTGCATCTGCTCCAACGATTGCTGATATTCTGCCAGCTCACATATTGGCTGCTTGGAGGTGTTGGTACAGTTTACCTCCACCTCACCCTCCTGCCTCCAGCTGTCCTCCTGACTGTCCTGGGATTACTTGGCCTGTGCCACCATCTTTACTGGTGCACAACTTGCGTTTCGATTGAGGGCTGTCAGCCCCGAACTCTTTCAACCTTTGTTTCGCCGCCATTCTTACGGCTGTTATGTCTTTTTCCAGCATCTATCTACCGCATGTACACTTAAAAGACATGTTTATTTGACCGTCGGGGGAGCCAGGCAGGTTCTGTTACCGCCTCATGGGTTGGTGACGTCACCAGAAGCCTTGTCCAGATTTTCTGACCACCACTTTGCCGAGGGTCTGGTCTCCAGTTCCGTTTTCGGGAAATCTAGCAATACTGGGGACATGAACAAGCAACCGCTCGAATGTCAGAGAAGCTTGGCCACCCAGCTAATGAAGTCTCACACTGTGTCCTCCCTTGCTCAAGTATGCGAGCTGTGTGTTAACAATAGCTCACTTGGGCACTCCCTGCTGGGGGTGCTCGATAACATCCTTCCTTATTTGCCTGCTGACATGCAGCCCCTGGTCAGGGTCATCTACACCAAGGTCAAGCCCTGGCCAAACCCCAGCACCAGACGGTCTTTAACATTGGCATTCCTGCACCCATGCCATGGCAGCAGCTGTTTCAGTGTGTCGCAGGGCTCAGCTGAAGATCTCCACCCTCACGGTGGACACTCACCACTAGTTGGCCAGTGTTCCTTCTTGGACAGTGACCCTTTGTCCTGAGCGTGAATGGACATCTCACTAGGATTGAGAAGTTCAGTGCCCTTGATTCAGTGGCTGCATCCCAGAAGGATAAGAAAGACCAGAAACAAAAAAAATGGCCTTTCAATTTTGGCCCTTCAGATGCAGCACCTTGGTAGCAGTAGCCCCAGTTGGGGCAATTATAAGCCTGGCGCCCGAAAGCCAAATTCTCTGGCCAGGGGCCCCCCAAAAAAGGCAGGGTTAGGGAAAGTGGTGCCCCTCTGGTCTCGGCGGCTGGTGCCCACCTTCAAAGCTGCCCAGTGACGAGTGTGGGGGGCTTCACCTCCTACCTATGACAGTCCCTGACTCGGCTCCTGGTGGGTGATCAGGTTTGCCACTTCTGGCCTCACTGGTATATCATTATTACAGACAAGTGGGTTCTCAAGGTGGTCAGCAGAGGGTTGTCCCTCAAATTTCAAGATCCTTTCGTTGTACTGATCCTGTGCTGCAAGGGAATCCTTAATGTCGCAGAACACACTGTCCATCCTCCAGGAGGACGTTGCTGAGCTTCTCGTAAAGGAGCAATAGCCTGTGTCACAGACACCCTGGCAGATCAGGGGTACGTGTCCAGGTGCTTTCTGGTCTTGAAACGGACTGGGGTCTGGTGCGCAATACTGGATCTTTATAGTCTGAACCAGTTTCTAAAAAAGCACAAGTTCAGCATGGTCGCACTGAACCAGATTATACTGTCTCTGGAGCAGGACATGTTCTGCTCCCTGGACTTCCAGGACGCGTTCTCCCACATCCTAGCCTGTCCATCCCACCGGTGGCGCCTCCTGTTCCACATAAAAGGGGTGCTCTCTCATTTTCAGGTCATGTCATTTGATCTCTCCTCGGTTCCCATGGTCTTCACCAAGTGCATCACTGTGGTGGCAGCCTTCCTCTGGCACCAAGACATCCGGGTTTCTACCTACCTATCTGGATGACTGGCTGATGGCTGGGCTGTCCAAAGAGGCAGTGGAGCAGTCCTGAGATCCGGCACTCCAGACCTGCTGAGACTTGGGTCTCTTGGTCAACCCAGACAAGTCCAAACTAATACCTTGCAGGGGATTCACTTCATCAGTGCAGAGCTATACTCCCTATGGCACAGGGCCCACCATCCTGTGTACTGGGCATTAGATTCTTACCTCCTTTGTCTGATTATTTCAGGTTGGGCGCTTGCGCCCTGTCTGGGACTTCCTGAGGATGCTGGGGCACATGGCAGCTTGCACCGGTGTAGTCTGGTGGGCTTGCTAGTGGATGTGGCACCTGCAGTAGGAGTTGAGTCATCAGTGGTCCCAGCACCTAGGACACCTAGACCAACCGCTCTGTGACCCAACTGATGTGGGAGGAGATCCAGTGGTGGCTGCTCCTAGCGTATCTGGAGGAAGTGGGCCCTTTTGTCTGCCCAGAACTGACCTGACAGTCAGAGGTGAGGTCATCCAAGTCTAGGTGGGCAACACTATGATCATGTTCTATCCAAACAGGTAGGATGGTATGTACTTCCTTCCATTGTGTCAAGAGGCCCTCTGTCCCGGCCCGGTGGCGCTGAGGGTTGAAGTGCTGGATGCTACACCAGCGACCCGGGTTCGTGACGGACTCTGAGCCACCGGCGGGTGTGGATGGAAAGTCTGGAGGACAGCTCTCCTCTCCCAGGGAGGGACTCGGGTTGCTCAGTGTCCTTGGTGGCCCATGATGGAGATCGAGGGCACTGCAGGAACACCAGCCAAACGTGAGGGGCGGAGCGCAGCAGACGCCAGCAAGCAGCCATGTGCAGGCGTCGCTGCACGCTGCACTCCGTGGGGGTAACGTAAAAGTGAAAATCCTTGACTGGGATAGGTGACGGCACTCTGCCCCGTTATGCCACACTCCAGTACCGGCTTCTTCCATCTGGGTCCAACCGCCCAGCCGGGCACAATAGATTGAGATAGAATGCCCTGGGAGGATAGGGACTGCCCCACCGGTGGGGGGTGCAGAGCCGGGGATCTACTTGGCTGGAGCAGGTGATGGAGGAGAGCTTCAGGTAGGAGGTGGAGCACACAGGAGTGGAGGATGCCTGAGAAAATTTGACGGTGGTGGTGCAGAAAGAGTGTTTAAAAAAAAAAAAAGAGGCCCTCCACACCTGGACCCTCGTGCACAGGCTTGGTGCAAATCTCCTTGCAGTTCATATCGCAAGGGCGGAGATTCAACTGGCAGACACACTCAGCTGGGTGGGAAAGACATTGCAAAAGTGTTCCCTGCATCAGGGGGTGGTGAACCACCGGTTGTCACTGTGGGGCACTCCTCTGGTGGACCTGTTTGCCTCCTAGGAAAACACAAAATTGAGGCTATTCTGTGCCACACACACAGTTCGGGGTTGGGGGAGGAGTCCCCTGACTCAGGACCTCCTGTACACCTTTCCTCCCTTTCCCCTTGCAGAGGGAACACTGGTAATCGTCATACCTCCAGACTGGCGTTCCCTCCTCAGGCTCAGCAGCAGGCCTCCATGGCAGTTTCCTGTTCATTGGGATCTGCTTACCAGACAACAGGAGAAGGTTCTGCACCTGGACCTTCAGTATCTGCACCTCACAGCCTTGTTCCTGAGCGGCCAGAATTCCAGGGTCTGGGTTTGCAGAGAATCTTCTTCACTTTGTGGAGGCATCTCAAAGAGTTGACTCACCAGTGTTGTGCCTTCAGGTGGAAGTGGTTTTCCATTTGGTGTCAAAGCCAGGAGCTCGATTCCTGGCCTGCCTTCTGGCTAGCATTTGAATACCTTTGGCACTTGTCCAACTGGGAATGTTCAGTGACCCTTAAGGTGCACCTGGCAGCCATCTCTACATACTAGGGTGTGAGCTGGCATACTGACGGTTGGGCAGGAGAAAGTGGTCAGCTGCTTCTCTAAGGGCCTGGACCGCTTATCCTCACAGTGCTTGAGCCACCACCAACTTGGGACTCATTGCTGGTACTGACAGTGCTTATGGGCAAGATTTTTAAGCCATTGCACAGATGAGATGGCATACCTTTCATGGAAGATGGCCTTCTTGGTGGCCATCACGTCGCCAGAAGGAGTAGTGAGCCCGGTGCTCTCAATGGTGCCTCCTTGTCTGATTTTCCACAAGGATAAAGTAGTCCTTCACCCTGTCCGGTTGTTCCTGAAGGTTGTCATGGAGTTCTACCTTGAGCAGAAATCTTCCGGTTTATTTTACCAACCCATCTTCAGACGCCAAACACAGGTTCCATTCTTGACCTGTGGCAGATGCTCTCCTGCTATGTGGACCACACAGCTGGAGTTCAGGGTGAGACTCACCAGATTTTTGTTACCTGTGCTGAAGCTGCACCTGGCAGATTGGTAGCTAAGCAGACGATTTGCAGGTGGATTACATCCTGCATCGACATTTGCTATAGGTTGACTGGTAGGGAGACCGCCTGTAGGGGTCAGGTCTCATTCCACTAAGACCTACTGCCGCCTTGGTGGCTGCTGTCAGGGACATTCTTTTCAGGATATCTGCAGGGCTGCTGCCTGGAAGTCGGCACACTCCTTTATGTCCCATTACAACATTGACCTTGAGTCTCACTGGTATGCTGCTTTTGGAGCCTCTGGTCTCCAGTCTGTTTGCCAAGTAGGGGCGCGTGCCTTGCCCCCTTCCCCTGGAGAACTGCTGGAAGTCTGCCATTGCATGGGTAAGTGAACCATACACATGTCCCTAGAAAAATCTGTTCTAGGAACATGGATATGTTCTATCCACACTTACTGGCAGGTTCCTTGCCACTTTACATCTTGCCGGGAGGTCTTCAAGCTGGCTTCTCCCACCCACCCGGGTGGTGAAACTCTCGGCTCCGCCCCGTGACTCCAGATCTTCCTTACCACTTGGAAGCTCAGGTTCCCTCCTTAGCGCTCTGCGTTTTAGGCCTGTATCCTAACTTGTTGGTTAAACCGAAACTCATACTTAAATTTTCTAGACTTCGGTCTTTTTCTGCCTTCGCGGCTGCGACGGACAAAACGACTCCCAGATTCGATCCGCACTCCACATGAGTTTACTGCCTTGGGCTCGATCACGATCCGCAGGCCTGCGAATTGTGCAAGTCCTTCTCGGTCAATGTTCTTGAAGACCGTGATGCCAGACTGCAACTTGGGTGCCCCGAGAGACACATTCTTCCGGTAAAGTCGAAGGAGGCCCGTTGGGCGGTGTCTGGCGGCAGGCACGGCTGTGCAACTTGAGCAAATCATCGCTCTTGAGGAGGCGGCCCAGGCCGCATCTTCTTCCTCAGTCACGGCATTTATCCCACTCTCCTTGGGCTCCTCCTACTCGGCTTCATTTAAGGAGTTTGGTCAATCCTCTCTACTAAGGGAGAGGGGCCATCGGACACCTCCTCTCAGTCCAAGAAAAAGGACCTCAAGGGTAGGTCCCACCGCTGACGCTCGTGGGAGCGGAGAGGTCCCCTCCCCGACATAGACGACACTCTCTACGCTGAGGTTCGCTAAGGGCGCTGGCTTCATGGTGTCCCCATCAGGTCAGTCAGCCGAGACACCCGCCGATGCAGTCGATTTTCTCGATCCGTGGACAGGCTGTCAACTGAGAAGCCGACAACCCTTCTTCACTGTTCTGTGGAAACCGAGACTTTCCTGTGCCGGAGTGCCCGGTTAGGTTCTGAGCTGGGGAGGAACGGGTTTCCCGCGCCTCCCAGACCGACTCGGAAACACTGAGGGTCTCAGTCTCGGTCTCGGACCTCTCTTGGTCCAGCCAATCCTGCCAACATCGGCAGTCTCGGCACAGAGGGAAGCGTCGGTGCCGCCATTCGCCATCGCCCCTCCCTCAGAGGATAGGCTGCGGCGCAAGTTGCATCGGTGCACGAGGATCTGATGTGGCAGCAGCTCCTTTGACTGGGAGTAAGCTGACTCCATCGTCTTCCCCAGCCATTAAGTGGCTGTCACCTGAGCGGCCAAAACAACCCCTCATGGTCATCGAGAGCCGAAGTCTGTGTCGGCTGTTCAGCCAAAACCAGCTGCACCACCCATTGTGGTGGAGCCCCCTTCCCCACAACCAAAAACTGGGGCTCCGACCAAGGATTCTCGGTTGGGTCATGGGTTGTCCCATTGGTTGTTGGTCACCCTCACTCCCAATCATCCTCGGCAGGTCGAGGTTGACTCAGGCCCTCGGCAGCTGTTTGCAGACTCCTCAGAGTCTGACGATGACTCTTCTCTGTTCTCCAGGCCTCTCGACCTGGAGTCCTCTAGGGGACAGTCGGTGGACGAGAGCCCATCCTCATTCATGGGTTTGCTTCGGCTCAACTCAGAATCTACTGGGATGAAGCTTGAACCTATGTCAAAGCGGGCCATGAATCCCTTCACGGAGATACTGGAACGAGGAGATTCTCCTACAGAGGCCTTTTCTGTGGCCGAAGCCATTGTTGGTCCGGCTCTGGAGCTGTGGCAGCGGCCGGTTTCTTGTCCAGCTCCTTCGCGCCAGGATGGCCAGGAAGTATGCCGCCCCACCGCTCACTCTCCAGATTCTCGGAGCACCCCTCCAGGAGGGTTGGTGACAGACAGTGTTTTCCGCGCCCGAAATGCTCAGGACGTGGACAAGCCACCTGATAGAGTCCAAGAAACTGGACTACTCCAGGCGTAAAGTTTACGCCATGCCCTCCTTAGGCCTTCTGCTAGGCCAGTTCAGCCGCACTGATGGCACACTTTTCCCATGCCCTTTGGGCTCCCTGGATGAGGTGATTCCTCATCTCCTGGCTGACCTCCAGACTACGGTCAAGCAGGTGCGGGATCAGGGAAGGGCAATGGCTAAGCTACAGCTCCAAACTGCTCTTGACATTGGAGACTCTTGTGCCCGGTCAGTAGCGGCCACAGTGGCCATGCACCACAGAGCTTGGCTGCGGATCTGCACCTTCACGGCGGATACCCAGCACAAGCTGGCAGACGTTCCCTTCCTGGGTACCGACTTGTTTGGTTCCTGGGTGGAGGGTCACTTGCAGAGGATCGAGAAGTCTAATGCCACGTTGGACTCGGTCACGTCTGCCCAGAAGGACAAAAGCCGCCAGCAGCAGCGTAGGCCCTTTCGACCTTCTGCCCCTGCGGCACGTCTGGCCCAGCAACACAAGCATCAGGGCCAGCAGGCTCGCACTTGGCACCCCAGAGCCAAGCCTGCAGCTTCCTCCAGCAGGAAGCTGGAAGGAAAAGGCCCAGGAGGTCCCTCGGCTGGTCCTTCCTCCAAGCCTGCCCAGTGACTGGTTGAGGGGTGTCGCCCCCAGCCTCGTCACTCCCCCGGGTTCCCCCCCCCGTGGGGGGATGGCTCCGCTACTTTCTTTCCGCCTGGTCCACTATCACCGCGGACCGCTGGGTGTTGGAAGTGGTAGGGAAAGGTCTGCCTCTGGAATTTGAGCAGGCCCCACCCTATCGAGCCGTCACCCCACGGGGGGCTATGGGGTCCTCAGCCTCTCTGTCGGCTCATCAAGCCGACATTGCTCTGCTCCTCCAAAAGGAGGTGATCAGGGAGATAGTGGATCCTCCACCAGACCCAGGGTTTGTGTCCAGGTATTTTCTGGTCCCGAAACGGACAGGGGGTTGGTGCCCCATTCTAGACCTACACGACCTGAACAAGTTCCTAAGGTCCCGAACCTTCAGGATGGTCAGTCTGGCACAGGTCATTCCATCCTTGGAACGAGGCTTGTGGTTCTGTTCTCTGGACCTCCAGGACGCGTTCTTTCATGTCCCAGTCTGTCCGTCCCATCAACGATTCCTTAGCTTCAGAGCGGAGGGGGTCACTTTGAGTTCCGGGCCATGCTCTTCGGCCTCTCTCCAGCTCCCAGGGTCTTCACCAAATGCATGGCAGTGGTGACAGCATTCCTGCGGCGCCGAGGGGTCCGGGTGTACCCTTACCTGGACGACTGGCTGATTGTAGCCCCCTCCAGGCTGGAGGTGGAGTAATCCAGGGATCTGGCCCTCCAGATCTGCTCTCAGATTGGCTTCCTCATCAGTGAGGCCAAATTGGAACTCGTGCCAACGCAGGTGATTCGATTCATCGGGGCAGAGCTAGACTGTCTTCGAGCCAGAGCACGGCTCCCGGCGGACAGGCTGAGGTTCTTTCCTCCTTTGCCCAGTCATTTCTGGTTGGGCAATTGCGCCCTGCCCGGGACTTCCTGCACCTCCTGGGCCTGATGGCGGCCTGCACCAGCGTGGTCCATTGGGCCCGCTGGCAGATGCATCCCCTTCAATGGGGGCTGGCCCGCCAGTGGTCACAGCGCTCCGGTCCTCTGGACCAGCCAGTGACGGTGACCCAGGAGATGTGGAACGCTCTCCAGTGGTGGCTCATTCCAGTTCATCTGCAGGAGGGCATCCAGTTTGTCCACCCAAGCCGACAGTCATTCTAACGACCGATGCCTCTCTGATGGGTTGGGGAGCACAGAGCGCATGGCCTCTGGTCCCCTCAGGAGTCTCCATGCCACATCAACCTGCTGGAGCTTCGAGCGGTCTGACTAGTCCTCACCGCCTTCACTCCATTTGTACGGAGTCAAGTGGTCCAGGTCCAGACAGACAATACCACGACCATGTACTACCTAAACCGCCAGGGCGGGAGGCACTCCTTGCCCCGTGCAAGGAAGCACTCTGCACTTGGTCCCTCGTGAACAGACTGGAGGCAGATCTCCTAGCCATCCATGTGGCAGGAGCCTCCAACACTCTGGCCGATGCCCTAAGCTGGATAGGTGCTGCATCTCACGAGTGGTCTCTCCTGCCGGAGGTAGTACACAATCTGTTCTCCCACTGGGGCACACCTCAGGTGGATCTGTTTGCCTCCAGGGAGAATGCGAAGCTGAGGCTGTTTTATGCCCACCCCCTTCAGCAGGGCTCACTGCATAGGGATGCCTTCTCGAGGCTGTGGATCCCGGGCCTCTGCTACACCTTTGCCCCATTTCCCTTGCTCCACAAGGTGCTTCTTTAGGCAAGGAGGGACAAGGCGCAGGTGATTCTGGTAGCTCCAGACTGGCCCCGTCAGTTCTGGTATCCAGATCTCCTCAGCCTCAGCTCCAAGCTCCTGAGGCGGCTTCCAGCCCGCCCGGACCTGATCTCAGTCAACCAGGGGAAGGTACTCCACCCGGACCTTCAATCCCTGCACCTGACTGCCTGGTTCCTGAGTGGCTAGAGTTCCAGGCCTTGGGTCTTTCCGACGAGGTCCTCAGTGTTGTTGAGGCATTCCGTAGGAGTCGACCAGAAAATGCTGTGCCTTCAACTGGAAGAGATTCTCCATTTGGTGTCAGGATAAGGGGTTGGACCCTTCCTCCTGCTCCTTGTCCAGCATTCTGGACTACCTATGGTCCCTTTCTCAGCTAGGGCTTTGGTCGACGACCTTAAGGACTCCTGGTAGTCATCTCTGCCACCGGCGTGGCCAGAGCAGTCGGGTAGCACAGGAGAAGGTGGTCGCATGCTTTTCAAAGTCCTGATCACATATCCTCCGTGCGAGAACCTCCACCTCCGTGGGATCTACTGCTGGTATTGACTAAGCTCATGGGCAAGCCATTCGATCCAGTGCACAGGTGCGATATCTCCCACCTGTCGTGGAAGACCGCCTTCTTGGTGGCTATTATGTCAGCCAGAAGGATGGGAGAACTCCAGGCACTTTCCATCGAGTCTCCGTATCTGGTCTTCCACTGGGACAAGGTTGTCCTGCGTCCCCACCCGAAATTCCTTCCGAAGGTGATGTCGGAGCTTCACCTTAACCAGCTGTTGACTCTGCTGGTGTTCTACCACAATCACACCTCAGAGGCCAAATATAGGCTCCATACCTTGGACCCTAGAAGGGCGCTCTCTTATTATAAGGAGTGGACAGCTGAAGTTCGGGGAGAGGTTCGCCAGCTGTTTGTCACCTATGCTGAAGTCGCACCTGGCAGACCTGCAGCCAAGTGGACGATAGGCAGGTGGGTCACCTCCTGCATAGATCTCTGCTGTAGGTTGGCGGGCTTGGAGCCTCCCAAAGGGATAAGAGCTCATTCTACCTGCCATACCGCTGCTTCGGTGGCTGCTTTCAGGGACGTCCCTATCCAGGAAATCTGCAGGGCTGCTACCTGGAAGTCAGCACACACCTTCATTACCCACTACCGCATCAACCTTGAGCCAGGCCAGGATGCTGGTTTTGGGACCTTGGTTCTCCAGTCCTTATTTCCTAAGTAGGGGGTGTGCGCCTTGCCTCCCTCCTCCCGGAAAACTGCTAGGTGTCTGCCAGTAAGTGTTGATAGAACAACATGTCCATGTCCCTAGAAATACAGGTTACTCACTTGTAACAGGAGTTCTAGGATTGGTATATGTTGTTCATCCACACAACCCACCCGACCTCCCCGGCTTTGACGCACAACCTGGCTTCCTCCAGGAAGAACCAGAGTCTCCCCAGCTCGACCCCGGGGATTTTTCTCCTCCATCCCCGGGCGAAGCTGGGGATCTGGCATCATGGGGCAGAGCTGAGAGTTTTACCACCCGGGTGGGTGGGAGGAGCCAACTTGAAGACCTTCCGGCAAGATTTAAAGCAGCAAGAAACCTGCCAGTAAGCGTGGATGAACAACATATACCATTCCTAGAACTCCTGTTACAGGTGAGTAACCTGTATTTACTCACCTGTAACTTTAGATCTTACTTTGAGAGGGTCTTGCAGTAAGTAATTACATATAGGACTGACGCCGGCAGGACCCCACGGAAAAATTTCTAGCTAGCAGTCCCTGGCGAGGGACCGCCCACGCCATGACCGGGCATGAAGACGGTATAAAGGTGCGTCCCTGACGCCCGCCTTTCCAGTTCTTCCCGCTGTTAGCTCATGCAGCACCTCAAAAAGTTTGTGCTCAGTCAGCCCTATCTTTGTCAGTTTTTACCGAAAATAATTACTTTTTTCGACTAACATCAGTATACTCATCAGTGTATGTCATCCCCTGCACCCTCGAGCACAAGAATAAATGCGATTCGTGAGGCGCCCAACTACCGCACAAGGACGGCCACTCCCTGTGCCTGTTCTGCCTAGGCCCCAATCACCCAGTCGAGAAGTGCCAGCACTGCCTCAGTTTCAACGCGGCTACCTGGAAAAGACGGCAGCAATCTCTGGAAGCCCATATTCTGAAGAAGAAAATGAGTTCAATGGAGAACTCAAAAAACTGAGGCAGGCGTCCACTTCTCCTGAATGCCATTGGAAGAAGAAGCAGAGGCACCGGGACAAGGGCTCCTCCACCGCGTCTCCCTTGGGAGTTGCTGGTACGCAGGTAACGTCCCCTCTGGGGGACCGCTCCTTGATGGCCGCCTTGGAGGTTTATGAGGGGGCGTCAGACCGCCTGTCTGGCTCGCGCTCGGGCCTTGTGGGCGCCTCCAGGCAGTAGGAGGCCTCCGCCCCTGGTTCGCCCGCAGGCTTGCGGCCTACCACTGTGAGCGACTCCGGTAAGGCGGGCGTCTGCTCCTCCGACGTCCGCCCGGAGAGGGCCGGTAAGTCGTTCGACCCTTCGGGGCGGCGCGTGGCCTCCACTCTACCGGACCAGGCTGATCCCTCTACTCGACCTGCCTCCGGGATGGCTCTTGTAAGTCAGATGCCGGCTCCTCCAGCGCCCGCCCTTAAGCCACACGTCAGCTCGTCCGACGTCTGGCTGGTGAAGGAACAGACGATGGACCTTCTCACATCCATCGTACCCGGTTCCACGCAGCCTTCGCTGCCATCTGGGGAACCAGAGTCTCCCCAACTCGACCCCGGGGATTTTTCTCCACCCCCCGGGCGAAGCTGGGGATCTTCCTCCTCAGTCGGTCCTTCTGCTACCGGGTGCGCTGGACCTGACGTCGGCTCCCCGGACGCCGGCCCCTCCGACGTTGGTACCTCTGGCCCTGACACCGGCCTTACCGATTCCGGGAGACATCCCGCTCCCGTCGGGCACTCCGGGCCCTCCACTATAGACCCGCCCATGAGGCCACCGGCCGGGCCATCTGCTCCGGCAGCTTCCGGGTACCCTCCGTCTTATCCGACGCCGGCGTACCTGGGACCGTAGTATCCGGCGCAACAGTACCCGACGCTGGGCTACCCGCAGCCAGGTTTTGGATATGCTCCATACGGGTATAACCCGTATCCTTATCCCCCGCCGCCTCCTCTGCCCTCACGGCCGCTGGTGGACCTACCGGAGACTCTGGCCTCCTGGTGGGCTGAGGCTAAGGCTCAGTTCACCAATGAGGTCGAGAGCCGCCTTCCGGCGAAGTGTCGTCCCAGGTTCCTGTACGTCCGAGGCGGCACACTCCCTCACCACCTCCGGATTCCAGGGTTCTTCTTTCTGGATCCAGAGAAGGGCAGGACATGCTTCCCCGGGGACTTCCCAATGGATCCATTCCTTCCCCGTGTCGGGGAAGGGGAGTCCTTTTCCTCTTCATCCTCCTCTTCACCTTCGGACTCCTCAGATTCTTCTGACGGTTGCTCTGAGAGAGACGACGAGCCACGCTCTCTGTCGAAGCCCAGGCCAAGGATTCCTCCGAAGTCTCTTCCGGAGATCCTTCTTTTACAGAGTTGCTTAGGAGAATCCAGGAGGTTCTTCAGTGGTGCTCCCTTGAACCAGATCCTCAGCGTCTGAAACTCGCTGAACATCTGGATCTGCCTGTGACAGCTCCTACCTTGGTGCCACGCTGGATAGAGCCTTATGCCGACCTCGATACCACAATATGGAAACAGCCGTTGGCTCTAGCCCCACTTCCTAGGAAGTTGAATAGGCTATGTCAGGCTCCAGAGGGTGTTGATTTTCTCGATTCTCACCATCGTGCCGTCTCGGTCGTGATTAGCGCCACTCACAGCCAGTCGGCAAACCCCAAACATCTTTGCTCGTCACCACCTGATAAGGAATCGCGCCTTCTGGACCAGTATGGGAGAAAGATTTATGCTTCCTCCACGCTGGGGATCAGGGCCCTGAACTATGTCAGCCATATGGGTGACTACCAGAAGGCCATTCTGACTCGGCTGGAAGCCAAACTGGACTCCTTGCCTGACTCCCAAGTCAAGCAGGAGTTGGCTGATCTTGTCCCTCTTCTTTGTCTGCCAGTCGCCAAATGCTTTGGTGCGACATACAAATGCAGTGGACACTGCTGGACCTGAGCCTGCCGCCGCCATTGGCCTCACGACGCCATGCTTGGCTCCATGTGTCAGGGTTGGTCCCGGATGTGCAATCTGCTATCCAGGAAGCACCCTTCTGGGGGTCTGTGCTTTTTGGGGGTGATGTCAAGGACATCATCACCGATTTGCAAGAGAAGGGGACGGCACTGAAGTCAGTTGATTCCATGTACCATCCCCATCAACAGCAGCGCCGTCCCTTTCACAGACTGAATCGGCCAAGGGCGAAACCACAGGGAAGGTGAGCCACAAAATGCCGGGCCCCCACAGCTGCTATGCCCTCCCCCTCCCCCTCCCCTGAAAAAGCAGCGGGTGCTTCAGCTGCGGCGCTGCCCCACATCACCTGACTCCTTTCCTCTCCCACAGATTCCGGACTCCCTGGAGGAACCGGTAGGAGGGAGGTTTTCCCTTCACCTTTTGGGTTGGGAAAGGATAACCTCAGATTCTAGGGTGCTCCAGCTCATAGCAGAGGGGCACTCAATAGAGTTTCTTCAGAAACCACCCTGCCACCCCCCTCTGAAGTCATCATATTCATGGGAACATCTTCTTTTGGTCCAGGAGGAAATTTCGGCCCTCCTGCTGAAGCAAGCTATAGAGCCCGTCCCCCTTCATCTGCTAGGGACAGGTTACTATTCCCATTTCTTCCTGGTCCCAAAGAAGACTGGAGATCTCAGACCAATTTTGGATCTCGGTTCCCTGAATCTTTTCGTAGAATACAAAAGGTTCAGGATGCTGTCTCTGCAGAGCTTTCTGCCCCTCCTCCGGCCGGGTCAATGGCTTTGTGCTCTGGATATGCAGGATGCTTATCTGCACATTCCAATTCGCCCATCTCATCGCTAATACCTTCGTTTTGCATTCCAGGGGGACCACTAGCAGTTCATGTGCCCCGCTGGGTCTATCCTCAGCCCCCGAGTGTTTACCAAATGCCTGGCAGTGGTGGCGCCCACCTGTGTACCAGGGAGTGCAGGTTTTCCTGCACTGGACGATTGGCTTCTGGCAGCCTCGCCCAGGAGGAACTCTGTGCTGCCGCCCTTACCCAGCAGGTTTTTGCTGCCTGAGTATTACCATCAACCATTCCAAGTCTCATCTGGTCCCATCCCAGAGACTACAGTTTATTGAGGCGATTCTTGATACGACCACGGGCAAGGCCTTCCTGCCTCCGGACAGGGCGTCCACCCTCCAGACCCAAATAAGTCTGCTGTCTGATCGCAGGACGGTCCTCGCGAGGTTGGTCCTTCCTCTTCTCTGGCTCATGGCAGCTGCTATCCCGACGGTTCCTCGCCTCCACATGTGAATTTCTCAGTGGACTCTATTCTCTCAATTGGATCAGCTAGTGGACGATCTAGATCACCCAGTTATGGTATTCTCGCTGATGCTTCAAGTCTTGCAGTGGTGGATGGTTCAAACGAACCTGTTTCGGGGAGTTCCTTTCTTTCGTCCTTCCCCCTCCCAGACTTTAACCACAGACGCCTCAGGTGAAGGTTGGAGAGCCCATCTAGGCCTTCATCTGACCCAGGGCTCCTGGTCCAAGGTAGAACAAGCTCTCCCCATCAATGTGCCCGAGCTTCGGGCAGTGTTGTACGTTCTCCAAGCCCTTCACCAATACATCCTTCCGGGCCACTTTGCCATCCAGACGGAGATGTGCGTGGTGTGGTACATCAACAAACAGGGAGGGACTCGGTCCTATGCTCTTTGCAGGGAGGCAGTGAGGGTTTGGGATTAGGCAACACAACACGACCTTCACCTCACGGCAATTCACATTCCGTGAGTCGACAACACCTTGGCAGACAAGCTAAGTTGCTCTTCTGCTCTGACTCACGAGTGGGAACTGGACCAAGGGGTCCTAGACAATGTCTTTCGACTTTGGGGAACACCACAGGTTGACCTGTTCTCATCCCCTCTAAATGCAAAACTTCCCGTGTTCTGCTCGCTCGTTCAAGAGTGAGGCCCTTTTTGGAGCAACGCTCTGTCTCTAGACTGGAAGGACAGATTTGTCTATGCCTTTCCCCCAATTCCACTTATCCCACGAGTCTTGCAGAAACTAGCTTCAGAAGGAGCATGAATGATTCTGATCGCTGCTTTCTGGCCCAGGCAAGTTTTGGTTCTCTCTTCTACAATACTCAGAGGATCCTCCTTTTCCTCGAGGTTTACTGACCCAGGATCAGGGGACCCTGGTCCATCCAGGCCTCAAATCCCTTCAACTGCATGCATGGCTCCTGCAGACTTAGCCCAGTCCCGTTTTGGAGTGTCTCCCAAAGTGGCGGAAATTTTGGTGGAGGCCAGAAAACCCTCCACCAGATCCACCTACACCATGAAGTGGAAAATATTCACTATCTGGACTGCTTCCAAGAACGTGGAACCCTTCTCCTGTTCAGCGGGGCTTCTGCTGGAGTATCTACGTCATCTGTTTGACCTGGGTCTCAGTCATTCTTCTCTGAAGGTACACATGGCGGCCATCTCTGCCTATCATGTTTCCTTCGCGGACAAAGCTTTCACTCAGTTGGAGGTCTCAAAGACCTTTCTTCAAGGGGTCCTTTACCTGAGGCCCCCCATCCGTACTCCTGTTCCCCCTTGGGACTTGAACTTTGTTCTCGAGAAACTTACTCTCCCTCCCTTTGAACCTGCAGCTTCTGTGGACTTGAAGTTTCTTTCGTGGAAGACTCTCTTCCTGGTGGCCATTACTTCAGCTCGGAGAATTTCCGAGCTCCAGGCCCTGATGTGCAAAATCCCATACTTGATTTTTCACAAGGAACAAGTTGCTCTTCGCACAAATCCTATGTTTCTCCCTAAAGTAGTAGCTGAGTCTACTCTGAATTAGTCCATAGAGTTGCCTGCCTTTTTTACGCAGTACTGTAATCAAGGGAGTATTTACTCCATACTATGGATGTCCACCGGATTCTGAGATACTATACCAACAGGACAAAGAATCTCAGAAAGACTGACCAATTGTTCCGTCCCTTTGCTCATAAAGGGAAGGCAGTGCTGTTTCAAGCAATGCCTCTCTAAGTGGTTGGCTCATTGCATCACTTTCTGTTATGACAATATAACAAGACCTACCTGGTCAAGTAAGAGGCCACCCATCAGAGCAGTAGCTGCCTCAGCGGCTTGTTTCAAATGTGTCTGTGGCAGACATCTGTGTTTGCCACCTGGACTTCCGTCCATACCTTTAGTAAACACTACAGTTTGGATGTTGCCTCTCGCCGTAGAGCAGGCTTCGGGCTAGCTGTTCTGCAAGGCCTCTTGTCTTGAGGCTTGCATAGCTAGAACTGCTTTTTGGAGTAGTTTTCCTCCTCCCGGTGCCTCTCTTTGTTCCAGACTGCTTGGGATTCAGTCTTATATGTAATTACCTACTGCAAGAGCCCTCTCGAAGTAAAATAGTACAGTTACGTAAGAACTTACTATAACAGTAGATCTTCGAGAGAGGGGCTTGCAGTAAATAATACCATCCCTCCCTCCATCCCCTAGGCTTTTTCAGCTCCTTTTCCAGTGAAATATCCACTCCCTCTCTCGTCCGGCCTTTTCTGGCCTGTAGTGGAAAGAACTGGAAGGCGGGCTTCAGGACCCCTTTATGTCGACGTCTCCTGACGCTGGTCACCTGACGGGGTGGTCCCCTCGCCAGGGACTGCTAGGTACAAATTTAACGGGGTCCCGCCGCCAGTCCTATATGTAATTACTACATGCAAGAGCCTTCTCAAGATCTACTGTTACGGCAAGTTCTTACTAACTGTACTTTCTAGGAGTGGTATATTATCCACACCAACAGCCCACTCAGCCTGCCCTGGCAATGGCACATTGATTCCTGCTTCCAGTGTGCAAGATCTGATATCACAGGGCAGAGCTGAGGGCTATACCGCCTCGGGCGTGGGAGGAGCCTTGATTAAAGTTGTTCCAGTGAATCGCTCTTAAGGAAGAACTGCCATTGTGTGGATGTGAACCACTCCTAGAATTACGATTACAGGTGAGTAACCTATTTTCTTTAGCACCCACCTAGTTGGCTCTCGGTGGAAGGACATCGCACTCTGTATTGAGGAGTCCAGTGCCACCTTGGATTCTGTGGCATTGTCCCAGAAGGCCTTGAAAAGAAGCCTAAAAACAGGCTTTTCAGTACTGGTCCTTTCAGCCAAAGTCTCCTTGGCAGCAGCCCAAGCAGGGCAGTATAAGCCGCCCCAAGTCCGGGGCCAGGTACTAAGAAGGGGGTTAGTGGTGCTGGTGCCCTCCCGCTGCAGCCACCAGTGCCCCTGCAAACTGCCCAGTGACAGTCTGAGGACGCCATCCATCCTGTCCCTGTCTGAACTCACTAGTGGAGGTTTGCTACACCACTTCTCGCCATGCTGGTCTGCTGTCGCTAAGCGAATAAGTGGGTACTGGACATAGCGGCAGAGGGTTGCCTCTGGACTTCAAGGCTTTCCTGCCTTACTGCCTCCCACACTCCTCAGGGGTGCAGGGTGTTGCAGGACCGCTGTCCCCCCCTTTGGGAGGACATTGCTTAGCTCCTTACAAAAGAGGCAGTAGCCCGTGTCCTGGATGCCCTGGCCAGTCGGGTGACGTGTCCAGGTACTTCTGGTCCTGAAACGGGTTGGGGAGGGTTAGTACCCCATACTGGATCTGCACAATCTGAAATAGTTTGTGTAGAAACGCTAGACCTTCATCTGGGATATGTCTGTCAGTCCACACCTTTGGAACTAATACCACGTCAGAGGTAGGACTCCATGGAAATTTTTGCAAGCAGTCGACCAGGTGCCACTCAAGATGACATTACAATTCGGCGTCTACATAAGTGTGGGTGGTCGTTCCTTTCCTCAGTTCTTTTTCTGCCGTCGACCATGTTTGTCAGACCTGCTCTCAGAAACATCGCTTCAAACAACATGAAGTCTTGCTATATTATAGACATTAGCAGTTTGATCCAGCTCTAGAACTGCCCCGGAGTGAAATGGTTAAAACCATTCCAAAACAGAATTTTGGCACGAGAGCAGCTCTATCTGTGTCATTTCAAACTTGAACTGTCAGATTCTTTACTCGCCTCAGTGAATAGTCGCCCGAGATTTCTCCTTCTGCTCGGTTCATTTCTCGTTTAAAGTGTTTTCTCGGTTGATTTAACCGAGAATAGTTTTATTTAACCGCAAAACCGCTCGTTCAAGCTCTATCTGTGGTAACCGTAAGTAAATGAAGGTTTTGTCTGTGTGGAACTTTAGGTTATCGGTTCAGTTTTGAACCGATCAGTGGGTTTAAAACTCATTTAAAACTAAAAGTTACTATTTTAGAGTGCGGTTCCCGTTCTTATCGGTTCTAAAAACGGATTTATTACGGTTTTTCCAATACCAGTGACACGGTTAGGAACCGATAAGGTGTCTTTGCCTGGCACTGCCGTTAAAAGGGCAGTTTTTGGTTAGGCTTGGCATTATGTCTGAGAAACCCAAAAGAAAAACTGGCCCACTTGGTTTCAACACTGTGATGTTTGTGGGAAGTCTTTGCCAAGGCTGACCCACACACCACATGTGTTTATTGTCTGGGGTTGACCACCTCCAGTCAGACTGCCAGATATGTAAGAATTTCCCTGCAGCCACCCTGGAAAAAGATTGGGCAGGCTCAGGAACCAGAGGCCAAAAGTCCGCTGACCCGATGATACAGCCCGTTCGGGTGCCAACCGAACCAGAGGGAGTGCCTCTGACCAGGGCCAGACTTCTCGGCAAAGAAAAGCTGGTTCTGAGGAACCAATTCCAGTAAAGAAAACAAGAAAATCAGCAGGTCTGGAGTCCAAAATTCTTCCAACTGCTGCAGAGATAGCAAAAGCCATACAAATTGTCCAGTCACTGTCTCAGGGTCCGTCCAACCACCACTATCTGGTAAAGGTCGGTTCATCCAGTCCCAGTGGTTCAGGATTATGATATTGAGGAATTTTATGAACCAGAGGAGGGGAGGAGGATTATGAACAGTATGAATGTGGCTGGAAGGTCTCGTGTGCCCACTGAACTGGACATCTCCCCAGACAGACCTTTAGAATCTCCCCCTATGCTGTCTGAGTCCCCATCTCATTTTATGTTTTATAAAAAAGTTGCTGAAACCCTCCAGCTTCCTTTAGAAGAGGCTGTGGATGAGCAAGAGGAGCCTGATTTTGTAGAAATGATGGATATTCCAGAGTCTAGGAGATTGTGTATTCCTTTACATAAGTCTTTTAGGAAACAAACAATTAAAATTTTAAAAGCTCCTAATTCTGTGCCTCCTGTAGATAAAAAGATGGACAGAAGGTATACATTGTCAGGCCCTGATACAGAATTCCTTTCTCAGCAATGCAGTCATGTTAGTAGTTCAGGCTGCTGCCTGTGATAAAGCTAATATTCCTTGGCTTCACATCCTCCTGACAAGGATTCCAGGAAGATTGATGCCATGGCAAAAACAGTATATGGCAGCCTCTTGGGACTCAGGCAAGCAAATTATATGGCTTATGTAGCTAGGTATCAGAAATCTAGATGGGATACTGTTATGCAGTTGGCCAAGCAGGCCCATGGCCAGCTGGCTAGTGAACTAGAACAGGTGGCTGCTGATGGCATTGACGCCTCTAAGGTTCAGTTTCATGCTGCTGTGGATGTTAATGATGTTTCCTCTAGGGTCATGGCCACATCTGTAGCTTTTCAGAGGTTGGCCTGGCTTTGTGTACTAGTTTGTCACAGGATACCCAGACTAAGGCTATGGATTTTCCTGTGGTGGGAAATTCTCTGTTTGGAGAGCAGACAGAGAATTACATGAAGAAGATGGATGAATATAGGACTACTTACAAGAGTGCTCAGGCTAAGGAGCTGAAGCCACCTCAGAGGCATGCCCCCAGGGGTAGGGGTAGCCTTTTCACAGGCCTTTCTACCAGACTCAGGCCTCTGCCTATGCTCAGAGGGGCTTCTTCAGAGGCAGGGCAGACGAGGGTGGGCAGACTGCTCCCACCCCCAGCCTAAAGCTGTTATGTAAACAGGCACCCTGATGGGGTGCCCAGGGCCGATTCTCCTGTACCAGTGGGGGCAGGCTGGCTTACTTCAGTCAGAATTGGGCTTCTTAACCTCAGACAAGTGGGTTCTGGAAGTAGTGTCAGGGTCTGGTTCTCAGCTTCAAAAGTTTCCCAAGTTGAGAAGCAGACTTTTCTACCTGCAAGTGTTTAGAGACCCTCGCTCTGGAAACAGAGGTCTCATCCCTGTTAACTCTCAGAGCAGTAGAAGGTTCCTCCCTGCATCAGGGCAGGGGTCTGTATTCCAGATACTTCCTTACCCAAAAAGACAGGAGAATGGCGCCCATTTTAGATCTCAGATATCTGAACAAGCATCTTTTGAAACCAAAGTTCAAAATGGTAACTCTGGCAATGATTTTACCTTCCCTAAGGCCAGGGCTGGCTAGCCTTCCTGGACCTCAAGGATGCCTATTTCCATGTCCTAATCAGAAGATCCCATGAAAGTACCTCAGATTCGAACTGCCCTCAGGTCATTACCAGTTCAGAGCAGTGCCCTTCGGCCTTACCTCTGCTCCAAGGGTATTCACAAAGTGTCTAGCAGTGGCAGTTGCCCACTTAAGGAGGCAGAGGATTGCTGTTTTTCCCTATCTAGACGACTGGCTCATTGTAGGCCAGTCCCCAGAATAGGTAAAATCTCACCTGCAGGTTACCCAGCAGCTTCTCACCTCCCTGGGTTTTCTGCTAAACCTACCAAAGTCTGTTCTGGAACCAGTCCAGGTACTCACCTTTACAGGGCAGAATTGGACACAAGCAGCTAGGCCTTTCTTCCCCAGAAAGGGTAAGGAATTTAGTGGCTCTGGCCTCTTCCTTCAATCTGCAGGTCTCTCGATCAGCAAGACACTTTCTGCAGCTCCTGGGGCACATGGTTGCATCCACAGCTGTTGTGCAGGGAGCCAGATTTCAGATGAGAGACATTCAGTTTCACTTGAGAACCTTTTGGTCTCAGAGAAGAGACCCCTTCCAAGTTGGTCCCAGTGACTCAACCTTGATCCTAGCTCTCCAGTGGTGGCAGGATCAGAGCAATTTAAGAGCGGGGTCCCTCATTTCCCTTCTCACGACTTGACTCTCACTACAGATGCTTCCTTCTAGGTTGGGAGCCCACATGGGCGACCTTTCCACTCAGGGAGTTTGGTCCCCAGGAATCTCTGCTCCACATCAATTTGCTGGAACTCAGAGCTGTCTTTTAGCTCTTCAAGCTTTTTCTGCATCTGTCCACGACAAGGTGATACAAGTCAGAACAGACAACACCACAACAATGTGGTACATCAACAAAGCGGGCACTCGGTCTTCGGCCTTGTGCACCGAGGCAATGAAGTTGTGGTCTCTGGCCTATTCCTGAACACTTCCTCATAGCAGTTCATCTTCCAGGAAGGACAATGCCCTAGCGGATGCCCTCAGTAGGATTTCCCAGGCCATCACTAATGGTCCCTGGATCCTCAAGTGCTGGGGATAGTTTTTTGCCAGGTGGGGCATCCCTCCGATAGATCTTTGCAGCCCCAGACAATCACAAACTTCCTCTGTTCTGTTGCAGGCCTCCAGTGCTGGGCCCAGTTCCCTGGATGCCCTTCTTCTGGATGGGAGGGAAGTTCCTCTATGCTTCCTTTCCTCTCCTATTCAAAGTACTAGTCAAAATCAGATCTCAGCCTTGCAGGGTGATTCTGATTGCCCGGATTGGGCCAGGCAGCCCTGGTACCCACTCCTTCTGTCTCTGACAGTCCATCTTCCCTGTGCCTCCCCAGGAATCACAATCTGTTGACTTGTGCCCAGGGAAGGGTTTGGTATCCGACCTCAATCCTCAACCTCAAGGCCTGGCTCTTGAGGAGTTAGAGTTTGCTGATTTACACCTCTCTCAGGGTGTTCTTGAGATCCTAAAGGCTTCCAGAAAGCCTTCCACTAGGGCTACTTATAGTTCTAAATGGAAAAGGTTTTCCATTTGGTGTGTTGGAAAATATTTCCCAGAATCTGCTGAATTGCCCATTTGTTAGATTACATGGTACATCTTAATTCCTTGGGTCTCAGACCAGCTACCCTGAGAGTTCATTTGGCAGCTGTGTCTGCTTTTGTGTCAGCAGGAAAGTCATCCCTCTTTCCTCTCATCCTGTGTTTTCCAAGTTTTTAAGGGATTACCTCCATACTAATCCTCCTTTTCGGGAACCGCCCTGCTTGGGACCTTAATGTTTGCATTGCCCACACGCAACCCCTTGAACCTCTGTCTTCTGCAGAGCTTAAGTACCTAACTTGGAAAACTGTTTTTCTAGTAGCTATCACTTCTGCCAGACGATAAGTGAATTGCAAGCCTTGTCAGTGGAGACTGACTTTATTTCTTTCACAGGGATAAGGTAGTCCTTAGGACTAATAGGAAGTTTTTGCTAAGGTGGTTTCAGATTTCCATCTTAGTCAATCTATCTCCTTCCAGTATTTTTCACTGATCACCCTCTTCGGTGAGGAGATTGCACAGCCTGGATGTTAAGAGAGCTCTTAGTTATTATATAGAGCGCACCAAAGGTCACAGGTTCGAATCCTCCAGCTTTTCCTTACCTGTGGTGAAGTTGGGAAAGGCAAACCTGCCACTAAGAGATCAATAGCCAGGTGGATTGTCTCTTGTATCCAATTTGTTATCAGAAAGTGGGCAGAGCCTCCCGGTTTGAGGGCTCATTCTACCAGGGTACAGCTGCGCCTCTAGCTGCTGCCAGAGATATCCCTTTATTAGAGATTTGCCAGGCTGCTACTTGGAAAGCGGTACACACTTTTGCCATGCATTACTCCCTGGATGTCCAGGCCAGGAGAGATGCTGGTTTAGCACAGCTGTTCTTCAGAGCCTATTCTAAAGAGGTTCTGCCCTCCTCCATGGAGGTACTGCTGTGATTCTTCAATGTCTATAATATAGCAAGACTTCATGTTGTTTGAAGAAAAATTACTCCGCCTTAGTAATGTTGTTTCTTCTAATGGAGTCTTGCATATTATAGACCCTCCAACCTGCCCTCTCAGAACCTCTACTTGGTGGGGTGCGGGCAACTTAGTGTGGGCACTACTTATGTCCTGTTAGCATTTTGTCCCCTTTTGGGGTGTGTATGTGTACGTGTGTGTGTGTGTTTTATTATACTTATGTTCCATTTTCGTATTATTGGAATGGTGTTAGTATTTCTGGTCCCCTGACTTGAGTCTTGGGTGTTGGGACCAGCAATGGTTGTTATTATTTAGGTAACCATTTGGCTAGTGTAGGTTACAGCTTCCCCACAGACCTTAGTGAGTTTGGCTCGTAAAGATCTGACAGTTCAAGTTTGAAATGACACAGATAGAGCTGCTCTCGTGCCAAAATTCTATTTTGGAATGGTTTTAACCATTTCACTCCGGGGCAGTTCTAGAGCTGGATCAAACTGCTAATGTCTATAATATAGCAAGACTCCATTAGAAGAAACAACATTACTAAGGTGAGTAATTTTTTCTTCTAGCAGCTATGTTTTTGCTTTATTTTCCTTAAGTGTCAGTTTTAATTCACTTTCACGGTGGCTTTACATGTCATAGGCAGTCCAGTCATATTTTTTCCGCAGCTCAGAGTGCTGCTTCTAACTGTACACCACTCAGCTTTCCAGGCATCTCTCACACCAGAGTTGCCTGTGAGGGTCTCCGGCCTTCTTCTTGCTATAGGGTGACACAGTACTGCTGATCTTCCTGAACTTAAGTCTTCACCATTTATTCACACTGCTGCGTTCAAGCTGGAGGCTGGGACACTTGGGAGCCACAAATCTTCAGGAGGGCCGGCGCCAAGATAGGGCCAAGCGTGCACAGTGCTGCGAGACTGTCTCACGCCGTATAGGCCATCTCGGTGTCGATCCTCCTACCGCCTCAGTTCCTTTTTTTTTTTGGCATCTGGTGTGCTGCAGTGACAACATCACTTGTCCATCAGGTGTCAGATCTTCAACTCTATACGACAACAGCGTTTAGTTCTTTTATTTAAAAAAAAAAAAAGTTAAGCATTTTATTTTTCGTCTTCAGCCCTGTCCATCAAAGGAGTTCGCAATGGACGGTGATAGTAGGAAGTCTCCGTTTGAAGGCTGCTTTGGCAGCTGGGCTGTGTCCAGTCTGCCGCCCTCTCCACAGGTAGTCCAGTGTTCGGGAGGGAGGACAGCCCCCAAGTCTTTCCCCATCAAAGTGACAGAGCCTCTGTGATCATGACTTGCACGATGGACACAGGGGGACAGACTGATTCAAGGTCCCCTCCCGCACCGCCAGACTGTCAGATAACAGTCACCATGGATGCATCTCTCCTCAGCTGGGGAGCCCACTGCCAGGGCCATCACACCCAGTGTGTCTGGACCTAGTCAGTCTCAACTCCACAACAACGCTCTTTAGATGAGGGCAGCCATGTGCGCTCTGAGTCCTGGAAGATGTAGTCAGTCAAGGTACTTCTTCAGACAAACAACAAAGCAGTGATGTGTTACCTCAACAAGCAAGGAGGAGCACAGTCTTACCCGCTCTGCAGAGAGACCATGAGGGTCTGAGAGTGGTGCCTCGACCACGATACCCTGATCAGGCAGAGCAGAAGTGGATCCTCGCGAGTGGTTTTTAGCACCAGACGTCGTACAGTTGCTCTTCAGTGAGGGGGGTATTCCAGACACGGACCTTTTCGCGTCCCCACTCAACACAAAACTGCCTCAGTTCTGCTCCAGAAATCCAGACCCTGGCGCTTCTGTCAGGATGCATTCAGGTTGTAGGAATGATTACTCTCTGCACGCATTTCAGAATTTCCTTCCGTTAGTTCAGAGGTGCTACTCAGGCTATAGGACCATGGGGGCAGCATGATTCTCATTGCACTGTATTGGCCTTGACACATTTGGTTTCACTTAATCAACACGCTGTCAGTACGTCCTGAGTGGTAACTGCCACTGTGAACGAACCTTCAGATGCAGGGATCCCTGATTCATCCCAGCCTGCACTCCTTTTATTTCCATGTCTGGCTCCTAAAGAGATTGAAGTGGCAGGTTTAATGCATCTCAAAGATCCTTCTGGCTGCTCGTAAACCTTTTACTGGTAAGACTTGCACAGCCAAATGAAAATGCTTGTTTAAACCCATTTCGATGTCCTCCTGACAAGATAGACCTTTCAAACACAGGCCTTCAGTACTCATCTGTAAAGGTTCATCTCTGCAATCTCTGCCTATCACGAGCCAGTCCAGAATATGACCCTGTCACAACTGCCTCTTTTCAAGAGATTCCTCAAAGGCATTCTGCATACAAGGCCTCCGGTCAAGAAGCCGGTTTCCCTGAGATCTTAACTTCATGCTAGACATGCTCACTCGTGAACCTTTTGAGCCTCTAGCCACATATGATCAAAACATTTCTGACCTGGAAAACTGCCTTAATAGTGTCCACCACTTCCACTTGTAGGGCTTTGATCACAGACCAGAGATCGCCTTTCACAAAGGTGGTTCTCCTGCTCACACCGTATGTTCCTGCCCAAAGTGGTTTCAGAGTTCCACGTCAACCAGCCTTTGATACTGCCTACTTATTTCTCTAACTTCCAGAATAAAGGGAATGCACCTTCACTCTTCTGGAAGTGCAGCATGATAGGAGTGCTGCACTCTGAGGTGCCGCCTTTCAGATGAGACTATAAACCGAGGTCCCATCTGCCTGGATTGGTGGTAGTTCAGGTGGATGTTAAAGATCCCATGGCACTTATCGAAAAGAGTAGGGAATTTCCTCGTGGCCTGGCAGAATTTCTCTCATTCACTAAAAATACCACCAACAGCTTAATCTGGTTCAAGGTCAGTTGGCATTCATCTGTATCCTCCCTGGGTCATGCCTGAAAATAGGCAGGATTTATCTAGTGCACTTACCCGGTCAACAAAAACTAAGTAAAAAAATAATAAATGTTAAAAGGGCCTTTTGCTTCTACATCGATAGAACAAAAGATGCCCATAAAATCCAAGCAGTTCTTCGTGTCCGTCAGTGCTGCCCGGCTCAGTCAGCCAGTTTCCATTAAGTGTATTTCTGCTTGGATAGTTACGTGCTTTCAACACCGCTACTCTGTGATGCTGTGACAAGGTTGAATAAGGCCCTGCCCCATTTGTTATGCGGAAAGAGTTTAAACACAAGGGTCTGTTCTATCCCCTCCTTTTCTGTCTCTTCTCTGTCTGACTGCACAACCAAATTTTCTTGTGAGACCTAGGAACTGATCACTCTGTTTTGCAGTTCTCCACCTCTCACTGTCTCTCTGCATTCCCTTGCTATTTCTGCATTTTCTTCCCCCTTTCACATCTGCAGGTATAAAAATATGTGTGAATCTTTATGTGGAGATGTCACTGATAACGGGATACTTTTGTTTAAAACTGTATATAGTTATACTGTTGAAATGATTGCAAAAAAAAAAAAAAAAACTATAGTAGGGGAGACAGTGGGCATCCTTGTTTTGTGCCGCATGTTAGTAGAAAGAATTCAGAACTGATGCCGTTAACTCTCACCAGTGCTTGGGGAATCGAGGACAGTTTTTCAATTATCTGAATGAATTTGGGGCCAAATTTCATTTTATCCATGGTAATTTTCAAAAATTGCCAATTCACCCTGTCAAAAGCTTTTTATGTGTCCATGGAGATGGCTGTTTGAAATGCTCTTTGACCTTTTTGGGTTGATATTTCCATAGGTTATCTTGGAGTATCTGCCCAACATGGACTATGAAGGAAATAATGGATTGGGCCCTATTTGCCAAGATCCCTGTAAAGATTTTCATATCCGTATTTAATAGTGAAGTGGGCCAGTAGGAGCCGCATTCCATTAATTGGGCTTTTACCTGGTTTAGGCAAAACAGATATTTGTGCAAAGCACCAAGAGTCAGGAATTATTAGGATTAAGCCGCCAGGCGCTAGGACTCCACGGAAAAATTCTAGCTAGGAGTCTACAGCGGGGGACCACCCCTGATGTCAGCCCACCCCTGACATCACGTATGGTATGAAAGGGGCGGTCCCCCAGTTCTTTTCTCATCATCTGCCTGCGCACATTGGCTTCATGAACGCCTTCTGCTTTAGTCAACCGCCTTTTTTTTTTTTTTTTTTTTATTACGGCGTTTTCTTATTTTTATTAAAAAAATAACTTCTTTTCAGTGATTCTTGCAGGTCTTGTTCTCCGTACTCTTTTGAGCAGTGGCTGTCGAAGTGTGCTTTCTTGGTCTTGCACAAAGACGACCATTGGGTCAGCCAGCTCTGCCTATTCCTAGACCATGACACAGAGGCCTGCCAGTAGTGGAAAGACTTCACCAGCGCACTCTGCTCCGCTGCAGGAAGACCCTCGAGGCTCTTCTGCTGATCAGCACTACCCAATGTGGAAGGAGCTTCACCACAGAGAAGTCGAATGGCAAGCATAAGCACTGGGAGAACAGGGAGAAACCTCGGTCAGCTTCTGTTCTTAGTCCCTGGCGATACCAGTGACCATTTCGGCCTCCGATGGCTGAACCGCCCTCCTTGCTTTTAGGCATCTAGGGAGGAGGGTCCTCATGGCTCGGGACTTAGTCCCCCGCCTCTCTGCCTCTGAAACTTAGGCCCTTTGTCCCAGTGGATCCTAAGCCAGGTGACTCGGCCAGTGGATCTTTGGGCAGTGGGTCTTGGCCCATCACCCTCCTGGCCAGGGTGTCTGCAGAGTCCTCCCTGATGTCAGGGGTTGACTACCCCAGGTGACACCCAGGGCATACACTCACCCCTCCCATGAGAGTGACATCCCTGCCCTACTTGGGAGCCAACTCCTCAACAGTTCTTTTCTATCTCTGGCGGATGCCAGCTGAGCTGCCATTCCAGCACCAGCTTATGCCTGAGCCCATCGCCGCTTCCCGCCGGCTGTGGAGATCGCACATTCAACACCACCCTACCCTCCTAATGGGCCAGCTGGGCCAGATGCCCATCCTCACCTGATGCCTGAGGGTCCGACACCCGATACTGACCGGGCACAAGATGGCTCTGTCCCTTGGGACTGACACCAGGTACCCCAGACCAATGTACACTGTCCCCAGGTTACCTCAGCCTATAGCCAGATGCCGGGCTCTCTAAGCCCAAAACCCATGTCAGAGGCACTAGTCCCACCGCCAATACTCCACATGCAAGCAACGAGGTTTTCGCGGCCAGGTGGACCTTCTTCAAGGCCTGCTCCACCGCCACCCCTCCCCCAGCCTAAAGGCAAGCTGCTTCCCAGGTTTCAGGGGTTTGAATTAGTAATCCTCTTTTCATCAGGTCACGAGGACTCCAATCTCCCACTGGAGCCTGAGGGCATAAAGGACACCCCTCATTCTCATCCTGATGACCCAATTTCTGCAGTTGTCATGCAGCGCATCCAGCAGCTGAAGGACTTGGTCATGGAGGAGCGGGATCCAGACCAACGTAAACTACCCACCTTTCTCAGAAAGGGTGAGAGACTGCCCATGGTAGTCCCTCCACTCATAGAGAAGCTTCATGATCGGCTGGTCAGGTGGCTCTGAGGGTTGAGGTGCTGGCACCACACCTCACGCTACACCGGTGTCCTGGGTTCAGGAACGACCTCGGGTCGCCGAGATGCCTGCACAGGGGGAGGGTGGGAGCAGGATGGAACATTGGCTCTCCTCTCCTGGTTAAGGGGTGGAGTAGTCCGTCTGTATTCCTTTCGTCACTGCATGGAGGTTCGGTACCAGCGCAGGCATTCAACGGTGTGACTGGAAGGGAAGGGCATCTGGAATGGCATGCGTCGATGCCTCCACACACACACACGCTATGTCAGGGAGACATGGGTGGGGTCAGGGAGAAAAACGTAAAAAGACAGAAATTACATATGAAGAAGAAAAAAGTCCAGTGGTCATCAATGCTGCCCATGATCGCTCCAAGCCGCCCTTGGCACCTTCAGGACTCAACATCCTGACAAGGACTTGAGTTGTTGGCCAGTCATTTGTAATGTTTACTCCTCGACCACATGTGCTATACGGTCTCAGAATTTCCTCACCCACATGGTCCTTTATCAGAATGCCCTGTGGGATAAGGCTGTGTAAGAGGCTCAAGCCATGCTGGACTGCCCAGGTATGGCAGAACTAATAGCCATCCTAAAATTCAGATTGGATGTCAGCAACCACGTCCTCAGAGCCTCCTGTGATATGGTGGGCTCCGCCGGGAGAGCTGCAGTCTCCACAGCATGTATCCGCTGGTATTCATGGCTCAGGGTGTCCTTTTTTTTTTTTTTGCCAGCATGACAATCCAAGATAACAGATGCCACCTTCAGGGTCTTGCCCAGTTTGGCTAAGAGTCACAGAATATCATTACTCACCTGCTGGAACCCAGAGGGCTTTCAGACATATATACTCCTTGTGCATATCTCAGCTCAACCTGACTCCTCCTCCCCCACTTTCCCCAGGCAGAATCCTGTGGGGTTGTCGATCTTCCCTTATACACACTCTGGGGTTCACAAACATACCCCAAGACAACCCACCTGCCCCTCCCATTACCTCAGGCTCACATAGTCCTCTTTGAAGAGGAAATCCAGGCTCTTCTGTAGACCATAGAGTCAGTTCCTCAGATACATAAAGGGAAGAGGTTCTGTTCCTGGTGTAAAGAAAACTGGGATCTCCGCCAATCCTTGATCTCATCCATCTGAACACGCTGAGGGTACAAATGATTCAGGATGATCACTGTGTTCAAGTGGTCTTCCTCTTCTCTTGTTAAGGAGATTGATTGATTATGCTGGCTGAATATGCAGGATGCATCCTCTACATTATGGTTTTCATCCCCACAGGAGGTTCCTGCTTCTGCTTCAAAGGGAACCACAATCCGTTTCGGGCCTTGTCTTTCGGCCTGTCCTCAGCTTCCAAGGTGTTCACCAAATGCCATGCAGTAGTGACTGCAGCCTTGAAGAGACAGGGCCATTATATCTTTCCTTACCTGTGGACGACTGGCTGTTGACCGTTTCCACCTGGGACCACCTCCTTCAAACCATGCAGGCCATCTTCACCTTGTTTCAGGACCTAGGGATTACCTTAATCCTGCTCAAATCCTCCTCTTAGCCAAGTCAGAGGCTGCACTACATGGGGACAATCCTGGACCTGGTGCAGGGCAAAGCCTTTCCCCCCAGGCAGCACAGAGCGTCTTCAAGTGCACGCCAGCAAGTCTCAGGTCTGTCCTAAGACTCCTGAGACACATGGAAGCAGCTACTTCACCAGTCCCCTGGCCTGGCTCTTATCGAGGCCCAGTGGAACCCGAGAATCCAATGGGACCGACATTCTAGAACAGCCTGTCTGGTGTCGAACCCTGTACAACAGGCCTTAGCATGGTGGCTGAATCCCATCAACTTTTCCCAGGGAGTTCACTATTGGGGGAATCTCCCAGTCAGATTCTGACCACAGATGAGTCGGGCCAAGGCTGTGGAGCCCACTTTGGATACCGTCCGACATAGGGGCTTTGCACCAACACTGGAACCATCTCCACATCTGTGTCTTGGAGATGCGGATGGTTTTATATGCTCTTTAGGCCTTCCAGACAGTCTTACTGCCTGGCCCTCTCTTGCTGTGGATGGACAACATGTCATAGGTCTTCTACATAAACTAGCAGGAAGGAGGACTCCTCCTTACCCCCTCTGCAGGAAGGCCATGAGAGTCTAGTCATGGGCTGTGGCTCATCTCCTGATCCCGACAGCTGTTCATGTTCCAGGCATTCATAACACCCTGGCAGACAGCCTAAGTCAGTCTTGCTCCAAGGTTCGAGAGTGGGAACTACTTCCCTCAGTGGTAGAAGATCTCTTGGACAGATGGTGATGTCCCAAATTGGATCAATTTGCCTCCCCATCCATCACAAAATTACCCAGTTTCTGCTTGCTATATCCAGGGCCTGTTCTCTGGAGAGACACATTGTCCCTCTCCTGGGCAGTTTTTTTTTTTTGGGGGTCCTTTATGCTTTCCCTCCTTTTCCCTTACTGCAGAATATTCTTCCCAAGCTGCATTTTTTTTTAGGGGGGGGGGGTTACAGAGATGATTCTAGTGGTGCCCTTTTGGCCCCATCAGTTTTTTTCCACTCCTTCGGCATCTAGCGCTGGAACTTCTGATTTCCCTGCCCCTGCGCTCATACTTGCTCTCCCAGGAGCAGAGTACCCTGGTCCTTCTGGATCTCCACTCTCTGCATTTCCATGTGTCGCTCTGGCAGACCTACTGTCTCCTGATTCAGGGTTTTTCCCCTACGATAGTGGATGTCTTAGTGGCTGCCAGGATACCTTCCACTAGGGCCACCTATGCCATGAAATGGAAGCGGTTCAGCATTTGGGCCACTGTTCGTAATCTGGATACTTTCACCTGCCTGGTGAATTCTGTACTGGAGTACCTTTTCTCTCCGTCGGACTCAGGTCTGAGTTACTGTTGTTTAAAGGTACATCTGTCTGCCATCCCTGCCCACCATCTACCCATAGAGGGCAAAATTGTAGCCTAGGATGACCCTCTCCGCATGTTCCTGTGGGGTATTTTGCATTTGAAACCTCCCATTAGGGACCCAGTTCCGCCATGGGGTCTGTTATTTGAGTTGGAAAAGCTCACTTTGCTTCCCTCTGAACTGCTGCAAGTTGTGAGCTGTGCTTTCTGTCATGGAAAGTGTCATTTTTAGTTGTCATTACTCTTGCTCGAAGGATTTCCAAGCTTCAGGCTGTGATAGGTAAAGAGCTTTATTTACCTTTCCACAAGGACAGGGTATCCTTGTGGGCTAATCCTAAGTATTTCCTCCTTGGGTGGTGTCAGAATTTACACTGAATCAAGACATCCACCTACTTAGCATTACTTCATGCTCTGGATATTCACAGGGTGCTTTGTTACTTATTTAGAGCTCACGTGCTATTAGAAAAGAAGACCAGTTGGTGGTGTCTTTCGCCCCCAGTTTGGAAGGGGCTCCTGTTTACAAGCAATATCTATCCAAATTGTTAGTAAATGGCATTGTATTTTGCTACAACAAGTATGTCAAGCTTTTGCCAGGCCCGGTCAAAGGGCACTCTACCAGGGACATGGCTGCCTCCTTTGCCTGCCTGAGGAATGTTTCAGCTGCTGTCAGTTGCACAACCGCCACTTGGAGTTCAGAACGCTCCTTCGTGAAAGAACTCCTAAAACTCAAGGTGGACAAAGCAATGGGGCCTGACGGGATTCACCCTAGAATCCTAAAAGAGCTAAGGGAGGACCTAGTGACACCACTAACCACACTTTTTAACAAATCATGGGAAGATGGGGTGGTACCTGAGGACTGGAGGAGGGCAGATGTGATTTCCCTTCACAAAAGTGGGAGCAAGGCAGAAGCAGGAAACTACAGACCTGTTAGTTTGACCTCAGTGGTGGGGAAAATGATGGAATCACTTCTGAAAGAAAGAATTGTTGAGTACCTAGAGGCCAGCGGGGCACAGGACCCAAAGCAGCATGGATTCACAGCAGGGAGGTCATGTCAGATGAATCTAATCGATTTTTTTGACTGGGTGACCAAAGTAATAGACCAGGGAGGGGCTGTGGATATGGCCTACCTAGACTTTAGGAAGGCATTTGACACAGTCCTGCACAAAAGATTAATCAAGTTAGCCAGCCTGGGAGTGGGTCCCAGGGTGATTGCCTGGGTAGAAAACTGACTGCACAACAGGACACAGAGGGTAGTAGTAAATGGAACACATTCTGAAGAAAGGGGGGTTACTAGTGGAGTACCTCAGGGCTCAGTACTGGGTCCAGTCCTCTTTAACGTCTTTATAGGTGACATTGCGGAGGGTCTGGAAAGAAAGGTATGCCTCTTTGCAGATGACACAAAGTTCTGTAACAGAGTTGATACACAAGGGGGGGGTAGAAAGGATGAGAATGGACTTGGCAAAGTTGGAGGAATGGTCAGACATATGGCAACTTAGATTCAGTGCAAAGAAGTGCAAAGTAATGTACCTGGGAAATAAAAAATCCAGGAGAAGAGTACACAATAGCAGGGGAGGTACTAACAACTACAGTAATGGAAAGGGATCTGGGTGTAGTCATATCAGATGACCTAAAGGTGGGTAAGCAATGTGAGAAGTCAGTAAGGAGAGCCAGGGGGATACTGGGATGCATAGGGAGGGGCATCACAAGTAGAAAAAGGGATGTGGTTATCCTTCTGTACAGACAGTTGGTGAGGCCCCATCTGGAGTACTGCGTGCAGTTTTGGAGACCTCATCTACGCAAGGATATAGACAGGGTGGAAGCAGTCCAGAGGAGGGCAACTAAAATGGTGCAGTGTCTACATCAGAAACCATACGAAGAGAGACTGAGAGAGCTTAATATGTATACCCTTGATGAAAGGAGGGACGGGGGACATGATAGAAACTTTTAAGTACCTCAAGGGAATCAGCAAAGTCCAGGTGGGTAGCATCTTTCAGAAAAAGAGATGTGTAAGAACAAGGGGGCACAATTTAAAGTTGGGGGGGACGGCTCAGGGGTAATGTGAGGAAATTCTTTTTCACGGAGAGAGTGGTGGACGCATGGAACCACCTTCCTGGAGAGGTTGTGGGGTCTAAAACAGTGGGGGAATTCAAACATGCATGGGACAGACATAAGGCAATTATAGTGGGGGGTTGCAGGAAGTAGGCTGTTGGTTAACTAGAATCTGCAGCCTATCCAATAGATAGGGAAATGGGCAGACTGGGTGGGCCAAGATCCTTATCTGCCATCAAAGTCTGTGTTTCTAAACATTACAGTTGGGACATTGTATTAAAAGAGCGTCAGAGCAGGCTTGGACAGGCAGGCCTACAAAGCCTCCTCTCTCAAGATTCCTAAGGAGTTTCTGCTACCCCACCCAGTTGACCGGGGTCTCCTCTTTACTGCTTGGGATTCAGTCCTAATGGTGTTAACCTGCCGAAAAAGCCACCTTGTAAGTAAGATAGTACAGTTACCCAAGAACTTACCGTAACAGTAGATTTTCGAAAGGCGCTCTTGCAGCAGGTACAGTTTTCCCTCCCCACCTTCCCTCTGGTAGCTACTTCTCCATCATGGATACCTTTCCTGATTTATGAGGAACCTCCTCTGTTCTCCATATTCTCCCATTTTGTTTCTGGTAGGAGAACAGAGGATGGGCTGGGGGACCAGCCCTTTTATACCATACATGATGTCAGGGGTGGGCCGACGTCCAGGAGCTGTCCCCCACTGTAGACTGCTAGCTAGAAATTTTCCATGGGGTCCTAGCATCTGGCGGCTTAGTTCTAACAGTGTTACCTGCTACAAGAGCTCCTCTCAAGATCTACTGTTATTGTATGTTCTTGCGTAACTGTACTTTTCTGGCGAACTAGTTCCCGAAGAATGCCTCTGTCTTAAGCCAGGTAGTCTGATGTATTTTCTTGGGAGTAGAGCTGTTTATAGTAATTGTGAAAATCTTGACTGTCCCTCCTGGTCGGCCAGTGGGGACCCTCCTGCTGTTGGATCCCGATCCATAGCACTGCCTATTGCTTTGTTGTTTCTGAGGCGTGTAGGCTGTTTTCCTGCTCTGGTACCGACCTCATAATATTGTCGTCTGATCATACGATAATTACATTCCAGCTCATTTTTAACTTGATCATTTAATATGATCTTGTGTTGAAATTTTAGATCATCCGGCCCACCGTTGTAGCGGTAGGGTTACACTCACGGTGCCAGCGACCTGAGTTTGGGAACGGACTCGGGTGGCCGAAGGGTCAGCCAGGGGGAGGAGGATTGAGGTCCCAGAGGCTGGTCTTCGGGGAGGGTGGGCTGCTTGTCCCGCCGCTCTACTGCCACCTGGGTGACCACTGGTGGAGATGCAGCGCGACAGCAGAAAAAAGGGAGGGGGGACGTCGGCTGGGAGTCGAAGCACTTGCATGTCTCGACATGCACCGCCACTTGGCTCTCCCAGCGTGCCGATGTCCTGAGGAAGGGGGCCAGAAAAACCAAGGAAAAAACCTGCAGTGCTCCCTGTAGATGGAGCTCCAGGCCCCGATCCCAGTGCCCCTGCTGGTGCCAGGTGACAGCATCCCTGACGAAAGACTGACACATCGGGACGGAAAAGGGGGTCACGTCACGTACCCGCCTGGGGGATATAACCAAGGCTCTGTGGAGGGATGTACTGCACCGATGCCCGGTCAGACGAGCTGGGACGCACAAGGCCATTGGAGGGGGCATAGAGAGAGAATAAAAAAAAATTCTAAATCCTTTTCAAGGTTATTTCTTGCAGCAGGTCATTCACTTTGGTATCCACCAGAGGGCGCTCTCATCAACGGTAGCTTTCACCAGCAGTGCTGACTGTGGGCTGCCCACAGTGATGTCATTCTGTTCACATGTATAAATACATGGGAGGCCCCTAGCAGCCTCCGTTCTTTTTCCGCCATCTCCCAGCTTGCTTCATGTGCTGCTTTCGCCACTAGTGTCTCAACGCTTCATCAACAAGGAAGACAACACTCCCATTTTATTTTCTTAAACCTGTGTGTACTTTGGAATTGCTGTAACGTAAGTGCCGTTGTGGCAAGATGATTTATCTTTACGACAACCGTTCGCTTTGTGTCTGCTGTTGGGGGGGCTTCTCACAGCATCCACTCCTGTGCCCACTGCCAGGAATCTAACCAAGCCACTTGTCTTTGATGACCACAGGAACTAGAATCTTTCCTAATGGAGCAGAAGGTGGCTCTTTTTGAGAAGGAAGTGAAGTCCTGCTGCTCCTCTCACCCAACATCGACGAGCTCCCAGATCTCTCAATCAAAACATTCTTCAAAGCATAAACACTGAGACAAGGACAAGCCATCGACTAGTCACAGTAAGGAGCCCCGCCCACTGACTGCTTCCATTTCTGGTCACTTGTTGATGAGACAGGCCATTCCTGCTCTAATAGAAAAGACTTAGATGGTCCTTGCAGCTCTGGCCCATAGTATGGAGGCCTCCTGCAAGGACCAGCAGCAGGCTCCGCTGATAACCTCCTTGCCAGTTTTGTCATAGTCGACGCTTACATAGGTCTTGTTAGTCCTGACAACGACAACGGATCCACTGTCTACGTCCTCTCCTTCCTCGTCAATGACCCGGTCCTCCAGCATGGACCAGGGTTCTTCATTGACGACTGCTGCTTTTCAGCAATCTTACTTCAAGATACAGCTCTTGCAGCAGGTTACATCATTAGGACTGAAGCCGTCAGGCGCCAGGACCCACAGGAAATTCTAGCTACAGCAGTCTTCAGCGGGGACTGCTCGGCGTCGGTCCCGTCCCCAACGTCAGGCGTTAGTACATAAGGAGCGGTCCCCCACATACCCAGTTCTTTTCCGCCATCGCAGCATCGTCCTCTCGGTCACACTTTCTAGCTGCATGCCACTAGGAACTACGACATTCCTCTTTCTCATACTAATTTGGGATTCATCTGATGTCCTCTCCAAACACCTCTCTGGAAGGTCACCCATCGAAGTGTGCCTCGGCAAACAGATCCTTTCAAGGATCCTTACTCATCCTGTGTGCGTTGTCTAGGCCCGGAACACGACACCAAGGTCTGCTTCTTCTGCCAGGGCTTCAACAGTCGCACCAGGATCCGCCGCCAGAAGGCCCTTCAAGCGTTCCTCTTGGAGGAGAAACTCAAGGCCATGGATAGGGAACCTTCATCCGGGGGGAGTCGTCAGGGAAGACCCATAAACACCGGGAAAGACACCAGGAGAAGGAAAGGCCCAGGTCCGAGTCGAGGGCCTCGGACTCCCGGAGCTCCGTCTCGCAGTCGGACCGCTCCCTTTCCAGGGCTCAATCTCAGCCTCCCCCGGTTCAGGTCAGATCCTCCAGCGGCTCCTCCTCCCTGCAGCCTATCAAGACTTCTGGGCCATCGGCTGCATCCACTCCTTCTAAGGCCTCGTCCAAGTCTGGGGAGCGCCACAAGTCTTCCTCCTGCCATCGGGATCCGACACCAAGTCAGTGTCCCAGCCTCCGCGTGGGTTGGACCCGGTCCCGCGTAAGACTAAGGACCTAACGTCCCTAAAACAGACGCCAGACCCGACGTCGGCCAAACTTCACAGGCACTCCCAGGAGCCGGCTACAGTAAGACACCCGTCGCCGACCTGGTTGCCGCCTCCCATGACGTCGGCCAGGGGACCGATGTCGGCTACCCCAGAGAGGAGGACTGCACCACCGTCACCTACCGATGTCGGTCGGAAGGTTTCATCAGAGGAGGACACCACTCAGCCCGAGGACCAGGCGGGCGACTCTGGAGCCGTCAGGCTCCCATGGTAATCCTCCCTGGAGCGGGAGACACCCGGAGACCAGGCGACAGGCCACCAGTACCCGGCCCATTGTCGGGCCTGAATTTGGCAGAGGTGCAGGAGCTCTTCACCATCTGGTGGGACACCATCAGGACTGATGTGGTCGCCACGCACCCTCCTCCTACTTCGGCTCTGCCTCCACCTACTCCTTTAGTGCCTACGCCCCCTTCTCCACCCAAGGGGCCCGTAGGACGGTCACCAACCCCAAGGAGACAACACCTCCTCCTAGGGGCAGATCCTCAGATAGAAGATCTCCTCAAGATCCACTTCAGGGTCTCCCAGCCCTAAGAGACCCAGATGATGCTGGTACACCTCATCCCATGAGGACTCTAGATTTGACACCTCAGGGTGCTCCAGATCTCCTTCTCCCATCAGCATTCCTTCCCCAGACCCACACGACCTTCCCAGGTCTCCTTCGGATGACCCCTCTTTCACTGAGATCATGAGGCACATTCAGGAGAATATGGGGTGGGATGCTGAAGAGCTAGACCCCGAGAGACAGTGCCTTGCCCACTACCTTCGGCAGAAAGACCCAAAGCCTGTGGTAGTGCTACCCTTGGTGGACACCTTTGCAGACATCACCAAGGCTGCGTGGAAGCTGCCTGCATCTCGACCGCAGTGTCAAGAAGGCTGACTGCCTATACAAGGCCCCGAGGGAGGACCAGTATTTGGCAAACCATCCTCTGGCCGATTCCCTGGTCATCACGGCCTCGCATGACCGGTCTGAGACCTCAGCACTTGAGCACTCAGCCACTGGACCCGGAATCCAAGCAATTGGATGTCCTGGGTAGGCGTACGTACGCGGCTGCGACTTGCGCCATCAGATCTCTAAATTACCTCACCCACATGGTTCAATTTCAGAACGCACTGTGGGAACAGGGACAGGACCTGGTTGAGAAGATGTCAGGAGGTGGTCAAAAGGAGGAGCTTTTAAACCTCCTCCGTACCGGTTCGGATGTGGGGACCCGGGTGCTCAGAGCCGCATACGACTCTGCGGACTCTTCGGCCACAGCTGCAGCCTTAGGCATGCGTCTCCGAAGACACTCTTGGCTCCGCGTCTCCGGTTTTACCCCGGACGTCCAGAAGAACATCCTGGACTGTCCCTTACAACGGGGAAGTCCTTTTTGGTGAAGCCTCCGAGAAGGTGATCACCAAACTTCAGGACACAGGGAAGGCAGTTAGATCTGTCCAGGCCATGTACAGATCTCGACCTAGTTCCTTTCGTAGGAACCAGAGTCGCTTTCGTGGCTGGACACAAAGGCAACAACCACGTTCCTGCCTACAGCAAAGGGCTCCTTTACCCGAAAAGCCCAGGCCAAGTCATCCCAGGCAGGGGCCACCGTGTCACAAAGTCGGCCCAACCTGCGGGATCTAACGCTGCCATAGCATGACTCCTTCCCGGCCCCCGCCCCTCCTCAGGATCAACGGGAAACGAAGGTCGGGGGTCACATCATGCGTCACCTGCCAGGGTGGCAGTCGATCACCACCGACAGGTGGGTGCTGCAATTGGTCGAAAAAGGCCACTATATAGAATTTGTAGGCAGCCCACCTACAAGGCCTCACCTGCTTTCCCGCTACTCGGGTCAGCACGCCCTGCTTATACAGCAGGAAGTGCTCGCGCTTCTGGAGAAAGAAACCTTACAGCACGTTCCAGAGAACCAGAGAGGGCAAGGCTATTATTCGCACTTCTTCCTGGTTCCAAAGAAAACGGGGGACCGCCATCCAATTCTGGACCTCAGCGACCTCAATCTATCAGTCGTTTACAAACGCTTCCACATGGTGACCCTTCCGGGCCTAATCCCCATGCTGAAGCGGGATGCCTTTTTGGCATCGTTAGACATTCAGGACACCTACCTGCACATCCCAATTGCTCAAGCGCACAGGAGGTTCCTGTGCCTCGAGTTTGAGCCGTCATTATCAGTTCCGAGTGGTTCCTTTCGGGCTGTCATCAGCACCTCGCATTTTACGGGCATGCATGGCGGTCGAGAGGCATCTCTGAGAAGACAAGGCCACTACGTGTTCTCATACCTGGAAGACTGGCTTCTCATGGCTCCCTCCAAGGAGGCACTGATGATGGCCATTCATCGTACCCAGTCGCTTTTTCAATCATTGGGTATTCTCATCAACTACAAGAAGTCACTCCTGGTGCCGTCCCAGAAACTGCAGTTTATAGGAGCAGTTCTGGACACCATCAGAGGGAAAGCTTTTCTTCCCACGGACAGAGCGGAACACATCAGATCCCTCATCAGGGACCTGTTGGGGAAGAAGACCGTTCCGGCCAGATTGGTCCTTCGCCTGTTCGGACACATGGCTGCGGCCATTGCAACAGTCCCGATGGCACGGCTCCACATGCGGGTAACTCAGTGGATGCTAAGGGTGCAATGGGACCAAAGGCAAGACCATCTGCAGCAGCCAGTTCAAATCACGAATGCCACGATTCGGGATTGGCAATGGTGGCTAGATCCAGGGAACCTCTCTGCCGGAGTTCCCTTTGTAGCGTCATCTCCGACTGTGACTCTCTCCACAGACACCTCAGGGCTCCGGTTGGGAGTACACCTAGACGGGGTGAGGTCTCAGGGCACATGGACAGCCCAGGAATCTCATCTCCACATCAACATTTTGGAGATGAGGGTAATTCTTTATGCTGTGTAAGCCTTCCAGTCTGAGATTCCACCGGGTACTCTCCTGTTACAAACAGACGATACTGCGGTGATGTATTATTCAACAAACAAGGAGCACTCACTCCTACCCGCTTTGCAGGAGGCCATGAGAGTGTGGGAGTGGGTAGTGCAGCACGCGCGAAACTACATTGCAGTACATGTCCCAGGAGGGACAAGACCGCTGCGAGACTACTTGAGTCACACTCTGGCCAGAGTCCACAGTGGGAACTTCTGCAGGAGGTGGCAGAGGATCTGTTTCACAGATGGGGCACTCCAGAGTTAGACCTTTCCCGTCCCCATCCAACAAAACTGCCCAATTTTGCTCACTAGATCCAGGGCATGGTGTTTTCTGGCGAGGGCGTTGTCCCTCTCTAGGCGGGCAGATTCCTCTATGCCTCCCTCCTTCCGCTGATCCAGAGAGTCCTCTTAAAACTTCGCAGGGAGCAGGCGACGCTCATTTTGATAGCATCTTTCTGGCCCAGACAAATTTGGTTCCCGCTTCTGCATCAGCTATCCCAGGAACCTCCACTTCCTTTGCCAATCAGCTCCCATCTACTGTCTCAGGAGGAGGGTTCATTAGACCATCCGGACTTGCATTCTTTGAACCTGCACGCTTGGCTTCTAGAGACATAGCCATGTTGCGATACGGGGTCTCGCAAGAAGTGGCAGATGTACTCTCTGCTGCTAGAAGCCGGTAGCAGGCAACGTCGCCATGAAATGGTGTAGATTTTGCTTGTGGGCTCAAGCGTGCTGTTTCTCGCCGTTAGAATGTCCCGGAAAGCTGGTTCTGGATTACCTGCTTTCCCTTTTTCAGTCCAGACTGGCTTACTCCTCAATTAAGGTGCACCTTTGTGCAGTTTCGACTAACCATGCTCCCATAGGCCATCGAATAGTGGCACAATTGGACACTACTCGTGCCTTTTTAAGGGGAGTCCTCCACCTTAGGCCGCCTATCAAGGATCCGATTCCTCCTTGGGACTTGACCTTCGTCCTGGAGCAGCTTACGCTGCCACCTTTTGAACCAGCTGCAGATTGCGAGCTGTTTTCTGTCGTGGAAAACGTTATTTTTAGTTGCAGTTACTTCGGCAAGAAGGATTTCCGAATTGCATGCACTAATGTGCAAAGAGCCTTATTTATTTTCCATCAGAATAGGGTATCCCTGAGGACAAACCCAAAGTTTTTGCCTAAGGTGGTTTCAGCCCTCACCCTTCATCAGGATATCGACTTACCAGTGTATTTTCCAGAATACACCAACCGAGTAGAAGCCCTTGTACACAGATGCCTCAGATATTATCTGACCAGAACCAAACCGTTTCGGAAGTCGGGTCAACTGTTAATCTCCTTTGCTGTTAGATTGAAAAGGACTCCTGTCTCTAAACAGTCTCTCTCGAGGTGGCTTATCCAGTGCATCACTTTCTGTTATGATAGCGCAATAAACCCTTACCAGGCGTGGTTAAGGGTTATTCCACGAGAGGAGTGGTCACTTCCTTTGCGGCATTAAGGAATGTCTCCACCTCAGCTATTTGCGCTGCAGCCACTTGGAGCTCAGTGCATACCTTTATTAGGCATTACAGCCTGGACATTGCGTCGAGGCGAAGAGCAGGGTTCGGCCTAGCCGTCTTTCAGGAACTTCTGTCCTAGGCTCAAGTGGGGTTGTGATCCCTACCTTTCTTACTCCCTGTGGCGTAAGATTGCTACTATTGCTTGGAAATCAGTCCTAATGGTGTAACCTGCTGCAAGAGCTGTATCTCGAAGTAAGATAGTACAGTTACGTAAGAACTTACCGTAACAGTAGATCTTCAAGAACAGCTCTTGCAGCAGGTACCTTCCCGACCACCATCACCCTTCTTATGGAGGTAGGTAGTAACCAAACATCCATCTTATGGGAGGGGAAGTTCTTTTTTAGTCTTGACCATCTGGTGGTGGATCCTCGGTCTCCTCTTCTGATGTCATCCAGCGGCCAGGAGTCTCCGGCGGGAGAACTGGGGATTGTGGTGGGACCACTCCTTATGTACTACGCCTGACGGGGGCGGGACCGACGTCGGAGGCGATCCCCGCTGAAGACTGCTAACTAGAAAATTTCCGTGGGGTCCTGGCGCCTGACGGCTTCAGTCCTAATGGTGTAACCTGCTGCAAGAGCTGTTCTCGAAGATCTACTGTTACGGTAAGTTCTTGCGTAACTGTACTTTCTTCTACATCACCATTTCAAGCCCCGACTAAGATATCCTACAACATTTATCCGGGGTTCAAACTCGTGGCTTTACCGTCTTTGTCACCACTTTCACAGCCCATTTCTTACAGGGGCTTAGTGGTCCTGGCACTAGATGTGACCTCGCACACTTCAGGCTGAGTGCTTCAGCCAAAGCCAGAATCTTCTGTCTTGCCCCCCCTCTAACAAGGGGTCTGTGGGGACTACTCCTCCTTCTTCGTCAGAACCTGCTGACGTGGCTTCGTTGTTCATGCCGTCCTGGAGGTTACAAGGGCTATGCAACAGCCTCAACCCCAACCTTCCTCATCTCCCATGCCCCCTCCTCCTCTGTCCCCCTCCTTTCAGTTGTTAGGGGACCAGGATCTGGAAGAGTTAGAGAGATTGAAGATGAGAATCTGAGTGGTGGTGATGATGGGGTGTGCCCTTTTTTTTTTTTTACGTTAATTTGTTTCTTCTTTGGTCCCCACCAGTCAGCACTCATCTGCAGCCATGTACCCATCCCCACACCCCATCAGGCTGGCTATCCACATCTTCCCCCATGGTTTCCCTTCCATGGCAGGGCGGTGAGGAGCCCCCAACTCAACTCGAATAAGATCCAGCATCCGGGGAAGCACCATTCAGAGTTGGGACTGCGGTGGGTGGCTGTTCACTCTGCTTCCGCCTGGGACCATTTTCCCCTAGTTTTCAATTGGTCCCACTGGAGACGTGACGTGCAGTGATGCCAGCGAAGGGAGTTGACACGCGTTCCCTTCCAGGCATCTGCCCCATCTCCACCCCCTTTCTGCAGCATCGACGTGCTGGCCCCCAGCCACTGCTAGTGGCCAGTCAGGAATCCCCCCAGAGAAGGAGAGCAGTCTCTTGGAAACTCGATCCTTCTCCTCCCTTGCCAACCCCCGATGGCCCATACTCGTCCCGAACACGGGTCGCTGGCCTAGCATGAGGCAAGGCGTCCAGTGCCTCAGCGCCACCAGGCTGGTGGAGAGCCCCTTTTTTAAGGATGCACTGATGAGAGGATTTAGCAAGGAGTTTGGGTGAGCGATTAGACCAACAACCGAGAATAGGTGAGTGGTCACTTAGAATCAGGCAGGATTGCAGTGTTAGAGAGTAATTCAGGGTGGTTGGAGAGGATGAGCTCAATCAAAGTACTGGTTCCAGTCCTATAATTGATCCTGGTGGGGCGGACACAACCTGAGAGAGAGATCAACAGCTATTACCACATCCCTATAAGGACCCACGTCCTGTGCCAACCGGTTGATGTTAAAATCATCCAGCAGGATCATCTCTGTGCGGCTGGGAAGATTAGAGACAAACTCAAGGATGGAGTTGTGTCAGTCTTCACCATTCATCACTGATGGGTATCTGCTGGAGGTCAAGAACCCAGGAACCCTTTTTTTTCTTTTTAAAGGTAGGCGGAGCCAACACACGTCTCGTGCCAGCCCTCAGGGCCGACGCCGCACTGCGCGGCACCCAAGGGTTGGGCTTAGGGTTGTGCCCACTCTGCCTGCATGCCAGTTCTTCGTCTCCTGCCATGGTGGTCACCTCGTGAGGAAGCTGAAGAAAGTTTGAGGCCTGCTTCGCAGTTTCTCTCCCTGTGATTTTCTCGTGCCGGAGTCTGTCGGTTCCACGTGCCGGTTCTGTGTTGCCATACTCGACGTTGCCTGGTAAGATCTTTCCATTATTATATTTTTCTGCGACGTCAAGTCTGTTTTTGGTGTTTTTTTTTCCCGTAGGTCATGTCTTGGTCGGAGGGCAAGAAATCTTCCAAGACGGGTCGGCCCCCCTTGAGACGGTGCCCATGCGGCTGAAAGTTTTCCGTCACTGACCAGCATGACCGGTGTCTTTCGTGTCTTGGCCCGCTTCACGACATGGATTTGTGTGATGCCCGTTTCTCCATGGACCGCCAGGTCATCGAGCAACGCGCATGGAAAGTGGGGCGAGCTCTGTTGACTTTCGGGGGTCGGGTGCGCACTCGTCGGGCCAAGCCACGCTCTCTTGGCCTTTCCTCCGGGTTCCCTCCCGGTTCTATATGGACTGAGGAGGAGGGAGCCTCGACTACTTGTAGCCAAGTCGTTGCTGGGGCTTCTTCCGAGGCGCAGGAGGCCCATCCCGCTCCTTCCGGGGGGCGGGAGGCGCCACCATGGAAGTCGCCCCTTCGGGGGTGAAGGCTCCCGTGGGTCACAAGGCCTGGGTCGGCACCGTTCAGCGCGCTGTGGAAGCTGATGAGCCGTCGGTGGCGCGACTTGTCACACGGCGCCATGACCTCTGTAGGAGCCTTCATGGCTATAGCGCCATCCTTTCCATGGGGCCTTCTGATTCCTATGTCGGCCGGCCCTCAGTGCTGCCCCTGCCCTCGAGCCGTGCGCGTCTGCTCAGTTAAAGCAGAAAGAGGCTGGAAAGCAGTCAGAATAGCAAAGGCCCAAACCGAGGAAAGGATAGCAATTCTGTTAAGAAGGGGATAAGACCTTTATAGGTACATTAGGGAGCGAAGAAAGACCAAAGAAGGGATACTGAGGCTTAATAAAGGGGAGGCAATGTGGGTGGGGGGACAGTGAAAAGCAGGGATACTGAATGAATATTTCTGCTCAGTATTCACAAAGGAAGAGGAGGGGAGGTACCTAAACCAAACAAGAGAAACACTCTGAAGACGGGGTCGATACCAGTCCATTTACAGAAGAAAGGGTTCTGAAAGAACTAATAAAATTGAAGGTGGACAAAGCAATGGGGCCTGATGGGATTCACCCAAGAATTGTAAAAGAACTAAGGGTAGAACTAGTGACACCGCTGACTACTCTCTTTAGCAAATCATGGGAGGATGGAATGGTACCTGAGGACTGGAGGAGGGCAGATGTGATTCCTCTTCACAAAAGTGGGAGCATGACAGAGGCAGGAAACTACAGACCAGTTAGTTTGACCTCAGTGGTAGGGAAAATTATGGAATCACTTCTGAAGGAAAGAATTGTTGAGTACCTAGAAGCCAGTGGGGCACAGGACCCAAGGCAGCATGGATTCACGATGGGAAGGTTGTGTCAGACGAATCTAATAGATTTCTTTGACTGGGTGACCAAAGTAGTAGACCAGGGAGGGGGTCTGTCACCGGCACCATCTCCGCCCTCAGCGCTGCTCACGGCGCCGTGGGACCGGATGGCGCCGTGACTGGTCCCAGCTCTGGATCTCTTTGTTCGGCTAGGGCCGTGGCCTCATGGATTATTCTGCCTATGGACTGCGGGAGGCGTCGGCACCGGCTCGGACAGAGCTTTGGTCTCAGGGCCTGTTGGCAAGGATGGCACTGCCTGCCCTCCCACGGTTTGGCACAGGGCCTTGGACTCTACCTCCTCAGAGACGGAGTCGAGCTCTGAGTCAGAAGTGCAGTCTGACCCTTTGGGGTTGGCTGTTGAGGTAGGTAGCACGGTAGTCTCCTCAACAAGTCTGAGTCAGCCCCCTTCTGAGGTGAGGTCGGTGGCTACCGAGACAAATGCAGCTTGGTCTTGGTGGTTTCACTGACCCCTCAGTTGTGGTACCCCACCAGCGGGTGTGCCTAGATCACCCAACTTTGGGGCTGACAGAGCACCTACAGGAGGGAGGGTACTGCACCCTGGATAACCCTTCGGGGCTGCCCAGAGATGCCAGCTACCTAGGCTGGCCCTCTTGAGGAGGAGGGCTCTTTCAGACTCCGAGGGGTGTGAGGTCGACACGTCGGCCTTTTCTAAGGGTCCACCTAGGCCCTGGGAGAAGCCGTAGTGCGGATCTCCGCTCTTCCTCCTCGGTCTCTTTGAGAGAGTCCCATTCTTTTGAGGTAGGGAACCGTCCTTCTGGATCTATATGGCCCCAGTCGCCTCACAGGGGGGATTCTTCCGGGCGCAGCCAAGGCAGTACCGATTTGGTTGTTCAGCTGTCAGCTGTGGGGTCTTCCAGGGCACCTTCTTCTGTGGGTGCCCACGGCCCGCTTCTTAGCCCAGGCGGAGGTCAGCCAACATCTCTTCTTGGCTCTGTCCCTATCCCTCTGCCACACTCTCCTGTGCTCCTAGGCATCCTCGGTCCTAGCGGGCCTCTCACCTGGGAGCAGTTCAGAGCGATGGCTGCTCGGTTCCCTGCTTACGTTAGGGTGATGGACAGCCAGGTGTTTCAACCTCCCCCCATGCAGCCACCCACTGAACAGCCGGTGACCTCCAGCTCCTCATCCCCCTCTTCTGGGGGAGAGGAAACCTCTGTCCACATCTTTCCAGATGCTGATCTCTCTGAGTATCAGCGATTCCTCATGAAGATGTTGGAGGACTTGCACCTTACTCCTTCCACTATCAATCCTGAGCACTCAGCACACACCTTTCTAGGCGATTTTGGCAAGGCCACCCTTGTGGTGCCGCCCTGGCCGGCTCCATTTCGGGAGGCGTCGTTGCGTTCCTGGCAGAGGCTCTTCTCCAGAGTTTCTGCCCCAAGGGATCTCAGCCAGAGGTATTGCGCACCCCCGAAGTCTCCAGGTTCCATGCCTCATCCACAGTCTGAATTGACACAGTTGGATACTCCTGATGGGCTTTGTGCCCTTCACTGTGACTGGACCCCAGATCAAAACTCCTTGGATTTTGACTTCTGGGGTAGGAGGACTTTCTACTCGGCACGGTTACGTCTTTCTATCTCTGCACATCAGGCCCACTATGCAGCCTATAACAGGTTCTTGTGGTCCAGGCTAGGTCAGCTCCTAGCCCACTGCCTGATACGGAGCAAACCAGACAAGCCATTGCACTGTCTGCGCGTGGCCTGGAGCTAGCAAGGCACCAAGCAAGGGCATCCTATGATGTCAACGAGGTAGCTACCAGGGTCGTAGGGACAGCAATCTGCACTAGGCGGACGGAGTGGCTGCGTCTTTCCCGGTTGTCACCCTTGGCCCAGCGTAGGGTGATTAACTCCACTCACCAGTTAACCTATCTCTTCTCCCGCAGAGTGAGATGGCACTTGTCGGGGCAACTTCCTTCCCCCTCTGAGTGGACTCCGTCTCTCTCTCTCCCGCCTCTCTAGGCCATAAAGGTTCCCCCCCCTTAGTGTGTCACCCACTGAGGGCTAAGGGATTTTATCCCTTAGGGTGTGAAAGAAAACCCCCTTCGGGTGGGCTTGGTACTCACCCATCAGTGATGAATGGTGAAGATTGACACAGATAAGATATGAACATTACGTCCCTACCGTAATTATGATCTTTCTGTGTATCGTCACCGTTCATCACAATCCCACCCTCCATCCCCCTGGGGCCTAAGTCTCTGGGTCCCCCTTCCTCTCTGTGCCCTCCCCCTCTCCTCCTTAGGAGTGGGGTAAAACAGGGACACACAGGAGAGTAATGTTCCAGGGAGAGTGGACAGCTTGAGCGGCACTCCTCCTCCAGTGCCTTGGCTCCACCCCTGTGGGGTGGGAGTTGGCAATTGCCCTCCTTCTCTCCTCCTCCCTGTTTCCGTCCAACCTATTTCTCCTTAAAAAAAAAAAATCCCTTTTTTTTTTTCTTTTCACCAAAAATTTTTCCTTGTGTGGGTGTTGAATCTCTGTACCCTGTCCTTCTTCCAGAATAGCCGACTCTGCTTATCTGGAGTGTTTGTTAGCTATTCCATGCCTTGAATTCTGGCAGAAAGCATTGCTACTCCTTGCAGTTCCTATACAATCTGGAGACGGACCAGGGTCTGGGATGTGTTATCCTTCTCCCCTCTCTTCCTAAATTCTTTACCCACGCTACCTCCCTCTTCCTCTTCCAGAGATTGGGGCCCCTCCCAATTCTCTTTAGTTTCCAACTTCTCTCTTTCTGTCCTCTCAGTTGTTATTTCTCCTTTTAGTTCATACATTTTTTTCCTTTTTCTGTCCCTTGAACTTCCTTGTCCCATCCTCCACTCCCTTCCTCTTACCTCTCTGGTGACTCAGAACTGGCAGGCAGGCGGGTAAACACAACCTGCAGCCAACCCGCAGGCACCACGCAGTGCGCCGGCCCAGGGGCAGCGCCGATGGTGTGTCAGCTCCGCCTACCTTTAAAAAAAAACTCTCGTGGGGTCCTGACCGGCAGATACCCATCAGTGATGAATGGTGAATATACACAGAAATATCATAATTATGGTAGGTACGTAATTTTCATATTTTGTGTTACTGGGCAGGATGTAGACGGACAGTGCTGTCAGTGACTTCCCCATAGTCACAGTGGAAAATTTGATAGCCAGGGCCTGAGCATCATTACCTGAGCATTTCCCGTCATCTCCTCTGTGTGGGTTATGATGCAGTAGCTACCTCTACCCATACCTCGGTGATGGGTATTACCCTTCGCTGCCATGCCTGGCTGCAATTTCTGGCTTCACCCCAGCTGTACAACAAACCATCCTAAATGCCCCCTTTAACAGGCACAAATTGCTTGAGTCTGACACAGAAGCTATTTTGAATGACTTGCAGGCCTCGCACTGCACTCTCCGGACTGTACACACAATGTACCATACTCCACAGACCATGTCACAGCAGAAACCTTACCAGTCTTTTCAGTTTCACTGGGCTTTTGACAGCGAGGTCCTGCCCTGTCCACCAGAGGCTGCCAACAACCCCAGCCTCTGAGCCTCTGCCTCCAAGCATGCCCTTGCTGCAGCCGCCTGACCCCTAGTCCTTTTGACTTCTCTGCTCCCTGCTTGCCAGCCTCGGGAGGCTGTGGGAGGCCGCTTTCCTACATTTGGAGGCCTGGCAGAGGATTACCACAGACGAATGTGGCTGGCTACTTTGGAACGGACAACCCCGTCCCCGAACATGTTCTGGTTCTCCAGGAGGAACTCTTCTTCCTGATTTGGAAGCAAGTTGTCCAACCGGTGCCTCCTAGGGAGCTGAAAAGGGACTTTTTCCCATTTTTCCCATGCTCTCATGCACAGGCGATCTGGCGCCTGTCTTGGACTTCAGAGATCTCAACTAGTTTATCCAGTACAAAAACATTTTGGATGGTCACCTTGACAGCTGTCCTCCCTCTCTTAAATCAAGGGGATTGACTCTGCTGCATCGACATGAAGAACGCTTATCTTCACATCCAAATCCACCCTGCCCACCGCCAGTACCTCAGGTTCAGTCTTCTAGGCTTCCATTATCAATTCGGTGCCCTGTCCTTTAGACTGTACTCAGCACCACGGATGTTCACAAAGTGCCTGGTGCTCGTGGGTCGCCACCCTTGCCCTGGGGTCATTATGTTTCCCCTACTTGGACGACTGGCTCATAATGGCTTTTACTTGAGGGTTTACTACACCCTCACATGCACCCTCCAGCTATTTCAGGAGGTCAGAATTACGGTCAGTGTCGCTAAGTCCAACATGGAGCCATCCCAACGCCTCCAGTACATAGGCAGCATCCTGGATACGGCACACGGTCTTGCTTTTCTACCAGAAGACAGGTGTCAAACTCATTTCCTGACCTGGCACTGCCAAGCAGCTCAACAAATCACAAGTGCCAGTACACGTGTCTCCTAGATCACAAGGCAGTTGTCACTGCGCCATACACTCAACTGTATATGCGCCCAGTCCAGTGAACCTACACTCTGCCATTGGTACCAAAAGACAGGGACTTTGATGATTCAGAGCGACTCCTGACCTCCGGTGGGTACTCTTCTGGTGGCTAGACCCTGCAGACTTGCTAACAGGAATGCCTTTTTGTTCCCCCCTCCAGTCCCAGGTCCTCACAACGAACACTTCCTCACTCAGTTGAGGCATACACCTTTGCCTGTGCTAGACTCAAGGCCATTGGGGCTCCGCTGCCACATCTGTCCACATCAGCCGCTTGGAGATGCGGACCATCCATCTTGTGCTGCAGGCCTTCAGATCGTTCCTGCTCCTGAGACCCCTGCTAGTCCAAACAGACAACACTTGGGTGGTCTACTACATCAACAAACAAGGGGGCACAAAATTACAAACACTGTGTCAAGAAGCAGTCCAAGTGTGGACTCGAGCTCTAGCTCTCCAACTCCCATCTAGTGGCAGTTCACGTTCTGGGAGCCCAGAACGTCCTTGCCAGTCACCTCAGACATCACACACAGAGCCACAAGTTGACCTTGCAGATGGTGGTCCTCCACAACATTTTTCTGATGTGAAGCACTCCACAGATGGATTTATTTGCCTCTCCTGACAATCACAGACTTCCACGCTATTGCTCAATTATTCCAGACCTGCAGGGCCATTCCTGGATGCCCTGTCCTCTGTTGGCATGGGCAATTGTTATATGCCTTCCTGCCCGTCCCCTCCTCCAGCGAGTACTACTCAAACTGCAGCTGAAACAAGTGTTTCCATGATATTTGTAGCCCCATTCTGGCCTGACAGATATGGTTTCCCTCCTCCAACAACTGCCGATCACAGATCCCTTCCCATCCCTCTTTGGTCAGATCTCCTCATACAGAACCGGGCATCCTTCTTCACCCTAATCTTCAATCCCTTCATTATCATGCTTGGCTCCTGAGGACGCCTTCATAGCTAGGCAACATGTCTCTCCTCATTGGCCACCATTCAGCTGGCCTCTAGAAAGGCTTCAACCACAAAAACACATGGGCCAAATGGAACGCTTTTGCCAATTGGACAACCACCAGGGTCCTAAACCCATTTTTCTGCCCATTACCTAATATCCTGGAGTACCTTTCCATCTCTCCACTCGGGCTTAAGCTTACTTTTCTATAAAAGTCCACTTATCCGCAGTCTCTGTGTTCCATCAACCCATTGGGGACCAACAGGTCGCCCAACTGACATCGCAAGATGTTCCTTAAAGGCATTCCTCCATCTCAAGCCCACCATCCAGGATTCAGTTCCGCCTTTGGACCTCAACTTCATCTTAGAAAAGGTCACTCTTGAACGGTTTGAACTGGCAGTTACCTGTGACATGCACTTCCTGACCTGAAAAGCATTTTTCCTGGTGGCTGTTACTTCAGCTAGGCACATTTCTGGTCTGCCATAAAGACCGGGTCTCACTACGCACTAATCCCTCGTTTGTCCCGAAATAATTTTTGGACTTCATGCTCAACCAATCCATTCATTTGCCTGTCCTCTACCCAGTGTGACAAGGTTGAATAAGACCCTGTCCTATTTGTTATGTAGAAATAGTTAAATGCAAGGATCTGTTTTATCCTCTTCTGTTCTGTCTCTTGTCTGTCTGACTGAGCAGTTAAATTTTCTTGCAAGACCTTGGAACTGGTGGATCTATGACCCAGTCGTGAGGCAAAAATGTTGTCAGACAACGGACCGTAAAACAGTCCGTCAACTGCATTTGTGGTCAGCAGACAGTTTCCAAGTTGGAGACATGTTTTCTGAGGGCTTCACCCCAGACCTCCACAGTGCTATGCCCCCACCCCAAATGCAGTGCCTGGGTCCAGTGCCCGTCCTGTGCAGCGACCTGTCGCTGTACTGGTGACGCTGTCAGGATTATCGCTGTCAGTGGTGGATATTGGAACTGGCCACCCTCGTAATGCTGTTTTCCCCCACCCCTCCTCGCCTTCACTTGCTGTTGATATCTTTTCCCCCTCGTGACATCTGAGGTTATAAAATGTGTGAGAACTTGATGTGAAAGTGGGATCCCTTGGTTTGAAATTGTATATAGTTATATTGTTGAAATGATTGCAAAACACTGTTTGGAACTTAGGGGGTTAATCTGAGATGCTGGTTTCCAAACTCTACAGAGCTGTAAACAGGAGATCATTTTTGGGGCACCATGTACTGTTTTCTTGCACCTGCAGGGAAGGAAACTGACAAGAACATTTTCTGAAAAACAGTATGTCTACTTAACGAGTTCCCAGACAAAGACTTCGACAGAGAGAGGCAATACTTTTTTTTTTTGAGAGAGAGAGAGAGCACAAGACTGAAACTTGGAATTAGAGATATCCTCAGATGAAGGACTTAGTTTTCTGTGTTTGTACTACCTTTGTAAATGGTTATACTAAAAAAAATTATTTTACTGTTATTGAAAAAATTAAAACTCTACTTGCGAATTTTATACCTGCTCCTGGTCTTCTTATGCTTACTGACCTATGCCTCGCCGACACCTGGGTCATTCTAATCCGGGGGAGTCACTTCTCTATACCCTGGACGTCATCGCATCCTGTGCTGTTACCTCGCTTGTACCAGGTCCTCTCGTAAGTAAACACAACTCTTTGTTGCCTTCACTGGTAGCAGGGAAGGCCATCCTGTCACAAAGCAAACTTAATCCAATTGGTTAGTCCATTGCATTACCTATTACTACATTAAATACAAAAAAAACTCTTCCTGGGACTGTGCACAGACACTCTACAAAGGCTCTCTTCTGCTGCCTACTTTCAAGGCATCCTATCTCTGATTATCTGTCACGCCCGCCATGTGGTCTACTGTTGCATACTTTACTAGGCACTACAACCTTGATTTGGCCTTCAGGCACCTCGCCTCCTTTGGCTGTGCCATTCTGCAGGACCTCCTGTCTTGACCACCCTGCATATTTAGCTGCTTGGAAGTTATCCCAAGTGTATGACCTGCTGCAAGAGATACCCTCGAAGAAGAAAGTTCAGTTTCGTAACTTTAGATCTTCAAGAGGATTTCTTGCAGCAGGCCACATTGCCCCCCATCCTTTTTTCAGGGAGAGCTATCTACTATTTCTATCCTGTTCATCCTGTTGGGCATTGTCTCTGACCTCCTTGGTGTCCTGCTACATGAGCTGGTCACTGGCCTGGAACTGGGGCCATTAGGGGCTGCCTATGTTTTCATACATATGAACGGAATGACATCATTGTGGGCTACCCCGTCAGCTCTGCTGGTGAAAGCTACTGTCGACAAGAGCACCCTCTGGTGGATACTGAAGTGTATGACCTGCTGCAAGAGATCCTCTTGAAGATCTACTGTTACAGTAAATACAAAACTGTATTTTCCTTTATTTGTGCCTCTAACTTCCTACGTCTTGCTTCCCTTGTTCGCTTCATTTAGGAGTGTCGAATTATTACCCCCCCCAAGCATAGCCTTTAATGCATCCCATCTTACCGCATGAGTCGTGTCCCTTACTGGGTTGTGATATAGAAAATCTTGAATCATGTCTTGTAGAAGCTGTTTGAATTCTGGTGAGTTTAGAAGACCTACATTAAGACACCAATGTGAGTTTACTAACATACTAAAATGCCAGCAGAATAGGCCTAATGGTCTTTCGTGTTGTTGCTTGGTCAGCCCTCACCCTGGGTGCTGACCTTGTTGTCCCCGCTTTCTCTGGCTTCTCCCTTCCCAGTTCCGGATATTCTTGCTGCATTGGATTTTGCTTCCTGAACCTTCCCCTGTACCTGTCCCACCCTCTTGAACCCCTCCACTGTCTCTGCCTCCACCAGCCCCTAGGTAGTGCATTCCATGGCCTCACCACCTCCTCAGTGAAGTAGCACCTCCTCCTTTCTCCCTGATCCTTCCCTCCAGCTTCCACCCATGCCTCTAGTGGCCCCTCCTTCTTCCTTCAAGCACCCTCACTGTTCCTCCCATTTACCCTCTTCATGTACCTGAAGACCCCATCATGTGCCCCGGTCCCTTCTCTCTTCCAAAGTGTATATATTTAGCTCTTCGAGCTCTCCTCATAGGTCCTGTCCCCAAGCCCCAAATCATTTTGGTTGCCCTCCTCTGACCCTCTCCAGGAGGTTAATATCCTCTTTAGTGCAGTCTCCAAACTGCACCAGTACTCCAGGTGCGGCTCACCAAGCAGTTATACAGAGGGAGTATCACTTCCTCCTTCTGGAGGTGATCCCAGCGATGCATCCCAGCATCCTGTTGGCCTTGTGCTGCCTCCTACAAGTCTCAGAGTTGTTCATCTTGACAACCACCACCACCCCAGGTCCCTCTCAGCCATTGAGACTTGTAGTATTCCCAGGGTGTACACTTGGCTGGGTTTCTGGCCCCAGGTGGGATTGCATTTCCTGCATTAAACCTCAGCTTCCACTTTCTAGACCATCTTCCAGAGCCTCCAGGTCCCTGCAGGGCCACCTCCTCCTCCCCATCCACCACCGCCTCCAGCTTCAGTCATCTGCAAGAGAGACTCATCTCACTCCCGATTCATGTCGCTATGTCAGATAATGCAGGCGCTGAACAGAAGGGGCCCAAGGACTGATCCCCTGTGGGACCCCACTAATGACCTCCTTGGGAAGAGATATCCCACCAACCACGCCCTCTGGGTCCGGTCCTGGAGCCAATTGGCTATCCATCGGATCATCTGGTTTCCCACCCCATTTCTCCTAGTTTATCCAACAGGCCCACGTGAGGAACAGAGTCAAATGCCTTGCTGAAGTCTAGAAAGAGGACATCCACTGGTTTACCCAGGTCCAAGGCACTTGTCACCCAGTCATAGAACTCCACCAGGTTTGTCTGACACGATTTCTGGATGAATCCATGCTGTCTGTCGTCCAGGCACCCTGACTTATCCAGGTCCCCACCTAGCCTCTCCTTGACAATGCCCTCCATCACCTGCCCACCACTGATGTCAGGCTGACAGGCCTGTAGTTCCCTGCCACCTCCCTTGATCCCCCTGTGGATAGAGGCCACATGCGCCACCTTCCAGTCTTGGGGCACCCACCCTGTCCTCAGAGAGATGGTGAAAAGCTCTGCCAGGGTTTCGCCAGGACATCTGCAAGTTCCTTCAGCACTCTAGGATGTAATTTATCCGGCCCGGTGCTTTCTCCGTCTTAAGGAGCTGAGGGCCTCACTCTCTGCTGTGATTTCTACTTCCAGTACCTCTTCTCCTGCTTAGCCCTCCCCCACCTGCCAGTGATGCCCCCTCTCCCCAGACCTGCCGCTTGCAAGGGCCCTCCTCATTATCTCTGTCTCCTCCCATGTATGATGCAGCATCCCATTTCCCTGGTGAAAACTGAGGTGCGTACTCATTTAGTACCTCAGCCTGCTCCTCTGGGTCTTGTGCCCATCTCTTCCTGATTTAATCCTGCTAATCTGCCCCTTCACCCTTCGCCTTTCCCCGATGTATCTAAAGAACCCCTTTCCCTCTCCTAATTTCCCTGGCCAGGTTCTGCTCCTTCCTTGCCTTAGCCACCCTCACCCTATAGTGGCCCTTCTAGCCATCAGCTCATACTCCCTCGATCCCTTTCACTCCTTGAGCACTTGAATTTCTTATAGGCGCTTTCTTTCCCGCACCACCTCCTGGACCACCAACAGGGTTTTGGGCCCCACCGCATTTCGTCTTACTCTTGCACAGGTGCTGGTAGCATCCTGCACCCCTCTCCTGATGATTTCCCACCCACTATCAGCGCCCAGTCTACCCAATCACATCCAAATGCCCTAAGGATCCTTCCTTTCCTTAAAATCCACCCCTGAAGTCGGTTACTCCGCCTTTGTGCAGCCTTCACCCTCCTAGGTCCAGGCAGAACCAGACCGTGGCATGGTCACCCCCGCCAATGGGTCCCTTACCTCCAGGCTCTCAATCTGGTCGCTGTCTGCCAGGACCACATCCAGTACCCGCGCTCTCCCTGGTTGGTTCCCTCACCTGCTGAGTTAGGGAACGCCTTGAAAGACATCCAACAACCTCTGTTCCTGGTCACAGAGGATGTCATAGTCTCAGTCTGTTCCTGGCATGTTTAAGTCCCCTAACACCACCACCTTTCCTCTGCCCAGTCTGCAGTTTCTCCTAACATCTGCCACCAGACTGTCCTCCAGCTCCTCCGCCAGGGCAGGGGTCTATACACCACTCCTATTTTTACCTCTTGCCCCTTGTTATCAAGGTGACCCAAATCGCCTCCCACGGTTCCCTCCGCCTCCTCTACTCCCTATGCCAATGCAGTTTTACTATCATCGCACCTCCTCCCTTCCTCCCCTGTCCTTCCTGAACATAGTGTAACCCTCCAGGTTCAGGTCCCAGTCATGTCTTGCAGTGGCCCAAGTCTCAGTGACCGCTGCCACATCCACTGCTCCTCAGTTAACATCGCCTGGAGCTCAGGCATTTTATTGCCCAAGCTCCTGGCATTTAGCAGGACTACCTTCCACCCTTTCCCTATAGTTCCATTTCCCCTGCTCGTGTTCCCTTGGGGATTCTGTCTTCTCCTGGTCTGCACTTTGCCAGTTGGTCTTTTCCTGCAATCCTCCTGGTCCCCAGGGGGGTGGAGACAGAGTCTCCTATCGGCATCCCTTGACTGCCTTTTCTCCCATCCTTCCCTTCACAAGTTTAAACCCCACTTTTCACCAATGAACCTCTATTTTCAACTTAAGGACTCTCCCTCCAAATTGAGATGTAGTCCATCTCAGCATACAGCCTCTTATCCTCCCAGGTCTCCCCCAATCCCCCATCAACCCCATACCCTCTGGCCTCACACTACCCCTGAGCCACTGGTTTATCTCCTAATTTTTCTTTTGTGTTCCCCATCGCCCTTGGCACTAGCAGGATTTCTGAGAAGGAAACTGTGCATCCTATGTCATGACAGACCCTAGCTTAGCTCCCTGAATCTTGCCTGTATCTCTAGCTCGCTATTTCCTCAATGTCATTTGTGCCCAGGTGGACCAGTATGTCTGGGAACCCCACAGTCCTTGCCAGCTGATATACCTCGGCTTAGCCCTGTGCAACTGCTAGTCCAGGGAAGCATCTTGTTCTAACTGGCCAGGCTTCTCCTCCCTATCCCATTTGATACCCCCTGATCATAGAATCCTCCAGCAGGAGCACCTTGACCACTCCTTTTCTCATTCCCCTTCCATGTCCTCATCCTTTCTACCGCCCTTCCACCCAGCTGGCTCCTTGTTCTCCCCTCATCTGTGTGCCACATGCCACCGCCTCCTTATTTACCATGGCCACTCCTCCCTCCAATCCTATGCCTCCTCCTCCTGAGTATCCTTCTGTACCTTGTTAATTCTCCCTCACTGCTCACAACTGGTCCTTCTCCCCCATCTGCTAAATCTAGCCTGGCTCATCCTCCTTCCTTCCTGTCTCCATTTAGTTCCTCCTTGCTCACGTGTCTCCCCTGGCTCACCCCTCAGCTCTCTTACTGAACCTCCTTGTACTTCTGGTCCTTCTTTACCTTCCTCCCAACTGTCCTTCTCCTTGCGCCCTGCCCGATTCACTGCTCCCCATTCTCCTGCATTCCAGGTCCCCCTGTTCTTCCTGCTATCTGGGCCCTGCCTCTGCCCCACTCCCACACCCTTCTGTCTCTAACCACCTCTGTCGTGGCTACATCCCCGCCCTCATCCTTGAGCAGTAGAAGAGATTGAAGCGGTTACTAAGTATAAGGTCTGATCCACCTCCTGCCTTGCTTCCTTCTGTCCAGCACTGGCTATCCGCCTACTTCCTGAGAATGTTGTCCTCCGTCCCCTTTATGAGGGTCCCCAGTTACCTGCCTGCTTCCTTGGTAGTGTCCTTTTGGCCCCTCTGCCAGGGTCCCTATGTGACCCTGAGTATTCTCCTGCACCCTTTCCCTATACCCCGCCCCCAGTGCTTGGTGCAACCCTGTGGGAGATTTCCAGCCCCTTCCCAACCATACCACCCCCTTCCCCAGCTTTCTCCTCATCCCCGCAACCTCCTCCCTAAGCTTGTGCTAGCTGGTAGCACACTGGGCAACCACCAAACTTCCAAGCCCAGTCCAGTATCATGGCTGCTCCACACCCTGTGCACCCCACCACCCTCCCAAAGATGCCAGCCCTAATGATGTGGTTCCATCCCCTTCAAATAGGTTTCTTGGGTGAGCCACCAGGTTCCCTATTCCAAGATACCCCTACTGCCTAATCAGGTCACCCACTAATCCTAGAGACAGTCCCACTGTACACCAGTAACTCTGTTACTAGGTGCAGTACAACACATTAAATATGTAAGGAAAATGAACAACTCCCTAAACTCCTCTCTCCGCCTTTAAATTCAACCCCAGTGGCTAGAACTACATGAGCTGCACCAGCAGCCTTTTCCTCCAATTGCAGGCAGGTCTTCCCTATAAATTTGCAGACTTCTGGGAGGGTGGAGAGGGTGGGTCTTGGCAGACATCTGACAAGAGAGAGTGTATCAGCCCTGTGTCTCCTCCAAGCCCTTCAGCTAAAGAACCAGGCCCAAGCAAATCCCACCAAACAGGTTTTAAATCAGAAGAAATAGGCCTCTACCAGCGCAGCCTGTTACAAAGTGAAACATCCACAAAAGAGCCCCCATTTACAGCCACTAAATCAGTTTACAAACATCCAGGATCCCCAGAACAATACCCTGCTAGCCCCTAGAAGCAAGAAAGAAAGAACTAACCTACCAAGTAAAATCCACAAGAACCCTGTGAAAACAGCAGCAGCTACTGTCCTGGAACACAACTGATCCTGCCCCTTCCAGTTCTTTTCTGAGAAGACAAAGCAGCTAGCACCCTCAACCTTGATTCAGCCCTGCCTCCACTCAATTGGCTGAGTGAGACCTGGCCAGACCATTAACACCCCTCCCCCACTATGAACTAACCTTTACAGCTAATGGAGTCAGCACAAGGAATCAAAATTCAAGTCAAAGCCCCCAAAATATGTTTGCTGCCAAAGGAAACAGTTCTCCAATTTAATCAGCTTCACTAACACCAAATCAAACTAGGCTTGAAATTAACAGATATAGGTCTCCAATTCAAATAACCATCTCCAAGCAAATCCCACCAAACAGGTTTTAAATCAGAAGAAATAGGCCTCTACCAGCGTAGCCTGTTACAAAGTGAAACATCCACAAAAAGAGCCCCACTTACAGCCACTAAATCAGTTTACAAACATCCAGGATCCCCCAGAACAATACCCTGCTAGCCCCTTAGAAGCAAGAAAGAAAAGAACTAACCTACCAAGTAAAATCCACAAGAACCCTGTGAAAACAGCAGCAGCTACTGTCCTGGAACACAACTGATCCTGCCCCCTTCCAGTTCTTTCTAGGGGCTGGGATAATTTCTAATGTAAGCTGAAAGGGTGCATGGTCTAAGGGAGTTAATAAGTAGTACTTGGCAGCATGACGTTGTATAGACCCATTCAGTGGACATGAAAAACATATCAATCCTGGTGTAGCTATTATGTCTGTCTGAATAATTGGTGAGGTCTCTTGCCTGCCCATTTAGGTTTCGCCACACACCTATCAGGACGAGTTCCTGCCCCGGTCTCAGTAGTATGTTGCCTGCCCTACTATGTCTTATGTTGAGTGACCCCCCCCCCCCCAAAAAACTCCTATCTAACTTTGGTGCCAGGACGGTGTTGAAGTCCCCACTTGTTTGTTTATTTGAAGAGTTTAACCAGGAAAGGCATACTGAGCTGAATTAGCTTGTTTCCAGATGCATCCTGAGGGAGAAGGGCTTACAGTATAATTAAAATACAGTGTACGGCAAATACAGAAAACAAAATATACAAAAGTATGCAGGTAGTACACAGGTAATTACAAATATGTACACGAAATGTACTCGCTGTGGGATTTCATGCAAGCTCGGCTTTCTTCCCCTTCTAGGGCCACTGCGTAAGGGGCCACAGCATGCACCCCAAGAACAGATGCCCTCTAACCCCCTTCCAGACACGGGATGATGACGAGTATTAATCGGACCTTCTTCTGCATGAGAATGAGGGTGATATTGGAGATGAGGGAGGCACTACCCTCTCCCATTCCACTTATACGGTGTCGTCCGATGGCGAGGAGACCCTCACGTATATCCCATGTTCACACCCCTGATGGACCCTTCCTTTCTCTCTGTTCTGAGATAGTTGCAGACGGCCATGGGGTTTGATACCGAGGAGCAGGACCCTGTCCGGTGCCGCTTGCCTAGTTACCTTTGTTCACCCTCCTCTGGCCATTCCTTCTTTAATAGAACCCTTTGAGGATGCCACCCTGGCCACCTGGCATTGACCCAGCTTGGTCCCTGTCGTGCTCGAAGGTGGACAAGCTATACCAGGCTCCTCGTGGAAGCCCTTCTTTCCTGAATAGCCTCAGGTGGACTCTGTTTCATTAATGCCACCCACGACCATACCAGGAGGCCTAGCACCTCAGTTCCCTCCCACCAGACAAGGCGTCCTGCAGGTTGGAACTCACTGGCAAGTGGACCTTTGCCTCTGCCACTTTGATCATCAGGGTTCTCAACCATTTTTTTTTATTTAGTTTTTGTTAACTGTGTAGGTGCACTAGCCATGAAATGATTATTTTTAGGGCACCTACCTGGAAAGTACAATAGTCAGATGGGTACATAGCGTGAGTACAATGAAATTACAATAGCATAGGTCAGAAACAGTTAGTAGTAATGAATACATACAGCCAGGACAATAACAATCAATGAAAATCACATAGAATTTTTAGGCATAGAAAACCTACACATCTAGGAAGAGATACCACAAAATAGCAGCAAAAAATATTGTTCAAATTAGTCACAATGAAGATTCAAATAGGCATAAACAAGGTAGGGCAAATTCATGACTGGGCAAGATATATTATCACGGCTCTGAAACAGGACTCGTGTGGGGTGGGTTGGGGTAGATTAACTCTCAAGGAGATAGTAAGGGTAAGAATTGCTATGAGGTAGGAGGTTAAAGTTAGGCCGGGTAGCATCTGGCAGGTGAGTAGATTAGGGAGGATTAAAACAAGTGCAGAGATCAGTAGTAATAAAGTAGTAAAAACCTTTATTTTATACAGGAAAGTTGCTGGCAAATTTACATCATTAAGACAAAGTCCTGTTTGCAAGATGCTCCTGTTGTATAAAATGTTACAGTTTAGTGCAAATATATAACATAAAACAAGATAGTGAACCAGCAAGGGATAGATGTAAGCACAGCTTCTTTTTGAAGCGTCATGGGATCCAGACATTCAAACTGCTTGGGAAGAGAGCTCCAAAGCTTAGGAGCAGAGTGATTGAAGGCAACAGAGCCTTTGATGTTTTACATCCAGATACATTCAGCAGGGATCTATCTACCTCATCGCAGTCTATGGGAGGATTGAGGTACCAGCAATGTTGCAGTGCTGAAGGTGTCTGGTTTCTGAGTATAGAGTCAATTAGGAGCCAAGAGAGTATTGACGGCAAGCTGAGCGGGATAACCAGCCCAGGTCCCTGTACAGTTGGCAGTGGTGCTTAAGCCGTGGTGACGAGGAGGCACATTGACAGATAATATTATAAGTGACATCTCACTTATGAAGGATGGTTTTGTGTGTGGCAGCAAAGGTCGGCATGCCATAGGTGAGGGCAGGGAGTAATATGCCTCTGGCAACAGCAAGTTTAGCAGAGGGAATCTATATCACCCATGTAGTCCGATTTCAGAACCCGCTCTGGGCTAAGGCCAAAGAGGCTACAGCCCTCCCATAGGACCCCCTGAGGCAGCAGCAGCTACTTAGGAGCATTCAGTTGGGGGCCAGCATCAGCAAACACGTTGTTCGCTCCACCTATGACGCCATTGATACCAGCCCAGGTGTCCGTGATGGCATTTGCCTCATGACGACACACACTAGGTTAACAGTGTCAGGCTTTGCCCAAGATGTACAACAGTCCATGCTAATTTCACCCTTTAGAGGGTATAAACTGTTTGGGACGGACATGCAGGATATACTTCAAAACTGCAGACCTCCGCCACACCTTGCAGTCAGTTCACTGTATGTACTACACCAGCCAACCTAGAAGTGGTCAGCAGGTGCCCTTTCAGCGTGCTTCCCATAGGCCCAAACCCAGCACCAAACCTCTGTAAATGTAGAACTGCTGCAGTTTACTACCCCTACCTCCATGTCATTGAGGCACAGGTCATGAAGAATAGGGAAAATCAGGAGCAGTTGTAGAAATTGCCAAAACTTTAATTATAGTAGCAGTAACATAAAAGTAAATATAAACTTGTTCATAATAACTATGTACAGAGGCAAAAAACTTTCTTGTAAGATATGTCCTTGTTCTTCCAAAACAAATTTTATCTAAGCAATTGTAGTTTAGCTTATTTCATAAGTCTTTTCAACCACCATCCTTAGCAAACATCCTGTTTTTGCAAGCGCTTTGTTCTCATAACTATCAGGAGCTGCTAGAACACAGTATGCTTCCTGAGGCCCTTACAGCCCTTTCAAAAGGTTCAACATTTGCGCCAAGTAACCTCTCTAGAGTTTATGCAGTCATGTCAAAATATAAATATATATCTTACTTCGAGAAACCGCCTTGCAGCAGGTTACACCATTGGACTGAAGCCGTGCAGGCGCCAGGATCAACGGAAATTTTCTAGCTAGCAATATTCAGCGGTCACCACCCCCAATGTCAGTCCCACCCCCGATGTCAGGCATAGTACATAAGGGGGAGGTCCCCCAGAATCCCCAGTTATTTTCCCGCCGTCGACTCACCAACATTGGCCTCTCGGTCTCTACCTAGTGCACAACGACTACAGAACTTGCTGTGTTTTTCAAACTGCTGTCCTCTCCAACTCCTTCGCTTGAGGGTCACCTTTCTAAGTGTGGTGCGGAAAACAGATCCCTTTCAAGGATCCTCCTCCTCCTCGTATGTGTGCCCAGCCCAGACCCATATCAAGGCCTGCACCCTTTGCCAAGGGTTCATTAGCTCGCACTCAGGATCCGCCATCAAAAGGCACTTTAGGCGATCTTCTGGAAGAAAATTGAAAAGGATGGTCCAAGAACCTTCCTCCAGGGGAGAATCTTCCTCGAAGGCCCATAAACACCAGGACAAGCACCGGGAGAAAGTAAGGTCCAGATACCCGAACCAGGCCTCGGACTCCCGCAGCTCAGGCTCCACTAGATCGGACCGCTCGGTCTCAGCCCCCCCCCCCAGGTCCGGGCTTCGGGCGGCTCTTCTACGCTCCAGCCTATCAAGACTTCGAGGCCCTCAGCTTCTTCCACTCCCTCCAAGGCCTCTTCCAAGTCTTCAGAGCACCATAAATCGTCCTCTTCTACCCAACGTCGGGACACTGACTCCAGATCGGTCTCCCAACCTCCCAGATGTCCTGACCCAACTCCTAGAAAGACCAAGGACCTGATGTCCCTGAAGCGGGCATCGGACCCAACGTCGGCTAAACACTCCAAGTCGGCCAGGCGCTCACCAGATCTGAGGACACCAGCCAGACACCAGTCGCCGGACGGGCGTTCACTGGATCCGAAGGCGTCGGCCAAGAGACTCGGCATCACATTCTCCAGAGCGGAAGACTGCCTCCCCCGTTGCCGGCGGACGCCAGTCACAGGGACTCTGTAGAGGAGGACGCTACATTGCCGAAGACCAGGCGGGCGACACCGAAGATGCCGGGCTCCTGCGGGAACCTTCCTTGAACCCGAGACACCTGCAGACCTCGACGCCCGACTCCTGGCGACAGACCACTGCAGCAGGTCTGGCTGTCAGGCATGAACATAGAGGAGGTAAAGGAACTTTACCTTCTGGTGGGACACTATCCGAAAGGATGTTGTCCCTGTTAAACCTCCTCCTACTACTACTCCTTCACCTTATTCGCCCCTCCTCCACCAAAGGGCCAGCAGAACGACCACCAACCCCTAAGAAGCCAACTCCACATCCTAGGTGCAGATCAGAAGACAGGAGAAGGCCTCCCTCAAGATCCCCATCAGGGTCTCTCAGCCCTTCGCACCCAGACAGCGCCGGTACACTCGGTCAGGGGAGGACTCCAGATCGGACAACTCTGACTACTCCAGATCTCCTTCTCCACTCAGCATCTCCTTTCCTGACCCACATGACCTCCCCAGGTCTCCTCCAGATGATCCCTCTTTCGCTGAGATCATGAGGCACATCCAGGACAACATGGGGTGGGATGCTGAAGACCTTGACCCTGAACGACAACGCCTTGCATGCTATCTTCAGCAGAAAGACCCAAAGCCTGTGGTAGTACCACCCTTGGTAGACACTTTCGCGGACGTAACCAAGGCTGTGTGGAAGCGTCCGCACTCCACTCCTGCAGTGCCGAAGAAGGCTGACCGCCTGTACAAGGCCCCGAGAGAGGACCAGTACTTGGCCCAACAACCCCTGGCAGACTCCCTGGCCATCATGGCCTCACATGACCGGTCTCAAAGACCACAACATATGAGCACAGAACCAGACCAGGAATCCAAACTGATGCCCTGGGGAGACATACGACACGGCTGCTACATGCGCCATCAGGTCTCTGAACTACCTCACCCAAACAGTACAGTTTCAGAACGCCTATGGGAACAGGGCCAAGACCTAGTCGAGCAAGCCTCCGGATGGCGATCAAAGCGGAGCTCCTCAGTCGTCTTCACACGGGTCAGATGTGGGTACCCAAGTTCCATGAGCCGCGTACGATTCTGCAGACTCATCTGCCAGAGCGGCAGCTTCAGGCGTTTGTCTCCAGAGACACTATTGGCTCAGTGTCTCCAACTTCAACCTGGACGTATAGAAGAACATTCTTGACGTCCCGTATAACGGCAAAGTACTCTTTGGTGAACCCTCGGAGAAGGTCATCACCAAACTCCAGGATGCTGGGAAGGCAGTCCGGTCTGTACAGGCCATGTACAGATCCAGGCCGGGTTCCTTTTGCAGGAACCAGAGCCGTTTTGGCGGCCAGCAGCAAAGGGGCACTTTTCGGCGTAAAGCCCAGGCGGAGGCCAGCATTACACGAAATCGGCTCAGCCCATAGGGACAAATGCTGCCACAGCTTGACTCCTTCCCGGCCCCCGCCCCTCCTCTGGATCAACGGGCGCAAAAGGTCAGGGGTCACATCGCTCACCACTTTTCAGGGTGGCACTCGTTTACTGCCGACCAGTGGGTTCTTCAGTTGGTCAAGAAAGGCCATTTCATAGAGTTTCTCAACCACCCACCGACCAGACCTCCCGTGCTCTCCTTTACTCGGTCAGCATGCTCTGTTCATACAGCAGTAGGTGCTCGTGCTTCTGGAAGAAGACACTATAGAGCACATACCATGGAACCAAAGAGGTCTAGGATATTATTCTCGCTCTTCTGGTTCCAAAGAAAACAGGGGAGCTCCGTCCAATATTGGATCTCAGTGACCTCAATGAATCTGTCCTGTACAAACACTTCCGCATGGTGACCCTCCCAGGTCTGATTCCTGTGCTCAAGCAGGATGCCTTTCTAGTGTCCCTGGACATGCAGGACGCCTACCTGCACATACCCATTGCTCAAGTGCACAGGACATTCCTGCGCTTCGAGTTTCAAGGTCGCCATTATCAGTTCTGAGCCCTCTCCTTCGGGCTGTCATTGGCACCTCGGGTGTTCACGAAGTACATGGCAGTCGTAGCAGCATCTCTGAGGAGACAAAGCCATATGTGTTCCCCTACTTGAACGACTGGCTTCTCATGGTGCCCTCTCGGGGCCTCTAGCCAGATTGCACATGAGGGTACCCCAGTGGACACTGAGGGTCCAGTGGGAGCAGCACACAGATGACCTGGGACAGCAGGTCCTAGTCTCCTTTCTGGTCAGAAAGTTTCCGCTCTGGTGGATGGAACCAGCAATCTGTTAAGAGGGATTCTTTCTTCATTCTTTGCCCTCAACAAATTCTCACTACTGATGCTTTGAGGTTAGGTAGGCCCATCTGGGGCCCCATCAAATGCAAGAGACGTGGTCCAGGATGGAGTCTTCTCCACATCAATGTCCTGGAGATGCAGGCAGTTCTGTTATGCTCTGCAGGCCTTCCTGACGCAGCTGTCCCCAGGCCTACTGCTAGAGCAGACAGACATCAATGTAGTCCACTACATCATCAAGCAGGGTGGTACTCTCACTGTTGGGAAGCGATGAGAGTCTGGTACTGGTTCTAGAACATGGCTTGGAACTGTCTGCCATCCATGTTCCCAGCATCCAAAACATCCTGGTGGACAGGTTGAGCCGATTGCACTGCAAGATGCACGAGTGGGAGCTGTTGACCTCAGTTGTAGAAGATCTGTTTGAGAGGTGGGGTCGTCTAGAGTTGGACCATTTTGCATTCCCCACTCAATGCAAAACTGCCACTTTTTTCATCGCTCGCTCCAGGGCCTGGAGTTTTCTGGTGAGACACATTGTCCCTCTTTTGGAAAGTGAGGTTTCTTTACACACACACACACACCCACTTTCCCTGCTTCAGAGGGTTCTGCTCAAGCTGCAGATGGAAGGGGTCACTATGATCCTCATCGCCCCTTTCAGACCTCGTCAGACATGGTTCCCCTTACTACTACAATTGACAGTGGGGCAGCCTGGTCCATCCAGACCTGATCGCTGAGTCTTCACGCCTGGCTCCTGAAGACATAGCCATGGCTAGATTTGGGGTGTCCCCCAAGGTGGCTGGATGTCCTGGTGGTGGCTAGGAAGCCCTCCACCAGGGCCATTCCATGAAGTGGGAATGTTTCACTCTGTGGGCTGCCTCTCCTCAACTGGATCCCTTCACTTGTCCAGTGAATCAGATTTGGAGTACTTGCTGTCCCTTTTAGACTCTGTTCTCAAATACTTCTCTCTAAAAGTGCACATCTGTCATTTCAGCCTTCCATGTGCCTGTTGATGTCCATACGGTGGCTCAACTAGAGGTGTCACGTACATTTCTGAGAGGCATTCTTCATTTGAAGCCTCCTCTCTGCAATCCAGTCCCAGTAGTGGCTCCTTTTAAACCAGCTGCAGCATGCGAGCTACGCTTTCTGTCGTGAGATGTTCATTTTAGTTGCTGTTATTTCTGCCTAAGGATTTCCTGCTTCAGTGTGAGTGTGAGCCCTCATTTAGTTTTCCACAGAGACTCTGCAGTCAAATCCAAGTCCCTTCCCATGGTGGTGTCTGAGTTTACTTTAAATCAATCCATCTACCTGCCTGTTTATTTCCCAGAGCTTGCCAGTCCAGGGGAAGCATTTTGCTCCACACTTTAGATGTGCATAGAATTCTGCATTCTAGGGACATGGATATGTTGTTCATCCACACTTATTGGCAGGTATCCTTGCCGCTTTAAATCTTGCCGGAAGGTCTTCAAGCTGGCTCTCCCACCCACCCACCCGGTGGTAAAACTCTGCTCCGCCCCATGACGCCAGATCTTCCTTACCATTTGGAAGCTCAGGTTTCTTCTTAATGCTCTATGCATAAGACTGGTTCCTATTTCTTCAGGTTTACGAAATTACTTTTAAGTTTTCAAGACTTCGAGTCACTTATTTCCTCGCTAGCTGCGATGGACAATCGACTCGGTTTCGGAGGTGCCCATGCAGGCAGAGGATGTCTCGACGGATCCGCACTCCACGTGCGTCTACTGCTTGGGCCTTGGGCACGATCTGCAGGCTTCGACCTGTGCTCTTCTTTTTCGCCCACGCTCTGAAGACCATGCCGCCCGCCTTCAACTTGGGCGCGACAAAACGTTATCCTCGGTAAAGTCGAAGAAGGCCCGGTTGGCGGTTTCCGTGGCGGCGGGCTCGGCAGAACAGCTTGAGTAGATGATTGCCCTCGAGGAGGAGGCAGCGCAGGCCGCATCTTCGTCTTCCTCGGCCGCGGCATTTATCCCGCTGTCCCTGGGATCCTCCTATTCAGCTTCTTTTAAGGAGCTCTGTCTGTCCCTCTCCACTAAGGGAGAGGGACCAACATCTTCAGGACCTTCCTCTCGGTCCAAGAAGAAGGACCACAAAGGTAAGTCCCTCCGTCAACGCTCTTGGGAGCGGGAGAGGTCCCTCTCACCGAGTAGTTGACCATCGACTTCGGTCGATCCTTCGGCTTCAGCCACTGGCTTCACGGTGTCCCCGTCAGGTCAGTTGACCGAGACTCCCGTCGACGCAGTCGAGATTTTTCTCGACCCATTGGACAGGCTGTCGACCGGTGAAGCCGAAAACCCTCACTCCCGGTCCCCGCGGTGGTTGAGGTGTCCGTGGACTTGCCCGTGCCTCCGGTTCCGGAGTCCATGGTTGAGCCCTCCGAGCCGAGGGGAGAGCCGGTTTCCCCCGCCCTACCTCCGTACCCTCCTCGGAAAAGCCGAGGTTCGCGGTCTCAGTCTCGGACTTCTTCTCGGTCCAGCCGATCCCCCGTCATAGGAGGTCTTGGCCTCGGCACTGTGGCAGAGTCGGCGCGCGTGATCCTCCTCTTGACTGCCGCAACCTCGTCACTTCACCCCAGGTTCCCCCCATGGGGGCCGACCTTCGCCACTTTCTTTCCGCCTGGTCACAGATCGGTGGGTGTTGGAAGTGGTGGGGAAGGGCCTGCCTCTGGAGTTCGAGCAGGCCCCGCCCTTCAGAGCTGTCGCACCTCGGGGTCCACAGCCTCACTGTCGGCTCGCCGAGCCGACATCGCTCTGCTCCTCGAGAAGGAGGTGATCAGAGAGGTGGCGGACCCTCCCTCAAACCCGAGGTTTGTGTCCAGGTACTTCCTGTTTCCAAAATGGACCGGGGGCTGGCGCCCCATTCTCGACTTGCACGACCTAAACAAGTTCCTAAGGTCTCGGACCTTCAGGATGGTCACTCTGGCTCAGATAATAGCATCCTTGGAACGCGGCGTGTGGTTCTGCTCTCTGGACCTGCAGGACACGTTTTTTCACGTCCCTATCCATCGGTCTCACCAGAGATTCCTTCGCTTTCGAGTGGCAGGATCCCTTTTTGAGTTCCGAGCCATGCCCTTCAGCCTGTCTCTTGCTCCCAGGGTCTTCACCAAATGCATGGCAGTGGTGACAGCATTCCTGGGGCGCCGAGGGGTCCGGGTGTACCCTTACCTGGACGATTGGCTGATAGCAGCCCCCTCCAGACAAGAGGTGGAGCGGTCCAGAGATCTGGCCCTCCAGGTTTGTTCTCAAGTCGCCTCCTCATCAACGAGGCCAAGTCCGGAACTCGAACCGAAGCAGGTGATTCTCTTCATCGGGCAGAGCTCGACTTCTTGAGCCAGAGCATGGCTCCCGCGGACAGGGCCAAGTTCTTTCCTCCTTTGCCCGATCATTTCTGGTTGGGCAATCGCGCTCCTGCCGGGACTTCCTGCACCTCCTGGGTCTCATGGCGGCCTGCACCAGTGTGGTCCGTTGGGCCCGCTGGAACATGCACCCCCTTCAGTGGGGGTTGGCCAGCCAGTGGTCGCAATGCTGCGATCCGCTGGACCAGCTAGTGACGGTGACCCAGGGGATGTGAAACGCTCTCCAATGGTGGATCGTTCCAGCTCATTTGCAGGAGGGCATCCCGTTTGTCTGCCCCGAGCCTGCGGTCTCTCTATCGACCGCCTCTCTGATGGGTTGGGGTGCCCATCTGGGGGAGCACAGAGTGCACAGCCTCTGGTCCCCGCGGGAGTCCCGATGCCATATCAACCTGCTGGAGCTCCGAGCGGTCCGCCTAGCTCTCACCGCCTTCGCTCCGTTTCTACGGGGTCAAGTGGTTCAGGTCCAGACGGACAATACCACGACCATGTACTACCTAAACCGCCAGGGCGGGACACCTCCATGCCTCTGTGCAAGGAAGCTCTCCGCATTTGGTCACTCGTGCGCAGCCTGGAGGCGGATCTCTTAGCCATTCATGTGGCAGGAGCCTCCAACACCCTGGCCGATGCCCTAAGCCGGATAGGGGCTGTGTCCCACGAGTGGTCTGTCCTGCCGGAGGTAGTACATGATCTGTTCTCCCATTGGGGCACACCTCAGGTGGATTTGTTTGCCTCCAGGGAGAACGCGAAGCTGAGGCTGTTCCATGCCCGCCCCACTCAGCAGGGCTCGCTGCAGGGGGATGCCTTCTCGAGGCCGTGGACCCCGGGCCTCTTCTACGCCTTTCTCCATTTCCTTGATCCACAAGGTGCTTCTCAGGGAGGGACAAGGCGCAGGTGATCTGGTAGCCCCAGACTGGCCCTGCCAATGCTGGTATCCAGATCTCCTCAGCCTCAGCTCCAGGCTCCCGAGGCAGCTTCCAGCTCGCCCGGACCTACTTTCAGTCAGTCAGGAAGGTGTTCCATCCGGACCTTCAGTCCCTGCACCCTGGCCTGGTTCCTGAGCCGGCTAGAGTTCCAGGCCTTGGGTCTTTCTGACGAGGTCCTCAATGTAGTTGAGGCATCCTGTAAGAGTCGACCAGGAAATGCTATGCCTTCAAATGGAAGAGATTTTCCATTTGGTGTCAGGGCAAGGGCCTGGACCCTTCCTCCTGTTCCTTGGCAAGCATCTTGGACTATTTATGGTCCCTTTCTCAGCAAGGGCTTAGGTCGACGACCCTAAGGGTGCACCTGGCAGCCATCTCTGCTCACCGGGCGCAGGCCGGGAAGCAGTCGGTGGCGCAGGTGAAGGTGGTCTAGCGCTTTTTCAAAGGCCTTGATCCAGTGACAGCGCTAGGGGTTTTAAAACATGGGTCAAATTAGACCCATAGGTGTAAAAAATGTGAGTCAAAATGAGAAACAACTGGGTCCAAACCTAATCTTAAGTAGAAATTTTATTAGTACAGAAGCTTAAATTTGTTGAATGAAAATACTTTTCTATTGTTTAGCTTTCCATCTTTCAGCTATTGTTAGAGACAGGTGCACCACTTTGGACCCACTGTCCTGTGGAAAGTGGGTCATTTCTGGGCAAGCTGCAACTTTTTCCCTTTTTGCCCTATCTAGCGCTGTCTCTGCCTTGATCACATGCCCCTCCAGTGCGAGAACCTCCACCTCCGTGGGATCTACTGCTGGTACTGGCAAAGCTCATGGGCAAGCCATTCGAACCAATGCACAGGTGTGATCTCTCTCACCTGTCGTGGAGGACCGCCTTCTTGGTGGCTATTCGTCAAGCCAGAAGGATGGGAGAGCTCCAGGCGCTTTCATCGAGTCTCCTTACCTGGTCTTCCACAGGGCCAAGGTTGTCCTGCGCCCCCACCCGAAATTCCTTCCGAAGGTGGTGTCGGAGTTTCACCTTAACCAGGTGTTGACTCTGCCGGTGTTCTACCCCAATCACACCTCGGAGGTTGAATATAGGCTCCATACTCTGGACCCTAGAAGGGCGCTCACTTATTATAAGGAGCGCACAGCTGAAATTCGGGGAGAGGTTCGCCAGCTGTTTGTCACCTACTGAAGCCGCACTCCGGCAGACCTGCAGCCAAGCGGACGATAAGCAGGTGGGTCACCTCCTGCAGAGATCTCTGCTATAGGTTGGCGGGCATGGAGCCTCCCAAAGGGATAAGAGCTCATTCTACCCGCCATACCGCTGCATCGGTGGCTGCTTCCAGGGATGTCCCTATCCAGGAAATCTGCAGGGCTGCTACCTGGAAGTCGGCACACACCTTCATCACCCACTACCACATCGACTTTGAGTCACGCCGGGATGCTGGTTTTGGGGCCTCGGTTCTCCAGTCTCTATTCCCTAAGTAGGGGGTGTGCCTTGCCTCCCTCCTCCCGGAGAACTGCTAGGAGTCTGCCAATAAGTGTGGATGAACAACATATCCATGTCCCTAGAAATACAGGTTACTCACCTGTAACAGGAGTTCTAGGAATGGTATATGTTGTTCATCCACACGACCCACCCGACCTCCCCGGCTTCGATGCACAACCTGAGCTTCCAGCGGGCCAGATCTGGCATCATGGGGCGGAGCCGAGAGTTTTACCACCCGGGTGGGTGGGAGGAGCCAGCTTGAAGACCTTCCGGCAAGATTTAAAGCGGCAAGGATACCTGCCAATAAGTGTGGATGAACAACATATACCATTCCTAGAACTCCTATTACAGGTGAGTAACCTGTAATTACTATACACACCGTACGAAGGACTGCAGAAAGTCCTCTTTGTTGTTTGTTTCCTTTGCCCCAGGGAAAGAGGGCGTTCCTGTTTCTAAACAGTACTTGTCCAAATGGCTGGCCAAATGTATTAACTTCCTGCTACAGGAAGTAATGCAAAGAACTTCCTGGGGTTGTCCATGGCCATTCTGCCAGAGGCATGGCTACATCTGTGGCCTGTTTCCGAATGTTTCAACTGCAGAGATCTGTGCTACTGCCACTTGGAGTACTGTCCACACCTTTGCCAAGCACTACAGTCTGCACATTACCTGTGGGCCTACTTTCTTGGGCTTTTGGTTTCCGTCCACCCAAACTGGCTGTTCTGATGTCAGAACTGCTTGGGACTCGTTCCACAGGTGTGGCCTGCTGCGAGAGATATCCTTGAAGCAAGGTAGCACAGTTACGAAAGAACTTGCTGTAACAGTAGATCTTTGAAATAATCTCTTGCAGCAGGCCATGCCGTCACCCCACCCCACCACACCAGCCCTGTGAGCCTGTCTCTCTGTCTATCTCTCCATCTCCTTGGCGGTATGTCGTTCAATCCACACTGTCTGGCAGGTTCCTTGCCGCTTTAAGATGGGCCAAAAAGTCTTCAGGCTGGCTCCTTTCACTCACCCGGCTGGTAAAACCCTCGGCTCCACCCCATGACACCAGATCTTCCTTACTGCTTGGAAGCTCAGGTTCCCTCCTTAGCGCTCTTGAGACTTCAGGCCTGGATCCTAAACTTTGGTTTTACGAAAATAGTCTTAAAATTCTCGAGACTCAAGTCGTCTTCTTCCTTCGCTGCTGTGATGGATTCAAATCTACTCCTGGCTTCCGTCGGTGCCCTTGTGGGCAGAAGATGTCTCGGGCTGACCTGCCGCCATGTGCATCTACTGCCTGGGGCTTGCCCTTGATCCATGAAGCCTGCAATCTCTGCAAATCCTTTTTACCGACTTGGTTCCGAATACCGCACTACCCGACTTAAAATGGGTGGCCCGAAAAACTGTTTCCGGTGAAGTCAAGGAGGCCTGCATGTGTCCGTAGCTGGGCTCTGCAGAGCAGCTAGAGCAGTTAATTGCCTTTGAGGCGGAAGCAGTCCAGGCCGGTCTTCATCTTCCTCGGCGTTATCCTCTCTCTCTTGGCTCCTCCTATACTGCTTCCTTTAAGGAGCTTTGTCAGTTCCTCTCCACCAAGGGAGGCAGGCCCTTGGGGAACTCACTTCAATATGTCAAGAAAAAGGAACCGAAAGGTAAGTCCCACTGTCGAGCGTTCATAAGAGCAGGAGAGATTTCGCTCTCCTGGAGCGTCTTTTATCTACTTCAGTCGAGGTTGCGCCTAGGGCGGCTGGCTTTTCGGTGTCCCCGTCAGGTCAGCTGGCCAAGACACCAGTCGATGCAGTCGAGATTTTTCTTGACCCGTTGGACGGGTTGTCAATTGGAGAAGCAGATAACCCTCTTTCACCGGTACCCCCGGTGGTTACCAAGGACTTGCCTTGGCCTCCCGAGAGCAAGTCACCGGTCAAGGACCCTGAACTGGGATGAGCTGGTTTCCCCACACCTTCTTCTGCCCACCATCGGCAACCCCGACAGTCTCAGTCCTCCTCCTGTCTGGTAAGTCCTGCCGACGTCCGGCGATCTTCCTCGACTAAGTCTCCATCATCATTCACACTAGTGGGATAGCGCCAGAGGCGCCAGGACCAAGCAGGGGCCTAAAATTTTCAGAAGGGCTGGCACCAAGACCAGACCACACATGCGCAGCACCGCGAGACTAGCTCGTGCCTGTGTTGGCTATCTCAGTGTCAACCCTCCAACCACCTTAGTTCCTTTTCTCCTGCCGTCGAGTGCGCTTGGATGTCGATGTCGCTTATCTGCCGGAGTCTGTTTGCATCTATACAACAGTAGCTTTTAGCATTTAATATTTTAAGTAGTTTTTTCTTATTTTACAAACAAGAAAAGAAGACTATGAAGAAGAAGAAAAATAAATTCTTTCCTGCCTTCAACGGAGTCGTCCTTGGACAGTAACGGTAGGAGGACTGCTTGAAAGTTTTATGGCAGAGGTTGTGTCTGGTCCGCCACCCTTAATTAACGGGGGTGCTATGGACAGTCCTGTGCTCGGGGGGCAGTCCACCAAAACACAGATCTAGTGGTTCAGGGATCCGGTGCCGGGTTTGTCCGTTGGTACGTCTGCACGAGTTGTTTGTCGGAGAGAGATGGGCCTGAACCCACCTTGGTGGGTCCCCTTAGCCCCACTCTAATGGCTGCATTCTCGACTCCAAACTCCAGCTCTGTCCTCGTTGGAGCTCCGTGGGCAGTTTCACCTCTGGGCCACTCCTGTGGAGCAGGGAGTTTGACTTTCCAGTTCTCCTGGCGCTGTTCCTGATTTTGGGGCCTTGGAGCCATTTGACTGGAGCCAGGTCGATTGGATCACGATGGGCGAGATGCCCTCTTGGTGCCTTTGCCATTGTGTCGACCCCTCATGCCTACCCCCTCTCCCTTTTCCATTCGGGGTTGGCACGGGCACCACCTTTTTCCTTCTTCCTTTCTTTCAGGATTTCCATTGGCATTTTCCTTCGGCACCATGGCTTGGTGCCTTGGTCGGCGCTGTGCCTTAGTCGGTCCAATGGGTCGGCGCCATTGCTCTGTGCAGCACCGTGGGTGCTGTTGTTGCTGCAGTTGGTTTTCGGTGCCGCGGGTGTCTATGAGGTGCATAGCATCTGCAGGCAGCGCCGAGCAGCCACGGGTGTCACTGTGGGCACACTGGTGGTGTCACGGGTGCCACCCGCGGGTGCTCATGGGTGCCACGGGCACCACTGGTGCCCTCAGGTGCCATTCTTGTCATGGGTGCCATGGTACCATGAGTGTCGGGGGTGTCCTTGGGTGCCATTGCTGCATGGGTGCCAGGGGTGCCTGCGGGTACTGTTGCAGGTGCCCTCAGGTATCACCCAGGTTGGCATAGGCACTGCTTGGTGCCCTCCGGTGCTACGAGTGATGCTGGTGCCGCAGGGGTGCTAGTGGGTGCTGTCTGGCAGAATTAGTGACACATTTTTTCCTTTCGGACTTCTCCATAGAACTTGTGGCGGGATGTTTTCCGCACATCTTAGTGAGTGGCGGTCCATGTGGGATCTTGTGTCATCCAGCAGTTTTCTGCTGATGGAACTCTGCTGTACTGTTCTGCCTGCAGAATCTCTCATTCCGCACAGTACTTTCTCGGCTCCCTATGTGGTACCAAGCTCCTAGATATCCTTCCTGATGGCGGAGTCTCTAGAGGCTCTGACCTAGACCTCCCTTAGAGGTCCTTCTGGAGTAGAAGTGCATCTAGATGGGTCTTTTCCTGTCCTTCTGGTCAATAATACAGCGGACGACTCATTTTATATACTGAGGGGCACGTCCTCGCTATCATCAGAATCCGTGATAGAATATCTTTTCAGTAGTTCCTCAGTAATGGGCTCCACTATAGTATTTCAGACTGCGTCCGTGGACCATACGCTTCTGCGTGCAGAGTTTTTCAGTCATCAAGACAATTACACTCTGTGGAGCATTCTAATTTAATGGTTGGGAGCCGCTCAGGCTCTTCTGCCCCTCTGATAGGGGGTATGTGGCCCCCTTGTGATATTGCTCCTTCAGTGGCTTCTTCAGCACAGGTGGCTAACATCTCTCCAGCTGTGATTATTAGTCCGGTTATGATTTCAGTGTGGACGTTCAGGCTCCTTCTGCACTCGGATAGAGAACATCTTCGTCATTTTGTATCAAGACAATCCTGGTGAAATAGCAGCGTGAAAGCCTTGTTAGGCTCGGACTGTTTAAAAAAAAAAAAAAATTGTTTTTATCACAGCACAGGGCCTGGCAAAGGTACACAATACCCCTTTTGGATCTGGTCAGGTTCCGCCTCAGCCCCTGAGGCGCTCGTCTCCAGAGTACGATAATGAGTACCTGACTTCTTCTTCCTCTAGGGGGAATCCGATCAAGCGATGGTATTGGTCATCTCTTTCTCCAAGAGAGATTTTTCTGCTTCAGAGACATTTTCTAGATCTAGGCGACTGCCCGGTCTGTTAATTACCCTTCTTTTTATCAGGCTTTCTTCTCTTGAGCAGAGCCTCACAGCAACAGAAGTGACTCTCCACTGAGTCGGAACTCTGGTTCCTGCTTCCTTACTTGCTTTAACTTAACAGGCGATGTACTCCTTCTTGACCGAAGGTCAAGTAGGTCTTTTTTTTCTGCGGTAGCTTCTCAGATATTCACCCCTTCGGTTCCAGCACACTGGTTCCATGCCAATCGCTCATGAAGCTATCCTCTCCAAGTGCACGATGGAGTTGTGATGTTTGTTTTTCAGCAAACATAGAAACATAGAATTTGACAGCAGATAAGGGCCGCTTGGCCCACCCAGTCTGCCCATTTCCCTACCTAATGGATAAGCTGCAGATCCTAGTTAACCAGCAGCCTACTTCTTTCTACCCCACCCCTAGAATTGCCTTATGGCTGTCCCATGCATGTTTGAATTCAATCACTGTTTTTGACTCCACAACCTCCTCCGGAAGGCCATTCCATGCATCCACAACCCTCTCTGTGAAAAAATACTTCCTTACATTACCTCTGAGCCGCCCCCATCTTCAAATTGTGCCCCTTGTTCTTGCACACCTCTTTTTTTGAAAGATGCTACCCTCTTGGACTTTGTCGATTCCCTTGAGGTACTTAACGTTTCTATCATGGCCTCCCCCTTTCCTTGAGGCTACACATATTAAGCCCTTTAGTCTCTTCTTCAATGTCTTCCGTGCAGACCCTGCACCATTTTAGTTGCCTCTTCTGGACAGCTTCCATCTTGTCTATGTCCTTGCAGAGATTGGGTCTCCAGAACTGCACACAGTACTCCAGATGGGGTCTCACCAGCTGTCTGTACAGAGGGATAACAACTTCCTGTTTTCTACTGGTGTTGCCTCTCCCTATGCATCCCAGTATCTCCCAGCCCTCCTTACTGCCCTCTCACATTGCTTGCCCACCTTTAAGTCATCTGATATGACTACCCCCAGGTCCCTTTCCATTTTTGTTGTTGTTAGTATCTCACCCCCCATTGTGTACTCTTCCCCTGGGTTTTGTTTCCCAGGTGCATTACCTTCACTTCTTAGCATTAAATCTAAGCTGCCATACATTTGACCATTCCTCTAACCTTGCCAAGTCCCTTCTCATCCTTTCCACCCCACCTTGTGCATCAACTCTGTTGCAGATCTTTGTCTCATCTGCAAAGAGACATACTTTCCTTCCAGTCTCTCTGCAATGTCACACAAAGACATTGAAGAGGACCGTCCTAATACTGAACTCGCGGCACCCCACTAGTAACCCCCTTTCTTCAGAGTGGACTCATTTACTATTACCCTCTGTGTCCTATTCTCCAGCCAATTCTTTACCCAGGCTATCATCTTGGGACCCACTCCCAGGCTGGCTAACTTGTATATTAATCTTTGTGTGGGACTGAGTCAAATGCCTTGCTTAAGTCTAGGTAGGCCATTGTCACAGCCCTCCTGATCTACCACTTTGTCACCCAGTCAAAGAAATCTATTAGATTCGTCTGGCATGACCTTCCTGCTGTGAATCCATGCTGCCTTGGGTCCTGTGCCCCTCTGGCCTCTAGGTACTTGACAATTCTTTCCTTCAGAAGTGATTCCATCATTTTCCCTATCACTGAGGTTAAACTAACTGGTCTGTAGTTTCCCGCTTCTGCCCTGCTCCCACTTTTGTGAAGGGGAATCACATCGGCCCTCTTCCAGTCCTCAGGTACCACCCCATCCTCCCATGATTTGTTAAAGAGGGTAGTCAGTGGTGTCACTAGTTCTACCCTTAGTTCTTTTAGAATTCTGGGATGAATCCCATCAGGCCCCATTGCTTTGTCCACCTTCAGTTTTAAGAGTTCTTTCATAACCCTTTCTTCTGTAAATGGGCTGGTATCAGCTTCTGTATCCAGTGTTTCTATTGTTTGTTTTAGGTACCTCCCCCTCTTCATTTGTAAATACTGAGCAAAAATATTTGTTTAGTATCTCTGCCTTTTCACAGTCACCCTCTGCCCACCCCCCTCCAAAGAAGCAACCCAATGATGAAAACTGCCCACCAGAAACCCCACGGGAAGATAGAGTGGGTTTCCAGTGATGAGAATCAGAGTGATCGTGAGTGGAAGCCGAAGAACCGGTCGGAACCAGAGACAGCATACCATTATCGACCACCGAAGACCTCTTGGCAGATGCAGCAAAGGGCGACCTCGAGCGGTACCGTTTCTTCTTTTTCCATTGGGAAGAAGAACTCAAGGCAGAGTGGTGCCAGGTTCTGACCTGGATCAGGCCCATTTCTTTTGTGTCTACAGGACGTCTGTCCTCCTTCCTGAACACCGGACTGCCCATCAGACCCCCCCCAAAAAGAGGACAGCGGACCGCACACAGTCCAGTTACCAGAGCAGTCTTCCATTGGGGAGTCCATACTGTCAATGTCTCCATCCATGGTCGACTCCTTCGATTGGTAGGGCTGAAGAAGAAAAATACATTTTTTTTTTTTTTTTACTGCGGAAAACAAACCACTAGACTGAATAAAACTAGATGCTGTTGTCTGGTACAGACGTGAGATTTGACTTCCGGTGGGAAAGCCAACATCGTCACTAAAGCGCACTAAATGGCAGGAAAAAAAGAACTGAACAAACAAACTAGAATACTTTCCTACTCCCTTCAAGGAGGCCAGAGTGAGTAAAGCCTCACCGTACTGAGTCACTGCCGCTTCGTCACTTTCAACTAATGGGTTAGCCCTAACTTGGTCCTGCTGTGCCCCTTCTCGACTCACTTCTGCCACTCTTTGCCTTAGAAATCCAGCCCGGTTTTTTCTGTTGGAATTTTTTTTTCCGCAGTGGACATGTCTTCCTGTACATGTTTCCTTTCTTCCCTAAGTTCAGAGACTGCTACTACAGTTGTACATGCAGGGGCAGGTTGGTTCCTTTTTGGAATATGCAGTGGGCAGGATCTGGTTCGACTAGACCACCTCAAGAGGCTTCCAAGTCATGCTTGGCCTTCCATCAGGAGGGTTCCAATGATTTAAGTGGAGACTATTCTCCTTAATGGGCTAACCCCACCTAGACCCCCTTTGCTCACCAAGTAAGAGGTTTAAGTGCTCCTGGACCTGTTGTTCACAGGTCAGCCATACTTGATAGTGGGGGGTTCCATCTGCACTTCCCGGTCTACCCTGAACCAGTAGACTTTACCTCCAGCTCTTTCAGTTCATGAGGTCCCTTTATGTTACATTAGTACATGTCTTTGACACTGTTACTTTTGGTCCTAGACCAAATTGTGAGGCCAGGTTCTTGCCACTCTCTTAGAGTGGTTGCGGCTTCCTGGCAGACTTTCAGTTTGTGCCCATTGCGGTCGTCTGCAAAATGGTGAGTTAGAACTCGAGCGCTTATCTTGTAAGCACTTTGTTCTAGATGCTCTTTACAAGGCAACTCTTATTAGCAGGATAGTCCTTGGCTGTCCTTTCTGAGTGAACCCTATCTCCTACCACCCTACACAGGGTTGTTAGTTTTAGCTTGATACTCTCCCACTAGTGTGAATGAGTGATGGAGACTTAGTCCAGGAAGATATGGAAATTACGTACTTACTGTAATTATTGTAATTATTGATCTTCTTGGACAGTCTCCATCACTCATTCACATGCCCACCCACCATCCCCTGGGTTCACTAGTTTTCTTTCCTGGTCATTCTGGTCCTATGGTTCAGACAGAACATTGTTCTTTGACCTTTCTTGCAAAGGCCATCTGGGCCCTCTCAGGCCCAGAAACTCAGGATGAGTTATTCTCATTAGTTATGCTGACCTCCTTGGTCGAAAAGATACTGAGGCGGTCGGGAGGTCGGCCTGAGATAGCCTACACAGGCGCAAGCTGGTCTCATGATTGCACATCATGCGTGGTCCTGTCTCAGTGCAGAGCCCTTCTGAAAATTGTAGGCTCCCACTTGGTCCTGGCCTCCAGCTATCCCGCTAGTGTGTGAATGAGTATGGAGACAGTCCAAGAAGATCAGTAATTACGGTGAGTATGTAATTCCATGTCTCAGTCCTGGCTTCATGGAAAGTGGCGCCGCCGCTTGTCCCTCATCGTCCCTTGGAGATGAGCGAGTTGCATTGGTGCTGTGAGGATATGATGTGGCAGCAGCTCTTATTGGCCCGGCAGAAGCCGACTGTCGCTTTCCCCAGCAATTAAGTGGCTGTGCCCGAGGAGCCAACTCCAGCACCGATTGCTCGGCGAAACAGACTACTCCACCCATTGTGGTGGAACCACTGCCTCACAACCAAAGACTGGTGCCCCAACCAAGGATTCTCAGTCTGGTCAGGGCTTGTCCCAGAGGTTATCGGTCACCCTCACCGCTACCGCCTTGGCGATGGAGGGTGGCTCAGGTGCTCGGCAGCTGTTCATGACTCCTCGGAGTCGGACGACTCCTTGTATTCCAGGCCCTTCGACCTGGAATCCTCAGGGGGTCTGTTGGTGGACAAGAGCCCATCCCCGTTCCTGGGTATTCTTCGGCTCATCTCAGAGTCTACTGGGATGCAGCTTGAACCTGTGCAGAAACAGGCCAAATATTCCCTCACGGAGATTTTGGACCAAGGGTATTCCCCACGGAGGCCTTCCCTGTGGCCGAGGCCATTGTTGGTCCGGCCTTGGAGTTGTGGCAGCGGGCTGCATCCTGTCCTGCGCCTTCGGCAAGGATGGCCCGCAAGTGCGCAGTGATGACCGGTTCCCCCTCTGTTTTTTCGGAGCACCCCTCAGCTGAAGGGCTGGTAACCGATAGTGTCTTCCGGCATTCCGGAAATGCCAGGGACGTAGAGAAGCCCTCGGACAAGGGGTCCAAAAAGCTGGACTACTCTGGGCACAAAGTTTATGCTGCCTCCTCCCTCGGCCTTCAACAGGCTAGCTCGGCTCTACTGATGGTACACTTTTCACATGCCCTTTTGGGCTCCCTGGTGGCTGCTTCTGGGGATGTTCCTATCCAGGAAATCTGAGGGGCTGCTGCTTGGAAGTCTGCGCACACCTTAATTTTCCCACTACTTCATTGACCTTGAGTCATGCCGGGATGCTGGTTTTGGGACCTCTATTCTCCAGTCTCTGTTTGCCAACTAGGGGTGTGCCTTGCCCCAGTACTGCTGGTGTCTGCCAGTGTGTGACCAATGAACTGTATCCATGCCTCTAGAAAATAGGTTACTCACCTGCAACTGTAGATCTTCCACGGAATGGTCTCTTGCAGTAGGTCATTACTTATGGGAGTTTCTAGCAGAGGTGCTGTCCACTGCAGCTTCTTCCAGTAGTGTTTCATCAGGGACCGTCCTCACATGACATCATTTCTCTGTGCCCTATAAATGTGGGTGGTCCTGGCATCCTCTGATTCATTTTCTTGCTGTCTTCAGCTCACAGCTAGCTGGCTTAAACTTCTGTGTAGCAGTTATCGATAGAAATTGGATAAGATGAATGTCTAAAACCTACTTCAAACAAAGAAGCCTTATTTCATTCCTGCTCCTGTGGCAGGAATATTTACCACTGACAATCAGTGGAGTTGTCTTAGGTGTCTGGGACCCACACACGACACCTCCACTTGTTCTTTTTGTCAAGACTTTAATTTAGCAACCCGTTGATGACGGTTGCTTCAGATTGAGAAATTATTGATGGAGCAACGTCTTTCTCTGTTGGAGACGCAAGGGGCTCGTCCCAAGACCTCCCCAACTTCAGCGTCTCGCTCATGGCAGAAAAGGGAGAAGGAGAAACCCTCCTCACACTCCATGGCAGTGGTGACACTTTCCACACTCCCACCATCAACGGCGCATGCTTTTCCTTCATCCTTGTCAATGGGAGCGCCTATTCTGTCGTCAACAGCGGTTTCCTATGCATTAAAAACTATATGGGCTACCCCTGCTCCATCAACGAAGCTGTCTTTGTCGACGCTCACTCGTGGTAATACAGCCACACAAACGGCTGTCTCATTGACGGATGACATTTTTTTGTCGATGAAGCATGAATGCCATAGCGATGTTGCCTCCACGGGCCCCTCCTCGACGTCCTGTATTCCTAATGGCAAACCTGCCTCATTTGCCTTGTTAAATGCTCCTCCTCCTTCACAGGGGCATTCTTATAGGGGCCAAGCAGATACTCGGAGGGACCCAGGTTTATGTTACCCAGTGGCTCATCCCGCTACTTTTCAGCAGCCAATCCCATCCCTCACACCTATAGTGTCACATCTGCCCTGCTTCCTACCCGCCTCCTACTCAGGCGCCAGATATTGAAAACGTGTATGAAGTGTTGCACTCGATGGGGTCCGCTTCTCCTTCTACCCAGGTCCAGTCAGGCCTGCTCCCTGGGCATTCTCCTCCTCCTAAAGGCATCATACTAAGCAAGAGATGATCACTCCATGGATCCCCCCTCTTCCATTGGAGGCTTACTGGTCAGACGACCCAGACGGTACCGGAGGATATAGAGGACATAGATTTCCAGGACCTAGAATTTCCTGACCAGGACTCTCCCTATTCGGTGGTCTCCTCCTTTGATGAGGAAGTCCCTGCTCCCTTGGCCATGTCTCCTCCAGATGACCCGTCCTTTAATGAAATGATGATTCAGATTCAAAAAGTGATGGGGTTTAGCACTACTGACCGTGTTAAACAGCGCAAAGATATGGCTGAATATCTGGAATTACCAGAAGAACTGGTCATGGCGATACCCCCATTCATATCGACCTATCTGAATGCAATTTCAGAGGCATGGATCCAACCTTCAGCTATTACTGCTGCTCCCCAAAAAGCTGACTGCCTTTATCAGGCCCCAGCAGATTACTCCTTCTTAGCTGAGATTTCTGAAGCAGACTCAGTTGTCATTACGGCAGCTCATGACAGAATGAAAAAAACAAGTCACATGAACTCATTGCCACCAGATAAGGAGTGAAGGAGACTTGACTCTTTAGACAAAAAGACTTTCTCATCTGGTACAGTGAATATCAGAATAATGAATTTTCTAGGAGCGTGGATATATTGTTCATCCACACTGTTTGGCATTGTCCCCTTCCACTTTAAATCTGCCAGAAGTCTTCAAGCTGGCTCCTCCCACCCACCCGGGTGGTATATACCTCGGCTCCGCCCCATGATGCCAGATCTTCCTTTCCGCTGGAAGATACAGGTTACCTCCCTCTCGCATCTTGTAGGCCCTGGCTTTCAAATTGTCTGTTTTACCGAAATTGAAACTCATTCAAGTTAGCGATCTCACTTTTGCAGCGTCAGTCATGGAGGAAAAATCTTCCCCAGGATTTCGCCAGTGTCCCTGCAGCCAAAAGAAGTCGTGCACCAATCCCCATCTCACGTGCATCTACTGCTTAGGTGTCGGAAATGACACCTCATCCTGCAGTTATTGCTTGGCCTTCCATCCCAGCATCCTGGGCGACTGCAAGGCATACCTGAAGCTAGAGACCCGGAAAAGGAACCCTCCAGTGAAGTCAAAGGAGGCTAGGTGGGTGGTGTCAGGGCTCTGCCGATCAGCTGGAATACATGAAGGCTCGAGGAGGAAGCCGCTCCCATTTAAGCCAATCAAGCTTTTAAACAACTTGAAGTCTTGCTGTATTCTGACAAGTGCAGTTAGCACAGCCTTTAAACTGTCCCGGAGAACAAAGGTTATCCTTTCTATACAGAGCATAGAATGCTGAGCTCGAGTTCGGTTGATGTCTCTGTCTGTTTCCCTTTGAAAGCTAACCGTCAGATTCTTTACTCCGCCTCACTGAACAGTCGCTCCGGAGATTTCTCCTGCAGCTCGGTTCGAAAGTCAGTTGAAGTGTCATTTTTTCATCGGTTTCTAACCGAAAAGTTTCCCGCATAGTCGGTTCAGTCTCTGTCTGTGGTACCATGAGTACTAGATAGGTTTTTACTGTGTTTTCTGTGTGGAACTTGTAAAAGTGTGGATCGTTTGACTGATCGATCATTTGTTAATTCTTGTGTAACTTTAGTGTGTGGTTACCAGTTCTTATCAGTTCTATTAAAAAAAAAAAAGTGTTTTGAAACATCCCCCAAGACCAGTGACACTGTTAGGAACGATAAGGAGTCTTGCCTGGCGTTTGCCAAAAGAAGAGTACGTTTGGTTAGATTGGCCATGTCTGAGAAACCCAAGAATAAAACCGGGCCCACTGGGTTTCAACACTGCAGTGAGTGTGGGGAGGTCTTTGCCAAGGCCGATAACCACACCACCTGTGTTTATTGTCTGGGGTTTGAACACCTTGATTCAGACTGCCAAATTTGCAAAAATGTTCCCAAATCTACCCTTGAAAAGAGATCAGGTGGACTGAGGGAAAAGGAGGCAGAGAAGTCCGCTGACCCGGATGGCCAGCCCGGTTTGGTTCCGACAGAACCAGGAGGAGTGCCCTCTGACCAGGGCGATACTACTTCGGGCAAAAGGAGAGCCGATCCCGAGGGGTCGGTTCCAACTAAAAGAAAGCGCAAAGAAAAATCGGCCAGTTCGGATACAGAAGTCCATTGTTCCTACCACCGAAGAAATAGCCAGAGCGATTCGGTTTGTGGAATCGCTTCCCCTGGTTCAGACCGATCTGGCACCTTTTGGCAGGGGCTCTGTTTGGTCGGTTCCCCCAGTTCACGATTATACTTTGGAAGAATTTTATGAACCGGAGTTTGAGGAGGAAGGGGAGTTTGAAGATGATGATGGTGAAAGTCTAGATGTGCTTGTGGAACCGGACATCTCCCCAGACAGACCTTCAGGTGTATCCCCTCCTAGGCTTTCTGAGTCCCCTTCCCACTTTATGTTCTACGGAAAGGTGGCTGAGACCCTCCAGCTTCCTATGGAAGAGGCAATGGAGGATCAGTAGGAGCCTGATTTTTGTGGAAATGATGGACATCCCAGGGTCCAGGAGACTATCTGCTCCCTTCCACAAATCTTTTGGGAAACGGACACAAAAAATTCTGAAGTCTCCCAATTCTATACCTCCTGTGGACAGAAGAATGGACAAGAGGTATATACTCTCAAGCTCAGAAATGGAGTTTTCATATCAGCAATGCAGCCATGTTGGGGTTGTGCAGGCTGCTGCCTGTGATGAGGCAAGCATTCCCTTGGTTTCACTCCCCCCAGACAAAGACTCTAGGAAGACTGATGCCATGGCAAAAAAGCTGTACATGGCATCTTGCAGATGGCCCTGGACATAGGGGATTTGTGTGCCCGCTCAATGGCCGCCACAGTGGCCTCTCGCCGCAGGGCTTGGCTGAGGCTTTCCTTCTTCCCAGCGGATATTCAGCACAAGTTAGCTGATGTGCCTTTCCTGGGGACCAACCTGTTCGGTCCAGGAGTGGCTGGTCACCTACAGTGCATAGAGCAGTCTAGTGCCACCTTGGACACCACTTCTGCCAAGTGTTCTTCGGGCAAGAACCAACAGAAGAAGAAGAAGCCCTTTCAGCATTCTTCCCCTGCGGTCCGGCATCCCTCTTATCAAGGAGGACAGCAGCATCAGCAGCAGGCTCAAACTTGGCACCCTCAGCTGAAGCCTGGACCAGAACAGGCCTGCAAAGGAGGCTGAGGCTCAGGTCCTGGAGCCGCCTCCTCCTTCTCCAAGCCTGCCCAGTGACGGGATAGTGGTTGCCACCCCATCTCAGTCATGCCAGCTCTGGGCCCTCCCGTCGGGGGTCGGCTCCTCCACTTCCTTTCCGCCTGGTCCGCTCTCACTTTGGACAGGTGGATTCTCGAAGTGGTCGGTCGGGGACTGCCTCTAGAGTTCGAGCCATATCCTCCCAGCCGAGCCCGCGTCCCTCGGGAGGAACGATTTCACGCGGTTTCCAGTGGATCTTCGAGACGACATAGCTCGGATCCTCCAGCAGACCCAGGCTTTGTCTCCAGGTACTTCCTGCCCAAGTGGATGGGGGTTGGCGCCCAATTCTAGATCTCCACGACCTGAATCGGTTTCTCAGGTCTTGCACCTTTCGAATGGTCACTCTGTCCCAGATCATACCATCCTTGGAGCGAAACATGTGGTTCGGTTCACTGGATCTGCAGGACACGTTGTTTCATGTCCCAATCCGTCTGTCCCATCAGCGGTTCCTTCACTTCAGGGTTGAGGGAACCCTGTATGAGTTCCGAGCCATGCCGTTCGCCTGTCATCGGCCCCATGGGTCTTCACCAAATGCATTGCAGTGGTGGTGGCCCATCTTCGGTGTCGAGGAGTCAGAATCTACCCTTACCTCGACGATTGGCTCCTGGCAGGTTCCACCCGACAGGAGGTGGGAGAGGTCCAGGGATCTCTCCCTCCAGACCTGCTCCCAAGTCGGAACGTGTGCCTTTCCAGGTGATGGCCTTCATCGGGGCAGAGCTCGACTCTTGTCAAGCCAGAGCTTGGCTCCCGGCGGATAGGGTGGAGGTGTTCTCCTCCTTTGCCCTATCATTTCTGGTTGGGCACTTGCGCCCTGCCCAGGACTTTCTGCACCTTCTAGGTTACATGGCGGCGTGCACTTCAGTGGTCTGTTGTGCCCGGCTGTACATGCGCCCCCTCCAATGGGAGTTGTCCACCCAGTGGACTTGGCGTATGGTCATTTCGACCAGCTGATCACTGTAACCCAGAAGATGTGGGACACTCTCCAATGGTGGACCGCCCCAGAATGGTTGCAGGAAGGGATCCTGTTTGTCTGCCCCGAGCCGACAGTCGTACTTGCGACTGATGCCTCTCTCATGGGTTGGAGAGCCCATATGGGGGACAACAGGGCCCACGGGTTCTGGATCCCCGAGGAGTCCCGATGCCACATTAACCTGTTGAAGCTCAGAGCAGTCAGACTGGCACTGTCCGCTTTCGCTCCTCAGCTTCGGGGTCAAGTGGTTCAAGTCCAGATGGACAATACCATTACCATGCTTGGCAGAAGACACCAGGAAGAAGGAGTGCTGTGTGACTGGACTTCTCTACTGGGATTAAAGAAGTAGAACTCTTGTACTTGGACCTTTAATTTAGGGTGAAAAAACAAACACAACAAAAAAAATATATAGTGTGTTTGTCTGAGTTAACTGAACTGAATGGTTATCTGAACAGTTATCTAGGTGTAAATCTCAGGTGATTGAAAGGTCTTGATAGCTGTGCAGTTTAAATTACTTGTAGAAAGATCTAGTAAGTAGGGGGAGTGGCGTAGCTAGAAGGAAGCTAAATTGAAAGACTGCCTTAGAAAGATTCTGTTAACAGCTTGGCAGAAGGCACCAGGAGGAAGGAGTGCTATGTGACTGGACTATATTGTGCACTCTCCCACCCAAAGCTAGTTCTACTTTTATAGGCACAGGATTTGACTGACAACAGGAACTTCCTGTTTGGGAGCAGAAAGTGTGATCACAGAGCCACCAAAGACCCACCATCCTAGAAGGGCAAGAGTAGCTCTCTGGCCCCCTCCAGCTGCTGGAGGCCTGCCTCTGAGCAAATAAGGGGTTTGCTGAAAAATATAGGATATTCTTGTCACAGAATAGGACAATCAGGAGCTTAAAGGGCACAGAGGCAGAAAGTAAGTAGAGAGAGAAGAGGAAGAAGAAAAAAAAAACAGAGGAAAGAGTAAGGATTCCAAACAACAGTTAAGGGGCCAGAAATAAGACATGATGGGAGTGGTGCAGTGCAGTGGCTGTGGAGCAGCAGTCTTCGGGAGACGTTCTGGAGGATGCAGTGTTGTCCCATCTGCAGGCACTTCTGGGCTGAGGAGGAGGTTGCTCATCTCCAGGCTCAGTGGCCAGGATTTGTGGTCCTCCTCCTCCATCCAGGGACCACCAGTGCCACTGCTGTTGCCTCAGAGGTTGCCAAAGAAGAGGCGGTTGGACCACAGTGGGCTCTGGGAGGGAGGGTGGTGGAACAGAGGCGCATCCCTCCAGCTGTACCTCTCACAATTCCTATGCCATTCTGGCAAAGTGTGGTTCCTCTATGGAGGCACCTGCAGTGGAGACCAAGGAGGATGCTGGGAACCTCCACAAAGGAGACCCACAGTAGGGTGGCATGGGACCCCACAGGGGAAGGAAACAACTCCTGGTGGGGGACTCCATTGTTAGGAAGGTAGAATTTGGGGAGGAAGGGGAGAGGGAGGTAAGGTGTCTGTATGGCGCCATGGCTTAGAGGGACAGGGAGCAAATCCTCAGGATTGCCGGAGCAGCTGCACAGGGGAGGGAGCTGGATGTCATTGTCCACCTAGGGACAAATGACCTGGCAAAGAAAGGGATTAGAGCAGTGTAGGAAGAGTTTGTGGAATTGGGGAGGGGCCTTAGACAAGTAGCATGCATGGTAACCTTCTCGGAGATGCTGCCCATCTATGGCGTAGGAGAGGCTAGGGTGTTCTGCACCATGGGATTCAATCAGTGGTTGAAAAACTGGTGCAGAGCTCAGGGATTTGACTTCATTGGGGACTGGGGGTCCACCTGGAGTGATACAAGCCTATACTGGCATGATGGGCTGCATCTGTCCAGGAGGGGAACCAGGATCCTAGGTGATAGATTTAAATGCTTCATTGGCAAGCATTTAAACTACCCAAGGGTGGGGGGCAATTGGAAAGGAGCAGGAATCCTACCTTAAAATCACGGTAGTAAGTACAGTAAACATCAGCATAGAGGTGGCGATAGGGAAAAGGACAGGGGTAAATGGGGAAAATGACAAAGGCAAGAAGGACAGGGATGGGGCAAAAAGGAGTAAGGCCATCAGGAAATGGAGGGTAATGAGTACTAATGCCCATTGTCTGGGCAACAAGCTCCCAGAGCTGGTGGCCTCGATGGAAGAGGGATTCCTGAATATCGTAGCAGTCACAGAAACATGGTACACAGAGAACCATGACTGGGATGTTAACATACCAGGGTACATAACCTACAGGAGAGAAGAGGGGGAGGAGTAGCTTTCTATGTAAAGGAAGGAATAAAGGCAACTGAACAAAAGAGTAAACATGGAGGAGAGGAGGCACTGTGGGTCACCTTGGAGACTGGAAAGGGCATCACAATCCGCACAGGGGTTGTGTACAGACCCCCATGTCAGGGGGAGGGAATGGACAAGGATATGATAGAAGGCATTCTTAGGATGGCAGAGAAAGGGGAGATACTGTTGATGGGAGACCTGAATATACCAGATGTTAACTGGAGCACATTTGCTGCAGCCAGATCCAAGAGCAGGGCCATTCTCAATGCCCTACAGGTGGCAGGCCTCAGACAGCTAGTTTCAGAACCCACGCTTGAGAGAGCAATCTTAGACTCTCAAATGGGGTCAGTGAGAGGATCTCAGATCTAGAAGTGGGTTGCCATCTGGGAACAAGTGACCATCAAACTGTGGTTCACGTTAAACTCGGCTACAGAGTCAAGCCATACAAAAGTGAGGGTACTGGACTTCAGGAGGGCTGACTTTGGCAAGATGGTAGAGTGCCTCAGAAAAGCACTAGCAAACAGGCTAGAAGGAGCGATGGAGCAGCAGTGGGGAATCATCAAAACTGCCATCACAGAGGCGACAAGCCTTTGTGTGAAGCAAATAAACAAATCAAAACGAAAGAAAAAGCCACTATGGTTCTCAAAAGAGGTAGCTGGGAAAGTCAGGGAGAAAAAGGTAGCATTCAGGAAGTATAAGGAAACACAGAAGGAGCAGGACAGAGAGCTGTACCAGTTAAGGCAGAAGGAAGCAGGGAGGGAAGTCAGAATAGCAAAGGCCCAAACTGAGGAAAAGATAGCCAACTCGGTTAAGAAGGAGGATAAAACCTTTTATAGGTACATCAGAGAGCATAGAAAGACAAAGGGAGGGATAGTGAGGCTGAATAGAATGAATGGTGGGTGGGCAGAGGGGGACAGTGAAAAAGCAGGGATACTGAACGAATATTTCTGCTCAGTATTCACAAAAGAGGAGGGGAAGTGCCTAATCCAGTTAACAGAAGCACTCTTGATAGGTGGGGTCGATCCCAGCCCTTTCACAGAAAAAAGGGTTCTGCAAGAACTCCTAAAACTGAAGGTGGACAAAGCAATGGGGCCTTATGGAGTTCACCCCAGAATTCTAAAAGAATTAAGGGGGGAACTAGTGAAACCACTGACTTCTCTTTTTAATAAATCATGGGAGGATGGTGTGGTACCCAAGGACTGGAGGAAGGCAGATGTGATTCTCCTTCACAAAAGTGGGACCAAGACAGAGGCAGGAAACTACAGACTGGTCAGTTTGACCTCTGTGGTAGGGAAAGTGATGGAGTCACTTCTGAAGGAAATAATTGTTGAGTACCTTGAGGCCAGTGGGGCACAGGACCCAAGGCAGCATGGGTTCACAGCAGGAAGGTCATGTCAGACAAATCTAATAGATTTCTTTGACTGGGTGACCAAAGTAGTAGACCAGGGAGGGGCTGTGGACATGGCCTACCTAGACTTTAGCAAGGCATTTGACACAGTCCCACACAAAAGATTAATAGTCAAATTAACCAGCCTGGGAGTGGGTCCCATGGTAGTAGCCTGGGTAAAACATTGGCTGGACAACAGGACACAGAAGGTAATTGTAAATGGACCCCACTCTGAAGAAAGAGGGGTTACTAGTGGGGTACCGCAGGGTTCAGTACTGGGTCTAGTCCTTTTTAATGTCTTTATAAGTGACATTGCAGAGGGACTGGAAGGAAAAGTATGCCTCTTTGCAGATGACACACAGATCTGCAACAGGTTGATACAAAAGGAGGCATGGAAAGGATGAGAAGGACTTGGCAAGGTTGGAGGAATGGTCAGAAGTATGGCAGCTAGGATTCAATGCAAAGAAGTACAAATAATGCCTGGGAAACAAGAACCCAGGAGAAGATTACACAATTTGGGGAGGAGTAATAATAACAAAAAGGAAAGGGACCTGGGGGTAATCATATCGGATGACCTTAAGGTTAGCAAGCAATGTAGAAGTAGGGAGGGTTGGGGGATACTGGAATGCATAGGGAGATGCATCACCAGCAGAAAACAGGAAGTCATCCCTCTGTACAGACAGTTGGTGAGACCCCATCTGGAGTATTGCGTCCAGTTCTGGAGACCCCATCTCCGCAAGGACTTAGGATAGAGGCAGTCCAGAGGAGGGCAACTAAAATGGTACAGGGTCTGCAAGGGAAGCCGTATGAGGACAGACTAAAGGAGCTTAATATGTAAACCCTTGAGGAAAGAAGGGGGGGGCGGCATGATAGAAACTTTTAAGTACCTCAGTGGAATCAACAAAGTCCAACAGGGTAGCATCTTTCAGAAAAAGAGACGTGCAAGAACAAGGGGACACAATTTAAAGATAGAGTGGGGTGGTTCCGGGCAATGTGGAGGAAGTATTTTTCACAGAGAGGGTAGTGGATGCATGGAACAGCCTTCTGAGGAGGTTGTGAGGTCTAAAACTATGGGAGAATTCAAGAATGCATGGGACAGACATAAGGCAGTTCTTGTGGGGGTATAGGAAGAAATAGGCTGTTGGTTAACTAGGATCTGCGGCCTATCCTGTAGGTAGGGAAATGGGCAGACTAGGTGAGTCAAGCGGTCCTTATCTGCCATCAAAGTCTTATGTTTCTATACCTCGACAAACAGGGCAGCACGCACTCCCATCTGCTGTGCAAGGAAGCACTCCGCATCTGGACCCTCGTACGCCGGTTGGAGCCAGATCCCCTAGCCATCCATGTGGCTGGAGCCTCGAACCAGCTGGTGGATGCTCTCAGTCGCATAGGCCAGACATCCCACGAGTGGTGTCTCCATCCAGAGGTAGCTTACAGCCTGTTCTCCCGTTGGGGCAAACCAATGGTAGACCTGTTTGCCCCCAGTGAAAACGCCAAGCTGAGGCTGTATCATGCCCGCCCCCCTCAACAGGGCTGTTTCAGGGGATACCTTCTCGAGGCCGTGGACCCCAGGCCTCCTCTATGCCTTCCCTCCATTTCCTCATATCCACAAGGTGTTACTCAAGGTGAGGAGGGACAAGGCAAAGGATTTTCTGGTAGCCCCAGACTGGCCGTGCCAATTCTGGCATCAAGATCTCCTCAGCCTCAGCTGCAGGCCCTCAGAATGGCTTTGCACACACCCGGACCTGATATCTCTCAACCAGGGGAAGGTCTTCCATCCGGACCTTCAATCCCTGCACCTCGCAGCCGGTACATGAGTGGCTAGAGTTCCAGGCTTTGGGTCTTTCCGAAGATGTCTACACCGTGGTGGAGGCATCTAGAAAGGAATCGACCCGGAAATGTTATACCTTCAAATGGAAGAGATTTTCCATTTGGTGTCAGAGTAAGGATCTGGAACCCTTATCCTGTTCTGTGGCTAACATTCTTGGAATACCTTTGGCCTCTCTCTCCAAAGGGGGTCTACGATCTTCGACCTTTAGGGTGCACCTGGCAGCCATTTCTGCTTACCAGGTGCAGGCCGGTCAGCTGAAATTGGTGCAGGACACTGTGGTTGGGCGCTTTTTCAAAGGCCTAGATCACATGTCCCCTACAGTGCATGAACCTCCACCTCCGTGGGATCTGCTGCTGCTGGTTTTGGCAAAGCTCATGGGCAAGCCATTCGAACCTACGCACAAGTGTGAGCTGTCACACTTATCGTGGAAGACAGCCTTCCTGGTGGCTGTCACATCAGCCAGTAGGACGGGAGCTTGAGACGCTTTCAGTGGACTCCTCTTATCTGGTCTTCCACAGGGACAAAATCTTGCGCCTCCACCCGAAATTCCTTCTGAAGGTGGTTTCAGAGTTTCACCTTAATCAGGTGTTGACTCTGCCGGTTTACTACCCCGACTACACCTCGGACGCTGAGTACAGGCTCCATACTTTGGACCTGAAATGTGCTCTCTCCTATTAACGGAGAGAACGGCGGATATACGTGGAGAATTTCGCCAGCTGTTTGTCACTTACGCTGAAGCCGCTTCTGGCAGACCTGCAGCTAAGTGGACTGTCACAAGATGGATTGCATCATGCTTAGGTCTGTGCTATGAGTTGGCAGGCAAAGAGCCCCCCAGAGGGATAAGAGCTTATTCTACCCGCCATAATGCTGCATCGGTGGCTGCTTCCAGGGACATCCCTATCCAAGAAAATTGTCTGGCTGCTACTTGGAGATCAGCAAACACCTTCATTACCCACTACCACATCGACCTTGAGTCACGCCGGGATGCTGGTTTTGGGGCTTCAGTTCTCCAGTCTCTGTTCCCTAAGTTAGGAGGTGTGCGCCTTGCCTCTCTCCTCCCAGAGAACTGCTTAGAGTCTGCCAAACAGTGTGGATGAACAACATATCCACACTCCTAGAACAGGTTTTAGGGATGTGGATATATTGTTCAATCCACACTTGTTGGCAGGTACCTTGCCGCTTTAAGATGTGTCGGAAAGTCTTCAAGCTGGCTCCTCCCACCCACCTGGGGTGATAAAACCCTTGGCTCCGCCCCATGACTCCAGATCTTCCTTACCGCTTGGAAATTCAGGTTCCCTCCTTAGCGCTCTTGCGTCTCGAGGCCTGGATCCTAAACCTTCGGTTTTATCGAAAATTTTGTTGAAATTTATGAGACTTGAGTCTTCTCCTTCCTTCGCGGCTGCGATGGATTCCAAATCTACTCCCAGCTTCCGTAGGTGCCGTTGTGGGCAGATGATGTCTCGGACCGACCCACACCCCATGTGCGTCTACTGCCTTGGGCTTGGCCGCGATCTGCAGGCCTGTAATCTTTGCAAGTCTTTTTCGGCTTCGGGTTCTTGAAGACTGCACTGCCCGACTCCAACTGGGGTGCCCTGAAAAACTGTTTCAGCCGGTGAAGTTGAAGGAGGCCCGTTGGGCGGTGTCTGCAGCTGCGGGCTCCGCAGAGCAGCTGGAACAGTTGATCGCCCTCGGGGAGGAGGCAGCCCAGGTCGCGTCTTCATCCCGCTCTCCTTGGGCTCCTTCTATACTGCTTCCTTTCGGGAGCTTCCTCAGTCCCTCTCCACCAAGGGAGAGTGGCCTTCAGGGACTCAGTTCAGTTGGTCAAAGAAGAAGGAACCGAAAGGTAAGCCCCACCATCTACGTTCGTGGGAGCAGGAGAGTCTCCGCTCCCCGGACCGTCCCCTATCGACTTCGGTCGATGTTGCAGCCAAGGCCTCTGGCTTTTTGGTGTCCTCGTCAGGTCAGCTGGCTGAGACACCCGTCGATGCAGTCAAGATTTTTTTCGACCTGTTACACAGGCTGTCGACTGGAGAGGCAGACAGCCCTCTTTCACCGATTTCCCCCGGTGCCTACTGAGGACTTGCCTCGGCCTCCCGAGCCGAAGTCCCTGGTCAAGGACCCTGAACCGGAGGATGTGCGGGTTTCTTCTGCCCCCTCTTAGACCTATCGTCGGCGACCACAATGGTCTCGGTCCCAATATCACAGAAAGCAGCGTCACAGCTTTTCTTCATCCTCCTCTTCGGAGGACAGGCTCCGGTGCAAGTTGTGTCAGCGCTATGAGGATATGAAGTGGCATCAGCTCTTGTTGGCCGGCAGCCAGCTGACTCCATCGCCTTCCCCGGCAATTAAGTGGCTGTCGCCTGAGCGGCCAAAGCGATCTCTCACCCTCGGTTCCTTGGTCGAGGAGCCAATTCTTTGGCTGAAACAGGCTGCTCTACGCATTGTGGTGGAACCACAGCCTCCGCATCTGAAGACTGGGCCCCTGGCCAAGGATTCTCGGTCGGGTCGGGGCTTGCCCCACAGGTTGTCTGTCACGCTCATCCCTGATTGGCCTCGGCGAGTGGAGGGTAGCTCAGGCACTCGGCAACTGTTTGTAGACTCCTCACTGTATTCAAGGCCTCTTGACCTGGAATCCTCCAGGGGTCTGTCGGTGGACGAGAGCCCATCCTTGTTCCTTGGTATTCTTCGGCTCATTTGAGTCTACCGGGATGAAGCTTGAATTTTTGCAGAAATGGGCCAGATATCCCCTCACTGAGATTTTGGACGGGGGGGTGGATTCCCCCACTGAGGCCTTTCCTGTGGCCGAGGCCATTGTTGGTCGGCCTTGGAGTTGTGGCAGCGGCCTGCCTCCAGTCCTGCGCCTTCGTCCAGGATGGCCCGCAGCGCAGTCCCAACCAGTTCCTCTCTGTTTTATCGGGGCACCCCTCAGCTGAAGGGCTGGTAACCGATAGCGTTTTCCGGCGCTCTGGAAACGCCAGGGACATAGAGAAGCCCCCGGACAAGGAGTCCAAAAAGCTGGACTATTCCGGACACAAAGTTTATGCTGCCGCCTCCCTAGGCCTTCAACAAGCTAGCTCGGCTCTACTGATGGCACACTTTTCACACGCCCTTTTGTGTTCCCTGGATGAGGTGCTTCCTCATCTCCCAGCTGACCTTCAAACGACGGTCAGGCAGTTGCGGGATCGGGAGGGCAGTGACCAAGCAACAGTTCCAGACTGCTCTGGACATCGGATACTTTTTTGCCTGGTCAGTAGCGGCCGCAGTAGCCATGCACCGCAGAGCCTGGCTGCAGATCTCTACCTTCACGGCGGATACCCAGCAAAAGCTGGCAGACGTCCCCTTCTTGGGCTCGACTTGTTCGGACCCGGGTTGCAGGGCCACCTCCAGAGGATCGAGAAGTCCAGTGCCACCTTGGACTCTGTCACGTCTGCCCAGAAGGACAAAGGCCGCCAGCAACAACGTAAGCCCTTTCGCCCTTCCACCCCTGTGGCACGAAAGCCCATCAGCAGGGCCAGCAGGCTTACGCTTGACGCCCCAAGGCAAAGCCTGCTGCTTACTCCAAAAGGAAGCGTGGCGGGAAAGGTCCAGGTGGCTCCTCGTCAGCGCCTTCCTTCAAGCCTGCCCAGTGACTGGTTGAGGGCCCCAACCTCATCACTCTTCCCTCTTGTCTCCTCCCCGGCTCAGCCACTTCCTTTCTGCCTGGTCCGCTATAGCCATGGACGTTAGGTGTTGAAGGTGGTCGAGGGGTCTGCCTCTAGAAACGCGCAGACCCTCCCTTTCGAGCTGTCACCGGGGTGTGGGGCTACCAGTTCAGAAGCCTCTCTGTCGGCTCATCGAGCCGACATAGCTCTGCTCCTCCAAAAGGAGGTGATCAGCAAGATGGCAGATCCTCCTCCAAGCCCAGGGTTTCTGTCCAGGTACTTCCTGGTCCCAAAATTGACAGGGGGCTGGCGTCCCATTCTTGATCTGCACAACCTGAACAAGTTCCTAAGGCCACGCACCTTCAGGGTGGTCAGTCTTGCTCAGATCATACCATCCTTGGAACTAGGCATGTGGTTTTGTTCTCTGGATCTCCCGGATGTGTTTTTTCACTACCCAATCCGTCCGTCACATTGGCGATTCCTCCGCTTTGGAACAGAGGGATCTCCTTTACGAGTTCGAGGCTATGCCCTTTGGCCTTTCTCTAGGTCCCAGTATCTTCACCAAATGCATGGCAGTGGTGACAGCATTCCTGCGGCGCCAAGGGGTCCGGGTGTACCCTTACCTGGATGACTGGCTGATAGCAGCCCCCTTCAGGTTAGAGGAGGAGCAGTCCAGAGATCTGGCCCTCCAGGTCTGCTGTCAACTTGATCTCCTGATTAATGAGGCCAAATCAGATCTCGTGACATCGCAGATGATTCAGCTCATCGGGGCAGAGCTTGACTCTCTTCGAGCTAGAGCCCGGCTCCTGGCGGACAGGGCCGAGGTACTTTCCTCCGTTGCCCAATCATTTCAGGTTAGGCAGTTGCGCCCTGCCTGGGACTTCCTGCGCCTTCTGGGTCTCATGGTGGCTTGCACCAGCGTGGTCCTTTGGTCCTGCAGGAATATATGTCCCCTGCAAAAGGGGCTGGCCTGCCAGTAGTCTCAGCACTCCGGTCCTCTAGACCAACCAGTAACCGTGACCCAGAAGATGTAGGACGGCCTTCAGTGATGTCTCGTCCCAGTTCATCTGCAGGAGGGTATCCAGTTTGTTTTTTGTGTTTTTTAGTTGTTTAACCAGGATTAGCACATTAAACTGAAAGTTTTTTTACAGGCGGGACCTGGGAGCACAGGGAAGTTAAGTGACTTGCTCAGGGTCACACAGCAGTATGTAAGTTGAAGCTGTGGGATTCAAACCCAGGTCTGGTCTGCTGGATGTCACCAGATTTGCAGCTTGGAGCCTTAAACCGCTGCGCTATATGGCCTCCCTTTTGTCTGCCCGAGCCGACGGTCATCCCTACGACCGACGCATCCTTGATGGATTGGGGTGCCCAACTGGGGAAGCTCAGGGCCCATGGCCTCTGGTCCCCTCAGGAGTCCCAATGCCACATCAACCTGCTGGAGCTTGGAGCGGTACAGTTAGCCCTCATCACCTTCGCTCCGTTTGTACGGGGTCAAGTGGTTCAGGTCCAGACAGACAACACCACGACCATGTGCTATTTCAACCATCAGGGTGGGACGCACTCCTTGCCTCTGTGCAAGGAAGCTCTCCACATTTGGGTCTCTCGTGATCAGCCTGGAGGTGGATCTCCTGACCATCCTTGTGGCAGGAGTCTCGAACAGTCTGGCTGATGCCCTCAGCTGGATAGGCGCTGCATCTCACGAGTGGTCTTTCCTGCCGGAGGTAGTTCAAGACCTGTTCTCCCATTGGGGCACCCCTCAGGTGGACCTGTTCGCCTCCAAGGAGAACGCGAAGCTGAGGCTGTTTCATGCCCACACACACACACACACACCCCCCCCCCCAAACCAGCAGGGCTCGCTGCAGAGGGATGCCTTTCAGGCCGTGACCCTTGGTTCTCTTCTACGCCTTCCTCCATTTTCCTTGATCCACAAGGTGCTTCTCAAGGCGTAAGAGGACAAGGCGCAGGTGAATCTGGTAGCCCAGACTGGCCTCGCCAGTTCTGGTATCCAGATCTCCTCAGCCTCAGCTCCAGGCTCCTGAGGCGGCTTCCAGCCCGCCAGGTCCTGATCTCAGTCAGCAAGCGGAAGGTGCTCCATCCGGACCTTCAATCCCTGCACCTGACGGCCTGGTTCCTGAGCGGCTAGAGTACTAGGCCTTGGATCTTTCCGACGAGGTCCTCAACGTCGTTGAGGCGTCTCGTAAGGAGTCTACCAGAAAATGTTATGCCTTTAAATGGAAGAGATTCTCCATTTGGTGTCAGGGCAAGGGGTTGGACCCTTCTTCCTGTCCGTTGGCTAGAATTTTGGACTACCTGTGGTCCCTTTCTCAGCTAGGGGCTTCGGTCGACGACCCTTAAGGTGCACCTGGCAGCCATCTCTGCTTACCTGGCACGGGCCGGCAAGCAGTTGGTGGTGCAGGAGAAGGTGGTCTGGCATTTTTTCAAAGGCTTAGATCACAGATCCCCTCCGGTGCAAGAATCTCCACCTCCATGGGATCTTCTGCTGGTATTGGCCAGCTCATGGGCAAGCCATTCGAATCAGTGCACAGGTGCGATATCTCCCACCTGTCATGGAAGACCGCCTTCTTGGTGGCTATCACATCAGCCAGAAGGATGGGAGAGCTCCAGGTGCTTTCCATAGAGTCTTCTTATCTGGTCTTCCACAGGGTCAAGGTTGTCCTTCGCTCCCACCTGAAATTCCTTCCGAAGATGGTGTCGAAGTTTCATCTGAATCAGATGTTGTCTCTGACGGTGTTCTACCCCAATCACACCTTGGAGGCTGAATATAGGCTCCATACTGTGGACCCAGAAGAGCGCTCACTTATTACAAGGCGCGAACAGCTGAAGTTCGGGGAGAGGTTCACCATCTGTTGGTGTCACCTACTCTGAAGCCGCACCTGGCAGACCTGCAGCCAAGCGGACGATAGGCAGGTGGGTCACCTGCATAGATCTCTGCTATAGGTTGGCAGGCATGGAGCCATCCAAAGGGATAAGAGGCTCATTCTACCCGCCATACTGCTGCTTTGGTGGCTGCTTCTAGGGATGTCCCTATCCAGGAAATCTGCAGGGCTGCTACCTGGAAGTCAGCACACACCTTAATTTCCTGTTACCACATTGACCTAGAGTCACGCCAGGATGCTGGTTTTGGGACCTCTGTGTTCCAGTCCTTTTTCCCCAAGTTTGTCTAGGGGGTGCGCGCCTTTCCTCCCCGCCCAGAGAACTGCTAGGAGTCTGGCAACAAGTGTGGTTTGAACAACATAGCCACGTCCCTAGAATACAGGTTACTCACCTGTAACAGGAGTTCTAGGAGTGGTATATGTTGTTCATCCACATGACCCACCCGACCTCCCCGGTTTCGACGTGCAGCCGGGCTTCCAGCGGGCTAGATCCTGGCGTCATGGGGCAGAGCCAAGGGTTTTACCACCTGGGTGAGTGGGAGGAGCCAGCTTGAAGTCTTCCGGCAGATTTAAAATGGAAGGGGACAATGCCAAACTGTGTGGATGAACAACATATATCACTCCTAGAACTACTGTTACAGGTGAGTAACCTGTTCATATGGGCCATATGGTGAAATACCAATGCACCCTGGGGACGGCTGCCTTAGACATTATAAACAATCTGCCTCTTTCCAGTGATAAAGAACAATTGATGTAAACCTTGTCAAATATGACATCCATTTCCTGCCACCTCAGGTTGGGATATGATGTGATAGATATCTCAACCCGTATATTAGCTACGGGTATTGCCTTGCACTGCTATGCATGGCTCCACGTATCCGGGTTGGCACCTGACATCACCAGGCAAGTCAGTGCCCCATTTAATGGCTACAAACATTTTGGTCCAGGTACGCAGATGCTTCTAGATGACCTGCAAGCCTCCAGTCGGACTCTCCGTATCCCGTCCAGGGTATGTACCATTCTACCAGGACCCAGTCCTACACATACAATAAAAGAGGTGAAAGGTATAAAAACTACAATAGAGGTGGCTTTCATGGATGTGGCCAACCCACCTGGGGCGGCTCCGCCGGGACTGGCCTGTCCTGTTCACAGTGACTCTGCAGGGCTTTCCCCTTGCCTCCTCAATCAGGCCTCTGAGGCGGTGGGGGGTCGTTATGTACTTTATATAGAGGCCTGTAAACAGATTACAGCCGACAAATGAGTACTGAAGATAATCCAATACAGACACACACACACACACACACACACACACACACACACACACACACACACACGAGTTTATCTCCACACACCCTGCATTTCCACCTTGAATGATTCAGTTCCCTCCAGATCATACAGCTATCCTCCAGGAGGAACTGCTTGCTCTGATCAACAAACAAGTGATTACACTAGTACCCAGATTAGACCCGCTAACGGGATTTAATTCCCATTTCTTTCTAGTTTCCAAACAGACAGGGGACCTCAGTCCAGTTCTGGATCTCAGGGGTCTGAATCAATACATCCAGTACAGACACTTTCACCTGATCACTTTCACATTAGTCATGCAACTCCTGAAAAAAGGGGGGTGGATGTGTGCTCTAGATATGAAAGATGCTTATCTTCACATCCTCATCCACCCGGCTCATCACAAATACTTATGCTTCCATCTGTTGGGTCAGAATTATCAATTTTGAGCACTTCGTTTCATCGGCCCATTTGGGTATTCACCAAATGCTTAGTGGTAGTGGCCGCTGCATTGTGGAAGTGGGGTCATTTTATATTCTAGGGACATGGATATGTTGTTCATCCACACTGTCTGGCAGGTTCCTTGCCGCTTTAAATCTTGCTGGAAGGTCTTCAAGCTGGCTCCTCCCACACCCCCCCCCCCGGGTGGTAAAACTCTCAGCTCCGCCCCATGATGCCAGATCTTCCTTACCGCTTGGAAGCTCAGGTTCCCTCCTTAATGCTCCGCGTGTTAGACTGGATCCTAATTCTTCGGTTCATCCGAAACTAGTTTTAAAATTTTCAAGACTTCAGTCTTCCTTTTCCCTCGCAGCTGCGATGGACAAATAGACTCCCAGTTTTGGCGGTACCTGTGCGGGCAGAAGATGTCCAGGACTGACCGCACTCCACATCGTCTACTGCGCCTAGAACACGATCCATAATCTTGCTGTTCGTTTCTCGCCAGCGTCTTGGAGGACCGCTGCTGTCAAGCCAGGGCTCTGCGCCCAGAAGTGCTACGCGGCGGCTGGCTCAGCTGAGCAGGTTGAGCAGATGATCGCCCTCGAGGAGGAGGAGGCAGCCCAGGCTGCATCTTCCTCCTCCTCGGTCGCGGCATTTATCCCGCTCTCCTTGGGCACCTCGTATTCTGCTTCATTCAAGGAGCTTTGCCATTCCCTTTCCACGAAGGGAGAGAGGCTATCGGGGCATTCCTCGCGGTCCAAGAAGAAGGATCCCAAGGTTAAGTCGCATCGTCGGCATTCGTGGGAGTGGGAGAGGCGCCCTTCCCCGGACAGCCGACCGTCTACTTCGGTCGAGGTTGTAGCTAAGGCTGCTAGCTTCACGGCTTCCCCGTCAGGTCAGCCGGCCGAGACAGCCATCGACGCGGTCGAGATATTTCTCAACGCGTCTGACGGTTTGTTGACTGGTGAGGCCGACAACCCGTCTTCGCCGGTTCCCCCGGTGGAAACCGAGGATTTACCTGCGCCATCGGTGCAGCAGTCCCAGGTTGACGTCTGAGCCAAGGGAGGAGCTGGTGTCCCCTTCTCCCTCCCAGGCCCGTCCTCAGACACACCGAGGGTCTCGGTCTCGGACCTCTTCTCGGTCCAGCTGATCCTGCTGACATCGGCGGTCTCGGTCTCGACACCGAGATAAGCGGCGACGCCGCTCCTCCTGGTCTTCCTCCTCGGATGAGGAGAGGCTTCGGCGCAAATTGCATAGACGCTATGAGATGCTGATGTGGCAGCAGTTACTTTTATCCAGGGCTAAGTCGACTCCGACGCCTTCCCCGGCCATCAAGGGGCTGTCACCCGATCGGCCGAAGCAACCTTTCGCTGCAGTCAAGATGCCCATGTCTGGGCCAGTTGTTCGGCCTAAGCTTGCTGCCCCACCGATTGTGGTGGAACCTCCACCTCCACAACCAAAATCGGGGGCACCGACCAAGGATTCGCAGTCGGTTCAAGCCCTGCACCACAGGTTGTCAGTCACCCTCACTCCCGACCGTCCTCGACAGGTGGAGGGTGGCTCAGGCCCTAGGCAGCTCTTCGTGGACTCTTCGGAGTCCGACGATGACTCCTCCCTATTCTCCAGGCAGGTTGACCTGGAGTTCTCCGGGGGCCAGTCACTGGATGAAAGCCCATCGTCCTTTATGGGTCTGCCTTGGCTCATCTCTGAGTCCACCGGGATGCAGCTCGAGCCCATGTCCAAGCGGGCCAAGTATCCTCTGACAGAGATACTGGACCGAAGGGATTCACCCATGGAGGCCTTTCCTGTGGCTAAGGCCATTGTTGGCCCAGCCTTGGAGCTTTGGCAGCGGCCTGCTTCCTGTCCTGCGCCCTCGGCCAGGATGGCCAGGAAGTATGCGGTCCCTACTGGCTCTCTGCCTGGTTTTGGAGCACCTCTGCCGAGGGGTTGGTCACCGACAGCGCTTCCAGCTGCCAGGAATGCCAGGACGTGGACAAGCCCCCCAACAAGGAGTCCAAAAGCTGGACCACGCCTGGCGAGGGGTACGCCATGCCCTCCTTGGCCTCCATCAGGCCAGCTTGGCCGTGCTGATGGCAAATCCTCCCACGCCCTCATGGGCTCCCTGGATGAGGTGATCCCTCATCTCCTGGCTGACCTCCAGACCACGGTCCGGCAGGTCCGGGACCAGGGTAGGGCAGTGGCAAAGCAGCAGCTCCAGACAGCTCTGGGCATAGGGGATTCCTGTGCCAGATCAGTGGCGGCCGCAGTGGCCATGCGCCGCAGGGCATGGCTGAGGATATCACCTTTACGGCGGATACCCAGCACAAGTTGGCGGATGTCCCCATTTTGGGGACAGACCTCTTCGGCCCTGGAGTGGAAGGTCATCTCCAGCGGATCGAAAAGTCCAGTGCCACCCTGGACTCTGTCACCTCCGCCCAGAAGGACAAAGGCCGCCGTCAGCAGCAGCACAAGCCCTTTCGTCCTTCTGCGCCTGCGGCACGTCTGGCCCTACAGCACCAGCATCAGGACCAGCAGGCTCGAGCTTAGCATCCCAAACCCAAGCCTGTGGCTTCCTCCAACAGGAAGCAGGGAGGTAAAGGCCCAGGAGGTCCCTCGGCCGGTCCTCCTCCAAGCCTGCCCAGTGACGGGTTGAGGGGTGTCGCCCCCAGCCTCGTCACTTCCCCCTGGGTTCCCCCCATAGGGGCACGGCTCCACCACTTCCTTTCCACCTGGTCCACTATCATCACGGACTGCTGGGTGTTAGAGGTGGTAGGAAAGGGCTTTCCTCTGGAAGTTCGAGCAGACCCCACCCTTTCGAGCTGTCGCCCTTCCGGGGGCTACGGGGTCCGCAGCCTCGCTGTCAGCCTACTGAGCCGATATTGCCCTGCTCCTTGAAAAAGAGGTGATCAGGAAGGTGGAGGATCCTCCTCCAGACCCGGGGTTTGTGTCAAGGTATTTCCTGGTCCCAAAACAGATGGGGGCCTGGCGCCCCATTCTCGACCTGCACGAACTGAACAGGTTCCTAAGGTCTCGAACCTTCAGGATGGTCACTCTGGCTCGGATAATACCATCCTTGGAACGAGGCGTGTGGTTCTGTTCCCTGGACCTCCAGGACGTGTTCTTTCACGTCCCAATCCGTCCGTCTCATCAGAGATTCCTCCGCTTCAGAGCTGAGGGATCCCTTTACGAGTTCCAGGCCATGCCCTTCGGCCTCTTCCCTAGCTCCCAGGGTCTTCACCAAATGCATGGCAGTGGTGACAGCATTCCTGCAGCGTCGAAGGGTCCGGGTGTACCCCTACCTGGATGACTGGCTGATTGCAGCCCCCTCCAGAGCGGAGGTGGAGCGGTCCAGAGATCTGGCCCGCCAGGTTTGCTCTCAGATTGGCGTCATCATCAACGAGGCCAAGTCAGAACTCGTGCCAAAGCAGGTGATACATTTCATTGGGGCAGAGCTCGACTCTCTTCGAGCCAGAGCACGGCTCCCGGCGGACAGGGCCGAGGTTCTTTCCTTCTTTGCCCAATCATTTCTGGTTGGGCAATTGCGCCCTGCCCGGGACTTCCTGGGCCTCATGGTGGCCTGCACCAGCGTGGTCCGTTGGGCCCGCTGGTACATGCATCCCCTTCAGTAGGGACTAGCCAGCCAGTGGTCACAGCACTTCGATCCGTTGGATCAGCTAGTGACAGTGACCCAGGGGACGTGGAACGCTCTCCAGTGGTGGACCGTTCCGGCACATCTGCAGGAGAGCATCCCATTTGTCCACCCCGAGCCGACGGTCTCTATCGACCGATGCCTATCTGATGGGTTGGGGTGCCCATCTGTGGGAGCACAGAGCGCACGGCCTCTGGTCCCCTCGGGAGTCCTGATGCCACATCAACCTGCTGGAGCTTCGAGCGGTTCGTCTTGCCTTCATCGCCTTTGCTCTGTTTCTACGGGGTCAAGTGGTTCAGGTCCAGACGGACAATACCATGACCATGTACTATCTAAACCGCCAGGGCGGGACATGCTCCATGCCTCTGTGCAGGGAAGCTCTCCGCATTTGGTCACTCGTGCGCAGCCTGGAGGTGGATCTCCTTGCCATTCACGTTGCAGGAGCCTCCAACACCCTGGCCGATGCCCTAAGCCAGATAGGGGCTGCGTCTCACGAGTGGTCTCTCCTGCCGGAGGTAGTACAAGATCTCTTCTCCCACTGGGGCACGCCTCAGGCAGACCTGCTTTCCTCCAGGGAGAATGCGAAGCCGAGACTGTTTCATGCCCGCCCCCCTCAGCAGGGCTCGCTGCAGGGGGATGCCTTCTCGAGGCCGTGGACCCCGGGCCTCTTCTACTCCTTTCCTCCATTTCCCTTGGTCCACAAGGTGCTTCTCAATGCGAGGAGGGACAGGTGCAGGTGATTCTGGTAGCCCCAGACTGGCACCGTCAGTTCTGGTATCCAGATTTCCTCAGTCTCGGCCCCAGGCTCCCGAGGCAGCTTTCAGCCTGCCCGGACCTGATCTCAGTCAATCAGGGGAAGGTATTCCATCTGGACCTTCAATCCCTGTACCTGACGGCCTGGTTCCTGAGCGGCTAGAGTTCCAGGCCTTGGGTCTTTCCGATGAGGTCCTCAACGTCGTTGAGGCATCCCGTAAGGAGTCGACCAGAAAATGCTACGCCTTCAAATGGAAGAGATTCTCCATTTGGTGTCGGGGCAAGGGCCTGGACCCTTCCTTCTGATCCTTGGCAAGCATCCTGGACTACCTGTGGTCCCTTTCTCAGCAAGGGCTTCGGTCGACGACGCTTAAGGTGCACCTGGCAGCCATCTCTGCTTACCGGGCGCGGGCCGGGAAGCAGTCAGTGGCGCAGGAGAAGGTGGTTGGGCGCTTTTTCAAAGGCCTTGATCACATATCCCCTCCGGTGCGAGAACCTCCACCTCCGTGGGATCTGCTGCTGGTACTGGGTAAGCTCATGGGCAGGCCATTCGAACCGATGCACAGGTGTGATATCTCTCACCTGTCGTGGAAGACAGCCTTCTTGGTGGCTATCATGTCAGCCAGAAGGATGGGAGAGCTCCAGGTGCTTTCCATCGAGTCTCCATATCTGGTCTTCCACAGGGACAAGGTTGTCCTGCGCCCCCACCTGAAATTCCTTCCGAAGGTGGTGTCGGAGTTTCACCTTAACCAGGTGTTGACTCTGCCAGTGTTCTACCCCAGTCACACCTCAGAGGCCAAATATAGGTTCCATACTTTGGACCCTAGGAGAGCGCTCGCTTATTATAAGGAGCGCACGGCTGAAGTTCGGGGAGAGGTTCTCCAGCTGTTTGTCACCTACGCTGAAGCCGCACCTGGCAGACCTGCAGCCAAGTGGACGATAAGCAGGTGGGTCATCTCTTGCATAGATCTCTGCTATAGGTTGGCGGGCATGGAGCCCCCCAGAGGGATAAGAGCTCATTCTACCTGCCATACCACTGCATCGGTAGCTGCTTCCAGGGATGTCCCTATCCAGGAAATCTGCAGGGCTGCTACCTGGAAGTCAGCACATACCTTCATCACCCACTACCACATCGACCTTGAGTCACGTCGGGATGCTGGTTTTGGGGCCTCGGTTCTCCAGTCTTTATTACCTAAGTAGGGGGTGTGCGCCTTGCCTGCCTCCTCCCAGAGAACTGCTAGGAGTCTGCCAATAAGTGTGGATGAACAACATATCCATGTCCCTAGAAATACAGGTTACTCACCTGTAACAGGAGTTCTAGGAATGGTATATGTTGTTCATCCACCCGACCTCCCCAGCTTCGACACATAACCTGGCTTCCAGCGGGCTAGATCTGGCATCATGGGGCGGAGCCGAGAGTTTTACCACCTGGGTGGGTGGGAGGAGCCAGCTTGAAGACCTTACGGCAAGATTTAAAGTGGCAAGGAACCTGCCAGACAGTGTGGATGAACAACATATACCATTCCTAGAAGTCCTGTTACAGGTGAGTAACCTATATTTCCCATATCTAGATGATTGGCTAATCAAAGCCGACTCCATGTCTCATCTGCTGGAGTCCCTCTCGGAGACCCTATAGATGTTTTGTGATCTTGAGATAACAGTATACTGGCCGAAGTCCAGCCCACAGCCTACCCAGTCACTCCCAATATATAGGAGCCATACTGGACCCGACAGTGGCCAAAGCATATTTGCCACTGCCACATCAAGAGACCCTGCTAAACCTAGCCTTGCGGATCCAGTCTCAAAAAATAGTCACTGCCAGACTAATGTTACACCTCTTAGGGCACATGGCAGCTGGCATACCAACCGTGGAATTTGCACGGCTGAAGATGCATGCCATCCAGTTGATATTTAAGCAGTTTATCCATCCAGGCTATGGGTATACAGGAGGATTTACCACACCAGTCCTGTCAAGTCCTCCAGTATACCCACACCCTGGAGGGATAAATTGCTATTATACAATATCAGATGTTGCTTATTTCATGTTTTTAAATATATTTTCTAACTCACTGAGGTCATACATTTAGAAGGAGGATGTCATTTTTTAAAAATTTACCACAGTGCCTTAGCGAAGCGGCGACAGGAAAAATTACCAGCGGCTTCGGTTGAAGTGAAATAGTCATATTGATACATTGATTGGCAAGAGATAAAGTTGGCTACCTTTTCCAGTGGGTACACTGGAGGATTTACAATGCTGGGAAAGGTACCAGCCAACCAATCAGGTTTCAGGATTTGGCTGATTGAATTTACCCCATTGTATAATACAGGGCAGTTTGAAGACAAAATCAGAGTGACTCCGTCTCTCAAGTCTGCACTGACTTGGTGGACAGTCTCCTCCAAACTTGCTCGGGGTCTGCCCTTTCATCGCCACCCCACCACCACCACCAGACTGTTAACTAAAGATGCTTCTTTGGGCGGTTGAGGAGCCCACCTGGGTCAGTACACGACAGGACAAGTGGCCATGTCCTCCCCAACAACCTCATATCAGTCTTCTGGAGATGAGCTGTTCACTGTGCACTTAAGGCCTTCCGTCCTTATCTCACGCCAGGTCCATTGATGATTCAGTCAGACAATATGACACTAGTATTTTATATCAAACAAGGGGGCACAAGGTCACGCATCCTCTGCATGGAGACGCTTCGTGTATGGCAAGCAGCAATCAATCAAAACCTAACTCTTACTGCAGTCCCATCTATCGAGCTGTTACAACCAGTTAATGGACCAACTGAGTCATCATTCCTCTTCTCACAAGTGGACCCTGCACACACAAGTCTTTCAGGAGATCTTTTTTATATGGGGCACTTCACAGATAGATCTGTTTGCCTCCCCCCGACAACCACCACCTCCACAATTATTGTTCCATTATCCCGAACAAACGGGGACACTCTACAGATGTTTTGTCCCTAATTTGGGCAGGTCACTTCTTATATGCTTCTCCCCCCACCTCCCCAAATCCCTCTTCTGCCTCGCACGCTCATGCTACAAACTGAGTTGGCCACACTGATTCTGATAGCACCCATATGGCCTTGACAATCATGGTTCCCACTACCGTGCCAACTGTCAGTGACAGACTCTATTCAGTTGCCACTTAGACCGGATCACTTGGCCTAGTGCCGAGACTCCCTACTCATCCATTCTGAGGACCTTACGTCTTCATGCTTGGCTCCTGAGGACACATTCCTAAGCAGACTACAAGTGTCAACTTGGATGGCTAACCTCTTGCTAGCCGCGGAACAATCGGCTGACAGAGAGACCTATAATTGCAAATGGAAACATTTTTCCATCTACTACGCATCTTACGTCCTGGACCAGTATTCATGTCCTCTCAAAAAATACTGGACTACTTAGCCTCCTTAACTGAAGAGGGCCTTAGTTATTCTTCTATTAAGGCCAATTTGGCTGCCATTTCGGCTTTCCAGAAACCATTGGACGGCTGTCTCCTATACCAACATCGTCTAGCTAAGATGTTTTTGAAAGGCTACTACATATCAAACTTATTTGCCATCCTACGCCCCTTGGGACTTGAATTTTATAATTGAAAAATTAACAGTGGAGCCTTTTGAGCCAGCTGCCACTTGTGACATGCGTTTCCTGTCATGGAAAACTTTATTTTTGGTAGCCATCACATCAGCTTGACTTATTTCAGAGCTGCATGCCCTTTTGTGCAAAGAACCCTGTCTTATCTTTCATAGAGATCGGGTCGTGCTGCACACCAGCTGGTCCTTTCTTCCTAAAGTAGTCTCAGAACAGACCATCAATTAGTCCTTGGAATTATTGGTGTATTACCCAGACTACTCCAGTCCAGGGGAACACATCCTACATACTCTGGATGTTCACAGAATACTCCGCTGTTCCACTAACCTGACCAAGTACATTAGGAAAACATCTCAACTCTTCGTCACATTTGCCCCTGGGCGTGAGGACCTTCCCGTTGCGAAGCGCACCCTCTCCTGTTGATTGGTACATTGCATTACCTTTTTTTAGAAAAAGTACAATAAGCCCTTGTCCGATCGTGTTCAACCTCACTCCACTAGGGCTATGGCAGCCACTGCAGCTTGCTTTAAAGGTGCCTCGATCACGGACAGCTGCAGTGCAGCTACCTGGTCCACAATCCATACCTTTACAAGGCACTACAACCTAGACATTGCCTCACTGCGCAGGACCACCTTTGGTCATGCTGTCCTCCAAGGCATTCTATCATAACTGTCCTCCCATATGGACATAACTGCTGGGGAATCTCACAGAAGTAATGACCTACTGCAAGAGACCATTCCGTGGAAGATAGTGTAGTTAAGTGAGAACTCAACAGTAGATCTTTGAGGACTGTCTCTTGCAGTAGGTCCTATACCGCCCTCTCTTCCCCTCCTTCTTTAACAGAGGCAAACTCAGAATCCAAGGACTTAGGACTATTTGGTACCTTGGTCCTTGCGTTTGCGAGATGAATCCTGAGAGGAACTGAGGCTGGCAGGGACCACCCACATTTATATAGGGCACAGAGAAGTGATGTCATGTGTGGGCGGTCCCTGCTGAGACTGCTGGAAGAAGCTGCCGTGTGACAGCGCCCTCTGCTGGATCCTCCCAGAAGTAATGACCTACTTCAATGGACATTCCTTGAAGATCTACAAGCTCTGATGTCATGAATCTGAGACAGGGTGGATGTGCCGCTCAGGTAGTGGGAGGAGCTGAGCTTAAAGACATCCAGCAAATCGGACCATTCCAGTCAAACTACCAGAGTGTGGATGTGAGCTATATACCACCTCTAGAACTATGGATACGGGTGCGTAACCTTTTTTTTTTTTAAATCGAGAGTTTACAGAGCAAAGAAAGGCAGTTTTAATTAAAACTAGTTAAAAACTAATTACATTAGTGTGATATACTACATGTTGGGTTTCAGTGGGAGACCAATCCACACGAGTGCTAAGAGCTTCATAACTAACTTATTGCTTAACCATGTGTGAGTTATGGGTTCTGCCACACACTAATCAAGATAAAATGTGTTATTCCACTGCAGTGAATTATGTATTACATGTGCATCTATAGATAGACATATTCACAATAAACTGTTGTCTCAGCCGACTTTGTGGAGCCAAGCAGTGCTCTGACACACCAGTAATCTGGGTTTGTGCCCCAATCCCAGATGCCAGGAATGGAGGCTTGCAGGGAGGGAGTTCAGGGCATCCCTGGATGCTTACCTGCCGTGATGGGTGTGCCACTATGCGCTGCTTTAGTGGTGGCACTGCGGAGGTGTTCTTGGTGTGGGTGACCACACATTGACTACCCCCGCCCCAGGATGCTGCCGTGGTTACATTGTAGGATGGTGGGTGGGGCCCCAGAAAACAAGAAAATGGCTGACCCACAGCCCTGTGTAGGCTTCCCTACACTGCCCCAGGTTGCACAGCCCCAGACCGTTCATACCCCTGACCGACCAACGTCCCTGGACCAGCCCCTGCTGAGACCAGTTGGCCAAATGGGATGTGTCTGCTGGTCAGACCTGAGCAAGGTCTGATGGGTGATATGCAGCGGAGCTGGAGCTGCCTGGGTGGACGGATAGAAAGAACAGCATGAGAGCCTGTAGATGTTGGGCCACGGGAAGGTGGGGGTGTCTCAATATGCCGCTGTTAATCGGGGATGAAAATGGATCAGGTATTTGTATTTGCCTTGGAATAGTGTCCCATGTTCTTATAGTACTAAGTGCCTCTGAGTACTGCCTCTTTTCTGTATCTAACGTCCTGATCTGTTGCTCAGAGTTTTTCTTTTGGAATATAAATCCATTCTAATAACTGTATCTTGCCATTTGATTATGAACGGAATGTTATTAGTACCTGTATGTATACTGTCTATATATTCCATGTAATTCCGGTTCACGCATGAAAAGAACAACTTGTCTCAGTGAGCCTTCCCGGTTACTAAAATGTAGTAAATCAACAAAAGTGATTTTTGTCACTTCTGGGAAAAAGTTTAAAAAAAATTAAGACACAATTCAGCTTATTTTACAGATTTTCTGTATTTCTAGTCCTTTTATTCTTCATTGCTAGTTTCATTTACAGGGAAGTGGGATCCTTCTACAGCTGATCTACCCATGCTGTTTAATCTGCTGCTGTTGTCACAGCCTGGATTATGATGTTAGCAAAAGATTATAAACGGATAACTCTTGTAGACAACAGTCTTGTTTCCTTACAGATTAACAGCAAGCCCGTCAGCGCAGCAGTAGAGCTACCGCCCACGATGCCAACTACCTGGGTTCGAAGTGAGCCTGGGCTGTTGGAGGCGGGGGGGATTGAATGCCCCATGGACCGCTCTCCTTCTCTGGGAGGGAGGGAGGGTTGCAATTTCTGCAATACTCCATGGGTGACTACAGGTGGCGGTGCAGCAGAGAACACCACATCGGGAGGGGGTAACGTCTGCCAGGAGACCCATGCTGGTCGCATTGGCCTCCAAGTGTGCATGCTGATGTTGCGAGTACTGTGGTAACCAAGTACAAAAGTTTGGCCCTGTTGCCATGCTCAGCTGGGGGTGTAGTCAGCCACGCCCTGCTCGGAAGGTAAACCGAGGCTTCACTGGGGCGGGCTGCAGTGGATCAGGCGGAGGACCGCAGATGGCCCAGTGGCTTCTCAGCCCAGGGGAGTGGTCCAGATAACTGAGGGCAAAAAATGTAAATTAAGAAAAAAAAAATGTACCTAGCAGTAATTTAAGAACAAAGGGAGGAAAAATGGAGGCATTATACAAAATGTAAGCTGAATGGTGTTTAAATCCTGGGTCTGATTCTTGGGGTTGGTAGGTGTGGGGCCTTAATTGGGGGGTGCTAACAGCCATCCTGTTGCAACCAGACACCTAGTGACTGTACACAAAGGGTTGAATCTGTCGGGTGTAATGAGTTGTTTCCCCAGTGACTGACAGAATGCCCATAAAGCTCACCAAATGTTATAAGTGCAGACTGGGTTTCTACCTCATGACACCTTGAATACGAACCTCTAGGAGGTACCTCATGCCCATGGAATCACACCAGTCACATGATACTATGCTATATGAAAAGCTCCCTGACACTATCAGTGAAGTACTTCCTACCTTTATAACTCGCTTATGGACTGATGTGTAGGTGTCTATTACAGCACACCCCTGGTGATCTGGTTGCTAAATTTCTCAGCAGTTTGAAAACATTTTTCATGGATTCCTTGACAAAATGCAACGATGACTCTTGGGTCCATAAAACTTTTTTATTGTGCCCCTAAGTTTCGCTCCGTTAACGGAGCTTGCTCACGGGGTATTTTACTTATGGTTCTGTTAAAACAGAAAAACATATTTTTCCATTAATCATTCTGCTGACATCATTTCTTAGTAAATTCATACTTAGTTTAAATCAAAATAAACTGGTTTATACCCTGTAGTTAATTATTCTTTTAACAGTGCTTTAAAATCTTACTGTTTTTCTTAGCCATAGTAATCTGCAATTCAAAAAAGAACAGTTGTTATATGTCAAATGATCTTTATGTTGTTAAAAGTGGAAAAGAAGAGTGCACACAATACGGTTTCAAACTAGATACATATCCCTGACTCCCACCGTAACTGGCAAGTACCTTTTGAGGTCGCTCTATAAATTTCATGCACTTGAATTTTTCAATTTTTTGTTTCTTTTAATTTTTTTTCAGTTTCAAGCGCTGGAAAAATCCAAAACAAGATCAATCAAATCCTGAATGTTTAAGAAATATTTTTACTTTTAAAAAAGTTTTAAATATGACACTTTTCTTAGCCAGTTTTATCTCATTTAACGCTATGCTTAATGGCGTCTACTCAGAACATCCTAGAGCGTCTCACTGTGTGCTGCCATTCCTCTTGGATCCACTCAGAGAATGCCTGATGGGATTCAGTTCCCATCGTATATCTATACTCCCACGAGAGAGAGAGAGTTGCTAAGCAACCATACACTGCCAGATGAACTGTGGCGTGGCTTGGATTCTCTGGATGGATCCTTGCTTGTTTACAATTAAATCTCACCACTTTGTCTTAAAGTTACTAGATTGAATTTCAGTTTCAAACCATGCTTGCCAGTCTGGTTCGGGGGTCTCACATCTTTTATATTATACAATGTTTTTCTAAAACATGCTACTGTTATACATACCATTTTCCACAGTTCACATACGTGTGGGGGGGTGGGAGGTTTCAAGGATTCGGAAGGAAAAGATTTTTATTACATTCTTTACAATAATTGATAACAAACCTTATGCATTTATCTTTTTGCTGATGTTATAAACAATCTCCCATTTTTAGCATAACAACCCTAAGTACAGGACTGCCAGTTTGCCTCCCAAGTTCATACCTGTATCTGGATCTAATGTTCTAAATTCAAAGATCCATCTCATCTCTTTACTTTCCAAAAACTTTAAAGTCTTCCCCTCGTGGGGGCCGCTTCCAAACCCCAAAATCGCAGGGACACTCCACTGTGATTTTCTTTATTGAAATGTTGAGCCACTGGTGACACCTCAACTTTATTGCAAATATCACCTTTGTGTTCTAAAATCCATACTTTCAATGCTTTTTTAGTTTGGCCAACATACAGCCGGTCACAAGGATACTGTATCACATACACTACTACTTCTATGGTGCAGTCTATGTGACCCTTAATTTCAAATTCTCTATCTGTAAAAGGATGTCCAAAAATCTTTTTCTTGCTTGTATGTTCACACGCAGAACACCATCCACATGGGAACATTCCTGCTTGTAGTGGTACTAATAAAAGCTGTTTCCCTCTAATATCAGGTTTCTTAAATTGAGACCTGACCAGTGCATCTTTGCCGCTATAATGGGTTTATTTTGTAACCCTGCGATATTGGGGTTGTTCATAGTAACCAAATGCCAATTTTTATTTATTATCTGTCTTATTTTTGGCAACTTATGATTATTTCTGATTGCCACAGTGACCCTGTCCCCAGCCTCCCATCTTGGTCCCTTCTCCAATAATTCTTCTTCTCTGTTTTGTTCCTTAATTCTATATTCTGCCTTTTGTAAAATATTCCTGTGATAACTCCTGTGTTTGAACCTATCTAGCATATCTGCCTTATGTGGTTCAAATTCAGTTTGTGTACTACAATTTTGGCGTACCCTAACGAGTTGTGAATAGGGTATACTTCTTTTTAGTTGTCTCTCATGATAACCATTTCCATGAAGTAGTGTTTCTATCTGTGTTTTTCCGGTATATTGTCGTTAAAAAACTGTTTCCCTCTTTTCTTATTGTTAGGTCTAAATAAGAAATTCCGTGTGTACTGTACTGAATCTCAAATTTTAAATTCTGATTCATTCATTTAGCTATCTGTTAAATTCACATAATTCTTCAGTTCCATTCCAGAGACAAAGTACATCGTCTACATAGCTATACCATGCTGTAATTTTACTGTAATAAACGTTATGGTAAACATTTAGGACTGTTGTTTTTTTCAAAGTCATACATAAAGGAATTGGCATAAGAGAGCGCCATCATGCTGCCCTTTGCTGTTCCATGATCTTGTTGGTAAAATGTTCCATTGAACTCAAAACAATTGCTGCTCAGTATAAACATCGCCAACTCTTGTAATAACTCTGTTTTTGATTTCATATCCATCCTATTATTCAACATTTTACCCATACTTTCTACACCTGCTTAGTGAGGGACGGACGTATACAGGTTTGCTACGTCAAAAGTCACTAGGATCAGATTTTCATGCATGCCTCTATCAGAAATTGTCTGTAATTTTGTAATAATGTCTGTAGTATCTTTTACAAAGGTTGATGTGTTTTCTACAACTGGTTATAGGTAAAAATATATTTTGATATTGGTTCCAATAATGAATCTATACCCGATACTATCGGTCTACCTGGAGGCATCACCGCATTCTTATGTACTTTTGGAAAACGGTAAAAAGTCAGAATTTTTGGACGCTGTTTCAAACGCACCTCAGCCTCCCACTCTTCCATTGCTAAACTTCTCAAACCCGCCCAGAATAAATCCCTGACATTCAGTGAAACTCCTTCCCTAGTCACATTCCGTTGCATGCTGTATGTGACAGTATTGCTCCTCGCCGCTGTCCATCAGCTGGCAGGTGTGTTCCTGGGCTCATTCAAGCAGAACCCCTACCACCTGCCTGAAACAGTTCTTCAGGCATGGAGTGTGGCAAAAATTGCAACCAGGACTACATGGGGTGCACGTGTATGTGAATGTCATTTTGTTCCATTTACGTAGGTACTCCTGCTTCCTTCCTTGTAAGGTTATTAACTGGACAGAAGGGCTCTGCTACCCTTTTAAGCACAGCTCGGAGGAGGGAGTGCTGGCAAGGAGTGGAACAAAATTGTCGAAGCAGATTTACAACAGTGCCTGGTGACTGCATACTGGACACTGTATTTTCTCTGTTTTAATAGTGAAAAAATCACTTAAACATGAAGTTGCCTTTGCATAATGAGGCTTATTAAACCTAATACCATCCATGCTTTCAGAACATAATTTTTTGTGTTTGCTTTTAGGGTCAATATTCTCTCGCATTGAGGAGGATTATCTTTGGAGTGCAAAACAACTGGGGTCACATTCACCTCTGGTTTTACTTAATACTCTGCTGTACTTTAACACTAAGTATTTTGGCCTGAAAACAGTGGAGCAGCATTTAAGAATTTCCTTTGGGAATGTTTTTAAGCGGTGGAAGAAAAACCCTTTAACCAAGGAGAACTCTGTATGCCTTCGATACCAAGTATCGTCCCTGAGCGGAAATGACAGTGAAGGTACAGTTCATTTCATTTGATAATGTCTATATTGTTTCTTAAAGAGCAGCTGACCTGTTATTCTCTTGGACATGCAGCTCACAGAAAGGTTCTACCTGCCTGAGGATCTTATTGAACTCCTAACATAATTTTTGTCCGAAGTAGTTTGTAAGTATATTCACTTACAACAGCCTGCTTGTGGTTTCCAGCCCCCATTGTGCAACAAATCGTTCTTTGCAGCACCACCCATAAAGTGACAGTTTGATATGTTGGGGAATGAGGCCACAGTCTAGTGACTTCATTCATTTTCTTGTTTGGTGTGGGGGAGGCGATTCCCTTCATGCATGAAATGTTGCCAGCAAAGGTTTACAAATGGGTATACACAGCCCTCCCCGTGACCTGATGCAGTAACTGTGAGATCACACTTTCTGCTAAATGAAGTTTCCTGCCTGTACAACTTCTCCATAGAGTCCCACTTAAGAGTGAGTGGGAGGCAGTAGGACTCTCTGGGAGCCAGAACTTAGGGAGGCTGGTGGCGTGGGCATACACCTGCACGCATGCCCACTGGCATATGGCAATGCCAACCTTCAGTATATTACTTTTTTCCTGCTGGCAGAGTGCGGGATTTTCTTCACTCTCCTAGTTATGCCCATAAAATAATTATACCCGCGCCACCAGACCCCCAAAGTTCTGACATGAGGCATAGGAAGGTGACACTCCCAATGTACAGATCTATGGTGAGACCACATCTGGAATACTGCGTACAGTTTTGGAGACCACACCTTAAGAAGGATAGGGACAGGATGGAGACAGTTCAAAGGAGGACAACCAAAATGATACAGGGGCTGCCATACGAAGGGTGGCTGGAGGAGTTAAACACGTACCCACTCACTTGAATCTGGGAGAGAGAGGGGGATATGAAAGAAACCGTTAAGTACATGAGGTGCATGCCTCTCAGCATTAAAAATCATAGAACTGGCCTTCAAAAATCACAGCAAAGGGCCAGAATGTGTAGCACTTACTTATTTTAAACAATAATATGTCTACAAATAGTGGGCTCCATACAGTTAGTGATAAGGAATGTTTCTGTCCACTTCAATGATTTAATAGTTTGTGTGCTCCAACATTATTAAGAACATCAGTAAACCTATGCGGAGCAATGGTAAATTTGAGTGTGAAAATCCTAGCGCTATGCGAAATTCATAGCAGTTGAGAGGACCACTGGTCTCCTTCTGCCGTCACATTTCTCCTATTTGCATACACATAACATTCTTCTGTAGTTTGTTGCATTTATACTTTGTAGTATAAGCTAGCTTTTGTTATTTTTCAGTCAGTTTAGGTTAAAAAAAAAAAAAAAGTCTGTAGGGGCATGGGCATGATGCACTATCCACACTTCTAGCAGAATTCCTTTCCCCTTTAAATCAGGCTGGAAGGTCTTCCAAGCTGGTTCCGCCCACCCACCCGGGTGGTATCCTCTTCAGCACACACTGCCCCACACCACCCCCCGTGACGCCAGATCTTCCTTTCCGCTGGAAATGACAGGTTCCCTCCGTAGCGCATTACATTTGTGTAGGCCCTAGCTTCATTTCGAAAATAAAACACTCCTTTGGTCTTCAGACTGCTTCACGGTTTCGCATCATGGACTTAACTTTTCTTTTTTTTATATAGATAGATATTTTCTCCCCGGGCCTCCGATCGGCATTGACATCCTGACTGACCCCCTAGCCCTGACACCCAGCATCAGGCCATCGTCCTCATTACCCCGCCCCCCGGTGGTGAGGAGCTACCCAGCTCAACCCACCGGAGCAGGATCCGGATGAGGAGGCGCCATTCGGGTCGGAAGCTCATGCTGCCCGACCGGAGCCCAATTTTTAATTCTCCTCCTTGCGGAGTGCCGGTGTGCAGTGACGCCTAGGCACGTAGCAGATGTCTGCTGCACTCCACCCCCCCTTGCTACACTGCTCTAGTGGCACCCCCGGTTGTCACCAGGGGCCGCTACAGAGCAATGGGACCCTGGATCCCTCCCCGGGATAGGGGAGCAGTCCTCCGGATGCTGCGTCCTATCCCTCCCCTGGTGGCCCATACTCTCGTCCGAACCGGGTTGCCAGCGTGGCATGAGGTGTGGCGTCCAGCGCCTCAATCCTCAGCACCACTGAGCCGGCCAGGTGATGTTTCTTAAATGATAGTACGTATTCTGGACCACAGCAGACACCTGCAATTTAAGAGTTATGCTGCAGTCCAAAAAAATGCTCAGATTCCTCACTCCGGTTGAGGAAAGCAACTGGGAGTCCCCGAGCATAAGCCCGGAGACCTGACCAGATTGCCCCTTCACCCCTGGGCGACTAGATCCCACCACTAGTACCTCAGTCTTGTCTGGATTTAACCTCCAGCCAATTGGCTTTCATCCAGTCCTGGATCTCAGAAAGGCACTGATTAAACGCTGCCTCCTGCTGTTTGGGTGCAAACTACCAGTATAGCGGAGTATCATCTGCAAAGTAGTGAAAACTCAGCCCATACCATCTTACAATGTCTCCTAGTGGCAGCATGTACACTGCAAACAACATGGGGGATAAAGTGGAGCCCTGTGGAACCTCACATGGCCGAGGCAGGAAAAGAAGGACTCCAAGGCTAAAGTTAAAAAGTACCATTGCAGTCACTGGTGCAACGGTAGGATTACCACTTGTGGCATCGGTGACCGGGGTTCGGAAGCTAACCCAGGTAGCTGGAGAGTTAGAGAGTTGAGCATTCCTCCTCCAGGGAGGGAGGGTTGCTGCTCTCACAACACCGCCACTAGGTGCACACAGTTGGAGGTGCAGCATGGAGCGCCAAGCGGAAGGGAAGGGACGTCACATTTCTGCATGCACTCATCTCCATGGACGCTCACAGCAGGGGTCCAGAAAATGGAAAATACCCCGCCACCAAGCCTGACAACGGGACTCTGCGGCGGTCGGGACCAGTGGCAGGAGGCCCGACACAATTGGTGATTGGGGGAGTTGCCTCCCCCTTCCCTGCCTGGTGTAAGTTCCGCAGCAGGATGGGGGCTGAAAACTGCATGTGTCCGGCCGCACTGTGGAGTCCCAAGATTCATGTAAGGCGGCGGAAAGGAAGGGGGCATAAAATATAAATTAAAACTTTTTTTTTTTTTTAAAGTACTGTTGCAGGTCTTGGGACCTCGAGTGCTCTCGGGCCTTGAATTCCTGCGCTCCTGCTTCATTGACCTTCCTCGTACAATTGGCTTCGGCTGACGTTTCAGTCCAGGCCACTGGCCCATGGTGTCCCTCTCGGATGAGATGCAGGCTGACCAGCTGGTCAAGATTTTTCTCAACCCGGTCGACCCGTTGTTGCAATACAAGAGGGATACCTCCCTCTCCAGGACTCTGGTGCTGACTGTACAGTCCCAGTGGTGGGTTGGACAACACCCCTGATCCAGTCCCTCGCCAGTTCCTGCCTCTCCCCGCTGTCCGGTCCACCAGCGATCAAGGTCTAGGACCCATAGGTCGAGGTCGTGTAGCCCTCTCCGCAGTCAGCATTCACACTCTCCGCACTCGGGCAAGCGGCATTGCTGTTATTCCTCTTCGGGAGTGGACTGGCTCCACTGCAAGTTGTGACGACGCTACAAGGAGTTACATGGCAGCATCTCCTTCTGGGTGCTGGGCCTAAGCCGGTGCCTACTCCTTCCCTGGCACTTCCTTAGCTGCCACCGCCTCGGCCCAAACCGATTCCAGCTCAGTCAATTTCAGCCTCTCCTGACATTCAAGTGGAACCCCTGCCGATTCAGCCAAAGATGGTTCCCCATCCAAGAACACCTGTGCTACTCCCAGGCTTCTGTGGTGGCTGTCTGTCATGGTCACTCAGCCTAAAGAGCCCCATAAGGTTAGCGGGGACCTGACGAATCCTCGGAATTGGAAGGTTCCTCCATGCATTCCAGGTCAGTTGACCTGGAATCCAGTGAGGATTTTTCCATGGACCATGGTCCTACTTCGTTCTGTGTCCTCATGTCGGAGGCTGCGGGGATCCAGTTAGAGCCCATTCAGAAACGGGCTAAGTATCCCCTCACTGAGATCCTCAACTGGGACATCTCCACAGGGGTCACCTTCCTGGTGGCCGAGGCCATTCTTGGGCACGCACTGGAGCTCTGGCAGCATCTAGCCTCCTGCCCCACTCCATCAGCCCATATGGCCCACAAGTATGCAGTCCCTATGGGTTCCCTCTCCAGGTTCACTAAACAAGCCTCAGCCAAGGGCCTTGTTGCAGACTAAGTGTTCCACCTGGCGGGCAGTGTTAGGGGATGTTGATGCCCGATAAGGAATCCAAGAGGTGAATCCTGCCTTCAAGAAAGTGTATGTGGCCTCGTCTCTTTGCCTCAGGCAGGCATGGCCTACTTCACTCATGCCTTGTTGGGCACCCTGGATGAGGTACTCACTCGGCTCCCGGCCAACCTTCAGTTGACAGGCAAGTCTTCGGACCAGGGCTGTGCTGTGGCCAGACAGCCATGAACATAGGTGATTCCTGGGCCAGGTCCATGGCTATGCGCCACCGAGCTTGGCTGTGGATGTCGACCTTCACTGCAGATACCAAGCACAAGCTGGCGAATGTCCTCTTCCTGGGCACCAGTTTGTTCGGTTCCAATCTGGATGGTCATCTCACTAGGATTAAGAAGTCCAACTCCACCTTGGACTCTGTCACCTCAGCCCAAAAGGACAAGGGCTCCAAACACAAGAAAAGTCCTTTCAGCCCCATCCAGCCCCTGCAGCCGAGCCTCCCCAGACCTCGACTGGGCAGCAGCTGTCCTGGCGTCCCAGGCCTAAGTCAGTCACTTCCGTGGTCCAGAAGCCTGGCGGTTGAGGTCCAGCAGTGTCCTCTGCTGGACCTTCCTCTGCTTCAAAGCCTGCCCAGTGATGGGTTGAGGTGTGCCCCCTCCCTGCCTGTCCTGTTTCCCCAGGATCTTCCTGTGGGGGGGGGGGCAGCTCCTCCACTTTCTTTCCGCCTGGTCCAGTGTTACCATGGATAGGTGGGTGCTAGAGGTGGTCGGTCAGGGCTTGCCTCTGGAGTTCAGGGCTCTCCCTCCCAGCCAAGCCCGCACCCATCGGGAGGATGTGGTGTTCGCAGTCATGCAGTTTGCCCTTTGGAAGGACATCACCCCCTACTCCTCCAAAAAGAGGTTGCGGTTCATGTTCCAGACCCACCAGTCGATCCAGGGTTTGTCTCCTGATATTTCCTGGTTTCCAAACAGATGGGCTGCTTGTGCCCCGCCTTGGATTTGCATGACCTGAACAAGTTTCTGCGGTCGCGCACCTTCAGAGTGGTCACTCTGAACCAGATCATTCCATCCCTGGAACAGAACTTGTGGTTCTGCTCCCTGGACCTGCAGGAGGCCTTTTCCCATGTCCCCATCAGTCCATCCCACCAGCGGTTCCTTGAGTTCCACACAGAGGGGACCTTTAACGAGTTCCAGGCCATGCCCTTCGGCCTCTCTTCAGCTACCAGGGTCTTCACCAAATGCATAGCAGTGGTGGCAGCCTTCTTGACCATGCCCTTCAGACCTGCTTTTGCCTTGGCCTCCTGGTCAGTGAGACCAAGTTGGAACTCACCCCCCCCCCCCCCAAACAAGTGATTCATTTCATTGGGGCAGAGCTTGACTCTTGCCATGCCTGAGCCTGGTTCCCAGTGGTCAGGATGGAGGATCTGTCCTCTTTTGCCCGAACGGACTTCCTGCACCTCCTGGGCTTCATGGCGGCCTGCAGCAGCATGGTCTGTTGGGCCCACTGGAGAATGCGTTCCCTGCAGTGGTAGCTGGCCTGTCGATGGTCTCAGCAGTTGTGGAATGCCATCCAGTGGTGGTTGGTCCAAGAACATCTTCAGGAAGGAATCCCATTTGTCCACCTGGAGCCAACGGTCATTCTCATGGCCAACACCTACCTGATGGGCTGGGGTGCCCACCTAGAGGAAGACAGGGTCCATGGCCTCTGGTCCCTTGGGGGAATCCCGATGTCGCATCGACCTGCTGAAGCTTCGGACTGTTCGCCTGGCCCTAACAGCCTTCTCTCCACATCTCCGGGGTCAGGTTATCCAGGCACAGACAGAAACCATAATGACCATGTACCATACTACCATAACAGGCAGGGCGGGACGCACTCCCTACCTCTGTGCAGGGAAGCTGTCCGCATCTGTACCCTGTGCTCCGCCTCAAGGTCGACCTGCTGGCCATTCATGTGGCCGGAGTGTCTAATCAGCTGGCGGATGCCCTGGGCCGCCTCCTCTCTTTCCTTTGATCCACAAGGTCCTGAACAAAGCTTGGTGAGTCAAGGCACCCTCCAGATGATGACAACTCTGGGCCTTGCACAAGCAGTTGCTTCTGCGACCCACTGCCAAGGTCATGCCTTGGACTTAATATTTTCACTGGGACTTGAGATCTCTGGATTGATCTGGTCATTTGGTCAGATCACTGCACAGTGACATTCTTGTTCGGGGCCCCCCCCTGTTAGTCCTTCCCCTACTGATATGGTCCGTTGCCCTTAAAGGTGCTTGACCCCAGAGGAACTGCTGGCAGTGACAGACTTATCTGATGTGAGTGCGGCATGTGCAGCAGGATTGAATGAGGTGGCAGCAGTGTATAATACCGCTGTCACCAAGACATTCAGTACTGTTGCTCTGATCCATGTACAACCCAGGTCTTCTTACTTGAGACCTCCTTGGTCTGATGGGGCTCTCGAGATGAGAACCAGGGGTCGGAAGTTACAGCGTTTCTGGAGGAGAATCAGAGCTGTGGACGACAGACTGGCTTTAAGAGTTTACTGCGGTGACTACCAAAGGGCAGTCAGGTGCAAGACGGCAGAGTTCCTGTCCAGGGAGATTGCCGCAGGAAGGAACAGACCAACTCTGCTCTTTCGGACTGTAGACAGGCTTCTTCATCCAGCTTGTCTGCAGCTGAAAAGAGCAACTTCAGTCACATAGTTCGAGAGTTTGCTCAGTTCTTTTCTGACAGGGTGTCCTCCATTAGATCCAGAATATCGCCAGTGGTGCAAGATCTGTCCCGCAGTGTTGGACTTGGAGATGATGGAAGCACCCTTTCAAACACCATGAAGTCTTGCTATATTATAACAATAGCAGTCAGCCACTGCAGCTGAACTGCCCCCGGAGAGGAAGGAGTTAACTCCAGAAGATCTGGAGTTCTACAGCGCGAGGGCGCTGTGCCCAAAGCTCTGTCTGGCAGTTTCAAATGAAACTGTCAGATTCTTTACTCCGCTTCACTGAACAGTCGCTCCGGAGATCAGCTCCTTCAGCTCGGTTCATTCTCGGTTCAAGAGAGTAGTTTTCGGTTCATTTGAACCGGCAAAAGTCATTATTTTTACCGCATTTCGGTTCTAAAGCTCTATCTGGTAACCGTAAGTACAAAAATTCAAGTCTGTGTGGAAAATTAATTATCGGTTCGGTTTTGAACCGATCGCTTGGTTTTTTCTGCCTTTTAAAACTGTACTGTGGGTTTTAGAGTGCGGTTCCCGGTTCTTATCGGTTCTAAAAAAAACGAAATTATTACGGTTTTTTCAAATACCCGTGACACGGTTAGGAACCGATAAGGGTGTCTTGCCTGGCACTGCCATCAAAAGGGCAAGTTTTTGGTTAGGCTGGCATTATGTCTGAGAAACCCAAAAGAAAAAACCGGGCCCACTGGGTTTCAACACTGTGATGTCTGTGGGGACGCCTTTGCCAAGGCTGACCCACACACCACTTGTGTCTATTGTCTGGGGGCTGACCACCTCCTGTCAGACTGCCAGGTGTGTAAAATTTCCTGCAGCCACCCTGGAGAAGAGATTGGGCGGCTCAGGGCGAGGAGCAAAAGTCCGGCTGACCGGATGGCCAGCCGGTTCAGTACCCACTGGACCAGAGGGTGCCCTCTGACCAGGCGATACTTCCTCGGGCAAAGGAAGACTGGTTCAGAGGAACCAGTCCCAAGTAAAAGACAAAGAAATCAGGAGGTTTGGAGTCCAGAATTGTGTCTCCAACTGCTGCAGAGATAGCTAAAGCCATTCAGATTGTCCAGTCACTGTCTGAGGGATCTGTAGAACCACCAACAGTTGGTAAAAGGTTGGTCTGTTCAGTCCCAGTGGTTCAGGATTTTGAAGTTGAGGATTTTATGAACCACAGGAGGGAGGAGGAATTTGATCAATATATGTGTGGCTGGGAGGGTCTGGGCGTGCCCATTGAACCGGGCATTTCTCCAGACAGACCTTTAGAATCTCCCTATTCTGTCTGAGTCCCTTCTTTCTTTATTTTTACAAAGGTTGCAGAAACCCTCCAGCTTCCTTTAGAGGAGGCTGTGGATGAGCAAGAGGAGCCTGATTATGTGGAAATGATGGATATTCCAGAGTCTAGGAGGTTGTCTATTCCTTTGCATAAGTCATTTAGGAAGCAAACAACAAAGATTTTAAAAATCCTCATTCTGTCCCTCCTGTAGATAAAAATGGACAGAAGGTATACTTTGTCAGGCTCGGATACAGACTTCCTTATTGAGCAGTGTAGTCATGTAGGTGTGGTACAAGCTGCAGCCTGTGACAAGGCTAATATTCCTCTGGCCTCACATCCTCCTGACAAGGATTCTAGGAAGATTGATGCCATGGCGAAGAAACAGTATATGGCAGCTTCTTTGGGACTCAGGCAGGCAAATTATATGGCTTATGTGGCTAGATATCAGAAATCTAGGTGGGACACGGTGTTGCAGTTAGCCAAGCAGGCCCATGGCCAGCTGGCTAGTGAGTTGGAACAGGTGGCTGCTGATGGCATTGAAGCCTCTAAGTTCAATTTCATACTGCTGTTGATGTTAATGATGTTTCCTCCAGGGTCATGGCCACTTCTGTAGCTTTCCGTGAGGTTGGCATGGCTCAGATGCACTAATCTGTCCCAAGATACTCAGTCAAAGGCTATGGATTTTCCTGTAGTGGAAATTCTCTGTTTGGGAACAAACAGAAAATTATATGAAAAAGATGGATGAATACAGAACTACCTACAAAAGTGCAGGCTAAGGAGAAGCATGCCATGCCACAAGGCATGCTCCCAGAGGAAGGGCAGACCCTTTTCAGGCTCTTTTGCAATTTCAAGCCTCCTCTGCTGTCTCGCGAAGGGTTTCTTCAGAGGCAGGGGTAGGCGTGGCGCAAGTGGGCCGTCTCCTCCCCTCAGCCTAAGGCTGCTGCTAAGCAGGCACCCTGATGGGGTGCCCAGGGCCGATTCTCCTGTACCAGTGGGGGCAGGTTGGCCTATTTCAGCCAGAGCTGGCTGTCCCTAACTCGGACAGAGGGTTCTGGAGGTATAGGCCAGGGTCTGATTCTCAGCTTCAAATATTTTCCAAAGATGAGAGCCAGGCATTTCCCACCTGCAAATCCTTCAGAAGCCTTGCTTTGGAAGCAGAGGTTTCTTCTCTTCTGGTCTGCAAAGCAGTGGAAGGGTTCCTCCTTGCCATCAGGGCAAGGGCTTTATTCAAGATACTTTCTTACCCCAAAAAGACAGGAGAATGGCGGCCCATTCTGGATTTAAGATACTTGAACAAGCATCTGTTGAAACCAAAGTTCAAAATGTTAACTCTGGCAATGATATTGCCTTCCCTAAACCAGGGGACTGGCTAGCTTCCCTGGACCTCAAGGATGCCTATTTTCATGTTCTGATCAGGCCTTCCACCGAAAGTACCTCAGGTTCGAACTGCCCTCAGGCCACTACCAGTTCAGGGCAATGCCCTTGACCCTACCTCTCGCCAAGGGTATTCACAAAATGTCTCGCTGTAGTAGTGGCTCATTTAAGAAGGCAAGGGGTTGCTGTTTCCCTACCTGGACGACTGGCTCATTGTGGGTCCAGTCTCAGGTCAGGTGAATCCCTTGCAGTCACCCAGCAGCTTCTCACTTCTCTGGGATTCCTGCTAAACTTACAAAGTCAGTTCTGGAACCAGTTCAGGCCCTAACTTTCATAGGCGCAGAATTGAACACAAAGTTGTGGGGCCTTTCTTCCCTGGGAAAGGGTGGACAGACTCATCGCCTGGCATCCTCCTTTACCCTGCAGGGTCTCTGACCAGCAAGGCATTTTCTGCAACTCCTCGGGCACATGGCTGCTTCCACAGCTGTTGTGCAGGAGCAAGATTCCAGATGAGGGACATTCAGTTCCATTTGAGGGCCTATTGGTCTCAGAGGAAGGACCCCTTACCAAATTGGTCCCAGTTACTCAAACCCTGATCCTGGCCTTACACTGGTGGCAGGATCAAAGCAATCTGAAACAAAGGGTTCCCTTCATTCCATTTCTCCTCCCTCACCCTCACCACGGATGCCTCCCTGTTAGGGTGGGGGCTCACCTAGGCGACCTTACCACTCAGGGAGTGTGGTCTCCTCAGGAATCTCTGCTCCACATCAATCTTCTGGAACTCAGAGCTGTCTTTTAGCTCTTGGTCTTTTCAGATTCTGTCCAGAACAAAGTGGTTCAAGTCAGGACAGACAATACCACCACAATGTGGTACATCCAACAAGCAAGGGGCACTCGGTCTTCAGCCTTGTGCACCAAAGCAATGAAGTTGTGGTCTCTGGCTTATTCCTGAACACCTCCTGATAGCGGTTCATCTCCCAGGGAAGGACAATGTGCTGTGGACGCCCTCAGCAAATTTCTCAGGGCCATCACGAATGGGCTCTGAATCCACAAGTACTAGGGTCTGTCTTTTGCCAGTTGGGGCACTCCTCAGATAGATCTTTTCGTGCCCCAGACAACCACCAACTTCCTCTTTTGCTGCAGGCCTCCAGTACTGGGCTCAGTCCTCTGGATGCCTTTCTGTTGGATTGGAAAGGAAGTTCCTGTATGCCTTCCCCCCTTCCTCTCCTTTTCAGGGTACTAGTGAAAATCAGATCTCAACCTTGCAGAGTGATTCTGATTGCCCCAGATTGGGCCAGACAGCCCTGGTACCTCTGCTCCTGTCCCTGGCAGTCCACCCTGCCCTGAGCCTGCCCAGAGTTCACGACTTACTGGCCTGTGCACAGGGAGAGTGTGGTATCCGGACCTCAAGTCCCTCCACCTCAAGGCTTGGCTCTTGAGGAGCTAGAATTTGCTGATTTACACTTTCTCAAGGTGTTATGGATATTACAAAGGCTTCAAGGAAGCCTCTCACTAGAGCCACTTATAATTCCTAAGTGGAAGAGGTTTTCCATCTGGTGCTCTGAGAGGCAGATTACCCCAGAATCTGCTGATCTTCCCATTCTTCTGGACTGTTTGGTCCATCTGAATTCCCTAGGCCTTAGACCAGCTACCCTGAAGGTTCATCTGGCAGCTGTCTCTGCTTTTGTGTCAGCAGGAAGCCTGCCTCCTTTCTTCTCACCCTGTGTTCTCAAGTTTTTTAAGGGTTACTTCACACTAACCCTCCTTTTGGAACCAGCTCCCGCCTGGGACCTGAATATTTGCATTGCTCAGTTAATGCAACCCCCTTGAGCCTCTGTCTTCAGCAGAACTCAAGTATTTAACTTGGAAAACCGTTTTTCTAGTAGCTATCACCTCTGCCAGACGCATAAGTGAGTTACAGGCCCTGTCAGTGGAAGAAGTTTTTATCTCTTTCCACAGAGATAAGGTAGTCCTTAGGACTAATAGAAAGTTTTTGCCTAAGGTGGTTTCTGATTTCCACCTGAATCAATCTATCTCCCTCCCAGTATTTTTCACTGAGCATTCTTCCTCAGGTGAGAGAGAGACTGCACAGCTTGGATGTCAAGGGCATTAAGTTACTATCTAGAGGGCACCAGAGGTCATGGTTGAATCCCTCAACTGTTTCTTACCTATGGCGAGGTTGGCAAGGAAACTGCCACTAAGAGAACAGTTGCAAGGTGGATTTTCTCTTGTATCCAATTTTGTTATCAGAAACTGGGTAGAGTACCCCCTCAGGATTGAGGGCCCACTCCACCAGGGTACAGCTGCGTCTCTAGCGGCTGCTAGAGACATTCTATTCTGGAGATTTGTCAAGCTGCTACCTGGAAGACAGTTCACACCTTTACCAAGCATTATTCCCTGGATGTCCAGTCCAGGAGAGATGCTCGGTTTGGCACAGCTGTGCTTCAGAGCCTATTTCTAAGTAGGTTCTGACCTCCTCCATGGAGTACTGCTGTGTAATCTGCTATTGTTATAATATAGCAAGACTTCATGGTGTTTGAAGAAAAAATTACTCACCTTAGTAATTGCTTTTCTTCTCATGGAGTCTTCATATATATTACCACCTCCCTCCTGCCCTCTCAGAACTCCTACTTGGGTAGAGGTGGCAAATTGGTGCAAGCACTGTGTCATGCCATTTTAGTTTTCCCCAACCCTGTTTTCCTTTGGGTTAGGGATCTAGATTGTTCATTTAGGTTATTTTTATTGCCCCTTCTTGGACTTGAGTCTTGGGGAAGGGGTTCATATGTGCTTGTCAAGGGTGGTAAAACAAACCATAATACCATCAATCTTTGTTATTATGGTTCTGGGTGTTTTTTGTTGTTTATATTGTTGTTATTACTACTAGTAGGTAGCCATAGGCTAGTGTAGTTTTCCACACAGACTTTTTCCGTCCCTTGATGTTGGCCAGAAAGATCTGACAGTTTCATTTGAAACTGCCAGATAGAGTTTTGGGCACAGCGCTGTAGAACTCCAGATCTTCTGGAGTTAACTCCTTCCTCTCCGGGGCAGTTCAGCTGCAGTGGCTGACTGCTATTGTTATAATATAGCAAGACTCCATGAGAAGAAAAGCAATTACTAAGGTGAGTAATTTTTTCATCTGTCTGGGAGGAGTTTCGGCTAGTGAGGATGTCTGAGGTGATCAAGGTGAGTTTGAGGCTGCGGGCCCACCTTTTGTGAACTGGACCCAGGCCCAACACGTCTCCTTGTGGAATGTGTGGAGTCCGTTGGTCCAGTGTTCACTGAGATTGTCAGGTGCTCACTCTCGGGGGGGGGGGGGTGCTTCCTGCTGCCTTGAAGGAGGTGTTGGTGAGGCCCCTTCTGAAGAAACCATCACTCGACCTTGACATCTTGTTGAATTAGAGGCCTGTCTACAATCTTCCATTCTTGGGGACTGTACTGGAGAAAGTTGTGGCACTGCAGCTCGAGGCCCACCTGATGGCTTTTGACATCTACGAGCCACTGCAGTCTGGCTTTAGGAGAAAGTATGGCACTGAAACAGGGTTAGGGTGCAGAATGATCTCCTTAGGGTGAGAGATAGAGGAGAGCGGTCAATTCTCGATCTTCTTCGAGGTACAGCTCATGCAGCAGGTTACGCCATTAGGACTGAAGCCGGCAGGCGTCAGGACCCCACGAAAATCTTCTAGCTAGCAGTCTTCAGCGGAGACCGCCTCCGACTTCGGTCCCGGCCCCGTCAGGCGTAGTACATAAGGAGGCGGGCCCGCCAGAATCCCCAGTTCTTTCCCGCCGTCGACTTGCATGTCTTGACCCTTCGGTCAGTATCTAGCTCACGACGAACAGGAAATTCATTCTACTGTTTCTTCACCGAGAATTTCTTCAAGAATCTCTTCCTTCAGGTTTATTCCTCTGTCTGATGTCCTCCCCAACCTCCGTGGAGGGCCATTTGTCCAAGTGCGCTTGTGGGAAACAGATTCCATTCAAAGACCCACATTCGGCCTGCGTCCGGTGCCTGGGCCCAGACCACGACACCCATTGCTTGTTCTTTTTGTCAGGGCTTCAACAGTCGGACCCGGATCCGCCGACAGAAGGCTCTCCAGGCTTTACTTTTTAGAAGAGAAGTTCAAGGCCATGGAACCTTCCTCCAAGGGGGAATCTTCGGAAAAATCCCGCAGGCACCATGAGAAGCACAGGGAGAAAGTGAGACCTAGATCCCCTTCTAGGGCCTCGGACTCCCGCAGCTCCAGCTCCAGGTCCGACCGCTCTCCGTCTCGGGCCCACTCTCAGCGTCCCCCGGTCATGGTCAAGTCTGCAAGCAATTCTTCCTCCCTGCGGCCTGCTAAGACCCCTAGGCCTTCCTCCAAGGCCTCGTCTAAGTCTGGGGATCACCACAAGCGTCACTCGCCCCTGCCACCTCCCCTTCAACGGAAGACTAAGGAGCTGACCTCCCTGAAGAGGACGTCGGACCCGACGTCGGCTCCCCCGATGTCTACCAAACACCATAGATCCCGTGAACCAACGACAGTCCGACACCTGTCGCCGGTCAGGCACTCTCCTACCCGGGCGTCGGCTGGGGGACCGACATCCGACACAGCAGCGAGAAGAACCCCACCGCCGCCTGCGGACGTCGGCCAGGAGTCGTTGATGGAGGAGGAATCCACTCAGCCCGAGGACCAAGCGGGCGACCCCGGACCTGTTGAGCTCCCATGGGAGCCCTCCCCAGAACCGGAGACTCCAGGGAAGCAGACGCCGGGACCTGACGACAGGCCACCGGCGCCCGGGCCGTCGTCTGGCCTTAACATCTTGGAAGTGAAGGAGTTATTCACTTTCTGGTGGGACACCATCAAAAAGGATGTGGTCACCACACAGCCTCCTGCCGCACCACCGGCCCCAGCACACCCTCCTTCACCCAGTGGGGCAGCAGGCCAAGTTCCTTCCCCCCAGGAGCCAGCCAGACCTCCTAGGGGCAGACCTACGGACAAGAGAAGGCCTCCATCCAGATCCTCTTCTGGTTCTAACAGCCCCAAGAGATCCAGAAGACGCCGCTACTCACCCTCTACGCAGGACTCAAGATCAGACATCTCAGATGGCTCCAGATCTCCTTCTCCCATTAGCGTCCCCTCTCCGGACCCACGTGAACTTCCTAGGTCTCCTCCGGATGACCCCTCATTCTCTGAGATCATGAGACATATCCAAGAGAATATGGGGTGGGACGCAGAAGAACTTGACCCCGGAAGGCTACGCCTAGCTCGTTATCTTCGGCAGAAAGATCCTAAGCCTGTGGTGGTACCACCCTTGGTGGACACCTTTGTGGACATCACCAAGGTAGCGTGGAAACGTCCGCATTCACTCCCGGCGATGTCGAAGAAGGCTGACCACCTGTACAAGGCCCTAAGGGAGGACCAGTACTTGGCTAATCATCCTCTGGCTGACTCCCTGGTCATCACAGCCTCTCATGACCGGTCCCAGAGACCGCAACATCTGAGCACACAGCCACCGGACCCGGAGTCCAAACAACTGGACGCAGTGGGTAGGCGCACTTACGCAGCTGCGACCTGCGCCGTCAGGTCTCTGAACTACTTTCGTAGAAACCAGAGTTGCTTTCACAGCCGGACTCTGAGACAACAGCCTCGTTCCAGCCTGCAACAGAGGGGCTCCTTTACCCAGAAAGCCCAGGGCAAGTCGTCCTCAGGTAGAGGCCAACGTCCTACCAAGTTGGCCCAATCTGCAGGACCCTCGGCCGCCACAGCATGACTCCTTCCCGGCCCCTCAGCCTCAGGATCAACGGGAAATAAAGGTCGGGGGTCGCATCGCAGACCACCTCCCAGGGTGGCAGTCGATCACCACCGACAGGTGGGTGCCGCAATTGGTCAAAAAAGGCCACTTTATAGAATTCTCAGACAAGCCACCCACAAGGCCTCCTTTGCTCTCCCATTACTCGGGTCAGCACGCCCTGCTCATCAAGCATGAAGTGCTCACGCTGCTGCAGAAAGAAGCTTTGGAGCATGTCCCAGTGAACCAGAGAGGAGCAGGATATTTTTCCCACTTCTTCTTGGTTCCAAAGAAAACAGGGGACCTCCGTCCAATCTTGGACCTAAGCGACCTCAATATGTTGGTCGCCTACAAACGCTTCCGCATGGTGACCCTTCCAGACCTAATCCCCATGCTGAAGAAGGACGCACTCCTGGCGTCCCTGGACATGCAGGACGCTCACCTGCTCATCCCCATCGCTTAAGCTTACAGGAGGTTCCTGCGCTTCGAGTTCCTCGGCCACCACTATCAGTTCCGAGCGCTTCCTTTCGGGCTGTCATCAGCCCCCAGGGTCTTTACCAAGTGCATGGCAGTCGTGGCTGCATCTCTGAGGAGACAGGGCCACTGTGTGTTCCCGTACTTCGACGATTGGCTTCTCATGGCCTCCTCCGAAGAGGCGCTGTTGATAGCTATCCAGCACACCCAGATCCTTTTTCAGTTTCTGGGTATCCTAATCAACTACGAGAAGTCTCTCCTGGTACCGTCCCAGAAACTGCAATTCATAGGGGCAGTTCTGGACACCACCCAAGGGAAAGCCTTTCTTCCCGAAGACAGGGCGGAATGCATCCGGTCCCTCATAAGGGACCTATCAGCGAAGAAGACCGTCCCAGCCAGATTGGTCCTTCGCTTGCCCAGACACATGGCTGCGGCCATTCCAACAGTCCTGATGGCAAGGCTCCACATGCGGGTAACCCAGTGGATGCTCAGAGTGCAGTGGGACCAAAGGCAAGACCATCTGCAGCAGCCAGTCAGAATCACGAAGGCCGTGGTTCGGGAGTGGCAATGGTGGCTAGATCCAGGAACCCTCTCCGTGGGGGTTCCGTTCTCAGCGCCGTCCTCGGTGATAACACTCTCCACAGACTCCTCAGGGCTAGGGTGGGGAGCACACTTGAACGGGGTGAAGTCTCAGGGAACATGGACTTCTCAGGAGGCTCATCTCCATATCAACATATTAGAGATGAAAGCGGTCCTTTATGCCCTGCAAGCCTTCCAGTCGGACATTCCACCGAGTACTCTTCTGTTACAAACAGACAATACAGCGGCGATGTATTACCTCAACAAACAAGGAGGCACAACTCCTACCCCCTCTGCAGGGAGGCCATGAGAGTGTGGGAATGGGTAATACGGCACGGCGCAAACGTCATTGCAGTTCACGTTCCCAGAGTGGACAATACCATCGCAGACAGCCTGAGTCATTCCCAGGCCAGAGTCCACGAGTGGGAACTTCTACAGGAGGTGGCAGAGGATCTGTTTCACAGATGGGGCACTCCAGAATTGGATTTGTTTGCGTCCCTATCCAGCGCAAAACTGCCCAATTTTTGCTCGCTAGATCCAGGGCCTGGTGTTTTCTGGCAAGACGCGTTGTCCCTCTCCTGGGTGGGCAGATTCCTCTATGCCTTTCCTCCCTTCCCATTGATCCAGAAAGTCTTTCTCAAACTTCGCAGGGAGCAAGCGACGCTGATTATGATAGCGCCTTTTTGGCCTAGACAGATTTGGTTCCCACTCCTGAGCACCTCTGCTTCCTTTGCCAATCAGCTCCCACTTACTGTCTCAGGAGGAGGGTTCACTAGTCCACCTGGACTTACATTCACTGAACCTGCACGCTTGGCTCCTAGAGACATTGCCATTTTGCGTCACGGGGTCTCGCAAGAGGTGGCGGAAGTACTTTCTGCCGCCAGAAAACCGGTGAGACACGCCATGAAATGGCGTAGGTTTTGCCTGTGGTCTCAAGCACGCGGCTTCTCCCCTTTAGACTGTCCAGAGAAATTAGTTCTGGAGTACCTGCTCTCCCTTTTTCAATCAGGGTTGGCTTACTCCTCGATCAAGGTGCACCTTTGTGCAGTCTCAACCTACCATGCCCCGGTAGGCCAACCAACGGTAGCACAGTTGGATATGTCCCAAGCCTTCTTAAGAGTGGTCCTCCACCTTAGGCCAACCATTAGGGATCCTGTCCCTCCTTGGGACCTACCTTTTGTCCTGGAGCAGCTTATGCTGCCACCTTTTGAACCTGCCGCAGATTGAGAGCTGCGTTTTCTGTCGTGGAAAACGCTATTTTTGGTTGCTGTTACTTTGGCGAGAAGAATCTCCGAGCTACACGCTCTAATGTGTAAAGAGCCTTATTTAACTTTTCACCAGGACAGGGTGTCCCTGAGGACGAATCCCAAGTTCCTGCCTAAGGTGGTCTCAGCCCTCACGCTTAACCAGGACATTGATTTACCAGTGTACTTCCCTAAGTATGCTAATCGAGGAGAAGCACTGCTTCACACTTTGGATGTTCACCGGTGCCTTCAATACTACTTGACCAGGACCAAACAGCACCGCAAAATGGAACAGCTGTTTGTCTCTTTCGCTGAGAGGATGTTAGGAGATCCAGTCTCGAAACAGACCCTTTCTCGATGGCTCATCCAGTGCATTTCCCTTTGCTACAACAAGTGACAGAAACCCTTACCAGGGGTGGTTAATGGCCATTCAACAAGGAGAGTGGCTACCTCTTTTGCAGCACTGAAAAATGTATCCACATCAGCCATATGTGCTGCAGCCACCTGGAGCTCGGTGCACACTTTTATCAGGCATTACAGCCTTGATATCGTCTCACGGCGAAGAGCGGGTTTCGGACTTGCTGTCCTGCAGGGCCTCTTGTCCTAGGCTCAGGACATGTTGGTGGCTCAGTATTGCCTCCTCCCGATGGCTTTTCAAGGCGCCATTGTTTGGAAATCAGTCCTAATGGTGTAACCTGCTGCAAGAGCTGTACCTCGAAGAAGATGGTACAGTTACGTAAGAACTTACCGTAACAGTAGATCTTAGAGAACAGCTCTTGCAGCAGGTACCTTCCCGCCCACCATTCACCCTTGGAGGAGGTAAGTTCCAGCCTATGCTGTGCAAGATCATTTTAGTCTTGGCCATCTGATGGCAGGTCCTCGGTCTCCCTTTCTGATGTCATCCAGCGGCCGGGAGTCTCCGGCGGGAGAACTGGGGATTCTGGCGGGACCGCCTCCTTATGTACTACGCCTGACGTCGGGGGCAGTCCCCGCTGAAGACTGCTAGCTAGAAGATTTCCGTGGGGTCCTGACGCCTGCCGGCTTCAGTCCTAATGATGTAACCTGCTGCAAGAGCTGTTCTCGAAGATCTACTGTTGGGGTAAGTTCTTACATAACTGTACTTTCTCCACGTGCTGCTGGATTGCCTGAGAGAGCACTGTGGACTTGCCAGCATGGTCATTAGCTGGTTTGAGACCTTTCTAACAGGCAGGAAGCAACGGGTAGTTATAGGAAAGTTCTCCCCCTGCCTGAAGCCCCTGACTTGTTTAGTGCCTCAAGGGTCGATCCTGTCTCCCATATTGTTTGCAGTATACATGCTGCACCTAGGGGATATCATTAGGCATTATGGTTTGGGTTTTCACTGCTACACAGATGATACCCAGCTGTATATGTCCTTTGCCCCTGGAACATCAGTCGCTGTGGATATGCTAAACCAGTACTTATCCGAGATCCAGACTTGGATGTCCTCTAACTGGCTGAGGCTCGACCTGGATAAGATGGAGGTACTAATGATTAAACCAGGTCGTCGACAGGATGTGACTGCCTCCGGAGCAGGAAATGGGTTATTCCTGGGTGCTGCCACTTGAGGCAGCTACTACAAAAGCGCATCCAAAGCGCTATTTTCAAAGATGGCTCAACATCAGAACATCAGTTGTCTGCTGTCATCCGGAGTGGTTTTTACCACTTAAGGAAGAAACTATCGAATTAAAGCAATAAGAAAAAAGTGCGGTCAACTGCGAAGACTAGGCGTCCGTGGAGCCGAAGTAAGTGGGTCGAAGGCGAGAAAAAAACTGAGATGGCGCTAGGGAACCGCCCCCTTTATGTAATATAATGCATCGTCCCCTTCTCCCTGAGAATTGCTAGGAGTTTGCCTAAATGTGGATAATGTACCATATCCACGTCTCTCGAAATTAGGGTTAGTCACCTGTAATCGTAGATCTCATCTGTGTCAGTCTTCACCATTCATCACTGGTGAGGTTCTGACCAGAGGATCAGAACCCGTGAGTTTTTTTTTTTTTTTTGCATGTGGGAGGTCGGCAATGAGGCTTCATGCCAGAGGCCAAAGCATTGCATGGTGCTTGCGGGTTGGCCAATAACTGACACCGACCCCTCCCTAGTCCCAGTTCTGCTTCTCCCACCATTGAGTGAGGACCTTGTGTGTGTGAAGCAGTTTTTCCATACTGCGTCAGCAGCCTAGTTTGTCGGCTCAGACTTGTACTTCTGTACTGCTGCTTTCCTGGGCGCTGTCGACCGGTAAGATGTTTCCTTTTATTTTCGATGACACCGAGTGCTATTGTTTGTTTATTCTGTTTTTCATCCAGTCATGTCTCGTTCAGGGGACAAAAAGAAACTTCCTAAGATGGGCCAGCCCCCTATGCATCGGTGTCCCCATGGCCGACTTTATTTCGTCTCGGACCAGCATGACCGATGCTTGACTTGCTTGGGTTCTAACCTTGACATCGGTCACTGCGATGTGTGTCTTTTCATGGACCATTGAGTTTTGGAACTGTGTACACTCAAAGTCCGATGTGTGCCGCCGATGTTCGGTGGACAGGCTCGTACTGGGGACTCCAAATACAGGGTTCTTGGCCCTTCCTTTGGGTCCCTTCCCAGTCCTATCTGGCCTGTGGAGGAGACGGTTTCCAGCCCTCTTAGCCTTGCCTCAGCAGGAACCTCTTTCACGGTGCAGGAGGCCCGGCCTGACTCTCAAAGGGGGGGGTGTCAGGCAGGAGGCACCGTTCTGACAGTTGCCTCCTCAGATGCAAGGGCTCCTCCGGTGTAGAGGCCTGGGGCCTCAGGGCCCGGTCTGGTGTCATTCTCTGCAATGCTTGTGTTGCGGGGGAGGGAGGTGGCGCCATGGGCAGCTTGGGTCTGCCTCATTGTGTCGCTGGTGGGAGAGATCTGGGAGTGGTTTGGGTCCAGGCCTCCTCGGAGGAGGATGGTTCAGAGGCCAACCCAGATTGACTCCCAGATTCCTTGGAATCCTCCAGTTTCTCCTCACCCAACGCTTTGGCTCCGGTTCAGCCCCCTTCCATGGAGTCAGTAGGTACTGCTGGATCCCGTGTCAGTGGTCCCAACCACGGGTGCTCTGGGGGGGACAGAACAGCGATGGTGGTTCACCTGCTCCCTTTTGAGGTGTACCTCCTTCTGGGGCTGCTCAGGTTGTCCCCACTTTTAGGCCGGCTGGAGCGTCTCAGTCAGGGAAGGGTGCTCACCAAGTGGCTGTCTCTCAGGAGTCAGCCACGGGGATCAAGCTACCTAAGCTGATCCTGAGAAAGAGGGCTCTCTCTGAGTCAGAGGGTTTGAGGGGACAGGCTCGGGGGCAGCACCCTTCCCTGGGAGCCCGAAGGAGCTTGAGGAGGAGTCGCAGTGCTGGTCCTGTTTTCTCCCCTGAGGTCTCTCTGGGAGGGCCCTTATCGTTAGGGGTCACCCTTCTGGGCTCATGCGGTCCTGTTCGCCTCGCAAGGGGAATTATCTGTTCAGGCTCAGTCCTGGCCATTCCTGCTCAGTTGAGTGGCCACTGACTGCTGCGACCAGCAGGTCTCCTCCTTCCTTGAGATCTGCCGTTCGGTCTCCCAGCCCTGGCAGAGGTCGCGCTCATCCTCGGAGGTGTCTGGCCCCCCTACCTCTGCCGACTCCTCCCTCCCAGGCCATACTGGTCCTACGGGACCTGTCACTTGGAAGCAGTTCAGGTCTATGGCTGCACTTTTCCCTGCCTACTACAGGTCCATGGATGAGGAGGTGTTCCACCATTCCCTAGTGCAGCCCATGTCTGACTCTCCGGACTCGTCAGCTCCCTCATCTTCCTCCTCTGAAGGAGAGGCGTCTTACCATCCACCTATCCCCCGCAGCTGATTTGTCTAGATCTTCCTGGACAAAGTCTCCACCACTCATTCACACAGATTGGGTCTAAGCTGGAGGCGCCAGGACCCAGCGGAAGCAAACTTTGGGAGGCGACACCAGAGATGGGCCAGCGCGCCAGAGGCTGGCTCGTGCAGCAGACAACTCTGGTCAAGCCTCCAACGCTTAGTTCCTTTTTTCCCCACCAGAGTCGAACAAACTAGCAGCATAGTTTTCAGTTTATTATTTTATAGTATATCTCAAATAAGTACTGCTTACTATAATTCTTATTTAAGAAAGAAGTCTCAGCCTATATTGACGGAGTCGACCATGAGTGGGTCAGGTGACGGTAGGGAGACTTCGGATGAAAGCTGTTCACTCAGCCGGGTTGGGTCCGGTCCACCGTCCTCTCAGGAGGGGGTCTGACATCGGATGGTCCAGTGGTCGAGGGGCGGTCCCCCCCGGAAGCATAAAAGAAAATGGTCGCATTCTCGGCACCGTTCGGCTCCGAGCTGTTCTTCGGCCCACAGGTCAAAAAAAGAGAAGGCATCACTTGAGGTCACCCTCTGGTATGTCTGCGCGTTGACGATCGTTCATTGAGGTCAGCTGCCAGTCTCCTCCTCTGGAGTTGCCGGTTTCTGTTTCTGGTCGCCGACCTCTTCAACATCGGAGCCTTTCCCCGCCTACTGGTAGGGCTTCAGATGAGCAGTTTCATAAGTGGGCTGTTTTAATGGAGCAGTGGGCTCGGAGGTTGGTCCAGCTGCCTGGCCCGGTCACTCCGGGGCCCTCGGGGGATTGGGTAGGGTGGTTGGGCCTCCCTAGTCATGCAGCGCCTTCTTCGGTGCAGTCGACTCCGAGCTCGTGGTGTTTTCCCCCCTCACGTGGCTGCGACGCAGGGGGCCACACTGATGCCTCTGTCTCCTGGTACTCTTCCTTCTTTCTCCTCAAATCCTAGTTTTCAGAGCCCTGTGTTGGTTTTGGCACCTTTGGCGTCGATGGGTCACTCGGCGCCGAGGCGTCTGGCACCATTGGGTTTGCTAGCGCCATCCTCGGCGGCTTGTCGGTGCCGCCGTCGTTGCTGCGGGGTCAGGTGGCGCTGTGCTCTTTTTCAGCGCCGAGGCTTGGTGTGACGTCTTCAGGGCTTCTCGACTCTGAACCTTTTTCCTTATGATTTTCACTCCTTTCCTGTCCATACAGTCCCTCTTGGGCTGTCAGGAGATGATATTGAGCCTGACCCAGACCTTGGGCTGGGTGATGACGTGGAAGGAACGGGATCCAATCCTGTTGCAGAGCCTGTGGTGTGGTCAAGGACCTGTCATTTAAGTCTCTGCTGAAAAATTTGAATTCCACTCTCTCTCTCCAGACTACAGATATCGATCCTGGGAAGTTTTTAAGGCTCCAATACCTTCATGTCCCGAAGATCCCTATGGATTTAACTCCCCGGTACAGCCTTCTTTTGAGACGCTTTCTCAAACGGTATGGAATAATCGCGCTCTCATTCCTTCTGTGGTTAAGTCCGTAGATAGAAAGTACGCTGCTCCCATAGATCAACCCATTTTGGCCTCCCAAACCTTTGTGGACCCTGTTGTGGTCTTGGCAGAGAATAAGGTCGTCCTCCCTCAGGCTACTACAGCCCGACCTATAAACAAAGAATCTCATAAGATAGATACTTTAGGCAAGAGAGTCTTTGCTGCATCCACCCTGGGTATGCGTATTGCCAGCTACCAGGGTTATTTCTCTCAATATGAGTATGTTCTTTGGCATTCGCTCAAGCAAATGGTAGAAGCTCTACCGGCGTCTGACACTAATTCAGAGCTTCTTCAGACCATAACCGGGGTATCGAGTCCAACAACCAGCAGGTTAAAGCAGCTATGGATGCTTTCGACACTGCCTCACAAGCAGCAGGCATTTGTACCCGCTGTCACTCCTGGCTGCGCACTTCACAAATGATGCCCAGCAACAGGTCATGGCGCTACCCTTCGGTATGCATCTCTTTGGTCCTCAAGTAGAGCAAGCTCTGGAGGCCACACAAAAGACTAGGTCTGCCATTAAATTGGCTCGACCTGCTCCCACTCCTTCTCGGGGTGTGTGTGTGTGTGTGTTAATAAGCGTCAGTTTCACAACAGTCAGTCCTTTCAAGACAAGGGCAGGGGAGGTTTTAATAAAAACCAAGCCCCACAGCCTCAAAAGAAAACGCAGCAGAAAGCACAAGGGCCCAAAAGTGCCCAGTGCCTCCTTCTGAGTTTCTGGCCCAAGTCCCACCTCAGCTACCCAAGGGGGACTCTGTCTCAGCGGCGGGAGGTCATCTGACTCTGTTCTACAACCAGTGGAAGTCCATAACATCAGACAGATGGGTCCTCTGGATAATTCACAAGGGGTATTCCCTCAGTCTTTCAGAGACCCCTCCAGATCGTCCCCCCAAACGACAGTCAGTTTTTCAGTCAGAGCTTCTTGCTTCCGAGATACAAGGCCTTCTGAACAACAGGGCAGTAGAAATAGTTCCGCTGGATCAATGGAACACTCCCATTATTTTCTGGTTCCAAAGAAAACCGGGGGCATGCACCCTATTTTGGACCTCAGAAAATTGAACAAATGTCTTCCCAAGGAAAAGTTCAAAATGATTTCGCTAGGAACCCTGCTACCTTTTCTTCATCAATATGACTAGCTAGCCTCCTTGGACATGCAGGATGCTTTCCAGCATATTCCCCTTCAACCAAAGCATCACAAATACCTACGGTTTGTGGCTTTGGCTTTGGGCCAGCATTATCAATTCAGAGTCCTGCCCTTTGGGCTGTCCTCGGCACCGCACGTTTTTACAAAATGTTGTGCAATTCTTGCAGCGCACTTCAGAAAGATCGGAATACAGGTGTTCCCATATCTGGACAACTGGCTTGTAGCAAGCCCTTCCAGGCAAGGAACTCTCGACGACGTAGCCATGGCCTCAGACTTTCTCACGTCCATGGGAGTCCTGCTAAATCTCAAGAAATCGCAGTTTCAGCCCTCCCAGAAGCTCCTTTTCATAGAAACTCTTCTGGACACCTCCTGTGCGAAAGCTTTTCTACCAGAGGTCAGAAGGAGCGATATCCTACAGATGACCCGATTAATCAGAGAGAACAGCTCTGTTCAAGCTATCTCGATGCAATGGAGCTGGGTCTCATGGCATCCTCGGTGTTCACTGTGCCCCTCGCATGCCTCCACGTGAGAACCTCCCAATGGATGCCAAGTACTCAGTGGTCCCCAGCCACTCACCCTCAGTCCTTTCTCATCAAGGTGACAGAACCTCTCAAGAGGTCACTCACCTGGTGGTCGCAAGAGGACAATCTTCTGGAAGGGTATCCCTTTGCTCCCCTGGATCATCAGATTTTCATTACCACAGATGCGTCCCTGATGGGGTGGGGAGCTCACTGTCTGTCTTCACACCCAAGGTACGTGGACTCAGGAAAAGTCCCAACTTCACATAAATGTCTTAGAAATGAGAGCCGTCCTTTATGCAGTCCGGGATTGAAGGACATTTTCTGTCACAAGAATATTCTCCTGCAAATGGACAGCAAAGCAGTGGTGTACTACATGAACAAGCAGGGCGGATGTCCAACAATTGTTGGATTTGCTCCTTAGTGGCCTGTAGTAGGGGTAGGGCTCCCTCATCACCCGCTGCGTGCCATGTCTGTAATTCTAGGAGTTGTTGTTGAAGCCTATCTATCCGCAACTGTTGTTTTTTATAGTAGGATGCATATTTTATTATGTCCCCCCAAGTACCATCTTAAGTGTATCCCACAGAGTGCCCTCCAAGATATCTGGAGAACCATTCTCCAAGAGGATCTGCTCAGTCCTCTCTGAGATTGTCTCTTTGAAATCCTTTAAATTTAGGAGGAAATTATTAAATATCCATAAAGTATTTCTTTTTTCGTCGTTCCAGGACAAATGGAGGGTTAACATTGAATGGTCAGACAGTACAGTCGGGGTCTGAGTGCAGTCTTGTATTTTATATAAATGTTCCTTTATGATATGTATATAGTCTATCCAGGTATACACCCTGTGTGGAGCAGAGTAATGTGTAAACACCGCCAGACATCCACCCACTGTGCCTCAGAGATACAGCTGAGAGGACCTCTGACCTGGGAATTTTTTAATGGGTCTAGGACTTGATGTGTCCAACTGAGAATTAATCTGGTTATGGTCTCCACCCAGGACCAGAACTCCCCTATAAATAAATCTCCATGACCTTCCTAAACAGTGCCCTTCTCGACTCCCAATCCCGGGGGGACATATAGGGAGGCCAAGGTAAGATTTTGTCCCTCAAATTGTCCCACTGCAACAGCTAATCTGCCTTCTGGGTCTGTGTATGAAGCTGTCAGCTGAAAAGGGGTGCCTTTGGGAATAAACACTGCAGCCCCCCTTCCTGTAGCAAATCCGAATTTCGTAAGTTTTTGATGCTCCCTTTTATCTAAATAGGTTTGCTGTAGCAATACAGATGTCTGTTTCTTCTTCTTGATCGAGGCTAAGACTCTTAACACTTGATTGGATTGTTTAATCCATTAACGTTGTGGGAGCAGTCGAGCATTGCAGAGGGATTATTCATTTAATAAACAGGCCTTATGTATAGCTGCAGGGGACCCGACTGGTCCTGCCTGTGTAACTTTATTCCTAACCCTGATTTTGTCAGTTCCCCTCAGACAGGAGCATATCCCTTCCATGCAAGATATTGTACATTTCTTTGGATTTCTGGTAGAGACAAGCTGATTGTGCTGGGATTTCAAAGTATGGATCGTAGAGCAATATTCTAAAGCAAGTGTGTCACTAACTTAGTAACAAATGTTAACTATCCAACCCTTCCCTTCTACCCAAAATAACAGAAGATCAAACCTATTTACAAGTTTACTTCCAAAAGAGGAGGACAAAACAGTGAGCCCTCTTCGGAGCGTAGATCCGGTCCAACCCAAGGACTGGATTACCCGGGGAGGAGTAGTGGCTAGAAAACTCGCCAGGCCTCCCTGATCCCTCCAAACAGCGGGATCATATGTAAGGTGCGTCAGCCACCGGGGGGGGGGGTGATGGTGTACTAACTCCCCCATGTTGCTGCAACAAAAGATGTAGAAAGATTCTGAGAAGCATCTCTAATATGTCCCCTCTTTATTCCCAGACTCCTGCTATTAGTACTGTAATGGAAAAGAGGTTGAAAGGACATATACCAAAAAAAAGGAAAAAAAAACCCTTCCCCCAACCTCGTGGACTACAGAAGACCACATTCCTGTTAGATACAGCTTATATTAATTCTGCAGTCCATCTGACCAATATGCAATATTCCCAGGCTGAACTTTGTTGAAACTAGTCTTTGAGAGTCCCATTATTTTCTAATTGCATGAGCAGCACAAGTACATATAAGACACATGTGATGAACAGAGGATAACAACTGTAGTTATTTGGTTGAAGTCATCAGTTTGAGTTCACTGAGAACTGCCCTTTGGGGAGGGGAGGGTGGGATTATGGGCATCCAGACCTCCCAGTCAGCTCTCCGAGTTGAAAAAAAAAAACTATTGAGGACCATGATAAAAAAAAAATGTATAATCAGGTGATCTTATCTGTGTCAATCTTCACCATTCATCACATTTGGGTTATTGACCGAAGGTCATGACCCCACGGGAGCTTTTTTAATTAAATTTTTTTTGGGGGGATGGGCAGAGTCGATGCACCATCGGCGCCACCCTCGAGGCTGACACACTGCGTAGCGCTCGCAGGTTGGCTGTTAGGTGCTGTCAGCTCCGCCCTCCCGCCAGTTCTTCATCTCACGCTGTCAAGGTCACCTCGTGAGAGCTTTGACAGAAGAAATTTAAGGCCTACCTGCTTCGCAGTTATTTCTGTCAACCCCGTGTTATTTTCCTCGGTGCCGCAGTCCATCGGCTCCCTCCTTCCGGTTCTGTTCACCACACTCGACATCTCCCGGAAAGATCTTTCCATTACTTTTGTTTTATTGCACTGTCGAGTCTTGTTTGGTGTTTTTCTTTCTCCGTAGATCATGTCTCGGTTGGAGGGCAAGAAATCTTCAAAGCAGGACTGCCCCCCCTCGCGACTGCACCCATCAGCGGCGAAAATTCTCCGCACGACGTTGCCTTACGTGTCTTGGGCCTGCCTACGACATGGATTCGTAGATGCCTGTTTCTCCATGGACCACCGGGTCATCGAGCAACACGCGTGGAAAGTGGGGCGAGCTCCGCCGACTTTCGGGGGTCTGGCGCGCACTTGTCGGGCCAAGCCACATTCTCTCAGCCTTTCCTCTGAGTCCCCTCCCGGTTCTGTATGGGCCGAGGAGAAGGCAGCATCGGCCTCTAGTAACCTAGCCGTGACCGGGGCTTCTCCCACGGTGCAGGAGGCCCAGTCCGTTTCCTCCGGGAGATGGACGGGAGGCACCACATTGGCAGTCGCCTTTCGGGGTGAAGGTTCTCCGGTGTTACACCCATGGCTCCTGAAGGCTCGGTCGGCATTGTCCTCGGACGCTGTCAGGCCATGGCCACTGACTGGTTGTAGCCAGTTGGTCGTGGTGGGCGCCCGGTGGGTTGCCATCTGAGCCGCTTTGTGGAGCCAGTGGTGCTAGCAGCGTCGTGGGAGGTTCTGCGATGCCGTCTCTATCCTTTTCTCACCTTGGTGCCGAGGTTGAGCACGGTGCCGTGTCGAGTTCCGGAGTCTTTCGCGGCTCCGAGCATGGGCACGGCGCCGTGGTGTTTCAGATTGCGGCGTCGAGAGCACTGTCTGAGCCGTTGTCAGCGCCGTCTCTGTCCACAGCACCGCTCACAGTGCTGTGTGATGGGTCAGCGCCGTGGTGGTTTCTGACCTTGGCACCAAGAGCGCTGTTGGAGCCATCGCCGGCACCATCTCTGTCCTTGGCACCGCTCGCGGTGCCATGGGACGGGTCAGTGCCAGAATAATGGCTTTCTGGCTCAGAAACTGCTGCCCTGGTTGGAACAGTGTCTTCTTCGGCCACCGCTCGCAGTGCCGCGGAGGACACTGGTACTGATTCGGGTACGGTTTCTGTTGCCCTATCTGGTTGAGATGGCAGCAGGCGCCCATCATCTGTTTGGCACAGGGCTTTGATCTCCACCTCTTCGGAGGGGGGATCGGACTCTGAGTCAGACAGGCAGTCTGGCTCCTTGGAGTGAACTGCTGGCATAGGCACCGTTGTAGTGTCCTCGACAGGCCGGAGTCATCCCCCCTCTGAGGAGCAGGCAGAGACTGCTGGGGCTGTGGTCAGGCGTTCTGACCAGCAGGCAACGGTGCACGCCACCATTGCACTGCAGCCCGGCCTCGGGGGTCTCTGACCCTTCCGTGGTGGTACCCCCTCAGGTGGTATGCCTAGATCGCCCGACTTTGGGCCGATCAGAGCACCTATGGGAGGGGAGGGTGCTGTGCCCTAGATAGCTCCTTCGGGGGCTGACCAGGGCTGTCAGTTGCCTAAGCTGACTCTCTCGAGGAGGAGGGCCCTTTCGGATTCTGAGGGGTCGAGGGGCATAGGCTCTGTGCCGCGGCCTTTTTCTGGAGTCCTCCCGGGCTCTGGGAGAAGCCATAGCGCGGATCTCCGCTCTTCCCCTTCAGTTTCTTTGAGAGGGCCCCGTTCTTTGGAGGTAGGGGACCATCCTTCTGGACCTACACGGCCCCGGTCGCCTCACAGGGGGGATTCTTCCGGGCGCAGCCAAGGCAGTTCCGAAATCGTTGCTGACCTGTCGGCTGTGGGATCTTCCAGAGCACTTTCTTCTGCTAGTGCTCCTGGTGCGCTGTCCAGCCCAAGCGGAGGTCAGCAGATTTCTCTTCTCTTCTCTGCCCCTATTCCTCTGCCACATTCTCCGTCTCTCCCAGGCTTTCTTGGTCCTAGCAGGCGCCTCTCCTTGGAGTAGTTCATGACCGTGGCTGCTCGATTCCCCGCTTATGTCAGGGCAATGGACAGTCAGGTTTTTCAACCTCCCCGTGAGCAGCCACCCTCTGAACAGTTGCGGTCCTCTTAACTCCTCATCCCCCTCCTCTGGGGTAGAGGAGCCTTCTGTCCACATCCCCAGCTGCTGATCTTGTGGAGTATCAGCGATTCCTCGTGAGGATGTTGGAGGACCTGCACATCATCCCCACTCAGAGCAATCCGGAACACTCAGCACACGCCTTTTTAGGCGACTTCAGCAAGGACACCCTTGTGGTACCCCCTCCCCAGCCTGCTCCCTTTCGGGAGGCGTTGCGTTCCCACCTAGGGATCTCTGTGAGCAGTATTGCGCGCCCGAGTCTCCAGGTTCCATGCTTCATCCTCAGTCAGGATTGATGCAGCTGGACAGTCCTGATGGGCTTCGCACCCTCCACCGTGACTGGCCCCCAGATCAAGACGTTCTACTCTGCACGGTTGCTGCTCTCCATCGCAGCACATCAGGCCCACTATGCATTCTATGACAGGTTCTTGTGTTCCAGGCTGGGTCAGCTCCTGGCCTTTTTGCCTGTCACAGAGCAAACCAGACAAGCCATCGCACTCTCTGCATGTGCCCTGGAGCTAGCAAGCCACCATGCGAGGGCATCGTATGATGCCAGCGAGGTAGCTACCAGGGTCATAGGGACAGCGATGTGCACTAGGTGGGCGGCATGGCTATGTCTTTCCCGGTTGTCACCTTTGGCCCGGCGTAGGGTGATTAACTCCGCTCACCAGAGAACCTAACTCTTCTCTCGTAGAGTGAGACAGTGTTTGTCGGGGCAACTTCCTTCCTCCTCTGGGGGGTCCCCGTCTCACTCTCCCTACACTCGGGCCCCTCCAGGCCATGAAGGTTCTCCCTCTTTGTGTGTCACCCACTGAGAGCTAAGGGACTCTGTCCTTTAGGGTTAAATCCCACTTCGGGGGGCTCGGCACTCATCCAAATGTGATGAATGGCGAAGATTACACAGATAAGATATGAAAATTACGTACCTACCATAATTATGATCTTTCTGTGTTTCAAACAACATGAAGTCTTGCTATATTATGATATATGCAGTTTGTCCCAGCCTTGGAATCTGGAGCACGAGCTCGGTTAGAAAAAACTCTTGTCTGTTTATCTTCAAACTGAAACTGTCAGATTCTTTACTCCGTCTCACTGAACAGTCGCTCCGGAGATTCCTCCTACTGCTCGGTTCATTTCTCGGTTAAAAGTGTTTCTTCTCGGTTAAATAAACCGCGATTATATTTATTTTAACCGCAAACTGGTCGGTTCAAGCTCTGTCTGTGGTATCGTAAGTAATAGACAGGTTTTCTTTTCTGTGTGGAACTTGTAAATGTGGTTATCGGTTCGGTTTGAACCGATCAGTTTGCCTTTAAAACTTATTTTAATACATGTAGAGTGCGGTTCCCGGTTCTTATCGGTTCTAAAAAAAAAAACCGATTTCATTACGTTTTTTTCCATGACCCGTGACACGGTTGGGAACCGATAAGGGTGTCTTGCCTGGCATTTGCCGGAAAATGGCAAGTTCTAGGGACATGGATATGTTGTTCATCCACACTCATTGGCAGTATCCTTGCCGCTTTAAATCTTGCCGGAAGGTCTTCAAGCTTGCTCCTCCCACCCACCCGGGTGGTATAACTCTCGGCTCCGCCCCATGACGCCAGATCTTCCTTACCGCTTGGAAGCTCAGGTTCCCTCCTTAACGCTCTGCGTTTGTGACTGGTTCCTATTTCTCCGTTTGCGGATTTAAAAATAATATTTTGCAAAAAGACTTCAGTCTTCGATCCCTCGCGGCTGCGATGGATAAATCGACTCCCGGATTTCGGAGATGCCCATGCGGGCAGAAGATGTCTCGGACGGATCCACACTCCACGTGTGTCTACTGCTTAGGCCTTGAGCACGACCCATGAGCTTGCGACCTGTGCTCATCTTTCTCGCCTACGTCCTCGAAACCGTGCTGCCCGGTTGCAACTGGGCCGTCCCGAAGCGTTCCCTCCGGTGAGTCCAAGGAGGCCCGGTTGGCGTGTGTCGCGCGGGCGGGCTTTCGGCGGATCAGCTCGAGCGGATGGTCGCCTCAAGAGGAGGCGCGCTGGCCGCATCCTCGCCGCGGCATTTATCCCTCTCTCTGGGTTCTTCCTACGGCTTCCTTTAAGGAGCTTTGTCTGTCCCTCTCCACTAAAGGAGAAGGGCCTGCGTCTGCTGGACCTTTTCTCGGTCCAAAAGAGGGACAAGGTGGTCCCTCCGTCGACGCTCTTGGGGCGGGAAAGGTCCCTCTCCCGGGCCGTCGAGCCGTCGGCCTGTCCGACCGCTGGCCGGCCACTGGCCTCACGGTGTCCCGTCAGGTCAGTTGACCGAGACTCCACTGATAAGTCGAGATTTTCTCGACCCATTGAACGAGCTGTGCCTTTAGCAGCGAATTCCCTCTCCCGGTTCCCCGGGAGGAGTTGAGGATCCCGTGGGCTCGCCTGTGCCTCCGGTTCCGGAGCCCTCGGATGGACCTTCCGAGCCGAAGGGAGTGTCGGTTCCGGCCGACACCTCCCTGTACCGACCCCGGAAATTCCGGGACTCTCGGTCTCGGTCTCGGACCTCTTCGCGGTCCAGCCGTTCCCACCGTCATAGGCGGTCTCGGTCTCGGCACCGCGGTAAGCGGCGTCGCCGCTCGTCCTCGTCCTCCTCCTCGGATGAGGGGAGGCTTCGGCGTAAATTACGTCGACAGTACGAGGACCTTATGTTGCAACAGCTCCTCCTGGCAGGGAATAAGCCGACTCCGGCGCCTTCCCCGGCCATTAAGTGACTGTCACGGGCAGCCGACACAACCCCTCGACTTGCCGAGGCCTATACCCAGGCGGTTGTTCGGCCAAAACAACTGCTCCACAGATCTGCGGTGGAACCTCCGCCTCCACAGCCACTGGGGCTCCGACCAAGGATTCTCGGTCGCTAAGGGTTTACCCATCGGCTGTCAGTTACCCTCACTCCCGACCGACCTCGGCAGGTGAAGGGTGGCTCAGGCCAGAGGCAGCTCTTCGAGGACTCTTCCGAGTCCGAGATGATTCCTCCTTCTTCTCCAAGCGACTGGACTTGGAGTCTTCAGGAGAGTCAGCCAATGGGCGATAGCCCGTCGTCCTTCCTAGGACTGCCTTGGCTCATCTCGAGTCTACCGGGATGGAGCTCGAACCCGTTCCAAGCGGGCCAGGTATCCCCTCCGCGGAGATTCTGGACGAGGATTCTCCGGCGGAGGCCTTTCCGGTGGCGAGGCCATAGTGGGTCCAGCACTGGAGACTTTGGCAGCGCCCTGCTTCCTGCCCTGCGCCCGGCCAGGATATGGCCAGGAAGTATCGGTCCCCCAGGTTCCTTGTCGGTTTTTGAACACCCTCTGCTGAGGGGTTGGTTACCGACAGCGTTTTCGGCGCGCCCGGCACGCGCCAGGATGTGGACAAACCTCCTGGACAAGGGTCCAAGAGAATTGGACTATGTCAGGCGAAAAGTCTGCTGCGTCCTCTCTCGGTCGTCCAGGCCAGTTGCGCCGTCCTCATGGCACATTTTTCTCATGCCCTGTTGGGCTCCTGGATGAGTCATCCTCATCTTCCCCCGATCTGCAGACTACGGTTAAGCAGGTGCGGGACCAGGGCAGGAGCAGTGGCCACAACAGCTCAGACTGCTTTGGATGTAGGAGGACTCATGTGCAGATCGAAATTGCGTGACCCCGCCCAGTGGCTATCGTCAGCAAGGGCTTGGAGGATATCCACCTTTACCGGATACCCAGCATGTTGGCGGATGTTCCCTTTTGGGGACTGACCTCTTCGACCCTGGGGTGGAAGGTCACCTGCAGAGGATCGAGAAGTCCAATGCCACCTTGGACTCGGTCTCTTCCGCTCAGAAGGACAAGGCAAGCCACAGCCTAAGCCCTTTCGTCCTTCTGTGCCCTTTGACCCCGAGCCCATAGCGTCGGGCCAGCAGGCTCGGCCTTAGCATCCCCAAACCCAAGCCAGCGGCTTCCTCTAACAGGAGGCAGGAGGAAAGGGCCCGGAGGTCCCTCGGCCGGTCCCTCCTCCAAGCCTGCCAGTGACGGGCTGAGGTGTAGCCCCATCCCCGTCACCTTGCCCCTAGGTCCCCATTAGAGAGCCGGCTCCAACACTTCCGTTCCGCCTGGTCGCTGTTACCACGGACAGGTGGGTCTTGGAGGTGGTGGGAAGAGGCCTGCCTCTGGAATTGAGCAGGCACCACCCTTCAGAGCCATCGCCCTCGAAGCCCGGGATCCCCAGCCTCCTGGCGGCTCGTCGAGCGACATCACTCTCCTCCTCCAGAAGGAGGTGGTAAGAGAGGTGGTGGACCCTCCTTCAGACCCAGGGTTTGTGTCCAGGTACTTCCTGGTTCCGAAGCAGACGGGGGCTGGCGCCCCATTCTCGACCTACGACCTAAACAAGTTCCTAAGGTCTCGAACCTTCCAGGATGGTCACTCTGGCTCAGATAATACCATCCTTGGGCAGCGTGTGGTTCTGCTCTCTGGACTTGCAGGGCCGCGTTTTTCACGTCCCTATCCGTCCGTCTCACCAGAGATTCCTTCGCTTCGAGCGGAAGGATCTCTCTTGATTCAAGCCATGCCCTTGGCTTGTCTCCAGCTCAGGGTCTTCACAAATGCATGGCAGTGGTGACAGCATTCCTGCGAGCGCCCGAGGGTCGGGTGTACCTACCTGGGCGACTGGCTGATACAGCTCCTCAGGAAGGAGGCGGTGGTCAGAGATCTGGCCCTCAGGTCTGCTCTCAACTGGGCCTCCTTGTCCACGAGGCCAAGTCGAACTCGAGCGAAGCAGGTGATTTTATTCATCGGGCGCAGCTCGACTCTCTTGAGCCAGGAGCGGCTCCGCGGGACAGGGCCGAGGTTCTTTCCTCCTTTGCCCGATCATTTCTGGTTGGGCATTCGCCCCTGCCGGGACTTCCTCGCCTCCTGGGTCTCATGGCGGCCTGTACCAAGCGTGGTCCGTTGGGCCCGCTGGAACATCGTCCCTTCAGTGGGGACTGGCCAGCCAGTGGTCCTGGCCTGCGATCCTTGGACCAGCTTGGCCGGTGACACAGGGATGTGGAATGCTCTCCAGTGGTGGACCGTTCCAGATCAATTGCAGGAGGGCATCCCGTTAGTCCGCCCGAGCTGCGGTCTCTCTGTCGACCGATGCCTCTCTGATGGGTTGGGGTGCCCATCTGGGGGAACCGGGCTCATGGCCTCTGGTCCCAGCAGAGTCGATGCCACATCAACCTGCTGGAGCTCCGGCGGTCCGCCTAGCTCTCACCGCCTTTGCTCCGTTCCTCCGGGGTCAAGTGGTCGAGTCAGACGGACAATACCACGACCATGTACTATCTAAACCGCCAGGAGCGGGCGCCGCTCCATGCTTCTATGCAAGAGCTCTCCGCATTTGGTCACTCGTGCGCAGCCTGGAGGCGGATCTCCAGCCATTCACGTGGCAGGAGCCTCCAACACCCTGGCCGATGCCCTGAGCGGATAGGGGCTGCATCCCAGTGGTCTCTCCTGCGAGGTAGTACAGCATCTGTTCTCCCTTTGGGGCACACCTCAGGTGGACCTGTTTGCCTCCACGGAGAGCAGCTGAGTCTGTTCCATGCCGCCCCCTCAGCAGGGCTCGCTGCAGGGGATGCCTTCTGAGGCAATGGACCCGGGCCTCTTTCGCCTTTCCCCATTTCCCTTGATCCACAAGGTGCTTCTCAAAGCGAGGAGGGACAAGGCGCAGGTGATTCTGATGGCCCCAGACTGGCCTCGCCAGTTCTGGTACCAGATCTCCTCAGTCTCAGCTCCAGGACTCCGCGGCAGCTTCCAGCTCGCCGGACCTGCTCTCAGTCAATCAGGGAAGGTGTTCCATCCGGACCTTCAATCCCTGCACCTGGACGCCTGGTTCCTGGCTGGCAGAGTTCCAGGCTTTGGGTCTTTCCGGCGAGGTCCTCAATGTAGTTGAGGCGTCCCGTAGAGTCGACCAGAAAATGCTATGCCTTCAAATGGAAAAGGTTTTCCATTTGGTGTCAGAACAAGGAGCTTGGACCCTTCCTCCTGTTCTTCAGAAGCATCTTGGACTATTTATGGTCCCTTTCTGAGTCAGGGCTTGGGTCGGCGACCTAAGGTGCACCTAGCAGCCATCTCTGCTTACGAAGCGGGCGGGGAAGCGGTCGATGGCATGGAGGAGAAGGTGGTCTGGCGCTTTCAAGGCCTTGATCACATTTCCCTCAGTCACGGGAACCCCCACCTCCGTGGGATCTACTGCTGGTACTGGCAAGCTCATGGGCAAACCATTGAACCTATGCTGGGTGTGCTCTCTCTCACCTGTCGTGGAGACCGCCTTCTTGGTGGCTATCCGTCAGCCAGAAGGATGGGAGAGCTCCAGGCGCTCCATCGAGTCTCCTTACCTGGTCTTCCACAGGGACAAGGTTGTCCCCTCCCCCGAAATTCCTTCCGAAGGTGGTGCGGAGTTTCACCTTAACCAGGTGTTGACTCTGCGGTGTTCTACCCCAATCACACCTCGGAGGCGAATATAGGCTCCATACTCTGGATCCTAGAAGGCGCCGCTTATTATATGAGCGACCGGCTGAAATTCGGGAGAGGTTCGCCAGCTGTTTGTCACCTACGCTGAAGCCGCATCTGGCAGACCTGCAGCAAGCGGACGATAAGCAGGTGGGTAACCTCCTGCATAGATCTCTGCTATAAGTTAGCGGGCATGGAGCCTCCCAGAGGATAAGAGCTCATTCTACCCGCCATACTGCTGCAACGGTGGCTGCTTCCAGGGACGTCCCTATCCAGGAAATCTGCAGGGCTGCTACCTGGAAGTCAGCAAACACCTTCATTACCCACTACCACATCGACCTTGAGTCACGCCGGGATGCTGGTTTTGGGGCCTCGGTTCTCCAGTCTCTCTTTCCCAAGTAAGTATATGGGGTGTGCGTCTTGCCTCCCTCCTCCCGGAGAACTGCTAGGAGTCTGCCAATGAGTGTGGATGAACAACATATCCATGTCCTAGAATACAGGTTACTCACCTGTAACAGGAGTTCTAGGAATGGTATGTTGTTCATCCACGACCTCGACCTCGGCTCCGACGCACAACCTGAGCTTCCAGCGGGCCAGATCTGGCGTCATGGGGCGGAGCCGAGAGTTATACCACCCGGGTGGGTGGGAGGAGCAAGCTTGAAGACCTTCCGGCAAGATTTAAAGCGGCAAGGATACTGCCAATGAGTGTGGATGAACAACATATACCATTCCTAGAACTCCTGTTACAGGTGAGTAACCTGTATTTTTTGGTTAGGCTGGCATTATGTCTGAGAAACCCAAAAGAAAAACCGGGCCCACTGGGTTTCAACACTGTAGTGTCTATGGGGAAGCCTTTGCCAAGGCTGACCCACACACCACATGTGTTTATTGTCTGGGGTTTGACCACCTCAATGCAAACTGCCAGATTTGCAAGAATTTCCTACAGCTACCCTGGATAAGAGAGTTGGTAGGCTCAGGGGCAGGAAATAAAAAGTCAGCTGACCGGATGGCCAGCCGGTTCGGTGCCAGCCGAACGGAGGAGAGTCCCTCTGACCAAGGCGAGACTTCCTCGGGCAAACGAAGAGCTGACTCAGAGAGCCAGTTCAACAAGAGGACTAGAAAATCAGCAGGTGTGGAGCCAAAATTTCCTTCTCCAACTGCTGCAGATATAGCAAAGTGATCCAAATTGTCCAGTCACTTTCCCGGTTCCGTCGAACCGCCACTATCAGAGTAAGCAGTCGGTTTGGCGGTTCACGGTTCAAGAATATGATATAGAGAGTTTTATGAACCGGAGGAGGGAGGAGGATTATGAACAGTATGAATGTGATTTTGAAAGTCTGGATGTGCCCATTGAACCGGACATCTCCCCAGACAGACCTTCAGGAGAGCCTCCCCCTAGGCTTTCTGAGTCCCCTTCTCATTTTCTGTTTTATAAAAAAGTTGCTGAAACCCTCCAGCTCCCTTTGGAAGAAGCTGTGGATGAACAAGAGGAGCCTAACTATGTGGAAATGATGGATATCCCAGAGTCCAGGAGATTGTCTATTCCTTTACATAAATCCTTTAGGAAACAAACAATAAAAATTTTAAAAGCTCTAATTCTTTACCTCCTGTGGATAAAAGATGGACAGGAGGTACACTTTGTCAGGTCCTGATACAGAGTTTCTTTCACAGCAATGCAGCCATGTTGGGGTAGTGCAGGCTGCAGCCTGTGATGAGGCTAATATTCCCTTGGTCTCGCACCCTCCTGACAAGGACTCCAGAAGGATTGATGCCATGGCTAAGAAACAGTACATGGCAGCATCCTTGGGACTCAGACAGGCAAATTATATGGCCTATGTTGCAAGATACAGAAATCCAGATGGGATACTGTTGTGGCTTTAGCTGAAACAGGCCCCTGGCCAGCTTGCCAAGGAGCTGGAACAGGTGGCTGCTGATGGTATTGAGGCATCAGGTGCAGTTCCATGCTGCAGTGGATTCTAATAGCGTATCTTCAAGAGTCATGGCTACATCTGTGGCTTTTCGTAGAATGGCTTGGCTCAGGTGTACTAATCTGTCACAGGATACCCAGGCTAAGGCCATGGATTTTCCTGTTGTGGGAAATTCTCTGTTTGGGGAGCAGACAGAGAATTACATGAAGAAAATGGATGAATATAGGACCACCTATAGGAGTGCACAGGCCAAGGAAAGGCAAGCCACTCCTCAGAGGCAGCCTCCCAGGAGCAGGGGCAGGCCCTTTCACAGGCCTTTTTTACCAAGCCCAGGCCTTCTCTTCAGCTTATGCCCAGAGGGGGTTCTTCAGAGGGAGAGGCAGGCGAGTGCGGCAGGCCTGCCCACCCTTCACCCTAAAGCCCCTGCCAAACAGGCACCCTGATGGGATGCCCAGGGCGATTCTCCATTACCTGTAGGGGCAGGCTGGCTTACTTAGGTCAGGACTGGGGTCTTTAACATCAGACAAGTGGGTCCTGGAAGTAGTAAGCCAGGGACTGATTCTCAGCTTCAAAAAATTTCCAAAGATGAGAATCGGATCTTTTCCACCTGCAAATCCACTAGAGACTCTTGCTTTGGAAACAGAAGTCTCAACCCTCCTGGCTCTCAGAGCTGTGGAAAGGGTTCCTCCCCTAAACCAGGGCAAAGGACTGTACTCCAGGTACTTCCTTACATCAAAAAAGACAGGAGAATGGCGGCCCATCCTGGATCTAAGATATCTGAACAAGCACCTTTTAAAACCAAAATTGTGACTCTGGGAATGATTTTACCCTCCCTAAGGCCAGGGGACTGGCTAGCTTCCCTGGACCTCAAGGATGCCTACTTCCATGTTCTCATCAGAAGCTCCCACCGAAAGTACCTCAGATTCGAGCTGCCCTCAGGCCATTACCAGTTCAGAGCAATGCCCTTCGGCCTTACCTCTGCCCCAAGGGTATTCACAAAATGCCTGGCAGTAGCAGTTGCTCATAAGAAGGCAAGATTGCCATCCTACCCTAGGCGACTGGCTCATAGTAGGTCAGTCTCCAGACCAAGTCAAATCACACCTTCAGGTTACCCAGCAGCTGCTTACCTCTCTAGGTTTTCTTCTCAATCTCCCAAAGTCAGTTTTAGAACATGTCCAGCTTCTTACCTTCATAGGCGCAGAACTGGACACAAAGCAGGCCAGAGCCTTTCTTCCTCTAGAAGGGGTAAGGACTCTGGTGGCCCTGGCCTCCTCCTTCACTCTGCAGGTCTCTCGACCAGCAAGGCATTTTCTACAGCTCCTAGGACACATGGCTGCCTCCACAGCTGTAGTGCAAGGAGCATGATTTCAGATGAGGGGCATTCAGTTCCATTTGAGAGCCTTCTGGTCTCAAAGGAGAGATCCCCTAACCAAGTTGATCCCAGTAACTCGAACCCTGATCCAGGCCCTGCAGTGGTGGCAGGATCAGAGCAATCTGAGACAGGGGGTTCCTTTCATCCCTCAATCTCACTCCTTGACCCTTACTACAGATCCGTCCCTTTTGGGATGGGGAGCTCACATGGCGACCTCTCCACCCAGGGATTGTGGTCCCTCAGGAATCTCTGCTCCACATCAATCTGTTGGAACTCAGAGCTGTTTTTCTAGCACTTCAGTTTTTCTGCATCTGTTCAGAACAAAGTGGTACAGGTCAGAACAGACAACACCACTACAATGTGGTACATCAACAAACAAGGGGCACTCGGTCTTGGCCTTGTGCCAGGCAATGAAGTTGTGGTCTCTGGCTTATTCCTGAACGCCTCCCTCATAGCAGTTCACCTCCCAGGCAAGGACAATGTCCTAGCAGATGCTCTCAGCAGGATTTCCCAGGGCCATCACGAATGGTCACTGGATCTCCTAGTACTGGGGTTAGTTTTTGCCAGGTGGGGCATCCCTCAGATAGATATTTTTGCAGCCCCAGACAATCACCAACTTCCGCTTTTTTGTTGCAGGCCCCCAGTGTTGGGCTCAGTCCCTCTGGATGCCTTCCTTCTCGATTGGGAAGGGAAGTTCCTCTGTGCCTTCCCCGCCTTCCCTCTCCTGTTCAAGGTGCTTGTCAAAATCAGATCTCAACCTTGCAAGATGATTCTGATTGCTCCAGATTGGGCCAGACAGCCCTGGTATCCACTCCTTCTGTCCTTAGCAGTCCAGCTTCCCCCGTGTCTCCAGGAACCACAATTTGTTAACCTGTGCCCAGGGGAGAGTTTGGTATCCGAGTCTCAAATCCCTCAACCTCAAGGCCTGGCTCTTGAGGACTTAGAGTTTGTTGACCTACACCTTTCTCAAGGTGTGCTCGAAATCTTGAAAGCTTCTAGGAAGCCTTCCACCAGGGCTACTTATAACTCTAAATGGAAAAGGTTTTCCATATGGTGCTCTGGGAAGCACATTTCCCCAGAATCTGCTGATTTGTCCACAGTTTTGGACTATATGGCACATCTGAATACTTTGGGGCTGAGGCCAGCTACCCTGAAAGTGCATTTGGCAGCTGTCTCTGCTTTTATTTCAGCAGGAAAGCCCTCTTCTCTTTCTGCTCACCCTGTATTTTCCAAGTTTTTCAAGGGATTGCTTCACACCAACCTGCCATTCAGGGACCCTGCCCCTGCCTGGGATCTTAATGTTTGCATTGCTCAGCTGATGCAACCCCCCATTGAACCTTTGTCTTCAGCAGAGCTTAAGTACTTGACTTGGAAAACTGTGTTGCTAGTCGCCATCACTTCTGCCAGGTGCATAAGTGAATTACAAGCTTTGTCAGTGGAGACTGATTTTATCTCCTTTCACAGAGATAAGGTAGTCCTCAGGACTAACAGGAAGTTCTTGCCTAAGGTGGTTTCAGATTTCCACCTTAATCAATCTATATCTCTTCCAGTGTACTTCACTGACCATTCCTCCTCTGGCGAGAGGAGGCTGCACAGTTTAGATGTTAAGAAGGCCCTTAGTTACTACATAGACCGTTACTAAGGGTCACAGGTTTGACTCCTCAACTTTTCCTCACTTATGGTGAGGTTGGAAAGGAAACCTGCCACTAAAAGATCCATTGCCAGGTGGATTGTCTCTGTATCAATTTTGCTATCAAAACTGGATAAGGTTCCCCTTCAGGCCTGAGAGGCTCACTCTACCAGAGGTACAGCTGCGTCCCTAGCTGCGGCCAGGGACATCCCTATCTTAGAGATATGTCAAGCAGCTACTTGGAAAACATGTACACTTTCACCAAGCATTACTCCTGGATATCCAGGCCAGGAGGATGCCGGGTTTGGACACAGCTGTGCTTCAGAGCCTATTTCCTAAGTAGGTTCTGTGCCTCCTCCATGGAGGTACTGCTGTGTAGTCTGCATATGTCATAATATAGCAAGACTTCATGTTGTTTGAAGAAAAAATTACTCACCTTAGTAATGTTGTTTCTTCTAATGGAGTCTTGCTATAGTATGACCTCTCCCCAAGCCTGCCCCTCTCAGAACCTCTACTCTTGGGATGGGGGTGGGCAGTCCAGTGTTGGCACTTATTGATGCCCATCTTGTGTTCTCCACCCCTCTTTTTTGGGGTGTTTGGGTGTTGTATTTTATCTTATCTTATTTTCTGGGCCCCCTGACTTGAGTCTTGGTGTTGGGACCAGAAAAATGTATTAATATTTTTAGTAGCCAGTTGGCTAATGTAGATTTACAGCTTCCACACAGAACCTTAGTGAGTTTTGCTCGTAAAGATCTGACAGTTTCAGTTTGAAGATAAACAGACAGAGTTTTTTCTAACCAAGCTCGCGCTCCAGATTCCATGCCTGGGACAAACTGCATATGTCATAATATAGCAAGACTCCATTATAAGAAACAACATTACTAAGGTGAGTAATTTTTTCATCTTCACCATTCATCACAATCCCGCCCGCCATCCCCCTGGGGCCTGAGTCTCTGGGTCCCCCTTCCTCTCTGTGCCCTCCCTTGCCCCCTTCCTTTTTGTAAGGTGTCGGATAACCAAGGGCACGTGGCGGATGATATTTCTAAGAGAGAGTGGTTAGCGTGGGGGGCACTTCTTCTCCAGTGCTTTGGCTCCATCCCTTTGGGGTGGGAGTTGGCAGTTTCCCTCCATCCTCTGCTCTTCCCTTGTTCCCGTCAGTCCTTAATTTCTTTGTCCGTTGGACATATCCTTTAAAAAAAAATGTATTTTCTTACACCAAACATTCTATCTTTGGGGGGGGTGTCCCTGTGTCCTATCTTTCTTCCAGAATAACCGCTTTCTGTCTTTTGGAGTTAGTGCCAGTAATTCTGTGCCTTGAATTCTCTCGATTAAGCCTTTGGCTACTCCTTGCAGTTCCTATACAATCTGGAGACAAGTCAAGGTCCAGGGTATGGTTGTTACCTTCTTCCCCAACCCTCAAATTTACCCTAAATTCCTCCACTCTCCTTTTTGTCTTTCCAGAGATTGGGGCCCTTACCCAATCCCCTTAGTTTCCTTCTTCTGTCCTCTCAGTTGTTTATTTCTCCTTTTGGTTTATATATCTTTTCCTTTGTCTGTCCCTTGGACTTCCTTGTCCCACCCTCCCATCCCTTTTCCTCACCTCTCAGCGACTCAGAACTGGTGAGAGGGCAGAGTCGGCAGCACCTAACGGCCAACCCGCGAGCACTATGCAGTGCATCGGCCTCTAGGGCGGCACCGATGGTGCATTGACTCCGCCCATCCAAAAAAAAAGCTCCCGCAGGGTCTTGACCACAGGCCAATAACCCAAATGTGATGAATGGTGAAGATGCACAGAAAGATCATAATTACGGTAGGTACGTAATTTTCATTTCTAGGGACATGGATATGTTGTTCATCCACACTCATTGGCAGGTATCCTTGCCGCTTTAAATCTTGCCGGAAGGTCTTCAAGCTTGCTCCTCCCACCCACCCGGGTGGTATAACTCTCGGCTCCGCCCCATGACACCAGATCTTCCTTACGCTTAGGCTCAGGTTTCCTCCTTAACGCTCTGCGTTTGAGACTGGTTCCTATTTCTCCGTTGCGGTTTAAAAATAAATTTTGCGAAAAGACTTCAGTCTTGATCCCTCGTGGCTGCGATGGACAAATCGACTCCCAGTTTGGAGATGCCCATGCGGGCAGGAAGATATCTCGGACGGATCCACACTCCACGTGTGTCTACTGCTTAGGCCTTGAGCACGACCCGCAGGCTTGCGACCTGTGCTCATCTTTCTCGGCCTACGTCCTCGAAGACCGTGCTGCCCGATTGCAACTGGGTCGTCCCGAGAAGCGTTTCCCTTCGGTGAAGTCCAAGGAGGCCCGGTTGGCGGTGTCCGCGGCGGCGGGCTCGGCGGATCAGCTCGAGCGGATGATCGCCCTCGAAGAGGAGGCGGCGCGGGCCGTATCTTCCTCGGCCGCGGCATTTATCCCGCTCTCTCTGGGTTCTTCCTACACGGCTTCTTTTAAGGAGCTTTGTCTGTCCCTCTCCACTAAGGGAGAAGGGCCTTCGTCTGCTGGACCTTATTCTCGGTCCAAAAAGAAGGACAGGGGTAAGTCCCTCCGTCGGCCTCTTGGGGCGGGAAGGTCTCTCTCCCGAGTGGAAATCCGACCGTCGGCGGTCGACCGCTCGGCTTGACCACTGGCCTCCGCAGGTGTCCCGATCAGGTCAGTTGACCGAGACTCCCACCAGCCGAAGTCGAGTTTTTCTCGACCAGTTGGACGGGCTGTCACCTTTAGCAGCGAGATTCCCCTCTCGGTTCCCCGGGAGGATTGAGATCCCGTGGGCTCGCCTGTGCCTCCGGTTCGGAGCCTCGGATGGACCATCCGAGCGAAGGAACACGGTTCCGGCCGACACCTCCCGCACCGACCTCGGAAATTCCGGGACTCTCGGTCTCGATGCCGGACCTCTTGGCGGTCCAGCCGATCCCACCGTCGCCGGCGGTCTCGGTCTCGGCACATGATGGCCAGCGTCGCCAGCTTCGTCCGTCCTCCTCCGGACGAGGAGGCTTCGGCGTAAATTACGTCGGCGATGCGAAACCTTATGTTGCAACAGCTCCTCCTGGCCGGGAGTAAGCGACCCGTCGCCTTCCCCGGCCATTAAGTGGCTGTCACCGGAGCGGCCGACACAACCCCTCGACTTATCCGAGGAGCCTATACCCAGGCCGGTTGTTCGGCCAAAACCAGCTGCTCCACCGATTCCGGTGGAACCTCCGCCTCCACAGCCACCAATTGGGGCTCCGACCAAGGATTCTCGGTCGGCTAAGGGTCTACCCCATCGGCTGTCAGTTACCCTCACTCCCGACCGACCTCGGCAGGTGAAGGGTGGCTCAGGCCAGAGGCAGCTCTTGAGGACTCTTCGAGTCCGAAGATGATTCCTCCTTTTCTCCAAGCGACTGGACTTGGAGTCTTCAGGAGGTCAGTCAATGGACGATAGCCCGTCGTCCTTCCTAGGACTGCTTCGCTCATCTCGGAGTCCACGGGATGGAGCTCGAACCCGTTCCAAGCGGGCCAGGTATCCCTCACGGAGATTCTGGACCGAGGGATTCTCCGACGGAGGCCTTTCCGGTGGCCGAGGCCATAGTGGGTCCGGCACTGGAGCTTTGGCAGCGCCCTGCTTCCTGCCCTGCGCCTTGACCAGGATGGCCAAGTATCGGGTCCTACCGGTTCCTTGTCCGGTTTTGAACACCCCTCTGCTGAAGGGTTGGTTACCGACAGCGTTTTCGGTAGCGCCCGGCTGACGCGAGGATGTGGACAAACCTCCTGACAAGGAGTCAAGAAATTGGACTATGTCGGGCGAAAAGTCTACGCTGCGTCCTCTCTCGGCCTTCGTCAGGCCAGTTCAGCATCCTCATGGCACATTTTTCTTATGCCCTGTTGGGCTCCCTGGATAAGGTCATCCCTCATCTTCCCGCCGATCTGCAGACTACGGTTAAGCAGGTGTGGGACCAGGGCAGGGCAGTGGCCAAACAGCAGCTCCAGACTGCTTTGGATATAGGGGACTCATGTGCCAGATCGGGTGGCGCGCAGTGGCTATCGTCGCGGCTTGGCTGAGGATATCCACCTTTACTGGATACCCAGCACAAGTTGGCGGATGTTCCCTTTTGGGACTGACCTCTTGACCCTGGGGTGGAAGGTCACCTGCAGAGGATCGAGAAGTCCAATGCTACCTTGGACTCGGTCTCTTCTGCTCAGAAGGACAAGGCCGAAACCACAGCCTAAGCCCTTTTGGTCCTTCTGTGCCCCAGCGCCCGGCCCAGCAACGTCAGGGCCCAGCAGGCTCGACCTTGGCATCCCAAACCCAAGCACGGCTTCCTCTAACAGGAGGCAGGAGGAAAAGGCCCAGGAGGTCCCTCGGCCGGTCCCTCCTCCAAGCCTGCCCAGTGATGGGCTGAGGGGTCGCCCCCATTCCCGTCACCTTACCCTGGGTCCCCCGTGGGGACGGCCCGCACTCCGTTCCGCCTGGTCCGCTGTTACCACGGACAGATGGGTCTTGGAGGTGGTGGAAGAGGCCTGCCTCTGGAATTGAGCAGGCACCACCCTTCCAGTCGTCGCCCCTCGGGGGGCTTCGGGGTCCCCAGCCTCACTGGCGGCTCGTCGAGCCGACATCGTTCTCCTCCTCCAGAAGGAGGTGATAAGAGAGGTGGCGGACCCTCCTTCAGACCCAGGGTTTGTGTCCAGGTACTTCCTGGTTCCGAAATGGACGCGGGGCTGGCGCCCCATTCTCGACCTAAACAAGTTCCTAAGGTCTCGAACCTTCAGGATGGTCACTCTGGCTCAGATAATACCATCCTCGGAACGCAGCGTGTGGTTCTGCTCTCTGGACTTGCAGGGCCAGCGTTTTTCAGTCCCTATCCATCCGTCTCACCAGAATTCCTTCGCTTCGGCGGAAGGATCCCTTCGAGTTCAAGCCATGCCCTTGAGCTTGTCTCCAGCTCCCAGGTCTTCACCAAATGCATGGCAGTGGTGACAGCATTCTCTTGGCGCGAGGGTCGGGTGTACCCTTACCTGGACGACTGGCTGATAGCAGCTCCCTCAGGAAGGAGGCGGAGTGGTCAGAGATCTGGCCCTCAGGTCTGCTCTCAACTGGGCCTCCTTATCAGCGAGGCCAAGTCGAACTTCGAGCAAAGCAGGTGATTCCTATTCATCGGGCGCAGCTCGACTCTCTTGAGCCAGGCGCGGCTCCCGCGGACAGGGCCGGGTTCTTTCCTCCTTGCCCGATCATTTCTGGTTGGGCAATTGCTCCCTGCCGGACTTCCTCGCCTCCTGGGTCTCATGGCGGCCTGCCCCAGCGTGGTCCGTTGGGCCCGCTGGAACATGCATCCCCTTCAATGGGGACTGGCCAGCCAGTGGTCATAACGCTGCGATCCTTTGGACCAGCTTGTGTCGGTGACACACGGGATGTGGAACGCTCTCCAGTGGTGGACAGTTCCAGATCATTTGCAGGAGAGCATCCCGTTCGTCTGCCCCGAGCCGACGGTCTCTCTATCGACCGATGCCTCTCTGATGGGTTGGGGTGCCCATCTGGGGGAACACCGGGCTCATGGCCTCTGGTCCCCGCGGGAGTCCCGATGCCACATCAACCTGCTGGAGCTCCGAGCGGTCCGCCTAGCTCTCACCGCCTTTGCTCCGTTCCTCCGGGTCAAGTGGTCCGAGTCAGGCGGACAATACCACGACCATGTTCTATCTAAACCGCCAGGGCGGACGCTCCATGCTTCTATGCAAGGAAGCTCTCGCATTTGGTCACTTGTGCGCAGCCTGGAGGCGGATCTCCTAGCCATTCATGTGGCAGGAGCCTCCAACACCCTGGCCGATGCCCTGAGCGGATAGGGGCTGCATCCCACGAGTGGTCTCTCCTGCTGGAGGTAGTACAGCATCTGTTCTCCCATTGGGGCACACCTCAGGTGGACCTGTTCGTCTCAGGAGAGCGAAGCTGAGACTGTTCCATGCCCGCCCCCCTCAGCAGGGCTCGCTGCAGGGGGATGCCTTCTCGAGGCAGTGGACCCCGGGCCTCTTTTACGCCTTTCCCCCATTTCCCTTGATCCACAAGGTGCTTCTCAAGGCGAGGAGGGACAAGGCGCAGGTGATTCTGATAGCCCCAGACTGGCCTCGCCAGTTCTGGTACCCAGATCGCCTCAGTCTCAGCTCCAGGACTCCGCGGCAGCTTCCAGCTCGCCCGGACCTGCTCTCAGTCAATCAGGGAAGGTGTTCCATCCGGACCTTCAATCCCTGCACCTGACCTGGTTCCTGGCTGGCTAGAGTTCCAGGCCTTGGGTCTTTCCGGCGAGGTCCTCAATGTAGTTGAGGCGTCCGTAAGTCGACCAGAAAATGCTATGCCTTCAAATGGAAAAGGTTTTCCATTTGGTGTCAGAACAAGGCTTGGACCCTTCCTCCTGTTCCTTGGCAAGCATCTTGGACTATTTATGGTCCCTTTCTAATCAAGGGCTTAGGTCGGCGACCTAAGGGTGCACCTGGCAGCCATCTCTGCTTACAGGCGCGGGCGGGAAGCAGTCGAGTGGCGCAGGAGGAAGGTGGTCTGGCGCTTTTCAAGGCCTTGATCACATTCCCCTCCAGTCGGGAACCCCACCTCCGTGGGATCTACTGCTGGTACTGGCAAGCTCATGGGCAAGCCATTCGAACCTATGCACAGGTGTGCTCTCTCACCTGTCGTGGAAGACCGCCTTCTTGGTGGCTATCCGTCAGCCAGAAGGATGGAGAGCTCCAGGCGCTTTCCATCAGTCTCCTTACCTGGTCTTCCACAGGGACAAGGTTGTCCCTCGCCCCCACCGAAATTCCTTCCGAAGGTGATGGGAGTTTCCACCTTAACCAGGTGTTGACTCTGCGGTGTTCTACCCCAATCACACTCGGAGGCGAATAGGCTCATACTTTGGACCCTAGAAGCTCGCCTATTACAAAGAAGCGCCCTGGCTGAAAGTCGAGAGAGGTTAGGCTGTTTGTCACCTACGCTGAAGCCGCATCTGGCAGACCTGCAGCCAAGCGGACGAAAGCAGGTGGGTCACTTCCTGCATAGATCTCTGCTATAAGTTGGCGGGCATGGAGCCTCCCAGAGGATAAAAGCTCATTCTACCCGCCATACTGCTGCAGCAGTGGCTGCTTCCAGGGGCGTCCCTATCCAGGAAATCTGCAGGGCTGCTACCTGGAGTCAGCAAACACCTTCATTACCCATTACCACATCGACCTTGAGTCACGCCCGGGATGCTGGTTTTGGGGCCTCGGTTCTCCAGTCTCTCTTTCCCAAGTAAGTATTGGGGTGTGCCTTGCCCCCTCCTCCCGGAGAACTGCTAGGAGTCTGCCAATGAGTGTGGATGAACAACATATCCATGTCCCTAAAATACAGGTTACTCACCTGTAACAGGAGTTCTAGGAATGGTATATGTTGTTCATCCATTCTCGACCTCCAGCCCCGGCCACAACCTGGCTCCAGCGGGCAGATCTAGCGTCATGGGCGGAGCCGAGAGTTATACCACCCGGGTGGGTGGGAGGAGCAAGCTTGAAGACCTTCCGGCAAGATTTAAAGCGGCAAGGATACCTGCCAATGAGTGTGGATGAACAACATATACCATTCCTAGAACTCCTGTTACAGGTGAGTAACCTGTATTTCTGGTCTTGCCCCGGTTTCAAAATGGCTCCTGTAGTGCCTTGTTAAGTGCCTCCTTTACTTCTTGCAGTGACCGAAATCCTCCCAGCTGTTTTGCACCTCTTCCATGTCTCCTCGTGCTTCTCTGCCACTGCGATCTTGGGGGGGGCGCAGATGTTTTGAGGCGCACAACCTTCCGACTGTGAACCCCATCACCTGCACTTTAGTTCGTGTTGGACTTCTTCAACCGTATTATACAGCTTAGTGCCTGAGTACCAAAATACCCAAAGGTTTGCAGGGTAAGGAGTTTTGAATTGAACTCCATGCTCACCAAGAATCCTTAAAATAGGTGCATAGGCTGCTCTTTGTTTGGCAGTTTCAGTGGGGTAGTCGTTGTCGAATAACAGTCTGGCTGCATTATATTTAACAACCCTCTTGGACCATGCTGTTTCTAAGTTGAATTCCTTATCTCTGTAACTGGACATTTTGAGAACAATGGTTCTAGGGACATGGATATGTTGTTCATCCACACTGTCTGGCAGGTTCCTTGCCGCTTTAAATCTTGCCAGAAGGTCTTCAAGCTGGCTCCTCCCACCCACCCTGGTGGTAAAACTCTCAGCTCCGCCCCATGATGCCAGATCTTCCTTACCGCTTGGAAGCTCAGGTTCCCTCCTTAACGCTCTGCGTGATAGACTGGATCCTAATTTTTCGGCTCGTCCGAAACTCATTTTAAAATTTTCAAGACTTAGGTCATCTTTCTCCCTCGTGGCTGCGATGGACAAATCGACTCCCAGTTTTCGGCGGTGCCCTTGTGGGCAAAAGATGTCCAGGACGGACCCGCACTCCATGTGCGTCTACTGCCTCGGCCTAGAACACGACCCGCAAGCCTGCGAGTCATGCCGTTCGTTTTTGGCCAATGTCCTGGAGGACCGCGCTGCCCAGTTACAGCTTGGACGCCCCGAGAAGCGCCACCCGCCAGTTAAGTCGAAGGAGGCCCGTTGGGTGGTTACCGCGGCGGCTGGCTTGGCCGAGCAACTCGAACAGATGATCACCCTCGAGGAGTAGGTGGCCCAGGCCACATCTTCCTCTTCCTCGGTCACGACATTTATCCCGCTCTCTCTGGGTACCTCGTATTCGGCTTCTTTCAAGGAGCTTTGCCAATCCCTTTCCACAAGGGAGAGGGGCCATCGGGACATTCCTCTCTGTCCAAAAAGAAGGACTCAAAGGGTAAGTCCCATCGTCGGCGTTTGTGGGAGCGGGAGAGGTCTCCTTCCCCGGACAGCCGACTGTTGACTTCGGTCAAGGTGGCGCCTAAGGCCGCTGGCTTCATGGCGTCCCCGTCAGGCCAGCCAGCAGAGACATCCGTCGACGCGGTCGAGATTTTTCTCGACCCGTCGGATGGGCTGTCGACTGGTGAGGCCGACAGGTTCACCGGTTGCCCCAGTGGAGACCAAGGACCTGCCTGCGCCCCCGGTGCCGCAGTCCCCGGTTAAGGCTTCCGAGCCGAGGGAAGAGCAAATGTCCCCCGCTTTTTCCCAGACCCGTCCTCTGAAACACCAAGGGTGTCGGTCTCTGACATCGTCTCGGTCCAGCCGATCCCGCCGACATCGGAAGTCTCGGCACCGAGGTAAGCGGCGCTGCTGCTCGTCCTCCTCCTCGGAAGAGGAGAGGCTTCAACGCAGATTGCGTCGATGCTACGAGGACCTGATGTGGCAGCAGTTACTTCTGTCCAGGAACAAGCCGTCGCCTTCCCCGGCCATCAAGTGGCTGTCACCCGAGCAGCCAAAACAACCCCTCGCTGTAGTCGAGGTGCCCGAGCCTGGGCCGGTAGTTCGGCCGAAACCAGCTGTCCCACCAATTGTGGTGGAACCTCCGCCTCCACAACCGAAATCGGGGGTGCCGACCAAGGACTCTCGGTCAGGTCAGGGCCTGCCCCACAGGTTGTCGGTCACCCTCACTCCCGACCGTCCTTGGCAGATGGAGGGTGGCTCAGGCCCCAGGCAGCTCTTCGCGGACTCCTCCAAGTCCGATGACGACGACTCCCTGTTCTCCAGGCCCATCGACCTGGAGTCCCCCAAGGGCCAATCATTGGACAAAAGCCCATCGTCCTTCATGGGTTTGCTTCAGCTCATCTTGGAGTCCACCGGGATGCAGCTCGAGCCCGTATCCAAGCGGGCGAAGTATCCCCTGACGGAGATACTGGACTGAGGGGATTCACCCACGGAGGCTTTTCTGGTGGCTGAGGCCATTGTTGGCCCAGCCTTGGAGCTCTGGCAGCGGCCTGCTTCCTGTCCTGCGCCTTCGGCCAGGATGGCCAGGAAGTATGCGGTCCCTACTGGCTCTTTGCCCTTTTTTCTAAACACCCTCCGCCGAGGTTGGTCAACAACAGCTGCTCAGCATTCTGACGCAGATGTACGCTAAGGCCTCCCTTGGCCCGCCAGGCCAGCTCGGCCGTGCTGATGGCACACTTCTCCCACGCCCTCATGGGCTCCCTGGATGACGTGATCCCTCATCTCCCGGCTGACCTGCAGACTACGGTCCAGCAGGTGTGGGATCAGGGTAGGGCAGTGACTAAGAAGCAGCTCCAAACGACTCTGGACGTCGGAGACTCCTGTGCCAGATCGGTTGCGGCCGCGGTGGCCATGCGCCGCAGAGCATGGCTGAGGATATCCACCTTTACGGCAGATACCCAGCACAAACTGGCGGATGTCCCCTTCTTGGGGACCGACCTCTTTGGTCCTGGATTGGAAGGTCAGCTCCAGTGGATCGGAAAGTCCAGTGCCACTGTGGACTCAGTCACCTCCGCCCAGAAGTACAAAGGCCGCCAACAGCAGCAGCACCAGTCCTTTCGTCCTTCTGCGCCTATGGCATGTCTGGCCCAACAGCACCAGCACCAGGCTCGCGCTAGGCATCCCAAACCTAAGCCCGCGGCTTCCTCCAACAGGAAGCAAGGAGTTAAAGGCCCAGGAGGTCCCTCGGCCGGTCCCTCCTCTAAGCCTGCCAAGTGACGGGTTGAGGGGTGTCGCCCCCAGCCTCGTCACTCTCCCCTGGGTACCCCCCCATGGGGCGGCTCCGCCACTTCCTTTCCACCTGGTCTGCTATCACCACGGACCGCTGGGTGTTGGAGGTGGTAGGAAAGGCCTGCCTGGAGTTCGACAGGCCCGCCTTTCCGAGCAGCCACCCCTTGGGGCCTATGGGGTCCGCAGCCTCTCTGTTGGCCTCGCCGAGCATATGCCCTGCTCCTCGAGAAAGAGGTGATCAGGAAGGTGGCGGATCCTCCTCCAGACCCAGGGTTTGTGTCCAGGTACTTCCTGGTCCCAAAGCGGGGCTGGTGATCCATTCTCGACCTGCACGACCTGAACAGGTTCCTAAGGTCTCGCACCTTCAGGATGGTCACTCTGGCTCAGATAATCCCATCCTTGGAACAAGGCGTGTGGTTCTGTTCCCTGGACCTTCAGGACGCGTTCTTTCATGTCCCATTGTGTCTGTCCCACCAGAGATTCCTCCGCTTCAGAGCGGAGGGATCCCTTTATGAGTTCCGGGCCATGCCCCTCAGCCTTTCCCTAGCTCCCAGGATCTTCACCAAATGCATGGCAGTGGTGACAGCATTCCTGTGGCGCCGAAGGGTCCGGATGTACCCGTACCTGGACGACTGGCTGATTGCAGCCCCCTCTAGAGCGGAGGTGGAGCGGTCCAGAGATCTGGCCCTCCAAGTTTGCTCTCAGGTTGGCCTCCTCATCAACGAGGCCAAGTCGGAACTCGTGCCAAAGCAGGTGATACAATTCATCGGGGTAGAACTCGACTCTACGAGCCAGAGCACGGCTCCCGGCGGACAGCGCCGAGGTTATTTCCTCCTTTGCCCAATCATTTCAGGTTGGGCAATCGCGCCCTGCCCAGGACTTCTGTACCTCCTGGGCCTCATGGCGGCCTACACCAGCGTGGTCCATTGGGCCTGCTGGTACATGCATCCCCTCCAATGGGGGCTGGCCAGCCAATGGTCGCAACACTTCGATCTGTTGGATCAGCCAATGACAGTGACCCAAGGGATATGGAACGGAACGCTCTCCATTGGTGGACCATTCCAGCACATCTGCAGGAGGGCATCCCATTTGTCCGCCCCGAGCCGACGGTCTCGCTATCGACCGATGCCTGTCTGATGGGTTGGGGTGCCCATCTGGGGGAGCACAGAGCGAACGGCCTCTGGTGCCCTCGGGAGTCCCGATGCCATATCAACCTGCTGGAGCTTCATGCGGTTCGTCTATTCCTCACTGCCTTCGCTCCGTTTCTACGGGGTCAAGTGGTTCAGGTCCAGATGGACAATACCACGACCATGTACTACCTAAACTGCCAGGGCGGGACATGCTCCATGCCTCTGTGCAGGGAAATTCTCCGCATTTGGTCACTCATGCACAGCCTGGAGGCGGATCTCCTCGCCTTTCACGTGGCAGGAGCCTCCAACACCCTGGCCGATGTCCTAAGCCGAATAGGGGCTGCGTCTCACGAGTGGTCTCTACTGCCGGAGGTAGTACAAGATCTTTTCTCCCACTGGGGTACGCCTCAGGCGGACCTGTTTGCCTCCAAGGAGAATGCGAAGCTGAGACTGTTTCATGCCCGCCCCCCTCGGTAGGGCTCGCTGCAGAGGATGCCTTCGAGGCCGTGGACCCCGGGCCTCTTCTATGCCTTTCCCCCATTTCTCTTGATCCACAAGGTGCTTCTCAAGGCGAGGAGGGACAAGGCGCAGGTGATTGTGGTAGCCCCAGACTGGCCCCGTCAGTTCTGGTATCCTGATCTCCTCAGTCTCAGCTCCAGGCTCCCGAGGTGGCTTCCAGCCTGCCCGGACCTGATCTCAGTCAATCGGGGGAAGGTATTCCATCCGGGCCTTTAATTCCTGCACCTGACAGCCTGGTTCCTGAGCGGCTAGAGTTCCATGCCTTGGGTCTTTCCGATGAGGTCCTCAACGTCGTTGAGGCATCCCGTAAGGAGTTGACCAGAAAATGCTACGCCTTCAAATGGAAGAGATTCTCCATTTGGTGTCAGGGCAAGGGCCTGGACCCTTCCTCCTGTTCCTTGGCAAGCATTCTAAACTACCTGTGGTCCCTTTCTCAGCTAGGGCTTCGGTCGATGACCTTTAAGGTGCACCTGGCAGCTATCTCTGCTTACCGGGCGCGGGCCGGGAAGCAGTCAGTGGCGCAGGAGAAGGTGGTCGGGCACTTTTTCAAAGGCCTTGATCACATATCCCCTCCGGTGTGAGAACCTCCACCTCTGTGGGGTCTACTGCTGGTATTGGCTAAGCTCATGGGCAAGCCATTCGAACCGATGCACTGGTGTGACATCTCTCACCTGTCGTGGAAGACCGCCTTCTTGGTGGCTATCACGTCAGCCAGAAGGATGGGAGAGCTCCAGGCACTTTCCATTGAGTCTCCTTATTTGGTCTTCCACAGGGACAAGATTGTCCTGCGCCCCCACCCGAAGTTCCTTCCGAAGGTGGTGTCAGAGTTTCACCTCAGCCAGGTGTTGACTCTGCTGGTGTTCTACTCCAGTCACACCTCGGAGGCCGAATATAGGCTCCATACTTTGGACTCTTATTACAAGGAGCGGACGGCTGAAGTTCAGGGAGAGGATCGCCAGCTGTTTGTCACCTACGCTGAAGCTGCACCTGGCAGACCTGCAGCCAAGCGGACGATAGGCAGGTGGGTCACCTCCTGCATAGATCTCTGCTATAGGTTGGCAGGCGTGGAGCCTCCCAGAGGGATAAGAGCTCATTCTACCCGCCATACCGCTGCATGGTGGCTGCTTCCAGGGATGTCCCTATCCAGGAAATCTGCAGGGCTACCTGGAAGTCAGCACACATCTTCATCACCCACTACCACATCGGCCTTGGAGTCACGCCCGGCATGCTGGTTTGGGGCCTCGATTCTCAGTCTTTATTTCCCTGGTAGGGGTGTGCGCCTGGCTCCTCCTCCCGGAGAAATGCTAGGAGTCTGCCAGACAGTGTGGATGAAAAATATCCATGTCCCTAGAAATACAGGTTACTCACTTGTAACAGGAGTTCTAGGAATGGTATATGTTGTTCATCCACGATCCTGAACCTCCCGGCTCGACACAACCTAGCTTCCATGGCTAGATCTGCTGACATGGGGCGGAGCTGAGTTTTACCACCCGGGTTGGTGGGAGGAGCCAGCTTGAAGACCTTCCGGCAAGATTTAAAGCAGCAAAGAACCTGCCAGACAGTGTGGATGAACAACATATGCCATTCCTATAATTCCTGTTACAGGTAGGTAACCTGTATATCTTGGTCGGGCTGTCAGGTCGGACGGTTTCTGCATCAGGGCTCTGTGTGCCCTTTCAGTTCTGAACTGGAAGGTAGGGGATCGATCCAGGACATTTTTTCTAAGATCCTCTACAAAATCATCCATTTTCCTGGTCTTGGCCCCTTCAGGGAGCCCGTAAATTCTTAGGTTATCACTTCTGGAGCGTGCCTCCAGATCCAAAAGCTTTTCTTGAAAGGTTTCCTGGAGGTCTGCAAGAAAATCAACCGCTTGGTGAAGTTGCTGAGTCTTCTCTGCAATTTAGCCCACGTGAGTCTCTAACCGTTCCAACTTGTCGTCTTCAATTTTTATTCTGGTCTGTAGTGTCTGAAATTCCTTTTTATTCTCAACGTGGAACACTTTGATTTCTGATAGTAGCATCTCAAAAAGAGATCTAGGTAAGGGTTCGCTTTCCTGGTCTGTATCTGGGTCCTCCGCCATGCTGCTAGCTGGGGATGCACTCTGACTGGGGGTGAGCTGCATTTCACATCTATCTGCATCGTTTCTCCCTCTGTGCCTCCTGAACCGAGGCTTCATACCATCTTTACCTCCCGACATTATAGTTACTCGTTTTGTTGGTTCATAGTATAAAAATATGCTGTTTCAGGAGGTTTTTGCAGTCTAGGAATATAAGAGCTCCTCTTTCAGGCCACCATCAGGTGGGTGACGTCACCGGAAGATTTGTATTGCCCAGCTTATGCTTCCACCCTTTGAGCCTATGGCATCTGCAGAGCTTAAATTTCTTTCCTGGAAGGTAGTTTTTCTGGTAGCAATCACTTCTGCCAGAAGGATGAGCAAGCTACAGGCTCTCTGTGTGGAAAAGGAGTATGTTTCTTTCCACAGGGTCAAGGTGGTGTTGAGAACTAATAGGAAGTTCCTCCCCGAGGTTGTTCAAACAACATGAAGTCTTGCTGTATTCAGACATAATGCAGTTAGCCCCAGCACTTGAACTGCCCCAGAGAGGAAAGAGTTAACTCCATGCAGAAGCACGGAACGTTGAGCTCGAGCTCAGTTTTCAAATATCTGTCTGTGGTACTTCCCAGTGTAACCGCCAGATTCTTTACTACGCCTAACAGTGAAGTCACTCCGGAGATTTCCTCTGCTCAGTTCGGTATAGTAAAGCGTTTGGTTTAAAAAACATTTCTTTATTGTTTTTTCCGATTTCCAGCCTCTGTCTACGGTACATGTAGTGTTGTAGATAGGTAGTGAGTGTCTTTTTATTTTATTTAACTGTGGAAATTGTTTGTCTCTTCTGTTTCTTTTTGGTCGGTTTGGTTAGGAACCGACCTTGTGAATTCTGTAATTTTAAATAATATCTTTCTGGGATTAGTGTGGTGTTCCGGTACCGATTGGTTTCAAAAGAACCGGGCTTTTTCTCAGTTCTTTTCCAAACCCGTGACACAGTTGTTATCGATCGGTTGGTATTACCTGGCTTGAAAGCTTCTATAGGGTAATTTTGGTAGGTTGGCCATTTCTGAGGAACCCAAAATGAAAACCGGTCCCACTGGGTTTCAACACTGTACTGAGTGTAGGGAGGCCTTTGCCAAGGCCGTCTCCTGCCTCATCTGTGTTTGTCTGGGGTTTGACCACCTCCAGTCAGACTGCCAAATTTGCAAAAACTTTCCCAAAGCCACTGTAGAAAAAAGACAGAGTAGGTTGAGGGAAAAGGAGGCCGAGAAGTCCGTGGATCCGGATGGCCAGCCCGTTTCGGTTGTGGCCGAACCTGAGGAGGTGTCTACTAACCTGGGTGATACCTTCTCGGGCAAAAGGAAACCCAACTCTTGAGGTCGGTTCCGTCAAAAACAAAAGTCTCGGTTGGGATCCAGTACCGCATACTCCAGCATGGATAGAGATAGCAAAGTGATTAGTATTGTCCAATCCCGCCCGGTTCTGTCAGAACTGGCACATCGAGTTAGGCGGTCGGTTCAGTTGGAACCGGCTCCCTCCGATCACGATCCAGATGCTTTCTATGAGGAGTGGGAGGGAGACGAAGATTATCCTGATGATGATGATGATGACCAGGGGGGTCTGGATGTGCCCATTGAACCGGACATCTCCCTAGACAGGCCCTCTGATATCTCTCCTCCCAGGCTGTCTGAGTCCCCTTCACACTTCTTGTTTCACATGAAGGTGGCCCAAACCCTCCAGCTCCCTATGGTTGAAGCTGCTAAGGAGGAAGAAGAGCCTGATTTGGTGGAGATGTTGGACATCCCAGAGTCCAAAAGGTTGTCTATTCCCCCTTCATAAGTTCTTGGGGAAACAGACATAAAAGATTCTACAGACTCCTACCTCTTTACGTCCTGTAGATAAAAGAATGGACAGGAGGTATATATTATCAGGCTCCGCTGCGGAGTTCCTTTATTCACATTGCAGCCATGTTCGGGTAGTGCAGGCTGCAGCCTGTGACAGGGCAAACATTCCTTTGGCTTCACACTCCCCAGACAAGGACTCCAGGAAAATTGATGCCATGGCCAAAAAACTATACTTGGCATCCTCTTTAGGACTCAGGCAGGCAAATTATATGGCCTATACAGCCAGGTACCAGACGTCCAGGTGGGACACAGTTCTGAAACTGGTTCAACAGGCCTCCACCCCCCCCCCCCAGCTAGCCAAAGAGTTGGAGGAGGTGGCTGCAGATGGAATTGAGGCATCCAAAGTACAATTTCATGCTGCTGTGGACTCCAACGATGTGGCATCCAGAGTCATGGCTACATCTGTGTCTCTCAGCTTGGCTCAGATGCACTAACCTATCACAGGACACCCAGTCTAAGGCTATGGATTTTCCTGTAGTTGGTAACTCTCTGTTTGGGGAGCAGACAGAGGCTTACATGAAAAAAATGGACAAATGCAGGACAACTTACAGGAGTGCACAGGCCAAGGAAAGGCAAGCCACTCCTCAAAAGCAGCAGGGCAGGGGCAGGCCTTTTCACCAAGCCCAGGCCTCCTCCTCTTACCCACAAAGGGTTTTTTTCAGAGCGAGGGGCAGAAGGGGGATGAGCAGGACTGCTTCCTCCTCCCAGTCTAAGGCTCCTGCCAAGCAGACACCCTGAGGTGTCAGCCCGGGTCGACTCCCCAGTCCCAGTAGGAGGCAGGCTGGCTTATTACTTTCAGGCCTAGAAGTTTGTTACCTCAGACAAGTGGGTCCTGGAAGTAGTAAGCCAGGGACTGGCCCTCAGTTTCAAAAGGTACCCAAAAAGGAGGGCCAAGTCTTTTCCACCTTCATCATTCTCAGAAACCCTTGCCCTGGAGGCAGAGGTTTCCTCTCTCCTAGCTCTCAGAGCCGTAGAGAAGGTTCCTACTCAACACAGGGGAAAAAGGCCTGTACTCCAGGTACTTCCTTACCCCAAAGAAAGGGGAGTGGCGACCATCCTGGATCTAAGGTACTTGAACAAACACATATCAAACCCAAATTCAAAATGGTAACTCTGGGAATAATCCTTCCCTCTTTAAGGCCAGGAGATTGGCTAGCATCACTGGACCTCAAGGATGCCTACTTCCATATCCCTATAAGGTGCTCCCACAGAAAATACCTCAGGTTCAAGTTGCCTTCAGGCCACTATCAGTTTAAGGCCATGCCTTTCGGCCTAACATCAGCTCCAAGGGTGTTCATAAAGTGCCTTGCAGTAGTGGTGGCTTAGCTCAGAAGACAGGGTATCACCATTTTTTCCATATCTGGATGACTGGCTGCTAGTAGGGCAGTCATCAGATCAGGTCAGGGCAGATCTGCAAACTGCCCAAGACTTGCTCAGTTCTCTGGGGTTTCTTCTAAATCTGCCAAAATCAGTCCTCAAACCAGTACAGCTTCTCACCTTCATAGGGGTGGAATTGGATACTGTCCAAGCAAAAGCCTTCCTTCCTCTGGCAAGGGTGAAGGCCTTAGTAAACGTTGCTTCCTCCTTTCGGCCTCAGGTTTCTCTTCCAGCGAGACAGTTCCTCCAACTCTTGAGCCACATGGCAGCCTCCACTGCAGTGGTTCAGGGAGCCAGATTTCAGATGCAGGACATTCAGTTCCATCTAAGGTCCTTTTGGTCACAGAGAAGGGGCACTCTCTCCAAACTGATTCCAGTGACCCGAACTCTGGTACAAGCTCTCCAGTGGTGGCTGGACCAGGACAACCTCAAACAGGGTGTTCCATTTCTCCCTCAAGTTCCAGCAGTAGTGCTGACTACGGAAGCTTCTCTCCTAGGCTGGGGAGCCTACCTGGGAGCCCTAACAGCTCAGGGAATCTGGTCCCTGCAGTAGTCTTTTCTTCATATCAACCTCCTGGAACTCAGGGCAGTTTTCCTAGCCCTTCAGGCCTTCTCAGATTCAGTCAAGGGCAAGGTGGTCCAAATTAGGACGGACAACACTACCACAATGTGGTACATCAACAAGCAGGGAGGCACTCTGTCCACAGTCTTGTGCATTGAGGCCATGAAGATTTGATCTCTGGCCTATTCCCTTCAGACTTCCCTGGTAGCGGTTCATCTTCCAGGGAAAGACAATGTGTTAGCAGATGCACTGAGCAGGATTTCACAGGGACATCACAAATGGTCCCTGAATCCTCACATTCTGAGGATCATTTTCTCCTGGTGGGGCATCCCAGAGATGGATCTATTTGCGGCACCAGACATCCATCAACTTCCTCTGTTTTGTTGCAGACCTCCAGTCCTGGGGACAGTTCCCCAGGATGCCCTTATTCTGGACTGGAAGGGCAGGTTTCTCTATGCCTTCCCTCCTTTCCCTCTCCTGTTCAGAGTTCTGATCAAGATAAGAACTCAACCCTGCACAGTGATTTTGGTGGCTCCAGATTCGGCCAGACAGCCCTGGTGTATCCCCTTCTGTTGTCCTTGGCTGTGTCACGTTCCCTGTGTCTTCCCAGGAGATACAATCTTCTCTCCTCCTCCTCCTCCCAGGGGTGGATCTGGTTCCCCAATCTCCAGTCCCTCCACCTCAAGGCCTGGCTCTTGAAGAGTTCAGAATATGCAGCACTTCATCTCTCTCAGGGAGTTCTGGATATTCTAAAGGTCTCCAGGAAACCTTCCACTAGAAAAACTTAATTCCAAATGAAAGTGGTTCAGTATTTGGTGCTCTCAGAAAGGCATCCTGCTTGATTCTGCAGACATTTCCACAACCTTAGACTATCTGGTTCATCTGAATGGTCTAGGCCTTAGGCTTGCCACTCTGAAGGTTAATCTAGCAGCTGTCTCTGCATTCCTCTCAGCAGGGAAGGGGCTCTTCCCTGGCATCTCTTCCTGTTTTCAGAAAGTTTTTCCAAGGTCTGCTCCACATTAACCCTCCCTTTAGGGAGCCTACTCCACCTTGGGATCTTAATGTCTGCATTGCTTAGAATTGAAGTACTTGACCTGGAAAACTGTGTTTCTGGTAGCTATTACTTCTGTCAGGTGGATTAGTGAATTACAGGCCCTGTCAGTTGAACCTGACGTCATATCCTTCCATAGGGATAAAGTGGTCCTAAGAACTAATCAGAAGTTCTTGCCTAAAGTGATATCGGATTTCCACCTAAACCAGTCCATATTGCTCCCTGTGTTTTTCACTGACCATTCTTCTTCAGGGGAAAGAAGATTACACAGTTTGGATGTTAAAAGAGCTCTTAGCTACTACATAGAACATACTAAGGCACACAAAAATGACTGTCTTCAATTGTTTCTCACTTATGGTAAAGTGGGGAAAGGTAAGCCTTCCACTAAAAGATCTATTGCCAGGTGGATTGTTTCTTGTATACAGTTCTGCTATGACAAATTGGGTAGAACACCCCCTTCAGGCCTGAGGGTTCACTCTACTAGGGGTACAGCTGCCTCTCTAGCTGCGGCCAGAGATATTCCCTTGTTAGAGGTCTGCAAAGCAGCCACCTGGAAAACAGTACATACATTCACCAAGCATTACTCCCTATACATTCAGGCTAGGAGTGATGCTAGGTTTGACACAGCAGTACTGCAGAGCCTGTTCCCCAAAGTAGGCTCTGCACTCCCTCCTCCCTAGGGAACTGCTTGGTAGTCTGCATTATGTCTGAATACAGCAAGACTTCGTGTTGTTTGAAGAAAAAATTACTCACCATAATAATGTTTCTTCTACTGGAGTCTTGCTGTATTCAGACCTCCCCCCCGCCTCCCCTCTCAGAACCTGTTTTTGGGAAGTGGGCTGACATGTACAGTGTTGCACCTCAGGGGTTTACCTTGTACCCTCCCTTTTGGTGGGGTAGCTGTTATGTTTATTATTCTTATGTTCATAGTCTAAATTGTCATTACCTTGTTTCTTCTTGGGTTCTCGACTTGAGTCTTTTGGACCCCAAAACAATTTTTTGCTTTTTGGCTTTGTTTCAAACAATTTCCATATTTTAGTGCCTAGTTAGTTGCTCGTAAGAATCTGACAGTTACACTGGGAAGTACCACATAGGTTTGAAAACCGAGCTGTAGCTCAGCATTCCATGCTTCTGCATGGAATTAACTCTTTCCTCTCCGGGGCCATTCAAGTGCTGGGGCTTACTGCATTATGTCTGAATACAGCAAGACTCCATTAGAAGAAGCAACATTACTTTGGTGAGTATTTTTTTCTTTCTGACTTCTATTTTAACCAGTATATAACATTGCCAGTTTTCTTTACTGAACACACTAGGTCAGGTGAGCGTAGCTTGCACAGCTTGGATGTAAAAAGAGAGCTGAGTTATTACATGACTCATACCAAAGATCATAGACGGGATGGACAACTGTTCCTCACTTATGGGAAAGTAGGTAAAGGTACTCCTGCTTCAAAGAGGACTGTCTCTTGATGGTTAGTCCAGTCTATTCAGTTTTGCTACTTAAAGGCAGGTAAGGTTCCTCCCTCTGGTCTTGGGGCCCACTCTACAAGGGGCACAGCTGACACTATTGCAGCTGTCTGAGAGGTACTGCTGATGGAAATATGTAAAGCAGCTACCTGGAGGTCAGTCGACACCTTCCCTAAGCATTACAGCCTGGACAACCCAGTCCAGGAGTGAAGACAAATGTGGCACAACAATCTTGCAGAGTCTTTTTCCTGAACAGATTCTGGCCCACCTCCTTCAGGTACTGCAAGAGTAATAATATTAGTGGATTCCTGGGGTTAGAAGAAAAAATTATTCACCTGTAGTAATCTTGTTTCTTCCAAAGGGATCCACTAATATTATTACTCCCCACCCTTGCCCTCCCCTTTCAGAATCAGTAACAAGAAAAATCCTCACCACAGCTGATGAGATGTATAGTTGGAGTGGCATGCCACCTGCTTGCACCTTCTAGTAATGTCTTAACTTGTAGGTTCTTTTCTAAAGGCATATCTGACTTAAAAAAAAAAAGAGGGGGGGGGGAATTTGTTTATATTAGTCCTTTGGTTAACATTATTTGCTCAGTTGGGCATTCATTTTCTATAATTATTTAAATAGTGATTCATATGTTGTTATGGTCTCTTTGCAGGCTTTTAAGAAATCTGAGGTAGAATGTAGGCAGTTGACACTGGGCAGTTTGAAAATAGATGCACGAGCTAAACATTCCATGATTAACATAGCATTCTATTCCCTCTGGTGCACTGCAAGAGTAGTAATATTGGTGGATCCCTTTGGAAGAAACAAGATTACTACAGGTGAGTAATTTTTCATCGGAGACATCTGTGCAGCAGATTTGGAGCTTAGTGCATACTTTCATTAAGCACTACAGCCTGGACATTGTTTCTAGGTGAAGGGCAGGCTTCGGCCTAGCGGTCCTTCAGGGCCTCCTTTCCTAAAGGTGCCCTTTCTCTATCACTGTTCCTTACAGCTGCCTCCCAGTTCCTGTTCTATTTTGCGGGACTTCTTGGGATTCAGTCCTAATTGTAATAGCCTGCTGCAAGAGCTCCCACTCAAAGTAAGATAGTACAGTTAGTAATAACTTACCGTAACAGTAGATTTTCGAGAGAAGCTCTTGCAGCAGGTGCTGCTTTTCCTCCCTCCTTCCCTCGGTGTGCTGTTTTTGCATCCTTTTTATGACAAGCTTCCGCCTGGTCCACTTGCCGGGACTTACTAACTGGTCTCCAGTGGGTGAACTAAGGTGAGGCTGAGAACCACCCCCTGCTATACAATTGGGCAATGGTGTGGAGCCGACGGCAGGGGTGGGCCCCGCTGGAAACTGCTAGCTAAAGGTTTCCGATGGGTCCTAGTGCCTGCGGTGTAGTCCTAATTATAATAGCGTGCTGCAAGATCTCCTCTCTAAGATCTACTGTTACAGTAAGTTCTTATGTATCTGTGCTTTCCATGCAGAAGGGGTTCTCTGCAAGTTCCAGGTAATGCCCTTTGGCCTCTCTTCCACGCCTAGGGTCTTGATCAAGTGCATGACAGTGGTGGCAGCCTTCCTGTAGCACAAGGGCGTCAGGGTTTGGATGACTGGTTAGTAGCCCTGCCATCCACAGAGGCTGTGGAGTGGTCCAGGGATCTGGCCTTCCAGAACTGCAGAGACTTGGGCCTCATGGTCAACCGGAAGACATCCAAGCTGATCCTCTTGTATGTAATTCACTTCATAATATAATATCTACATTTGGGAGGCCATTGTGGTATCGTGAATGATACTGATAAAAATAAAGATAAACATCTAAATTTGAACACAGAAAATTTTGAGTTTAGTCATATTTTTGTAGCTGAAGTAAGGGGCGAATTTTTAAAATTAAACATCACTAAGGCTGAAGGACCAGACAAAATCCCATCAAGGCTGCTGAAGTATGCGGCTCCTAACCTAGCTTATCCCTTGTCTTTAATTTTTTTATCTCGTCATTTGTACTGGAGAATACCCGGGTAATTGGAAGGTTGCTAGGCTTAAGCCAATATTTAAATCAGGAAATAGAAATGAATTAGGCAATTATCGCCCCATTTATTTACTGTCACAGGTTTCCAGAATTTTTGAGAGACTAGTAGCCGAACAATTAAAAAAATATGTGGAGTCTAGAAACAAGCTGTGTAATAGAACCCAGACTGCTTTGGTCAAGGTGGTCAGTGATACTGAGGTGAGCCTGGACAAGAGAATGATGGTGGGAGCCTTGTTCATAGATTTGTCCAAGGCTTTTGACACCTTGAACCACTACATTCTTCTGTCCAGGCTCTGGGATATCGGATTGTCAGGATCAGCACTTGGTTGGTTTTATTCTTATCTTACTAACAGAAAACAGTATGTTGAAATTGGGCCTTATACATCCAGTATGGTTAGAATTGATTTCGGTGTGCCCCAGGGTTCTATCCTGGGGCCACTGTTAGTTAATATATTTTTATTTATTTATTTCAATCTAGGATTACAATACCTTTGAGCCGAGGCTCTTTTACAAAGGTTCCACGTCAGCGTGTGCAACAGTCTTCATTTTTAGTTACAAACATAACGTCACTGACTTACAGACATGTAATAACCAGTACAAAGACTTGAGATATGAGCAAGACAAGGGAGGGGGTCATTGGGGAGAAGTGAGGGTAGGAGATCGGGGGTAGGATGCGCGGGGTAAGGGGAGTCTACGAGAGGTGGGTGGGGGCAGGGCAGGGTGGAGATCACGGGGAGGTGGGCGGGGTGGGAGACAGTGCAGCCAGGGGGCCTTGTCGAGGGAATATGCCAGGTAAGGTGTTAGGGGTGCAAAGACTGATTGTAAGTGCTGGGTGCTGGGGCATGTGCAGCTGGAACGGTGGAAATGTTAAGATGGGCAATCGCAGGATACAGGCAGTGAGAGGCGCAGCTTGGACTTGAAAAGGGCGAGTGTTGGAGCGGTCACTATGTCGCTGCCAAAAGAGTTGAGCCAGTTGGATGCCCGATAGGCAAATGATCTTTGTCCTTGGGTCGTGCGACATCGTGGGATATGTAGTAGATAGGAATTGGATCTCCTTGTAGTGACATTCCTATGTCAAGGCTTAAGTAGGGCACAGACACCAGGTGGGGCAAGTCTCGTTATGATTTTCTTGGCCGTGATGCAGGTTTGGTTTTTTATGCGTTTGTCCAGTTGAAACCATCCAGATTGAGAATAAAGGTCACATGTGTGGGTATGGCGATGTGAGCCAGTGATGAGACAACAGGCCTTATTCAGGAGGTCTGTCGTTCGAGAGAGCAGTGGTAGTTGCAGACCCATATGATAAGACCATAGTCTATGATGCTGACAATGGAGCTTTGAATGACCACTGACAGTGCTTCTGGGGTTAAGCGTTTCCTGTGCCAGAATAATATGCCTAACCTCGCATTGGCAGACTTTGCCACATTGCTAATATGGACAGCGTATGAGAGGTGGGGATCAAGGGTGATGCCAAGGTACTTGAACGATTGTGTTTGCTCTAGGATGGCTCCTTGTTCGGTTGCAATGGAGAGGTGGAGTTGTTTGTTTTTGTTGTGGGGGCTGCAAAAGACCATAGACTTGTTTTTTTTCTGATTGAGAAGCAGTTTATGATTTAGGAACCAGGATTCGATGGAGGAGAAGGCCCGTTGAAGTTTATTTTGTAATTGGCTGGGATCAGGGTCTGAGGTGAGGGATCACAGCATCGTCGGCGTAGAGAATTATTTGTTCTTGGCAGCTGTCCGGTAGTGAGTTTAAGAATAGGCTGAAGAGGAGGGGTCCCAGAATGGAGCCCTGGGGGACTCCCGAGCGGACCGGTGTAGGGTCCGAGAGTGTATCAGCGATTCTTACTGTTTGGGACCGTTCTTCAAGGTAGCTCTTAAACCAGCCAATGGTGTTGGTTGACAGCCCAGTGTTCTGAAGCTGAACAAGTAGGAGGCGATGATTGACGGTGTCAAAGGCTTTAGTTAAGTCAATGAAGACTGAGCCTAGTAGTTCACCGGAATCAAGTGCGTTGTGGATTGAGCCGATGAATTCAAGTAGGGCTGTGGAGGTGCTGTGACCAAATATGTATTAATGATTTGAAAATTCAGGATGGTGATATTAGATGTCATCTTTATGCCGATGACACCATTATGTTTGTTGAAGGGGATTCTGTTGCTACTGCTAATGAGTGACTGCAATGGGCCTTTGACCAAGTACAAAAATTCTTTGTTACTCATCTTCTGGTTTGAATAGTGCTAAAACACAGTCGAGCCTATTTGGGGACAAATCAGAATTGAGTCAATACGGTCTGGTCCTGACTACCACAGAAGAGACAAAAATCCAAAAGGTTCTCAAATATAAATATTTGGGGATGTGGTTGGATCACACTTTCAAATGGGGTGAGCACTTTGATAAGATGCTGAACAACTTAGGTAGGAAATTGGGCTTTTTATTTAGATTGAGGTAACATGACTCCAGATATTAGGCTGCAAGTTGTAAACTCTGTGATCATTCCCATTGTGTACTATGGTGATATAGTCTATTCTGGGGCCCCTAGTACCCAGTTAGAAAGAGTTAACTTAATGTTCAACAAATTTGCTCGTTTTATGTTAGATGCCCCTCAAAATACTCATTGATGTGTCCTGTACCATTCATTAAACTGGCAGAAACCATCGGAACGTAGAAAATTCCACCTTATACAATTCATGTATAAGGTGTGGAAAGGGGCCTTCCCCAAATATATTATGGAGTTATTTTATCTGAGAACTATTAGAGTAATTTGAGGTCAACCAAAGGCATCAAATTCACAGTGCCCAAATTTAATTTAGGGATGGGTAGCTCCGCAGTAATTTTCAGAAGGGCTGTATTGTGGAACTCTGTACCTATCAGGTTCAGACAAATCAGCTCACCAGTCAGACTAAAAGAGATTCAGTCTCAGCTGAAAGCTGAGACTTTAGTGTCAAATAATTGTTGGGATGCTGTTACATAAATTATGAAATGGTCTATTCTGATTCAGAGGGCCGAGTAGGATTATTTGTCTATTCTTGTGGAAATTTTGTATAATTACTTATTATCTATAATCTTTGTATATCCTTGAAACTAAGTGCTTTTTATACTGGAACCTTTGTACTGCTTGAATTTTGTAATTATGTGCAATAGGACCTCATTGAAAATGAGCTATGCTCAATGGAGTGATCCTGATTCACCTGACTGCATAAAAATGATTTACTACATACTACTACTGTTGCATTGGAGCAGAGCTAGACTCTCTCCTTGTGGACCAGGTACTGGATCTTACCTTCTTTGCCCGGTCATTTCAGGTTGTGCGCTCGTGCCCTGCCTGGGACTTCCTGCAGCTGCTGGGGCACATTGTGTCCTGCACCAGCATGGTCTGGTGGGCTTGTTGACGGATGGGCCACCTGCCGTGGGACTTGGGTCTTCAGTGGTCCCAGTGCCTAAGCCACTTGAACTAGCTGGTCACAGTGATCCGACTGATGTGGGATGCCATCCATTGATGACTGATCCTAGAATAACTGGGTAACTCCACTATAGAATTGCAGAACAGGTATTCAGTGTTGGAGGATCCTGTTTGAGGGTACATCAAACCCAAAGCAGTCCAGTGAGGATCACACGATGGAAACTAACTTAGATGGCACACTGAGGGACCAAGAGTTGATTATAGGAGAGTCTATCCTTAGAGGATGTGACAGTATCATATGCAAGAATGATAAAAAGAATAAAGAATTAAATTGTTTACCTGGAGCTTGTGTCAGGGATATTAAAAACATGCTAAGCACCCTATTAACAAAAGGAGCTGATTATAAGACAGTGGTGGTTCATGGAGGTATGAATGATGCTGGTAAAGAGCACGAGAAGGACATAGCGGACTAAATAGTGGCATTAGGGAAAATTAAGGAGACGTGAGCTAAGGTAGTAATATTGAGTGTTTTACTCTTGAATAAGTGTCACCCAGAAAAAAATCTGACTATGCAAAGAATTAATATGAGGTTACAACACAAATGCAAACAAGCAAACATTTTGTTCATTGATAATTGGAAGTATTTTAATTATAAACACCACATTTATGCTAGGGATGGCTTTCACCTAAACAAATCTGGAAAGCATATCCTGAGTAGGAATATTAAGGATATCCTGTCCTCAGCAATACCAAATTCAGAAAACTCCGAAAGCATGGGAAAGGGGGTGGTCGAAACAAAATAAAGTACAATAACTTAAAAATATTATATCTAAACACAAGAAGCTTAAAAAACAACAAGGATCAACTAGAGTATACACTAAAAAATTCACATCTACGAGGTGACAGACATGGTGGAACAATGAAGACTGGAACATGGATATACAAGGCTATAAAATCTATTACCATAACAGGCAAGATTAACAAGGTAGTGGAGTAGTGCTATACATATCAAACAAATTGGATTCTTGTGAGTCAAGAACCATTGAACAACAGTTTACTAGTGCTGAGCAAGTATGGGCAACTATTTACCCACAAGCTAGAAAGAAAATAGAGATTTGTGTTTCATATCGAGCACCTGGTTTAAGCCCAGATGAAAATGAGTTGTTTTTTTTTTTGAGATGTCAGACTTAATTGATCCAGGCAGAGACACCGTAATTATGGGGGACTTTAACCTACTGGACATAAAGTTGGAGGTTACAAATGCAGACTCAGCGTGGGGAAGGAAACTTCTAGACTATGGACATGTTAATGGTTTATCACAGTTAGAGAAGGTACCCGCCAGAAGTGAAAATATGGTAGATTTATTTTTCACTAATATTGAGCAAAGAAAGTTTGATGATGAGGTGTCTGAGCCCTTATGTAATAAGGACCATAACATGATAATGGTTACAATGGAAACTAATTGGAAACCAGTAGAGGGAAAAACATCAGTAAGATGCTACAAGAGGGTAGACTATAGTAAGATAATAAAGTACTATCAAGAATGGGACTAGAAACAGGACTTTGCCAATAGGCCCTTAGAGCAAAAATGGGAATTATTTAAGGACCAGGTTGAAGAGTGCATTCAGAAATTTGTTCCAGTAATGTTTAAATTTAATGCCAGAGGAAAGGTACCAAGTTGGTTTAACAACTGTATTAAGAAACTTACTAAAGCACGTAGAAGCGCATTTATTAAATCTAAACATCAACCATCAGCTACAAATACCACAAACTATAAATCTATAAGAAAATGTTGCAGGTTAGCAATTAAGAAAGCAAAGAGAGATCTTGAACTACACTTCGTAAACTCAGTTGGTGACAATAAGAACACTTTTTTTTAATTACTTTAGTAGTATGAGGAAGGAAAACTCCGCTCCACAAGTACTTAAAGTTAACAATGCTGAAGTAAGGGACAGCACTGAGATAGCATCATCTCTAAATGATTTCTTTGTTAGCACATTTAAGCCAAAGTCTGATGTTTCAACAGAGGAATGGTCTCCTATGTAACAAACAGCCTGGGTCTGAGATTTATATACAAGAACAGGACAAATTAGCGAGGTTGAAACAACTAAATACAAATAAATCACTAGGCTCTGAAAACATGCACCCAGCACTACTTAAAACTGCCATAGAGGCACTACCAGGCCCATTGAGACACACACACACACACACACACACAGTCAATACTTCCCTGAAAGAGGGTGTTGTAGTTCAAGACTGGAAAATGGCTGTAATTACACCACTACATAAAAAAGGGTGTAGATCAGACTGCAGTAATTTTCGCCCAGTTAGCCTTACATCCCTCATTAGTAAGCTTATCGAAGGAATTATATGGGATAAAATAAACTAACATATAGAGAACAAAGGCTTTAGAGATGTATATCAACATGGTTTTCAGTCCGGCAGGTCTTGTCTTACAGACCTTCTAAACTTTTTTTGATCCAGTTAGCTGTACTTTGGATAAGAGGCTACCAGTAGACATGTTATAGTTAGATTTTTCCTAAAGCATTTGACACCTAGCCTCATAAACATCCCATTGAACATTTACCGGAATTCGATTTAGATATAAATATAGTCAGATGGATAAAACATTGGCCGGATGACGGCAAGCATTGTTTAGGAATAACTGGAACTAGATCTCCTTGGGTTAATGTGACTAGTGGGGTACCACAGGGCTCGGTATTGGGTCCAATACTTTTCAGTTTATATGTAACCCCCTTGCAGATATCACAGTCATGCTGGATAGCTAAGTTTGCCGACAGAATAACGAAAAGGATAACAGTGAAAAATAAGGATTATACAAATAGGTGGATGGAATTGGAACTGTACAGTATGAAATATCGCAGACTCAAAGGTGATCTATGTCTAGTGTTTAAGGCAACCATGGATAGTGATTTGTGGGAAAATACTGGTTTAATGAATAATAGTGGTAGGTACAACAGATTTCATCAACAGCTAAAAGGAGAAAATTACAGAACAAATCAGAGAGGAAACTGGATAAATTAACGGGTATTAATATTTGGAATAAACTTCTATCCAATTTTGTCAATAGTACATCACTGAAAAATTTTAAAAGATCCCGTGACATCTACATGGGAAATAAGAAATACATTCCTTAAATTCGATGGACATGTTCATATGGCCATAAGGCTACTGACTCGTATCTTCTGGGATTCTGTGAGGAAGGAGTCCCGTTTGTCTGCCAAGAACCGACCATCACTTTCATGACGGACACATCTCTGGTAGGGAGCACATGTGGGAAGACCACAAGGCCCACTGTTTCTGGTCACTTAGGAAGTCCCATCACCACATTAACCTGCTAGAGTTCCATGCCTTGTGGCTAACTCTGATGGAATTTGCTCTTTTTGTCAGGGGTCAGGTTGTGCAAGCCCAGACAGACCATTCCATGACCATGTTCTACCTGAATAGGCAGGGTGGCATGCACTTCTTTCCCTTGTGTGAGGAGGCCCTCCACACCTGGACACTCGTGCTCAGCCTGGGTGCAGAAATCCCCTGGCAGTTCGTCATTGGAGTGCACAGTCATCTGGCAGACGTTCTCAGTTGGCTGGGTGAGACATTGAATGAGTGGTCCCTGCATCAGGAGGTGGTGAGCCACCAGTTTTCCCTGGGGGGTACACATGTTGTGGGCCTGTTTTTCTTCTGGGAGAATGCTAGACTAAGGCTGTTTTGTGCCCCCAACCGCAACAATACAGAATACTAATGTGAGATGCCTTCGCTAGGCCCTGGACCCCAGGCCTTGTGTATGCCTTCCCCCTTAGCCCACAAGGTGGTGTGGTAGAGGCCTGGAAGGACAAAATGTGGATATCCTGATAGCTCCGGACTAACCACAGCAAGTCTTTTAACCAGATCTCCACAGAATCAATAGCTGGCTTTCGAGGCAGTTGATTGTTCACCCAGACCTGCTGACCCAACAACAGGGAAAGATTCCACAACTTGTATGCTGTGCTGGAAGGGCCGGACTGTCCGAAGGAGGCATCCACAGTGGAGACCAAGGAGGGATGTGGGGATCCTCCATGGTGGAGACCCTGGGGGGGGGGGGCAGATGACCCCAGAGGAAGAAGCAACTTCTGGTGGAGGATTCTGTTAAGGGGGTAGATGGAGTGGGAGAGAGGTGGGGTAAGTGCCTGCCCGGCACCACAGCTTGAAGGGATGGGAAGCGCATCCAGAGGATTGCTGGGGCAACAGGGTGGGAGGGAGAGCTAGACGTCATTGTCCACCTGGGGACGAATGGTCTGGCTGGTGATGAGGTTAGGGTAGTGCAGGAGGACTTCAGGGAGCTGGGGAGAGGGGTCTTAGACAAGTGGCACACACTGTAATCTTTTCAGAGGTGCTACCGGTCAGTGACAGAGGGAGAACAGGTCACTCCGCACCACGAGATTTAACGTATGGTTGAAGGACTGGTGCAGTGCAGAGGGATTCGGCTTCATTGGGGACTGGGGTCTCGCTTGGAGGGATGCAGGCGTATACAAGTGGGATGGACTGCGTTTATCCAGTGGGGGGAACCAAGATTCTCAGTTAAAGGTTTAAATGCTTCATTGGCAAGCATTTAAACTAGGCAAGGGGGGAGATGAAAGTAGGCAGGAAGAAGCTTAACTTACCCCTGTCCTCCCCCTTCCCCCAACAGGATGAGGAAATCAACACTAAAACCTAAAATCAAGATAGGTAGAATAGCAGAGATGAGGAGGAATGGGAGTAAAAACTGGATGGGGGGGGGGGGACACATTGGGATAGGAGGGGAGCTACTAGAAAGGGAGGCTGCAAAACTTGGAAGGCCATATGCACCAGTGCCTGTAGCCTTGAAAATAAAATCCGGGACCTAGTGGCCTAGATGACAGAGGCAGACCTGGACATTGTCACCATTACCGAGACATGGTACACTGGGAACCATGAATGGGATATAGCCATACCAGGTTACACCCTATTTAGGAAAGACAGGTTGAAGAAAAAAAGGTGGAGGTGTGGCTGTCTACGCTAAGGAGGGAATTAAAGCAACTGAAGTTCAGGGAATGCAGGAGGGAGTGGAAGCACTGTGGGTAGCCCTGGATGGAGAACTGTATTTGGAAAAGCTGAGGGAGGCAGGGAAATCAGTTAGGAGTGCAAAGGCACAAAGGGAGTCAAAAATAGCCCAGACAATTAAGAAAGAAGACAAGACCCTTTGCAGGTACATTAGTGAAAGAAGGAAGACCAGGGGTGGGATTGGGAGGTTAAAAAGGGAGGGAAGGCGATATGCAGAGGGGGACCTAGAAAAAGCAACAGTCCTGAATAAATATTTTTTTTTCAGTATTCACAGAAGAAGGGGAAGGAGAAGGACCACTGTTGGGTGATAGGACCACCAATGGGAAAGAGGTGGACACCAGCCCATTTACGGAGGAAAGAGTCCTGAAGGAACTCAAGAATCTGAAAGGGGACAAGGCTATGGGGCCGGATAGGCTACATCCCAGAATATTAAAAGAACTTACAGAGGTGCTAGCAGCACCACTGACAGCCCTATTCAACAAATAGATAAGAGACGGGTGGTTCCAAAGGAACTGGAGGAGGGTGAACGTAGTCCCCCTCCACAAAAGGAACAGGGAGGAGGCTGGCAACTACATTATAGTCAGGCTGACCTTGGTGGTGGGGAAGTTAATGGAGTCACTGCGTAACAAAAGGATTGTGATATTTCTTGACTCCAGCAGAGCATAGGATCCGAGGCAGCATTGATTCACAATGGGAAGGTCTTGTCAAACAAATCTGATAGATTTCTTTGACTTGGTAACCAGGGAGTTGGATCAGGGAGGGGCAGTGAATGTGGCCTACCTAGATTTCGGCAAGCCCTTCGACACCGTCCCGCATAAGAGGTTGGTAAATTAGTTGGACAGCCTGGGAATGGGCCCCAAGGTGGTAAACTTTGTCAGAAACTAGTTGAGTAACAGGACACAGAGGGTGGTGGTAAATTGCTTTCAGTCCAAGAAGAGGGGGTGACCAGAGGGGTGCCACAGGGGTCCGTTCTGAGGCCAGTCCTCATTAATGTCTTCATAAACAACATTGCAGAGGGGGCTGGAGAAGTTATGTCTCTTTGCAGACGACAGTAAGATCTGCAATAGGGTCGACACTCCGGGGGAGGAGGGGAATGAGAAAAGATCTAAACATGCTTGAAGAGTGGTCGAGAGTGTGGCAGCTAAAATTCAGTGCAAAGAAGTGCAAAATCATGCATTTGGGGCACAGAAATCTAAGGGAGGAGTGCAGGATAGGGGGAGACGTACTGACAGCTACCAATCAAGAAAGGGACCTGGGGGTTATCATATCTGATTACCTGAATGTAACTAAACAATGTGAGAAGGCTAAAGGGAGAGCCAGTGGAATGCTAGAGTGCATATGGAAAGGTATCACCAGCAGAAAAAAGAAGGTGGTTATGACACTGTACAGATCACTAGTGAGATCATCTGGAGCACTGTGTCCAGTTCTGGAGGCCGCATCTCCGGAAGGACATAAACAAAATAGTGGCAGTCCATAGAAGGGCAACAAAAATGGTGCAGTTACTGCGCCAAAAGTCATAAGAGGAAATACTAGAGGACCTCAATATGTATTCCCTGGAGGAGAGGCGAGAGACTGGGGATATGATAGAGACATTCAGGTACCTCAGGTATAAGCAAGGTACAGGAGGGTAGCATCTTTCAGAAAAGATGGTGTACAAATCAAGGCATGATATGAGGCTGGGGGGGGGTAGGCTGTCTGATAACATGAGGAAGTACTTTTTCACAGAAAGAGAAGTGGATGCTTGGAACAGCCTCCCTGCGGAGGTGGGGTGGGCAGAAACGGTAGGGAATTCATGAATGCTTGAGATAGACAAAAGAGTACTCTTGCAATAGGGAAGAGAGGGTAAGCCACAGATCAACTACGGTCAGCAGTATTGCATTAGGTAGGGAAAAGGGGCAGACTTGGTGGGCCCACATGGTTCTTATCTGCCGTCACCTTCTGTTTCTCTGTGATTCTGCAGCCCGACCTTCAGTCCCTATTCCTCACAGCCTGGTTCCTGAGCGGCTAGAGTTCCAGGCTTTGGGTCATAAGGAGAATGTGCTCCATGTTGTGGAGGCCTCCTTAAAAAATCAACTTGCTATTGCTACACCTTTAAATGGAAAAGGTTTTCCATTTGGTGTTAGGGCAAGGAGTTTGATCTCCTTGCTTGCCCTGTGCCTGGTATTCTCGAGTACCTCTGGTCCCTCTCCCAGCAGGGGCTGTGAGTGACAGCCTTCAAGGTGCACTTGGCAGCCGTCTCTGCATATCGGGCGCAGGGTGGTATGTTGACAGTGGCCAAGGAGAAGGTGGCTGGGTGCTTTTTCAGGCCTTGATCAACTGTCCCCTCTAGTGTGAACCACCACCACCACCATCACCACCACCACCATGGGACTTACTGCTGGTACTAGCTATGCTCATGGGCAAGCCTTTTGAGCATGTCCACGGTTGTGAGATATCACATCTGTTGTGGAAGATGGCCTTCTTCGTGGCTGTCACATCAGCTAGAAAGATTAGTGAGCACCAGGCATTCTCGGTTAAGTCTCCATATCCGGTTTTCCACAAGGACAAGATAGTCTTTCGCCCCCACCCAAAGTTCCTCCCGAAGGTTGTATTGGACTTGCACCCAAACCAGGTGATTAACTTTGTGTGGTATACTTTACAAAGCTCTCTTTGGAGGCCGACCATAGGCTCCATACACTGGACATACGGAGGGCGCTTATAGAGAGCGCATGACTGTAGTTCAGTGTGAGGCTTGCCAGCTGTTTGTAACATACATTGGAGCTGTCCCTGGTAGACCGGCAGCTAAGTGGATGATTGGCAGGTGGATAACATCCTGCACCAACCACTGCTGTAGGTTGGCTGATAGGGAGCCTCCCGTAGGGCTTAGAGCCCATTCCACCAGATGTACCACTGCTTCTATGGTTACTTCCAGACACATCCCAGTATAGGAAATCTGTAGGTCTGCTACCTGGAGGTCAGCACACACATTGATTTTCCATTACCGCATCGTCATTGAAACTTGTCAAGATGCTTCCTTTGGTACCTTGGTTCGCCAGATAGGGCTGTGCCTCTTGCCCCCTGCTCCCAAAGAACTGCAGGGAGTCTGCCAATGTTTGGATAGTGAACTGTACCCATGCCCCTAGAAAGATGGGTTACTCACCTGTAACCATTGTTCTAGAAGTGGTATACAGTTCACATCCACATATCCCACCCGGTCTGCCCTGGCAGTGTGGCATTCGAATCCCTGCTTCCAGCATGCAAAGATCTGATGTGATTGGGCGGAGCCAGAGTATAACCACCCAGGTGGTGGGAGGAGCTTAGTTTAAAGACATCCGGATCAGCACTTCCAGTGGAACTGCTGAAGTGTGGATGTGAACTGTATACCACTCCTAGAACAACATTTACAGGTGAGTAACCCATCTTTTTTTTTTTTTTTCCTGTAAAGGAGAGCATTGAACAACAATGCTCATCGTAGTTTGAAAGTCCATAAATTGATCTTTCAAGTGGGGTATTTGGCTCACCTGTAGCTGGAAGCATTCTAGAGAGATTGGTAATTAAGTCTGCTCCATATTGATACTACATTGCCACCATTTTTAGAACCCTGTCGTGTGACTGGCAATCAGTCTGTGCTTGACTATAGTGTGGTTGGTCACAGCTTCATCATCAGTAACATCACAAGGTTCTGAAACTTGTTTCAGTGTAGTATCAATGCTGGGCAGACTTGGTTAGCGATATCTTTGGACCGCTGCCAACTACGTGGTAGCCCAGCTCATCATAGAGATTTTATGGACTTTCAAACTATGATGGGAGCGATTAATGAATGCTTCCCTTTAATGTTTTTCTCCTCCTTAAAGGGTGACTGTACAGGAGTGAATTAACTACTTAGAAGGCTTCACTTTGAACATGAGATTCTGTACTGTGTCTTTGGAGTTGAAGTACTAAGATTAATTGCCAACCCCTTGGCACAGTTGAAGAGCTATCACTTGCAGCGCTGGTGACCCAAGTTCAGGAGGGAGCAAGGGTTGTGGGGGGTTGATACTGAGCATCCCACAGAACACTGTTCTCTGACGAGGTAGGAGCACTGTCCCCCTGTGCTGAGCTCTCAGCTGGGTGACCATGGGAGAAAGCTCAGGAGACATGGTGGGAGGGAGTATGACTGCTGGGCTCATGATCAGCAAGCAGATGTGCCTGCTCCCATTCTAAGCGCATTGCATACAGACATCCTATGGGCTGGAAGAAAATGTACTCTGCAGCAGCAGATGACAGTCCCCAAGGAATCCGGACCCAAGATTCTCGGTGGTGGGGGGGGGGGGTTGCACCCACATACAGGGAGGTAGGCATGCTGCTCTTCAGAGTTATGGAGGAGCAGTTGCCATGTAATGTCCCGATAGAAGGCTGCGCTGGAAGGTAGATAAGGACATAAAAACAAAGCAAAACAAAAGTATGGTACAAAGACTTAAGTTTGGGTTTTCCTTCCAGGATTATGACAGTATACAGTTAGTAATGAGTTACATGGATCCATCGGAACTTGCCGAAAGTGAAATGCCAGTGAATAAGTAGAAATTTAAGTTTTGTAACAATGTTGTATCTTTTTTGTAGATAAAATTTCTTCTGGAAAAAGAAAACACGAAGATGACGAGCCTGTTTTTGAACAAAGGGAAAATAAAGCAAATCCTTCCAGATGCCCCGTGAAAATATTTGAGTGCTACCTCTCAAAAAGGTTACATACTGTTATTACATTCTGTTGATCCTGTTCACGTTTCTCTTTCAGTCTAATCAGAAGTCAAGTAAAATGCAATGCTGTATGATGTTTAAGATAAAAAAGTAATTCCTCCTTATTTTTATTGTTCCAGCCCGCAGAGTCTTAAGGAGAGAATGGATGTCTTTTACCTACAACCGGAATGCTCCAGTTCCCCAGACAGCCCTATGTGGTACTCCACCACTCCCTTGGACCGCAATACCTTAGAAAATATGCTTGCACGAATTCTTTTAGTAAAAGAAATTTATGATGAAAGGGACAATTATGAGTTGGATGAAGACACGGAATAATGTTTAACAAAAAAAAAAACTTATAAATAGCAGTTCTGGAGGACAGCATTAAAAAGGCCATGCTGCTAGACCTTACTGAGGAAAAATTCAAGTTTACTCTTCCTCTGTCCATGAATTTTGTAGCAATGTACCCAGATTGGGTAATACTTTGTAAATAAACTTACGTGCGTGGGCGAGAGAGTGTGTGTATGTGTGTCAGAGAGAGAAATGGATGAATGGAAAGAGAGCTCAATTGCTATGATTTCCATAGTGGTTTTAGGATACTAAACACAGTCTCAAGCAACCCCCTTTTTTAATTATTTATTTGAATAGGTATGTTTGTAACTTTTTACATTACAAGATATGAATGAGAATGTGCCATGTGTAGTTTTTCAATAGCAGTAAGCATCCATACTGCAGCAGCCCCAAGGCTCCCTGGGAGGGGACTTGTTGATGAGTTCTGTAACCACCAGATGGTGTGTATGTTAGCACTACTAAAATTTAGAATTTGCTGTGTCTAAAGATTTTTTTAAAATAAAATGTAAACTGATAGATATTTTACTTTAGTTTCTTAAGCCCTTGTTAGATTATGATGAAAACTGCAATTGGATTTACCCAGAGGAGAATTGCATAACTGGCTTTGCCTGTAAATCCTGCTCTGTCCCTTTTCAGGTATCCAAGTGTCTTGCAGCGTGATAATGTAGAGGATAATGTATGGTACCGTATACACAGCAAGCTTGTGTAGCCATCGAGGGGTTACCAGTGACCTTTGAACCTCAGTAAAGCTTGAGTTAAATTAGCGTGGTATCCTCAAGAGTGGCTACTCATGCTTGTCTTTTACATATGGTTACATATGAATATACGAAACTGCCAGCAGATAAAGGCATTAAATCTATCAAGTCTGCTTGATTGTACAGTGACCTCACTTGACCCATACCCTGTCCCATCCCGTTTAAAACAGCCCACTGTTCTGCAGGATACCACTTCCTCTGGCAGTGCATTCCATCCAGGCAGCCACCCTCCCGTAAAGAAGTGTCTCCTCATTTCTCTCCTGAACCTTCCCCCTTCCAGTCTCGAGCTCATGCCCTCGAGTGCACCTCTCCCCCTTAATTCGAAGAGTCCCTCCATGCCCGTCTTTATTCCTTTCATGTACTTGAAGGTTTCAGTCATGTTCCCCCATCCCTCCTCTTCTCCAGGGAGTACATGTTCAACTCACTCAGCCTGCTCTGATAGGGTAAGTGCCCTAGCCCCTGGATCATCTTTGTTACCCTGCACTGTACCCCCTCCAGTAATCTAATGTTGTTCTTCACATGTGGCCACCAGAACTGCAGACAGTACCCCAGGTGTGGACTAACCAGTGACCTATATAGCAGCAGTATCACCTCCACTGTCCTGGAAGATATACCCCTGGCAATACAACCCAGCATCCTTTTGGCCTTTGCAGCTGCCTTTCTACACTGTGCTGAGTTGTTCATTGAGCCTGTTATGATCACCCCCCCCCCAAAATAAAAGATCCTCCTCCTTGGCTAGTTGAATTCCCCCTAGCTGGTAGTTCCTCCTTGAGTGTTTTGCCCTGAGCTGTAGCACCTTGCACTTCTTGGCATTGAACCCCAGCTGCCAAGTGTCCAACCAGGCCTCCAATTTCTCCAGATCATCTTGCAACCCCTGCCACCCTCCTAAGTCATCCATTACTGCTCCCATCTTGATGTCATGTGCAAACAGACTGATCTTGTTCTTGATGCCTATTGAGATGTCTGCTATGGAGATCCCAAACAACACCGACTCTAGTACGGAGCCCTGTAGCACCCCACTTGTCACCACCCTGGCGGCTGAGAGCTCCCCTCCCACCACCACCCTCTGCTGTCTCCCCTGCAGCCAGTTCACTACCCTTCCCACCAACTTCCTAGCCTCCCATGCGGTACCGAATTGAATGTCTTACTGAAGTCCAGGTACTGGACATCCAGTGCATGGCCCCTGTCTAATTGCCTGATTACCCAGTCGTAGTGCTCCACCAGGTTGGTCTGACAGGATCTGCCTGAGACAAACCCATGATGTCTACCGTCCTGCAGCCCATTAGCCTCTAGGATGGAAACCAGCCTCTCCTTCAGGATTGTCTCCATCAGCTTTCCCACGATGGATGTGAGGCTTACAGATCTGTAGTTCTCTGGCTCATCCTTGAGACCGCTCTCGTGGAGGGGTACCACGTGTGCCATCCTCCAGGCTTGAGGTACACTCCCCAAGTCCAGGGATGTGTTGAACAGGTCTGCCAAGGCATCTGCCAGCTCCTTCAGCAACCTGGGGTCTATGCCATCTGGCCCAGGTGCCTTGTCCACCCTCAGTGCCCTTTCGCTGTCCAGTACTCTGCCCACTGGGATTTCCCAGTCTGTCACCTCCTCCCCCACCCCATGCCTACACACTCTACCCCCCTTGGGTACAGCCTCCTCTTTTCTCTTTATTAAATGCTGAGCAGAAGTATTTGTTTAATCCTTCTGCCTGTTCTGCCCTTTCCAACCACTCCCCCATCCCTCCTAATCCTTACTGTTGATGTACCTGAAGAAATGCTTCTACCCCTTCTTAATGCTCTATGCTAACCTGAGTTCCTTGGATGCCTTAGCAGCCCTAATTGCCCTTGTCACTTCCTTTGACTCCTTCAGGTATTCCTCTCTGTCCTCCCCTCTCCCTGTTTTTTGTACCTTCTAAAGGTGTCTTTTCTTCCTTACTTTTTCCATGACCCACTTGTTCGCCTAGCTAGGTTTCTTGGCCCTAACTCACTTGCTCTGGACCCTTGTACATGTTTTGGTTGCCTCTTCAATTCCCAGTTTAATGACCTCCCACTTCTGGTTAGTATCTATATTTGTATATATTCTGGCCCGATACCCCTGTACTATTTCTCCCGCCCTCCTGAAGTCTAACACCCTTGTGCCTGTTCCAGCTCCTCTTTTTCCATGTTTATTGTAAACCACACCAAGTGGTGGTCACTCCCCGCCAGCTGTTCCTCCAGCTCCCTCTCTCCACCCCCCCCCCAACCAACACACAACAGCAGGAGTCTAGGCACTTGATATATTGAACAAAAACTTGAATAGGTCCATCCACAAACTGGTAGAGTGCAGTGCCACAGTCAAATGAAGTAAGAGTCAAACAGATCTTACTTCGAGGGTATCTCTTGTAGCAGGCCATCACTGGTAGGACTTAAACCCTCAGGCACTAGGACTACACGGAAACCTTCTAGCTAGCAGTCTAGCGAGCGGCCGCCGCCGACATCAGCCAGTCCTATAAAGCGGGTGGCCCACACCCTCCTCAGTTCTTTCCCACTGTTGACCAACGTACGTCAGATCACTGATACCGCCACAGCTGCAGTCAGGTGCCATTTCCAACCACACTTTATTATTTTTCAGTTTTTAGTTAAATATCAAAATTTCAGTGTTCTCACCTGATGGTTTTAAGTCTTCAAAACCATCCTCGTTTTCTGACCGCTCCACGATGTGTGCCTGTGACAAATGGATCCCAGACGAGGACAGCCATTCTACCTGCGTCTTGTACCTAGGTCCAGACCACAATGTCCAAGCCTGTGAGGCCTGCCAGAAGTTCTGCCTGGCCACCAGGAGACGTCGGCTGAAGATCCTGGAGAACTACGTCCTTAAAGATCAATGACAACCATTTTACCCATGGTTAAAAAAAAAAAAAAAAGCCTGAATTCAAGTCCCTGTGTCATGAGTATTGTTTCCTGAAAATCTTGTGCTGTTTGGTTTTGTGGTTTTATTTACATCAGCATTTAACTTGTTCTGCACTAACTGGAAACAGGCTTATCTTCCTGGACATAGTGTCTCCACCACTCATTCACACTAATGGGAACTATGCTGAGGTGCTAGGACCCAGCCAGAGCCAAAAATTTTCAGGAGGGCCGGCTTCGAGGTAGGACTGTGCATAGGCTATCTCTGTGTCGACCCTCCAACCACCTCAGTTCCTTTTTTCCCCCCACCATCGATTGCGCTTAAGTGACATCGCTCGCCTGCCAGGAGTCAAATTTTCATGTCTGTATGAAAACAGCTATAGTCGTTTAGTATTGATAGTTTTTATTTTAGTAATTCAGTTTAAAAAAAGTCGGCTTTCATCAACAAAGAATTCTTCAGTCCGTCTTCGACGGAGTCTACCATGAACGGGGCTGGTGACGGTAGGGAGACTTCGCATGAAAGCCATGTTTTCAGCAGTGCTGGGTCTGGTCTGCCGCCCTGTACAGAGGGGGAGGTCTGACTACAGGCTGTCCGGTGCTTGGGGGGGATGGGTGCACCTCCCGGAAGCACAAAAAGAAGCGGTCCCATTCTCGATCTTCATCGAGGACTCTGCACTGCTCAACCTCGAGTTCTTCTTCAACTTCCCGGTCGAAGAAGAAATGGTGCCACTCGAGGTCGCCCTCTGGTATGTCTGCGTGTCAGTTGTCTGTGGCAAGGAGCATGGGTTCGACTTCAACTCTTCCTGGGGTCCCCAATGGCCTCTGTTCAGGTGACCAACATCCTCAATTCAGTTCCTCACCTGCCCCCTGTTGGAGGTCTCCTATGAGCAGTTTCATCATTGGGCCGCTCTTATAGAGCAATGGGTTCGGCGGTTGCCCCGCCTGCGGGTCTGTCTCCGGGGCCTTTGGGACTAACTGTTTCAAACCTGTGAGCAGGGCAGTTGGGATTTCCTAGTCATGCGGTGCCGTCGACGCCACTCTCTGGTGGCTTACCCCTCCTACGGCTGTGGCGCGGGAGCCAGCACAGGTGCCATTTTCTCCCAATTTTCTCAGATCTTCCTCCCTGACTCAGAGGATGGGGTTGGGACCCTCTGGTGTTTCTGCAGCACCTAGAGTGGTGCCGACTTAAGACTCCTGTCTTAGCAGTGCCATGCCCTCCGTCGCTTCCTGGGCCGGTGCTGTCCTCTTTCGGTGCTGCATGCTATGCCTGCGCATTCGGCGTCGCCTAGGGCACCAGGGTTTTCTTCTCTGATTCGCAGAGCGCCTCCTCCTCTTTTTCTTCCTTTTCCTATTAATACTATCCCTCCGGGGCTAGTAGGGGACGATATTGAGCATGATCTTTGATTAGGAGATTACCTTGATGACGATTCTTCTCTCGGAGTGGCAAATAAACTCTCTTCCTTCAGCAGAGCCTCTGATCAAGGACCTTTCCTTTAAGTCTCTGCTAAAGAGCATGAATTTCTCTCTCTCTCTGTCTCTCTCTCTCTCTCTCTCTCTCTCCCCACAGAGAGTGATCCGGGGAAATTGCTGTATCTGCACATTCTGGATATTCCTGAGGAATCAACTCCTCCGGTGCAGCCCTGTTTTGAGACACTCTCACAAATGGTGTGGGATAATCCGGTGCTTATTCCTTCCATGGCTAAATACATAGACTGAAAGTACGCCCCCCCCCCCAAGGATCGACCTATCTTGGCTTCTCAAGCCTTTGCTGATGCCATAGTTGTCTTGGCAGAGAATGACAAAGTGCGTCCTTCCTCACGCAATCTACAACCGTCCAGTAAATAAGGAATCTCCATGGACGGCACCTTAGAGGCGAGTTTTTGCTGCCTCTACCCTGGGCATGCGCATTGCTTGCTACCAGGGATAATTCTCCCAGTATGAGTATACCCTCTGGCATTCACTCAAAGCCACTGTGGAAGCTCTTCCGGACTCTGACATTGGCTCAGAGCTTCTCCAGATCATAACTTGAGACACTGAGTCCAACAGTTGGCAACTAAAAGCTTCTATGGACGCTTTTGACAGTGCTTCCAGGGCAGCAGCAGCTGGTATTTACACCTGACGCCACTTGTGGTTACGAACATTGGGATTTACAAATGATGTCCAACAGAGAGTTATGAGTTTACCATTTGATGGGACTTACCTGTTTGGTCCTCAGGTAGAGCAGGCTTTAGAGGCCACACACAAAACTAGAATGGCTATCAAAACGGCCAGGCTGCCCTCTACTGCTCCTCAACGGGGCTGGAACCAGCGGCAGTTTCATAACCGTCCTTTTTTGGCAAAGGCAGAGGGGGCTTCAATAAAAATCAAGCCCCCCAGCCACAGAAGAAAATGCAGTAGAAGGCACAGGGCCCAAAAGCACCTAGCGCCACCCTCTGAGATTCCGGCCCAAGTCCCACCTCAGCTGTCCAAGGGGGATTCTTCCTTGGCAGTAGAAGGGCGTCTGACTCAGTTTTACAACCAGTGGAAGCCAGTCACATCAGACAAATGGGTACGAAGAATAATCCGCGAGGGTTACTCTCTAAATTTTTCAGAAACCCCTCTGGATCATCCACCCAAATGACGGCCCAAGCTGTCTGTCTCTGTCAGACCTTCTTGCTTCCGAGATTCAATGCCTTCTGAACAACAGGGCAGTAGAAGTAGATCTTCCTGGACATAAAGTCTTCACCACTCATTCACATTAATGGGTTCTGCACCGGAGGCACTAGGACCCAGCGAGCAAACTTTTTTGCTAGGGGTCGGCGCGGGTGAGATGGAGCCGAGGACAGCACCCATGAGCCTCCGCTCGTGCGATAATGACTGTCGGCATCGACCCTCCGACCGCCTCAGTTCCTTTTTTCCCGCTGTCGAGTGCGCTTCAGTGACAATGTCACTCGCCCGCCGGGAGTCAAACTTCAAACTAGCAGCATAGTTTTCAGTTTATTGTTTTATAACATTTTCTCGAATAAAGTACTGCTACAGTAATTTATTCTTAAGAAAGAAGTCTCAGCCTACATTGACGGAGTCGACCATGGACGGGTCAGGTGACGGTAGGGAGACTTTGTATGAAAGCTGTTCAGTCAGCCGGGCTAGGTCCTGTCTGCCGCCTTCTCCGGAAGGGGGATCTGACAATGGTTGGTCCAGTGCCCAAGTGGAGGGGTGACCCCCCCGGAAGCATAAACGAAAATGGTCGCATTCTCGGCACTGTTCAGCCTCAAGCTCTTCTTCGGCCCTTAGGTCGAGAAAGAGAAGGCATCACTCGAGGCCGCCCTCTGATATGTCTGCGCGTCGATGGTCGGTCATTGGGGCCAGTTGCCGGCCTCCTCTTTCAGAGTCTCTGGTGCTGGTCACCAACCTCTTCGACATCGGAGCCCTTCCCTGCCTTCTGGTAGGGCTTCCGATTGAGCAGTTTCATCAGTGGGCCGCTCTGATGGAGCAGTGGGCTCAGTGATTGGTCCAGTTGCCTGGCCCGGTTGCCCCGGGGCTCTCCGGCTTTTTGGGCAATCGAGCAGGGCGATTGGGCCTCCCTAGTTGCGTGGCACCTTTGGTGCCGTCGACTCCGCGCTTAGGTGTTTTCCCCCCCACATGGCTGTGGTGCATGGGGCCACACCGATGCCTCAATCTCCTGATATTCTTCCTCTTTTTCCCCTCAAATCCTGGTTTTCGGGGTCCTGGGTTGGTTTCGGTGCCAGTGGGTCACTTGGCACCGACTGCGGAGCCATGTGGGTTTTCGGCGCTGTTGGTTTTCTCAGCGCCATGCGGCTTTTTGGCGCCGAGGCCTGGCTCTTTGCCTGCCAATCCTCAGGGCCTCTCCTCTCTGAATTCTTTTCCTTCCTCTTTTTCTGCTGATTTTCATTCCTTTCCTGTCCATACAGTCCCTCCTGGACTGTCAGGAGATGATGTTGAGCCTGACCCAGATCTTAGACTGGGTGATGATGTGGAAGGAGCAGGTTCTGATTCTGCTGCAGAACCTGTGGTTGAAGACCTGTCATTTAAGTCTCTGCTGAAAAATTTGAATTCCACTCTCTCTCTCTCTCTCTCTCTCTCTCCAGACTATGGACATCAATCCTGGGAAAAGCTTTTGAGACTCCAGTACCTTCATGTTCTGGACATTCCTATGGATTTAACTCCCCTGGTACAACCCTCCTTTGAGATGCTTTCTCAAATGGTATGGAGTAATACTGCTCTCATTCCTTCTGTGGCTAAGTCCATAGATAGGAAATATGCTGCTCCCAAGGATTGACCCATTTTGGCATCCCAAGCCTTTGCGGATCCTACTGTAGTCTTGGCAGAGAATAATATGGTCATCCTTCCTCAGACTACTACAGCTCGACCTATAAACAAAGAATCTTGTAAGATAGATACTTTAGGTAAGAGAGTCTTTGCTGCTTCCACCCTAGGTATGTATATTGCCAGCTACTAGGGCTATTTCTCTCAATATGAGTATATTCTTTGGCATTCGCTCAAACAGATGCTTGAAGCACTATTGAAGTCGGACACTTAATTCAGAGCTTCTTCAAACCATAACCAGGGGTATCAAGTCCAACAACCAGCAGGTTAAAGCAGCTATGGACGCCTTCGACATTGCCTCCCGAGTGGCGGCGGTGGGCATTTGTAGCCGCCGTCATTCCTGGCTGCGCACTTCAGGTTTTACGAATGATGCCCAGCAACAGGTCATGGCGTTGTCCTTCAATGGTGTGTATCTCTTCGGCCCTCAAGTAGAACAGGCTCTAGAGGCCACACAAAAGACTAGGTCAGCCATTAAATTGGCTCAACCTCCTCCTGCTCCCTCTTGAGAGGTGTTAGCAAACGCCAGTTTCATAACCGCCAGTCCTTTCAGGGCAAAGGCAGGGGAGGTTTTAATAAAAACCAAGCCCCTCAGCCTCAAAAGAAAACGCAACAGAAGGCGCAAGGACCCAAAGCGCCCAGTGCCGCCTTCTGAGTTGTTGGCCCAAGTCCCACCTCAGCTGCCCGAGGGGGACTTTTCCTCAGCGGTGGGAGGACGTCTGACTCAATTCTACAGTTGGTGGAAGTCCATAACATAGGACAATTGGGTCCTACAGATAATCCATGAGGATATTCCTCAATCTTTGAGACCCTCCCCAAACAACAGCTCAGGCTGTCAGTACTTCAGTCAGAACTTCTCACCTCCGAGATACAAGGCCTTCTGAAAAACAGGGCAGTGGAAGTAGTTCTGCTGGATCAACAGAACACAGGGTTCTACCCCCATTATTTTCCGGTTCCAAAGAAAACCGGGGGCATGTGCCCCATTTTGGACCTCAGAAAATTAAACAAATTTCTTCCCAAAGAGAAATTCAAAATATCGCTAGGAACCCTGTTACCTTTTCTTCATCAACACGACTGGTTAGCCTCCCTGGACATGCAGAATGCTTACCAGCATATTCCTATTCACCCATAGCATCACAAATATCTAAAGTTCATAGCTTTGGGACAGCATTATCAGTTAAGAGTCCTGCCCTTTGGGCTATCCTCGGCGTCACGAGTTTTTACAAAGTGTTGTGCAATTCTCGCAGCACATCTCATAAAAATCGGAATACAAGTGTTCCATATCTGGACGACTGGCTTCCAGCAAGTCCTTCCAGGCAAGGAACTCTAGACGCCGTAGACACGGCCTCACACTTTCTCACATCCACGGCAGTCCTGCAAAACCTCAAAAAATTGCAGCTGCAGCCCTCTCAGAGGCTCCTTTTCATAGGAACTCTTCTGGACACCACCTGTGCGAAAGCGTTTCTACCAGAGGACAGAAGGAGCGATATCCCACAGATGGCCCGATACATCAGACAGAACAGCTCGGTTAGAGCTATCTCGATGCAGCGGATGATAGGTCTCATGGCATCCTCGGTGTTCACTGTACCTCTAGTACGCCTTCACATGAGAACCTCTCAATGGATGCTCAGTACTTGATGGTCCCCGACCATTCACCCTCAGTCCTTTCTCATCAAGGTGACGGAACCTCTGAAGAGATCACTCACCTGGTGGTCGCAAGAGGACAATCTTCTGGAAGGGTATCCCTTTGCTCCTCTGGATCATCAGATTTCTGTTACCACGGACACGTCCCTGATGGGGTGGGGAGCTCACTGTCAGACTCTCCACACTCAAGGTACGTGGACTCAGCATGAGTCCCAGCTTCACATAAATGTCTTAGAAATGAGAGCCATCCTTTATGCAGTCCGGGCTTTGAAGGACATTCTGTGTCACAAGAACATTCTCCTTCAAACGGACAACAAAGCAGTGATGTATTACATCAACAAGCAGGGCGGTGCTCACTCTTACCCCTTTTGCAGGGAAGCGATGAGGGGGTGGGAATGGTGCTTGGAGCACAAGGCTCTAATTCATGCAGTCTACCTGCCGGAGGTGCAGAACGAACTGGCAGACCGTCTCGGCAGAACAGAGACAGATCCTCACAAATGGTCTCTCGACTCAGCCATAGTTCAATCACTATTTGCAGAGTGGGGAACTCCAGACCTGGACCTTTTTGCATCCCCACTCAACACAAAACTGCCTCTCTTCTGCTCCAGAAATCCAGGGCCTGGCATTTTCTGTCAGGATGCGTTCAGGCTGCAGTGGACAAAACACTTTCTTATACGCCTTTCCGCCTCCTGCTCTAATTGAGAGAGTACTTCTCAAGTTCGAGTCCCAGGGGGACAAAATTGTCCTCATTCCTCCCTTCTGGCCTCGACAGATATGGTTTCCATTACTCAACAGTGTGTCGGAAACCCCTCCGAAACCGCTTCTCCTTTAGACGAACTTTCTGTCTCGAGGGGCCTCTGGTCCACCCCAATCTGAGATCGCTTCACCTTCACACTTGGCTCCTGAAGAGATAGAAGTGGACAGGTTCAGTGTCTCTCACAGAGTTTCAGATATTCTTCTGGCTGCGTGCAAGCCAGCCACTAGGAAAACTTACACAGCCAAATGGAAGCGGTTTTCGCTCTGGTGTGCAAAATCCTCTTTGAATCCTTTTTCCTGCCCACCAGATAAAGTTCTAGAATACCTTTTGGACCTCTCAAATTCAGGTCTGCAATACTTTACTGTCAAAGTTCATCTTTGTGTCATTTCAGCTTATCATGAGCCAACACTTTCCTTGTCACTGGCTCCATTGCCTGTAGTTAAGAGGTTTCTTAAGGGAATTATAAATACTAGACCGCCTATCAGACGTCCAGTCACAGCCTGGGGCATTAATCTTGTGCTAGACATGCTCACTTGAAAAGCTTTCAAGCCTCTAGCTTACCTATGAGTTAAAATTTCTCACTTTGAAAACGGCCTTCCTAGTGGCCATTACCTCGGCCCGAAGGGTCTCTGAGATGCATGCCTTGGTCACAGACCCTCCGTATACTGTGTTTCATATAGACAAAGTAGTTCTTAGGATCCATCCTAAGTTTTTCCCCTAAGGTTGTTTCAAAATTCCATCTAAACCAACCTTTGGTCCTTCCTACTTACTTTGCAAACTTCCAGAATGAAAGAGAGCGTTCTCTTCATTCATTGGACAAAAGAGTTTAACGTTTTTCTTTCTAGATAGAACAAAAGATTTTCACAAAGCTCAACAACTGTTTCCTTCAGGGAGACCCGGCTGGGTCAACCTGTTGCTATCAGATGTATTTCAACATGGCTGGTGGCATGCCTTCACCACTGTTATTCCATGGCGCAGATTAAGCTGGAGGGCAGTGTGTACGTTCACTCTACTAGAGTGGTCGCGGCATCCCTAGAGGAAATCCGCAACGTGCCCCTTGCAGATGTTTGCAGTGCAGCCACCTGGAGCTCAGTGCATACTTTCGTCAAACACTATGCCCTGGATGTCCATGCCAGACGACATCTTTCATTTGGCAGGACCATCCTTAATGGACTTCTGTCCTAAACTTGTGAGCTCTTGGTCTCTCCTGCCACCCTCTCGGGGGATTATTAGCTTGGTACTCTTCCTATTAGTATGAATGAGTGGTGGAGACTTTATGTCCAGGAAGATATGGAAATTACATACCTACCGTAATTCTTGATATTCTTGGACGAGTCTCCACCACTCATTCATACGTCCACCCACCATCCCCCGAGCTCACCTTTGTTATTGGTTTTCACTCCCTCAATCTTTAGGCTGTGAAGACTTCTTTGTTGACCCTTCTTATACGGGTCGTCCAGACTATCTTATGTCTGGTTTTTGTTAGGCTATCCTTCTAGATTAGTTACACTGCACCTCCTCGGGGAAAAAAGGTACTGAGGCGGTTGAAGGGTTGACACAGAGATAGTCATTACCGCACGAGCGGAGGCTCACAGTGCCGCTCTTCGCAGCTCCATCTCTGGCGCCGACCCTCTAGCAAAAAGGTTTGCTCCCTCTGGGTCCTAGTGCCTCCGGCACAGAACAGATTAGTGTGAATGAGTGGTGGAGACTCGTTAAAGAAGATCAAGAATTACAGTAGGTTCGTAATTTCCATTTCCATTGGATCAACGGAACAGTTTTTTACTTCGGCTACTTCCTAGTTACAAAGAAAACAGGCAGCATTCACCCTATCCTCGATCTAAGGAAGTTGAACAAGTTCCTTTACAAGGAGAAATTCAAAATGATATCACTCGGCACTCTTTTACCTCTGATTCATCAGAGCGATTGGCTGGCCTTGGACATGCAGGATGCCTACTAGCATGTTCTCATACACCCAAACCACCACAAGTATCTCCGATTTGTGGCATTGGGCCAGTAGTACCAATCCAGGGTCCTGCCCTTTGGGCTGTCCTCAGCGTGTCGAGTCTTTACAAAGTGCTTTGCAGTTCTCGCAGCGCATCTCAGGAAGGTCGAAATTCAAATGTTCCCATATCTGGACAACTGGCTACTAGCAAGCCCCTCCAGACAAGAAACTCAGGAAGCCGTGGCTGTGGCTTCCAAATTCCTCACATCCATGCGTGTTCTGTTGAATTTCGGAAAATAGCAACTTCAACCCTCCCAACGGCTCCTCTTCATAGGAGCACTTCTGAATACCCCCAACGCAAAAGTCTTTCTTCCAGATGACAGGAGGAATAACATCCTTCAGGTGGTCCACTTCATCAGAGAGGATGACTCTGTTCAAGCCCTCTCAATGCAGCGGATGCTGGGTCTCATGGCATCCTCCGTGTTCACTGTACCTCTGGTTCATCTTCACATGAGAACTACTCTGTGGTCCCCAACCACACATCCCCAGTCCTTTCACGTCAAAGTAACGGAGCCTCTAAAACGGTCACTCATCTGGTGGACTCAAGAGGACAACCTTCTGAAAGGGTTTCCCTTTGCCCCACTGGAATCTCTGCTCTCCATCACCACGGATGCATCCCTTCTTGGATGGGAAGCTCACTGTCAAGATCTCCACACCCAAGGTCGATGGAATCAGGATGAGTCTCAACTCCACATAAATATCTTAGAAGTGAGAGCTGTCCTGTATGCAGTCCGAGCTCTGAAGGACATTCTCTGTCACAAGATCATTCTCCTTCAAACGGACAACAAAGTAGTAATGTACTACATCAGCAAACAGGGTGGAGCACACGCTTATCCCTTGTGCAGGGAAGCGATGTAAATGTGGGAGTGGTGCCTGGAGCACAAAGCACTGATCCAAGCCGTTTACCTTCCGGGAGTGCAGAACGATCTAGCAGATCATCTCAGCAGAACGGAAACTGATCCTCACGAGTGGTCTCTCGACACAAACGTGCAGTTGCTCTTCGAAGAGTGGGGAACAGCAGATCTGGACCTTTTTGTATCCCCACTCAATGCAAAACTGCCTCTATTTTGCTCCAGAAATCCAGAACCTGGTGCTTTCTGTCAGGATGCATTCAGACTGCAGTGGACAAAATGCTTTCTGTATGCATTTCCTCCGCTTCCCTAAGTTCAGAGGGTGCTGCTCAAGCTGGGGGGGGGGCAGAATGATCCTCATCGCCCCATTCTAGCCACGACATATCTGGTTTCCATTAATCAACAGATTATCGGAAACTTCACTGAGACAGCTTCCACTTCAAACGAACCTTCTGTTCCAAGGCCCAGTGGTCCATCCCAGCCTGAGTTCCCTTCACCTCCATGCTTGGCTCCTGAGGAGATAGAAGTGGATAGGTTTGATGTTTCACGTAGGATCTCAGACATTCTCCTAGTGGCACACAAGCTGGCTACTAGGAAAACTTACACGGAAAAGTGGAAGTGGTTCTCTGTTGTGCAAAGTCCTCCCTGGACCCTTTCTCCTGCCCACCTAACGAAGTCCTGGAGTATCTTCTTGACTTGTCTAATACAGGACTGTAATACTCTACTGTGAAGGTTCACCTCTGCGCCATCTCAGCGTACCACGAGCCCTTACACTCCATGTCCCTGGCTCAGTTACCTTTTTCAAGAGATTCCTTAAAGGTATACTTTACACTAGGCCGACAGATGACCCGGTAGCCACCTGGGACATTAACCTTGTGCTAGACATGCTCGCCTGTAAACCTTTTGAGCTCCTAGCAACTTGTGAGCTGAAGTTCCTGACTTGGAAGACCACCTTCCTTGTAGCCATTACCTCTGCTCGCAGAGTGTCTGAAGTACATGCACTAGTCACAGACCCCACCCCCAATACTGTATTTCACAAAGACGGAGTGGTTCTTCTAACTCACCCTAAGTTTCCCCCTAAAGTAGTCTCGGAATTCCATCTGAACCTGCTCTTGGTTCTTCCGACTTACTTCGTGAACTTCCAGAATGAGGGAGAGCGTACCCTACATTTTCTGGATGTTAAAAGGGTTCTGTGGTTCTACATAGACAGAACTAGAGAGATCCGCAAATCTAAACAACTTTTTTGTCTCTTTCAGCATGGCCTGGCTGGGTCAGCCTGTTGCTATCAGATGTATTTCGGCGTGGCTAGTGGCGTGTCTTCACCAGTGCTACTCCATGGCGCAGGTTAAAGTGGAAGGCAGAGTATATGCTCATTCTACCAGGGCAGTTGCGGCATCCCTGGTAGAAATTCAAAACATGTTTATTGCAGACATCTGCAATGCAGTTACTTTGAGCTCTATGCACACTTTTGTGAAACACTGTGCTTTGGATGTCCATGCCAGGCAAGGCAGCATCAGTCCTTTGGCAGGACAGTCCTTAATGGACTTCTGTCCTAAGTGAGCTCCTCTTTCCTATCGCCCTTTTTGTGGGGATCATTTTAGCTCGGTACTTTCCCATTAGTGTGAATGAGTGGTGGTGACTTTATGTCCAAGAAGATATGAAAATTACATATCTACCGTAATTCTTGATCTTTTTGGACAAAGTCTCCGCCACTCATTCACATGCTCACCCCCATCCCCCAAGCTCACTTATCTGTTTTTGATCATCATTCCCTCGATGGCTGGGCTGTGAAGACTCTGTTGTGTTGACCCTTCTTATACGGGTCATTCAGACTATCTTATGTCCAACTTAGGTTAGTTTCACTAGGTTAGTTTTTGCTGCACCTCCTCAGCACAAAAAGTACTGAGACAGTTGGAGGGTCAACACCGAGATAGCCTTTACGGCGCGAGCCAGTCTCGAGGCGCTGCACATGCCCGGTCCTGCCTTGGCACCAGCCCTCCTGAAGATTTTTGGTTCCCGCTGGGTCCTAGCGCCTCCAGCATAGTTCCCATTTTTGTGAATGAGTGGTGGACACTTTGTCCAAGAAGATCAAGAATTACAGTAGGTACGTCATTTTAATTTTCTGTCCCTCTGACTGAGCCTTGGAGAGTGGTGACAACGTATTGGAATAAGCTGCTGCTTCAGTGCAAGTCCCTGCTTTACTGAAGAGCTAAAAAGCTGCTAACTTCCTACTTAGGGCAGTCTGTAGAGCTAATTGTTTGCTGCCCAGGGTTTTTACTAACTCTGTCTCTGGGTTGTGTTCAGATGAATTAGCTGAAAATCTGTCACTCTGTTCTGATAAAAAGCTGGCCATTTGAGTTTCAGTGCTGAATTGAAGTGGTATGCATTTGAGAAATCAGCTCGTCTGTATCACAGTTGTGACTTCTGTCCCATCAAAACTGTGTGTTTGTTTTTTAGCTATATAACACTGGGTTGTTTATTTACTAGATATAAAATAAATTTAACATTTGTTAATTCATACAAGTAGTTTGTCTGTGATGTAACCTCAATAAATCGGTTCATGTAAGAACAGTTGTTCTACGGAAGTGGATATGTTCTATCCACACGTAATGGCATGTCCTTTCCCTTTAAATATCTTGCCAAAAGTCTTTAAGCTGGTTCTTCTCACCCACTCGAGTGGTATATCCCTTGATGCCAGAGCTTCCTTTCTGCTTGGAAGAATCAGGTTCCTTCCTTACTGCTCCCACGTTGAGTAGGCCCTGGTGCTTAAATGTTTGGATTTCTTACCAAAACTTAAACTCGTTATGTTTCACCGCTACGATCTTCGATTGTGACTGCAATGGAGGACAGGTCCTCACCGGGGTTCCACCAGTGCCCCTGCTGGCAGAAGATGCCTTGCACTGACCCACACGCCATGTGCGTCTACTGCCTGGGTCATGATCAGGCCTGCGATTTTTGTCACTCGTTCCAACCGAACGTGTTAGACGATTGCATCATCCAGTCGCCTCATCTGGTTACAGCTCGGCCGATCGGAGAAACTGAACATGATGTTCAAATCTAAAGAGGCCCATTGGGTGGTCTCCACGGCTGCGGGGTCCGCTGAACAACTTGAGCTAATGAAGGCCTTCGAGGAGGCAGCAGCTCAGGCCGCCGATCAGTCCTCTTCAGGTTTGGTCTTCCACTCAAGCTGGGCTTAACCTTTTCAGGCTCCTTCAAGGAATTGTACCAATCTCTCCTGACCAAGGGAGAGGGCCCGTCAGCTTTGCACAGCTCCTGTTCCCGTAAAAGACAAAAGGATTCTAAGGAGTCAAGAGAGAAGGAGAAGACTTGACGTCATCGTTCTTGGTATCGAGAGAGGTCTCGTTCCCAGGAATCTCCAGTTTCAACTTCAGTCGAAATTGTGGCCTTGGCCATTGGCTTCACAGTGCCTCCATCAGGTCAGCCAGCTTAAATGCAGGACAACGACCCAGTCGAGATTATCGACCCCGTCGACGCATTGTCCCTAGATGAGACTTGACAACTCCTTGTTCAGGACTCCAGTCCTGACTGGACCTACCGAGGAGGAGACCCAGCCTGCTGGGAACCTTTTTGCAGTCCTTGGCCCAGATGTGGAGGAGCTGTGGATCTCCCTGGCTCCTTCTGAGTGCCATTGGTTCCCCCAGTGGTCAAAGACTAGGTCTCTGTCATCTTCATCCGACAAGTCGAAGAGAACTCACAAACACCACTCTGGGCATTCCAAAAAGCGGCGGTGCCACTATTCACCCTCGTCGTCCTTGTAAGAGGAGAGGCTTCGGCACAAGTTGCATCCACACTATGAGGATCTCTTGTGACAACAGTTGGTATTCACCAGTCCGAAGTCCACGCAGGCTTCCACACCGGCCATCACATGGCTGTCGCCCTCTAGACCAACTCCTTTGGAGCCGGTCGACACCATCCCTCCACCTGCAGAGCCGGTGAAGGCCCTCCCAGCTCAGCTAAAACCAGCCTCTCCACCAATTATGGTGGAGCCGCCACCTAAATGGCCTCCCTCGGAGGCTCCTGTCAGGGAGTCTCGGCCCGCCAAGGGTCTTCCGCATAGGCTGTCCATCACTCTTACTCCTGACTGTCGCGCTGTGGGTTGAAGGTGACTTAGGTGGTCGGCCAATCTATCTGGAATCCGGGGACTCCTCCCTGCATTCCCCTCTGCTCGACGAGGAATCCCTCTGGAGTCTCTCTATGGAGAAGGGTACCACATCCTTCATGGGCATCCTCCATCTCATCTCCGAATGCACAGGGATAGAACTGGAGCCTGTTCAGAAACGGGCTCGATATCCCCTGACAGACATTCTAGATAAAGGGGATTCTACGACAGCGGCCTTCCCAGTGGCAGAAGCCATTGCTGGCCTGGCCTTGGAGCTTTGGCAGCACCGTGCCTCCTGCCCTGCGCCATCAGCCCGAATAGCCTGCAAGTATGCAGTTCCCATCGGCTCCCTTTCAAGGTTCATAGAGCAGGCCTGACCGACCCTGTGTTTCGGCACTTGGGCATTTCAGGAGACACCTCCAGACAAGCAGTCCAAGAAATTGTACCACTCTGCCAGGAAAGTCTCTGCTGCCTCTTCGTTTGGTCTCCATCAGGTGAGCTCGGCTGTCATCATGGCACACTTCTCCCATGCTCTTCTAGGCGTTCTAGATGAGGTGCTTCCCCATCTCCTCATGGACCTTCAGACTACAGTCAAGCAGATTCAGGCTGTTGTAAAGCAACAACTCAAGACAGCTCTGGACATTGGGGACTACTATGCCTATTCGGTGGTGGACACAGATGCCATGCACCGCAGGGCCTGGCTGAGTGTTTTGACCTTTACAGCAGTCACCCAACACAAACTGGTGGCTGTATCCTTCCAGGGCACTGACTCAGTCCAGGGGTTGATGGTCACCTTCAGCACATCGAGAAGTCCAGTGCCACCTTGGACACTGTTGCTTCCTCCCAGAAGAAACCTCAGGGTTCCAAGAGGCAGAAGCACAAGCCCTGTTGCCTTTCTGCTCCTGCGGTGAAGCAGGCCCAGTACCAATCTGGGTGATGGCAGCAGCAGGCTCAATCTTGGCGCTCTCAGCCCAAGTCAGGGGCTTTGGTGGCCCAGAGGGAAGGGTCCTGGCAGTCCCACGGCTGGATCCTCCTCTTCCAAGCCTGCACAGTGACGGGATGGGGGTGACCACCTCCTTGCCCGTCACACCCACTTTGGGTCCTCCCTTGGGGGGGCCGGCTCTGCCACTTCCTTTCTGCCTGGTCTGCTGTCACAACGGATAAGTGGGTTTTGGAAGTGGTCAGCCAGGGTCTGCCTCTGGAATTCGAGCAGTACCCACCAAGTCGAGCCCACGCCCCACGGAAGGAGAAGGTATCTGTGAACACTCAGTTGGCTCTCCGAGACATCACTCAACTCCTCTGCAAGGAGGTGTAGTCAGAGTCACGGATCCCCTGACTACCTAGGGTTTGTTTCTAGGTACTTCCTGGTCCTGAAACGGACGGGGGGCTCACGTCCCATTCTAGATCTGCACGATCTCAACATGTTTCTTAGGTCTCGCACCTTCAGGATGGTAACTTTGTCTTGGATCATACCATCTCTCGAGCAGAACATGTTGTTTTGCTCTCTGTTCTTCCACGTCCCGATCCGTCTATCACACTGAAGGTTCCTCTGCTTCTGGGCAGAGAACCTTCTACAAGTTCCAAGCCATGCTGTTCCGACTGTCATCAGCCCCCAGGGTCTTCAAATGCATTGCAGTGGTGTTGGCCCATGTTCGGCATCGAGGGGTTAGGGTGTACCCCTGTCCGGACGATTGGCTTATAGTGGGTCCCTCCAAACAGGAGTTGGAGAGTTCGAGGGATCTGGCGTCCAGACCTGCATTATCCTTGGCCTCCTGGTCAGCGAGGCCAGGTCAGAACTTGTGCCTTCGCAGGTGATTTGCTCCATCGAGGCAGAGCTAGACTCTTGCCTTAGCCAGGCTCCCGACTGACAGGGTGGAGGTTCTCTCCTCCTCCTGCCCGATCATTTCTGGTTGGGCACTTGCGCCCTGCTTGTGACTTCCTGCGACTTCTGGGCTACATGGTGGCCTGCACCATTGTGGTCTGATGGGCCCGGTGGCATATGCGCCTCCTTCAGTGGGAGCTGGACAGCCAGTGGACTCTGTGACTAGATCATTTCGACCAGCTGGTCACTGTAACCCAGAAAATGTGGGATGCTTTTCAATGGTGGACCGTCCCGGAGCATCTTTAGTAAGGGATCCCCATTAGTCTGTCCTGAGCCTACGGTCATCCTGACAACCAATACTCATCTCATGGGCTGGGGTGTCCACATGGGGGACCACGGAGTCCGTGGGCTCTGGACCACTGAGGAATCCCGATGCAGCATCAACCTGCTGGCGCACCAAACAGTCCGGCTGGTGCTGACTGCTTTCGCTCTGTTCCTTTGGGGTCAAGTGGTTCAGGTCCAGATGGACAACACCACTACCATGTACAATTTCAACAAACCGGGCGGCACGCACTTCCGGCCCCTGTGCAGGGAAGCTCTCCACGTTTGGACCCTAGTGAACCAACTGGAGGTGGATCTCCTAGCCATTCATGTGGCAGGAGACTCAAATCAGCTGGCGGACACCCTCAGCCATGTGGGTGAGGTGTCCCACAAGTGGTCTCTCCATCCAGAGGTAGTACACAGCTTGTTCTCCCAGTGGGGCACCCCCTCAGGTGAACCTGTTCGCCTCCAGGTAGAACGCAAAACTGAGGCTGTTTTGTGCCCGCTCCCCTCAGCAGGGCTTGCTGCAGGGGGATGCCTTCTCGAGGCTGTGGACCCCAGCCCTCTTTTATGCTTTCTTTCCGCTTGCCCTGATCCACAAGGTGCTCCTCAAGGTCAGGAGGGACAAGGCACAGGTGTTCCTGGTGGCTCCGGACTGGCCCCGCAAGTTTTGGTACCCCAGTCTCCTCAGCATCAGGCTTCCGAGGTGTCTTCCAGCACACCCAGACCTGCTCAATCGGGGAAGGTTCTCCACCCTGACTTTCAATCCCTGCACCTGACAACCTGGTTCCCGAGTGGCTAGAGTTCCAGGCTTTGGGTCTCTCCGAAGATGTACTCACTGTAGTTGAGCCATTTAGGAAGGAATTGACCGGGAAGTGCTATGCCTTCAAGTGGAAGAGAGTCTCCATTTGGTGTCAGGGTAAGGGGCTAGACACTTTGTCCTGTCTAGTGGTTAGCATCCTCGACTACCTTTTGTCTCAAGGATCCTTATGGTGCATCTGGCAGCCATCTCTGCTTACCGGGTGCGGGCCGGTCAGCAGGTGGTGGCCCATGAGAAGGTGGTCTGGTGTTTCTTCAAAGGCCTCGACCATATTTCCCCTCCGGTGCGTGAACCACCACCACTGTGGGATCTGCTGCTGGTATTAGCAAAGCTCATGGCAAGATATTCGAACCGATGCACAGGTGTGAGATGTCCCACCTGTCGTGGAAGACTGCCTTCCTGGTGGCTATCGCGTAAGCCAGAAGGATTGGGGAGCACCAGGCACTTTGTTGAGTCTCCGTATCTGGTCTTCCACAGGGACAAGGTTGTCCTGCTCCCCAACCCAAAGTTCCTTCCACAGGTTGTGTCAGAGTTCCACCTGAACCAGATGATGACTCTGCCGGTGTTCTACCCCAGTCACACCTCTTATGACAAATACAAGTTTCATACTTTGGATCTGAGAAGAGCGCTCTCTTATAAAGAGCGCAGGGCTGGAGTTCAGGGAGAGGTTCGGCAGCCATTTGTCACCTACGCTGAAGCCGCACCTGGCAGACCCGCAGCCAAGCTGATGATTGACAGATGGAATATGTCATGCATTGATCTCTGCTATAGGTTGGCAAGTAGGGAGCCTCCCGGAGGGCTAAGGGCTCATTCCACCTGCCATATCGCTATGTTGATGGCTGCTGCTAGGGACATCCCTGTCCAGGAAATCTGCAGAGCTGCTGCCTGGAAGTCAGCGAACACTTTAATTTCCCATTACCCCATTGACCTAGAGTCAAGCTGGGATGCTGGGTTTGGGGCCTCAGTTCTCCTGTATCTGTTCCCTAAGTAGGGGGTGTGCGTCTTGCCTCCCGGAGAACTGCTGTGAGTCTGCCATTACGTGTGGATAGAAAAACATATCCACTTCCCTACAAAAAAAGGTTACTCACCTGTAGTAGTAGTTCTAGGAGTGGTGTATGTTTTCCATCCACACGGACCTACCCAAGCTCCCTGGCTTTGACACACAACTACTGCTTCCAGCAGGCAAGATCTGGCATCAAGGGACAGAGCCGAGGGATATACCACGCAGGTGGATGGGAAGAGCCAGCTTAAAGACTTCCAGCAAGATATTTAAAGGGAAAGGGCATGCCATTACATGTGGAGGAACAACATATACCACTCCTAGAACTACAGTTACAGGTGAGTAACCTGTGTTTTCCCCTCAGATTGAAAAACGGTGCCTGACACACACTGCTATATCAGACACATGTACTGTAGGAACTCGTAAGCTTTCAGTTCTGTGATGGTTTCTGTGTGAAAACACATCATGTAGATGTATAACTAGAAACATTATATGGCATCCTGATGCCCTCATTTCCTGCCTGCTTTTGAAGCAGCTGCACTCTGTTGCCCTGTGTCACCTTCCCCACAAGCCATGTCTACTGCCCCACATTCAAGGCTGCTGCCCACCACTCTCTTCTCCCATAGAGTTGAGGCTGCTGCATCCTGTTGCCCATATCTCCTGCCTGAACAATCAGGGCCACTGCACCCTGCTGCCCCACCTTAACAGTTGTGGTTGCTGTACCCTGCTGCCCTTTGTCACTCCCCCCCCCCCGTCAGAGCTGCTGCATCATATTGCTCCCTGTCTCTGTCACCACAGTTGGGGCTGATGTGCTCTGCTGTGCCCCAGAGTCCCATGTCCCCTACCTCCACATTTGGGGTTGTTGCCCATGCCACCAGTGGTGGGGCTTTTATTGCACCCTGTTGCCTACTTCCATTTTCCCAAATGGGCAGGGCTGCTGCACCATGCGCATCCTGTCCCACAGTCAGAGCTGCTGTACCCTGATGCTCCCATGTCCTGCCCCACAATCAAGGCTTCTGCACTATGCTGTAGTCTGTCCCCTGCCACCATAGCCAGAGCTGCTGCACCCCTGTTCCTGTCTGCACAGTTGGGGCTGCTGTGCCCTGCGGTATCCTACAACCCCATGCCTCCACTGCCCCACGACTTCACAGTTAGCGTTGCTGCACCATGCTGCCCCCCTGCCACCAAAGTCAGATTTTTTGCTGCACTGCCTAAAAGAAAAACAGAAAAATACTTTCATCTTGTGTTGTGGGACAAAGGACAGAAAGCAATAAGGTGCAGAAGTCCTGACTCTTCGGCCAGGAGACAAGGGAGGCATTAGGGTGCAGCAGCCACACCTGGGTGGAACTGGCACAACTTTAGGGGCAGAGGACAGGGTGCAGCAAATGCCATAACTGTTGTGGCAAGTGGCAGCATGGTGCAGCAGCTCTAACTGTGGAGGTAAGGGGCTCTAGGTCACAGCAGGCCTGCCTAAGTAGACAGGAGCAGGGTGCGGCAGCCCTGACTCTGGTGGCAGGGGACTGTGGACAGGATGATGCAGAAGCCTTGACTGTGGAGCAGGACACGGGGGCATCAGGGTACAGCATCCCTGACTCTGGGAAGGGGGGTGCCCATGGTGTAGCAACCCTGACTGTTTAGACAGACGATGGAGCAACAGGGTACAGCAGCCCTAACCATGTGGGAGAAGACAATGGGCAGCAGGGTGCAGCAGCCTTGAATGTGGGGCAAGAGACTGGGCTTGTGAGGTACGGGATGGGACAACAGAGTGCAACTGCCTCAACTATGGTGCAGGAGGCAGTGGGCATCAGGATGCTCTGTACTGTTTCTAGTTGTACATTATGTATTTTCACATAGAAACCATCAATGAACTGGAATTTGCAATTTCATATAGTACATGTGCCTGCAATAGTTGGCAGGCACCTGTTTGTCAATCTGAGTGGAAAATAATTGTTCTTACATGGACCTGTTTATTGAGGCTACATCAAAGACAAACTACTTGTATAAATTAACAAATTTTAGATTTCTTCTATATCCACTAAATAAACAATCCAGTGTTGTATATCTAGAAAATAAAGCACAGAGTTTTGATGGGACAGAACTCTCAGCAGTGACAGACAAGCCGATTTCTAAAATACAGTCGTGGCCAAAAATATTGGCGCCTTGCACTTTTTCAAATAACTCACAATTTCCTCTAAACATAAGTTGAAATTAACAACAGTACAGTATTTGGTCTCCACAATTCTTTATTTCTCTGTTAATATTACAGAATCTTTGTTTTTGATTCAGAATTTAATATATCCTTTAAATCAGAAAATGAAAAGAAATGGCATTGACAAAATTATTGACACCCTAGACTTAATATTTGGTAGCACAGCCTTTGGTCAAAATAACTGCAAGCAACGCTTCCTATAGCCATGGATGAGCTGCACTCTCTACTGGCAGTTTGGCCCCTCTTCTTGTGCAAACTACTCTAGTTCTCCCAGATTTGAAGGGTGCCTTCTCCCAACTGCTGTTTTCAGATCTGTCCACGGGTTTTCAATGGGATTTAGATCTGGACTCATTGCTAGCCACTTCAGAACAGTCCAGCATCTTGTCTTGAACCATTCCTGGGTGCTTTTTGAAGTGTGTTTGGGGTCATTGTCCTGCTGGAAGACCCATGACCTTGGACGGAGACCCAGCTTTCTGACACTGGGTTCAACATTGCGCTCCAAAATGGCTTGGTAATCTCCAGACTTCATGATGCCATGCACACGTTCAAGACACCCAGTGCCAGAAGCAGCACAGCAACCCCAAAACATCACTGAACCTCCTCCATGTTTGACTGTAGGGAAGGTGTTCTTTTCTTTGAAGGCTTCATTTTGTTTTCTGTAAACATAGAGATGATGTGCTTTACCAAAAAGCTCTAATTTGGTCTCATCTGCCCACAGGACATTTTCCCAGAAGGATTTTGGCTTGTTCAGGTGTGTTTTGGCAAACCCCAGTTGGGCTTTCTTATGTCTCTCTCTCTCAGCAGTGGGGTCTCCTGGGCCTCCTACCTTATAACCCCCTTTCATTGAGTTGGCGACGGATGGTGCGAGTTGAAACTGTCGTACCTTGTGTCTGAAGGTCAGCTTGAATCTGTTTGGCAGTTGATCAAGGTGCTTTCTCCACCATTCGAACAATCCTGCGCTGCAGTCTTGATCAAGCTTTCTCTTGACCATGTCCAGGGAGGTTGGCTACAGTGCCATGGGCCTTAAACATCCTGATAACATTACATGCAGGTGGAAGCGGGAACATCAAGGTCTCTGGAGATTGATTTGTAGCCTTGAGATTGTCCATGCTTGGCTACAATCTTCTGTCTGACCTCCTCAGACAATTTTCTGGCTGTCTTTCTTTTCTGTATGCTCATTGCAGTACACACAGTGACACAAAACAGGAGGATGAGTACTTTTCTCTATTCAGACTGGTTGAATGAGTGATTTTTTATATTGCAGGCACCTGCAGCTCACCACATGTGAGTTCAGTTCCAAAGTGAAGGAGAATCACCTACTTGAAATCTAATTATTTCTAACTACTTCTAAAAGGTGCCAATAATTTTGTCCGGGCCATTTAAGGATTTCTGAGAGGAATAAGCTAAGTCTTAGTAAATTTTTCTGCTTTTTGTGTTTTATTCCACTGCAAACCAAAGAAATACATATGTGGATACCAAAATATTTTTTAATTTCAACAATTTTCTGGAAGGAATGGTGCATTATTAGAAAAAACTGCAAGGGCCCCAGTGTTTTTGGCCACGACTGTACATACTACTTAAGTTCAGCGCTGAAACTTATATGATTAGCTTTTTAGAAGAACAAAATGATAGATTTTCAGCTAATTCATCTGCACACATACCAAAGACTTAGTAGAAACCCTGGACAGCAAACAATTAACTTTACAGACTGCTCTAATTAGGAAGTTTACAGTTCTTCAGTCAAGCAGTAGCTTACTCCAATACAATGTTGTCACTCTCCATGGCTGAGTCAGAGACAGAAACAGCCTGTTTCCAGTTAGTGCAGAACAAGTTAAATGCTGTTTTAAAGAAAAGCACTTAACCAAATGGCATGATATTTTCAGGAAACACTACTCATGACATGGGCTTAAATTCAGGCTTTTTTTAAACAATGTGTTGAATGGTTGCTATTAATCTCTAAAGAACAGCTGATGCCTTTGGGAAAACTTAGGAAAATCCTCTGCTTGAAATCATAGTGCATAAATACATAGACAATGTCGGCAGATAAGGGCCTATGGCCCACCCAGTCTGCCCATTTGAGCTTGTAAGTTCAGTTTGTTTTCCTAGAAGTCTGTTGCCCCTTACCCCTGATCTCCAGAATTCCTTTATGTCTATCCCATGCATTCTTAAATCCCGTGATTGTTTCAGCCCCCTCCACTTCCTCTGGCAAGGTGTTCCACTTGTCCACCACCCGTTCTGTGAAGAAATTCTTTCTCATGTTTCCTCTGAATAGTCTTCCCTCCAACTTCGTCCCATGCCCTCTAGTCCTGGAACATCTTTTTCGCTTAAAAATAGTGTTTCTAGGGACATGGATATGTTGTTCATCCACACTCATTGGCAGGTATCCTTGCCGCTTTAAATCTTGCCGGAGGTCTTCAAGCTTGCTCCTCCACCCACCGGGTGGTATAACTCTGGCTCCGCCCCATGGCCAGATCTTCCTTACGCTTGGAAGCTCAGGTTCCCTCCTTAGCTCTGCGTTTGAGACTAGTTCCTATTTCTCCGTTTGCGGATTTAAAATAAATTTTGCGAAAAAGACTTGATCTTCTATCCCTCAGCGGCTGCGATGGACCAATCGACTCGGTTTCCGGAGATGCCCATGCGGGTGAAGAAGATGTCTCGGACGGATCCACCCTCCCGTGTGTCTACTGCTTAGGCCTTGAGCCGACCGCAGGCTTGCGACCTGTGCTCATCTTTCTCGACCTCGTCCTCGAACCGTGCTGCCCGATTACAACTGGGGCCGTCCGAAGCGTTCCCTCCGGTGAAGTCAAGGAGGCCGGTTGGCGGTGTCAGCGGCGGCGGCTCGTGGATCAGCTCGGCGGATGGTCGCCCTCGAGAGAGGCGGGCGGGCCGTATCTTCCTCGGTCGGCGGCATTTATCCGCTCTCTCTGGGTTCTTCCTACGGCTTCTTTTAAGGAGCTTTGTCTGTCCCTCTCCACTAAGGGAGAAGGGCCTGCGTCTGCTGGACCTTATTCGGTCCAAAAAGAGGGACAGGGGTAAATCCCTCCGTCGGCGCTCTTGGGGAGGCGGAAGGTCCCTCTCCCGGGCCGTATGCCCGTCGGCTTGATCCGACCGCTCAACCCGACCACTGGCCTCACGGTGTCCCGTCAGGTCAGTTGACGAGAGACTCCCACCGATGAAGTCGAGATTTTCTGACCCATTGAATGAGCTGTCGCCTTTAGCGGCGAGATTCCCTCTCCCGGTTCCCGGGAGGAGTTGAGATCCCGTGGGCTCGCCTGTGCCTCCGGTTCCGGAGCCCTCGGATGGACCATCGAGCGAAGGTGCGGTTCCGGCCGACACCTCCCGCACCGACCTCGGAAATTCCGGGACTCGGTCTCGGACCTCTTGGCGGTCAGCGATCCCACCGTCATGGCGGTCTCGGTCTCGCTTCGATGCGATAAGCGGCGTCGCGCTCGTCCTCGTCCTCCTCCTCGGATGGGAGGAGGCTCCAGCGTAAATTCGTCGTGATGCGAGGACCTTATGTTGCAACAACTCCTCCTGGCGAGGTAAGCCGACCCGTCGCCTTCCCGGCCATTAAGTAACTGTCACCGGGCGGCCGACACAACCCCTCGACTTATCCGAGGGCCTATACCCAGGCGGTTGTTGGCCAAAACCAACTAACTCCACCGATTCGGTGGAACCTCACGCCTCCACAGCCACCAGCTGGGGCTCCGACCAAGGATTCGCCAGAGTGCGGCTAAGGGTCTACCATCGGCTGTCAGTTACCCTCACTCCCGACCGACCTCGGCGGTGAAGAGGTAGCTCAGGCCAGAGGCAGCTCTTGAGGACTCTTCTGAGTCCGAAGATGATCCTCCCCTTTTCTCCAGCGACTGGACTTGGAGTCTTCAGGAGGGTCAGTCAATGGACGATAGCCCGTCGTCCTTCCTAGGACTTGCTTGGCTCATCTCGGAGTCCACGGGATGGAGCTCGAACCCGTTTCCAACGGGCCAGGTATCCCTCACGGACCGAGGATTCTCCGGCCCAGAGCCTTTCCGGTGGCGAGGCCACCAGTGGGTCCGGCACTGGAGCTTTGGCAGCGCCCTGCTTCCTGCCCGCGCCGGCCAGGATGGCCAGGAATATCACGGTCCTACCGGTTCCTTGTCCGGTTTTCGGAACACCCCTCTGCTGAGGGTTGGTTACCGACAGCGTTTTCGGTAGCGCCCGGCTGCGCCAGGGATGTGGACAAAACCTCCTGACAAGGGTCCAAGAGATGGACTATGTCGGGCGAAAGGTCTCGCTGCGTCTCTCTCGGCCTTCGTCAGGCCAGTTGGCTGTCCTCATGGCACATTTTCTCATGCCCTGTTAGGCTCCTGGATGAGGTCATCCCTCATCTTCCCCCGATCTGCAGACTACGGTTAAGCAGGGTGCGGGACCAGGGCAGGCAGTGGCCAAACAGCAGCTCCAGACTGCTTTGGATATGGGGACTTCGTGCCAGATCGGTGGCGGCCGCGGTGGCTATCGTCGGCGGGCTTGGCTGAGGATATCCACCTTGCCGGATACCCAGCACAAGTTGGCGGATGTTCCTTTTTGAGGACTGACCTCTTGACCCTGGGGTGGAAGGTCACCTGCAGAGGATCGAGAAGTCAATGCTACCTTGGACTCGGTCTCTTCGCTCAGAAGGACAAGGCCCATGAACCACAGCCCTAAGCCCTTCGTCCTTCTGGCCACAGCCAGCCCAGCAGCGTCTGGGGCCAGCAGGCTCGGCCTTGGCATCCCAAACCCAAACGCGGCTTCCTCTAACAGGAGGCAGGAGGAAAGGCCCAGGAGGTCCCTCGGCCGGTCCCTCCTCCAAGCCTGCCCAGTGGCGGGCTGGGGGTGTAGCCCCATTCCGTCACCTTACCCCTGGGTCCCCCCGTGGGGGGACGGCTCCGGCACTTCCGTTCCGCCTGGTCCGCTGTTACCACGGACAGGTGGGTCTTGGAGGTGGTGGGAAGAGGCCTGCCTCTGGAATTCGAGCAGGCACCACCCTTCAGAGCCGTCGCCCCTCGGGGGGCTTCGGGATCCCCAGCCTCACTGGCGGCTCGTCAAGCCGACATCGCTCTCCTCCTCCAGAAGGAGGTGATAAGAGAGGTGGTGGACCCTCCTTCAGACCCAGGGTTTGTGTCCAGGTACTTCCTGGTTCTGAAGCGGACGGGGCTGGCCCCATTTTTGACCCTACGACCTAAACAAGTTCCTAAGGTCTCGAACCTTCAGGATGGTCACTCTGGCTCAGATAATACCATCCTTGGAGCAGGCGTGTGGTTCTGCTCTCTGGACTTGCAGGGCGTGTTTTCCGCGTCCCTATCGTCCGTCTCACCCAGAGATTCCGCTTAGACCGGAAGGATCCTCTTGATTCCAAGCCATGCCCTTGACTTGTCTCCAGCTCCAGGGTCTTCACCAAATGCATGGCAGTGGTGACAGCATTCCCTCGGCGGCGAGGGGTCGGTGTACCCTTACCTGGAGCGACTGGCTGATAGCAGCTCCCTCCAGGAAGGAGGCGGGTGGTCCAGAGATCTGGCCCTCAGGTCTGCTCTCAACTGGGCCTCCTTATCCACGAGGCCAGTCGGAACTTCGAGCGAAGCAGGTGATTCTATTCATCAGGCGCGCTTCGACTCTCTTGAGCCAGAGCGCGGCTCCCGGCTGGACAGGGCCGAGTTCTTTCCTCCTTTGCCCGATCATTTCTGGTTGAGCAATTGCGCCCTGCCGGGACTTCCTCGCCTCCTGGGTCTCATGGCGGCCTGCACCAGCGTGGTCCGTTGGGCCCGCTGGAACATGCGTCCCCTTCAGTGGGGACTGGCCAGCCAGTGGTCACAACGCTGCGATCCTTTGGACCAGCTTGTGTAGGTGACACAGGGGATGTGGAACGCTCTCCAGTGGTGGACCGTTCCAGATCATTTGCAGGAGGGCATCCGTTAGTCGCCCGAGGCAGCGGTCCTGCTCGACCGATGCCTCTCTGATGGGTTGGGGTGCCCATCTGGGGAACACGGGCTCATGACCTCTGGTCCCCGCGGGAGTCAGATACCATCAACCTGCTGGAGCTCCGGCGGTCGCCTTTGCTCCGTTCCTCCGGGGTCAAGTGGTCCGAGTCAGGCGGACAATACCACGACCATGTACTATCTAAACCGCCAGGGCGGGGCGCTCCATGCTTCTATGCAGGAAGCTCTCCGCATTTGGTCACTCTCTCGCCAGCCTGGGCGGATCTCCTAGCCATTCACGTGGCAGGGCCTCCAACACCTGGCGATGCCCTGGGCGGATAGGGCTGCATCCCACAGTGGTCTCTCCTGCGAGGTAGTACAGCATCTGTTCTCCCATTGGGGCACACCTCAGGTGGACCTGTTTGCCTCAAGGAGGCACGAAGCTGAAGTCTGTTCATGCCCGCCCCCCTCAGCAGGGGCTCGCTGCAGGGGATGCCTTCTCGAGGCAGTGGACCTCGGCCTCTTTCGCCCTTTCCCCATTTCCCTTGATCCACAAGGGTGCTTCTCAAGGCGGCGAGGGACCAAGCGCAGGTGATTCCTGATAGCCCCAGACTGGCCTCGCCAGTTCTGGTACCAGATCTCCTCAGTCTCAGCTCCAGGACTCACGGCAGCTTCCAGCTACGCCGGACCTGCTCTCAGTCAATCAGGGAAGGTGTTCCATCCGGACCTTCAATCCCTGCACCCTGACAGCCTGGTTCCTGGCGGCTAGAGTTACAGGCCTTGGAGTCTTTCAGCCGAGGTCCTCAATGTAGTGAGGCGTCCTGATGAGTCTACCAGAAAATGCTATACCTTCAAATGGAAAAGGTTTTCCATTTGGTGTCAGGAACAGGGCTTGGACCCTTCCTCCTGTTCCTTGCTAGAAGCATCTTGGACTATTTATGGTCCCTTTCTAGTCAGGAGACTTAGGTCGACTGACCCTAAGGGTGCACCTGGCAGCCATCTCTCTGCTTACCAGGCGGGCCGGGGAAGCGGTCAGTCGCGCAGGAGAAGGTGGTCTGGGCGCTTTTCAAAGGCCTTGATCACATTTCCTCAGTGCGGAACCCCCACCTCCGTGGGATCCTACTGTGGTACTAGCAAAGCTCTTGGGCAAGCCATTCGAACCTATGCACAGGTGTGCTCTCTCTCACCTGTCGTGGAAGACGCCTTCTTGGTGGCTATCCGTCAGCCAGAAGGATGGGAAGCTCCAGGCGCTTTCCATCAGGTCTCCTTACCTGGTCTTCCACAGGGACAAGGTTGTCCTGCCCCACCGAAATTCCTTCCGAAGGTAGTGTCGGAGTTTCACCTTAACCAGGTGTTGACTCTGCGGTGTTCTATCCCAATCACACCTCGGAGGCAGAATATAGGCTCCATACTCTGGACCCTAGAAGGCCGCTTATTATAAGGAGCGACGGCTGGAAATGAGGGAGGAGGTTGGCCAGCTGTTTGTCACCTACGCTGAAGCCGCTTCTGGCAGACCTGCAGCCAAGCGGACGATAAGCAGGTGGGTAACCTCCTGCATAGATCTCTGCTATAAGTTGGCGGGCATGGAGCCTCCCAGAGGATAAGAGCTCATTCTACCGCCATACTGCTGCTGGAGTGGCTGCTTCCAGGGCGTCCTATCCAGGAAATCTGCAGGGCTGCTACCTGGAAGTCGGCAAACACCTTCATTACCCATTACCACATCGACCTTGAGTCACGCCGGGATGCTGGCTTTGGGGCCTCGGTTCTCCAGTCTCTCTTCCCAAGTAAGTATTGGAGTGCAGCGTCTTGCCTCCTCCTCCCGGAGAACTGCTAGGAGTCTGCCAATGAGTGTGGATGAACAACATATCCATGTCCTAGAATACAGGTTACTCCTGTAACAGGAGTTCTAGGAATGGTATGTGTTGTTCATCTCCGGCCCGGCCTTTGGCCTGAGCTTCAGCGGGCAGATCCTGGCGTCATGGGCGGAGCTGAGGATTATACCACCGGGTGGGTGGGAGGAGCAAGCTTGAGAGACCTTCCGGCAAAGATTTAAAGCGGCAAGGATACCTGCCAATGAGTGTGGATGAACAACATAACCATTCCTAGAACTCCTGTTACAGGTGAGTAACCTGTATTTTCCTGCGCTGTTCCTCTGCAAGATACTTGTATGTCTCTATCATATCCCTCTCCCTCCTCTCCTCCAGGAGTACATGTTCAGTTCTTTCAACCTGTCTTCATAGGACTTGTGATGCAATCCATGCACCATCTTTGTTGCCCTCCTCTGAACCTTCTCTACCCTGTATGTCCTTACGTGGGTATGGTCTCCCAGAACTGTACACTGTACTCAGGTGGGGCCTCACTAGTGTCTTGTATGGCGGATTATGACCTCCCTTTTCCTGCTGGTGATGCCCTGCCTATACATCCCAGCATCCCTATTTCTTTACCTGCTGCCTTGTCACACTGTTTCCCTACTTTGAGGGTCATCAACGATGACAACCCCAAGATCCCTTTCCTGCATGGTGCATGCTATATCCTCACCCCTAACTGATATATTGTGCCAGGTTTTGTGCCCCATATGCATTATCTTGCACTTCTTTGCATTGAATTTCAACTGCCAAACCCTGACCATTCTTCAGTTTCTGCAGGTCACTTCTCATTCTGTCTACACCCTCTGGTGTGTCTACTCTGTTACAGAGCTTTGTGTCATCAGCGAACAGTGAAATTCTGCCTTCTGGGTCCTAGCAATGTCACTGATGAGAGATGTTGAATAGGGCGGTCCCAGCACTGATCCTGTTGTACCCACTGGTCCTTCCCTCTGTGGGTGACGCATTCCACCACCCTCTGTGTCCTGCCACCCAGCCAGTTACCACCACCACACTACTGTCCTGCCCACCCATATTCCCCAGTTTGTGTAATAGTCTTCTATGTGGCACAGTGTCAAAGGCCTTGCTGAAGTCCAGATAGGCCATGTCCACTGCCCTCCCTGATCCACCTCCCTAGTCATCCAGTCAAAAAATTCAATGAGGTTGGTCTGACATGACCTCCCCTGGTGTGAAACCATGCTGCCTTAGGTCCTGTAGTCCATTGACAACCAGATGTTCACCAGCCTCTCCTTCAGTAGTGTTTCCATGATCTTCCCCACTACCGGGTGGGGCTGACTGGTCATAGTTCCCTGCTTCCTCTTTGTTCCCACTTTTGTATAAGGGGACTACATCTGCTGTCCTCCAGTCTTTGGGTACCTCCCTGTTTCCAGTGATCGGCTAAACAGGATAGCCAGAGGTTCAGCCACCACCTCTCTTAGTTCTTAAGGACCCTGGGGTGCACCCATCTGGCCCCATTGCTTTATCAACTCTTATTACTTCCAGTTCCTTCAGGACCCTTTCTGTGTAAAAGACTTATGTCCACTTCTGCACCAGTCTCACCCTTGTCAACTCCCTCCACTACCCAGTAAGCTCAGTACCTGTTCAATATGTCAGCTGTACTGTTGTCATCCTCCACGCAGCCCCATCCTCCCCTTCAGTCTCACTATCCCTCCCTTTGTCTTTCTTTTTCCTTATGTACCTGTAAAGGTTTTGTCCCTCTACCCACTGATTTTGCAATGTGTTCTGTCCGAACTTTGGCTTCCTTACTGACCTCCCTGCCTCCCTTTGCTTCTCCTGGTACTTCTCCCTATCCCCTTCTGCCTGTGTCTTTTTGTATTGCCTGAATGCAATCTTTTTGGCTTTCTCTTTCTTTGCTACCTCTTTGGAAAACCATAATGGTCTCCTCTTCCTTTTCCTCTTGCTAACCTGCTTAATGCATAATTCTGTTGTTCTTGTAATCCCCATTTTAAATACTGCCCACTGTTCCTCAACCCCTGATTCCTGTCCCATTCCCCTTAATGCCTCTTTCAAGTATCTCCCCATTTTCCCAAAGTCTGCCCCCCTAAAATCCAGGATACGTGTTTTTGTGTGGTTTGGTTCTGCTCTTTCTGTGATTTCAAACCACAATGACTGGTGGTCACTGTTTCCCATGTGCTCCCCCACTGTTACCCCCATCGCACTGTCCCTGTTTGTGAGCACAAGGTCCAGTATTGCCTTCTGCCGAGTTGGTTCCATGACCAGTTGCTTGAGGAAGGCACTCTGAAGGGAGTCCAGGATAAATCTGCTCCTAGCTGCTGCTGCTGGGATGCTCCAGTCCACGTCTGGAATATTGAAGTCTCCAACCAGTACTACCTCACCCTTGTCTGCCATCCTTTGGATGGCTAGCATCAGCTCCCTATCTGTTTCTTCCTCCTGGGCTGGTGGTCTATAGACCACACCTGTGCGGATGGCTGTCCCCATTTTCCTTTCCAGCTTAACCCACAGTATCTCTCCCCCATTTTGTTCCTCCTGGATCTCTGTGGCCCTTATGTCACATGCTCTGATCTTATCTGTGTCAGTCTTCGCCATTCATCACCTTTGGGTTCTGGCTGGAGATCATGACCCCGCGGGAGCTTTTTATTTTTTTATGGGCTGAGTCGATGCACAAACAGCACCGCCCTCGAGGCAGACTTACACTGCGTGGTGCTCATGGGTTGATCATTAGGTGTCGTCGACCCAGCTCTCCCACCAGTTCTTTGTCTCCTGCCATAGAGGTCGCACCTCGTGAAGAGCTGCTTTCAAGAGGCCTACTGCTGTATGACTCTGTGTCGACGCCGAGAATACTTTTCCTGACTGTTCCGTTTTCTCCACCACTCAACGCCGCTGTGGTAAGACTGTTTCTTTTCTTTGTCAGAGACATCAAGTCTTTGTTTAACTTGTTTTGCCGTCGATCGTGTCTCGGTCGGGGCAAGAATTCGTTGAAGACGGGGTGGCCCCCTATGCGTTGGTGCCCGTGCAGCCGTAAGTACTCAGTCACCAACCAGCATGATCATTGCCTGACGTGTCTTGGCCCGCTTGATGACATGGATTAGTGTGATGCCTGCTTCTCTATGGACCGTCGTGTCCTTGAGCAATGTGCCCACTCGTCGGATCAAGCCGCGGTCTCTCAGCCTTTCCTCCGGGTCACCTACCGGTTCTATACGTACCATGGAGGAGGGGGCTTCTGCTCCTAGTAGCCTCGCCATTGCAGAAGCCCCTTCTGCGGTGCAGGGGGTGGGCGGAAGGCACCGTTCTGGCAGTCGCCTCTTTGGGGGTGAAGACTCCCATGGTGCAGTTTCCTCGGGCTGGGAAGCCTGGGTTGGCACTGTCATCGATGCAGTCCATCAGTGCCGTCTTGGGCCATGGCGCTGTGGGCCCCGATGGTGCCGTGGTCAGTGCCACTTGGGGCGGCTTCGCTGTCGATGCCATTTGCAGCCCCGATGATGCTGATGGCACCATGGAAGGTTCTCGGCACCTTTTTCAACGGTGAATGGAATGAGGGTTGGGGACAGTGCTGTGTCTAGCTCTGGTGCTGCTTGCGGCCAGCGGGGAACAACGAGCACCATGGAGAATCTGTCACCGTCGAGGAGCTGTCTGCAAAGTCCCTGATTTGGAGGTGCCACTTCGCTGCGTCATGGGTCGGGACAGCGCCGTGACAGGCATCGACTCAGTTTCTGCTACGCTCTCAGTGCTATGTCTTGGGCATCATTGCGGTACTGTTGGAGAGTTCGGCGCCAGCTCTGTTTGAACACCCAGACTGGTATCCCCTTGACCGGTCGGCGAAAGCCCAGGCGTCGGCGTACAGTCTGGCTCCAGACTTCGGTCTCTAACTCCTCAGAAACTGAGTCAGAGTCTGTTATGGACCGGCTCTCCGACTATTCGGAGTTGGCGGCCCATGTGGACACCCTGGTAGTTTCCTCGGCTGACCGGAGCTAGCCCCCCTCTGAGGAGCGGACAGTTGTCCCAGAGTCTAGGGTCAGGGAGCTGACCAGCAGGCTGTGGTGCAGGCCACTAGTACGCTGCAGCCTGGGCTCGGAGGGTTTTCTGCCCCCTCAGTTGGGGTGCCTGGATCGCCCAACTTTAGGGCCGATCGGAGCACCCACAGGAGGGGAAGGTGCTACTCCCTAGATGGTCGCCTTGGGGACTGACCAAAGCTGTCAGCTTACTAGGCTGGTGCTTGCGAGGAGGAGGGCTATTTCGAATTCTGAGGGACCCACCCAGGTTCAGGAAGGAGTCTTAGTGCGGACCCACGCCCTGCTCTCTCCCTCTCCCCGAGAGGGCCCTGGTCTTTGGAGGGTAGAGACCGTCCTTTTGGAATTCCATGGCCCTGGTCACCTCACGGGGAATCTTCGGGGCACAGCCTAGGCAGTTCCAGCATAGTTGATCAGCTGTCGGCTGTTGGGTTTTCCAGGGCCCCTTCTTCTCTTGAGGCTGCTGGTGCGCTCTCTTGCCCAGACAGAGGACAGTCACCATCTGCCGTTGGCCTTGCCCCCACTCGTCTGTCACCTTCTCATGGGAGCAGTTCAGGGGTGCGGCTGCTCACTTCCTTTCGTATGTCAGGGCCATGGACAGTCAGGTGTCCCACCAACACTCTTTGCATCCAACCCCTGGATCTCAGAGGTCCTCTGCTTCCTCATCCCTCTCTTCAGGGGGAGAGGAGCCCTCTGTCCACATCTCTCCTGCTGCTGATCTCACAGAGTGGCAGCATTTCCTCATGAGGATGATGGGAGGACCTGCATGTCACCCCACCCATTCAGCACAATCCGGAGCATTTGACTCGTGCCTTCTTAGGCGACTTCAGTGCGGACACTCTTGTGGTGCCTGCCTGGCCTGCTCCTTTTCAGGAGGCATTGTTGTGATTCTGGCAAAGACCCTTTTCCGGAGTCCCAGCCCCTGGAGATCTGAGCCAGAGGTATTGTGCATGCCCCCCCCCCAGAAACGAGTCTTCAGGTCGTATGCCTCATCCTCAGTCAGGACTGACACAGCTGGACACTGTCGATGGGCTTCACGCCCTCCACCGTAACCGGCCCCCAGATCAAGATTCCGCGGGCTTTGACTTCTGGGGGAGGAGGACCTTCTACTCGGCATGGTTGCTTCTTTCAATTTCTGCACATCAGGCCCACTATGCTACTTATGATAGGTTTTTGTGGTCCAGGTAAGGTCAACTCCTAGCCTCTATGCCTGATTCGGAGGTAACCAGACAAGCCATTGCACTCTCTGCACGTGGCCTGGAGCTAGCAAGGCACCAAGCAAGGGCATCTTACGACCCCAGCGAGGTAGCTTCCAGGGTCGTAGGATTAGCGATCTGCACTAGGTGGATGGCATGGCTGCGTCTTTCCTGGTTGTCACCCTTGGCCCGGCGTAGGGTGATTTCTTCCGCGTACCAGAGAAACCATCTTTCTAGGGATGTGGATATGTTCAATCCACACTGTCTGGAAGGTTCCTTGCCGCTTTAAATCTTGTGGAAGGTCTTCAAGCTGGCTCCTCCCACCCACCCGGGTGGTAAAACCCATGGCTCCACCCTAAGAGGCCAGATCTTCCTTACTGCTTGGAAGCTCGGGTTCCCTTCTTAGTGCTCTGTGTTTTTAGGCCTGGATCCACACTCTTCAGAATTTCTGAAACTTATTTTAAAATTTACAAGACTTCAGTCTTTGTCTTCCCTCGCGGCTGCATTGGACAAATCGACTCCCGGCTTCCGTCGGTGCCCGTGTGGGCAGAAGGTGTCCTGGACCGATCCACACTCCACGTGCGTCTACTGCCTGGGGCTTGGTCACGACTCGTAGGCTTGCAAATTGTGCAAGTCCTTTTCGGCTTTGGTCTTGGAGGACCGCGCTGCCAGACTTCTTCTCGGGCGACCCAAAAAACGCTATCCACTGGTCAAGTCTAAGGAGGCCCATTGGGCAGTGTCCACGGCGGTGGGCTCTGCTGAGCAGTTGGAGCAGAGGATCGCCCTTGAGGAGGAGGTGGCCCAGGCTGCTGCTTTTTCCTCCTCCTCAGCTGCAGCATTTATCCCGCTGTCTTTGGGCTCCTCCTACACGGCTGCGTTTAAGGAGCTTTGCCAGTCCTTCTCCACCAAGGGAGAAGGGCCATCGGGACATTGCAGTTGGTCCAAGAAGAGCGACTCTAAGGGTCAGTCCCACCGTCAACGTTTGTAGGAGGCCAGGGAGAGATCCCTTCACCCAGAACGCCGACTCTTGACTTTGGTGAGGGTTGCGGCGCTGCCTTCACGGTGCCCGTCAAGTCAGCGGCTGAGACATCCGTCGGCTGGTAGAATTTTTCTGACCTGTTGGATGGCTGTCGACTGGAGAAGCCGACAACCCTTCTTCACCAGTTCCCCCGGTGGTTACCGAGGACTTGCCTGTGCTAGAGTCCCCGGTTAAGGTCCCTGTACCAAGGGAGGAGTGAGTTTCCCCATCCCCTCTCTGACCCACCCTCAGAACCCCCGAAGGTCTCGGTCCTCCTCCAGGTCCAGCAGATCCCGCCGACATCTCGGTCTCGGCACCATAGAAAGCGGCGTTGCCGCTCATCCTCGTCATCCTCTTCAGAGGATAGGCTCCTGCACAAGTTGCATTGGTGCTACGAGGAGTTAATGTGGCAGCAGCTCTTATTGTCTGGGAATAAGCCCACTCCGTCGCCTTCTCCAGCCATTAAGTGGCTGTCACCGGACTGGCCGAAACAGTCCCTTGTAGTGGTCGAGGAGCTGACCCTGGCACCAGTTGTTCAGCCGAAGTCGGCTGCTCCGCCCATTGTGGTGGAACCTCTGCTTCCACAACCGAAGACTGGGGCCCCGACCAAGGATTCTCGGTCGAGTCAGGGCTTGCCCCACAGGTTGTCGGTCACCCTCACTCCCGATCAACCTCGGCAGGTGGAGGGTGGCTTAGGCACCCGGCAGCTGTTTGCAGACTCCTCGGAGTCTGCAGGGGGGGGCCAGTCGGTGGATGAGAGACCATCTTTGTTTTTAGGTTTGCTTTGGCTCATCTCGGAGTCCACCGGGATGCAGCTCGAGCCCGTTTCAAAATGGGCCGTGTCCCCCTCACGGAGATAACTGGACCGAGGGGATTCCCCTATGGAGCCCTTTCCTGTACCCGAAGCCATTGTTGGCCCGGCCCTGGAGTTGTGGCAGTGGCCAGGATGGCATGAAGGTACGCAGTCCCCACCAGCTCACTCTCAGGTTTCTCGGAGCACCCCTTTGCGGAGGGGTTCATGACCGATTGCATTTTCTGGCGCTCTGGTAACACTCGGGACGTGGACAAACCACCCGATAAGGAATCCAAAAAGCTGGATTATGTGGTGCGGAAGGTTTACGCTGCTTCCTCCCTAGGCCTTCGTCAGGCTAGCTCGGCCGTTATGATGACACATTTCTCACACGCCCTTATGGGTCCCCTGGATGAGGTGATTCTCTTGGCTGACCTTGAGACGACGGTCAAGCAGGTTCAGGATCAGGGAAGGGCGGTGGCAAAAACAGCAGCTCCAAACTTGGTTGGACATAGGTGATTCAAACAACTTCAAGTCTTGCTGTATTCTGACAAGTGCAGTTAGCCCCAGCCTTTAAACTGCCCCGGAGAACAAAGGGTTAACATTTCTATGCAGAGCATAGAATGCTGAGCACAAGCTCGGGTGATGTCTCTGTCTGTTTCCCTTTGAACGCTAACCGTCAGATTCTTTACTCCGCCTCACTGAACAGTCGCTCCAGAGATTTCTCCTGCAGCTCGGTTTGAAAGTCGGTTTAAGTGTTATTTTTTCATCGGTTTCTAACCGGAAAAATTTCCCGCATAGTCGGTTCAGTCTCTGTCTATGATACTGTGAGTACTGGATAGGTTTTGTACTGTTTCTGTGTGGAACTTGTAAAAAGTGTGGATCAGTTCTGCCGAACCGATCATTTGTTTAATTCTTGTCTAACTTTAGTGTGTGGTTACGGTTCTTATTGGTTCTTAAAAAAAGTTTAAACGTTTTTCCAAGACCTGTGACACGGTTAGGAACCGATAAGGGAGTCTTGCCTGGCGGTTGCCAAAAAAAGGGTAAGTTTGGTTATGTTGGCCATGTTTGAGAAACCCAATAAAAAAAACAGACCCACTGGGTTTCAACACTGCAGTGAGTGTGGGGAGGTCTTTGCTAAGGCCGATCCCTACACCACCTGTGTTTATTGTCTTGGGTTTGACTGCCTCGATTCAGAGTGTCAAATTTGCGAACATTTTCCAAAATCTACCCTGGAAAAGAGATTAGGTAGACTGAGGGAAAAGGAGGCAGAGAAGTCCACTGACCCGGATGGCCAGCCTGGTTCGGTTCCGACCGAATCAGGAGGAGTGCCCTCAGACCAGGGCGATACTTCTTCGGGCAAAAGGTGAGCCGATCCCGAGGAGTCGGTTCAGACTAAAAGAAAGCACAAAGAAAAATCGTCCAGTTCAGATCCAGAAGTCCATGTTCCGACCGCCGAAGAAATAGAGCAGTTCAGATTGTGGAATCACTTCGTCTGGTTCCGACCGATCTGGCACCTTTTGGCAGGGGCTCGGTTCAGTCAGTTCCCCCGGTTCACGATTATACTTTGGAAGAATTTTATGAACCAGAGTTTGAAGATGATGATGATGATGGTGAAAGTCTAGATGTGCCTGTGGAACCGGAAATCTCCCCAGACAGACCTTCAGGTGTATCCTCTCCTAGGCTTTCTGAGTCCCCTTCCCACTTTACGTTCTACAGAAAGGCGCCAGACCCTCCAGCTTCCTATGGAAGAGGCAATGAAGGATCAGGAGGAGCCTGATTATGTAGAAATGATGGACATCCCAGAGTCCAGGAGACTGCCTATTCCCCTTCACAAATCTTTTGGGAAACAGACACAAAAAATTCTGAAGTCTCCCAATTCTGTACCTCCTGTGGACAGAAGAATAGACAAGAGGTATACACTCTCAGGCTCAGAAACTGAGTTTTAATATCACCAATGCAGCCATGTTGGGGTTGTGCAGGCTGCTGCCTGTGATAAGGCAAGCATTCCCTTGGCTTCACTCCCCCCAGACAAAGACTCTAGGAAGGTTGATGCCATGGCAAAAAAGCTGTACATGGCATCTTTCCTGGGACTCGGGCGAATTATATGGCCTATATAGCTAGGTACCAGAAGTCCAGGTGGGACACTACTGGCACTGGCTAAACAGGCCTCCCCCCATCTAGCCAAGAAGCTGGAGGCGGTGGCTGCAGATGGGATTGAGGCATCTGAAGTTTAGTTTCATGCTGCTGAGGACTTTAATGATGTGTCATCAAGAGTCATGGCTACATCTGTGACTTTTCAGAGAGAATGGCTTGACTCAGATGTACTAGCCTCTCACAGGACACCCAGGCTATGGCCATGGATTTTCCTGTAGTGGGTAATTCTCTGTTTGTGGAGCAGACAGAGAATTACATGAAGAAAATGGATGAATACAGGACCACTCACAGGAGTGCTTCGGCCAAGGAGAGGCAGGCAACTCCTCAAAGGCAGCAGTCTAGGGCCAGGGGCAGGCCTTTACAAAGGCCCTTTTACCAAGCACAGGCCTCTACTTCCTCTTCACAGAGGGAGTTCTTCAGAGGGAGAGGCAGAAGGGGGATGAGCAGGGCTGCATCCACTCCTCAGCCTAAGGCGCCTGCCAAGCAGACTCCCTGTTGGGCCTGCCCGGGTCGACTCTCCTATTCCCCGTAGGGAGCAGGCTAGCTTACTTTGTCCAGGTCTGGATGTCTGTTACATCAGACAAGTGGGTCCTGGAAGTAGTAAGCCAGGGACTGGTTTTCTGCTTCAGAAAGTTTCCAAAGATGAGAGCCAGATCTTTTCCACCTGCAAATCTCTCGGAAGCCCTTGCCCTAGAGGCAGAGGTTTCTTCTCTTCTAGCCTTAAGAGCCATAGAGAGTACCTACCCTACACTGGGGCAAAGGACTGTACTCCAGACCCCAGAAAAGACAGGGGAGTGGCGACCCATCCTAGACCTAAGATATCTAAACAAACATCTTTTAAAACCAAAGTTCAAGATGGTAACTCTGGGAATAATCCTTCCCTCTCTAAGGCCAGGGGACTGGTTATCCTCCCTGGACCTCAAAGATGCCTACTTTCACATTCCCATCAGGTGCTCCCACAGAAAGTACCTCAGGTTCAAGTTGCCCTCAGGCCACTATCAGTTCAGAGCAATGCTCTTTGGTCTAACCTCAGCCCCAAGGGTTTTCGCAAAGTGCCTGGCAGTAGTAGTTGCCTTTCTAAGAAGGCAAAAGATTTCCATTTTTCCATATCTGGACGATTGGCTAATAGTGGACCAGTCTCCAGACCAAGTCAAGTCTCACCTGCAAGTGACCCAGCAAGTGCTCACTTCTCTAGGATTTCTTCTCAACCTTCCCAAGTCAGTTCTCGAACCCGTCCAGCTTCTTACCTTTATAGGAGCAGAACTGGACACACTCGGAGCAAGAGCCTTTCTTCCTCTAGAAAGGACATGGGTTCTTATGGAACTAGCCTCTTCCTTCAGCCTTCGGGTATCTTGACCAGCAAGGCATTTCCTCCAGCTCTTGGGCCACATGGCAGCTTCAGCAGCAGTGGTCCAAGGGGCAAGATTCCAGATGAGGGATATTCAGTTCCACCTGAGAGCTTTTTGGTCTCAGAAGAAGGATTCCCTTACCAAACTGATCCCAGTAACTCTGACCTTGATCCAAGCCCTCCAATGGTGGCAGGATCAGGACAATTTTAGACAATGTGTTTCTTTTGCTACTTAGCCTTGTTCAGTGGTTCTTGCCACGGATGCTTCTCTTCTGGGCTGGGGAACCCATCTGGGGTCCCTCACTAACCAGGGGCTGTGGTCCCCCCAAGAACCCCTTCTCCATATCAATCTCCTAGAGTTCAGGGCAGTTTTTCTGGCCCTAAAAGCTTTCTCTGTCAGTACAGAACAAGGTGGTTCAGGTCAGAATGGACACCACCACCACCATGTGGTTCATCAACAAGCAGGGAGGCACTCGGTCCACGGCCTTGTGCCCAGAAGCCATGAAGTTGTGGTCCCTGGCTTATTCCCTGCAAACCTTTCTGGTAGCAGTTCACCTTCCTGGGAAGGACAGTGTGCTAGCAGATGCACTGAGCAGGATCTCTCAGGGCCATCACGAATGGTCCCTGGACCCTCAGGTGTTGAAAGTGATTTTTTTCAAGGTGGGGCACTCCAGAGATAGATCTCTTTGCAGCCCCAGACAATCACCAACTCCCTCTCTCTTGTTGCAGACCTCCAGTCTTGGGAAGGGAAGTTTCTGTATGCCTTTCCTCCCTTCCCAGTCCTATTCAAAGTTTGTCAAAATAATGTCTCAACCTTGCAAAGTGATTCTGATTGCTCCAGATTGGGCCAGAAAGCCCTGGTACCCCCTGTTGCTGTCCCTAGCAGTCCATCTTTCCCTGTCTCTTCCCAGGAATTACAACCTGTTAACATCCTCTCCGGGGAGGATTTGGTACCCCAATCTTCAGTCTCTCAATCTCAAGGCATGGCTCTTGAAGAGTTAGAGTTTGAAGATCCGCATCTTTCCCAAGGGGTTCTGGATATTCTCAACGCTTCTCGAAAGCCCTCCACCAGAAAGATTTATAACTCCAAATGGAAGAGATTCAGCATTTGGTGTTCTAATAAGCATATTTCTCCAGATACTGCTGGATTGCCTACGGTTCTGGATTATATGGTTCATCTTAATGGCCTAGGCCTCAGGCTAGCTACTCTCAAGGTACACTTGTCAGCTGTTTCTGCGTTTTTGTCTGTGGGGAAGTCTTCCTCACTATCTTCTCATCCTGTGTTCTGTAAATTTTTTAAAGGATTGCTTCACACCAATCCTCCTTTTAGAGACCCTGCCCCTGCCTGGGATTTGTATGTTTGCATTGCTCAACTTATGCAACCTCCTTTTGAGCCTATGTCCTCAGAAGAGCTTAAGTACTTGACTTGGAAAAATGTGTCCTTGGTAGCCATTACCTCTGCCAGGCATATCAGTGAATTGCAAGCCGTCAGTGGAACCTGATTTTATCTCCTTTCACAGAGATAAAGTGGTCCTTAGAACCAGTAGAAGGTTCTTGCCCAGAGTGGTTTCAGACTTCCATTTAAACCAGTCTGTGTCTCTTCCTGTCTTCTTCACTGATCATTCTTCCTCAGGAGAGAGGAGGTTACACAGTTGAGATGTTAAGAGCCCTTAGTTACTACACAGAGTGTACCAAGGGTCATAGGTTTGACTCCCTCCAGTTGTTTCCTCGCTTATGGAGAAGTGGGAAAGGGCAAACCTGCCACCAAGAGATCTATTGCCAGGTGAATTTTCTCTTGTATACAATTCTGCTATGAAAAACTGGGAAAAACTCCACACTCAGGACTGAGGGCTCATTCCACAAGAGGTACAGCTGCTGCCAGGGATATCCCTCTCTTAGAAATTTGTCAAGCAGCCACCTGGAAAACAGTCCATACCGTTACCAAGCATTACTCTCTAGATATCCAGGCTAGGAGTGATGCTCGGTTTGGCAAAGCAGTACTTCAGAGCCTATTCCCAAAGTAGGTTCTGTCCCTCCTCCATGGTGGTACTGCTTGGTAGTCTGCACTTGTCAGAATACAGCAAGACTTCAAGTTGTTTGAAGACAAAATTACTCACCTTAGTAATTATGTTTCTTCTATTGAGTCGATGCTGTTTCTGACTACCCTCCCTGCCTCCTCTCAGAACCTGTTTTTGGGAAGTGGGTGGGCAGGGGCAGTGTTGCACCTCAGGGGTGCTTTTTTTTACACCGTCTTCTTGTATGGGTGTTTATTTTGTTATATTCCTGTTTGGTTTGGGTTTTGAGTTTTGGGTTTCCTGACTTGAGTCTTCTTTTGGTAGTCCAAAACTTTTTGTTGCCAGTTGGCTATTAAAAATTTTGTTTTACAGTTTCCACATAGAATACTATTAGTGTGTTGCTCGTAAGAATCTGACGGTTAGCGTTCAAAGGGAAACAGACAGAGACATCAACCGAGCTCGAGCTCAGCATTCTACACTCTGCATAGAAATATTAACCCTTTATTCTCCGGGGCAGTTTAAAGCCTGGGGCTAACTGCACTTATCAGAATACAGCAAGACTCCAATAGAAGAAACATAATTACTAAGGTGAGTAATTTTTTGTTCTTGTGCCCGATCAGTAGCAGCCACAGTGGCCATACGCCGTAGAGCTTGGCTGCGGATCTCCACCTTCACGGCTGACACCCAGCACAAGCTGGCAGACGTTCCCTTCCTGGGCACTGACTTGTTTGGGCTGGGGGTGGAAGGCCATCTCCAGAGGATTGAGAAGTCCAATGCCGCCTTGGACTCGGTCACGCCTGCCCAGAGGGACAAAGTCTGCCAGCAGCAGCGTAAGCCCTTTCGTCCTTCCGCTTCTGTGGCACGTCCGGCCCAGCAGCACCAGGGCCAGCTGGCATGCACTTGGCGCCTTAAGGCCAAGTCTGCCACTTCCTCCAGTAGGAAACCTGGAGGCAAGGGTCCAGGAGGTCCCTCGGTGGGCCCTTCCTCCAAGCCTGCCCAGTGACAGGTTGAGGGGTGTCGCCCCCACCTCGTCACTCCTCCCTGGGTTCCCCCTGTGGGGGGATGGCTCTGCCACTTCTTTTCCACCTGGTCCACTATCATCATGGACGCTGGGTGCTAGAAGTGGTAAGCAGAGGTCTGCCTCTGAAATTCGAGCAGTTCCCTCCCTATCGAGACGTCACCCCATGGGGGGCAACGGGTTCCGCAACCTCTCTGTCATTTTGTCGAGCCGACATTGCTCTGCTCCTCCAGAAGGAGGTGATCAGCGAGGTGGCGGACCCTCCTCCAGACCCAGGGTTTGTGTCCAGGTACTTCCTGGTCCCAAAACAGATGAGAGGCTGGCGCCCTATTCTTGACCTACACGACCTGAACAAGTTCCTAAGGCAGCGCACCTTCAGGATGGTCACTGTGGCTCAGATCATTCCATCCTTGGAACTTGGCATGTGGTTTAGTTCTCTGGACCTTCAGGACGCGTTCTTTCATGTCCCAATCTGTCCATCTCATCAGTGATTCCTCCGCTTCTGCGCAGAGGGATCTTTTTACGAGTTCCAGGCCATGCCCTTCGGCCTCTCTCCAGCTCCCAGGGTCTTCACCAAATGCATGGCAGTGGTGACAGCATTCCTGTGGTGCCGAGGGGTCCAGTTATACCCTTACCTGGATGACTGGCTGTTTGCAGCCCCATCCAGGTTGAAGGTAGAGCGGTCCAGGGATCTGGCTGTCTGGGTCTGCTCTGATTGGCCTCCTCATCAACGAGGCCAAGTCGGGACTTGTGCCATCGCAGGTGATTCAGTTCATCAGGGCAGAGCTCGACTCTCTCCGAGCCAGAGCCTGGCTTCCGGCGGACAGGGCCGAGGTCCTTTTCTCCTTTCCCCAGTCATTTCTGGTTGGGCATTTGCACCCTGCCTGGGACTTCCTGCGCCTTCTGGGCCTCATGGCGGCCTGCACCAGCGTAGTCCATTGGGCCCGCTGGCATATGCGTCCCATGCAATGGGGGCTGGCCCGCCAGTGGTCACAGCAGTCCGGTCCTCTGGACCAGCCAGTGACTGTGACCCAGGAGATGTGAGATGGCCTACGGTGGTGGCTCATTCCAGCTCATCTGCAGGACGGTATCCCGTTTGTCCGCCCCGAGCCGACGGTCACTCTGACGACTGACACCTCTCTAATGGGTTGGGGTGCCCATCTGGGGGAGTTCAGGGCCCACAGCCTCTGGTCCCCTCAGGAGTCTCGATGCCACATCAACCTGCTGGAGCTCTGAGCGGCGCATCTAGCCCTCATCGCCTTCGTTCCGTTTGTACGGGGTCAGGTGGTTCAGGTCCTGACGGACAACACCACAACCATGTACAACCTCAACCGACAGGGCGGGACACACTCCTTGCCTTTGCAGGGACGCTCTCCGCACTTGGTCCCTCGTGATCAGCCTGGAGGCGGATCTCCTAGCCATCCCTGTGGCAGGAGCCTCCAGCAGTCTAACTGATGCCCTCAGCCGGATAGGCGCTGCATCTCATGAGTGGTCTGTCCTGCCGGTGGTAGTACAAGATCTGTTCTCCCATTGGGGCACCCCTCAGGTGGACCTGTTTGCCTCCATGGAGAATGCGAAGCTGAGGCTGTTTCATGCCCACCCTCCTCAGGGCTCGCTGCAGGGGGATGCCTTCTCGAGGCCATGAACCCAAGGCCTGTTCTACACCTTCCCTCCATTTCCCTTGATCCACAAGGTGCTTCTCAAGTCAAAGAGGGACAAAATGCAGGTGATTCTGGTAGCCCCAGACTGGCCCCGCCAGTTCTGGTACCCAGATCTCCTCAGCCTCTGCTCCAGGCTCCCGAGGCGGCTTCCAGACCGCACGGGCCTGATCTCAGTCAACAAGGGGAAGGTTCTCCATCCGGACCTTCAATCCCTGCACCTGATGGCCTGGTTCCTGAGCGGCTAGAATTCCAGGCCTTGGGTCTTTCCGATGAAGTCCTCAGTGTTGTTGAGGCATCACATAAGAAGTCGACCAGAAAATGCTGCGCCTTCAAATGGAAGAGATTCTCCATTTGGTGTCAGGACAAGGGGTTGGACCCTTCTTCCTGTTCCTTGGCTAGCATCCTTGACTACCTGTGGTCCCTTTCTCAGCTAGGGTTTCGGTCGACGACCCTTAAGGTACACCTGGCAGCCATCTCTGCTTACAGGCGCGCGGCAAAGCAGTCAGTGGTGCAGGAGAAGGTGGTTGGGTGCTTTTTCCAAGGCCTTGATCACATATCCCCTCCGGTGCGAGAACCTCCACCTTCGTGGGATCTACTGCTGGTATTGGCTGAGCTCATGGGAAAGCCATTCAAACCGATGCACAGGTGCGATATCTCCCACCTGCCGTGGAAGACCGCCTTCTTGGTGGCTATTACGTCAGCCAGAAGGATGGGAGAGCTCCAGGCGCTTTCCATCAAGTCTCCTTATCTGGTCTTCCACAGGGACAAGGTTGTCCTGCGCCTCACCCGAAATTCCTTCTGAAGATGGTGTTGGAGTTTCAGCTTAACCAGGTGTTTATACTGCCAGTGTTCTACCCCAATCACACCTCGGATGCCGAATATAGGCTCCATACTCTGGACCCTAGAAGAGCGCTTGCTTATTATAATGAGCGGACAGCTGAAATTCGGGGAGAGGTTCGCCAGCTGTTTGTCAGTTACGCTGAAGCCGCACCTGGCAGACCTGCAGCCAAGCGGACAATAAGCAGGTGGATCACCTGCTGCACAGATCTCTGCTATAGGTTGGCAGGCATGGAGCCTCCCAAAGAAATAAGAGCTCATTCTACCTGCCATACCGCTGCTTCTAGGGACATCCCTATCCAGAAAATCTGCAGGGCTGTTGCCTGGAAGTCAGCACACACCTTTAATTCCCATTACCACATTGACCTTCAGTCACGCCGAAATGCTGGTTTTGGGACCTCGGTTGTCCAGTCCTTATTCCCTAAGTAGGGGGTGCATGCCTTGCCTCCCTCCTCCCAGAGAACTGCTAGGAGTCTGCCAGACGGTGTGGATTGAACAACATATCCACGTCCCTAGAAATACAGGATCTTCCCTTGTCAATCTTCACCATTCATTACTGCTTGGGTTAGTGCAGGAGGTGCGCACCCGCTGCGGGAGGTTTTTTTTTTTTGTCTCGGCTCCAATGGCACCGCCCTCAAGAGCGGCACTCGTCATCTTGAGGCGGCGTTAAGTGCTGTAGACTTCTCCTCTATCTCAGTTCTGTTTCTCCTGCGTCAAGGCTGCACTACTTCTTGTGGTTGAACTAGGCCTTCCGTCCTCAAGCCAGACTCCTCCTCGTATTTCTCTCGCCGCGTCTCCGGTAAGACCGTTTCTGTTTATTTCTTCTGTCGACTGCGCTGAGTGCTTTTTTGCTAATTTTAGTCTCATTTTGTTCACATCAGGTCAGGTTCGGGGGCAAAACGTAAGTCTAAGGCGGGCCGTGCCCCTATGCGTCGGTGCTCCTGTAGCCGGCATTTTTCCGTCACGGATCGGCATGATGTTTGTCTTCGTTGCCTGGGACCCAACTACGATATGGATGCGTGCGACGCCTGTTTCTCCATGGATCGTCGCGTCCTCGAAGTTCGCGCATTCAAGATTGGCAAGGCCCCGCCGACTTTCGTGGGACGGTGTCATTCCAGGGATTCCCAGGTAAGGTCTCTAAGCCCTTCCTCCGGGTCCCCTCTTGGACTTATACGATCCGTAGAGGAGGAGGCTTCCTCATCTTCTCTTGCCGAAGAGAAAGCTTCTTTTCTAGGGACATGGATATGTTGTTCATCCACACTTATTGGCAGGTTCATTGCCGCTTTAAATCTTGCTGGAAGGTCTTCAAGCTGGCTCCTCCCACCCACCCGGGTGGTAAAACTCTCGGCTCCGCCCCATGACGCCAGATCTTCCTTACCGCTTGGAAGCTCAGGTTCCCTCCTTAACGCTCTGCGATTAAGACTGGTTCCTAATTCTTCGAAAGTTCGAAATCAAAAGTTTTAGCTAAAAAGACTTCGGTCGTCTTCTCCTCGTGACTGCGATGGACCAATCGACTCGGTTCCGGAGGTGCCCTTGCGGGCAGAAGATGTCTAGGACGGATCTGCACTCCACGTGCATCTACTGCCTGGGCCTTGAGCACAACCTGCAGGCCTGCGACTTGTGCTCTTCTTTCCGACCTCGATCTTGAAGACCCGTGCTGCCCGATTACAACTGGGCGCCCAGAAAAGAATTCCACCGGTGAAATCTAAAGAGGCCCGGTTGGCGGTGTCCGCGGCAGCGGGCTCGGTGGATCAGCTCGAGCAGATGATCGCCCTCGAAGAGGAGGCGGCGCGGGCCGCTTCTACCTCGGCTGCAGCACTTGTTCCGCTCTCTCTCGGTGCCTCGTACTCGGCTTCTTTTAAGGAGTTTTGTCTGACCCTCTCGACGAAAGGTGAGGGTCCAACTTCATCGGGACCTTTTTTCAGGTCCAAAAAGAGCAAAAGTAAGTCTCTCCATCGGCGGCTCTTGGAGCGGGAAAGATCCCCTCTCCTTGTCGACAGATCGGCTTGGTCGACCCCTCAGCTCGACACTGGCTTCACGGTGTCCCCGTCAGGCCAGTTGACCGAGACTCCCGACGATGCGGTCGAGATTTTTCTCGACCCGTTAGATGGGTTGTCGGCTGGAGAAGCTGAGAATCCCCTCTCCCCGGTGGGAGTTGAGGATCCCGTCGGCTCGTCTGTGTGCCTCCGGTTCCGAGCCTCACGGTGGATCGTCGAGCCAAGGAGTGCCGATTTCGACACTTCTCCTCGCCTTCCTCGGCCTGAGTCGAGACTCTCGGTCTCGGACATCCTCGGTCAACCGATCCGCGCCATAGGCAGTCTCCGGTCGGCACGCGGCAAGCTCTTGCCGCGCTCTTCCTCGGATGAGGGAGGCTGGCGCAAGTTGCGTCTGATCTACGAGGAACTCATGTGGCAACAGCTCCTTTTGACCGAGGAATAGGCCGACCCAGTCGTCTTCCCGGCCATTAAGTGGCTGTCACCGGAGCGGCCGAAACAACCCCTCGCTGTAGCCGAGGAGCCTGTTCCCAGGCCAGTTGTTCGGCCAATTCCAGCTGCCCCACCGATTCTGGTGGAACCTCCGCCTCCAGCAGTGAGTTGGGGCTCCGACCAAAAATTCTCGGTCGGCCTTGGGTTTGCCCATAGGCTGTCTGTCACCCTCACTCCCGATAAACCTCGGCAGGTGGAGGGTGGCTCAGGCCCGGGGCAGCTCTTTGAGGACTTTTCCGAGTCCGATGATGGTTCCTACCTCTTCTCCAAGCGCTTGGACTTGGAGTCCTCGGGAGGACAGTCAGTGGACGATAGCCCTTTGTCCTTCTTAGGGTTGCTTCGACTCATCTCGGAGTCCACCGGGATGAAGCTCGAACCCGTTTCTAAATGGGCCAGGTATCCCCTCACGGAGATTCTGGACCGAGGGGATTCTCCTACGGAGGCCTTTCCGGTGGCGGAAGCCATAGTGGGTTCGGCCTTGGAACTTTGGCAGCGTCCTGCTTCCTGCCCTGAGCCTTTGGCCAGGAAGTATGCGGTCCCTACCGGTTCCCTGTCCGGTTTTTCAGAACACCCCTCGGCCGAGGGGTTGGTTACCGACAGCGTTTTCTGGCATGCCGGGAACGCCAAGGATGTAGACAAACCTCCCGACAAGGAATCCAAGAAATTGGATTATGCCGGGCGAAAAGTCTATGCTGCGTCCTCTCTCGGCCTTCGTCAGGCCAGTTCGGCCGTCCTCATGGCACATTTTCCTCACGCCCTGTTGGGCTCCCTGGATGAGGTTGTCCCTCATCTTCCGCGAGATCTGCAGACTACGGTCAGGCAGGTGCGGGACCAGGAAAGGCAGTGGCAAACAACGGCTCCAGACTGCGTTAGACATCGAGGACTCATGTGCCAGGTCTGTGGCGGCGCGGTGGCCATGCATCATCGGGCTTGGCTGAGGATATCCACCTTTACCTCGGATACCCAGCACAAGTTGGCGGATGTTCCTTTTTGAGGACTGACCTCTTGGCCCTGGGGTGGAAGGTCACCGCAGAGATCGAGAAGTCCAGTGCTACCTTGGACTCGGTCTCTTCCGCTCAGAAGGACAAAGGCGCAAGCCACAGCCTAAGCCCTTTCGTCCTTCTACGCTCCCGCCCAACAGCGTCAGGGCCAGCAGGCTCGACTTGCATCCCAAACCCAAGCCGTCGGCTCCTACAACAGGAAGCAGGAGAGAAAAGGCCCAGGTGGTCCTCGGCGGTCCTTCCTCCAAACCTGCCCAGTGAGCCAGACGAGTGTCGCCCCATCCCTGTCACCTCACCCCTGGTTCCCCGTGGGGGGACAGCTCAGACACTTCCTTGCCGCCTGGTCGCTGTTACCCACGGACAGGTGGGCACTGGAGGTGGTGGGAAAGGTCTACCTCTGGAATTCAGGCAGGCCCCGCCCTTCAGGCCGTCAGCACCTCAGGGGGCCTCGGGGTCCCCTAACCTCACTGGCGGCCTCGCTGAGCCGACATCGCTCTCCTCCTCCAAAGGAGGTGATCACGGAGGTAGAGGACCCCCCTTCAGACCCAGGGTTCGTGTCCAGGTATTTCCTGGTTCCGAAACGGACGGGGGGCTGGCGCCCCATTCTCTACCTACACGACCTGAACTAGTTCCTAAGGTCTCGAACCTTCAGGATTGTCACTGTGGCGCAGATAGTACCATCTCTGGAACACAGCGTGTGGTTCTGCTCTCTGGACCTACAGGACGCGTTCTTTCACGTCCCTATCCATCCGTCACATCGGAGATTCCTCTGCTTTCAAGCGGAGGGATCCCTCTCGAGTTCCGAGCCATGCCCTGCGGCTTATCTCCAGCTCCCAGGGTCTTCACCAAATGCATGGCAGTGGTGACAGCATTCCTGCGGCGCCGAGGGGTCCGGGTGTACCCTTACCTGGACGATTGGCTGATGGCAGCCTCCAGATGGGAGGTGGAGCGGTCCAGAGATCTGGCCTCAGGTTTGCTCTCCAGTTGGCCTTCTCATCAAGCGAGGCCAAGTCGGAACTCGAGCAAGCAGGTGATCCTGTTCATCGGGCAGAGCTCGACTCTCTTTGAGCCCAAGCACGGCTCCCGGCGGACAGGGCGGGTTCTTACCTCCTTTGCCCAATCATTTTCTGGTTGGGCAATCGCTTCTACCCAGGACTTCCTGGCCTCCTGGTTCTCATGGCGGCCTGTACCAGCGTGGTCCATTGGGCGCGCTGGCACATCGCCCCCTTCAGTGGGACTGGTCAGCCAGTGGTACTAGCGCTGCGATCACTGGACCAGCTGGTGATAGTGACCCAGGAGTTGTGGGCAGCTCTCTAGTGGTGGACCGTTCCATCCCATCTACAGGAGGGCATCCCGTTTGTCCACCCCAGGCCGACGGTCTCTCTATCGACCGATGCCTCTCTGATGGGTTGGGGTGCCTATCTGGGGGAACACCGAGTGCACGGCCTCTGGTCCCCGCGGGAGTCCCAATGCCACATCAACCTGCTGGAGCTCAGGCGGCCTGCCTAGTCTCACCGCCTTTGCTCCGTTTCTCCGGGGTCAAGTGGTCCGAGTCCAGACGGACAATACCTGCCACCATGTACTATCTAAACCACCAGGGCGGACGCGCTCCATGCTTCTATGCAAGGAAGCTCTCCGCATTTGGTCACTCGTGCGCAGCCTGGGCCGATCTCCTAGCTATTCATGTGGCAGGGAGCCTCAACACCCTGGCCGATGCCCTGAGCCGGATAGGGGCTGCGTCTCACGAGTGGTCTCTCCTGCCGGAGGTAGTACAAGATCTGTTCTCCCACTGGGGCACACCTCAGGTGGACCTGTTTGCCTCCCGGGAGAATGCGAAGCTGAGGCTGTTTCATGCCCGGCCCCCTCAGCAGGGCTCGCTGCAGGGGGATGCCTTCTCGAGGCTGTAGACCCCGAGCCTCTTTTACGCCTTTCCCCCATTTCCCTTGATTCATAAGGTGCTTCTCAAGATGAGGGACAAGTCGCAGGTGATTCTGATAGCCCCAGACTGGCCCGCCAGTTCTGGTACCCAGATCTCCTCAGCCTCAGCTCCAGGCTCCCGAGGCAGCTTCCAGCTCGCCCGGACCTGCTCTCAGTCAGTCAGGGGAAGGTGTTCCATCCGGACCTTCAATCCCTGCACCTGACGGCCTGGTTCCTGAGCTGCTAGAGTTCCAGGCCTTGGGTCTTTCCGACGAGGTCCTCAATGTTGTTGAGGCATCCCGTAAGGAGTCGACCAGAAAATGCTACGCCTTCAAATGGAAGAGATTCTCCATTTGGTGTCAGGGCAAGAGCTTGGACCCTTCCTCCTGTTCTGTGGCAAGCATTTTGGACTATTTATGGTCCCTGTCTAGTCAACAGCTTAGGTCGACGACCCTAAAGGTGCACTTGGCAGCCATCTCTGCTTACCGGACGCGGGCCGGGGAGCAGTCGGTGGCGCAGGAAAAGGTGGTGGGTGCTTTTCAAGGCCTTGATCATTTCCTCAGTCGCGAGAACCTCCACCTCCGTGGGATTTACTGCTGGTACTGGCAAAGCTCATGGGCAATTATTCGAACCAATGCACAGGTGTGATCTCTCTCACCTGTCGTGGAAGACCGCCTTCTTGGTGGCTATCACATCAGCCAGAAGGATGGAGAGCTCCAGGCGCTTTGCACGAGTCTCCTTACCTGGTCTTCCACAGGACAAGGGTTGTCCTGCGCCCCACCCGAAATTCCTTCCGAAGGTGGTGTGGAGTTTCACCTTAACCAGCTGCTGACTCTGCCGGTGTTCTCACCCCAATCACACCTCGGAGGCAAATACAGGCTCCATACTCTGGACCCTGAAGGCTACGCTTATTATAAGGATGCAGCTGGAGAAATCGGGAGAGGTTCGCCAAGCTGTTTGTCACCTCGCTGAAGCCGCACCAGCAGACCTGCAATCAAGCGGACGATGGGCAGGTGGGTCACCTCCTGCATAGATCTCTGCTATAAGTTGGCGGGCATGGAGCCTCCCAGAGGACAAGAGCTCATTCTACCGTCATACTGCTGCATCGGTGGCTGCTTCCAGGGACGTCCCTATCCAGGAAATCTGCAGGGCTGCTACCTGAAGTCAGTACACACCTTTATTACCTATTACCACATCGACCTTGAGTCACGCGGGATACGTGGTTTTGAGACCTCGGTTCTCAGTCTTTATTCCTAAGTAGGGGTGTGCGCTTGCCTCCTCCTCCCGGAGGCAACTGCTAGGGTGCAATAAATGTGGATGAACAACATATCCATCTCCCTAGAAATACAGGATCTTACTTGAGACACAGCTCTTGCAGCAGGTTACACCATTAGGACTGAAGCCGGCAGGCGCCAGGACCCCTCGAGCTTCTAGCTAGCTATCTTCAGCGGGGACCGCGACGTCGGTCCGCCTCCGGCGTCAGGCGTGGTACAAAAGAGGCGGTCCACGCCAAATCCCCAGTTCTTTCCGCCGTCCGAACTGCATGCCTCGACCCTCCGGTCTCACAGTCTAGCCTTGACGCATGGTTCAGAATTTCCTTTGGGAAATTGTCTCCAATCAAGATTTTATCAACTCTGATGTCTCTCCGACCTCCGGTCATCTGTCCAAGTGCTGGCGTGTGGAAACAGATCCTTCAAGGACCCGCATTCTGCGTCGTCGGTGCCTGGGCCCAGACCACGACACCAAGGCCTGCTCACTGTGCCAGGGGTTCAACAGCCACTCCAGGATCCGCGGCAGAAGGCCCTCAAGCATTTTGTTAGAAGACAGCCTGGGCCACTGTCCTCTAAGGGGAATGGAATCACACAGACACGCGGAGAAGAAGGAGGGATCTCCCCGGTCGCCGGCTCGGGCCTCCGAGTCCCGCAGCTCCGGTTCACGGTCGGACCGGTCCCCGTCTAGGGCCTCGTCCCTTCCCCCGGCTGCGGCTCCAGTTCCTAAGTCTGCTCAGGCCTCTTCCGCCAGGCCATCTTCTTCAGCCCAGAAGGCCGTGGCGAAGTCCGGGGAAACCACCACACTGTCACCACAAGTCGGGCTCCCGCTCCTCGGCCCCCGACGCCCGGTCTTCCTCGGTTCCCCCCCCCGGAAGACCTTGGATCTGACGCCATTGAGGAAGCCGGTGGATCCGGCGTCAGCCAGACTGCCGTCGGCCGTACGCCACCGTTCCTCTGAGCCGTCGGCGGCCAGCCGGCCGTCGTCGGTCTCGTCCTTGCATCGGACGTCGGTGGGGGGTCCGACGTCCGTGTTGCCTGAGCCGAGGGCTCCTGCGCCTCCGACGGCCGTCGGGCAGGAGTCCCTCGCGGAGGAGGAATTAGTCCAGCCCGAACACCAGACGGGCGCTCCCGGCCTCGAGCAGTCTCTTAGGGGTCCCTCGCCACCGCCCGAGGCCCCCGCGGAGCCGTCGCCGGGACCCAACGACTGGCCCTCGGAGCCGACGTCGGGGTTGTCATTGGCAGAGGTGAAGGAACTTTTTACGTATTGGTGGGACACCATTAGGAAGGACGTGGTACCACCAGTCCCTCCTCCTCCACCTCCTCCTCCTCCTGTTCCTACTCCAGCCCGGGCCCCACCTTCACCTGTGAGGTCAGTCAGCCGTTCCGTCCCCAGGGAACCTGAGTCCCCTCCCAGGGGCCGTCATTCTAAAAGGAGACCTCCGTCCAGATCTTCGTCTTCCGGATCGCCCAGCCCCAAGAGATCCAGAAGACACCGTCATTCGCCGTCGACGGAGGACACGGGATCATCCTTTTCTACTTCAAGATCCCCGTCTCCAGTCTCGCTTCCCTCGCCAGACCCACGTGAGACTCCACGGTCTCCTCCGGACGACCCTTCCTTCATGGATATTCTCCGTCATATCCAGGAGAATATGGGGTGGGAAGCTGAGGAATTGGACCCCGAGAGGTTACGCCTGGCCAAGTACCTTCGGCAGAAGGACCCTAAGCCTGTGGTGGTGCCACCCTTGATGGACACCTTTGTGGACGTCACCAAGGCTGCGTGGAAGCATCCACACTTGCTACCGGCGGTGCCGAAGAAGGCTGACTGTTTGTACAGGGCTCCCAAGGGGGGACCAGTACCTGTCACAGCACCCTCTGGCTGATTCTCTGGTTATCACAGCCTCACATGACCGGTCTCAGAGGCCGCAGCATCTGAGCACCCTGCCACCGGACCCTGAGTCCAAGCAGTTGGACTCCTTGGGTAGGCGCACGTACGCTTCCGCGACTTGCGCCATTAGGTCCTTGAACTACCTTACCCACATGGTGCAGTTCCAGAACGCCCTGTGGGAGCAGGGCCTAGAGGCGGCCGAGAGGCTGCCAGATGGTGAGCAGAAGGAGGATGCTTCCAGCTTCTCCGCCCGCGGGTTCAGGCAAGGGGACCCAAGTTCTTAGAGGCGCATACGACTCTGCGGACTCTTCAGCCAGAAGCGGCTCGTCAAGGCGCTTGCCTCGGAGGCACTTCCATGCTCGTGTCTCAGTTTCACCCCGGACGTCCAGAAGAACATCCTGGATGCCCCTTTGAAGGTGAGGTTCTGTTTGGTAGTCCATCCGAAAGGATCATTACCAAACTCAAGAGGCGGAAAGGCAGTCCGTCGGTCAGGCGATGTACTGGCGAGCTTGGTTCCTTCGTGGGAACCAAGGCCTTGCTGAAGCGGACTCAGAGGCAACAGCCCTGTTCCGCCACAGCAGCACAGGGCTCCGGTTTAGAAGGACCCAGGGAAGCGTCCAGCCAGCAGGGGTCAGCGCCTCCCAAGACCTCCCAGCCGGCGGGTCCTTCAGCCGCCACAGCATGACTCCTTTCCGGCCCCGGCCCTCAGGATCAACGGATGTTTCGGTCGGGGTCGTGCAGAACTTCCTGTCGGGATGGCAGGCAATTACCACCGACAGGTGGGTGCTTCAGCTGGTCAGCATCGGCTACTTTGTAGAGTTCGCAGAACAGCCACCCTCGAGGCCTCCTCTGCCTCCCGGGCACTCGGGTCAGCACCGCTACCAATTCGGCAAGAGGTGATCGCACTCCTAAGCAGGGGCGATACAGCATGTCCCAGGAAACCAGAGAGACTAGGTATTCTTCTCACTTCTTCCTGGTTCCCAAAAGACAGGGGACCTCCGTCCTATTCTGGACCTAAGCGACCTCAACTTATCAGTGCATACAAAAGATTCCGCATAGTGCCCTTCGGGTCTAATTCCCATGCTAAAACAAGGCGCCTATTTAGCGTCCTAGACATGCAGGATGCCTACCTGCACATCCCATAGCTCTGGCGCATCAGAGGTTCCTGCGCCGAGGTCCTAGGCCACCACTTTCAGTTCGGGCTCTCCTTTCAGACTGTCATCCGCTTCCAAGGGTCTTTACCAAATGCATGGCAGTCGTGGGCAGCTGCCTGAGGAGAAAGGGCCACTATGTGTTCCCCGCACTCGACGATTGGTTTCTCATGGCCGCCTCCAGGAGGCGCCTCCCTACAAGCGATCCAGGACACCCAGGTTTTGTTCGGATCGCTGGGATTTCATAAACCAAGAGAAGTCGGATTTGGTACTGTCAGCAGAACCTGCAATTTATAGATGCAGTGCTGACACGGTCCAGGGAGGGCTTTCCTCCCAGTCGACAGGGCGGAGCGATCAGGTCTCTCATAGAGGACCTATCAACGAATCAGACTGTCTCGGCCAGGTCGGGTCCTCGGCCTGCTCGGACACATGGCTGTGGCTATTCCCACGGTACTCCCATCGACTCCACATGTGAATAACGCAGTGGATGCTCAAGGCACAGTGGGACCAGAGGCAAGACCATTTGCAGCACCCAGTCAGAATCACGAGACGGGTGATTCAGGATTGGCAATGGTGGTTAGCCCCGGTCACTTTCCAAGGGCGCCCTTTGCAGCGCCTGCCTCGGAGATAACCTCACCACAGACGCCTCAGGTCTCGGGTGGGGAGCTCACCTGGATGGGGTGAAGTCTCAAGGTGTATGGAGCCCACTGGGCTCATACTTCACATCAATGTTCTAGAGATGAGCAGCCCTCTATGCACTCCAGGCTTTCAGGTCATGATCCCACCTGCACCATCCTGATTCAGACGGACAACACGGCGGTGATGTATTACCTTAACAAACAGGAGGCGCACACTCTTACCCTTTGCAGGGAGGCCATGAGAGTGTGGGATTGCAATCGGGCATGGCGCAGTTTAATCAAGGTACATGTTCCTGCGTGACAACACGATCGCAGACAGTCTGAGTCGCACTCAGGCCAGAGTCCACGAGTGGGAACTTCTTCAGGAGGTGGCAGAGGATCTGTTCCTCGATGGGGAACTCCAGAGCTAGACTTATTAGATCCCGATTCAACGCAAACTGCCCATTTTGCTCGCTAGATCCAGGGCCTGGAGTTTTCTGGCGAGAGCGTTGTCCCTCTCCTGGGTGAACAGATTCTCTCACTTTTCCTCCTTCCGTTGATCCAGAGTTCTTCTCAAACCGCTGCAGGGAGCATGCACGCTTGATTCTGGTAGCCCCATTTTGGCCCAGACAGATCTGGTTCCCATTGCTGGCTCAGCTATCCCGGGAACCTCCGCTCCCGCTGCCGCTCAGTTCCCACCTTCTGTCTCAGGAGCGAGGTTCATTGTTGCACCCGGATCTTCGCTTTTGAACCTGCACGCATGGCTCCTAGAGACGAGCCATTTTGCGACACGGGGTTCTCGTGAAGAGGTTATGGAGGTCCTCTCTGCAGCCAGGAAGCCAGCTACACATGCTACATATGCCATTAAATGGCGCGGTTTTGTTGTGGTCACGGGCTCATGACCTCTCCCTTTAGGTTGTCCTGTGGGAGCAGTCTGACTACCTCCTTTCCTTTTCCACCAGGGTTGGCTCTACCCTCTATTAAGGTACACCTGTCGCTTATTTCGCCTATCATCTGCCGTGGGGCAGCACTATTGCTCAGCTTGATGCTTCTCGGGAGTTTCTGAGAGGGTGTTACACCTAGGCCTCCTATCAAGGACCCGGTTCCTCCATGGGATCTCCTTTTGTCCTGGAGCAGCTCACGCCCTCCCTTTGAACCAGCTGCCGGATTGCGAGCTACGCTTTCTGTCGTGGAAGACGTTGTTTTAGTTGCCGGCCACTTCAGGCAGAAGGATTTCTGAGCTTCATGCCTCATGTGTAAAGAACCTTATTTGGTTTTCACGGGACAGAGTATCTCTGAGGACAAACCCGAAGTTTTTGCCTAAGGTGGTTTCAGCTCTCACTTTAAATCAGGATATTGACCTTCCGGTCTATTTCCCGAGTTATTCGAATAGAGGGGAGGCTTTGCTCCACACTCTGGATGTTCACTGCAGCCTGAGGTATTACCTCAATAGAACTAAGCCCTTTCGGGTTTCGGACCAGCTCTTCGTCTCTTTCACACAGAGAATGAGAGGCCGGCCGGTGTCTAAGCAGTCCTTATCCCGCTGGCTTGTACAGTGTATCTCTCATTGCTATCAATCTAGGCAAAAGCCCCTCCCGGGTTCCATCTGGGGCCATTCCACTAGAGGTGTGGCCACTTCCTTTGCAGCTCTCAAAAATGTCTCAACCTCAGCCATTTGCGCTGCTGCTACTTGGAGCTCTGTGCATACTTTTATCAGGCATTACAGTTTGGATATAGCCTCTAGGCGAAGGGCCGCTTGGCCTGGCCGTGCAGGGCCTCTTATCCTGAGTCAGGACTTGGCTTGATTTTTCTCCGTTTCTTCCTCTCCTCCTCCCAATGTTTGTGGGACAAGCATTATTGCTTGGGAATCAGTCCTAATGGTGTAACCTGCTGCAAGAGCTGTGTCTCGAAGTAAGATAGTACAGTTACGTAAGAACTTATCGTAACAGTAGATCTTTGAGAACAGCTCTTGCAGCAGGTACCTTCCCGCCCTCCGTATCCCCCTTGGAGGAAGTATGGCTCGTTGTTGTTTTAAAAAAAAAAAACAGTGAGAAAGAAAAGAGAAAAAGGGAAGGAAACAGTTTCCTTCCGAATGGCTGAACGAGAGAAAGTCGGATATTCACTTGGGAAGAGTGAATTTGTTTCGATCCTGTTGGGATTTTGTCCCTTATTGCCTTCTGACGGTGGATCCTCGGTCTCCCTTCTGATGTCATCCTGCGACGCGGGAGTCTCCAGCGGAGAACTTGAGATTCGTGGGACCGCCCCCTTTTTGTACTCACGCCTGACGCCGGAGGCGGGACCGACGCCGGGGCAGTCCCACTGAAGATAGCTAGCTAGAAAGTTTCCAGATGTCCTGGGCCTCGCCGGCTTCAGTCCTAATGGTGTAACCTGCTGCAAGAGCTGTTCTCGAAGATCTACTGTTCGACGGAGTTTTACGTAGCATGACTTTACTCACCTGTAACAGGAGTTCTAGGAATGGTATATGTTGTTCATCCACGACCCACCCGACCTCCCGGCTTCGACGCACAACCTGAGCTTCCAGAGGGCCAGATCTGGCGTCATGGGGCGGAGCCGAGAGTTTTACCACCCGGGTGGGTGGGAGGAGCCAGCTTGAAGACCTTCCGGCAAGATTTAAAGTGGCAAGGAACCTGCCAATAAGTGTGGATGAACATATACCATTCCTAGAACTCCTGTTACAGGTGAGTAACCTGTATTTGCGGTGTCTGAGGAACGTTGAGGTCCCTCCTGGGGCCGAGGCGGAGACACCGCCTCGGCAGTCACCTCCTCGGAGGTGCAGGCTCCCCCAGTGTCGAGGCCCACGCCTGCTGGGCCCAGCATCGGTGGACCCTCGACACCCCCTTCCTGCGCCATTTTGGATCGCACCAGTGATCGAGACGGCGCCGCTAGTGGAGCCGTTCTGGCCTTCGGCGTGGCCCAGTTCGCTCTCCTGGTGGTGCCGGGTTGGGTCTTGGTGCCATGGGCCTGGCTGGCGCTGGTGGGGAGCCAGGGCTGGGCTTTGCTGGCGCGGGGAGTCTTAGGTCATCTGGCGCCATTTCACCGGGGACCCCTGGGGTTGCTAGTATTGTGGTTCAGCTTATCTCTTCCTCTTCGGAGGCTGATGATTCAGACGTGGACCCGTCCCTGGCAACCTGATTCTTGAGTCAGGGTCCCGGTGGCATGAGTCTAGGCGGCCCAGGGACTATTCCTTTGTCGCTGCTGTCCTCCTGAGGCCCCCAGGCTAGGGGTGGTCTGGGGTCCCTGGGAGGCGATGGGCGGGGGTGGGAGGCTCTCCCTCCTGGGGGGCTAGTGGCAGCTACGACCCTGGTGCTGCTGCACCTACGGGTGGGAGATCGCTGGGGTCGAGGAGGAGGGCGTTCTCTGAGTCCGAGGGGTCGAGGGGCAGGGTTCAGGCATCTGTCTCTGTCGGCCACTCCTCGGGGTGTGGCTAGGAGCCGTAGCGCAATGCCCCGCCTTTCCCTTTTGGACCCCGGGGTCCCCTCAGGTGGCGTTGCTGTGGGCTGCCCTTCTGGATCCATGCAGTCACAGGGGAGGATCCCCTTCTGGGCTCTTCCAGGCTTCGCATCCCCAGGGTTCCGTTTTGCGACCTGGTCTGTTTTCTGGGATCCCGCCAGCTCAGGCTCCGTTCCCCGGATTCCAGAGCCCTAGCAGAGGACAGTTGCCTCTCCGTAGGTGCCCATCTCCCATTCCTCTGCAGCCACCCCCCGCTCTCCCAGGCCATGTCGGTCCCACGGGCCCGTTATCCTGGGAGGCGTCCAGAGGTTCTGCAGCGGCCTTCCCCTCATATGTCCGGTGAATGAATGAGCTGGTTTTTCGCCTATCCCCACCGCCACAAGAATCCTCTGGACACTCGAGCTCTCCATCATCCTCGTCTCCCCCTCTGGTCATCTCTCCTCCAATGCTGATTTCACTGAACATCAGTGATTCCTTTCGAGGATGGTGAGGGATCTTCGAATTTCCTACGTTAGGCGAGACAATCCTGAACGGGAGACGCGTGAATCCCTTGGTGAATTCAGTGCCCAGCACCTGGTGGTACTATCCTGGCATATTCCCTTCCAGGAGGCGTCTATCCGTTCCTGGCAGTCGCCCTTTCTCCAGCCCCAGCAGACTGCTGATGTAGGTATTGTGCCCCTTCGGAATCCCTGGGTACTCTCCCCAACCCACCCTCAGGTTTGGCATACCTAGAGACTCCCTCCAGGTGCATGACCGCCATCGGGACCCCGAATTCTCACAATTGATTGGTGGGGCTTAAGAGTGTTCTCTTCTCGCATGGTTGTCTTGCATTGCATCTCATCAGGCCCATCACGCTGCCTACAGTAGGCATTTGTGGTCGATGCTTTCTCAAATCTTAGCATCAATTCCTGATACGGAGCAAACCAGACAAGCTATTGCCCTCTCTGCTATAGGTCTGGAGCTGGCAAGACACCAAGCAAGGGCATCTTATGACGCTAATGAGGTGGCTTCCAGGCCTGCGGGGACAGCGATCTGCATTAGACGGATGGGATGGCTTCATCTATCGAGGTTGTTACCCCTGGCCCGGCGTAGGGTGATTTCGCTCCGCTTTCCAGGGGACCTGTCTCTTTTCCTCCAGAGCTAGGAGACTACTGCAGGGGCTTCCTCCATCTCCCTGTCCTCGGGGGGGCACTTCCTAGCTCTTCTCCCCCATAGGCTTCTCTCTGGATTAGCCCAGGGTCTTCCCCTTCTGTTACTCACCAACAGGAGGCTGGAGGTCTTGTCCCCTCAGGCTTTTCTACCCCCCCCTTTTTAAGGGGGGGCTTGGTACTCACCCAAGCAGTAATGAATGGTGAAGATTGACAAGGGAGGATATGAAAATTAAGTACCTACCGTAATTCTTGATCTTCTCTTGTATCTTCACCATTCATTACTGATACCCACCCACCTTCCCCTCAGTGGCCTCCTACTGTGGTGTCTCCCCTTCCCGTCTCGTTCCTCTCCCTCCTTTGGCCTTTATGCAAAAAAAAACTTTCTGTTTTCAATTTAGTGAATGGTTCCTCTTTCCTCAAGGTAAGAGGAACGAGCACCGGTCTGTGTTTTCACTTATTCTGAGGGAACTCTTTCTGACTGCCCCTAGGGTGCGACTTCTGGGTACCTTGATCATGTTACGAGTTCACAGCTTAAGAGACCGTGCTCTGGCTCGGCCTCAAAAAAATTTAGATTTCTGGCAGGTATTATCATTAAGCTCATTCTAGCTGGTGCATTGCACTTTCAGCCTTGAGCCACTGCTGTTGTCTTGCCTTAGGGAGTCTGATTGAGTTCCCATTCTATCCTTTTCATACAAAGCTGCCTTCAGTAAGGCATAATCTTTCCCCATACACGTTTGTGTTAGCACTTAACAGGGTGCTAAGGGACATAGTCCCCTTCCTGGGTGGGCGCTCCCTCTGGAACAGATTTCTGCCCGGGCAGGCTGTGAGCTCTCAGCTAGGATGTAGGGACTTGGCATGTTGAGAGGTCAGAGAATTTGCCCTTGTATCTGATCTGTGCAGGTGGTTCGGTTGAACCTTCTCTCAGTCCTATCAACAGGGATTCTTGTTCCTTTGTTTTAGTCTCGAGCTTATAAGCCTCTCAACCAATGCTCGATGGGCACTGTTCTCCCTCTCAACATGCTTCCTTTTCTTCTCTTTCTTCTTCTTCTTTTCTCTTCCCCTCTCTCTGTTCCTCCCCTAGAGCCGCCCCGGAAAGGAGGCCCTGCAGTCCTCTGTCTATTCTCTACTGGCTTATGCCTTTTTCAGTTTATATCCTTTCCTTTTTCTGTCCCTCAGCTCTCTTGCCTCGCTTTCCTTTTTTCCTTACCCTTTATTTTCTCCTCTCCGGCTACTAGAACTGAGATAGAGGAGGAGTCTCACGACACCTAACGTAGCCCCTCGTGCATGGCGCAGTGCGTCGCTCTCGGCGGTGCCGCTGGAGCCGACTCCAAAAAAACCTCCAGCAGGGCGCCTCCGGCACTAATCCAATCAGTAATGAATGATGAAGACATAAAAGAAAATCAAGAATTACGGTAGGTACGTAATTTTCATTTACTCACTTGTAACAGGAGTTCTAGGAGTGGTATATGTTCATCCACATGACCCACCTGACCTCTCCGGCTTTGATGCGCAGCCTGGCTTCCATCGGGCTAGATCTGGCGTCATGGGGCAGAGCCAAGGGTTTTACCACCCGGGTGGGTGGGAGGAGCCAGCTTGAAGACCTTCCGGCAAGGTTTAAAGCGGCAAGGAACCTGCCAGACAGTGTGGATGAACAACATATACTACTTTTAGAACTCCCTGTCTCAGTCTCCCCAGTCTCGGGCCTCATCGGATCCATAAAGGTTCTCCCTCCCAGTGGTTCACCCACTGAGAGCGAAGGGACTTAGTCCTTTAGGGTTTAGGGCCCCTTTGTTTGGGGGGGGGGGCTCGGTACTCACCCAAAGGTGATGAATGGTGAAGATTGACACAGCTAAGATATGAAAATTACATACCTACCATAATTCCTGATGTTTCTGTTTATTTTCACTATTCATCACAGTCCCACCTTCCATCCCCCTGGGGCCTGAGTCTCTGGGTCCCCCTCAATGTGTGTGCCCCCCCCCTTGCTTTCTGCTGGTCAAGAGCGGGGTGACCTTGGGCACATGGGGGAATTTTACCTTCTGACAGTGGGGGAAAGGGCACTTCTCTCCTCGGTGCCTCTGCTCCACCCCTTTGGAGTGGGAGTTGGTAGTTGCCCTCTTTTCTTTTCTCTCTTTCCCTTTTCTCTTCCGTTCCAGTCCTTAGGGACTCATCCCTCAAATTAATTTAACAAACTTTTGTTTCTCACCTCCAGATATGTGGTTTCAGGGGGAGGACAACCCTGCATCCTGTCTTTCTTCCTGAATAGCCACTTCTGTTCATGTCAAGAGTTTATTTCCTGTGATTCTGTGCCTTGAATTCTGACAATTCTGCCTTCTGGCTACTCCTTCGCAGTTCCTATACAGTCTGGAGACAGTCAAACGTTCAGGGCATGTCCTCCCCCTCCCCATTTCTAATTTTTCCCTCCCTCTTCTTTCTGCTTCCAGAGATTGGGGCCCCTTCCCATCCCCTTAGATTTCTAACTCTCCCTCTGTCCTCTTCATTGTTTATTTCTCCTTTTATTTACGTATCTTTTCCTTTGTCCCTTGGAGTTCCCTGTCCCTCCCTCCCAACACTTCTTACTCTACGGCGAGTCAGAACTAGCGGGAAGTCGGGGTCAACAACACCTAGCTGCCAACCTGCAAGTGCCACGCAATGCGTCTGCCTCAGGCGGTGCCGTCTGTGCATCGACTCTGCCCATCCAAAAAATAAAAAAGTTCCCACGGGGTCGTGACCTCCGGCTGGAACCCAAAGGTGATGAATGGTGAAGATACACAGAAAGGTCAGGAATTACGGTAGGTACCTAATTTTAATTTGTGATGTCACAGTCTATTGCCATGGGAATACCTGTGATGTCACAAGCAGTGTATTATGACAGCAGGTTGGGAGAAGCAATAGGAGCCAATGAACCCTCAAAGAACAACTGACCTGTTTTCAAGCATATTGCATAAGTAGTAAATAATGGAGATAAATACAGAGCCTATGAGAAATTCTGTCCAAATATTATTTAAAGTTCTTCTTGAGGCGTCAGTGGCTCTTCAAGCAGAAGGTTGCCTCAATGAAATGGGAGCTGCAGGCCAGGAGCTCCTCAATTTTCCCATCCCAGTCTTCGGGGTCTTCATCTTCGAAGTCCCCCGACAAAGTCACTGGGAAACATAAGCATAGGGACAAGGATTGGGACCGATCCCGGTCGGCCTCCCGCTTGCAGTCCCTGCATAAGCAGTCTTCAACCACAAAACGGTTTTCCTCCCTCGGGGGTCGACCTTCTCAGCCCCACACACCCTGACTTCTGCAGGGCTACCAGTGGCCCCACCGCCCGCCCAGGTCTCCCTCACAGGTAGCTGCTTGGATCAGGGTACTGTGTATCCTGCTCCCCAGCCCCTGCTGTTCCACACCTTGTTCTCTGCAGGTGCACAGTCAGGTGGCTCGGCCGGAGTGTCTTTGGCTGGCACAGTTTCGGCAAATGCCAGTCTCCAAACTGCTGACACCCATGATGCTAATGCTGGTCTCTTCCTTTGGGACCGCCGCCGCTGTTTCTGTTCCTCCTTGGGCAGACAATGCAGGACACCAGTGTCTCCTTGGACTCGGTCTGTCCTCGGCCTTCATCTGGAGTGTTGCCCTCAAACCCAGCGCCCTCTCTCCACAGCCGCCACGCGTGGTACCCCCTCTGGCTTTACATCAGCTCCTCTACTGCAGCCTGTGGGACCCACACCATTCCTCTCCCCTCAGCCGACACCTGTGGGCCCATCGCCCATCCTTCCTCCACCTACTCTGGTGGGATCAGCCCCTGTCCTACTGCAACCTGCACCTGTAGGACTGCAGCATGGGTACCCTGTGCTGGGGTCTGCTCCAGGTTATCCATACCCTGCACCTTTGGAACCGGATCCGGTCCACAGTTACCTGGTACCAGCCCCCTTTTATTACCATGAATGCAGACACAGTTCCCAGCCACCCCTCAAGGACCTCCTTTGGACCCTATTTTCCTGGCCCCTATTCGGCCAGGCCCTAGTGCTTCTTGCACCCACCCCCGGGTGGGCCTGATAGGGTCAGCTGGACTCTCAGTCGATAGCCCAAAGTTAGCGGGGATGACGATGCTGATGAGTGTCAGCAGTAAGTTTTTCTCCTTGAGCCCAGAATCCTCAGATGAGGAAGAGGCACCAAGCAACATCCCCAGATCTCTCCCCCCCCCCATTCCAGATGGCCATCATGAGACACATTCAGGCCTCTATGGGGTGGGAGACAAAGGAGCATGATCTGAGAGATTTCAGCTGGCCATCTGCCTGCGTCAGCCCGATGCCCTTCCTTTGGTGGTCCCCTTTGGTCGACTGCTATGAGGACCTTACACGGGCTGCTTGGAACCTCCCCCATACAGTCCCATCAGTGTCCAAAAAGACTGACAGACTTTACCACGCCCCGGACAGCAAGCTGTTTTTTTGTTGAGCAAAGGCTGACTCAGTCATAAACACTGCGGCGCACAGCCAAACCAAGAGGCCAGAACATCTAAACTTCCTCTCTCCTGACAGAGTCTCAACAGATGGGCAAGCATGCCTTCGCCTCTGCCATTGGGGCCATGAATTATTTGGCCCATATCGTACAGTATCAGAACCTTCTGTGCGATCAGGCTAGGGAGGCAGTCCTATCAATGCCAATGACTCCTCTAAGCAACAGACCCTCCAGGCCCTCAAAACGGGCTTGGATGCTGGTACCCACATCCTCAGGGCTGCCTGTGATGTGGCAGATGCCTCAGGCTGGGCATCGGCTGTAGGCATCTGTATGAGACACCACTCCTGGCTACGGGTCCAGCATTGTGCAGGACGTCCAGTCTTCACATTATGGATGCCCTTTTCAGGGGTTTCAAACTTTTTTGGGGGGGGATGTTCAGGATATCACCTCTGAACTCCAGACCTTGGGACGTGCTCTCAGATTCATCCACTCTGTGTACCATACCCAGCTGAAGTCTGGGCAGTGGGCTCCATATCATTGTTACACCTGCAGACAGGCCCGACCCCTCCCAGAACCCGGGGCAGACGTAAAGCCGGAGGCAGTTCTCCCTCCTCCACCGACACCCGTAGTGCTCAGGGTGCAGCAGCATCCCCTTAGCAGCGCCTGCTCCCACCTCCTGGCTCCTTGCCAGACCTCCCTCCAACAGTTGTTCACCAGGAGGTGGTGGTAGGTGGTCGCTTCTCCCTGCACCTGGACAGGTGGAGGGGAAATCACCATAGGCAACTTGGTGCTGCAGTTCATCAAGCACGATCACACTCTTGAGTTCATAGAGTGCCCTCTAGAAAACCCTCTGGGGCAATTCCTCGTATCCTCCTGGCTGCGTCCCTCTTTTCCAGGAGGAAATGCAGGCCTTACTTTGAAAAAAGGTCATAGAACCAGTCCCGCGGTGTCAGCAGGGAAGGGGGTTTTACTCCCATTTCTTCCTGGTACCCAAACAGATGGGAGACCTTCGGCCCATCCTGGACATAGGCCAGCTGAACCTGTGTATGGAGTACAAACAGTTCAGGATGGTCACCCGGCAGAGTCTGCTGCCCCTACTACATCAAGAGGAGCAAGTCAAAAGAGGCACCTGGGAGTATGCGGTGCTCAGTAATATAAAGTATAGCAGGCAAAGTAGTGGAAAACTGACACACACTGTAACCTGGATTTGTTTGTAAGGCTAAACCACAGTTACTTTTGCATGGAGAATAACTTGCATAGAAAAGTGTGTTGCTTCACCACTCAAAAATAAAGAAGGGAGCATACAGTGCCTTCAAAAAGTATTCACCCCCCCCCCCCTTGGATTTTGTCACATTTTGTGATGTTGCAAACGTAAATTAAAATACATTTATATGGGATTTTTTTGTCACGTATCTACACAAATTACTCTATAATGTCAAAGTGGAATGAAACTTCTGGAATTTTTTGTACATGTAATTTAAAATAAAAACCTGAAATGTCTTGATAAGTATTCACCTCCTTTGCTATGACACTCCAAATTGAGCTCAGGTGCATTCGGTTTCCTTGTAAGATCACTATAAAACTTGAATGGAGTTCACCTGTGGTCAGTTCAAATCGTTGACATGATTTCAGAGGAAATACACCTGTCTATATAAGGTCCCACTGTTGACAGTGGATGACAGAGCAGAAACTCTACCATGAAGACCAAGGAACTGTCCGTAGAACTCCGTGATAGAATTGTGAGGAGGCATAGATCTGGGGAGGGGTATAAAAACATTTCTAGGGTGTTGAAAGTTCTCAGGAGCATAGTCAAGTCCACCTTTAGGAAATGGAAAGATTACGGAACCACCCAGACTCTTCCTAGAGCAGGCCATCCTCCCAAACTGAGCAACTGGGCAAGAAGGACCTTGGTCAGGGACGTGACCAAGAACCCAATGACCACCGTGAAAGAACTACAGAGTTCCATGGCTGAGATGGGAGTACCTGTCCAGAGGACAACAATCTCTGCAGCACTTCATAGATGTAGCCTCTATGGGAGAGTGGCTAGACGGAAGCCACTCCTGAGAAGAGGCCACATAATAGCATGGCTAGAGTTTGCAAGAAGGCACATGGCAGACTCTGAGACCGTGTGGCAAAGGATTCTCTGGTCTGATGAAACAAAAATTGAACTCTTTGGCCTGAATACAAAGCACTATGCCTGGCGCAGACCGAACACAGCTCATCACCCGTGTAACACCATCCATACCATGAAGCGTGGTGGCAGCATCATGTTATGGGGATGCTTTTCAGAGGCAGGGACTGGGACACTTGTCAGGATAGAGGGAACAATGAATGGAGCCAAATACAGGCACATCCTTGAGGAGAACCTGCATCAGTCTGCAATAGACCTTGGACTGGGGTGAAGATTTATGTTCCAGCAGGACAATGACTCGGAGCATACAGCCAGAGCAACACTGGAGTGGCTTCAGAACATAGAAACATAGAATTAGAACATAGAACAAGAAGGTAAATGTCCTTGAGTGGCCCAGCCAAAGCCCAGACTTGAATCCCATTGAGAATCTGTGGAAAGACTTACAGATTGTGGTTCACCGACGCTCCCCATCTAACTTGACAGAGTTTGAGCAAATCTGCAAGGAAGAATGGGTGAAAATTCCCAAATCCAGATGTGCAAAGCTGATAGACATACCCAAGAAGACTCAAAGCTGTAATTGCTGCCAAAGGTGCTTCTACAAAGTATTGACTCGGGGGTGAATACTTAAGTAAACAAGATATTTCAGTTTTTAATGTTTCATAAATTTTTGTTACACAATAAATATATTTTTGTCCCTTTAAAGTGTTGAGTATGCTGTGTGAATCAAGGGGGAAAAAATAATTTCAGTGCATTAAAAATTCTGGTAGTAACACAACAAAATGTGACAAGATCCAAAGGGGATGAATACTTTCTGAAGGCACTGTAACTGATTCTGTCCAAAACAGTGCTTCATTTTTATTTAAAGCACACACAGACCATACAGAATCCAAGAGTTCAGGATGCTACAACCTTCTAACCCCCCTCCACTCAAATCAAAGGTACCTTTGACAAAACACTGACAAGTGTGATATGTGTCTGGTCATGTGGGCCTTGATTTGAGAGGAGGGGATCAGAAAGGATTGTGGCGATCGAACTCTTAGATTCTGTATAGTCTGTGTGCACTTTAAATAAAATTAAGCATTGTTTTGGAAAGAACCATCAGATCTTACTTCGAGTTGGAGCTCTTGCAGCAGGCTACACAATTAGGACTATGCCGCCAGGCACTGGGACCCCACGGAAAGATTCTAGCCAGCAGTACCCAGCGGGGACCGCACCCGACGTCCACCAGTGGTATAAAGGGGACGATCCCTAACCCCACCTCAGTTCTTTTTCCCACCGTCGACCCATTCACATCAACTCCACGGATGTCTCGTACTACTGTCAACTGCCATTTTCTATGTTTCGCATACCCTATTTGCATTCACTTTTTCAGCAGTTTATCCATTATATGTCTTCGCCTTCGTCTACAGCCGAGCGGAGGAAGTTTAAGTATGCCTGTTGAAAATAAATCATGTCTGGACCCTACCCACAATGTGGACGTCGCCCGCACTGCCGAAAGTTCAGTTGATGCACCTAGATCTGCCGCTTGAAGACTTTGAAGGCCTTCCTCATGGAGCAACAATTGCTGCCCTCCAGCAGAAACCAGCGGGCTTCTTGTCATCATCTGCCCATAGGTCTGCGTCTTCCCTCAAGGATCAGAGGACCAGAAGGAAGCACTATCATAGGGAGAAGGAGCAGCGTAGGTCTAAATCCCATTCCTGGTCTGTTCACCGGAAGGGTAAGTCCTTTAGTTCACACTCCCGCGTGAGAGCAGACTCTGCCCCTTCTCGGTAGGCGCCTCCACCTCTGTGCTTCCGTTCATGAAGGCCTCCGCACTTATCCAGACGTCGGGTGGGGGGTCCTTCAGGGCATGGGCCTTCGGGTCCTTCCCTGAGCCTTTGGCCCTTCCAGCACATCACAGGGACCAAGGCCAGGGACTCAGCCGAGACTTCCAGAGGCAAGAAGTCTGCCGTTCATCAGGCTGGGATGCCACTGTCTCGGGCACTTCCTCCGGCCCTGATGACAGCATGGGTATGAGAAGCACTCGCCATTGAAGAGATCGCTCCCCCAAGAAGCGGTCGTCTAACTCCATATGTCAGACCCTGGTATTCACTTCTTCCTCTGAGTCCACTAAGCCGACACCTCCCCCAAAGTCGCTGACTGAGCAGCCACCGGAGGTGACCTCGTTGCATGGAGGCCATACACCAGTCACGCCTACTCCTCACCTCATTCACCAGAGGACCATACGCCAGCCAAGCCGTGTCCCCAGCCCAGACACCAGAGGGGCGGTTGTCGGACGTCCAAGACACACCAGACCTGATGACTGGCACAACGCCCACAAACCATCAGGGGACCTGATGACGGGGTATCCTCAGGTTCTGGGCGAAATGCCAGGGCCCAGTAACCCCGTGGACCAGATTCCCATCCTGACAAACGTTCCTGGGGATCCAGAGTGTCCGCAGGCCTCCTTAGTCTCACTGGCTGAGGTAAGGAAATTTTTTACCGCCTGGTGGAACACAGTCAAGGGGGACCTTCTCCCCAGGAAAGAGCTTTGTACACCAGTGAGGCCACCCGTGGGTCCAATTCCAGTAACTCCACCAGCGGCACCTCCCTCAGGGCAGACCAGCCCTCACCCCCTAAGAAGGGTCGTAGGAGGTCCTCCACCTCGAGATCTAGTTGTTCTAAGACTGGGCATAGACCCAGAAGGACTGTATCCAGATCTCACTCCTCGGAATTCTCACGAGGGAGGTCTTCATCCTCCTTCCTATTCAGACTCGTCTGACAAAGGGCCTTTTTTCCTCCTCCTCCAGAAGACCACAGGGATTCGCCAAAGTCACCCCCAGATGACCCAACCTTTATGGACATTATGCACCATATTCAGTTTCTCAATCAGTGGGATACTGAGCAATTGGACCCAGAAAGGTGCAGTCTTGCTACCTTTTTGGGTGTGAGCGACCCCAAACCTGTGGTAGTCCCGCCATTAGTCCCGCCTTTCCAAGTCATGACTAAACTGGCATGGAGGCATCCGTCCAGGGCCACAGCTGTCCTGAAGAAAGCAGATCAGCTCTATAGGTCTCCCAACAATTAGCCTTTCTTGGGAGAGAACCCTAATGCAGACTCCCTAGTCCTCACGGCAGCACACGGGCAAACCAGACAGCCCAAACATATGAGTTCGCAGCCACCTGATAAGAGTCCAAGAAATTGGATCAGTTTGGAAGAAAGGTCTTCACTTCCGCCACATATACGTAAGATCTTTATATTTTCTGGCCCATATGGTGCAATACCAGATATCTCCCTGGAAAAAGGCCATGGAGCTCGCCCAGATGCAGTCAGACTCCCCCAGCAAAACAGAACTTATGGATGTTCTACAATCGGGACTAGACGGAGGCAAGCACATTTTACAGTCTTCCTATGACTCAGCCAATGCTGCCGCCCATACCGCAGCGACTAGAGTCTGTCTCAGACACCACTCTTGGCTTAGGGTGTAGGGATTCAGACAAGACCTCCAGGATGCCATCCTGGACACACCTTTTAATGGGTCTGTCCTCTTTGGGGAGGACGCTTAGAAAATAATCACGGACCTATAGGACTCTGGTAAGGCTGTGCTGTCAGTCCACCAGATGTATAGCTTGGAACCCTTTTCTGCCAGGAAAAGGCCCTTTTGGTTTCTGACCTCCCAGAAGTCTAAGGGACAGTAGTAGAGGTTCTTTCAAATGAAAGGCTCCCTCCCAGCCCACTGGAACTGCAGGACTCAGGGATGCCAAATCCTCCCAGGTCTCCCTGCCCGCCCCAGGGACCCATGCCTGACTCCTTGCCAATCCCCCCCCCCCATCCTCCAGCAGAGTCCATAGGAGAGGCTGTAGGGGGTCAGTTCTCCCTTTACCTAAAAGGGTGGATCAGCATCACCTCTGATGCTTGGGTTTTGCACAGCATCGAGAAGGGACAGACACTGGAATTTACTGAGATTCCTCCCGACAAGCCTCCAGTTCCTTCTCTATGCTTCCAATCCCATGCAGCTCTCCTCTCTGAAGAGATACAAGCCTTGTTGTCCAAGAGGGCCATCGACCCATGCCTCCGTCTCAGAGAGGGACAGGGTTCTACTCCCACTTTGGTTCCCAAGAAGACGGAGGAACTACGCCCCATCTTGGACCTCAGTCTCCTGAACCACTTCATAGAATACAAGAGGTTCAGGATGGTGATGTTGCATGGCCTGATCCCCTTGCTGCATCAAGGGGACTGACTTTGTTCCCTGGATGTGCAGGATGCCTACCTGCACATACCAGGCCTTCTAGCTCACCGGAAATTTCTCAGATTTGCTTTCTAGGGAGAGCATTACCAGTTCAGAGCCTTTCCCTTCGGTCTCTCTTCAGCTCCACGAGTCTTCACGAAATATCTCGTGGTAGTGGCCTTGCGTCACCAGGGCCGTTTCGGGGTATTTTGCTACTCAGAGTTCCTGTTCTCACCAGGGTTATCTATACTATGCGATGTGGAGTCTTTTGTGTGAATTCTTCAATAAATGACTGTCCCTGCACTGCCTGGGAACTATTTGTGATTGATTGTATTCCTTTCTCCACTATGCTATGATTTACTGGTGAGTGAAGCATTGTTGTGCTCTTCTACATTTTTGGACTGTCCATTTCGTCTACCCTTACATAGACAATTGGCTCCTGACCACTCCTTCCAGAGCACAACTCCTGTCCACTCTATCAGACACTTTTGTGATGTTTCAGAATCTAGGCATCACTGAACATCCCCAAATCATGTCCCTGGCCCTCCCAACACCTTCAGTACATAGGGGACTTCTTGGACACAGAGAAAGGGAGAACCTTTTTTCCACCAGATAGGGGTGCTTGGCTACAGAACCTGGCTCATCAGGTCTCTTCCTCCACCCAGGTAATGGCTCGGACCATGCTCCAACTGCTAGGTTACATGGCAGCCATCATAGTGACAGTTCCCCTGGCGCACACATATGTGGGTACCTCAGTGGACCTTCAGCACTCAATGGGATCAAAGGTCAGATAACCTAGAGCAAATCCATTTGGATTTTGGGAGCTGTGTCACAGACTTTGCCACCTCCTGGTGGTAGACTTTTCCTAAACCTATCGTCGTGGGTTTCTTTCTGGACAGCTTCATCGCAGCAGATTCTGACAGCTGATGCCTCCAGCCTCGGGTAGAGAGCTCACTTCTGAGATTGTCAGACACAGGGCACGTGGTCAGCTCTAGAGTTGACATTACACATCAACATCCTAGAGATGCAAGCAGTCCTCTACGCCCTTCAAGCCTTCCAGGTGGACCTCACCCAGGGACCCTTGCTTGTACAGACTGACAACATGTCTGTAGTATTGTACATTAACGAGCAAGGGAGGGGGGAGGTGGACACATTCATACCCTCTGTACCAAATCAGCAATGAGGGTGTAGTACTGGGCCATAGATCATGGTCTCGCCTTAACCGCGGTCCATGTTCCTAGAGTCCAAAACATCTTTGCAGACGGGCTCCGCAGATCCCGGTCCAAAAATCACAAGTGGGAACTGCTTCAGGAAAAGGCAGACGACCTCTTGGAAAGGTGGGGTCATCCAGAAGTGGACCTCTTTGCGTCCCTGTACAACACCAAACTACCCAATTTCTGCTTGCAAGATCCAGGGCCTGGTGTTTTCTGGCGAGACACTTTCTCTTTGTTGGACAGGGACGTTCCTCTATGCCTTTCCTCTGCTCCAGCGGATGCTTCTCAAGCTTCAGGGGGAGGGGGCGGAAATGATTTTGGTCACCCCGCTCTGGTTGTGAGAGATTTGGTTTCCCCTACTCCCAACAGCTGGCAGTGGAACCTCCGATCCCTCTCCCCCATCCTCGCGATTGCTCTCTCTCGAGCAGAGCACCCTAGTCCACCCAAACCTCAAATCCCTGTATCTTTATGCATGGCTCCTGCAGAATTAGCAGTTTCCCCCTAAGGGGTTCTCTCGCAGAGTCGTCAAGATCTTAATAGAGACTCGTAAGCCTTCTACATGCGCTACATACGCCATGAAGTAGAAGTGTTTTTGCTTATAGCTTCAGCATGTTCCCTGGATCTGTTTTCCTGTTTAGTGAACTCTGTCCTGGAATATCTGCTGTCTTTTTGTGACACAGGGCTCCAGTATTCCTCCATCAAGGTGCATCTCTCCGCCATCTTAGCTTATCGTGCACCAGTGGAAGGAAGGAAGGGCGATCACCCAACTGGATTTGTCCCGTGCCTTCTTACGAGGTATACTGCACATGAAACCTCCCATCCAGGACCCCATTCCCTCATGGGACCTTTTGTTCATCCTAGAGAAACTCACGTTGCCTCCCTTCGAACCAGCCACAGACTGCGAGCTATGCTTTCTTTCATGGAAAGCGTTATTTTTAATTTCTGTTACTTCTGCTCTGAGGATTTCAGAGCTCCAGGGCCTTACGTGTAAAAGAGCCTTACTTAGTCTTTCACAGAGACAGGGTGTGTCTGAGAACTAATCTTAGTTTCTTCTGAAGGTGGTGTCTGAACTTTCCCTGAATCAGGATATCTACCTTCCTGTTTATTACCCCAAGTATTTGAATTGGGGGGAGGCACTTCTTCATACTCTAGATGTTCACAGGGTGCTCAGGTATTATATAGACTGCACCCATTCAGTCCATAGAACTGATCAGTTTGTTGCCTTTGCTCCCAGATCCCTGGGAGCATCAGTTACTAAGCAAACCCTATCCAAATGGTTAATTGCATTTTGTTCTCTTACGAAAACTATGAAAAACCCTTACCAGGATCGGTGAAGGCACACTCCACCAGGAGTTGCCACCTCTTTGCCACCTTACAAAATGTCTCGCAGCTGACATTTGCTGCAGCAACTTGAAACTCTAGCACACCTGTAGAAGCACTACAGTTTGGACATAACCTCTAGGAGGAGGCGGGATTCGGCCTAGCTGTACTTCAAAGCCTCCTTTCATAGCGCTCTGATAGATTCCTTGCCTCCTTCCTACAGATTTCCTTTGGTACTGCTTGGGAATCGATCCTAATTGTGTAGCTCGCTGCAAGAGCTCCAACTCGAAGAAAGATGGTACAGTTACGTAAGAACTTACCGTAATAGTAGATCTTCAAGAAGAGCTCTTGCAGCAGGTGCTGCTTTCCTTCCCTCCTTCCTCCTGGTCCTGTCTTTTCCTTGCTGGGAACTTTCGAGACTTCCTTGGTTCTCCTTTTTATCCATTTGTCGGGTCTCCAGCGGGAGAACTGAGGTGGTGCTGGGGACTGCCCCCTTTATACCATTTGCCAATGTCGGGGGTGGGCCGACGTTGGGGGGCAGTCCCTGCTGGTACTGCTGGCTAGAATTTTTTCATGGGGTCCTCGTGTCTGGTGGCATAGTCCTAATTGTGTAGTCTGCTGCAAGAGCTCTTCTCGAAGATCTACTGTTACAGTAAGTTCTTGCATAACTGTACTGGATGCTCCCTTTATTTATGAGTGACGAGAAAGCGACAGCCTTTTCTGTGGAAGTTATTCATCAAGCCAAGGGAACTGTGGTTTAGCCTTACAAACAAACCCAGGTTACAGCATGTGCTGGTTTTTCACTGCTTTGCCTACATCAGGGGGACTGGCTTTGTTCTCTGGATATGCAGGAAACCTACCTGCATATCAAGGTTTTCGCCTCCCACCAACACTTCCTACCTTTCCACTTCCAGGGAGTGCAGTACCAGTTCAGAGCTCTACTCTTTGGTTTGTCCTTGGCCCACAGGTTCTTTACCAGATGCTTAGCAGTGGTGGCAACTGCCTTGACGGCAAGGGTTTTACATTTTCCCTACCTGGACGATTGGCTAGTAGAGGCCCCATCTCCTTCAAACTCTTTCTCACACCTGCAGTCTGTTCCAAGCTTTGGGCATTACTGTCAACCTTCCATAGTTTTTTTTTTACCCCTTGCCAATGCCTCCTGTACATGGGGCAGTGCTGGACACCACCTAGTGGAAGGCCTTCTTATTCCCAAGCAGAGCACAGCATCTGATGGACCAGGTCCGCCTTCTGTACTCCAGCTGTCATGTCCTAGCTATGGTTTTTCTGTGGCTTCTAGGCCTCATGGCCCTGGACATTGCCACAGTTCCCCTGACCAGGCTGCATAGGAGAATCCCTCAGTGGACGCAGCAGATCCAGTGCATGGACACACTCTGGATCAACCAGTGTTGGTGTTGGATCCGGTCAAGAAGGTACTATTAAGGTGGCTGGAGCCCAGCAACCGCTTCAGGGGATTCCTTTTTGTATAACCCCCGCAAAAGCAGGGCCTTACGATATACACCTCGGGCCTCAGTTGGGGAGGATCACCTGGGGACCCACCAAACTCGAGGGACGTGGTCCAAGAAGGAGAAGGATCTCCACATAAATGTCCTGGAGATGCGAGCAGTCCTGTACGCCCTGCTGGTCTTCCAGACTCTGCTCTCCCTGGGTCCACTCTTGGTTCAGGTAGACAGAATGTGTGCAGTTTATTACATAAACATGCAGGGACTCATTCCTATCAACTTTGCAGGGAAGTGATGAGAGTCTAGTATTGGGCCATCGAGCACGGCCTGGAGCTCTTGGACATCCATGTTCCCAGTGACCAAAACATCCTGGTGGACAGCCTAAGCCACTCACGGTCTAGAGAAAATGAGTGGGAGCTTCTGACTTTGGTGGTACAAGACCTCTTCGGCAGATGAGGTCAGCCTGAGCTGGACCTTTTTGCGTCTCCACACAGTGCAAAACTGCCACATTTCTGATTGCTAGATCCAGGGCCTGCAGTTTTCTGGTGAGGCGCATTGTCCCTCTCCCGGACAGGGAGGTTTCTGTATGCTCTCCCTCTCCTGCAGCAAGTTCTAATCAGACTCCAGATGTAGGGGGCTACAATAATTCTCATCACCTCCTGGCCTTGTCAAATCTGGTTCCCCTTGCTGCAGCATCTGGCAGTGGAACCCCCGATCTTACTTCAAGAGGGCTCTTGCAGTAGGTAATTGCATATAGGACTGAAGCCGGCAGGCGTTGGGACCCCACGGAAATGTTTCTAGCTAGCAGTCTTTGGCAGGGGACTGCCCCCCACATCAGGTGACCGGCGTCAGGTGACATCAGTATAAAGGGACGGTCCCCCACTCCCGCCTTCCAGTTCTTTCCCGCTGTCAACTTGTGAACGTGCCTCACATTTAAGTTCCTCTGCTCGTCAGTCAGTCATCAGTCTTGTTTGAGTTTTTTCACCATTTTTCCGACTTTTTTCTTAAAAATGCTGCATATGTTGTCCCCGACACCCTCCGATTCGCACAAGAACCAGTGCGACTCGTGTAGACCATACCTACCACACAAGGATGGTCACTCCCTGTGCCTCTTCTGCCCAGGCCTGGAACACCCCATGGAGAAGTGCCAGCACTGCCAGCAATTCAGCGCCACCACCTGTAAATGGGGGCAGCAGTCTCTGGAGGCCCATGTGTTAAAGAAGAGAATGGCCTCCATGGAGAAGGAGCTGAAGAAGCTTAGGCAGGCCTCCACTTCGCCCGAGGGACATCATAAAAAGAAGAAGCACTGGGACCGGGACTCAACCTCCATGGCTACCGTGACTCCAGCTGGAGTTGCCGTACTTCAGATAACGTCCCCCCGGGGGACCGACCCTCGATGGCCGGTTTGGAGGTTTCCAAGATAGCGGCGTACCTCCCATCAGGCTCGCGCCCTGGCCCATCGGGTGCCTCTGGGACAAAGGAGGCAACTGCTCCCAGGAAGGCCGCTGCCACGCAGCCCTCTGGGTCGAGCGGGTCCGGTAAGCCAGACTCCGGGGCTTCCAATGTTCGCTCGGACAAGACTGGTTAGATGCCGGCCCCTTTGGGGGGGGGCGCACAGTCCCACCAACGCCCGCCAAGGTTGCTTCTCATATGTGGCCTTCGTTGGGGGCAGAATCCGATAAGTCAGACGCCAGCCCATCCGAATGCACGGCAAAAGAGCCTACATCGGACATTCTGGACAAGTCCGCCGTCCCAGGCTCGCCCACAGTGCTTACCGAGGTTCCAGTGTCTCCTCTGCTAGACCCCAGGGATTTCAGTCCTCCATCCCCCAGCGATACAGAGGATTTAGGTATACTGATGTCAGGGCGCCTTCCCGTAGGACCGGACCCTCTGGCGCCGGGAGCTCAGACACTGGCCTATCCGATGCCGGACGACATCATTTGCCGGACGCCGTTCCAATGCCGGGCCCGACGCCTGCAGGGCCACCTGTACCTGGCCCTCCTGCCAGGCCTTTCCCAGGGCCATCTGCTGTGGTGAAGCCCCTGGTTCCCAGGTACCCGGGGCCACAGTATCCTGCGCGACAGTACCCAACGCTGGTATACCCGACGCCGCAGTACCTGACACCGAGCTTCCAGCCATCGGGTTGCGGATACTCACCCTACGGATACCCTTAGTATCCATATCCCCTTCCTCCTCCACCGCCCCCCCCCAGTCACCAGTGGATTTGAAGGGGAGACTGGCTGCCTGGTGGGCTGAAGCCAAGGCTCAACTCACCAGGGAGGTGGAGAGTCGTCTGCTGGCTCCAGACCCTGCACAGGATCCCTTTTGCCGGAGACAAGAGACTCCCTCCCCCTACCAGACACCAGAAGTGAACCCTCAGGTGCCACAAGTGGTGAAGATACGCTTTCCTGAGGTTTGCCCAAAGGGTCCGTTCTTCCCCCACCTCGGGAGGAGTCTTCCTCCTCTTCTTCAGAGACCTCAGACTACAATCCTGATGAGCCACGTACTCCAGACTGTCCCAGGCCAAGGACTCCTCCGGAAGATCCTTCCTTCCTTTCTGGAGTTACTGAAAAAGATCCAGGAGGTCCACCAGTAGCAATCTCTGGAGCCAGATCCACAGCGTAAGAAGCTCGCTGCCCAGTTGGATTTGCCCAAAACTGCTCCGACGTTGATTCCACCCTGGATTGAGTTTCATGCTGACCTTGTTTCCATTATTTGGAAACAACCGTCCGCGTTAGTCCCCCTTCTGAGGAAGACGGATCGGCTGTACCAGGCTCCTGAGGGTGTGGATTCCTTGAATACACACCCCAAAGCCGACTCGGTCGTGATTAGTGCTGCTCACGGTCGGTCGGCCAATCCGAAACATCTCAGCTCATCTCCACCAGACAAGGAATCCCGTCTTCTGGACCAGTACGGGAAGAAGGTGTATGCTTCTTCCACACTGGGGATTAGGGCATTGAATTATGTCGCTCATATGGGGGACTACCAGAAGACTATCCTGAGTCAGGTGGAATCCAAATTGGACTCCCTTCCTGAGTCTCGGACCAAACAGGAAGTGGCTGATCTCATCCAGTCTGCTCGTTTGGCCAGTCTGCATGTGCTCCGTGCCACATATGATGCAGTGGACACAGCAGGTCAGAGCTTGGCTTTTGCTGTAGGTCTTCGGCGTATGCCTGTCTCCAGATGTCAGGACTGGTCCCTGAAGTGCAATTCGCTATTCGGGATGCGCCCTTCAGGGGTTCTGTGCTGTTAGGTGGAGATGTCAAGGACATCATCATCGACCTGCAAGAGAAGGGCGCTGCACTCGTCTGTTTACTCTTCGTACAGGCCCCCTCAGGGACAGCGTCTCCCTATTCGCAGACGTTCTTGGCCTAAAACAGAACCTCAGGGCAAGCAGGCCAACAAACATCAGGCCCCTCCGGCTGCCAAGCCCTCCCCCCCTGCCCAAAAAAGTGGCGGGAACTTCAGCCGCGGCATTGCCCCACACCTCCTGACTCCTTTCCTCTCCCACAGCCTCCAGATCCCCCAGAGGAATCAGTAGGGGGAGGTTCTTCTTCCATCTACCGGGTTGGGAGAGGATTACATCAGACACTTGGGTGCTCCAGCTAATTGCAGGACACTCAAATCGAGTTTCTTCAGAAACCACCCAGAAAACCACCCCCCAAGTCATCTTACTCCCCGGGACATCTTCCTGTAGTCCTAGAAGAAATTTCCTCCCTTCTGTCGAAGGCGGCGATGGAGCCTGTCCCAACCCACCTTTGAGGGACAGGTTACTATTCCCATTTCTTCCTAGTTCCAAAGAAAACTGGAGATGTGAGGCCTATTTTAGACTTCTGCTCCCTGAACATGTTCATGGAGTACAAGAGTTTCAGATTGCTCTCCCTGCAGAGCCTTCTGCTGCTCCTTCGGCAGGGACAGTGGCTGTGTGCTTTGGGTATGCAGAATGCCTACCTGCATATCCCCATCCACCCTTCCCACGGCAAATTCCTTCGGTTTTCATTCCAGGGGGACCACTACCAATTCAAGGCCCTCCCATTTGGTCTTTCCTTGGCTCCCTGAGTGTTCAGCAAATGTCTTTCAGTGGTAGTGGCCCACCTGCATACCCAGAGGGTGCAGGTATTCCCGTACCTGGATGACTAGCTCCTGGCGGCCCCTTCCAGCGAGGAACTTCTGCGCTCTCTTTCCCTTACCCTGCAGGTTTTCACCTGCCTGGGTATCATCAACCAGGCCAAGTCCCAACTGGTCCCTTGCCAAAGACTCCAGTTCATAAAGGCGATCCTGGACACGACCATTGGCAAGGCCTCTGTGCCTCCGGACAGGGCGGACACCCTCCAGGCTCATGCAAGTCTGTTGTCCAGTCGCAGAAGGGTCAGTCCATCTTCTCGGGCTCATGGCGGCTGCTATTCCAACAGTCCCTCATGCTCAGCTCCATATGAGGATCTCTCAGTGGATGCTTTGGTCTCAGTGGGACGAGACATTGGATGACCAAGACCAGGAAGTTCTGGTCTCCGATCCCATGGTCCGGGACTTGCAATGGTGGATGGTGCATGAGAACCTTTGCCGGGGAGTTCCCTTTTGCTTCGAACCCCCATCTCAAACATCGACAACAGATGCCTTGGGAGAGGGCTGGGGAGCCCATCTGTGGTCTCACAGGACTCTGGGCTCCTGGTCCAGACTCAAGCAGATTCTTCATATAAATGTGCTCGAGCTTAGGGCTGTTTTGTATGCTTTCCAGGCTCTGAACTCTTGCGTTCTTCCTGGCCATCTGACAATCCAGATGGACAACATGTGTGTAGTCTGGTACATCAGCAAGCAGGGAGGAACTCGTTCATACCCTCTGTGCAGGAAAGCAATGAGAGTTTGGAATTGGACTGTTCAGCACAACCTTCACCTGACGGCAGTTCACGTTCCGGGAGTCGAAAACACGCTGGTGGATCACCTCAGTCGGTCGTCAGCCAAAGTGCACGAATGGGAACTGGATCAAGAGATAGTAGACGATATCTTCCTGCGCTGGGGAACCCATCAGGTAGACCTGTTTGCGTCCCCTCAAAATGCAAAACTTCCTGCCTTCTGCTCATTCGCTCCAGGGCGAGGCATTTTCTGGTGGGACGCTCTGTCTCAACTGGAAGGACAGATTTGTCTATGCCTTCTCTCCAGTTCCCTTAATTCCGAGGGTCTTACACAAACTCAGTTCAGAAGGAGCCCAGATGATCCTCATCGCTCCATTCTGGCCCAGGTAAGTTTGGTTCTCTCTTCTGCAACAGCTTTCAGAGGAACCTCCGCTTCTTCTTCCTCTGTCACAGCATTTGCTGACCCAGGATCAGGGGACCCTGGTTCACCCAAGTCTCAGATCCCTTCGGTTGCATGTATGGCTCCTGCAGACGTAGCCCAAGCCCAGTTCGGGGTTTCTCTGCTCGTCGCAGATATTCTGGTGGAGGCCAGAAAGCCATCCACTAGGTCCACCTATGCCATGTAGTGGAAACGTTTTTCAATTTGGGCCTCTTCGAAGGACTTCGAGCCTTTCTCTTGCCCTGTCGAGAGTGTCCTGGACTATATGCATCATCTCTTTGTCCTGGGTCTCAGTCATTCCTCTTCGAAGGTCCACATGGCGGCTATCTCGGCCTACCATGTCCGTTTTGGAGATGGGTCTCTAAGACTTCCCTCAGAGGGGTCCTCCATTTAAGAACCCCCATCCGCGTTCCTGCTCCTCCTTGGGATTTGAACTTTGTTCTCAAGAAACATACTCTGCCTCCCTTTGAACAGGTAGCTTCAGCAGACTTGAAGTTCCTTTCTTGGAAGACTCTCTTCCTAGTGGCCATTACTTCAGCTCGTCGAATTTCCGAGCTTCTAGCCTTGATGTGCAAAATCCCTTATTTGATTTTCCACAAGGAACATGTGGCTCTACGCACCAACCCTAAGGTGGTGGCAGAATCTACTCTGAATCAATCCATTGAGCTACCTACTTTCTTTACGCAACACTCCAATCAAGGGGAGTATCTCCTGCATACTTTGGATGTTCGTAGAATACTGAGATACTACACCACTCGGACTAAAGATCTCAGGAACTCTGATCAGCTTTTTGTCTCTTTTGCTCACAAAAGAGAGGGCAATGCTCTTTCCAAGCAATGCCTCTCCAAATGGTTGGCTCATTGTATCACTTTCTGTTTCGACAAGTACAACAAGACCCTGCCGGGTTAGGTCAGAGGTCACACCACCAGAGTAGTAGCTGCCTCTGCAGCTTGTTTCAAGAATGTGTCAGCGGCAGATATCTACGCAGCCACAACTTGGACTTCTGTCCATACCTTTACGAAACACTACAGTTTGGACATTGTCTCTCGCCGTAGAGCAGGCTTCGGGTTGGCTGTTCTACAAGGTCTTCTCTCTTAAGACCCTTACAACTGGAGGTTCTTTTGGTTGGTAGTTTTCCTCCTCCTGAGTGCTTTTCTTTGTTCCAGACTGCTTAGAATTCAGTTCTGTATGTAATTACATCCTGCAAGAGCCTTCTCGGAGTAAGATAGTACAGTTACGGAAGAACTTACCGTAAAACTAGATCTTCGAGAGAGGCTCTTGCAGTAGGTAATGCCTTCCCATCCTCCATCCCCCTTATGTTTTTCAGCTCCTTTTCCAGGGAAGGAAATATCCACTTCTCTCTCGTCTTGCCTTTTTGGCCTTTGGCAGGAAAGAACTGGAAGGCGGATGTGGGGGATCGCCCCTTTATACTGACATTGCCTGACACCGGTTATCTGACGTGGGGGCAGTCCCCCGCCAGAAACTGCTAGCTAGAAATCTTTCCGTGGGGTCCTGACATCTTCCAGATTCAGTCCTACATGTAATTACCTACTGCAAGAGCCTCTCTCGAAGATCTACTGTTACGGTAAGTTCTTACATAACTGTACTTTGTCCCTGCCCCTGTGCACAGGGTTGCTGTCCGAGAAACAGGGCACCCTGGTCCATCCGGATCTCGGATCTCTCCTTCTCCATGCATGGCTCCTGAGGACATAGCCATCACCAGATTTGGGGTCTCCCCCAGAGTAGCAGATGATCTTATCTGTGTCAGTCTTCACCATTCATCACAGATGGATACTGGCCGGAGATCAGGACCCCGTGGGAGCCTTTTTTTTTTTTTTTAGGATAGGCGGAGTCGACGCAGCATCGGCGCCGCCCTCAAGGCCGACGTACTACGTGGTGCTCGAGGATTAGCCATTAGGCTGTGTCGACTCTGCCTGCCTACCAGTTCTTCATCTCCCGCCGTCGAGGTCACCTCGTGGGAAGCCATCTGAAGAAATTTGACAGTTTTAGGCCTTAGCCTTTCACGTTTGTGCGTTCGACAGTCCGTCTGTCTCCTGCTAGCTCTGGGTTCTGCCTCCACCCGACGTCGCCGGTAAAATCTTTCCATTTATTTGAAAGTATAGCGACGTCGAGTCTATTTTTGGTGTTTTTTTTTCCGTAGGTCATGTCGCAGTCGGAGGGCAAGAAACCTTCTAAGACGGGGCGGCCCCCTATACGTCGGTGCCAGTGCAGCCGCAAGTACTCCGTTACTGACCAGCATGACCGGTGTCTCGCGTGTCTTGACCCGCTTCACGACATGGATTCGTGCGACGCCTGCTTCTCCATGGACCGCTGCATCTTAGAACAGCGCGCGTTTAAAGTAGGGCGAGCTCCGCCGACTTTCGGGGGTAGGGTTCACACTCGGGCCAAGCCGCGCTCTCTCGGCCTTTCCTCCGAGTCCCCTCCTGGTTCTATATGGATCGAGGAGGAGGGAGCCTCGGCTTCTTGTAGCCTAGCCTTGGCCGAGGCTCCTACCGTGGCGCAGGAGGCCCGTCCCACTTCCTCCCGGGAGCGGGCAGGAGGCACTGCTATGGCAATCGCCCCTTCGGGGGTGAAGGCTCCCCCGGTGTCGCTCCCGCGGTCCGGAAGGCCTGGGTCGACGCCTTCCTCGACGCAGTCGGTCAGCGCCGTCGAGGCCTTCGGCGCCTTTCACGGTGCTGTGGGCCCTGTCGGCGCTGACGACGGCACCAACTCGTCTCTCGGCGCCGTGGGCTTTGTCAGCGCCATTCGCGGCGCCATGACCCTGGATTCGGCGTCGCCTTTCACCATGTCTTGCAGCGCCGAGGTTGAGCACGGCGCCGTGGGGCCTTCGGAGTCGCCTGTCGGTGCCGCTCTCTGCACCATTGGTGCTCTCGGTGCCGCTCGCGGCGCCGAGGAGCCTAGCAGTGCCGTGTTCAGCGCCAAGTCCGCCATCGGCGCCACTTCGGTCCTCGGTGCCATGCGCGGCGCCGAGGGGCCTGGCGGTGTTGCTGGGGCTGCCGTCGGCGCCGTCTCTGTTCCTGGTACCGCCCCCGGTGCCAGTGGACTTGACGGCGCCGCAGCTGGCCCTAGCTCAGGACCTTTGGCCTGAGCTCCCCTGCCGCCTTCTGTCAGCCCCGCTTGCAGGGCTGTGGAGGGCATGGGTGCCGCCTCAGCCACTGCTTTGACTACTGGGCTTCTTGGTAAGGTCACCTTCCCTCGTCCTCCTACCGTTTGGTTTAGGGCCTCAGACTCTACCTCTTTGGAGTCGGGCTCGGAGTCTGACGGGCAGTCACACCCTTCGGGGTTGTCTGCAGAGGAGGGCAAGCCGGTGGTCTCGACGATGAGTCACAGCCAGCCCCCTTCTGAGGAGCGTCAGGTTCTCCCCCGAGGTTGGGGTCAGTGGTACTGACCAGCAGGCTATGGTGCGTGCCACCATTGCCATGCAACCTGGCCTCGGAGGGTTCCTTGACCCCTCGGCGTTGGTATCCCCTCCCGTAGTGTGTCTCGATTGCCCAACTTTGGGGCCCATTGGGAAGTCTACAGGAGGGGAGGGTGCTGCTCCCTGGGTCTCCCCTTCGGGGGCAGCCCAGAGCTACCAGCTACCTAGGCTGGCCCTCTCGAGGACCAGGACCCTCTCGGACTCTGAGGGGTCGAGGGGTGTGGGGTCGGCGCGTCGGCCTTTCTCTGGGGTCTACTCCATCCCTGGATGAAGCCGAAGTGCAGACTTCCGCCCTTCCCCTTCCGGTTCCTTGAGGAGGTCCCATTCTTTGGAGGCAGGGGACCGTCCTTCTGGATTTATACGGCCCCAGTCGCCTCACTGGGGGGATTCTTCTGGGTGCAGCCTAGGCAGTACCAACGTGGTTGTACAGCTGTCAGCTGCGGAGTCTTCCGGGACACCCTCGGGTGTCCATGGTCCACTCCCTAGCCCTGGCAGAGGTCAGCCAACTTATTCTCTCGGCTCTGCCCCTATCCCTCTGCCGCATTCTCCAGCGCTCCCAGGTATTCTTGGTCCTAGCGGCCCTCTCACCTGGGAGCAGTTCAGAGCGGTGGCTGCTTGGTTCCCTGCCTACGTTAGGGCCATGGACAGCCAGGTTTTTCAACCTCCCCCCGAGCAGCCACCCTCGGAATGCATGGTGACCTCCAGCTCCTCATCTCCCTCTTCTGGGGGAGAGGAACCATCTGTCCATATCTCTCCTGCCGCTGATCTCTCCCGAGTATCAGCGCTTCCTCATGAGGATGATGGAGGACCTTCACCTTTCTCCCCTGTCAGTCAGCAATCCTGAGCATGCGGCGCATGCCTTTCTAGGCGATTTCAGTGCGGCCACCCTTGTGGTGCCGCCCTGGCCTGCTCCCTTTCGGGAGTCGTCCGTGCGTTTCTGGCAGAGGCCCTTTTCCGGAGTTCCTGCCCCTAGGGACCTCAGCCAGAGGTATTGCTTTCCCCCGGAGTCTCCAGGTTCTATGCCTCATCCGCAGTCCGGATTGACGCACCTGGACACCCCTGACGAGCTTCGCGCCCTCCACCGTGACTGGCCCCCAGATCAGGACTCTTTGGATTTTGATTTCTGGGGGAGGAGGACTTTCTACTCGGCACAGTTGCTTCTCTCCATCTCTGCTCATCAGGCCCACTATGCAGCCTACAACAGGTTCTTGTGGTCAGCGCTAGGTCAGATCCAGCTGCTTTGCCTGACTCGAACAAACCAGGCAAGCCATCGCACTCTCTGCGTGGCCTGGAGCTAGCAAGACACCAAGCAAGGGCATCTTACGATGCCAATGAGGTAGCTACCAGGGTCGCAGGGACAGCGATCTGCACCAGGAGATCAGCGTGGCTTCGCCTTTCCCGGTTGTCACCCTTGGCCCGGCGTAGGGTAATTTGCTCCGCTCACCAGGGAACCTCTCTTCCCGTAGGGCGAGACAACGTTTGTTGGGGCAACTTCCTTCCCCCTCCGGGGGGACCCCGTCTCGCTCTCCCCACTCTCGGGCCTCTTCAGGCCCAGAAGGTTCCCCCCTTTAGTGTGTCACCCACTGAGGGCTAAGGGACTCTGTCCCTTAGGGTGCAATGAATCAACCCCCTTCGGTGGGGCTTGGTACTCACCCATCTGTGATGAATGGTGAAGATTGACACAGATAAGATATAAAATTACGTGCCTACCGTATTATGATCTTTCTGTGTATCTTCACCATTCATCCAATCCCTCGCCATCCCCTGGGCTTCAGTCTCTGGATCCTCCTCCTCTGTGCCTACCCCTCTTTTGAGCGGGTAAAGTTGGGACACACAGGGGTAGTTTCTTCCTAAGGGGTACAGTTCGAGTGGCACTCCTTCTCTACTACATATCTTCACTCCCACGGGTGAGGCTGTGGTTGCCCTCCTTCTGTTATCCATCTAACTTTAAAAAAAAGAACTTCCGTTTTTTTCACCAAATATCTTCACAGAGAGAGTACTGAGTCTCTGTACCCTGTCCTTCTCCAGAATAGTCGACTCTGCTTTTGGGGTATTGCCAGTTATTCTGTGCCTTGAATTCTGGCAAATGAGCTTTGCTACTCCTTGCAGTTCCTATACAGTCTGGTGACGGACAAGGGTCCTGGATCCTTGTTAGCTCTCACTCTTTCCTAAATTCTTCCTCCCCCTTCCTCCTTCTTCCTTTTCCAGAGATTGGGGCCCCTACCCAATCCCTTAGTCTTACTTCTCTATGCTGTTCTCTCAGTCGTGTTTCTCCTTTAGTTCAGTTTTCTCTTCCTTTTCTGTCCCTTGGACTCTCTTGTCCCACCCTCCATCCCTTCCTCTTACCTCTCTGGCAACTCAGAACTGGTAGGCAGGCGGAGTCGACACAGCCTAACGGCTAATCCTCGAGCTCCATGTAGTACGTCGGCCTCGAGGGCGGCGCCGATGCTGCGTCGACTCCACCTATCCACTAATCAGTGGGCAAACTCCCATTTTTATGTTTGCTTGCATGCAGGTGCAAGAAACATAGTGCCACCAAATGAGAATTCGTAGGTGTGTCTCCCTACTTCCAATGCCCTGCTGCCTTTTGCAGGCGTGGCCCCACCGTACCAATAAATGCAAGAGCGGTCTATGACAGCATTTGCGAATGATAGCATACAGTAGAAAAGAAAAGGCACTGCAGCGTGCAGGCAATTTGCATATTGGCGTTGGCGGTATCCAGTGCCTACGCGTGGCACTGCAGCGCAAGAGCTGCATAGCTCATCTCCCCTCACAAACCAGTAACACGCTGAAGCCCACCCCAACATGCTTATCTCCCCCCCACAGTATGGCCAGCGGGGTGCCCAATCCCCGTCGACTCACTCTCCCAACATAGTTTTAGGTGCCATGCTGGAGCCGCCCCAGCGTGGCAATCTGTAAGGTCGACGGGGGTGCCCAGTCACCCGTCGGCTCCACTGCCCCCCCAAACAGCCTTCGAGGTGCCGTGCAGGGAGCCCACCCCAGCATGGCAAACGTCCGTCTGCTCCCCCAAACACACTTTCAGGTGCCACGCTGGGAGCCCACCCCAGCGTGGCAAAAATCTCTATGGCCGGCCGAAATTGCCCAATCCCCTGTCTGTTCAGCTGACCCCCCACCCAAAAAATTTAGCTGCCACGCTTGAGAGCCCACCCCAGCGTGGCAAACGTCCCGTATCGTCTTCCTAAATTTAAGACACCTAGGAAGGAAAAATGGTCCCTCAGTGACTGTCTTGACCTCCACCCGCATGCACCTTGCCTCCCCACACTCCCCCCTCACCTCATATTTACCTCCGGAGTCTGGTGCGACTATCTTCGGTGGACTGGGAACACGTCTGCACTCTTCAAAGCCGACCATGAAATGAGGACATGCCGATAAGCTGTATAATGGGATAGATGTTTTTTTTTTTTTTTTTCCAACTTTAATGCATAGTTCAGGTATTTTGGGGAATTTTTTCGTCAAATTTTCAACATAGGGTTTTTTGGACCCCACCTCATGGATTCTTGCACTGTCATTTTTGTAACTTTTCTTTTTTATTAACCAGTTTTCGTATCCTGCCATTAAACCACTTTGGAACCCTTCCCTTTTTATCATATTTCACAATCTCCAGGACAGAATTCCTTAGACAAGTCAGTAATTTGCAATGTATTTTATCCCATATCTCTTGTAGTCCTAGATTAGCAAGCTTCTGTTTCCAGTCCCAGTTTTGACTACGTTTGATTTTAGCATAATCTGCTTGTCTGTAATTTCTTATTTTTGTTTTACCAGATATTGTAATTGATTCTTCGATCACTGAGCATTTAACCATATTATGCTCACTATTTCCTAATGACTGGATAACCCTTACACTCCCAATGGATCTGTCCATATTGCTCAATATAAGATCTAGCACATGATTTTCTCTTGTATTATGCGTGACGTATTGCTCTAGACCACCTCTTATGCAGATTTCCAAGAACCTGTTTTCGATTTTACCACTACCCTGGAACATATTTTAGTTGATACTTGGGAAATTAAGATCCCCTAGCACAATACAGTTTTCAGTAAATACCATGGTATCAATAAGGTCCAAAAAAAGTTCATTCTCAGTATCCCTTAGGCTGGGCGCCCAATAACACAAGCCCAGGGTTACTGATTTTTTTCCCCTGTACTAAACTTAATCCACAGTTGTTCTATATTATCATACTTTATATCCTTAGTTATCCTTAATTACTATAGCATGTGCCTTTAAGTAGTTTGCAATATATAGGCCAATCCCTCCACCAGTTTTATTAGACCTAACTTTTTGGAAATACTGAAAGCCTAAAATCTCATTAATCCAGTCATCCTCATTGCTCCGTGTCTCAGTAATGCCACATATGTCTTTATCTTCCATATTCAGTATATATTTAAGCTCATCCAGCTTGTTCCTGATGCTCCTAGCATTTATAAGTAACACCTTCAGTTCTTTCAATTTATGAGAGTATTTTCAGTGTTCGTCTCCCTGTATATGGGTTTCTCAGATGCTGTACTCCTATGTTGAACCTGTCTCCCCACAGTGTTTAGTTTTAAAGCCTCATCCATCACTTCTAAACATGTTCCCCAACTCCTTACTTCCTTTCTTGTTTACATGGAGACCATCCTTACTATACCAATTAGGTTTGGAAATAAAAGCTTCCCGTGTTTTAAGACATTGAATCCCCCTGCATTAAGCACTGTCTTCTCACCTAATTGTTTGCTGTCATTATTTTCTGATTTGTTTCGGCACTGGCTGTTGAAACAGGTAGGATTTCCGACACTATTAGAGTACCATTTACTTGCTTTGTAAGTTTCTCTATGGCCATATAACCCAAATACATTTGGTCTTCCTGGGTATGTCTAACATCATAGGTTCCTACATGTACCAAAACTACAGGTGCATCTCCTTTTTTAGTGACTGTTTTTGGTAATAAGGTCCCCACATCTACTAGTTTGGCTCCTGGTAAATAAGAGCTGGTAACTTTTTCTTTTAACGTCCTTTGTCGTATAGGCATCAGTAAATTTTAATTATTGAGTAACCAATTACAAAGGCGCTGTTGTTAACATCCTCTAAACCACCATCAATTTCATTAGTCTCCATTGCATTATCATCCTGTACTGTATCATTTGTCTGGCACTCTGCATTTGAGGTTACCTCTTGTACCACTTCAGATATCTCAACAGTATTTCCTGCATTTTGTCATACTGTCGCATGTTTGAAACTGATTTTCAGAAACCTGGGCTCCAACAGAGAGGCAGAATAGCGCAGTGGTTTAAGGCTCTGAGCTGCAAATCTGGTAACATCCAGCAGACCAGACCTGGGTTTGAATCCCACAGCTTCCACTTGCATACTGTGTGACCCTGATTAAGTCTTTTAACTTCCCTGTGCTCCCAGGTTGCTCCTATAAAAAAGCTTTCAGCTTAGTGTGCTACTCCTGGTTAAACAACTAAATAAAAAAAAATTCTCACCCAAAGTTAATAGAGGGGAAAAGGAGTTCTCTGTTGGGATATTAAAAATCATAGCCATTCTACCTTTTTTGTTTTATTAGTTGAGGCAGGACATTCCCATTCACTGTCTTGTTTGACTCCTGCCCCTCTTTTGGTTGAGTTCATTTTTTGTCTCCTGCATATCTTTAATACTTTCAGTGGTGGCCATCTGTTTATAACATTTTAGTTCAAGTACTAACCCCAACATTTTAACCTTTAATTCTTTAACTTCCACACATATTCATTCAGGCCTGTGCTGTTCTCCACACTAAACTTTTTACACTCCTTACATTTTATTCCCAGCTGTCTTGTCTTGAACAACTATAAAATTATCAATCCTGAATGAGACGCCTGCAAAAATTAATAGAAACTGCTTAAACTAATCAGGCCCAAACCTGACACTTACAAATTTCAGGGGCTCCTATTCCACATTAAGCGATGCTTGAAGCCAGCATGTCTCTATGCGATCTTCCACAGCTCTGTAGCTCCTCAAGCACCCTGCCTTTATGCTGAGTTGCTGCACCAGAAATGCTGCAGAGGTTGCGGTCAGCACAAAGTATTCCAGAGCAGCTCTTTAGTTTAAAATAGTAGCGTTTAACTGCTAAAACTAAAGTCAAGTGCACCAGATGATGCGGTGCCAAAACGTATAATAACTGCCCCAAGCCGTAGTTCCTCAGTCACAGTCTGGAACTACCAGCACACAAGTACTTCCTGAGGCTCTGCCCCCCCCCCCTTCTCAGGCAGAAATCACCCCAGTATAAACCGCACTGCAGGTAAACACAAAAGACGAGCGGGCTGTATAAGTGGCTTTAGCCCCCTGTCTCACTGCTTTTGGTGGTTGCACAGGTTTAGCTATTGCCAGGAATGCAGCTGCTCACTAAGCTCCCTGCCTTTATGCTGAGCCGCGACCCGGAAGTGCTGCAGAGGTCGCAATCAGCACAAAGTATTCCAAAGCAGCTATTTTGTTTAAAATAGTGTTTAACTGCTAAAACACAAATCAAGTGCACCAGATGCTGTGGTGCTAAAAAAAATAATAGCCGCCCCAAGCTGTAGTTCCTCGTGCGTCCGTCTGGAACTACCAGCACACAAGTACTTCCTGAGGCTCTGCCCCCCCCACTTCTCCTCAGGCAGAAATCACTCCAGTATAAACCACACTGCAGGTAAACACAAAGACAAGCAGACTGTATAAGTGGCTCTAGCCCCGTCTCACCGCTTTTGGTGGTAGCACAGGTTTAGTTATTGCCAGGAATTTGTCAAAATGGTTAGACAATTGTATGGTCTGTTGCTACCAGAAATACAGCAGGAAACTTCCTGAAGGGGTTAATGGCCATTCCACTAAGGGTACGGCCACTTCATTAGCTTGTTTCAGAAATATGTCGGCTGCTGACATTTGCACTACTGCCACCTAGAGCACTGTCCACACTTTCACCAAACATTACGGTCTGGACAACTCCTCTAGGCGTACGGCCAACTTCAGCCTAGCTGTTCTTCAAGGTCTCCTTTCATAGGCTGCTATTCTTTTTTTGCCTACCACCTGTCTATAGTGCCAGAACTACTTGGGACTCAGTCCTACCGGTGATGACCTGCTGCAAGAGATACCCTCAAAGTAAGATAGTACAGTAGCGTAAGAGCTTACCGTAAATTAGCTCTTCGAGAGGATCTCTTGGTGCAGGCCTTGCTTTTCCTCCCTCCATCCCCATTCTCCTGTCTCTCTCTCCCCTTCCACAGGGGCAAGCCGCCTTCTTTTAATTTTCTATGCTATTGAGTTACCTCAGAGTCCTCCTCAGTTCCCCCTCACGGCATCTTGCATTTGGTTTCTGGCGGGAGAACTGAGGAGGGGGTGGGGGCCGCCTGCCTTTATAGGATTGGCTGATGTCAGAGGTATGTGGTCCCCTCTGGTAGAATAGTACTAGCAAGAATGCTTCCATGTGGTCCTAGTGCCTGACAGTTTAGTCCTACCGGTGATGGCCTGCTGCAAGAAATCTTCTTGAAGATGAACTGTTACAGTAAGTTCTTACATAACTGTATTTTCTAACCCCATGTATTTTTCTCATATTCATAACTTTCTGCAGTTAGCCTGCTCAGTAGAACTGCCCGGAGAATGGAACTATATGCTAATGATGGAATCATTGGCATGTGACAATATTCAAACCGCTGCCCTCATCTGCTGCACATTCTATCAACGTCTCAGATTTCTTACTCTGCATCACAAGTCTAGATGCCCAGGAGATCCCTCAGGTCATTGTTGGCTTATTGTGAAGTATAATTCCTTAATTATACATAATTTTCTTTCTGCTGCCTCTATTTATTGTTTAATTTTACTCTAATATCTAGTTTATATTAGTTAAGGTAGATTTAGCGTTTATTTCTTGGTTCCTCACAGTTCGATGTAACCGTTGAGGAACCGAGTAGTTAATTATTAGTTGTGGACTTTTTCCACTTTATTTTTTCTATTTTCATTTAAGAATCTTTACTGTTTAAAGTTATATGTGTTTTTGTTGAAACTGCTAATCCGGTTTCTTTTTAACCGCTAACCCAGTTACTGTGAACCATTGTATCGGTTCCGAGAACCGCTGACCCGGTTCTGAATTCACTACATTTATCGGTTCTTTTGGGGCCTGAACTGACCGCCAAAAAAAATCTGTTGAGGGTTTTTTCTCCTGAAAATGGAGCACTCTGAAAAACCTAAGAAAAAGGCTGGTCCCCCAGGTTGTAAAAACTGTGTGAAGTGTGGGGAAGTGTTTGCCTGGGCAGACAATCATGACAGTTGTGTGTTCTGCCTGGGAACTGACCATTTGAATTCTGTGAAATTTGTATATCTTTCCCACAGAAAACTGTGGAAAAAAGAATGGAGAGGTTGAATAAAAAGGTAGAAGATGCCTCAGGCTCTAACCAGCCAACACCTTCCAAATCAGCAGGTGAAACTGCAGCTTCTTTTACCACCCCTGACAAGGGTGAATCAACCTCTTTAAAGAGACTGAGTGGACCAGCTGACTCTCTGTTCCCCTCCAAAAAGTCAGAGAAGACCAAGCACATCAAACCCCAGGCAAAACCTACAGGGGATTCTTCTGTGCCTTACAGTCTGCCTACTGCTGAGGAAATTGCCAGGGCTATTAAAGTCATTGAGGCAATTCAGGGTTTCTACCATCTCCAACCCCTCCTCCTCCAGGGTTCAGGAGCTTACTTCCTGCTCGGACCCCCCAGTCTCAGGAGATGGATACTGGGGAGTATGATTTACCAGAGCAAGATGAAGGTGAGCCCATTGAACCAGAAATCTCACCTGAGCAGGAATTTGGCTCTCCTCTTAGGCCTGAGGATATTTTCCTTTCACTTTTCCTTTGTGAGGAAAATAGTAGATGCCCTGGCCCTGGCTACCGCCAAGGTCATAGAGTACGAGGAGGAGGCAGAATACATGGAAATGATGGGGTTAACGCCCACTAAAAAGATTTTTTGGCCTATCAATAAATTCTTCAAGAAGGATTTATTCACAGTCCTGCTGAACCCTAACTCTGTCACGCCTCTGGATAAGAAGGCTGACAAGAAGTACCAACTGGGCAGGAAAGAGTCTGAATTCCTCTGTTCTCACCCTGATCATCAGGGTATAGTCCAGCAGGCAGCCTGTGAGAAGGCGAGGGTTCATTTATCCTCTCAGCCACCTGAGAAGGGTTCAAAGAAAATGGACAGTATGTCAAAGAAAGGGTTTTTAGCTGCCTTTCTGGGGGTCAGACAAGCTAATTACCAGGCCTACGCTGCACAGTATCAAAAGATACTGTGGCAGTCTGTTTTGGCCATGTCAGAGATGGTTCCCTCTCCTATCTCTGATGACCTAGCAGAAACGGACATATTTGTACTGGAAGCATCCAAATACCAGGTTTCAGATGGCAGCAGATGCCAGTGTTAACGCTGCTAGGATTATGGCTCTGACTAGCCCTGAGAAGGTTTGCTTGGCTAAGGGCCACAAATCTTAACACAGGACACCCAGGCTAAGGCCATGGACTTTGCTGTTCAAGATCATTCTCTCTTTGGCAAACACACTGAAGAGTATATGAAAACGATGGATGAATACAAAACTACCTATAAGAGTAATTCATCCAAGGACAGGCCTTCTACTTCTTATACGCCTTATGGAAGGGGAGGTAGAGGAAAGTCCTATGGTAGGCCCTTCTATTAGCCTCGAGCTGTTTCACAGCTGCAGCCATACCCACAGCAGTCTGGGTATTATAGGGCCAGAGGCAGGAGGGGTTCCCAATCTGCCCAGGCTCAGGTCCCACCCAAACAAAATCCCTGACTCCTTTGCCAAAGCTGCCTCCCTCCTCCCTTATACCAGTAGGGGCAGACTGGCTCACTTCTTTCAAGCCTGGCAGGCCATAACCACAAACAAGTGGGTATTGGAATTAGTGAGCCAGGGACTCCCCCTGAGTTTCAAGTCCTTCCCTCCTCTGAAGTCAAGACTATTCAAACCAGCCTCCCTTCTCAAAGAACAGCTCCTGGAAAAGGAGGTTCAAACCCTGCTCAGCATAAAGGCAGTAGAGCAGGTGCCAATCCTTTAGAGGGGCAGAGGGTTTTACTCCTGGTATTTTCTTACCAAGAAGAAAAATGGGGAGCAGCGGCCTATTCTGGACCCAAGGCATCTGAACAAATACCTGGCAAAGCCAAAATTCACGATGGTGATCCTACCCTTAATTTTACCTGTCATTCAGCAGGGAGATAGGCTGGCATCTCTAGACTTAAAAGATGCCTATTTCCACATCCTCATAAGGGAGTCTCACAAAACATATCTTGGGTTGTGACTCCTTTCAGGTCATTACCAGTTCTCAGCCCTGCCCTTTGGTCTAACCTCAGCACCAAGGGTATTCACAAAATGCCTGGCAGTGGTAGTGGCATTCCTATGAAAACTAGGAATTCTAGGGACATGGATATGTTGTTCATCCACACTGACTGTCAGGTTCCTTGCCGCTTTAAATCTTGCCGGAAGGTCTTAAAGCTGGCTCCTCCCACCCACCCGGGTGGTAAAACTCTCGGCTCCGCCCATGACTCCAGATCTTCCTTACCACTTGGAAGCTCAGGTTCTCTCCTTAACGCTCTGCGTATAGACTGGCTCCTAATTCTTCAGTTCGCCCGAAAATAGTTCTAAAGTTCGCAAGACTTCAGTCTAATTACTCCCTCGCGGCTGCGATGGACAAATCGACTCCCGGATTTCGGTGGTGCCCATGCGGACAGAAGATGTCCAGGATGGACCCGCACTCCACTTGCGTCTGTTGCCTTGGCCTTAATCACGACCCGCAGGCCTGCGAGTTATGTCGATCATTTTCAGCCAGCGTCCTGGAAGACCGTGCTGCCCAGTTACAGCTTGGGTGCCCCGAGAAGCACCTGCCGGTGAAGTCCAGGGGAGGCCCGTTAGGCGGTGTCGCCGCTGGCTGGCTGGCTGAGCAACCTCGAGGAGGAGGCAGCCCAGGCCGCATCCTCATCTTCCTCGGTCCCGGCATTTATCCCGTTCTCTCTGGGATCCTCCTACACAGCTTCTTTCAAGGAGCTTAGCCATTCCCTTTCCACGAAGGGAGAGGGGCCATCAGAACATTCTTCTCGGTTGAAAAAGAAGGACTCAAAGGGTAAGTCCCACCATTGATGTTCATGGGAGCGGGAGAGGTTCCCTTTCCCGGACAGTCGACACTCGACTTGAGCGAGGAGTTGCGGCTTGGGCGCTGGCTTCGATGTCCCCGTCAGGTCAGCCGGCGAGACATCCATCGTCCAGGTCGAGATTTTCTCGACCGTCCGGACAGGCTGTCGACTGGTGAAGCCGACAACCCTTCCTCACCGGTTCCCCCGGTGGAGACCTAGGACTTGCCTGTGCCGGAGTCCCCAGTTAAGGTTCCCAAGCCGAGGAGGCAGTGCCCCCACTCCCTCCCAGACCCACCCTCGGAAACACCAAGGATCTCTGTCTGGACCTCGTCTCGGTTCAGCCAATCCCGCCGACATCGGCGGTCTCAGCACTGAGGTAAGCGGTGGCACCACTCATCTCGTCTTTTTCCTCGGAAGAGAGGCTTTCGAGAATTGCGCTCAACGCTCACGAGGACTTAATGTGGCAGCAGCTCCTTTGTCCGGGAACAAGCCGACGCCGTTGCCTTCCCCGGCCATTAAGTGGCTGTCACCCGAGAAGCCAAAACGACCCCTCGCTGTAGTCAAGGTGCCCAAGCCTGGGCTGGTTGTTCGGCCGAAACCAGCTGCCCCACCAATTGTGGTGGAACCTCCGCCTCCACAACCGAAATCGAGAGCGCCGACCAAGGACTCTCGGTCGGGTCAGGGACTGCCCCACCGGTTGTTGGTCACCCTCACTCCCGACCGTCCTTGGCAGGTGGAGGGTGGCTCAAACCCCAGGCAGCTTTTTGCAGACTCCTCGGAGTCTGACGACGACTCCTCCCTGTTTTCCAGGCCCCTTGACCTGGAGTCCTCCAGGGGGGCAGTTGATGGACGAGAGCCCATCATCGTTCATGGGTCTGCTTCGGCTTATCTCGGAGTCCACTGGGATGCAGCTTGAACCCAAATCCAAGCGGGCCAAGTATCCCCTGATGGAGATACTGGACCAAGGGGATTCGCCCACAGCGGCCTTTCTGGTGGCTGAAGCCATTGTTGGCCCAGCCTTGGAGCTCTGGCAGCGGCCGGCTTCCTGCCCTGCACCTTCAGCCAGGATGGCCAGGAAGTATGTGGTCCCTACCGGCCCTTTGTCCGGTTTTTCAGAGCATCCCTCCGTGGAGGGGTTGGTCACCAATAGTGTTTTCCGGTGTTCCGGGAACGCAAGGGATGTGGATAAGACCCCCGACAAGGAGTCCAAAAAGCTGGACTGTGCCGGGCGCGTGGTGTACACTGCGTCCTCCCTAGGCCTCCGCCAGGCCTGCTCAGCCGTGCTCATGGCGCACTTCTCCCACGTCCTCATGGGCTCCCTGGATGAGGTGATCCCTCATCTGCCGGCCAACCTGCAGACCACGGTCAAGCAGGTGCGGGATCAGGGAAGGGTGGTGGTGAAACAGGAGCTCCAAACGGATCTGGACATTGGAGACTCCTGTGCCAGATCTGTAGCAGCCGCAGTGGCCATGCACCGCAGAGCATGGCTGAGGATATCCACCTTCACGGCGGATGCCCAGCACAAATTGGTGGATGTCCCCTTCTTGGGGACTGACCTGTTCGGCCCTAGAGTGGAAGGCCACCTCCAGTGGATCGAAAAGTCCAACGCTACCCTGGACTCTGTCACCTCTGCCCAGAAGGACAAGGGCCGTCGTCAGCAACATAAGTCCTTTCACCCTTCTGTGCACGTCCAGCCCAGCAACACCAGCATTAGGGCCAGCAGGCTCGGCTTGGCATCCCAAAGCAAGCCTCAAGGCTTCCTCAATAGGAAGCAGGGAGGAAAGGCCCAGGAGGTCCCTCGGCGGGCCCTCCTCCAAGCCTGCCCAGTGACGGGTTGAGGGGTGTTGCCCCAGCTTGTCACTCCCCCCGGGTTCCCCCCGTGGGGGGATGGCTCCACCACTTCCTTTCTGCCTGGTCCGCTATCACCATGGACCGTTGGGTGTTGGAGGTGGTAGGAAATGGCCTGCCTCTGGAGTTCGAGCAGGCCCCGCCCTTCCGAGCCGTCGCCCCTTGGGGGGCTACGGGGTCTGCAGCCTCTCTGTCAGCTCACCGAGCTGACATTGCCCTGCTCCTCAAAAAAGAGGTGATCAGGAAGGTGGCGGATCCTCCACCAGTCCCATGGTTTGTGTCCAGGTACTTCCTGGTCCCGAAACAGATGGGGGGCTGGCGCCCCATTCTAGACCTGCATGACCTGAACAGGTTCCTAAGGTCTCGAACCTTCAGGATGGTCACTCTGGCTCAGATTATTCCATCCTTGGAACGAGGTGTGTGTTTCTGTTCTCTGGACCTCCAGGACGTGTTCTTTCACGTCCCAATCCGTCCGTCCCACCAGAGATTCCACCGCTTCAGGGTGGAGGGATCCCTCTACGAATTCCGAGCCATGCCCTTTTAGTCCCCTTTCCCCTAGCTCCCAGGGTCTTCCAACAAATGCATGGCAGTGGTGACCCAGCATTCCCTCTTGGCGCAGGGTCGGGTGTACCTCTACCTGGACGACTGGCTGATTGCAGCCTCCTCTGGAATGAAGGTGGAGCAGTCCAGGGATCTGGCCCTCCAGGTTTGCTCTCAGGTTGGCCTCCTCATCAACGAGGCCAAGTCAGAACTCGTGCCAAAGCAGGTGATACAATCCATCGGAGCAGAACTCGATTCTTTACAAGCGAGAGCACAGCTCCCGGCGAACAGGGCCGAGGTTCTTTCCTCCTTAGCCCAGTCATTTCAGGTTGGGCAATTGCGCCCTGCCCGGGACTTCCTGGGCCTCATGGCGGCCTGCACCAGCGTGGTCCATTGGGCCCGTTGGTACATATATCCCCTACAGTGGGGACTGGCCAGCCAGCCAATGGTCACAGCACTCCAACTTTGGATCAGCTAGTGACAGTGACCCAGGGGATGTGGAACGCTCTCCAGTGGTGGACCATTCCAGCTCATCTGCAGGAGGGCATCCCGTTGGTCTGCCCCTAGCCGACGGGGTCTCTGTCGTCCGATGCCTCTCTGATGGGTTGGGGTGCCCATCTGGGGGAGCACAGAGTGCACGGCCTCTGGTCCCCTCGGGAGTCCTGATGCCACATCAACCTGCTGGAGCTTCGAGCAGTATGTCTAGCCCTCACAGCCTTCGCTCAGTTTATAAGGGGTGAAATGGTCCGGGTCCAGATGGACAATACCGTGACCATGTACTACCTAAACCGCCAGGGCGGGACGCTGTCCATGCCTCTGTGCAGGGAAGCTCTCCGCATTTGGTCCCTCGTGCACAGCCTGGAGGCAGATCTCCTTGCCATCCATGTGGCAGGAGCCTCCAATATTCTGGCCAATGCCCTAAGCCGGATAGGGGCTGCATCCCACAAGTGGTCTCTCCTGCTGGAGGTAGTACAAGATCTGTTCTCCCACTGGGGGCATGCCTCAGGTGGACCTGTTTGCCTCCAGGGAGAATGCTTGGCTGAGACTGTTTCAGCTGCCCGCCCCCTCAACCAGGGCCCCGCTGCAGGGGATCTCGAGGCCGTGGACCCTGGCCTCTTCTGCGCCTTTCCCCGATTCCCTGGATCCACAGGGTGCTTCTCAAGGTGAGGAGGGACAAGGCGGTGATTCTGGTAGCCCCAGACTGGCCCGCCAGTTCTTGTATCCAGATCTCCTCAGTGTCAGCTCCAGGCTCCCGAGGTGGCTTCCAGCCCGCCCGGACCTGATCTCAGTCAAGCAGGGGAAGATATTCCATCCGGACCTTCAATCCCTGCACCTGACGGCCTGGTTCCTGAGTGGCTAGAGTTCCAGGCCTTGGGTCTTTCCGATGAGGTCCTCAACGTTGTTGAGGCATCCCGTAAGGAGTCGACCAGGAAATGCTACGCCTTTAAATGGAAGAGATTCTCCATTTGGTGTTAGGGCAAGGGCCTGGACCTTCCTCCTGTTCCTTGGCTAGCATTCTGGACTACCTGTGATCCCTTTGTCAGCAAGGGCTTTGGTCGACAACCCTCAAGGTGCACCTGGCCATCTCTGCTTACGAGGCGTGTTGGGGAAGCAGTCAATGCTGGAGAAGGTGGTGGGGGCTCTTTCAAGGCCTTGATCACATATCCCCTCCAGTGCGAGAACTTCCACCTCCGTGGGATCTACTGCTGGTATTGGCTAAGCTCATGGGCAAGCCATTCAAGCCGATGCACAGGTGTGACATCTCTCACCTGTCATGGAAGAGCACCTTCTTGGTGGCTATCACGTCAGCCAGAAGGATGGGAGAGCTCCAGGAGCTTTCCATCGAGTCTCCATATCTGGTCTTCCACAGGGACAAGGTTGTCCTGCGCCCCCACCTGAAATTCCGTCCGAAGGTGGTGTCAGAGTTTCACCTTAACCAGGTGTTGACTCTGCTGGTGTTCTACCCCAGTCACACCTCGGAGGCTGAATATAGGCTCCATACTTTGGACCCTAGAAGAGCGCTCTTTTATTACAAGGAGCAGACGGCTGAAGTTCGGGGAGAGGTCCACCAGCCGTTTGTCACCTATGCTGAAGCCGCACCTGGCAGACCTGCAGCCAAGCGGACGATAGGCAGGTGGGTCACCTCCTGCATAGATCTCTGCTATAGGGTGGTGGGCATGGAGCCTCCCCAGAGGATAGAGCTCATTCTACACCTGCCATACGCTGCATGCCGGCGGCTGCTTCGAGGGACGTCCCTATCCAGGAAATCTGCCGGGCTGCTACATGGAAGTCAGCACACACCTTCATCACCCACTACCACATCAACCTTGAGTCATGCTGGGATGCTGGTTTTGGAGTTCGGGTCCCCGATCAGTATTCCCTAAGTAGGGGGTGTGCGCCTTGCCTCTCTCCTCCTGGAGAAATGCTAGGAGTCTGCCAGACAGTGTGGATGAACAACATATCCATGTCCCTAGAAATACCAGTTACTCACCTGTAACAGGAGTTTTAGGAATGGTATATCTTGTTCATCCACACAACCCTACCAACCTCCCAACCCGACGCTTCAACCTGGCTTCCAGCGGGCTAGATCTGGCGTCATGGGACAGAGGCGAGTTTACCACCCGGGTTGGTGGGAGCCAACTGAAGACCTTCCGGCAAGATTTAAAGCAGCAAGGAACCTGCCAGACAGTGTGGATGAACAACATATACCATTCCTAGAACTCCTGTTACGGTGAGTAACCCGGTATTTACAGTTTTCCCTATCTCGATGACTGGCTAATGGTTGGAGAGTCATTCGATTGCAGGTGCAAACACACCTGGAAATAACAAAAGATTTTTTCTAGGGATGTGGATATATTGTTCAATCCACACTTACTGGCAGGTTCCTTGCCGCTTTAAATCTTGCCGGAAGGTTTTCCAGCTGGCTTCTCCCACCCACCCAGGTGGTAAAACTTGCGGCTCCGCCCGTGACTCCAGATTTTCCTTATCGCTTGGAAGCTCAGGTTCCCTCCTTAGCACTCTGCGTGTTAGGCCTGGGTCCACACTCTTCGGTTAAACTTGAAACTCATTCTAAGAGATTTAAAGACTTAGTCTTCTTTTCCCTCGCCTTCTGATGGACAAATTGACTCCCAGATTTTGTCGGTGCCCTGTGGGCAGAAGATGTCCTGACCGATCCGCACTCCATGTGCGCTTATTGCTTTGGACTTCTGCCATGACTCACAGGCTTGTGAGTTGTTACAAATCCTTTTCGGCTTGGTCTTGAGGACCACGCTTGATTGCTCTTGGGGTGACCTGAAAAGCGTTATCCTCGGTCAAGTCGAGAGGAGGCCCGTTGGGTGGTATCTCGGCGGGCTCAGCAGAATGGCTAGAAACAGAATATTCGCGATCGAGGCTGAGGCGGCCAGGCCACATCATCATCATCCTTGGTTTGGCATTTATCCCACTCTCTCAGCAGGCTCTTCCTATGCAACGCTTCTTTTAGAGACTTTGCCAATCCCATCTCCACCCAGGGAGGGCCACCGGAACATTCCTCTCGGTCAAGGAGGACTCAAGGTAAGGTCCCACCATCGGCGTTCATGGAAGCGGGAGAGGTCCTTCCTCGGATAGTCGACACTCGGGCTTGGTCGAGTTGTGGCTAAGGCGCTGGCTTCACGGTGTCCTATCAGGTCAGCCCGGCTGGGGCGGCTGTCGATCGCGGTCTAGATTTTTCTGGAGCCAGCCGGTGATTTGTCGACTGGAAAACGAACTAACCCTTCTTCACGGTTCTGCCCAGTGGAAACCGAGGACTTGCCTGTGCCTCCTGTGCTGGAGTCCCAAGTTAAGGTTCCTGAACCGAGGGAGGGTGGTTTCCCCGCCCCTTTCTGACACTCCCTAAATCCTCGACGGTCTTGGATCTTTTTCCAGGTCCCTGCCGACATCAGTAGTCTCCATCCGGCATCATGGATAGCGGTGCCGCTCATCCTCATTAGTCTTCTTCAGAGGATAGGCTCGGTGCAAGTTGCGTTGGCTATGAGGATCTAATGTGGCAGCAGCTTTGTTGTCTGAGATAAGCCGACTCCATCGGCTTCCCTGGCCATTAAGTGGCTGTCACTGGAGCAGCCAAACAACCTCGTAGTGGTCGAGGCGAAACCAGCTGCTCCATTGTGTGAAACCTCCACCTCTGAAAAACAAGACTGGGGGGCCCCAAGCCATGATTCTCGGTTGGGTCAGGGTTTGCCCATAGGTTGTCTGTCACCTCCCCAGGCCAACCTTGGCAGAAGTGGAGGGTGGCTCAAAGTAGCAGCTGTGTTCGCGAACTCCTGGAGTCTGCCCGGCGATATTAACTCCTTGTTCTCGAGCCGCTTGACTTACGCGGAGTCCACTGGGGGTCGAGTCGATTGGGCGAGGCCCCGTCCCTGGATTCCTTGGAATGTCCGACTCATCTCAGAGTCCTGCGATGAAGCTCGAACCCATTTCAAAATGGGTGTTGAAATATCCCCTCGCAGTGCTGGACTGAGGGGATTCCCTACGAGGAGGCCTTCCGGTGGCGAAGCCATTGTTGGCCGCCCTGGAGCTGTGGCGGCGACCCGGCGGCTTCTTGTCTGGCACCTTCAGCCAGGATGGCTCGAATATGCTGTCCCTACGGTTCACCTTCTGGTTTCTCAGAGCACCCCTCTGCTGGAGGGTTAGTGACCAACAAGCGTTTCCAGCGTTCGGGAATGCTCATGATGTGGACAAAGCCACCCGATAAGAGTCCAGAAATTGGACTACTCTGGGGCAAAGTCTGTGCTGCCCTCCCTAGGCTGGCTAACCGGCCATCTGATGGCACTCACCCTGTCTTTTGGGCTCCTTGGATGAGGTGATTCTCATAAACATTGTGTAGAATTTTGAATTGCATTAGTTTCAAATGATCTAGATGAATATACTTATAAATATTTTCTTTTTTAATTTAGTCTTTTATTTAATTTATAAATGCAGCAGTTTTACAGGCAGCAATACATCACTTAATACCAGTTGATAATATCACAGTACATTACATGTATACTTGTAGCAGTCATGTTAGAGGAAAATAAATTAATATCTTATTACTTTAATATACAGAGAATCATAGTTACTCATTTTAAGTTCAGTCTGTGATCTACTCAGATCAAACCAGGCATAGCACGGTGGGCCCTCCCTTCTCCCTCCCAGATTTTAGTCCCATTAAAATTCAAGTAACCTCACAGGTCATATCCCGAGTAACTTTTCAATGCAAAAGAACAACAAAATTTACATGTTCAGTACGTAGCTTAAGGTACAAAATCATCATAATGATTTAGTTGATGTGATATCCACTTTTGCCATTGTACATCAGATTTCTGAACTTTGTCCATCATCTTGACTGAGAGTCGCTCAAGGGCATATATCTCCCTGGTCAAAACAATCCAGGCTTTTTTAATGGGTATTTTATTTGTAAACTACAGTCTAATGATAATTTTTTGGGCTGCTGTTATAAATTTTAGAATTTGTCTTCGCAAATTTTTAGCAATTCGCAGACCTTCTGGTTTAATAAAAGTCAATATAAATGTGGGAGTGAATAAATCAGTAGTGTCATAAATTGCACCTGGCTCCTTGAGGATCTCCCTCCAAAACATGGATAGCTTAGGACATGACCAAAGGACATGGCTCTGATGTGCTTTATCATCCTCGAATTCTCTCCAACACTGTCCCTCCTCTAATACTCCCATACTGGCCAGCAGGGCTGGTATACGGAAGAAACGAGAACGAAGTATCCACATGTATTCACGCCGGCATGGTGAGGAAAAGATTTTTATAGTTGGTGAAGAAGGCTCATTCCAATCCTGCTCTCTGATTGATATCTGCAATTCCTGTTCCCATCTAAGCCTGATTGAGTTGGTCGAGTCTCCCTGTCTTTCATTTAAGGCTTTATATATCTTACTAATCAGGTGATCTGAGGTAGTTTCTCTGATATGAGGTTGTAACAGTTGTATTATTTGGGTAGGATTTTCAATTTAGGCCACAAGTGACCGCTCATGTGGCTGAAGGTATGATTTAAGATGTAAATAAGAAATAAAATATTTATGAGACAAGTGATATTCCTTCTGAAGGGGAGACAAAGGGAAGAAGACCTGTTCTGCCCACTAACTGGAAAAGGAATAAAATGCCATATCCCTGCCATTGAGCTACATAGGGGCCTGAGGGACCTGCTGTCAAGTCTGCATTATACTTCAGTGTTCCCAGGAACATTTTTTCAGGGAATGTAAAATAATTATTACTGACCTTAAGCCATATTTTTAAGGGTCCCCTGGGGAACTTTGGATAATTCATTATCCCTTGACACTTGGGGGGTCCCAAAAGGAGCCCTGAGTGTTGTATAGGTCCCTCAAGTTACTTCTAATTGTTTCCAGTGTGCATCATTCTGTTTATTTAGCCAGTGTAGGACTACCCTTAACTTTGCTGCCATCGCATACTTTCTGAGATCAAGGAGGTTTAAGTCCACCTCTCAAACAGAATATCTAATTCTGGGTCGCTTTCAGTCCAAATAAAGAGGATATCATTCTGTTCCATGCCTGGAAATATGTTTTGGCTGGGGTGAAGGGCAGTGTCTGAAGAAAGAACAATATGTGGGGAAATGCATTCTGCTTGATTGTATCTATCCTACTCAAAAGCTTAGGGAGGCGTGACCTAGGAGATAGATTTTCTGTCAATTTTAGGGTCAAGGGTTCAAGATTTGAGAGCTCATGTGAATGGGGTTTCTGTTGAGTTTTATTCCCAAGTATCTCATCTCTTGTCTGTACCACTTAAAGGGGAAGTCTTTTTTTTGAGGTGGGAGGGAGGAAGGTAATTGTACGTCAATACCTCAATTTTTGATTTGTTGATTTTATATCTTACTAGCTTACCAAATGTTTATAGCTGTCTCCATACTTCTGGGATGGATTGTTCAGGCTCAGTAAGAGATATCTTGTGCAGGCGACCTCCCAAAGGACCTCTATGCCCCGAGAAGCTCTGATGACAATGGCCAGGGGTTCGAGATATAGAGCAAACAACATTGGGGACACTGAGCATCCCTGGCAGGTGCCCTAGAAAGTTAAAATGTATCAGAAAGTGCCCCATCCACCTTAACATTTGCTTTAGGAGGCATACATATTTTGTAATTGTTTTACAGTTGTAGCGGAATCCAAAGTGCTCTAGGGTCTGCCATAAAATGACCAACTGACCGGTTCGAATGCCTTTTCAGCATCTAACCCCAGTAGCACTAAAGGTATTTGTCTTTTCATGGCATAATCTGCTAAAAAATGTGCACGCCTTATGGCATCATAAGCCTGTCTGCCCTTAATAAAGCCCACTTGATCAGGGTCAATAATGGCTGGTAGTAAATGGTCTATTATAGAGGCCATAGCCGACATAAACATTTTGTAATCATAATGTAGCATTGAAATGGGGTGAAATGAGGAGGGGTGTTTAGCATCTTTATGAGGTTTAAGTATGGCTGATAGGGCGGCATATTGCCATGTGGGGGGTGGTTCTCCCTCCTGGACCGCATGTAAGTCCGGGAGTAATATGGGTAGTAGCAGCTTTTTGAATTTGTTATAAAATTCAGAGGGATACCCATCTGGACCTGGCGTCTTCAGAGTCTGAGCTTTTTTTAGAACTTGGAGTAGTTTTCCTCTTTGATTGGCGCCAGCAAGGTTTGAGCCTGTGGTGGCCGATTCGTGGTATTGGTAAACTCTGTAAATATGATTTGATGTGGTCTGGGGAATTTCTCTTCTTTAGTGTACAACTCGTGGTAAAAGCGCTGTAGAATAAGTTTAATTTCCTGGGGTCATTTTGCTAATCTCCCTGTTTTAGGATGTTCCATGCTGGTTATATTCATTCTGGTTCTCTCAATTTTCTTGCTAAATTTCTGGAGGCCTTATGTCACCCCTTATGATGTCTTAACTTTAGATAAAAAAGTTTTTGTTGTACCGATTGGTCTACTCTGTTTCATAACTTTTGTTTTACAATTCTTAATCGTTGTCGTATTGTGGGGTCCTTTTGATCTGGCCAGTGCTGTAAATGTAATAGCTCCTCCTGCAGGTCTTTGTTTTTTTTCCCTCTGCCGTTCTTTAATGACAGAAAATCGTATGATCTCTCCTCTTAATTCTACTTGTAAAGTATACCCCAGAATCGTGGGGGCAAATTCGTGTAGCGTGTTTTCTTGTTTAATTCTAGGTACAGCTTCCTGGACCAGTTCAAGGAACTCTGGGTCCCTAACATGGGCAAGGTTCAGGCACCAGTTGGTTTGCTTATATTGCGCCCCCAAGTCCACCCTGAGATATAACGGTGCATGATCCGATAAGAAGGTGGTCCCATGCCATATATCACGAATGGAGTCTAAATACTTGACTGTGGTAATAAAATAGTCCACTCAAGCTCCACTTCCCACATGCGGGGGCCAATGGTGTATTCTTTTGTCGTAGGAAAAAATGTCTCCAGGTGTCCACCAAGCCCAGAGAAATGATGGTTTGTTTTGTGTATTTTTGGAGAGCATTAGATCTGTGGGCCATAGGGGTAGCAGCATCCAAAGACTGGTTTAAAGTGATATTCAGGTCTCCCCTCATCAGCAATTGTCCCTCCATGAGGGACATTAAATCCACAAAGAATTTTACTGCTACGGGCTTCCCTGACCCAGGTGGGAAATAGACAGATGCCAGGGTAACTGGTCTTGAGTACAGCTTGCCCGTCACTATGGCATAGCGGCCCTCCAGGTCACTAATCTCACTTTGTTTTTCAAAGGGCACCTCCTGGGAAAGTAAAATCATCACCCCTCTCCTTTTCCCACCCCATAGGACAATTAAGTTACTACAGAATACCCACACCTCTGAAATGTTTTATGTTTGTCCAAGGACATGTGGGTTTCTTGCAGCATAAACCCCGGTCACTCTTTTCTAAATAACTGAAATAATCGAGAATGCTTTATCGGGTTACCAATCCCATTCTCATTTAAAGATAAAATCAAAGTTGACTTTGCCATATCTGCTTCTAATCAGTCCTTGTATGACTATTTCCTGTGTGTTAAAAGTATAATATATCTCCTTCCCACCGTACTCCTGCCTTTTCACCCCATGTTCAATAATATTGTCTTAATAGTTTATAAGCGAATATATAATAGATATAAGTGAATTATAGTGTCTTCCTGTTCTATTCAAACACCATAACACTGTCCTAGTGTTTGGAACTACACAAGGATCTAAAAGATTCAGCACTAGGCCTATAACAACTAAACATATGAAGGCCTGTTGCATTTTAACGTTATGCGTGACGCTAGGTACGTTTAGGCCTGCCAAAATAACCAAAATCCAACAGAGCATCAACTTTTTTGTACCAGCAAACTGTACCTGCTGTAACAGGTCCTCTGAACCTGGCAGAAGATTTAAGCGGCTCCCAAGGTAGGGAGAGGCAGATACCTCTCCTTTGAAGGGGCAGATGTATGCGCCCTGAGGGGAGTGTCAAACGCCAAGGGCTCCCAGCACCACTATATCCCTGGTACCTAGTAGTGCAGCAAGCCACACTGGAAATAAAATGAAGAACAGAGACCCCAGGAAATGGTCCCTATGTGCCTCATCTCCAGTAGGGCCTTATGATGCGTCGACCGTTTAGGTATGAATTTCTGACCCTACAATGGTCAGGTGGGCATGTAGTGCTGGAAAAATGCATTGTCATGCCCTTTCCTGGACTATGGTATAATTAAACAATAACTAACTATGGGAGGTCTATCAGCAAGCTTGGAGATGACCAGGAAATTTAGAAACATCCTTCTGGTTCACTAACCTTTTCCCATCTTATAAGCTTAAGAAGATAAGCAGGATTTCCATTTCCAGTGTCCCCATCCCAGACAGGCTTCCCGAGTTACATTGCGTGAGTCCCAGTATGTAGAGTCATCTCCACATCAAGATAGCATTTTTTAGGTCTCTGCAGAACCTCTCTCGCCACTCAGTCGCAGGTCGCTGAAATCTTTGTAAAGGTTTTTTCACATCCTCCAAGGTTGCTTGGCTCTGTCTCTTTCTGGAGTCTGGGTCTCTAGCAGTGTCCCAAAGGCTGCTTATAAATATTTTCCCCAATTTGAGTCCAATTTAAGGAACTGAAACCTAAATCTGAGGACCAATAGGAAGGATGGATCGGAGTGTCCAAGAATTTAGTGAAAATAAAATTTTATATACCTTAGCAACGGATGACTCATTATATTAATTTTTTTTTAAGTTTACTTAAAATATCTTGGCAGTACGTTTGACCAGTACCAAAGTAAGCAGTTAAGGCAGTTCTTAAAGTGAAAAGATCTATTATGTATGTTTTACTTGAGTTTAGTTTAGTTGGAAGTGTGATGATAGTATGCAAATAGCCATTCTCTGAGTGAAGCTACTTTTAACTCTGTAACCTCAGTAGACCAAGGTTTATTAGATTTTATTAAGTTTAAGATTATACTTATTAAAGATTGGTTGGTTTATATCCTTGTAAAACTGCTAGTCAAGGAACTTGCATATTTGATTATGAACTTTTAATGAAATTCCAACTGAGTTAAGTGAAGAAGGTAAATTAGAGACCTTAATGTAAAATAAAGATTCTGGGGCTATTTTATATGTATTAAGTAAGTAAAGTTCAGTATCTAACCATAAAGGTTTATAAACCGTGTCAGAAGTCATGGAAGAGACCATTATTGCTCGATAACTTAGATGTGTATAGAATACTCAAGTTCAAACAACATGAAGTCTTGCTGTATTCTGACAAATGCAGTATGATCAACCGGTTCAGCTGCCCTGGAGAACAAAGAGTTAAACTCTATGCAGATACATAGAACGTTGAGCTCAAGCTCTGTTTTCAAACCACTGTCCTCGGTACATTCTAGTAACTGATCAGATTCTTTACTCCGCTTGCCTCTCAAGTCACCTCAGAGATCGCTCCTCTTCTGCTTCGGTCGAAGTGTCCTTTCCCTGGTTGTTTAAAACCTCCGTTTATTTATTTTGCTGTCTAGTTCAAACTTCTGTCCTCCGGTATAGCGTAGGTTTTCTCGGTTGGGTAAATCTTCGATTTCTGATCGGTCCATCGACCGTGAGGAATCGAATCTTCTTTCCTTGGAAGTAAGTTTAACTGATTTCTTCTTGCTTTGGGATCCGTTCAAAGTTTTGACAAAAGATAATTTTTCCTCTTGGTTTCTTTTCTCCAGCGTAAACTGTTGATCGGTCAAAACTTTGCATCTCTCCTTTACCGGCCTAACTAAGCCACCAGGGGTAAATTTAAATAGTTTCTTTATCCGGACCTGACTAAGCCAATTTGGATAAATCTGCATTGGACATTTCTTAACCAGCCTAACTAAGCCTTTTGGGTTAAGCACTGAATTTTAGGGTATGTCACAGAAAGCCAAGAGAAAAACTGGTCCCACTGGGTTTCAGTGTTGAACTGAGCGCGGGGAGCAATTTGCCAAAGCTGATCTGCACTTGGTCTTGTCTGTATTGCTTGGGTTTCAACCACTTGCAATCAGACTGTGAGATTTCAAAGAATTTCCCCAATCTGCCCTCTACAGAAGGCTGGGTAAACTGAGGAGAGAATGGATAAATCCTTTCAAGAAGGTTGGTCGGTTCAGCCGAACCGTCGGAACGATTACTGACCCAAGGTGAACCTTAGTCGGTTAAAGGGCAGATGGAGTCTGCCCCAGATTCCGCACTGTCCAAAAATCTAGAAAAAGCAGTTTGGAACCGTAAGCAAGTGGTTTGCGGTTCCAACACGCTGGAAAGAGATTGCAAAGGCCATTTGCATTGTTCGTCACTGTAGCCCAGTTGGGGTGAACTGGCTCAGCGACCAGTTGGGCAGCCGCCAATTCAGGTGCCTGCTGGTTCAAGTCCCTCAGGTCCTTTAGACCCTGGGGTATTATTCGGATAGTGAGGGTGAACCTGTTGAGCCTGAGGTTTCCCTGAGCATCCTCAATATAAATCCCTCCTCATCCTACTAAGGAGGTTACCTCCTATTTCACTTTCATGAGGCAGGTAGCAGAGACCCTGCAACTGTATGTCCAGGAGGAAGATGAAGAGGAAGACTACAGGGAAATGATGGATCTCCCTGTGTCTCAGGGACTTATGATCCCTATCCACAAGTCCCTGAGAAGGCAGACTCTTAGAATTCTCCAGACCCTTAGTTCTGTCCCTCCACTTGATTAAAAAAGATGGACAGGAAATGTGTCTTGGCCGGCAGTGGTACAGATTTTTTGATTAGCCACTGCAGTCGTGGGGGTGGTTCAGGCTGCAGCCTGTGAAAGGGCTGGCATTCCCTTGGCTTCCCACCCTCCTGACAAGGATTCAAGGAAGATTGATTCACTTGCCAAGAAGACTTGCTTAGCATCCTCCTTGGGCATAAGTCAGGCTTCTTATATGGCCTGTGCTTTCAGAGTTCCAAAGTCCCTCTGGGAATCTGTTGGGCAGTTGGCTCAAAAGCGCCCCCCACAAGCTGGCAGCAGACCTTCAAGAACTGGTCAGCAGAGGAGTGCAGGCATCTAAGTCCCAGTTCCACATGGCAGTGGACTCCAATGATGCAGCCTCTCAGGCTATGGCTTCTTCTATCTCCCTTAGGCGTTTTTCCTGGTGGCGGCCCATCCTAGATCTCAGATACCTGAACAAACATCTCGCAGAGCCAAAGTTCAAAATGACCCCTCTGGCTACAGTCCTGCCTACCTTAAGGCAAGGGGACTGGCTGGCATCCTAGGACCTAAAGGATGCCTACTTCCACATCCTCAACAGGCAGTCCCACAGAAAATACCTTGGATTTCAACTACCTTTAGGCCACTACCAGTTCAGGGCCATGCCTTTTGGGCTGAACTCTGCACCAAGGGTGTTCACAAAGTGCAAGACAAGGGCTCTCTGTTTACCCTTACCTGGACGACTGGCTGCTGGTGGGTCAGTCCCCCCCCCAAGCTGGTAAAGGAAGCCTTAGATCTCACTCAAGATATACTTCAGTCTCTAGGGTTCCTTGTTAATCTCAAAAAAATTAGCCTTGACTCCTCTTCAGGTTCTGGACTTCATAGGGCAGAACTGGATACCATCCAGGCAAAGGCCTTCTTGCCTCCAGAAAGGGCACAGGCCCTCATCCAGCTCGCAGAATCCTTCTACCTTAGAGTCCCTCGCCCAAAAAGACACTCCTTGGAACTCCTGGGGTACATGGCCTCCACCACAGCAGTGGTCCTAGGGGCCAGGCTCCAGACGAGGGACATTGTTTCATCTAAGATCCTTCTGGTCCCAGAAGAAGGATTCCCTGTCCAAATTGATTCCAGTGTCTGCCACCATACTGCAAGCTCTCCAGTGGTGGCAGGATATAGAAGGCAACTTAGGTGGGGCCCCTTTCTTCAGCAGACCCCTTCTTTGGTGCTGACAACAGATGCTTCACTACTGGGCTGGGGGCTCACCTAGGGCACCACACAGCCCATGGAACCTGGCTTCACCAGGAGACCCTGTTGCATATCAGTCTCCTGGAGCTCAGGGCAGTGTTCCTGACAGTTCAAGCATTTGCCAAACTATTACAAGGCAAGGTGGTGCAAGTCAGGACAGACAACACCACCACCACCACCATGTATTACGTCAGCAAACGGGGGGGGGGGTGGCAAGGTCCTCACTGCTCTGTACAGAGGCCATGAGGATTTGGAGTGTGGCCTACTCCTGCACATTTCCTGTCAGCAGTCCACTTGCCAGGGAAGGACAGTGTCGTGGCAGATGCTCTCAGCAGAATCAGCCAGGGCCATCCGAATGGACCTTGAACAGGCAGGTCCTCCTGTCAATTTTCAGGAGGTGGGAGTGCCAGAGATAGATCTCTTTGCAGCACTGGACAACCACCAGTTGCCCCAGTACTGTTGCAGGCCTTCTGCTCAGGGCTAAGTGCCACTGGAGGTCCTGTTGTTGGATTGGTCCAGCAGGTTCTTGTACGCTTTTCCCTGGTTTCAGGGTTCAGATTAAGCTGAGGTCTCAGCCTGTCACCATGATTCTGATAGCCCCAGATTGGGCCAGACAACCATTGTACTCGACGCTACTGTCTCTGTCAGTGGCCAATCCGATTTGCCTCCCCAGGAGGCGCAGTCTGCTGACATCCTCTCAAGGGAGGATCCTCTACCCCAATATCGAGTCCGTACGACTCAAGGGTTGGCTCTTGAAGACTGAGTATGCAGGCTTGAATCTCTCTGAGTGTGTTCTGGACATCCTGAAGAGTGTCCAGAAAACCTACTCCTCGAAGTGGAAAAGGTTTTCCATATGGTGCTCCCAAAAAGACCTGGACCCACAGCAGACTGGGCTTCCAGTGCTGTTGGATTGTCTGGTTCACCTCTAGTCACTAGGCTTACAGCCATCTACCTTGAAGGTGCATCTGGCAGCTGTCTGTGCCTACTTGTCAGCAGGGAAGGGCCCTTCCCTAGCTGCACATCCCATTTTCAAGAAATTCTTTTGAGGGGTTGCTCAACTCCATCCTCCTCACAGAGAGCCTACCCCAGCCTGGTATCTCAATATATGCATAGGTCAGCTTATGCAGCCTCCCTTTGAGCCCATGTCTTCGGCAGAACTCAAGTTCCTGACTTGGAAGACTGTATTCCTGGTGGCTGTTACTTCTGCTAGAGGATCAGTGAGCTCCAGACCTCATCAGTGGAGCCCAGTTACCCCCCCCTCCCCCGAGCAAGATTGTTCTCTGAACCAATAGGAATTCAAACAACATGAAGTCTTGCTATATTATGACATATGCAGTTTGTCCCAGCCTTAGAACTGCTCCGGGTGAGGTTAACTTCCATGCCAGGCATGGAATCTAGAGCCTTGACTTGTTAGAAAAACTCTGTTTATCTTCAAACTGAAACTGTCAGATTCTTTAATCCGCCTCACTGAACAGTCGCTCCGGAGATTCCTCCTACTGCTCGGTTCATTTCTCGGTTAAAAGTGTTTTTTTCTCGGTTAAGTAAACCGCGATTATATTTATTTTAACCACAAACTGGTCGGTTCAAGCTCTGTCTGTGGTATCGTAAGTAATAGACAGGTTTTCTTTTCTGTGTGGAACTTGTAAATGTGGTAATCAGTTCGGTTTGAACCGATCAGCTTGCTTTTAAAACTTATTTTAATACATTTAGAGTGCGGTTCCCGGTTCTTATCGGTTCTAAAAAAACTGGATTTCATGACGTTTTTTTCCACGACCGACCGACATGGTTGGGAACCGATAAGGGTGTCTTGCCTGGCATTTGCCGAAAAAGGCAGATTTTTGGTTAGGCTGGCATTATGTCTGAGAAACCCAAAGGAAAAACCGGCCCACTGGGTTTCAACACTGTAGTGTCTGTGGGAAGCCTTTGCCAAGGCCGACCCACACACCAAATGTTCATTGTCTGGGGTTTGACCACCTCAATGCAGACTGCCAGATTGCAAGAATTTCCTGCAGCTACCCTGGATAAGAGAGTTGGTAGGCTCAGGGAACGAGGCCAAAAGTCCGCTGACCCGGATGGCCAGCCCGGTTCGGTGCCCTCTGACCAGTGCGAGACTTCCTCGGGCAAACGAAGAGCTGACTCAGAGGAGCCAGTTCCAGCAAAGAGGACTAGAAAATCAGCAGGTGTGGAGCCAAAATTTCCTTCTCCAACTGCTGCAGAGATAGCCAAAGCGATCCAAATTGTCCAGTCGCTTTCCCCGGTTCCGTCCGAACCGCCACTATCAGGTAAACGGTCGGTTCAGCCAGTTCCACCGGTTCAGGAATATGATACAGAGGAGTTTTATGAACCGGACGAGGGGGGGAGGATTATGAACAGTGTGAATGTGATTTTGAAAGTCTGGATGTGCCCATTGAACCGGACATCTCCCCAGACAGACCTTCAGGAGAGTCTCCCCCTAGGCTTTCTGAGTCCCCTTCTCATTTTCTGTTTTATAAAAAAGTTGCTGAAATCCTCCAGCTCCCTTTGGAAGAAGCTGTGGATGAACAAGAGGAGCCTGACTATGTGGAAATGATGGATATCCCAGAGTCCAGGAGATTGTCTATTCCTTTACATAAATCCTTTAGGAAACAAACAATAAAAATTTTAAAAGCTCCTAATTCTTTACCTCCTGTGGATAAAAAGATGGACAGGAGGTACACTTTGTCAGGTCCTGATACAGAGTTTCTTTCACAGCAATGCAGCCATGTTGGGGTAGTGCAGGCTGCAGCCTGTGATGAGGCTAATATTCCCTTGGCTTCACACCCTCCTGACAAGGACTCCAGGAGGATTGATGCCATGGCTAAGAAACAATACATGGCAGCATCCTTGGGACTCAGACAGGCAAATTATATGGCCTATGTTGCAAGATACCAGAAATCCGGATGAGATACTGTTATGGCTTTAGCGAAACAGGCCCCTGGCCAGCTTGCCAAGGAGCTGGAACAGGTGGCTGCTGATGGTATTGAGGCATCCAAGGTGCAATTCCATGCTGCAGTGGATTCTAATGACGTATCTTCAAGAGTCATGGCTACATCTGTGGCTTTTCGTAGAATGGCTTGGCTCAGGTGTACTAGTCTGTCACAGGATACCCAGGCTAAGGCCATGGATTTTCCTGTTGTGGGAAATTCTCTGTTTGGGGAGCAGACAGAGAATTACATGAAGAAAATGGATGAATATAGGACCACTTATAGGAGTGCACAGGCCAAGGAAAGGCAAGCCACTCCTCAGAGGCAGCCCCCCAGGGGCAGGGGCAGGCCCTTTCACAGGCCTTTTTACCAAGCCCAGGCCTCCTCTTCAGCTTATGCCCAGAGGGGGTTCTTCAGAGGGAGAGGCAGATGGAGGGTGCAGGCAGGCCTGCTCCCTCACCCTCACCCCCTGCCAAACAGGCACCCTGATGGGATGCCCAGGGCCGATTCTCCATTACCTGTAGGGGGCAGGCTGGCTTACTGCGTCCAGGACTGGGAGTCTTTAACATCACACAAGTGGGTCCTGGAAGTAGTAAGCCAGGGACTGGTTCTCAGCTTCAAAAAAAAAAAAAAAGGAATTTCCAAAGATGAGAATCAGATCTTTTCCACCTGCAAATCCACTAGAGACTTGCTTTGGAAACAGAAGTCTCAACCCTCCTGGCTCTCAGAGCTGTGGAAAGGGTTCCTCCCCTACTCCAGGTACTTCCTTACACCAAAAAAGACAGGAGAATGGCAGCCCATCCTGGATCTAAGATATCTGAACAAGCACCTTTTAAAACCAAAATTCAAAATGGTGACTCTGGGAATGATTTTACCCTCCTAAGGCCAGGGGACTGGCTAGCTTCCCTGGACCTCAAGGATGCCTACTTCCATGTTCTCATCAGAAGCTCCCACCGAAAGTACCTCAGATTCGAACTGCCCTCAGGCCATTACCAGTTCAGAGCAATGCCTTGCCTTACCTCTGCCCCAAGGGTATTCACAAAATGCCTGGCTGTAGCAGTTGCTCACTTAAGAAGGCAAAAGATTGCCATCTTTCCCTACCTAGATGACTGGCTCATAGTGGGTCAGTCTCCAGACCAAGTCAGATCACACCTTCAGGTTACCCAGCAGCTGCTTACCTCTCTAGGTTTTCTTCTCAATCTCCCAAAGTTAGTTTTAGAACCTGTCCAGCTACTTACCTTCATAGGCGCAGAACTGGACACAAAGCAGGCCAGAGCCTTCCTTCCTCTAGAAAGGGTAAGGACTCTGGTGGCCCTGGTCTCCTCCTTCACTCTGCAGGTCTCTCGACCAGCAAGGCATTTCTACAGCTCCTAGGACACATGGCTGCTTCCACAGCTGTAGTGCAAGGAGCAAAATTTCAGATGAGGGACATTCAGTTCCATTTGAGAGCCTTCTTGTCTCAAAGGAGAGATCCCTAACCAAGTTGATCCCAGTAACTCGAACCCTGATCCAGGCCCTGCAGTGGTGGCAGGATCAGAGCAATCTGAGACAGGGGTTCCTTTCATCCTCAATCTCACTCCTTGACCCTTACTACAGATCGTCCCTTTTGGGATGGGAGCTCACATGGGCGACCTCTCCACCCAGGGATTGTGGTCCCCTCAGGAATCTCTGCTCCACATCAATCTGTTGGAACTCAGAGCTGTTTTTTCTGCATCTGTTCAGAACAAAATGGTACAGGTCAAAACAGACAACACCACTACAGTGTGGTACATCAACAAACAAGGGGGCACTCGGTCTTCGGCCTTGTGCACCGAGGCAGTGAAGTTGTGGTCTCTGGCTTATTCCCTGAACGCCTCCCTCATAGCAGTTCACCTCCCAGGCAAGGACAATGTACTGGCAGATGCTCTCAGCAGGATTTCCCAGGGCCATCACGAGTGGTCACTGGATCCCCTAGTACTGGGGTTAGTTTTTGCCAGGTGGGGCACCCCTCAGATAGATCTTTTTGCAGCCCCAGACAATCACCAACTTCCGCTTTTTTGTTGCAGACCTCCAGTGTTGGGCTCAGTCCCTTTGGATGCCTTCCTTCTCGATTGGAAAGGGAAGTTCCTCTATGCCTTCCCCCCCTTCCCTCTCCTGTTCAAGGTGCTTGTCAAAATCAGATTTTACCTTGCAAGATGATTCTGATTGCTCCAGATTGGGCCAGACAGCCCTGGTATCCACTCCTTCTGTCCTTAGCAGTCGATCTTCCCCTGTGTCTCCCCAGGAACCACAATTTGTTAACCTGTGCCCAGGGGAGAGTTTGGTATCCGAGTCTCAAATCCCTCAACCTCAAGGCCTGGCTCTTGAGGACTTAGAGTTTGCTGACCTACACCTTTCTCAAGGTGTGCTCGAAATCTGAAAGCTTCTAGGAAGCCTTCCACCAGGCTACTTATAACTCTAAATGGAAAAGGTTTTCCATATGGTGCTCTGGAAGCATATTTCCCCAGAATCTGCTGATTTGCCCACAGTTTTGGACTATATGGCCCATCTAAATACTTTGGGGCTGAGGCCAGCTACCCTGAAAGTGCATTTGGCAGCTGTCTCTGCTTTTATTTCAGCAGGAAAGTCCTCTTCGCTTTCTGCTCACCATGTATTTTCCAAGTTTTTCAAGGGATTGCTTCACACCAACCCGCCATTCAGGAACCCTGCCCCTGCCTGGGATCTTAATGTTTGCATTGCTCAGCTGATGCAACCCCCCTTTGAACCTTTGTCTTCAGCAGAGCTTAAGTTCTTGACTTGGAAAACTGTGTTTCTAGTAGCCATCACTTCTGCCAGGCGCATAAGTGAATTACAAGCTTTGTCAGTGGAGACTGATTTTATCTCCTTTCACAGAGATAAGGTAGTCCTCAGGACTAACAGGAAGTTCTTGCCTAAGGTGGTTTCAGATTTCCACCTTAATCAATCATATCTCTTCCAGTGTACTTCACTGACCATTCCTCTTCTGGCGAGAGGAGGCTGCACAATTTAGATGTTAGAGGGCCCTTAGTTACTACATGAGCCGTACTAAGGGTCACAGGTTGACTCCTCCAACTTTTCCTCACTTATGGTGAGGTTGGGAAAGAAACCTGCCACTAAAAGATCCATTGCCAGGTGGATTGTCTCTTGTATCCAATTTTGCTATCAAAAACTGGGTAAGGTGCCCCCTTCAGGCCTGAGGGCTCACTCTACCAGAGGTACAGCTGCGTCCCTAGCTGCGGCCAGGGACATCCCTATCTTAGAGATATGTCAAGCAGCTACTTGGAAAACAGTACACACTTTCACCAAGCATTACTCCCTGGATATCCAGGCCAGGAGGGATGCTCGGTTTGTCACAGCTGTGCTTCAGAGCCCATTTCCTAAGTAGGTTCTGTCCCTCCTCCATGGAGGTACTGCTGTGTAGTCTGCATATGTCATAATATAGCAAGACTTCATGTTGTTTGAAGAAAAAATTACTCACCTTAGTAATGTTTCTTCTAATGGAGTCTTGCTATATTATGACCTCCCACCCAGCCTGCCCCTCTCAGAACCTCTACTCTTGGGATGGGGGTGGGCAATCCAGTGTTGGCACTTATTGATGCCCATCTTGTGTTCTCCACCCCTCTTTTTTGGGGTGTTTGGGTGTTGTATTTTATCTTATCTTATTTTCTGGGTCCCCTGACTTGAGTCTTGGTGTTGGGACCAGAAAATGTGTTAATATTTTAGTAGCCAGTTGGCTAGTGTAGGTTTACAGCTTCCACACAGAACCTTAGTGAGTTTTGCTCGTAAAGATCTGACAGTTTCAGTTTGAAGATAAACAGACAGAGTTTTTCTAACCGAGCTCGCGCTCCAGATTCCATGCCTGGCATGGAAGTTAACTCTTTCACCTCCAGAGCAGTTCTAAGGCTGGGACAAACTGCATATGTCATAATATAGCAAGACTCCATTAGAAGAAACAACATTACTAAGGTTAGTAATTTTTTCATTTCTCCCCAAAGTGGACTTCCATCTTAATCAATCCATCACACTACCTGTGTTTTTTACAGACCATTCCAGTTCTGGTGAATGCAGGCTTCACAGTCTGGATGTAAAGAGAGCTATCAGCTACTACATGGACAGGACAAAGGAACAGAGGAAGGACTATTCCCAGTTGTTCCTTACCTACAGTGAGGTGAGTAAGGGCAGGCAAGCCACAAAAAGGACCATAGCCAGATGGATTGTGGCTTGCATCCAGTTGTGCTACAACAAGCTGGGGAAAGACCCACCAGCAGGCCTGAGGGCCCATTCCACTAGAGGGACTGCTGTCTCAGTGGCAGCTGCCAGATATATCCCCTTGCTGGACATCTGTACAGCAGCCACCTGGAAGACTGTTCATACATTCACTAAACACTACTGCCTGGACACCAAGGGAAGAAGTGATACCAGGTTTGGCACAGCAGTGTTGCAGAGCCTATTTCCTGCTAGGTTCTGTGCCCACCTCAGGGGCACTGATTGGTAGTCTGATTTGTCAGAATACAGCAAGACCCATGTTGTTTGAAGAAAAAATTACTCGCCATAGTAATGTTGTTTCTTCTAATGGAGTCTTGCTGTATTCTGATTCCACTCTGCCTCCCTCCAGAACCGGGAAAGGGTTGAGCATCTGCACCTCAGTTATGTTCTTTCACCCACCAGTGGGTGAGTGTATTTTTCTTGGGCATCAGTGACTGAGTCTTCTTCATGCCCTGTTGGTTTCTGTATTCCACCCCCTACTATACACCAGTGATCCCCATTCATTACTGTTGAGAGGTGGGCTCCAGAACTACTAGTATAGTACTGTATAAGTGCAGTCAGCTTTATTTGCCTAAATATTGATTGGAAACCTTAGGCTTATTTTATTTTAGAAAGTCTCCAAGTATTTGAAGTTTTACTGGGGGTCATTGCATGGTCTCAGCATTTCAGACCTGCATAAAACGTTTACCTTTCACTCAGAGGGTAGCTGCAATAAAGCAAAAAAATACTGGCAGTAAAAGAAAAAACACCAGTAATATGCACTGGAATCACTGATTTATTTTATGTGGAGAGTCAGATTCACTGAACTGAACGTAGCTGCTGATGTTGCAAAATAACCCAAGTATCTGGTTTCTTACACACCTGATTAACACTTGATTAGGATTAATGGTCATACCTGCATTTTGATAGCTTGGGTAACTGCTTGTAGGTGGTGTGACTTAGGTGGTTTTGGACTGTAAGCTACAACATGAGACCAGTAAGCACACTGTAAGCAGTGCAAGGGGGCTAGACTATATATCTGTCCTGGAAAAAAATCTTATTAAATTGAAGTGGGTTGTTGAGTGAAGGGGCAGGGGAGAGAGAAAGCTCATTGTGTGGTCTCGCACAGTGGGTGTTTAAAGGCTGCAGTGCATAAAAAGAAAAATAGATATTACTGTCAGTAAAGAAACAAAATAATTCATCAGTGCTCTGCACAGTAGTCAGATCATTACTACCTGTATGGCACAGCCAGTTATGTTTGTGAGGAGACACTAGGGACAGACATTAGCCTGACTTAACCCCCAAAAAATCTGTGCTCCAAACCGTGTCTCCAAGGGGGTCTGCCAAGTCCTGTCCTGCCAGTCGTGTGCAGTCAGTTGCTTTGTCAGTGTGTGGTCACTTGTTTCTAAACCCTGAGGGAACAAAAAAAAATATTTGTGAGAAAAAAAATTCAGGGCTCCTTAACTGTGCCACCAGGGGTCTAATCTCTGTCCCACCAGTCAGGTTGTGCAGCCTTGCTTAGTCAGTGGTCACTTTCTAAACCCTGATTTAGGGAATTAAAAAATATTTGTGTGAGAAAAAAAAAAATTGGGGAAACAATTGGGGCTGGCCTGGTGGCGCTGGACACCACGCCGGCGACCCGAGTTCGGGAGCGAACTTGGGCTGCTGGGGGGAGAAATGTTGGGGCGTCGGACATCTCACCTTCTCCGGGGGGAGGGAGGGCTTCTTAGTTGGCAAGCAGTGATCCCTAGTGGAGGCTGGGGGCGCAACAGCAAACCAAGTCACTGGGGCGCAGTTGGTCAAGGGGAGAGCTCTGGGGCAGCTCCTTCGTGGAAGGAGGGGGAAGGACGTTGCTAGCATCTGCATGAGCACCTTGACGCTCGGGCATGCAGCGTCCTACAGAAAAAAGGGGAAAACACCCTCCAGAGCCAGATAGACGGCGTGCCGAGCCCAGTCCTGATATGCCACCAACTGCTGCTGTCTCTGGGACCTGACAAGATTTAAGGTATAGGGGTGTCACGCCCCACCCTGAACCCCGCCCGGGGGCAATCCGTGGTAGGATGGAGGGACCCAAGCAGCAGGTATGTCAATGGCAGGGATGGGTTTCATTGACGACTCCTGAAGGGGCAGCTGTGGCAGGGATGTAGGTGGTAGAAAAAGAAATTAAAAAAATAAATTTGGGGCTCCTTAACTCTGCCACCAGGGGGTCTACAGTCTCTGTCCTGCCAGTCAGGTTGTGCAGCCTTGCTTCGTCAGTGGTCACTTTCTAAACCCTGATTCAGAGAGCAAAAAAAATATTTGTGTGAGAAAAAAAATTGAGGGCTCAACCAGCACTACCAAAACCAGTATTACCAAACTCTAGTTCTGTATTGACAAATAAACACACAACAACACTTAAGAAAAAAAAAAAACCTGATTCAGGGAGCAAAAAATTATTTGTGTGAGAAAAATAAATTCGGGCCTCCTTAACTGTGCCACCAGGAGTCTAGTCTCTGTCCCACCAGTCAGGTTGTGCAGCCTTGCTTCGTCAGTGGTCACTTTCTAAACCCTAATTCAGAGAGCAAAAAAAATTTGTGTGAGGAAAAAAAAATTGGGGGCTCAACCAGCACTACCAAAACCAACATTACCAAACTCTAGTTCTGTATTGACAAATAAACACATGACAACACTTAAGAAAAAAAAAGCTTTATTGTACACAATGCAGAAACTAACTAACTTTGGTTTCAAATTAACTCAGAAACATTCTGATCAAGATGACAATCGTGAGTTGATGATTGGGACAATGCCAGTTGGTCCAGTTGATATCGTCGATGTCCAAGAGACTCCCTGCACCTCCTCCTGTAATACAGAAAAAAACACCGCTAAGCATAGAGCAACAGGCTTTTATACTGGCTGGCTTAACAAATACTGTTGGTTACAGTAAATAGAAAATGATGGCAAGTTTTGTGCATTTTTCGTAAAAGAAACAGATGCCCAAATCAGGAACAGTTTAGGTCATCAGTGGGTACAAGACATTCAGAGAAAATGCTAAAAAAACAAACAAAAACAAAACAAAACATCAGAACAGTTCAGATTACGTTGTTACTTCTGAACTGGAAGCTAACTGCGGAATTTAAGCTTCAGAAGGTGGAATAGGGCAGGCAGTGCAGCAGGCCCTAACCCTGGAACAAGAAGCTTTTGTGGCATCCCTTCTTTGCATGTACTGGCTAATAAAATATAAGCTGCCTCACACAACGAAATATGGCTCACTGCTGGATCTCGCCAAATAATAGGGATGCAAATACCTAGACAATATACATATTGCTGATGCTGGTAAATATAATTCCGATCAAACTGTCAGAAAAATGGTTCTCTCTCTGGGTGAGGTGGTCAGGAGATCAGTTCTTACAGATTTGAAGGCTGCCAAATTTTTTACGTATTTGATGGACGAAATAACTGATATTGCTGTTTTGAAGCAGCCCGTTTTGTATGGTATGTACTGCAAAGAAGGGAAACCCATAGTTTCTTTCCTGGGAGTTGAGGAACTAATAGATGGAAAGGCAGACACAAAAAAAATGCTGGAGTTCTCTGACAACAGTCAAATCTCGGTAAATCACCTTGCAGGGTTAGATAGTGATGGAGCAGCCGTTGTGCTGGGCAGGCAAAACTGGGGGGCTAAAAAGCTGAAAGAAGTCAGCCTAATTCTTGTTGAAAATCACATGGCTCATCGGGAGGCGTTAGCTGTAAAGGCAGCTGCAAGTGAAGTGAATGCCATTAAAAAGTTTAATCAAACACTAGATCACTTATACAGATATTATGAAAATTCTGCTGTCCGCATGGCTGCCCTGAAAGAAATTCAGCAGGCAATGGAGAACCCTGTTTTAAAGTCTAAACAGGCAAAAGCAGTTAGGTTGTTGTCCCATGATGCAGCATGTGACACACTAAGGAAGATTTTCCCATCCGTTATGTCCTTGCATAGAGAGCCTCTGAAAGGCATGATCCCCAAGCTGTGGGCCTAGTAAAAATGGTGGAAAACTGGGAGTTTTTCTGTTTTATGCATGATGTGTGACATACTTCCACACCTTAGCATCTTATCTAAATGCTTTCAAACATCAGCTCTGAATTTTACTGATATAAAGAGACATTTACATTCCGCTTTAGAGATTCTTCGGGCACGCCTACTGGTACCTGGTTAGTACTTCTTCTCTATTTTGCCTGAACTAGCACTCCTGAATGATAATGGCCTGAATTTGTCATTTAGCAAAGCACAGTTAAATAGTTTCAGAACCTCTGTGCATGACAACTTTATTACGGCCCTAATTGCTCAAATTGAGCAAAGGTTTCAAGCACAGAACTTTGGATGCATTCAGTATCTTGACCCCAGCATGATACCGGAAGGTGTTATTGAAGAGTTGGAAAGGTATGGCAATGATAGCCTTGACATTATTCTTGGTCAGTATGCTACTGTTGTGGATGCCGATGCTTCTGCACTGGAATGGGCTTCCCTACGTGAGTCTCATGTTCCGGAAATGATGGCCTTTAAGACTATTTCTGATGTGCTGCACGCTCTAACTAAGTATGTAGACCTGTATCAAACATATCTACTTTGGCAGAACTGGCAATGAAAATACCAGTGTCGACTACAGATTGTGAAAGGAGGTTTTCTGCACTGAATCAAATAAAAACGCAGGAACTAAATAGATTAGGTGCCAGTGTGCTAAATGCACTTAATGCTCATCTCAATTGACAGTCCTGATGTTGAAAATTTCCCTTATTTGGAAGCTGCAGCTCATTGGGCAGGACTGCAAAACCGAAGATTAGATCTTGGCCTTGCAGGCACTAATAAAGAGATGTAGTATGGCTGCACCAAAATGTCAGGACTCTCACAAACTGTTGCCTGGCCTGCAAATAGAATGCAGAGGTTCTCCAGTATGTCACATTTTCCCACACTCTTCTTTTGCTGCTGCACACTACCCAAGGCCTCCATATCGTCATATTACTCCTGTTTCTTGCTTCTTATGCATTTAATGCATCCCGTGACTGACTCTGCCCACCAGTATCTCTGCCCTGATGACCCTGCCCCCTGTGGCTCCTCCCCATTACCCCCACTCTATATTTTCATGCAATGTGAAACACTGTGCGCATCATAGAAAGGAGGACTGCCAAAGGTCCTTGCAGCTTTTTGTTTCGTTCGCCTCTGGGAAAGAAGGCGCTCCTGTGTCTTAACAGTGCTTTTCCAAATGGCTAGTACACTGTATTATGTTCTGTTGGAGGAAGTACGGTTGGGAATTTCCTAATGTGTGGTTTATGGTCATTCCACAAGAGGAATGGCCACTTCAGTTGCTTGTTTTCAGAATATTTCTGCTGGAGAAATCTGTTCAGCTTCCACATGGAGTACTCTTCCACATCTTTGCTAAGCATTTAGTCTGGACAGTACGTCTCATAGAAGAGCTGGGTTTGCCTAGCTATAGAAGGCCTATTGTCATAAGCCTATAGGCTCCAACCACCCAGACTGTTAGCCTTTGCTGCTGCTTGGGACTCTTTCCAAAGATATGGCCTGATGAGAGAATCTTCAAAGAAGATAGAACAGTCACATACTAACTGTAACAGAAAACAGTAATTTTTTCAAGAGAATCAATTTCATCAAGCCATGCTACCCCACCATCCTTCCCTTAGGGGTTGTGACATAGGGTCTTAGTTTGTACTGCTGTCTCCATTGCTATTTTTTCCAGCAATTGTCTCACGTATATGGAGTGCTGGGGTCTCTCCCGATTAACTAGATGGGAGTCCACGAGTATGATCTCTGCCTGGGAAGTGAGGAGCATAGGAACTGCCCACATTTATGTAGCTACTGACACTTGATGTCGCCGTGGGCGGCCCCTGGCTTACTTCTTGCAAAAGCTTCTGTGTGGTCCTAGGACTGGCGCAGTGTAAGTTCCAAAGGTGTGGCCTGATGAAAGAGGTTCTCTCAAAGATTTATTGTTACAGTAAGTATGTAAGTGTTTTTTTTTTATCATGACAGCAGACAGTGGTGTCACAAACGTAGCATTTGTAATATCAATTGGAAGAAACGGACAGTTAAATACGTTCCTAATGTGAAATTGTCACACGCCTGTATTTAGCATCCCCATTTCTGTTGAACTGTGCACATTGCCATGAAAATGGGATCACTGTCCCATACACTTATGTTCTTTGCTGCTTGTCTTTGCCTGACATTATAGTACGTTGCTATAGATTGTTGTCTGGTGTAGACAGATATTTAGGGGCAGTGATTCTGCTCGTGTTAATGAGTCATAGTTCTAGAAAAAGGGGAAACTACACAGAGAAAATACATGACATAACTGGGTAATTGAATTTTTTTTAGTTGTTTAACCAAGAGTAGCACACTAAGCTTAAAGCTTTTTACAGGTGTGACCCGGGAGCACAGGGAAGTTAAGTAATTTGTTCAGGGTCACACAGTATGCAAGTGGAAGCTATGGGATTCAACTCGGGTCTGGTCTGCTGGTTGTCACCAGATTTGCAGCTTGGAGCTTTAAACCACTGTGCTATACTGCCTCCAATTTATTAACCTCTGTTTATACCAGCTCCTGTTGTATAAAGTGAAATCTACAAATAGTTTTTTCCAACATGTCATTTGTGAAGGGGATAAAGTAAAATAAAGAAGAGACAAACATTGATGTTTTCAAAAATATTTTAATCCGGTAACACCAAGTTGCAGCATCCTGCACTTTTATGTCAGTCACTCAGAAGAGTAAGTTGTCCTTTTTTTTTTTTTTTTTTTTGCAGTACCTCAGTGGAAATAACAGAACTGATAGCTTATTTACTGACCCATGTCATCATACATTTGGCCAAGAACTGAACAAAATCTTAAGAAGCTGGCAACCAAGCATACTTCCAGACGGTAATTTTTTAAAACTTTTTCGTAATCTGGGTAGTAGGGAAACTGTACATGTGTTACCTTCACAGATTTCAAGCCAGCTTCTGGTTTAAATGACTGCTAGCTTTCAGTGGCTGATTGTTTAGTTTGTAATGTGCACCAAGCTTGAACAGTGTCTGGATAACCTAATAACCCACACTGAATTACCATGATGCAAAAACTTCTTACATGTATATAATTCCAAACCCTTTCTGTGTATGAGGAGGGCTAGCACTGCCACTCGAGCTAAAACAATTTTTTTCTTAAATGGCGATTTTTAAAACTTTTTATCAAATGCTGATTAAAATAAGTCTGCTTACCTTATGGCACAAAAGGAAATATTTTGGTGAAGATAATGACAGAAAAATAGAAAGCCAGAGCTAGCCCTGATATGTGTGTGTGTATATATAGTAGGGATATCACAATATTGAGTCCTGAGTATTGCAATGTTTGTATAAAAGTATTTCCATATAGTATAATTTGTGGGATTGCTTAAAAGCAAAAATCTGATTGGGAGGAAGAAGGATTGGTAATCACAGTTGCATCCGGAGAGAAGCACACTGTCTGAGTACCAGAGAAGGTTTATAAGGATATACTGCAGTGTATCATTCTGTACGATACACAGGATATTGGGTTTTTACAACAGTATGCTACTTGTTTGAGCTTATGATTTATTTATTTATTGAAGAAATTGAACTTACAACCCTTTGAGTCAAGGACTCATTTCCAAATGCTCCACATCTTAAGTAAAAACATTTAAGTACAGTTAGGTAGAAAATAAAACAGAACATAGACACTTTTTCAGTTACAATCGTAAATAGACATTTAAGCAATTTTCAGTTGCAATTACAGGTTTCCAGAGTGTGGTGAGAGTACAGGATAGTATACACAGTGACAATACAAGATATTATCTATAGTGCCAGCATATGTGATCACATGAGGCTGGAGAGGTATAAAGGAAGGCAGTATTCCAGGTTTTGTGGCCTATACAGTGATGAAGCTATGCCAGCTAGCTTTTGTGAGAGAGAGCGAGATAGTGGATGGCTGTTATAGATTGTAACATGGCACTAAAGTGAATGTCGAAATGGGGATAGGTGATGGGCTCAAATGGAGCACGTGGGGGAAATCGGAGTGGGCATTAATCCACTATAACTGCCGTGCCCAAAGTGAAGTACCACTACCATCCAGACAGCCAGAAAAGCAGCACTGGGGAGAGGTGAGAACAAGGTGTAATTGGGACAGTGGTCTTGTTTAGGCAGGGACTGACAACCTGGTTAGTGTCGGAAGGAGAAGCATGCACTCGGTGGACGAGAAACACAGCAGAAGCAGTAGTCGCACATTGAGGAACATACCGAGTGCAGGAGATCGGAGCTATCTGACAGCACCATAAAGAGGTAAGGGAGCAGCAAGCAAATTCGGAATGGAATTCGAGAAGCGGCAGAAAAGTAGTGAACAGTGGTCCTCCTGCAAGTGGTTTGAAAACAATACCCGCCTAGAACAAAATAAGTCATTGTAGAATGTAAAAGGCATCATTGTGCACATGTAGGAACACAGAATGTTTTGACCGCATCAGCATATGAAAGCCATTGTGTTGTGTTGTTCACAAGATGTGAAATAGAATCGTGGGACGTCTGTAGTCCTAGCGACCCATGACTCTGGTGCATTAAGCACTCCAAAGGTGGCATCTAATTCTGTTAATGCATGGTTAGGCTGTTGTACGCCACTCCCAACCATGCATTAATCCAGCATTAGATGCCACCTTCGTCGTGGCTTAATGCTTACTTGTTTGCTGGAGCTATACAGTGAGCTTAATGAGGAGGGCTGGAACAGTTTAGGACAGTCTAGAAGTAAGATGTAGTCTGGGTTGAAAAACTGACAGGAAGGAAACACGTATGGTCGGTGGCAGAGCCATAGTTGGTATCTCACCACTGAGGGCATTGGCAGGTGCAGGTTTCAAGTATGTGCTTCCTCAGGGCAGTTTTGAATGCCCCTGTTTTATGGAGGCCAGAGACATTCGTGGGGACGGAGTTGTACCAGGCAGGGGTCCTGTAGGTGAAGACTCTTTGTGCCAGTGAGATTCTTACCCTTGGGACTGCTAGGGTGTGCCTCTTTGAACCACGTGTGGGGATAGTCGAGTTTGGGGGGGTGGAGGGAAGCTGCGACTCCTGGGGGAGTGAGTCCCAGGAGTGTCTTTTTGGCCATTAGGCAAGATTAGTAGAAAAGCCTTTCTTCTAAACTGAATATTTGCATGAGGGAGTAGAGGGTGCAGGAGTGGGTTAGTTGATCTGCACCAGACAGGAGTCTGCAGACTTTGTTGATGGATACCTTTATTTTACTTAGAGCGGTGGTGTCTGCAGCTGTATAAATAGTAAGGCCGTAGTCAATTAGTGATAATACAGAAGATGTGATGGCCAGTCAGAGGGCTTCAGGTGGTAGGCAGTGTTTGTGAAGGTGGAGGAGGCCAGTACGAACATTACATGCCGCTGATAGCATGTCTGTGTGGGTGGGGAAGGTGAGGGCTGGTCGAAAGTTCTCCCTAGGTATTTATAGGAGTTGACCTGCTCAGTGGGATGGTGGGAACTGAAGAGGATCTTTAATTGTGCGTTTCTTAGTTTATTTTTGTGGTTAGCAAATACCATGGCCTTACTTTTTTTCAAGTTCAGGATAAGTTTGTGGTCCACAAACCAGCGTTCTGCCTGGCTGAAAGAGTGGTGGAGGGTGGTCTGTAGTCTAGGTGGGGTTGGGTGGGTGGCACAGAGGGCGGCATCATCTGCACATAACAGAATTTTGATGTTGCATATGCTTGGGGCGCTTTGAAATAAACTAAATGAAGCGGGCCCAGGATGGAACCCTGAGCAGTCGGGGCGAGTACTGGAGAGTGTTGACCCGATCTTGACGCTTTTTTTTCCAGGAGGATAGATAGCTTGTGAACCGAGCTAGGGAGGCCCTGTGAAAACCCCAGTTTCTGAAGGGAGTCGAGGAGGAGGGGATGGTTTACCGTATTGAAAGCTTTGGAAAGATCTATGATTATACAATGGCAAGAAAGAATCCTGGCTTCTGATTGGTCAGTTGGCTGTCACAGCAGGGATGTTATCGTGGCATAACATCCCTTCTGATTGTTTGTAGGATATGGAGCATGCTGATGCGCTTTTTTTTTTCTCTTGAGAAACAAAAATATTTTTCCACACTAACAAAAACATTCTTTAAAATTCTTTTTTTAACTATGAAACAATAAGCCATTGTATAATAGGAATAATGCCCTCCAGGGTGGGTGTTATGCTGGGATAACATCCCGCCTCAGGTGTTGGACGCCTTCGGCCATTGGCCTCGGGCCCAACCACCTGAGGTGGGATGTTATCTCAGCACTAACACCCTATTGAAGCGTATTCGCTATAATATGGTCCCTGCTAGATGGCCTTTGTCGTGTGCATTATGCAGAAATGTGGAGAATTCGAGTAAGCGCAATGGTGGTGCTGTGGCCTTGAAGAAACCATGCTGCTCCTTGCAGAGTAGGTTGTGCGTTGCAAGGTAGTTGATCAACCATTACCTTTTCCAGGGCTTTTGGGGGTAGAAATTGGTCTGAAATTTCAGGGGATAGAGTTGTCCCTGCCTTGGTGAATGCAGTAATTACTGCAGCCTTCCAATCACTTGGGAACGATCCTAGGCAGAGGGACAGGTTGATCAGGCCAGTTGGGGGGGGGGGGCAGCACATCTAATGCCAGGCGGAGGAGCCTTATGTCCAAGGGGTCATTTAGGGAGCTGGACCCATTGAGAGCTTTTGTGAGGTATGGCTTGGCTTCTCGAATGGTTATTGTCCTCAGGTAGAATGGGGGCCAAGAGAGGGTGGGCGGTTGGAAGCGTGAGATCAGGTCGAAGAAACTGTTTGGGAGCACCAAGCTGAAGTCAGTGAAAGTTTTGTTGAGCTTGTTTGCTATACACTGTGGGTCCGTGGTAATAGTGTCATTGTAGTAGAGTCGGGAGGGGCCCGGGTTTTGCCATTTAGTAGCTCGTTGTCCCAGAATTTGCGGGATGATCCCCCAGGAGGAGTTGGTGTAGATTTGTAATATTCGGCTTTCACTTTATTAATGGCCTAGGTGCACTTGTTACATTCGGTTTGATACACCTGCATGTCAGCTGGGCGATTGGAGTTGATGGCTTTGTGTCAGAGGTCTCCTCTTTTTTCAGTAGGAGGCGAGGAGGGATGGGGTAATTCAGGGGCATTGTGTTTTTTTGTGGGTCTTTTTTAGTGGGGCAAAGCGTCACAGGCTTGGTTGAAGCAGCTGGTAAAATAGTTGAGCGCAGCATCGATGCCAGGAGCATTGTATATTGGGGACCAGTCGCAATGGGCGAGGTAATGTTTGAACTTGGAGATGTTACTGGGCGTAATGATGTCCATATGTAAAGAATAAGACATGAAAGAAGGATAGGTTATACTCTTAACATACTAAGTAGTGGGTTGGAGTCCCAAGCCCGAAGAGCTAGGGATTTCAACTACCACAAAGGATTTTAGGGCATAACCTCTACTTAGGGTTACCACCTGTCCCTATTTTCGCAGAACAGTCCTGATTTGGGCAGCAGTGTCATGCAAAAAAACATGAAAAATACTACATGTCCTGATATTGTAGCAGAAAAAATATTTTTTTAATTTCCTCTAAATGTTGCAAAACAATATAATACCTTAACTAAAATACCTTAAAATGATAAGAAACAGTATAAATAGCTAAAAAACTACAACACTTAGTCTTAATTCTGACTATCTAGAGAAAACAAGTCTGTTGCATTGGTTGAGATCACATATTGTCCTGCGGAAAACCATTTTTCAGTAAGAAATGTCCCACTTTGGGCTTTTTAAAAGGTGGTAACCCTACCTCTACTCCTTGAGTGTTGTTCTGAATTTTTTAAAAGGTTGTTTGGTAGTCCGTACATGGAATGTGAATAGATTTGGTACTTCTAGCCTTAAAAATGAATAAACGTCAAAGCAAGGTTAGTGTTTGCATACACACAGACGACGAAAAGGAATAATAATTCAGAAAATTAATAATAATGCAGGAAGCCTAATGCTGTTGGGTTAGTTCCTTCCTGCCAACTTTCTGCTGGAAGGAGGCAGCTTCAATTTAGTCTTGTTTTCTGTTAGCTTATGTAATGAAAAGCTTCAGTTTAGTTCTGTGTTGTGTGTAAGAGAGTGGTGTACTGACTTAATGAAGCTGCACTGTTGGGGCCTGGAAGTTTTAAAAGTTAAACCGAGATCCTGTCAGCTTTTTCTGTTATTTTTCTCCTTAGCTTTCAGATGGACATTAAAGGTCCAGTTGCAGTTCTCGAGAAGGTTAGGGAAATTTCCCGTGTCTTGGTCGCATTTCCCCTACTTCACTAAAATACCACCAGCAACTTAATCTGGTTCAATTTCAGTAGGTTTGTATCTCTATCTCTCCCCCCCCCCCCCAATCTAGATGAAGATGAAAAAAAATAGCCACTATAGTTTAGCCGTCCTTTCCTGCTTAACAGAAAGTAAATAAAAAAGCAAGTGTGGGTTTTGACAGGCAAAGTTAAGCTTTCTGTGCTGCATGTAGTTTTATTTTAATGTTATTGCCAAGGTGATTTTTTTTTCTTCTTTGCAGGGCACCTGGAAGGGAGGGAAGGTGTCATGTCATTGTGTTTGATTTGTATCATGATCTTTCAGGAGATGGGGTATTTGTGTGGTGCCCAAACAAGCAGAAGAGAAAGAAATAAGTGCCTTAACTGGGACTTGAACTTAGGCCACAGAATACCATTCTGGTTGCATTACTAAGCTGTGCCATCAAGGCAACTGGGACATCCCCAAGGCACCCTTCTCCTTCTGTAATGCACACATTGGAGAAAGAGTAAGGTGCCTCAGGACGTCCCAGCATCCAGTTGCCCTGGTGGCGCAGCTGGTAACTCAACCGGTAGGTTCAAGTCCCAGCTAAGACACTTATTTCTTTCTCTCTTCTGCTTGTTTGGGTTCCATAAATGTGTACGCTGCACCCTTGTGATTGAAAATGTCATTATCTGTACAACACCAGGTTATGCATTCAGAGAAAGAGTAAGGTGCCCCGGGGCGTCCCAGTTTCCAGTTGCCTTGGTGGCACAGATGGTAGTGCAACCGAAATGGTATTCCAATTGGCCGGGGTTCAGGTCCCAGCTAAACACTTATTTCTGGATATAAACCTAGAAGGGTTATCTATGGTTACTACAAGAGCAAGAAGGATAGGTGAGATAGGGGCTGTGGCTCTGATATTTAAGCTTCACCTTTGTGGCACAACTCCAGTCAGCAGGACAGGTCTCATAAGTATTTGCCCCAGATTTTCTAATATGTGGAGAGTTTGCCATTGGCTACATGTGCCAGGCCCTGATAGCATGCTATAAGGGAGAAAATCGTTCTCCCATTCCCTATGTGAAGGGGCCTCAGGTTCATACCAGTGGCAGAGGAGAATCCATTTGATTGCTGCAAGTACACCGACCACCCATTGAATTTCTGTGTGGGATAGAGTAGAATTCTGTGGGATGGAACCTAGAAGCATGATTTGTGGGTCCTTACAGAAAGTGGAACATAGAGGTGCAAGGTGCCCAAACTGGCATGTAGTAGTATTCTACTGCCAGGCAGTACCATAGCACATGTAACAGGGAATGCTGAGGAGGAGCACCTTGTCCTTAAATCCAGTATAACCACAGGGTAGTATGGTATGTTCAGTGAAATATCTTGTACTGGAGGATTTTGCCAGAAGCTCTCAGGAAGCTTTAGAGTTCTGAGGCCACAGGGCATCCCAGTCAGACTGTGAAATGGAAGTCCATTTCCACTCCCAGGCTTCTCTCAGGCCTGAAGTAGTGTGGCTTTGGACACCAAAGTGTAGGGTATTGAGACCCACAGTAGTGTTTTTATAGGGAGGCCAAAGTGGTAAGCCACTTCTCCAGAGGGCCAGGTGGAGGAAAGATGTGATTTGGGGTTACTCGTAATAGATCTCTCAGTTGTAAATATCTCCAGAATTGGGATCTCAATATCTGGTATTTGGCAGTTAGTTCCATGAAACAATACAAGATTCCCATCAGGGGGTCGTAAAGGGGCTAAGGTCAGTCTTCCCAATTTTGGGGTTTGTCTGTGGATAAGCAGAGGTTAGTCCACAGGTGGTGGAAGCAAGACATATTGGGAGACCAGTTCAGGATCTTGGTGGGTATATGTAAGGCATTGAGAAACCTTCAAATTAAGGGTCCAGTCAGGCAAAAGCAGTGCTGACTATGTGGGGAGCCCTGTGTTTGTCTGCTGCAAGGTCATCCACCTAGGGAAATGGCCCAAGAGGGTGGGGTTTAGGCATGCTATGGCTTGCCTCAGGGCTACCAGTTCATGCTAAAGTCAGGTTAAAGGGAATCAAATTACCCTCTCCTCCAGTGCCTTGTGAGGGTTTGCAACTGAATTGTAGGAGCTTCACTGTTGCAAATAAAGGCCACAGGGGGATGACAAATCCCCAAGTCTGAGGTCTGGGACCCTTGTAATTTGCTGTCAGACTGGAGCTTCACAGCCCTTTTCAGTCTGGCGGACTTGGCTGTGGCAGCTTTATAGCTGCGCATGCACTGGAGGTGTGCTGACAGTGGACTTACAGGTGCTGCGCTGTGGAATTCAAGGCAGGCAATCCTCCTTTTCTCCCCGTGCCAGGAGTGCTTACCTGCATTGCAACAGAGTCCATGCAGAGCACGCATCTTCAGAGCATAGATGTACACAGGGGGGACAAACTTTCTGCATCTGTGACTGTAGCATGCAGCAACATTGGGTTCACGAATGATTGGGTGGTGGTGGTTGGAGGTAATGGCTAAGAGGACTCTCAGGACTCCAGAGATCACCCACTGCACATACCACTGATTTGGATACACACATTGTGTGCCAAATTTTGATGAGGTGGTATAGTTGCTGAATTGATTCTGTGCATGCGTTGATGTTTTTACCACGGCATCTCACTCGAGAGCAGACTGCTGAGAGAATCGGATGTGTGTCTTTTGCTCTGTATCTTAGACCCTCCAGTACAGCTAAAAACCAAAATTTATTGCCAGAAATTGAAAAAATTAAATGGGCAGGCTACTGGGTAGTTCATTGTGAAATCCTACTAGGAAACTAATTTTAATTCGGGGACTCAGGCTATGGAGATACTGTTTGTGTCAGTGTGTTTCGCACAACTTGGAAGTAGGAGTGCTAATGTGGCAATTAAGACTCCAATCATTATCCAAACAAATTTTTTTCAAGAATTTTTCAGGGGTTTAGTTTGGGGCTGGGCTGGTAAAGAGACAGAAGCCAGCTGCAGTAACTTTATTTCTAGGGACATGGATATGTTGTTCATCCACACTATCTGGCAGGTTCCTTGCCTCTTTAAATCTTGCTGGAAGGTCTTCAAGCTGGCTCCTCCCACCCACCCGGGTGGTAAAACTCTCGGCTCCGCCCCATGACGCCAGATCTTCCTTACCGCTTGGTAGCTCAGGTTCCCTCCTTAACGCTCTGCGTGATAGACTGGATCCTAACTCTTCGGTTCGTCCGAAACTCGTTTTAAAATTTTCAAGACTTCAGTCTTCCTTTTCCCTCACGACTGCGATGGACAAATCAACTCCCGGTTTTCGTCGGTGCCCTTGTGGGCAGAAGATGTCCAGGACTGATCGCACTCCACGTGCGTCTACTGCCTCGGCCTAGAACACGACCCGCAGGCCTGCGAGTCATGCTGTTCGTTCTTGGCCAACATCTTGGAGGACCGCACTGCCCAGTTGAAGCTTGGGCGCCCTGAGAAGCGCTATCCGCCGGTAAAGTCGAAAGAGGCCCGTTGAGCGGTTACCGCGGTGGCTGGCTTGGCTGAGCAGCTCAAGCAGATGATTGCCCTCGAGAGGAGGCCCAGGCCGGATCTCTCCTCTCCCTCGGGGTCGCAGCATTTATCCTGCTGCTCTCTTTGGGTAACCTTGTATTCTGCTTCGCTCATGAGCTTTGCCAACCTTTTCCACGAAGGGAGGGGCCATTGGGACATTCCTCTTGGTCCAAAAAGAAGGATTCCAAGGGTAAGTCCCATCGTCGGCATTCGTGGGAGCGAGAGAGGTCCCCCTCCCTGGACAGCCGACCGTCGACTTCGGTCAAGGTTGCAGCTAAGGCCGCTGGCTTCAAGGCGTCCCCATCAGGTCAGCCGGCCGAGACACCCGTTGACATGGTCGAGATTTTTCTCAACCCGTCGGACGGATTGTCGACTGGTGAAGCAGACAACTCTTCTTCGCGGTTCCCCGTGAAACCGAGGATCTGCCTCGCGCCTCTGTGCAGCAGTCCCTGGTTATGGTGTCGAGCCGAGGAAGAGCGGGTGTCCCGCTCCCTCCCAGGCCCATCCTCGGACACACTGAGGATCTCGGTCTCGGACATCTTCTCAGTCTAGCCCGATCCTGCCGACATCGGCAGTCTGCGGTCTCTGCAGTGGCAGGTAGCGCAACGCCGCTCATCCTCGGAAGAGGAGAGGCTTCTGCGCAAATTGCATCGGCACTACGAGGAACTGATGTGGCAGCAGTTACTTTTGTCCAGGAGCAAGTCGACACCGAAGCCTTCCCCGGCCATCAAGTGGCTGTCACCCGAACGGCTGAAACAGCCTCTCGCTGCAGTCGAGATGCCCAAGCCCGGGCCGGTTGTTCGGCTGAAACCTGCTGCCTCACCGATTGTGGTGGAACCTCCGCCTCCACAATCGAAATTGGGGGCGCCGACCAAGACTCGGTAGGGTCAAGGCCTGCCCCACAGGTTGTCGGTCACCCTCACTCCCGACCGTCCTCGGTAGGTGGAGGGTGGCTCAGGCCCTAGGCAGCTCTCCATGGACTCCTCAGAGTCCGACGATGACTCCTCCCTGTTCTCCAGGCCGGTTGACCTGGAGTCCTTCGAAGGCCAGTCACTGGACGAAAGCCCATCGTCCTTTATGGGTCTACTTCTGCTCATCTCGAAGTCCACCGGGATGCAGCTCGAGCCCATACCCAAACGGGCTAAGTATCCCCTAACGGAGATACTGGACCGAGGGGATTCACTCAGAGGCTTTTCCGGTGGCTGAGGCCATTGTCGGCCCAGCCTTGGAGCTTTAGCAGCGGCCAGCTTCCTGTCCTGCGCCCTCGACCAGGATGGCCAGGAAGTATGCGGTCCCTACCGGCTCTTTGCCCGGGTTTTTGGAGCTCCCCTCTGCCGAGGGTTTGCTCACAGACAGCGTTTTCCAGCATTCCGGGAACACTAGGGACGTGGACAAGCCTCCCCGACAAGGAGTCTAAAAAGCTGGACTACGCCGGGCGCAAGGTGTACGCTGCGTCCTCCCTTGGCCTCCACCAGGCCAGCTTGGCCTTGCTGATGGCACACTTCTCCCACGCCCTCATGGGCTCCCTGGATGAGGTGATCCCTCATCTCCCGTCCGACCTGCAGACCATGGTCCGGCAGGTTCGGGACCAGGGTAGGGCGGTGGCGAAGCAGCAGCTCCAAACAGCTCTGGACATAGGGGACTCCTGTGCCAGATCGGTTGCGGCCACGGTGACCATGCGCTGCAGAGCATGGCTCAGGATATCTGGGGACCAACCTCTTCGGCCCTGGAGTGGAAGGTCACCTCCAGCGGATCGAAAAGTCCAATGCCACTCTGGACTCTGTCACCTCTGCCCAGAAGAACAAAGGCCGACGACAGCAGCAGCACAAGCATTTTCCGTCCTTCTGCGCCTGCGGCACGTCTGGCCCAACAGCACCAGGGCCAGCATCCCAAACCCAAGCCAGCAGCTTCCTCCCAACAGCAAGCAGGGAGGTAAAGGCCCAGGAGGTCCCTCGGCCGGTCCCTCCTCCAAGCCTGCCCAGTGATGGGTTGAGGGGTGTCGCCCCCAGCCTCGTCACTTCCCCCTGGGTTCTCCTCATGGGGGGACAGCTCCGCCACTTCCTTTCTGCCTGGTCCGCTATCACCACGGACCGCTTGGTGTTGGAGGTAGTAGGAAAGGGCCTGCCTCAGGAGTTCGAGCAGGCTCCACCCTTTCGAGCCATCGCCCCTAAGGGGGCCATGGGGTCTGCAGCCTCGCTGTCAGCCCGCCGAGCCAATATTGCCCTGCTCCTCGAGAAAGAGGTGATCAGGAAGGTGGCGGATCCTCCTCCAGACCTGGGGTTTGTGTCCAGGTATTTCCTGGTCCCAAAATGGACGGGAGGGCTGGCGCCCCATTCTTGACCTGCACGACCTGAACAGGTTCCTAAGGTCTCGGACCTTCAGGATGGTCACTCTGGCTCAGATAATCCCATCCTTGGAATGAGGCATGTGATTCTGTTCCCTGGACCTCCAGGACACGTTCTTTCACGTCCCAATTCGTCCGTCTCATCAGAGATTCCTCCGCTTCAGAGCGGAGGGATCCCTTTATGACTTCTGGGCCTTGCCCTTCGGCCTTTCCCTAGTTCCTAGGGTCTTCACCAAATGCATGGCAGTGATGACAGCATTCCTGCGGCACCGAAGGGTCCGGGTGTACCCATACCTGGACGACTTGCTGATTGCAGCCCTCTCCAAAGCGGAGGTGGAGCGGTCCAGAAATCTGGCCCTCCAGGTTTTCTCCCAGATTGGCCTCCTCGTCAACGAGGCCAAGTCGGAACTCGTGCCAAAGCAGGTGATACATTTCATTGGGGCAGAGCTCGACTCTCTTCGAGCCAGAGCACGGCTCCCAGTGGACAGGGCCGAGGTTCTTTCCTCCTTTGCTCAGTCATTTCAGGTTGGGCAATCGCGCCCTGCCCGGGACTTCCTGGGCCTCATGGCGGCCTGCACCAGCGTGGTCCGTTGGGCCCGCTGGTACATGCGTCCCCTTCAATGGGGACTGGCCAGCCAGTGTTCACAGCGCTTCGATCCGTTGGATCAGCTAGTGAGTGACCCAGGGGATGTGGAACGCTGTCCAGTGGTGGACCGTTCCGGCACATCTGCAGGAGGGCATCCCATTTGTCCGCCCCGAGCCGACAGTCTATCAGCCGATGCCTCTTTGATGGGTTGGGGTGCCCATCTGGGGGAGCACAGAGTGCACGGCCTCTGGTCCCCTCGGAAGTCCTGATGCCACATCAACTCTGGAGCCTCAAGCGTTCATCTAGCCTTCTCCGCCTTCACTCCGCTTCTACAGGGTCAAGTGGTTCAGGTCCAGACGGACAATACCACGACCATGTACTGCCTAAACCGCCAGGGCAGGACGTGCTCCATGCCTCTGTGCAGGGAAGCTCTCCGGATTTGGTCACTGCGTGCAGCCTGGAGGCGGATCTCTCTACATTCACGTGGCAGGAGCCTCCAGCACCCTGGCCGATGCCCTAAGCCGGATAGGGGCTGCGTCTCACGAGTGGTCTCTCCTGCCGGAGGTAGTACAAGATCTCTTCTCCCACTGGGGCATGCCTCAGGTGGACCTGTTTGCCTCCAGAGAGAATTCAAGCTGAGACTGTTTCATGCCCACCCCCCTCAGCAGGGCTCGCTGCAGGAGGATGCCTTCTCGAGGCCGTGGACCTCGGGCCTCTTCTACGCCTTTCCCTCATTTCCCTTAATCCACAAGGTGCATCTCAAGGCGAGGAGGGACAAGGCACAGGTGATTCTGGTGGCCCCAGACTGGCCCCGCCAGTTCTGGTATCCAGATCTCCTCAGTCTCCGCTCCAGGCTCCCGAGGCGGCTTCCAGCCCGTCCGGACCTGATCTCAGTCAGTCAGGGGAAGGTATTCCATCTGGACCTTCAATCCCTGCACCTGATGGCCTGGTTCCTGAGCGGCTAGAGTTCCAGGCCTTGGGTCTTCCGATGAGGTCCTCAACGTCGAGTCGTCCCATAAGGAGTCGACCAGAAAATGCTACGCCTTCAAAAGGAAGAGATTCTCCATTTGGTGTCAGGGCAAGGTCCTGGACCCTTCCTCCTGTTCCTTGGCAAGCATTCTGGACTATTTGTGGTCCCTTTCTCAGCAAGGGCTTCGGTCGACGACCCTTAAGGTGCCTGGCAGCATCTCTGCTTACGAGGCAGGCAGGGAAGTAGTCAGTGTGGCGCAGGAGAAGGTGGTGGGACTCTTTTCAAAGGCCTTGATCACATATCCCTTCCGGTGCGAGAACCTCCACCTCCGTGGGATCTACTGCTGGTATTGGCTAAGCTCATGGGCAAGCCATTCGAACCGATGCACAGGTGTGACATCTCTCACCTGTCGTGGAAGACCGCCTTCTTGGTGGCTATCACGTCAGCCAGAAGGATGGGAGAGCTCCAGGCGCTTTCCATAGTCTCTCCTTATCTGGTCTTCCACAGGGACAAGTTTGTCCTGCGCCCCCACCCGAAATTCCTTCCGAAGGTGGTGTCGGGGTTTCACCTTAAACAGGTGTTGACTCTGCTGGTGTTCTACCCCAGTCACACCTCGGAGGCCGAATATAGGCTCCATACTCTGGACCCTAGAAGAGCGCTCGCTTATTATAAGGAGCGAATCGGCTGAAGTTCGGGGAGAGGTTCGCCAGCTGTTTGTCACCTACGCTGAAGCTGCACCTGGCAGACCTGCAGCCAAGCGGACGATAGGCAGGTGGGTCACCTCCTGCATAGATCTCTGCTATAGGTTGGCGGGCATGGAGCCTCCCAGAGGGATAAGAGCTCATTCTACCTGCCATACCGCTGCATTGGTAGCTGCTTCCAGGGACGTCCCTATCCAGGAAATCTGCAGGGCTGCTACCTGGAAGTCAGCACACCTTCATCACCCATTACCACATCGACCTTGAGTCACGCCGGGATGCTGGTTTTGGGGCCTCGGTTCTCCAGTCTTTATTCCCTAAGTAGGGGGTGGGCGCCTTGCCTCCCTCCTCCCGGAGAACTGCTAGGAGTCTGCCAGATGGTGTGGATGAACAATATATCCATGTCCCTAGAATACAGGTTACTCACCTGTAACAGGAGTTCTAGGAATGGTATATGTTGTTCATCCACACGACCCACCCGACCTCCCCGGCTTCGACGCACAACCTGGCTTCCAGCGGGCTAGATCTGGCATCATAGGGCAGAGCCAAGAGTTTTACCACCCGGGTGGGTGGGAGGAGCCAGCTTGAAGACCTTCCAGCAAGATTTAAAGCAGCACGGAACCTGCCAGATGGTGTGGATGAACAACATATACCATTCCTAGAACTCCTGTTACAGGTGAGTAACCTGTATTTATTGTGTGGCTGAGCTGGATACAAGCTTAGAGTCCTGGTGGACCCAGTTTGAACTGAACAGACTTCAGGACATCTTTGTCTTCATCACCTATTGGTTTAGGCCGATAACTGGCGAAGCCAGCAGTCCATTTTGTTTTTGGGGCTGTGGGCTAGAAGCAACCCTAGTAGCCCTGCTGGACCCAGTTAAATTTGAGCAGATATTTCAGGCCATCTCTTTCTCTTCATCACCTATTGGATTAGGCTGGTAACTGGCAGAGGCCAGCAGTTAGCTTTTGTGTTTGGGGCTGTGGGCTCGAAGCAAGCCTAGTAGTCCTGCTGGACCCTTTTGTTTCCATAATAAATTTAGGCAGAAAAAACCGTGCAACTTAAAAATGCTTGCAACGGACTTATGGGCCAAAGGGAATGTAAATCCTAGACAACCTCTAGGCCGACCTTTTTTTTTCTTCAAGGTGCCCAAAGAAGGACGCGAGCAACTGGATAGGGAAGTTGGATAGAATGAATTATATCTTTGAAAACGAGTTATGTTTCAGTGTGTTAACTGTACCCCAGATGGAGAGCATCAGATTTTTCCAGCCATTTAGGTCTGTGGATAATTTGTCTAGCATATAGGTTATGTTTGTTGAAAGTGTTTGAAATCGTAGCTTTAATATGGATTCCCAGGCACACTATGCCCCTGGTGACCACTGGTAAGAGTAGGCAGAAAACGGAGATGATCTTCTATGGTGTCTCAGTCATCAGGTTGCACCATAGGAACCTGTACTGTTGATAAAGGGGAATCCACACGGACGATTTTCAGCAGTAGAACTGGGGACACCCACGCCGTCTACATCAGCCAGTGTCAACAACCCTATAGAGGCGTAGGTGGTGCCTCTCCCTCCTCCGTTTTTTCCCGCTGTTGACTCATTTGTATGGCTCTCCGTGGAAGCTTCTTCGCAGTGTTCATGCCTTTTTTCAGCCTATGGCTTTTTTCATCTACTGTTAAAATCTCTCTCTTGTTTTGTTTGTCGAGAGTTAATCCTTCCTCTTCTCTTTTCCGGCGCTGCCGCTGTGGAAAGAAGATTGCCTTTACAGACAGACATTCTGTTTTTTATCTGCTGTCTTGGGTCTGACCATGAGGTCTCCAACTGTGAGCTCTGCTCGAAGTTCAATCAAACCACCCTTCGGCAACTCAAAAAGGCTGTCAAGAAGTTTCTGATGGAACAACAGGTAGCCAGCTCCGGGCAGGGGTCCTCGGGGGTGTGGCCTCCCAGTCACTGACTGGATCTTCAAGCACCCAAGCCTACAAGACCTGAGACAAGTCGGGGGGGGGCACAAAAAAGATCCAAGATCGTGACTGCTCCCCTCGTTGTCACTTTCTCCATCGTCCATTCTTTATTCTGGGGGATCTTAAAGGCTATGGCTGCTCCAACAAAGAGAATTGCTGTGCAGGTCTCTGTGCCTGCCAAACCCATACCGGCAACACCTCCGCCCGATTCACAGGGTGCCCGGCCGTTGACCTCTGGGTCGTCTGCTCCTCCGTTGAGGCCTGCCCCTTCACCAACCAGTGCTACTGGCTTGTCAGGCACTCAGGACTTGGCAGGCGGCTCGTCGATACCTGTGCCGTTAAACCCTCTCCATCAACATTCACTATTGACCTGAACAAAGTACTGGTCACACTCACGAATGTACTTGTTCAGCAGCTAGGTGCCTTAAATAGACCCACTTGCAGCTTCATTGTCTAATGCCTGTTCATCAACCCGTGAGTGTCCCCATGGGCCAGTGCACCACTGCCAGATCCAGAGGTGGACATCGAAGAGGAGTATCGCCCTGACCTCGTTCTTCCTGATATAGAGGAAGAAGAGGAAGAGATCCTTCTTTCTGACAAGTCCACTAGTTCCTCTGTCAGTGAGGACTCTGTGAAGGATACTCCAAGGTCCCGCCTGAGGACCCCACATTTTTTAATGTGATGAAGCAGCTGTCCTCCACCATAGTCTCCCACACTGAGGAAGATGATGTCACCAGGAAACACCTGGTGGACTTCTTGGAGATTACTGAATCTCCCCCAAAGATCATTCCTCCAATGCTTCCAGCATTGAAGAATGCAACCACAGCAGCCTGGCACAGACCAGACATGGTGCCAGCTGTGCCATGGAGGGTAGACAAGCTTTGTTACGCCCCAGGGTCGTCTTTATTTTGCTGCCTAGGCTGAAACTTATTCAGTCATCATCAAGGCAGCTCATGACAGATCTAAGGTGCTAGTTCCCTTCCCCAGACGAGGAATCTCGTAGGATTTACTTCGGGGAGGAGGGGGGTTATGCCTCCTCCACCTTAGGCCTAAGGATTGCAAACTGTCAAAAATGGTCAAATACCAACTGGAAGAAGGAAAAGGCTATGGCTCGGGTCCTTCCTGATGGCACACAAAAGTAGGAATTGCTCCAGTGTTCCAAGTGGCTGAGGGTGTCAGTAAACACCTCCCCAGAGCACTGTATGACATTGCTGATATCATTGCCAGAGCAGCTGCCACTGGTGTATGCCCATGTAGACACTTCTGGCTCAGGGTTTCTTGGTTTGCAGCGGACGTGCAGCACAAAGTGCTTAATGCCTCTTTCAGTGGCACTAAGCTGTTCGGCCCTGTTGTCCAGGACCTCATAATTGATCTGCAAGCCTCTGGCACAGCCATCAAATTGGTCCATTCCCTCTGTCATACCCAGCCAAGGGGCAGAGGGCAACCTACTTTTCATAAACAGACCAGTAAGCCTGGATCAACTCCCGTACTCAGGAAAATGTAGAGCCCAGGCTCCTTGCCCACCACTCCAGTGCTGGAACGGCAGCCAAGCACCCCAGAGTGAGGGACCAGCCTCTGCAGCTGGCTCCACCTTAGCTAACTTCCTTGCCAGATCCCCCGTGGTTCAGCCCCAGCAGGCGGTGATCGGAGGTAGGCTGGTTCTCCCTCTATCTGAATCAATGGAGGACCATAGCTTCAGACCTAATGGATTCTGCAGATCATAGAAAAGGGTCACACCTTGGCGCTTGTACAGCAACATCCAGACACCCCTTCTCCATCCTCCAGTTACCCCCGGCTCACTTGTCTGTTCTCCTGGAGGAAGTACAGTCTTTTCTGCGCAAGAAGGCCATCGAACCAGTGCCCAGGCACCAGAAAAAACAGGGGTTTTATTCCATGTTCTTCCTGGTCCCCCAAAAAGACTGGAGATCTGAGGCCCATCCTAGATGTAAAAGACCTCAATATGTTCATCCAGTACAGAAAGTTCCAGATGGTAACTTTGCCAAGTCTAATACCCCTCCTTAAGACTGGGGACTGGTTCTGTTCACTGGACATGCGGGATGCATACCTGCGCATCTTGGCCTTTTCTCTGCATAAGAAGTTTCTTCGTTTTGCCTTTTTAGGGTGAACATTATCTGTTCAAAGTGCTGCCCTTTGGCTTATCTTCTGTGCTGTGTGTCTTTACCAAGTGCTTGGCAGCAGTTCTCAGAAGAGAGGGACTCTGTCTTCCCTTACCTGGACGATTGACTTCTCAAGGCCCCGTCCATGGAACAGCTTTTGCTGACTCTGGAGCACACTCTTCAGCTCTTCCACTCCCTGGGCAATACAGGCAACTTGCCCAAGTCTGTTCTGGTACATTACCAAAGGCTGCAATATATAGGGGCGGTTCTGGACTCTGCACAGGGAAGGCCTTCTACCTAAAACAAGGGTGGAGTTCCTCATAGCCCAAGCTCAGGATATCTCAGTCTGTACATTCCTGCCAGGGTGTACCTGAGATTGTTGGCCTTATGGCAGCAGCCATTCCCACCGTTTCATTAGCCAGGCTTCATATGTGTACCCTTCAGTGGACCCTCAAGGCACTATGGGACCAGCACAAAGACAAGTTGGACCAACCAGTCATGGTCTCTTCTCCAGTACATGAGCACTGCAGTGGTGGATGGATCCTTGAATCTTCTTCAAGGTGTTCCCTTCCAGATTTTTTCCCACATCAGATCTTTACCACAGATGCTTCATGTCTGGGCTGGGGAGCACACCTGGGCCCCTTCCAAACCCAGGACTCCTAGTCCCAGTGGGAAGTCGCCCTGCATATCAGTGTCCTAGAGATGAGAGCAGTGCTCTGCGCCGTGCAGCCCTTTCAGGAGCATCTCGCCCCTGGCCAAGTGCTGAAGCAGTCTTAATGATTTGAGTGTAGTGTATTATATCAACAAGCAGGGTGGGACTCAGTCTTACACCCTTTGCAGGGAGGCCATGAGAGTGTGGTACTGGTCACTGGAGCACAGTCTGACGCACACTGCAGTCCACGTGCCAGGTGTCCTAAACACCCTGGAGGACAGTCTGAGCAGGACTCTGTCCAGCATGCACAAATGGGAGCTTCTCTCATCCGTCGCAGATCTGTTCGACAGATGGGGTCGTCCAGAGTTGGACCTTTTTGTGTCCCCACTCAACGAAAACTGCTTATTCAAACAACATGAAGTCTTGCTGTTTTCTGACAATTTGCAGTTAGCTCCAGCCTTTAAACTGCCCTGGAGAGTATAGGGTTAATTTTCTATGTGGTGCATAGAACGTTGAGCTCGAGCTTGGTTGAGGTCTTCGTCTGCAGCACTTTGAAACCAAACCGTCAGATTCTTTACTCTGCCTCACTGAACAGTCTCTCCGGAGATTTCTCCTTCAGCTCGGTTCAAAAGTCTGTTAAAGTGTCGGTTTTAAGCGAAAATTATTCCACATTGTCGATCAGGTTCTGTCTGCAGTACCATGAGTACGAGATAGTTTTTTGATTACTTTGTGAAATGTAAACTTGTTCGACCGGTTCGCTGAACCGATCCTATATATTGAATCCTTGTACTTTGCTTTAGAGTGGTTACCGGTCCTTATCGGTTTAAAAAAAAAAAATGATTTAAATGTTTTTTTCCAGTACCCGTGACACAGTTAGGAACTGATAAAAGGGGGTCTTACCTGGCAGTTGCCAAAAAAATGGTAAGTTTGGTTAGGTTGGCCATGTCTGAGAAACCCAAGAAAAAAAATGGGCCCACTGGGTTTCAGCACTGCAGTGAGTGTGGGGAGGTCTTTGCTGAGGCCGATCCCTTTTCCACCTGTGTTTATTGTCTAGGGTTTGAACACCTCGATACAGACTGCCAAAATTGTAAAAATGTTCCTAAGTCTACCCTGGGGAAGAGAGTAGGTAGACTTGGGGGGGGCCGAGAAGTCCGCTGACCCAGATGGCCAGCCCGGTTCGGTTCTGACCGAACCAGAAGGAGTGCCCTCTGACCAGGGCGATACTGAGGGATCTGTTCCTACAAAAAGGAAAAGAAAAGACAAATCAGCCGGTTCGGATCCGGAGGTTCATATTCCAGCCGCTGATGAGACTGCCCGAGCGATTCGGATTGTTGAGTCGCTTCGCCTGCTTCCGTCTGATCCAGTTCCGTTAGCTAGGGGTTCGGTTCGGTCGGTTCCACTGGTTCAGGATTATGCCTCTGATAGAGGGGGGGACTGCCTGCAATGTGAGGAAGTATATTTTCACTGAGAGGATTGTGGATGCATGGAACAGCCTCCTGAGGAGGTGGAGTCAAGAACAGTGGAGGACTTCAAGAATGCATGGGACAGGCATAAGGCAGTCTTAGTGGCGGGTAAGAGGAAGTAAGCTGTTGGTTAACTAGGATCTGCAGCTTATCTGTTGGAGTACGAAAATGGGCAGACTAGGTGGGCCAAGCGGTCCTTATCTGCCGTCAAATTCTAGGTTTCTATGAAGAATTTTATGAACCGGAATTTGAGGAGAAGGGGGATTATGAACAAGGTGATTACTATGATGGAGCAGAAAGTCTGGATGTGCCCATTGAACCAGACATCTCCCCCAGACAGACCTTCTGGTGTTTCCCCTCCTAGGCTCTCTGAGTCCCGTCTCCACTATCTGTTTTACAGGAAAGTGGCTGAAACTCTCCAGCTCCCTTTAGAGGAAGCTACAGAGGATCAAGAGGAGCCTGATTTTGTTGAGAGTCCAGGAGCTGTCTGTTCCCTTGCACAAATCTTTTGGAACAGACACAAACATTTTTAAAGTCTCCTAATTCTGTACCTCCTGTTGATAGAAGAATGGACAAGAGGTATACTTTATCTGGCTGAGACACAGAGTTTTTCTACCAGCAGTGCAGTCATGTTGGGGTCATGCAGGCTGCAGCCTGTGACAGGGCTAATATTCCCATGGCTTCACACACCCCCAGATAAAGACTTCAGGAGGATGGATGCCTTGGCAAAGAAGCAATATATGGCATCCTCTTTGGGACTCAGGCAGGCTAATTATATGGCCTATACAGCCAGATACCAGAAGTCCAGGTGGGACACTGTACTGTCTCTGGCTAAACAGGCCTCCCCCCAGCTGGCCAAGGAGCTGGAGGAGGTGGCTGCGGATGGGGTTGAGGCATCTAAGGTACAATTTCATGCTGCTGCGGACTCCAATGATGTATCATCAAGAGTCATGGCTACATCTGTGGCTCTTCAGAGAATGGCTTGGCTCAGATGTACTATACTAGCCTCTCACAGGACACCCAGGGTAAGGCCATGGATTTCCCTGTGGAAGGTATTCTCTGTTCGGGGAACAGACAGAGAATTACATGAAGAAGATGGAAGAATATAGGACCACTTATAGGAGTGCACAGGCCAAGGAGAGGCAGGCAACTCCTCAAAGGCAGCAATCTAGGGGCAGGGGCAGGCCTTTTCATAGGCCTTTCTAGCAAGTACAGGCCTCTTCTCCCTTTTCACAGAGGGGGCTCTTCAGAGGGGAAAGGCAGAAGGGGGATGAGCAGGGCTGCATCCACTCCTCAGCCTAAGGCCCCTGACAGGCAGACACCCTGATGAGCCTGCCCAGGTCGACTCTCCTATCCCTGTAGGGGGCAGGCTAGCTTTCTTCGTCTGGGACTGGGTGTCTGTTACCTCAGACAAGTGGGTCCTAGAAGTAGTAAGCCAGGGACTGGTTCTCAGCTTCAAAAAATTTCCGAAGATGAGAACCAGATCTTTTCCACCTGCAAGTCTCTCCGAAACCCTTGCCCTGGAGGCAGAAGTTTAATCTCTTCTGGCTTTAGAAGCCATAGAGAGAGAGTTCCTACCCTACACTGGGGCAAAGGTCTGTACTCCAGGTACTTCCTTGCCTCAAAAAAGACAGGGGAGTGGCGACCCATCCTAGATCTAAGATACCTGAACAAACATCTTTTAAAACCAAGGTTCAAGATGGTGACTCTGGGAATAATTCTTCCCTTTCTTAGGCCAGGGGACTGGCTAGCCTCCCTGGACCTTAAAGATGCCTACTTTCAGATCCCCATCAGGTGCTCCCACAGAAAGTACCTCAGGTTCAAGTTGCCCTTAGGCCATTACCAGTTCAAAGCAATGCCCTTTGGCCTAACATCAGCTCCAAGGGTTTTTACAAAATGCCTGCCAGTAGTAGTGGCCTTTTTAAGAAGGCAAAAGATTTCCATTTTTCCATATCTGGATGACTGGCTCATAGTGGGTCAGTCTCCAGGCCAAGTCAAGTCAGACGTGCAAGTCACCAAGCAAGTGCTCATCTTTCTTCTCATCCTCCCCAAATCAGTTCTCGAACCAATGCAGCTTCTTACCTTTATAGGGGCAGAGCTAGACACTGTCAAAGCAAGAGCCTTTCTTCCCCTGGAAAGGGCAAGAGTTCTTAAAGAACTGGCTTCTTCCTTCAGCCTTCAGGTGTCCTGACCAGCAAGGCACTTCCTTCAGCTCTTGGGCCACATGGCAGCTTCTACAGCACTGGTCCAAGGGGCAAGATTTCAGATGAGGGACAGTCCGTTCCATCCGAGGGCCTTTTGGTCCCAAAGGAAGGACCCGCTTACCAAACTGATTCCAGTGACTCGGCCACTGATCCAAGCTCTTCAATGGTGGCAGGATCAGGACAAGTTAAGGCAAGGAGTCCCATTTATTACTTGGTCTCATTCGGTGGTCCTTACCACAGATGCTTCCCTTTTGGGGTGGGGAGCTTACCTGGGGGTTCTCACAGCCCAAGGACTGTGATCCCCTCAGGAGTCCCTTCTCCATATTAATCTCCTGGAACTCAGGGCAGTTTTTCTGGCCCTGCAAGCTTTCTCTCAGTCAATGCAGAACAAGGTGGTTCAGGTCAGAACAGACACCACCACCACGTGGTACATCAACAAGCAGGGAGGCACTCGGTCCATGGCCTTGCTGCGGAAGCCATGAGGTGTGGTCCTGGCTTATTCTCTGCAGACTGCTCTGATAGCAG